>CM066205.1:26074106-27313035 GCA_033675395.1 Rhodiola chrysanthemifolia
AGTCTCTCGCATCACTACATAAATTATAGCTCATAAATGTTAAGATTAATAAAAATATATCAAAGTGTATCTCATTTTATAGAGCTCAAAAAATTATGAATATTGGTATTTATTTTGATTTTTTTTACTTTGTTTAGAAGATATATTCGTTGCAAGATCAAAATAAAAAGTATACTGTTTCTTACACATGACACATGTCGCGTTGCGATTGGTCCAACTCTCATGATCAAAACCCAAAAAAAGATCATGAGCTTTGATATATTTGTATTAATCTTAACATTTATGAGCTATAATTTATGTAGTGATGAGAGAAACTGATGATAAACTTTTTTTGATCATGAGTGAGGTGCACTTCATGAGGAATGATAAGATGAGAGATAAAATGGATGAGAGAGAAGGATGATATGGTTTTTTTGATCATGGTGGAGGATGCTCTTACAACATTAACATTGATTAATTTTCTTATACAATCAAGTCTCACGTTGACTATATATTGACTCAGTCAAATATCAGAACTAACAAGTTGACAAATCTCTTGGCCTCTTTTCTACGCCTCCTCCGACCGGAACCACCTCATTTCCACCACCCGCCATCTCCGTCTCCGCCGCCCTCGCATCCTCCCTAAACCTCTTATAAATATCCCCACTATAAAACTTCCTCGTCCGCGCCACTAAAATCCCCGACACAGCAGCCCCAAACAACGTCACCGCCGTAATAATAATAAACGACGTCTTATAACATCTCGCACCGGTACACGTCAGCTCCTCCACCGCGCCTCGGTCCAATCCCTTCTCCCTGATCTGCTTCAACGCTTCCTTGTCGTACAACTTTCCGGCGATCATGACGTTCAAAATGTACGATCCCACAGGGCTGGCCACGGCGCCGAAGTTGTAGAGCGTTGAGTAATATTTCAACCCGAAGAGTTCGGAAATGATGGCGTACATCAACGGCCACTGAGCGCCAAAGCAGAAGCCGATGATGACCGAGGCGAAGTAGAGGGCGTTGGGGACGGCGAAGGCGATTAGGAGGTGGCCGGAGGTGGAGATGAGGAGGACTAGGGTTAGCATGAGTGGACGTGGGAATTTGTATTTGGTTAGGAGATGTTCTGATGCGAAGCCGGCTACGGCGCGTCCGAGGTAGTTCCAGATGCTGACTAGGGAGACGAAGGTGGTGGTGCTGCGTTGAGGGTAGCCGAGGGAGTTTCCGATTTGTCCGAGGTTGTCGATTGCTGTTAGGGTTCCGCCTACGCCGCAGGTCGTGGCGATGAAGAGGATTAACATGTCGACGCTGAAAAGCGCTTGTAGGATGGTGTAGTCTTCTCCTCTGTCTGGTGGCCTGAACATGTTGCTGGTGCAGGAAATTTTATGTCCTTGGTCGTCAGTCTCCGCCGTTATCTCCGCCGTGTGCGGCTGAGAAGCCGCAGCCAGTGGCGGGGGAGTCTCGGTTATAACTTTCATTTCGTGAGCACAGTTTCTTAAAGCTTCTCTACGTTTCTGCCAAGAGATGAACTCTTCTTTGATTACGACGCAGAGAGGAAGAAAGAGGAGAATAAGCACCGCCACCGCGCTGAAAGCGTACTCGGTTTGGTTAAACTGGAATCTGTTTTGCAAGATGATCACGGCCATAAGGAAACCAGCTAGAAACAAAGAGGCGTAGAACATCTTGTAGAAAACTTTCAACTCCCTGTCACGGTCGGCGCCTCTGTTTTCGCCACTGCGCACGGCGGACATTACACGAATAGTCTTCATGAAGATCAGTGACACCGCAGCGGGCAGCCACGCTATGAGCAGAATCAACGCCCTAGTGTCATCTCCATACACCGCGTGATAAATCTGAGTCAAAATTGCTCCACTCAATCCTACAAAACCCTTCAGCAGCCCTAAAACCACTCCTCTACTTTCCGGAAAGTTCTTCACCGCCGTGACGAGAGCTCCGGTGTTCGCAAACGACTGAGAGTTCGCACCAATGCATATATACACGCACATCTGCCATACATTTGGTTTCGGAATACGAGATGTCACGGCTAGCCAGATAACAAAGTAGCCGGAGAAGTTCATGACAGCACCGATTAAAAGAACGACGTAAACCGGTGTGACTTCGTTGATCAGACCGGAGATGACACCGACGTTGCCGCCAAGATCTTTGGCGAAACTTAGTAGGTTTAGAGTGGTTTGATCGTAGTGGAGGGTGGACTTGAGGGTGGATGAGTAAAGGCTGAACATGTAAGTGGCTCCGGCGGATGACATTATTAGTATAGCGGCGAAAGCCATGAACCACCGGCCGGTGAGGAGGTGGAGTGTGAAGGCTTTTGTGGCTGCCCATTTTCTTGCACCGGTGGTGGAGGACTCTTCTACAGCCACCATATTTGGTTTGGAGAAAGAATGGACAAGGAGGCTGGTGAGGTTAGTTTGTTGAGTGAATTAGGCTGTTATATAGATGGGGTGATCATGCCTTGTCAATTTCAAATTTCGGCATAGGAAGTGAGCTTTGTTTGGACTCTTGATGTGTTTGGTCAAATTTGATAAATGAATTAAAAGTAAGGTCACGATCAAGTGCAAATTTAATTTTATGTATAAATGAATCTTGAATTATGTGAATATTAGACCATACTTGTGAATATAAGATCAAGATTTTGTTCATAATTAGTTGAAGTGTTTATCTTGTGAAATTCACTAAAATCGAGTGAACTTTATGAAAATTAAGAAAATTTTAAGTCGTGAGATGGACGATCACAAAACTAGGATTAGTTTTAAATTTACACATGAAATAAGATTTTTACCTGATCCACTTCCATTAACTATGTATGAGTATGAGTATCAATCAAAAAAAAAACTATGTATGAGTATGACTAGTCTTTTAAGAACTTAGAACTCCAATAAAGTTGTCTTCTTTAGTGCTGCATAATGTGTCCACATTACTAATTTTTGACCGTTATTAAAATGATATGTAATTAATTGTACCAACTAAAATGTCAGAAAACAATAAGATGTTTTTGTTATTTTGATAAGAGAGGAAGATCCATCCATAAAGTTGCAATGGAGATGATTGAGTGTAGTTTGTGTGATCAAAAGAAGAAGGTGAGATATTTTCGCTCGGAGGTGAGGACCGGGGAAATGCGAGTGCAACAAAAGCATTAGGTGAGAGTGACAACCATTTACTAAAACCCAAGTGGATGATATAGCACTCCAAATTCATGTCTTGTTTTTTTTTTTTGTGAATGTGATTCGAAGAATTTAAATTTGATCATTAAATCAAGATATATTTTCAAATCTAAATCTGACACGAGTGTTCATTAATATAGTCAAATTTTATGCATTTGACTTTTGACTTTTTTTTTTGCATCTTTGAAAAAGCAAGAGCGACACATGTCAACGGCACAACGATTTGATGATACATTTTGAATGCTACATATTGGATTATCAAGTTTTCGAAATATAAATGAATTCTCATTTGAGCGGCTGGTCTTTTGTATAAGTGAGAGAGAATATGATGTTTAATGCATATTTTGTGTTGCACAATATGTTGATAGGTATAAAAAAATGGAATATTACTCTTTTTTTTAAATTAAGGAATATTACTTTTGAAGTTAAATAAACTGATTTTTTTATGGAATAAACTCATTTATAACACTAAATAACTCATCTCAAAAAGTAAATAAAACTAAATTTCTATTAAACCAAATATTCAGAGTTTCAAAACAACGTCGTTTTGATTAATAGCTTGAAATATAAGAAAATATAATAACGTTTTGAATGAAACGACGTCGTTTTAACATTCGCAACCTTTTACCGCTGCACCGAATCTAGATGCCCATTCGTCGACATGATACTTATGAGATTAATCGAATCATATCCAAACCAACTTGCCTATCCCCAAATGCATGTATAACTCATTCACCGTTATTGAGTTTCAACTCATCCATTCTTTGCAACATGTAGTAAAACGTGCACAACTGATAACCACGTGCAACTTTAAATAGTTATAGTTTAACGATTCCTCCTAACCGTAATATCCTATTTTGACTTGTGAAAAATGGAGCAAGAGAGAATCAACTTGCATGATATATAAGTATAACATATCATGTGTGTAAGATTAAGGATATATATAGCCAGATGACAAGTATGTGATATGTTGTGCCACTGCCATGTGTTGATATGCGATTGCAAGTTTTAAAAATTAAAAAAAGGCCAGACATTAATTATAAATTGAGTGTTAAATCAAAAAATATATATATTATAAATTGAGTGTTGGAATGAAATTATATGCAGCTCAGTTTAGTCCAATATTCTTTAACGTTGATTTTTATCCATAGGATTCCGTGTTGTGTATAATGATTGAGTCTACTTCTCAAGCTCGCCTTACTTGACTTGTCATTTTGATCATTCCCAATCTCACTCGATCGACCTTAACAATTTGGATTAGATGAACCATGTGTGAATATAATTTTTCAAACTCATATGGTACACGAATAAATTAAGAAGAAATTTAAACGATAAGATGTATATGTACCGAATTCCATCTTCAGATGTGTGTTCAACTGAGAACTGATCTAACTCAATTTATATATTTAAAAGTGCATCATAAAGTTATTGTGATGCTGACACGTGTCCCGTTTTCATATTTAAATTTGTATTTAATCAAAAGTAAATCCATCCGTTGAATTTTAGTAATGGAATACGTGTTAGATGTAGATTCAAAGATGCATCTTGATACAATGTTCATATATATGTTTTCAGATTCTAGAAATTATAAAGAGAATTTTTAATCGAGCAATCCATCTTCCTATGTAAATAACTATATGCGTGATTGATTTGATTTGATATTATAGGTTGACAAGGCTACCATGAGGATCTAACAAAGTGGTTTCCTTAGAATGACATAATCCCTCCTATCATCCCAATCATTGATGTATGGGACTTGCCCACTAGCTAGAGTCATTGAAGTTTACTCGTTAAAGTTGCGAGCCTAAGTTGGGATGCGTCCCAATCGATCGATGACCCTCCACTATATTTTTCTCACATGGCCGGAGATGGTGACATTGCTCGTCACATGAATATTTGCATTGATATAGTTAATCTCCCTTTATTCACCTTTTAAAGTGAAACTGATTTGAGTGTGATATTTTTGTGTTGATACTTTAACTAATTTTTTTTTGATTCATTAAGCCCATATTAATGGCTTCAAAAAAGGCACTGATTGTTCCGGGAATTGCTTTATACTCTGTCATTATCCTATAAGTTGCCATATACCGTTAGTCGTAGCGTTCGGATGAGAATCCCCTAAAATTTGGGAACTTCAGAATTCATATCTCACAATTAGAAGAGGAATTCTCATTTGAGCGCTCATATGTACACCAATAAATGCTTAAACTTGTACCTTCAATGATATAGTAAAAAATAACATAACAAATACAAGACATCGAAAGATCCATCTCTCACTGCAACAAATAAATCAGAATGTTTACTGCTTATAACAATTACATGGCTCAAACCCTCTTCCTGAGCTACCTGACACTACTGATATAACAACAAAAGAGAGAAGAAGAAAAAAAAACGTAGGGAAAGGGGGGAAGTGTATGAAAAAGAATGTCATCAAGACTGTTACGCTTTTATATGAGCTGCCAATACCGTTGGCGCTAATACATGCAACCATCGAAACCTAAGTCTCCATGTCCTGTACATCTCCTTTATTCGCTGCGTCCGCTATCCTTTTCCATGTCAATTCCCGTTGCTCTTGTTTTTCAGCTGCTACAGCTTGTTTCTCCATGTAATGCCTTTCACACTCCTCGAATAGCTCTACATCCATTTCTAGAAACATTTTTCGAACATTGACAGTGAGCCCATGAATGGCCTGGTTCCAATGGGACTGGACGTTCTTCTCGAGTGCTGGAAATATTATTGGCAATATTACTTGGCGATTTTGGGCAATGAGGCTCACAATGTGCTCATTATTCCACAAAAAGAGAGCACGTTCGGCGACCTGCAATATGGTTTTGCTTGAGATATTAGGACACTATGTCAAGAAGTACATATAGTTATTTAGGCTCTACTCGAATATTTGAAGCTTTGAGAATCAACCTATTACCAGTAACAATGGGTTACCAACAGTTGCATTCAGAAAGAGAACTTAAAGCGCGATGTACAAGTGGAAAAAGGAAAAGAGAAGAAAAAAAAGAGTAGGATGATGCTACAAGTACACAACACATAAGCAACCCAATGACACTCACTTCAACCAGATCACAATAGTCGTAGGCATTAGAAACATTTTTACTTAGGTAAATAAGCTTTGGACTTGACTGAATGTGTAGAGATCGCTAACCCAAAAAGCCTTTTGTTTTCACATGCACTGCCTTTAGGTCCAGAGGCTCATTAAAAAGTTCTACACTCTACAGTATATGCCGTGCTGAGCTAAGAGATTGCAAACCCAAAAAGCATTCGACAAAAACATAATGCGAGGAAGCATTAAACTTACTGAAAATGATAAACAGTATATGTATATCAATAGATGACAAAAACCTCTATGTTAAGTGTCCAATCAAAAAAAAATGTTAAGTGAGGAAAGAATGACCTTCTGTTACACTGTTACTAAATATGAAAAGCAGTACGACATTAGACGACGAAAACATATATTTCTAAAAATAATACTATATAAAGCATGGAGAGAATGGAGAGAATGGCCTTCTGTTACAATGTTATTCAAAGACATTTAGTACTTAGGTATACCGTCCAACTTTGGCAACCACCTCCACAAATGTTGATATATCAATCTCGCAGTCTATTCAAAAGAAGAAAAAAACTAACAAACCATGCAGCGCTGAAAAATATTATTTCAACCAAAAAGGAACTCTGACCATAAGTAGATGATTTCCCGATGCTACATTAGTATAATCAACCAAAAAGGAAATCCAAAACATCTGAAACTAAACAAAGATGAAGAAATCAATATACAGCTAAAATTGATATACAACAATAAAAGCCGTAAATTGCAAACCTGAAAATGGTAACTGTTGAGGCAGCGGGCTAACTGTCTGAACAGTGGAACCATGCAGCGCTGAAATTCAGCAGCTTGGGTTGCTTCAAGCACTTCTTCTAATTCACCAAGAAAAAGAACTTCCTTATTGCAGTTAGTGACAGGCCAATACTTGAGCAGGCCTCTAATTACAGTATCTGCCAGTTTGTAGTCTTTTTCCACAAATTGAGTAATGCAATAAGATAGCTGCTGGTGATACATGGCAACTGGTTTTGGCTTATGCAGCGGTATAAGTGCGCGAACAAGGAACAACTTATGCTCCTCTTTCATGGGTAGAGCAAACCCATTAATAATGCTTCCAAGAATCTCCAGAAGCTCACCTATACCACTATGCCTCTGTGTCTCATATATAAACCTGTAAAATATGTTATTGATTGCCTTCCTAATAAACGGTCGGTGCACCATGAACTTCCCATAAATTCGATGAAGAATAGTTTTTAAATACTCTCGCTCACGAGGATCCTCGGTATCAAACATATCAAGCAGCTTTAACACGAAAGAATGATCAATGTAACGCTTGGCAATCTTGGTATCTGTGTCCGACGACACAACATACCTAAGTAGCAGTTCATAAACAAGCTGTAAATGAGGCCAAGAAGGCTCCAAATACGGCTCCTCTTCTTCCGGATCAGTCACCTCCGTACCAGTATTCTCATGTGAAGCTGGTGGCAAGCAACGGAAAATATTCACAGCAATCATCTTAACCATCTCCTCCTGACAAATCTCTGTAATCTTCCCCGCCCCAGATTGTATAAAATCAACAAGCTCCGTCAATGTCTGCCTCTTAATCTCCTTCTCCCTAACTGATTTCAAAGTATCACCCCAATCCAACTGCACATAACAAATATGCAGCTTCCTAATAAAAAGTGTCTGCCTTTCCGAAACAGGCACATCCCGAAACGAAGGCAGCGGCTCAATCACTCCAGAAGGCGGCGGCACGACAGGAGCCGCCACGCCTGTTCCACCAGATTGAACCTGCTGGGAGCTGGCCACAGCTGCAGCCGGAGCAGTCCTGGAAGCATGATTCACCACCATATTCGGCTGTTGTATCTGCCCAAAGGCCCCAACGTCCTCCGCCTTGGAGGCTTTCTTATGCCCTCGCTTCATAATCTTATTAAGCATCTTGAAATTATCAAATTTTCTCAAACACCAATTCAAGCCCTAATTAATCTAATCCCAGCTGAGGATCAGATTACGCATATCAGTTTCAGTATATTCCCCAAATGAGAAAAAACAAGCACACAGTACATAGGGATGTTAACAATTGGCGCGCGTACGTAATCAAACCTCAACCCTTCCTTCGATTCACGATTTTTTTTTCTTGTAGCGAATTCGTGAGTCAGCCCGATTGCTGCAAATCTGCATCAATTGGATCTGGAAGGCGGCAAGGACTGGGGAGGAGATTAGATCATCTTTACCACCGTGAATTGAACCACGGCGTGGATGTGGATGCAAATGGAATGGTCATTGGGAGGCAGGAAAGAAGCTAGGGATTGGCGTCGTAACGGTGGAGGATCGGCGGCGGTGGTGGTGGGATTGAGAAGATCAAAACTTGATGGAAATCTGGAGAGAGAAAATGCAAAATGGTGCGATTTTTGGAATTTGGGGAAGAGGAGAGAGAAAGTGCGAGTGAGTGAACGCCAGAAAAGCAGGACTAATATTTCTTTTTCTGGACGAAATTATAAATCCAAATTTCTTTTAAGTTATATTCAACAATATTTAAAAATGTCCCATCAAAAAAAAAAACAATATTTAAAAATGTTTTTTCTCATCGTAAAAGGGATATTCAAAAAATTGCCCATCAGTGCGTAGAACAATCGGTCAAGGACTAAGACGTAAAACCTCTGATGCCCAAAAGGTCGTGAGTTCAAATCCCGAGGGGTTAAAAAAATGCGCAAGAGGTCCTGCTACCATTTACTTTCACTGGAAAGCACCATCTCTTGGGCATCTTCTAATTAATGTTGACGCTTCCTGGAACTTGGATAATGGCCATGGTGGTGTCGCCGCTATTGCAATGGACTATTCTAGCTCACTTATTTCCATTCGAAGTGCTTTTATTCCAGCTGCTCCTGATGTGCTGAACTGTGAAGGTCGTGCTATTTTGGAAGGTTTCTTGCTTGCTGCAAATTTAAGATGTCCTAATATTACTATTCCAACTGACAGCATGCAAGCCTTACTTATTGGTGATCAATCTGTTCACCGTATCGACGACTTGAGTTTCTGGTTTCATCGCACGCGACGTTTAATGACATCCAACAAATGAAATTTTATTCTCATTAGGCGAGAGACCAATGGAACAACTGATCAGTTGGCTAAATTTGCGTGTACTCACTACTGGTGCTGGTCTCAACTAGATTGTAGTCCAAGAATACATATTCTACCTGGTTGTCTCTAACTACTGTTATTTCGCATTTTATATGGCCTTGTATCTTGTTTTGCCGAGCTTATCAATTTTTTTTTTTATAAAATCCATTTTGCTCCAAATATTAATGTCATTATGAAAAGTTTAGAACCCGGAATAAAAAAAAACTATATAATTGGTGAAGCACCATTATTACCGCATTTTTTGTGTGTGCAAATATAACTGAATTTCGTAAATAACATCGAATTCTTATTTAATTTAAAATATGAAATCAATAAACTTTTCGTCGTTGCCTCGTTACCACCAAGCTAAGTTGATCCGCACGAAACCCTAATCGGCTTTTTTTTTTTTTTTTTTTTGATGGGAAAAGTTGTACAGATGTTGGACATTGACGACTCAATGACTCAAATCAGTACATAAACTCAGATTGTCGCACAGGCCTCGAAACGGCCAACCCATCTTTGTCAGAAATTCATCAAAGCCACTAACATCCCCAGACCAGGGTCGGAGAAATAGGACAACTAAAACAACTAATGCGACTATCACTCAGTCCGCAAGTAGCTGAGGAAGATCAACTCACTCAGTCCGGAGACCGATTGAGAATAGTCACTTATTCAAAGCACAACTAAAACAAAAACTACACCCTAATCTAACCTAACTAAACAACAACTGAAAAACACAACTAAAAAACCCTACGTCGGCACCGCCAATCCACTCGGGCTGGCAACAGCTTCAAGCCACCAAAAAACAACAACAACAACCGGCCAGACCCAGCCGACATCTTATGCGTATGGGGAACTTAGAGGGTGAAGTTGTATTTTGATATTACTTGTTTAGTATAAAAGCTATGTGTACGTGATTGAAAAAAGTAACAAATGAATTAATCAAATCTCTTCTTCTAGCTTCTTCTGTCTTCTCACCCCTTTCTCCTCCCAAACCCTAATCTCAGTTCTCTTCTCATCCCGAATCTTCTCCTTCTCTTCATAACAATCGGTTGCAGAATATCAGGTCCGCATCAACATCCACTAACCGTGGCTAACCATCCCAACCGACGCACACAGCGCCTCCGTCCAGCCATATGCGCCACAGCCAGCAACCGCCGCAGACAAGCCAACCCTGTTGCGCCACCGCCCAGCCCAGCCGTGTACGCCACCAGCCAGCCAAGCCGAGCTCGCCGTCGCAAGGCCCAAACACTCACAATCCACACCCTAATCGGCTTTCGAACCCAGAAAACGTAATCGAACGATTGATACGAAATTATCGACCTCCACGTAAACACACATCCCAATCGTCAATCTGATTCATACCGTATTAATGTTATCAATTAATTCAGTTTTTGTTTATAAACCCTGATTTCTTGCTTTTGATTCATTTGTGTGATTCAGTTGTTGAAGGTTTGGATTTGCTGATTTAATCCAATTTAGTGGACTGCATTCATTTTCATTTTCATTTTCTCATCTTCTTTGCAGGCATGGCGCACTGAAGTCTGACTTGAGATTTTGTTACCTGTTGGAGGAGAAATGCAGCTACTTGGAAAGGTAAAATACTCTCTCTCTCATATGTCTACTAACAAATTAAAGTCTGTGATTAAAATTGAGTATCTGGTGTTTAGAATGCTGTTGACTTGATGAATATATTGATCTGTAGTACAATTCATGAGATTTTTCGGCTTTATAGATTTGTTGGGGTTAATTTTCGCCTGTAAGTTGTATTTAGCATGTAATTGTTTACACAGAAATCTTGGTTAATTATTACTAAGCGAATGTAACGACAATATTGTGCATCATCGTTGGCAGGAGAAGCAAAGATGATACATGTATGACTTGCGGTCTAAATGGTAACAGAGGTGATACAGAATAAGATAGCTGAACTTGGCCGATTAAAGAAACAGGTCAGAAATTACTGTAGCTTGAAATATGACGAAAGTGAACTCTGAAAAGGAAGAACTCACAAGAAGCAGCATTACTGCGGGTCTCTGGATTGGCAGATACATTGACTAAAAGAAGACACAAAGATGGATCTTGAAGAAAATACAGCCTACTGAACTTATTAGTGGATTTGTTGTTAAGATAGCTTTGAAGAATTTTGTTGGGTGGATATTTTTGAGCTGCAGAGGTCTAAGCTTTTGGCTTGAGTGTCTTAACAGTCTCCCAAGTGAAATCTGGGTCATCACGGCCGAAGTGACCATAGGCAGCAGTCTTCTGGTACCTGAAGTTTCCTCCTCTCTTGAGATCAAGGTTGATGGAGATCATCCCTGGCCTGAAGTCAAAATTCTCCTTAATGAGTTCGAGGATATCCTTGTCTGGAATCTTGCCTGTTTTGTAAGTGTCGACAAACACAGACAATGGTTCCGGGACTCCAATGGCATATGAGACCTGGACAATGCAGCGGCGAGCGAGTCCTGAGGCTACAACACTCTTTGCCGCCTGCCTTACAATGTAAGCGCCACTCCTGTCCACCTTGGTGGGATCCTTCCCTGAGAATGCTCCTCCACCATGAGCTCCCCATCCACCGTAGGTATCGATAATTATCTTGCGGCCAGTGAGGCCAGCGTCTCCATGAGGTCCACCGATGACGAATCTGCCAGATGGGTTGAGATGGAAGATGGTGTTGTCATCGAGATACTTGGCTGGGATCACAGGCTTGATTACGTGCTCTTTCAGGTCTGTGGCGATTTGCTCATTTGTCACACCATCGTCGTGCTGAGTGGAGATCAGGACAGTGTGAACTCTGATAGGGATCATAGCTCCGTTTTCATTCTTGTACTCCACAGTCACTTGGGTCTTACCGTCAGGCCTCAGCCACGGACAAGTCTTGTTTTTCCTCACATCGGTCAGCTTGGCACCGAGCTTGGTTGCTAAAACATGAGTCAGCGGCATGAACTCAGGTGTCTCATCAGACGCGTACCCGAACATATGACCTTGATCACCAGCACCTATCTCCTCAGGCTTCTTAGTTAAATGACCATGGACTCCCTGAGCAATGTCGGGACTTTGCTGCTCAATATTAACGAGAACCTTGCAGTTGTCAGCGTCAAGTCCAACATCAGCGGAAGTGAATCCGATCCCTCTGCAAGTGGCTCTCACAATCTTCTCATAATCCACAGTCGCCTTGGTTGTGATTTCTCCAAAGACCATCACCATGTTAGTCTTGGTACATGTTTCGCATGCCACCTTGCTCTCAGGATCTTGTTCCAGGCAAGCATCTAGTATCGCGTCTGACACCTGGTCACATAGCTTGTCTGGGTGTCCCTCGTTGACAGATTCAGAAGTGAACAAGAAAGTATCCATCTGCAAATGAATTCAAAACACAATACAAGATTATGAAAGCTCCTATTGGATCATTTCCAGCCAGGTTATGAAAACTAGAAACATGTACGTGACGAAGCTATTTATGATCACATATGCAGATGGGCAATGTCGGAAACTGAAACGATTGATTATCTTAACACATTAATTATGAAAGTACACAGATACATACTTGTGAAGCAGGATAGGCTGAGAGAGATATGGAAGCAAAGAATGTAGGAGAAGGGAAGGAGTATAAATAGGGAAGATGGGAGGAGTTAAATCCACTTTGACCCATTCATTTCGCCAGCTTCTGTAATTTTTTCTCTACTTTTCTCACCAACCATATTTTGGCTCTTTCTTCATTTAGTATTTGCACAAATTTATTCTTACCTTTAAACAATCTTAATCATTAAGGGAGGACCAAAAGAAGCTACTTTGAGCACTAGTCAGTGTTTGGTGTTGAATTTTCTGTATCTTGAAGTTACAAGAGGTGGTTGGGTGCAGATATCCAGCGAGCCTAAGATCAACAAACCTAATCTGAAAATGATATTTGAAAGCTGCATATTTCCTCAACTAATATTGTATCAAGCAAGTGTATTTAGCTGTCTGTTGAATGTTGATAGACGAACTCAATGATTGCAGCAAAGAACAATTGGAGAATTTAATGGATCATATGAGAATAATGAAACAAATATATTGCTCATGTGTCTGGTGCCTATTGATACAAAGAGTTGGTACTAATAGCGCGGGGTTATCAAAACGACAGCTGACTATGTTTAAACTCAGCTGGGCAGTGACAGCATGAGCTTAGGACCATTATCGGGCATGCCCATTCCAGCAGCTAAATCAGCATCTAGTTGAGTATGTGGTGCTATCATCAACTGCTTCAGTCTGCAAAAAAAAAAATGAACTCATATAATATATTTACTGTATGTATCAACAAATGAGGAACTGTCAATTCAGTATTTCACTTGTAATCCAGTGAGGAACAACACATGTTCTGGTTCTTTACACTCTTTTTTTGGGGGTGCATACATCCCTAAAAAGAGTTTCTTACAGTTTTCTAGAGTTCTATATATATCAAATACCATGTCTTTCCTTTCCCACATTACACAAAAGCACAAGTAGAACTTAATATCCCTACAGAATGACTTCAACCAGGTGGATATTAACTACAGAACAATATGAAAAAAGTTCTCAATGGAGGAGTGACATCCATGTATGAAAGAAAAAATTTGTAAACCTACCTTGTTAATTACCAACAAAATTTAAAAAAAATAAAAATAAATCAGGCAACCTTTTCCTGTGTCTCTTGGTCTTGAAATGGTCATCTCTCACCGCCACATTCTGAAAATATCGGCTGGCATAGAAATAGAATAAATTATCAATCTACCTAAAAAGCAAAGCAATAATAAAAAAAATTATTGGATACATACTCGCAGTGTAAACAGTAATACTGTCCCATTCCAGGAAGGTCATCATCTAGAGGCAACGGCTTGACCAAATCATCTGGCTTATGGAGTTCATCGTAAACAGCATCGTCGCCTTTTGCCTCGAATTTCGACCGACGGAATTGCTTGTGGGAGTATCTTCTCGTCTTCACCTTCCTGTGCGGACACTTGCCTCCCATTTTTCAACTCTCTCTATTTCTCCATCCAAACCCTACCTTATTAGTTTCTTATACGGAAGAATGCTGATGGTGATGATGTCACTCGTTTGGGCCTATTATAATTGGACCATCCAGCCCATTCATGAAACGTCTTCGTTTCGAGTTCAATGTAAAGCCGGCGCCCTGGTATTAAAATTTCCCATGTATTTCATTTCCAACTTGAAAAAAAACACACAATATCTGTAATGACATAGCTGTTTTGAGTGTCAATTCAACTATTTTAAAAGCCCCTAATTAATTTAGCTAAAGGTTTTGATGAGCTACTGAAAACTGCAGATCTCCATAACTGTTGAGGCTTGCAAGTCTTTTTTAGCACTCGATCTTGGGGCAGATGATACTTTTCCTAACAAAAAGATACAATTGAGAATGCTTGTATCTATTTGTTCAAGGAGCGGTGACGGGCTAGTGTTCATGCTTCACTCGGGCTTTGATTATTCCTGGGAGAGGAGGCGAGGTGGGAGGCCTACCTGGGGTGCCCGATCTGCAAGGCTGCAGTGGCATTTCTTGTTGATAAAAGTTGGTTATGCTACCTTCGCCTGCTTCCATTGGAAAATTGTTATCTGCATCCGAGGCGTCCATTTGGGATGTTTGGCAGAAATTCATAGCTTTCAATACATAATTGTCATCATGAAGTTTGAAAGGAGTGCTGCACATTGCAAGTTATTTACGTATAATAGTTGAAAATGATATAAAAAAAAGTGAAAGGAAGTATGAAAGGGCTTTAAAATGATACAAAAAGAGGCATGCATATTTTATCAGATCCTGAAGAATATTTCTAAAATAAAAATAATTAATATAAGGATAATGGATAAATAAATTCGTAGTTCGATATTTCGTAAACTTTTTGTTCAATTCCTTACCTGTTGAAGTCAAAATGCACCAGCTGCATATCTTCAGATATTTCCACCTCAACAGTTGCATGAGGGCGTGTCTGCATCCAGATGTTGCATGAATATCCAAATGTTGGTCGTTTTGTACAAGTCCACCATGTACAAGAGTGATTGCATCACTTTAAAAAACAAAGACAAACAGATCTGCTTACGAGGTAAAAAGGTGTAGAAATCATACCTGGACCAAAATAAATGGCAGCTGCACACCTTGACTAGGAGCGTTCTCTGAACTAAATAGCTGCTCATTTCGTTGTATTAAATTTTGAAGGCCAACATACTACATGAAACAACATAATTATGACACCAAAAACAGCTACTTGGAAAATTCTAAGATAATGGTGCTCAAATATTATGAACAAAACCATTCAGGTGGCAAATAGCGAATTTCTCACTTGTTCTTCCAGTTCTTGAAGGTATGCTGATTTCTTCTCAATTTTATTTCGGAGTGCAATTCTCTCCGACTGAACAATATATCACAGTTACATGTTTTGTACAATGTTGACATTAATTTATTTGTTTGCTTTATAGTAATGAGGGAAGCATCTGCTATGATTGATCCGAGGTAGATCGCATACCTTTAACTCTTCAACGTCATTCAATGTTGTCCTAGGCAATCCTTTCCACTGTATTTCTTTCTTGTCCTTCGAAATAATGTCCATCGCCATGAGAACGTTCAAGGCGTCATACACTCTCCGCCTTATATTCTTTTCATCATATTGTTGCTGAAATAATGGAAGGCCCAGTTTTAGTGGATATACGGATATTCATCAAATAAATTTGTAAGTGATGATATACATATTAAAATCCCAACGAAAATTCTTAAAAAATAGTTTCAGTAAAAAAAACAAATATATAGCGGAATTATAAATCATCCCAAACCTGATCAGGCGCAAGACTGATTGCTGGGTCGGCAAATTCTGCAACAAGTTCATCAGCTACCTGGACAATAATCAACCAAAGAATTCCTGAGAATTAGATGAGAACTAAAGGATATGAATACTCAATAATTAGTGAATATAGCAACACATTAGATGAAAAAGATTCGACACCACTTGGAAATTAGTACTTTGAGGTATCAGTAAAAAAGTTACCATCAGCTTAACAATACTTATTAGCGGGCAATGGCTCTAACAATACATAATTCTAGGAAGGAACTAAAAATAGTGATATAGGGCCAGAGAGGACAAATAATAGATATCTTCCTTTGCCTATAAAGCACCGGATTCGATTTTTCTTTTGCGAGAACTTTTAACAGCTTTACTTAAAGGAAATCTTTCAAAACTGATGAATATGAAATAAAGTCGGCTCCCAACGCTGCGTCCAGCAAAGAAAAACTTGGCCAAGCTTGCATATGCATACAAAAAAGTATGGTTGCAATATAATAGTACAGACAAACTTGTCAAACGCGGGTGAGATGGGTATAGCTTAAAAGAGCCAGAGAACCTATATATTACTGTATACGATCACATGAACTTTGCCACATGACTACATTTATGCCAACAGAGGCAAAAAAAAACTAGATCCCATGATCGTACAGGCTACATGGTACCAAACGACAATACATGTATTTTTAGACCACAAACTGAAGTATACTTTCCAATATCATCATCAAAAGTGCTACCCAGAAATTGAATACGCAATGTGAACCCCAGCCAGGTAAGGAGAAATTGCACCTATTTGAGTTATAAACACAGACTAAACCTTGATGGACCATGATAAGGGCAAAAACAATCAAGAAACCATCTTACCTCGTTATAAGTAGTCCTTCCTTTGCTCTCAACTTTCTCACATACTACAAAGCATAACAAATACAATATGAGTGAACAACTTAGGCTTTATTACCAAAGTGGTAAGAACAATAAAAAATCAACTCCTAGTATTGCATTTAAGAGCTTTCAGAAACATTGTTACTGATTCTTAACCATAAAATGGCAAGGGGACAAAAAAAACTAGTACCTTTCATACTGAATTGTCGAAGTCCCCTGCCATTCTTGTCACCCCCAACTGCTCGTTGACCTCTTTTCTTCTTCTTTCTGCATCAAAACAAGTACTCAGGATGTTCAAGGAAAACCCAAATATAACATCCTAAATCCTAATGTAATCTCTAAGAAAAAGATTGAGTCATGGTACCAATCCCATAACAAAAGAACTTCACACCAAACAGTACGACAAAATATAGATAGCTTACAGCCCAAACGCAACTAATTGGTGCTCTTACATGGTGTAATATTTTATTAATCGAACGTGAAAGTTTTGAAACAAGTTTCCACAGATGTGCCCATAAAATTTACAAAACAGCTACCTCTCTCAAGGCACATCAAAGTAGCTTTCAATCATTTAATCTTTTTTTTTCATACCATCTGGCATCAGATATCATCTTAACCTACTAAGAAAACATATTCAAAATTCATCATCCAATGTCAAAATGCATCACTATTCTGCCAATAAACTAATCAACAAATTATGCAATTTCTGAAAGAAGGAAAAGGCCACAGACCCCTGAGCGTCAGCATCATCTGCATGAATATCCAGATGGTTGAGTCTTACAAAGGTGCTCTCACTCACAGGCGTGGTCACGGCTTGCTCGCTCCGGCTCGGCGACCCCACACTACCACTAGTCGACACCGACTGACCTCCAGAAACAGTCGTGCCCCACGATCTAGTAGCTCCCGCACAGCCGCGCGACCCGCTCGTCGGATTCCTATCCCCATTCTCCTGCCCAATCACCATCTTCACACTGCACCAAATTCAAAAATTTCAACGATCCAGATGCTCTGTTAGATGCATAATTAAATAGATTTGCGGAAGGGGACGAAAATTGGGGACTGACTTTGACCTAGGGTTTTGGGGCGGTTAGGGTTTGAATTTTGATCCGTGGATTTTTTTTTCTGAGTATGGCGGATGGCTGAAGACCGATTATATCTCAGGCGGAGAGGAATCGGATTGAGAGAGAATAACTGGTTGGTGGGATTGAAGCAGGCTGAAAGTGATGACACACACTGCTTCGACTTCGGTTTGCTTTGCTTGTATGTAATTTCATTTTATTTTATTTTATTTTTTCTGTCCTTTTCAGCTTTTGAGAAAAAGAAAAAGAAAAGTAAAATGCAGCAAATTTTGTAAATATAGAGTTTTCGATTTGCACCTGAAGTCCTTGACACAATTATTAATTTTGAACGACATTGGTTCACATGAAAAGCAAGAAACAATTGAAATTTTCTGAAGCTGTCAAGTTCTAGGATTCATAAATTCTGATTTACAGCTCAAAACTGTTTGGCCTGGCCTGAATTATATAGATAAAGATGAGAAGAATTCACTGTTATTCTAGCTCGTCGAGTTTGACTTCACTCTGCTCCCCGGAGGAGAGGTTTTTCACTTTCACCATACCCTTTTGCCATTCGGAACTCCCAACTAATATAAGCCTTTGTGCATTTACTCGCGCCGCCCGCTTGAAAACCCTAGGAATGATGGCAAGATTATGTATGTATTGATATTTCTAGATGTGTTTGAATTATGAGGTTTTGGAAATCTTAGAGATGTATTATACCACTTTAGAGGTTTGTTCTCCAGGACTAAATCGACGGTTTGCCCCTTTCCCCTGAGAATAGTGGCAACAGAAGAGGCTGCTCCTTGAAGAGTATGATCGAGGGCACATACTATATTCGTTACTTCAGGGTTGAGCTCTGGAATAAGTCCCTTTTCTTTTAGCAACTGCACGTAGATACATAAGAAATGAAAGAAGTCGATCAGGGGCCCTAAGCATCTGAATATGATGATTGATTTCCAACACTAGGATAGGAATCCCTAGAGAATGAAATTTTTTGAGGAAAGATGAGAGTGAAATGTGAAATTAACTTACTTCGACTATTACAGCATCACCGAACCCAAAGCCACACGCTGGAATGTCATCACCTCCAAAAGTGGACAGTAATCGATCATATCGCCCACCGCCACAGATGGCTCGCAACTTTCCTAGTTTGTCAAATCCCTGAAGAATAAGTGAACTGTACTTGATGAGTTAATGTAATATGAAAGAACACTAAAACAAAATTGGCACAAGTACACAGGTTAGATACGCATATAAGCTACACATTTGAATGACACCTCATAAATTAAGCGGGAAATAAGAATTGGAACCTCAAAGACGATTCCAGTATAATATGCCAGACCACGAACAACGGAAGCATCAAACTGAATCCAGTCAGAATAACCAAACTTTTCGGCAAGTGAGAACAGTAGTTTCAAATCTGCAATGGCTTCCCCCGCAGATCCAAGTACTTCTGTAGTTTAAAGTAAATTAAGTAGCTATACAAATTCGATCCCCTTTATAAATGACTACAAATCTCTTTTACTCAACACAGGAGAACCTTAAGTAAAACACCAATGCATTGCTGTTTATATTTCAAGCAGAGACCTATGCGTCAGCTAACCATGAAACCACTTCACAAGCTAGCAAGCTCGATGCTGAAAACTAGTATCAACTATTGGCTATCAGATTTACCATGTGAAATCGCTAATTATGGGTCGCTCAGTTCAACATTTGGTCAAGTGTGAGTATGTCACCTTTTAGCAAGCTATTTATAAGTGCGAGTATGTAACCTTTTAGCAAGCTATTCACTCGACACTTAAGGTCCTAGTGCTAGCATGTTACAAATAATCAAAGATGTCACTGTCCACCTTCTAACTTATCCAATGACTTTATTGAAAGAACTTGCAGCAACTCCTCTATGCCCTGATCAGATATCCCAACATTCCCCAGCTCCTTCTTTATCTCATCCCTTGGTATTTTTTCGATCTGTCTCCAAAATTATTCGACGGCCAAAAGCAAATCAATTAGAACATGTTAGGCATGTATGAATATATGTATGTAAGTAATATCAGTTGTGGATAGAGTGTACAGTTTACCAAAAATAGACAATGGAGGTTGATAAGAATAAATCTCTTAATTTTATCATAACTTTATAAAGCATTATGCATAGTAGCGCACACATGACCATAATGAGAAACTGCAGTAGTGAGAATGCTGGTGTGCATGTCTGAAAAGAGCTGCATGGCTAACCTTGTCAATTATAATACAAACTTTGCCAAAAAGATTATCTGGTATAGAGTAAGACTTCAATACTTCTTGCAAGACCTACAAGAATAGAAGTTATGGCCAATAACTGGCAGTTATTATTTGAAGTTGAAACAGCACTCCATAAGCATATAAATAACAGTAAGTCTGATAAAACAAGGTATGTACGTAATTCTTATCACGTGTAATCAATTAAAAAATAAAACACTCGAACTTTCAATGCCTCTTCGAAATTTTTTATTTAATGATGTTCGTAAACAGTCACATGGAGAACGATGATGATATTTTGATAGCTATTGTGAAATTGCACAAAAGTACTACTCTTCGAAACATATACAACATTTTGTTATTGAATGATCTACTAAATACAAGAATGGGTAGCACCTTTCGACTAGAAATCTTGAACCCAACATCTGATTCTGTGATCCCCACTCTTCTAAAGAAGGTCACTATGGCGGAGATCAGTTCTGCTTCAGCCTGCAACACAGATGAAGGTTAGAGACCAAGATATCACGCATACATCAACCATGCCATTTATACGACCATATTATGGGGAACTTGTTGACTGAATATGAGAACAAAGAGAAACGAATAAATGTTGGATAATACTGTTAATCCTCAATCACACATTGGCTGATAGGCATATCCACTAGGGTAAGCTGCAGGGAAGGGATAGTATGCTAAAGTCAACAGACATACATAGTTACTAATATCCTACGAGATATATCTTTGTTTTACTGTGGCAACTCACAGATGAAACATTACTAAACCAATAAGCGCATGATTACTAAAAGTGAATTTGATGCCATATAACAACATTGGAAGTTTTACAACTCACCGTAACTTCAGGCACCCCGATAATATCCATATTCCATTGATAGTGCTCACGCCGCCGCCCCCTTGTCATTCTTTCATAACGCCAACACTGCCCTACAGCAAACCATTTCAATGGGAGGGATGCAGATTTTCTGGACATGAAAAACACGGAGATCAAATTCTTGATCGGTGCCTGGATGAAACATAATGAGAAGTGTATAAATATGTGAACCCAGAGTATCAGAGATCTATACAGAACTTAAACGACAGGTCAATGTGCTGTAAGAGGCAAAATAAATTTGGTAGGACACTCTAGAAAGAAACTCAATACCCTTTTTGTATCACAAGCCTCGCCAATGACGGGGTGAGCTCAGGCCTCAATGCGACACGGCGGTTTCCTCGATCCTCAAAGCAGTATAGCTGACAGGAAAAGCTATCCCCTCATTAAAAAAATTGATAATTTGCCATGCACAATTATACATGGTAGCGTTTCACTTTCTCAACCAGCATATCGAATGCCAACTCGTAGGACATTTACAAGTAGGTTGAACACAGCAGAACCCAAAATTGGTAGGATCTTACCACAAATCATGCTTCTTCTTTTTTACTAATGCCACAAGTTTCTTTGTTTCAAATTTCAATGTTACAGCCGGTTCATAATTCATAGGCATACCGATGGTGCAGCTAGTATCCATTAAAATATAAGGTCATATACATTGCAAATAACTTCGCATACTAACCAATGCCATTCGGCATCGTAAGCTCAAAGAAAAACACATTTATCCATAAAAATACTCAAATATGCCAACTTAAGTGGTGAGGAATAATAGTGTTGCCCTTTTAGAACTGCAACGAACCTGGTCTCTGATTTCTTCACCAGCTTTTCTAATAAACAAAGCCTCCGACTCAAGTACCGGAAAATCAACCTCCTCAAATCCAAACAGTCTTGAGACCTACAAAGAAACAACCAATCACCTCAACACAAAATCACATATTTTTACAACACAAACTCAACTCAGCAATGAGTGAAACTCAAACCTCTCTGAAATTGCCAAACAACCAATTGCGCAGCCGCATTTCCTCGGGCGGAAAATCCCTAGTCCCTTTCGGCGGATTCACATCAATCTTCTGAAGCGCTTCAGTAACCGGCGGCGGTGACAACGCGCCAGACCTCCCACTACCTCCATTACCAACCTGTTCAGATGACGCGGCACATAGCGTAGAGCAGTAACTTCTTGTCCTTACGGAACTCGAATACCAGCAAGCGCGCGAGAATTGAGTAGACCGAGAAGAACACGCCGCCGCAACGACGCCGCGCGACCGGACGACGTTTCTTATTGAGGAAGCATTGATGCACGGACGTTGGAGGATGAGGAGCGCCGGATTGGGAGGCATCCTGGTTGTCGTCGTCGACTCGTCGAGTACTGACGCAACTCGTGGAATAAGATGAAGCTGAATTCACGGATTAGGGCTAGAAGTTACATTAATATCACAAATCGGTTAGTAGTTCTCGAAATTTCATTTTGAGGATAGGAAGCGGTTGATACGAGTCTTTTCCTTTTTCCTATTTCCAAAAAAATCCAAGCATTTTTGTCAGCGGAATCTAATTCAGAATTAAGGGGGGCGAACGAGGTTATTTTTGAATTTAGTTTAGCTTTTTGTAGTTGCTAACTCATATGGATTATCTCTCCATATTGATTTAAAAAGTTAAGGCTTAAGAGTCATGGTTTAGTAATCATATATAAGCTAGCAATTCTTCTCCTCATTTAACAATGTGGGATAATTTCTTCAAGTGCACTATTCCCAACAATCTCCCCTCAATCGGAGACCTAGTCGATTGCGTCGCTCAGTCGGATTTCGAATTTGGTGCCCTAACCCCCAATTCAGCTAAGCTTATGTATTGAGATGTGCATGAGAATGAAACGACGTCGCTGGGCTTTAACTGAACTAACAGAAACTCGCGCGTTGGAGAAACGCAATCGTTCGTCAAATATCGAATTCCCGCTTCTTCTAAACGACGCAGTCCCAAATGTCACGGATGCTACGGCTGTCACGGACCCGTGTCACGGCCTCAGCTCCAAAACCAGTGAATGCTTAAGGACTCAAACCCAAACTCCCTGCAAACTCAAACAGACAAATGGACTAGACAAAACATATACATATGGTCCCAATACTAACTCAAAAAGACACAACTGGGATTATATATCTCAACAAATGTCCTCCTAAGACTAGTTGTGTAATTGAATAAGAGAAAGAAAACAGATACATCTTACCTGTTTTAGAAAAGATTTAACACATCCATTAAAGGCTTCCAACAGCTCAGACTTGGAGCTTCATCCAACCTCATCAACGTGCAGACTTTCCCTGTAGAAAACAAACTTGTTAGCAGGTACAATTTTAGTTCCAACGTCAGCTGGGTTTTTGTCTCTCCAAGGATCTTGTCCACTATGATAGTATGGGACTCCACTAGGTCTCTAATGAAATGCATTCTCACATCTGTATGCTTAGACCTCTCATGATACACTGGATCCCTACACAAACACAGGGCACTTTGGATATCCGTAAAGATCTTAGGTGGCTCACTAATCCCAGTGATCTCCTTCACTATCCCACTCAACCAAATGGCTTCCTTTGCTGCCTCTGTGGCAGCTATATACTCTGCTTATGTGGATGATAAAGCTACTATGGGCTGAAGCTGACTCTTCCAAGACACACAGTTTCCATTCCAAGTGAAATAGAAAGTTGTGGTGGATTTCGTATTGTCCCTATTGCTGGCATAATCTGAATCTACATAAACTACAATCTCAGCCCTTGGTTCATGATTTCTATACACTATTCCTAGTCCCTAATAGATATCTTAACAAACACTTCATGGCTTCCCAATGCTTTGTGCCAGGGTCAGACATATATCTACTAAGAACACTAATAGAGAAAGCAAGATCAGGCCTAGTACATATCATTCCATACATAACAGAACCAACAGCAACATCATAGGGTACATTCATCATATTCTTTCTTTCTTGCTCAGTTTTAGCACAATCTTCTTTAGAAAATACAAGATGCCCTCCTAAGGGTATATCATTAGACTTAACATTCACAATCGCAAACTTATCTAACACCGCCTTAGCAAAATATTCAGACTGAGACAAACAGATCACACCATTTGTTCTATCTCTTGTGATTTTTACCCCTAGAATCTTTTGAGCAATGCCTAAGTCTTTCATATCAAAATGTTTTTGCAAACCAGACTTAGTCAGTTTAATATCAAGCATGGAAGAACTGATCAGCAACAAGTCATCAACATACAGCAGCACAAACAATGGGGCATTATTCTTCACTCTTTTCAGATATAGGCATGTATCATACTTGCTTCTTACAAATCCTAAGTCAAGCATGCAACTGTCAAATTTCTTATTCCACTGCCTAGGTGATTGTTTTAATCCATAGATAGATTTTCTTAGCAAACAGACATGATTAGGCTTAGTTTTATCAACAAAACCTTCAGGTTGACACATATGAATTGTTTCAAGCAAATCACCATGTAAAAATGCAGTTTTCACATCCATTTGTTCAATATGCCAATCAAAGAC
This sequence comes from Rhodiola chrysanthemifolia, assembly GCA_033675395.1. Classification (NCBI taxonomy): domain Eukaryota; kingdom Viridiplantae; phylum Streptophyta; class Magnoliopsida; order Saxifragales; family Crassulaceae; genus Rhodiola; species Rhodiola chrysanthemifolia. The sequence continues at coordinate 26,098,824 of CM066205.1, forward strand.
AGTAGTCATAGCAATAAGCAATCTCAGTGTTTTATACTTGACAACAGGAGAAAATATCTTATTAAAATCAATGCCCTCTCTTTGGTGAAACCCCTTAGCCACTAACCTAGCCTTAAACCTTGGTGGATCAGTTGTTTAATTACCTTCTTTTATCCTATATATCCACTTACAAGCCAAAGGTTTAACATCAATATGCCTAAGGTACAAGTTTCCAAGTATTGTTATCATGCATGGATTGGATTTCTTCTATCATAGCTTTTTTCCATTTTTCAGATTCATTACTAGACAAGGCTTGCTTATATGTATTAGGTATTACATATTTAATCTTTTCAGCAGCCATTAGAGCAAACTCAACAATATTACAGCACTTATCATCATGTTTCTCGTCATACTCAGCAATGTTAGTCTTATATTTTCTATTAGGAATTCTAGTTCTAGGTTCTCTGTCTCTAGTCAATTGATAGTTATCAATGCTAGGTTCAGTTTCATGCACAGGGGACTCAGCTATCTCAGGCATAACAGGAACATTTTCATACACATTTTCAGGTACATTCACACTATGATCAATATACAAATCATCAGGCAAATTTGGCAAATCAGGTATAGCAGCAGAAGCAATAGTAATGCCTAAATCAGATGATCCTATAGCAGTATTTTGATCACTAGTGTCCATAGAATTTAGAGCTGAGACTGAGTGAGAATGACTTACAGTGCTGCCTCCCCCACCTAATTGATGAGATGGCTCATTACCTGAAACAACAGGGGAATTACTCCCCTCATCTGTTACCTCCAGCATTCCATCACTTAAGTCCAGTGACTGTCCCATCTCAGCTACTTCATCTCCCTGGTTTCCATCATCATTTCCCTGGTTTAAGTTAAAACCTGATGGAATAAAACTGGTCACACCTTCAGGTGTGCCATGAGACTCAACAACATGGTTTAGTTTAGACTTCAAGTAGAAATTCAGTTCATCAAAGGTAACAGAATGTGACACAATGACTTTGTAACCTCCTGGTTGTATCATTAACAGTTTATAACATTTAACTCCTTCAGGATACCCAAGCATTATGCATTTAACAGCCCTAGGCTAGAGTTTACCATCAGACACTTTGGCATATGCACTGCAGCCAAAGGGCCTAAGGTAGGAGAGGTGATGAGCATAAATCTTAACTATATTTATGCTCCACATTTAGTCGATTTTCGATCATCTTCCTAATTTATATGAGCTCTCACATTATATTTTGATGCTTTTAGGTGAATAAACGAATCCAAGGCGAAATAAAGTGTTTTTGGGAATTTTGGCAAAATAGTCCAGAAATAGGAGGATTGACATCCCTACTTGTCGCGCATGTCCAGAGCTCATACGGTGTCCAAATGCATTGATATTTGGCTTGTTGGAAAGCTGAGAACAAGTGCTACAACTTTGTAGTTTGCACCTAGATCAGATTCAGCCGTTAAGGGTGTTAGAACTTGAGCTCAAGAGGTCATCTCACTATGCGCCAAAGTCACTTGTGTCACTCAGTTTTGACATTGAGCAGTTTTTCCTGCTCTCTGGTCCAAATAGTGTCAGTTGTGTCAGTTATCAGGTGGCATTGGCTAAATGGGCAAAAACATAATTTGGGCTAGGTTTTTGGCAAAAATGATAAAAAGCAAAATTAAAGAAATAGAGAGGGCAGCCACATCTCTGAACCACACGCACATTCTCCACATTCCATTCACGCCCACACACTTGGAGACAACGGAAAATAGAGAAGGGGGAACGAAAACACGAGGATTTGATCGGATCGAAGATTGAGCTAAAAGGGGTTATCAACATCAACTCGAAGGGTGTAGTCATTCCCTTTTCTCTTTATAGTTTTTGTTTCGAACAAAACATGATTTGTATTTCCATGACGATGCATAGTGAGTAGTGACCCATATTTTGGGGTCCTACGAATCTTACTTGACTATGAGTTGTTTAATATATTAACTGTTGCATGATTTGGATTGTTTACATGATTTGTATTTTACTTAGTGCTTAAACCCAGCGATGCATACTAGGTGTTTGAGAAAATGCCTAAGTGAATTGCTTTGAGACTTTAAGCCAATAGCGCCGAAAGGGTGAGGCTAAATGTCCGACTATTAAGTAAAATGCACGTTACGAACTCAGTGACTACAAGAGTGGCCTGAGATTGTGATGGGAAAGGCTAGGATTATGACAAGTACTCCCCATGTTTATGCAACGAGAGTTAGTAAACATCAGCGAGTTACTTGATTCGAACCAATAGCGCCGAAAGTGTGAGGTTCGTAGTTTAAGGCACAATTCCAATTCGAACCAATAGCGCCGAAAGGGTGAGGTTCTTACTTGGAGTGTGTGGCTATTTTTCAATCAATATAGGCAAATCCTTGCATGCTAGTTAATAACTCGATTCTAATGTTGGGTAAGTGAAGTAGTTCCCCGAAATACTTCTCGAAATTCGTTAAATCCTTTTCTTACTTTTGTTTATTTTAGCTTTCAAAACCAAAACAAAACACTCAATTCAGACTAGGATAAATAGAAACACAACCTTACATAGTGCATAAGTTTACACTTGCTCCCTTGGACGACTCGGTACTTATCGATCTTATAAATTGTTTTTGACATACAAAATACCACACGTCAAGAGGTTTGGAGATTTCCCAGTCCAAAGCTTCTGGGGAGTTTTGAAGTTAATGGCTGAGGAAGGACATCTGTTTATCAAATAGGCAGATGTGACCACATCCTCTCCCCAAATAGTTGGTTTAACTCCAGCACTAATCATCATACATCTAGCTTTCTCTAAAAGGGTCGTGTTTATTCTCTCAGCAGTCTCATTCTGCTGAGGAGTACCAGGCACAGTCAAGTGTCTCCTAATCCCATGTTTAGTGCAAAAATCATTAAAGGCATTGTTGCAAAATTCCAAGCCATTATCTGTTCTTAAACATTTAACCTTAAATTCAGTTTGACTCTCAACCATGATCTTCCAATTCTTAAAGTTTTCAAAAGCCTCATCCTTTATTTTTAAAAGAAGACCCACACTTTTCTAGTGTATTGATCAATTATTGACAAGAAGTATGACCTTCCTCCTATTGTTGAGACCTGGGCAGGTCCCCACAAGTCAGAGTGGACATACTCCAAAGGTTTCTTAACAACAAAAGAAGATTTACCAAAAGGATGAGCTGATTTTTTTTTACAAAAAACACAGGTTTCACAGAATTTCAGATCAATAGGCTTACAATCAATCAAACCAGATTTAGACAGATAATGCAGTCCTTTATTCCCTATATGACCAAGCCTTGAATGCCACATTTTAGTGTCTAACAGAGTTTTATTTTCATCAGAAATGTTGATTTCAGAAGAGGAGATTACATGGTAGAGACCTCCCTTCTCAATGCTTTTAATTACAACTATGTCCTCCCTTAACACTTCCCTAACTCCCTTAAAGGTTGTTATCTTACATCCAAGTTTATCAAGGGCTAATTCTGACATTAAACTCCTCCTCAGATGTGGAACCCATCTCACATTTTAGAGAGTTCTCACAGCACCATCAAACATTCTTAAGGAACTCATCCAATTCCCTTAATTCTCAATGATGTGTGATCACCTAGCATGACCTCACCACCTTCACAAAGCTTCAGAGAGCTGAAGAGATGCTTGTGTGGTGTGACATGCATGGTGCAGCCAGAATCAAGGATCCAAGAATCACTTCCCTGCCCATCAGACATGAGAAGCAACTCATTGTGATATTGGGGATCCTTCTCACATATGTTAGACTGACCAGATTGGTTATTCGTATTCCCGTTGTTCTTTTTATCCTCTATTCTTTTGTAACAATAACTAGCATAGTGGCCTAGCTTGCCACAATAGTTGCACTTAGCAGGGGTGTTCCTTTGAAAATTATTGTTATTTTGAGAAGATTGTGAAGACTTATCAAAGGATTTCTTATTCTGAAAATCACTGCCAAGAGATTTTAAAAGTAAAGAGCTTAATTTGCCAAGAGATCCTATTGGGGAGAGATTTAACCAAGTATAATTTTTCTAGTTCATCCCACAATGTTTTAGGCTCAGTGTGATGCATTACCTTTCTAGCTACATCATCTGTTAGTCTCATCATTATCTCAGAATAAGCAAGTTCTTTCATGTCAATTTTCTGCTGATCAGAGGTGGGAATGATCCACTCCTCTGTCACAGCCCTATAGCATTTCTCCTTTACTAAAATAGTCTTCATCCTCATCTTCCACATACTGAAGTCAGAGGTCCCATCGAAGGGCTTGATTCTCATGGCATCAACCATTCCAAAAGAGAAAAACAAGTCCAAGGATTAACAAGAAAAGGTCGTAGGCAAGCACAAATGATGATCAATATTGCTCAAGATCACACGATTTGGCTCTGATACCATGTAGTTGCTAACTCATATGGATTACCTCCCCATATTGACTCAAAAGCCTAGGCAAAGTCATGATTTAGTAATCATATATAAGCTAGTAATTCTTCTCCTCATTTAGCAATGTGGGACAATTTCTTCAAGTGCGGCATTCCCAACATTTTTTATAGTAAATTAAGAGGTTAAGAATTCGACTTTCCCGAATAGTTTGTGCATGTTATGTAAAGGATTATTATTCATCCTTCGTGAATGTCTTGGATTCGTTCCGCCTCGGCATGGACACGTTATTCATCTACAATAAATGTGTTATGTCCAGCTTAAAGTGCCTATACACTGAAGTCTGTACGGATTGAATGGTCTAGTCAAGCTAAGCTTTTTTTTTTTTGATGGATGACAAAGTAGTACAAGAGTTGGACAGTGACGAAAATACTGACTCAATCTAGCACCTATTACGAAACTGAAGGACAGCCGGAGACGGCACGCATCCCTATATAAGAGTCCCTGCATCAGATGATAAGTTGCAATATTAAGAGGACGTGATTGGTAGATATGTTCAATATGACGTGTCTTCAGTTGAAGTAAAACTGCACTAGATGATAAGTTGCAAAATAAACGTTGTATATATCGTTTTCATAAACTCTAAAAATTGATATTGTTTTACTGCGTTGCACTGGATTTGAATCGAGTTCTTTTGAACTTTCTTCTTGTTATTAAGTGAATATTCCGTGTGCTCTTATATTAGTCTCGGTGTTAATGATACATAAGTATAATTAAAGGGTCAATTTTAGATAGATGGTGGAGACCTGTCACACACCTAATCCTAGTAGATAATTAACTTTAACACGTATGTGGGCGTGATGTGGCTCGAATCCAAGGTCCTTGTGATGGACCACATGCGTTGAAAAAGCAAGTCTCCTCCTAATGATAAATGTGTTTGAATTTTCATAGCAATGGCATAGTAATGGAGTAGTACAAAGCTAGAATGTGCATCTCATTTTCTCACCAGGTTTAACTTGTGTTGTACTTCAATTTGACGAATTTTGTGCTAAGAAATTCCCAAGGAGACGCGAGTACACGTACGCCCATGTTGTTAAAATGTACTATAATTTGTCTTTCACTTTTGTAACTTGATATAATATGATATTCGTATAAAATTTATAGGAAAAGATTAGGTACAAATTACAAATGGATGAATTATGGTACACTTCTTACGAATTATTCTATAGTTCGGAAAAGTGACATTTAATGTGTTTGGATAAAATCATGACATAGTTCGCAGGAAGTGTAGAATATGACTCTAAATTTATATTGATATTTTTTAATTGTACTTTCTTTTAAATATGAGTTTACATCGACCATATTAAGGAATATGTCAGATACTCTGGTATATAAATATGTTTCAGATACTTATATATTTATAGAACATTTGAAGTACGGACTACACAAACGTCCATAAGGGATGTGGAAGAGGAAAAACATTTCCGAAAGATGGAGAACAGAACCAAATCATAGATGAGACTACAAAAAAAATGACGCGATAAAATTTGAATCCTGAATCGTATCATTATAAGGTGTTTATTTTTGGATTCATATCCGGTGCAGCAAGGCTATTTACAGCCATTTGAAACGACGTAGTTTTGATAAAATAACATTAAAACTACGTCGTTTCATTTATAAAACCCAAAATTAATTACTGAACCCTTTTTCAAAACTACGCAGTTTCGATTTAAAACTACATAGTTTTATCTTTAAATACATTAAACTACATCGTTTTACTTAAATTGCTGTTAATAGCTTTGCTGCACCAGATTTTATTCCTTAATTCTTATTGACGATATAACTTACTTTATTTGATAAGAGTGATTTTGTATTTTTGTATTGGTTTTTATTGACATATTTTGATTCACAACCATTTCACTACATACACCATACTATAATATCATCATGCCTTGCGTCATCATTAAAAAAAAAATCAAGGCATTTAACATTCCTCTAAAGAGAAAGAGTTTTAACCTTCTCCGACTCCTTCTCAACGTCTATAAATACGTTTTACTCTTCTCCTGTTCCTCACTTCTTCTTCTTCAATTCAATAAAAACCCTAATTCTTCAAAATCCACATCCATGGGAGCGCTGGTTAGTTACTTACTTACTTCATCTCTCCATCCTAGTCCAATCAACAATTCAGAATTCAACTTCTTTTTTATTTTCTTTCCAAATCGAATTTTTTTTTTCAAGTTTTTTTATCTTTTTGTTGCAGAAAATTGACGGCGAGAAGGACAACAAGAGCCCCGACTCTACCGATGGGAAAAGTGACGACGTCGTTTTGAAGCTCGATATGCATTGCGCCGGCTGCGTCAAGAAATTGAAGAAGTTCGTCCGCAATATTGACGGTTAGAAACTCTCTTAGCCCTGATTTTATCCCCAATTCAGAATCCAATTCGACTCGATCGGCTATCAATTTTCAAAATTGAAGTTCATTAAGTTTATCAAACGATCTGATGTTTGAATTTCGGGACTGAATTGTGCAGGCGTCGCTGCTGTGAATGTCGAATTTGATCTCAACAAATTAACCGTCACTGGAAAAGTCGACCCGTTGAAGCTTCGAGAGCTTCTAGCGAACAAGACGAACAAGAAAGTTGACCTAATCTCTTATCCCCAGGCAAAGAAACCCGACCCTGTCCCAATCGCCGCCGTAAAAGGCGAGGAAAAGCCGGCTGAGAAGACAGCGCCGCCGCCGGAGAAACCAAAAGCAGCTGAGGAAGCTTCCAAGCCCAAAACAGAGGTAATGAATAATAATTAAGAAGTAAATTAATTGCCATAAATAAATATTTAATAACTGCTAAATTGCGCCGTGATGACGTTAGCTATCGTGCGCTCAAAGTATTTTTTAAACGAGTTAGCTGGAATGATAGGCTTGGTCGGTTGTTGGGTGCATCTAATAAACCGGCGTGCATCGCGTATTTTATCCACGTGACGTTAAAAGAGTCATCATATCTGCGTTTTTCTTTGTAAACCATGTCGTTTTTTGTATTTCTTGTATTTAATTTTAATTTGGATTCTGAATATTTGCAGGCGCCGCCGAGCACGGTGGTTCTGAAAACTAAGCTGCACTGCGATGGCTGCATGCAGAAGATTCGCAAGATCGTCGCGAGATTCAAAGGTGGAATCTTTTGCCAAAACCCATGTGAACTTATTGATTGAGTTGATATTATTATTTGTTCGAATTTAATAATTTTGATTCGATTTGGTGACAGGAGTGCAAGATGTGGAGATCGATGGGGCCAAGGACCTCGTCACCGTGACGGGGACGATGGACTTGTCGGAGTTGATTCCTTATCTTGTCGAGAAGCTCCGCCGCAATGTGGAAGTCGTTCCCATTGCAAAAAAAGACGACAGTGGCTGCGAGAAAAAAATCACCGCTGCAGATAGCGGCGGAAATGCTAAAAAAGGCAATAAAAAGGAGAAAGAGAAGAAGGAGGTTGACGAAGAGGGTGGTGATGAGATGGTGAAGGTGAAGGCGCAGAAGATGGTATATCAGCCCAGCCATGGCGGATATAATTACAATTACGATGTCGCTGCGGCGGGGCCATCGTCGCAGAATTGGTATGGCGGAGGAGGGTACGGGACGGAGAACAGGATGTGGGGTGAGGGATATGGTGGTGGTGGTGGTGGAAGGGCGGCGGAGGAAGGAAATGTGGGGTATGTGGTGGAGCATTTTCAGTATCAAAACCACCACGCGCGGCCGGAGCCGGGGATGTTTAGTGATGAAAATCCAAATGGGTGTTCTGTAATGTGATGATCTTCAAAATCGGACGGTGGAGAATGAAGAAGAGGTTTTGTTGATTATTAGATGTAAATAAGTTTTAATGGCCAGGGGCTTAATGGGAAACTACAACATAAAGTTATATTTTTTGAATCCATCTTCCGCCTTTAGTTGCTTAGTTAGTAAGGCACTTTTTTGCAAAAGGTTTGTTTTATATGGAAAAAATATTAATCGAAACGGCGTTGTTTCTATTTCTATTAAAACGGATATAAAAACGGAAGTCGTTTTGGTATCCATATTTGATTGCTTTTCCTTGAATCTTTTTCTAGTTGATTGTGCTTCAATAATGAATATATATGTCAATAAACTTATGTGAATTATATATGGGAGCAATCGGTTGAGGCAGGATTGTAAGAATGAGACAGTGAGGCACGTTGTGAGCCACTCATTTTGATGATGTGGCAGATAATAGTGCAGGAATAGTACCAGAATAGTTTTTGCTTTTTGCTTTTGATGGATTTTTTGTAGTGGGACACGTGACGCGCCCACAAAGCACGGGGGTTAGATGTGTGGCTCAGATCGTGCCTCACTGCCTCATTCTTAGGAGGACTGCCTCATTTGAATGCTCCTCTAAATGAGTCCTATAAAACTCGTAATCGTTACTTATGTGAATAAATGAATCATATAAAACTTGCAATTGTTTACTAAAAAAGAATATGTCTCTTATTTATGAATTTTTTTTTGAAAAGGACTGGTTCATCCCTAGTCTCATGCTAAAACTCCGGTGAGTTCTCAAATTCTCCTCCTTCGCTCTAGACACACACGGAAGCTTCCCCGACAACTCTTCTTCCGCCGATTTGCTGATTCAACCAGCCGGTGGGCGCTGATTTCCGGCCCTAGGCTGTCTTTTTGGTTTTTGTCGGCTCTATGGCTGCGCTTCCCCTTCGCTCGTCGATATGGCTCAACCGTGAGTCACTTCCCCTTCCTTGCCGCCTCCTGCCCCTTTTTGTTTCTTCGGCCCGCTTTCCGGCTGGCTCTGCTGATAAGCTACCGTCAGTCGGTTTCTGCTGCGGCTCCTTTGTGGTGGTTGCGGCTCCGGCGGGATGGAGGTTGTGCTCGGTGTTAGGGTCGGGCGGAGTTGTGTGTTGAGGCGACCGACTGTGGGTACGGCTTCGTGGTTGGGTATGTGGTTGACTTTTGATGTTTGACTGGGCGGTTAGGAACGTGCCATGGTTGGGAATTTTGATGGTCGACTTAGTTGTTTTAGCCTTGGGACGGAGGCCGTCAGCGTGTTACCGGTGATTGTTTTGGAACCGTATATAGGTTTTTCGCTTTCTTTTATTGCGTTTCTTGTTTTTATTAGTTTTGTTTGTCGGTGTAGTTTTAGTAGTAGTGTTAGTTTGCTCTAGCTGTACTTGTTGCATTGGTGGCTGTTTTATCTTTGGTGGTTTGTTCATCTCCCTTGGCGTGAGGCGAAGTGGAGCATATCACTGCTCCCGGCTAGTTAACTTGTTCTAACTTTCAAGTCCTCTTCGATGCCGTCTTCTGAAATTTAGGTGGACAGCTACCATTGTCAGGCAGTCGTTTTATGACGCTCACTTGTGCAGCCGTTTGTTCAGTGGAAATTGGGTCGGCGCCTCATTGTCTTGTCTTCTGTTTGGCCCATTTGGCATGCCTTTGACCTTGAAGTGCGAAGTTCACTTAGCAGTGGCTGCTCTCAACCTATGCTTGAATTACACTTATTGTTTCGATGTCCTGATCCAGTATTTGTTGATTGTCTGTATTACTGTTGTTGTCTTCTTCTTCGGGGTTGTGTATGTCATTTTTCTTTTATTATCAAAAAAATAATAATAATGAGGTTCGAGCTCTTAATTTTATGAATTATGTAAAATAGTCGCATTATTAGTAAATGCCTCTCTCTCTCTCTCTCTCTCTCTCTCTCTCTCTCTCTCTCTCTCTCTCTCTCTCTCTCTCTCTCTCTCTCTCTCTCTCTCTCTCTCTCTCTCTCTCTCTCTCTCTCTCTCTCTCTCTCTCTCTCTCTCATCGCCTTGCAAGCAAATCAAAATGAGAATGTGTGACTTATGATGATGAGATTAATAGAAAAGTTAAGAATAAGCACCAAAATAAGAAGATCGTGATCATTCAAGTAACTATCAAGTACTTTAGTCAACATCAAATCATATAAAATAAAGCATATAAGAAATTGTACAAAGAAGATCCATCCAGTTGGCAAAATTATTACAAAGATGGAGCAAGTGGATATCCATAAGTCTGTTTTGTGTGATGCAAGCAAAGGCTGAGGAGAGCCAAACAAACCAAAGTGGGCATCCCTTTCTTATCCTATCGGAAATGATTGGTCACTCTTTTGTCTTCTCTCAACCAGACAATTTTGTACAAGCAAGCAACTACGCATCTCCCATTAATTACTCATTATTGTCCTCCTTTATTTTATTTTTTATCTTCTACTCAAACTCAATCTTTATTTTCCATCGTATTATCAGACTAATAATATTCATTCTTATTAAGATTTGAACAAACTTAATTATGATATAATATAGCATTAGTTTTTATGACGCATCGTCCTAATTCTTAGGAACCAATAGTCTCCTAATCTTTATTGCTTTTTCTTTTTGATATGGATTTAGGCTGAGATTCATCATTCCAAGAGAAGCACAAAATTCTCAAAAGGATTATTGAGAATTGACATTCATGTTTTCAAGCTGGATGATGGCGTTAGGAAAATGAAAGGGAAGAAGTTTCAATTTTAACTCACATTAAAAGTTGATTTCCAAAAAAATATTGAAAAAAATACTTTTCTAAACAGTGTATTAAGTGTAAAACGTTGTTAACAGAACCCAAATAAAATTTTTATTTATTTATAAAACCGGATAGCTAGTGATGCACGTTTGAGGTGCATGCAGCATGCGTTTCTCAACTGTTGCGAATCTCCACGGCGGTGCTCGGCTCCGTATAACTGTTTTTCTTAAAAGGCGGAATATTTTTATAATTTTGGTTTTTGTTTTTTTTATGGGATAATTTTGTTATCATTTGATCTGGACAAAACCCGACCCGGCCCGGCCAATGTCGGGTTAAACCCAATCCAGTATGAGTTTCGGGCCGGGTTAGGATTGAGCTTCGGGTTACCCGATTTTATAAGTTATATAAAAAATACTAAGATTTTTAACAACATTCGAACCTTACACCTCATCTGAATGAATGTGACTACCATACCAATTAATCTATTTGTTTTCTCATGCAATATCACATCACATATGAATAAGTAACTGGTTTGCAATGAAAAATAAAACCGTAATACTAAACTTTACATCATAAATTAATGATTTAAGCCTATATTTTTAAAGTATTTATATCATGATAGATGACGTTAAATGTTTTATGCCTTTTATAAATTTTAGTTTCAGGTTCGGGTTCAAATAAATGACCCGATCATTATTTCGGGCCGGATTAGGATCAACCACACCCCGTCCCACGCCCACCCTTAATTTGATCTACAGAGTCTATGAGCTCTCAATGTCTTACGTATAACAGAATTTCATTATTGAGACAACTATATTTTTGTCTCTATTTAATTTGTCAAATGATTCCTATTGGATTTTATCATGATGATGTGTGGATATGTGTTTTTTGAGACAATATTTAAAAGATTATCATTATCATCATAATGTGGCTTTGTGCTAGCTGACTACTCTTCTAACGATCCATTATTGTGGCCAAAATAGACTTGTATCACATCTTATATAGAATTCAATAAAATAGGTGCATGTATGAAATGCCTAGCTTACGAAACAAATTAGGTTTAATCGAAGCATTTATACAAAAGCGATTGTCATTTATTTCGAATAATTTCCGTTTAAATACTATCATACAATACAAGGTACAAATTAACCTGACCTAGTTTGCAATGTTTGGAAGCTATTAGATATCTAATTTGATACTGACCTAATTGCATGATCATGCATGAAGGCTAGGCTACGTTATCAACGCCCTAATTGTTTAATTAACCTTTAGTGCTGTACTTAATGGACACGTCAGAAATATGCATACATCGTCAGTGAGTCCAAATCCAAATTAAACATCATACTTGATATGTCACATCTTATGACTTGAATTTCAGATTGTTCATTTGTTGCCTTTCATAGTGGTTTTTAAAAAGAAAATTAACTTGTAAATCAATTCTCAACTACATGATGATCATCGAAGGTCAACTCCGTTCATAAGAGGATTTTTGGTAAAATAATCAGGAGGTCAAAGATTTAAACCCTTGTAAAGATATATATCTTATGACATGAATTTGGTGGTTATCTATTTATTGTCAACTATAGTGGAATTTATTATATTTAAAAAAAAGAATTAATATCAACACACGTAAGAGATAACTATTCGGAAGTAAATTTAAAATTGAAGTAACAATAGTATCTCCTACTTGTCGTAACTGCTGCTGCACATGTTGATATCTTAAGAATGGATGAAAAATGGAGGCACAATAGCAAAACAAACTAAACTAATTGTTGTCGCATAAAAACATGGGGTAATGTGTTAGCTGTGTCGTCCTACAATGTGTGCTAGTGCCATAAGGACACAAAACCCAAACTGGTTGCGTCACACGTCTCATGTGTGCTAGCTATGAAAATTACTATTAGCTACCTGCTAAAGACATGCACACAAAAAGATTGTACACATACATGTACATACAAAAAAATACTTGTAAAAAGTTTGTGTAAAACAATAATATGAATATCAAAAAGTGGAATTATATATGAATATGGACATGGAGTTAGGTTTATGTGGGTATGACTCTCTCTAGAACAATCTATTGAGAATGAGGCTGTCCACTTTTAGGTGGATTAAAAAGATCAATAATGCAAAAGTGTGTAGGCCATGCATGCCTTCTTAAATGTATATGCATGGCTTCAAGTAAGAGTCAACATTGGACCTTAGGATGAAAATATTTATAGAGTGATCTATACCGTAGACGATATGTACGTACTGATCTCTCATAGCATGTCCTTGTACCATATGCATATTATGTCCATTAAGCTTTAGGCAGAATAACTGTCACCAAAAAAGGATTTTATCATGTCCTATTTCCAAACTCGGTTCTCTTAAATACCCTGACATATCCTACCCGATTCTACATTGTCCTACACGACCGTACTCTACCCTACCCTACTATGACCATGGCCATGGACGATCATCATATGAGTATAAAGCTGATGTACCTTGCCTTACCCTGCTCGCACATTATTTATTAGATATGAATAAAATGACTCTACCATGTCCTTTTGGAACAAAATTTACCCTTATCCTGCCTAGTACCAACCCTTACCTTCAAGTGGGGATGATGCTAGCTATGGTCGTGGTTAAGGTTGATGAGATCTATGTTTGAGGTGCTCAAAAGGCACAAGTGGCTCATCCACTTATATATAATTATATATGCCACAAAACTTCTATATCACTCTTCAAAGATCTTGTCTGACTTAAACTGTATTTGTGATTTAATAAAAGTAATTATTCAAATGATGCAATGAACAAACAAACATTTGATAATTAATTGGATTACATGAAAAGTTTCATACACAAAATCACCTTCACGGCCTACACAAGGCCGGAGATACAGCAGAGCGTCTTTTACATATGGGTCTTTGGTTACTGACATAGTTAAAACAAAAGGATGATGTTAAAAGATGTACCGACAGTTTGGATTCCTATTCAGAAGACAGACTCAACTCATCAATGGCTTTTGAGACATCAGCTTCAGGATCTAGCACGCCGTTAGTTTTGTTGTGTTTGTTGTCCTCAGGGAGGTTCTTTTCTTCTTTTGATTCTGCAGCAGCTATACAGTCGTGGAAGCGGTAGCAAGTTATTAGGTGGTCATTTGTGATTCCTGCCACTTGCATGAACGAGTAGATGACTGTTGGACCTACGCTACGGAAGCCTCTTCGTACTAGATCTTTGCTTATGACATCTGCTTTTGGAGTCTTCACTGGTACTTGGCGAGGGTACCTGAAAGCGTTGACGATTGGCTTGTAGTTCACAAAGCTCCATATGTATTTGTCAAATGATCCAAATTCTTCAATTACCTAGAGTCCCATTAACAAAGTGCATTAAAATTGAGTCATCGAAACCTGCACACTTACGTCAGAACAATATGTATTTCAGACACATTATCAGAATTTTTTAAAAGAGTTTTCGGAGTCATGCTCTGCTGGAGCGTCATCGTAACAATAAAACTAATACATCCGAAACGGCTAGTATCATGGTGGACACTCATATGTCAGGAATAATTAGGTTTCACAAGTAAATGTCACTCTGTGAATGTGCACTGGCCCTCATTAAAAAGAATTATGAATGCCGAGGAACTGAACACCCCATGCTTATCATAATGCAACTGATAATAAGGGAGTTTTTATGGTATCACTGTGCAAAACAAAAACAAAAAGTAGAATAAAGAAATGAGATAAACATGTACAGAAGTAGAAGTTTTGGCACACCGATTTTATCAAAAACAAGATATGGAATCTTATAAATACTTACGAGAATTCAACAGTTGTGGACAACGATAAGGTCATATACCTTGGTGATCTGAACTGCATTCTGAACAATTGATCGCAATTTGAGTTCTGACAAAAGAGAGCTTGCGGTGCTGCCATGTGCTACTAACTTCTTCTCATTTAGCTTAGACACAGCAATTGGGTCAAAATCCAAAAACACATCCCTGATCCATGAAAAATCGTGATTACATGTGAAACAAACACGATATAAGAGCACACAAGAGGTCTGGAACTCAGAAATTGTGAGGGGGTTTACAGATACAACTTTGAAGAAGTAATACCGAAAAACATGTCGTTTGCTAAGAATGGCAGGCCAAGTCAGTTCAGCCAGTGCACCACAAAGGACTAGAAGCTCGAACAATTTCCTGCATGAAGAGAATAAATAATTCAATGCAGAGGCGCAAGATGGTACAACGACATGTTTAGATAGAGATATCAGACACTCGACAGCAACATACCTATCATCGTGTTGCGGGACTCCCCACTCTTCATCATGAAAAGCAGCATAAGCTGGATCTGGTTGCACATACAGAGCAATAAGCAAGTTAGTTTAATAACAACAATTATACATCATAATTCATAATATACAACTAAACATTCCGCTTCATATGTAAGACTAAGTTGAGCATGCCAGTGGCACAACAAGAGTATACAAAGATATATAATATATACAATTACAAGGCAATCAACCAACTGTCACAAAACTATGTATGCATCAAGCCATCAACATCATCATTAAAATAAAATAACTCATCAGTGCACATTGAACTCCTCATCCGATGGCCCTGAATCAATGCAAATAAAAAAAGGAATAGCATTCCACCCACTTTAACCTATTGACAAACATCAAAATCGATTCATACCATGCTCATGATTTCCAATTAATGAATGTGTAATACAGGTTGTTACAAATCTTATAGGTGAGCTACATTCTGCCATTCTCGAACCTACACTATCCAATAACCCACCAGCAAACACAAAAGCATAGCTGAACTAAGATGTATTAATGCTCACAACATATATGGAGATCGTATAGAGTTTGCATGCCTACGAAATCCCTCAAATAGCAATTTGTTTGACTCTCTGCACACGAAAGCAGCTTAGACTTGACAAGAGTTACCACCCTGTGCTTGATCTAATCAAGGTGCCAATTTCAGGCTTTCTTGCTCCGCCTCAAACCAAACAGTGGAGTTTATACAAATAAGCCAAATAAAAGTGGATTGAAATATGTTGTTTTTGGTGTATGAATAAGCTTCAACTGCCATAGATGCAGTCTAAGATTCTAACTAAATCAGAACCAAGTATCCTCTAAAACTACGAAGGACGTGTCGTTCACATCAAAATGCTGAATGCTGCCAATCAATTGCACATGAACAAAAAAATAAAAAGATACAGAACAAGACGGCGGCAGATGTTCTATAAAAAAAAAAGTACCTGTGTTTGGAGTCACCCACGCACACCTCTTGATGGTTGGTGAAACATCATCACCTAACAATACCGTCACATTATCAGATCCCGAGAAGCTCCTCTTCAAACTGCACTGCTTCCTCCTGCTCCCCACACTACTACTTGATCTGGTAATCCTACCAGTTGAAGCTCGGCTATGAAACGACTCAGAGGATGCATCAGATGAACAAGATGCATTCATTGAATAGTTCGACCGCAACAGCCGTTCCTGGTTAGAAATACCAGATAACATCTTTTTAGCAGTAGAAGGAGAGGCCTTTTTCTCTTCATGTTTATCCCCTTCCGGCGACCTATTAATCTTCCCAACGGATTTAGACATCTGTTTACCAGGAACCATCAATCTACTCAACTTGTTTCCATTCTGTCCTAGTCCTGCCCTAGTCTCGGACTCAGCCACATTCATAGACCTCACCTTTGGAGCCCCAGACATTACCAAAAACACACCTTCCACCACAACCTCCCAAAATCACCAAAACTAAAACCCTAGTCGCTTACCACTTACTTCAATACCAGCTAAAATCAAACACCTAAACACTCAGATTCACCATGTTTAAACCCAACAACCATAAAACCCTAAAGTAAAAGCTATCCTAGGGTTAGCAACGCTGTACACCAACACTGAAACTTACAATTGAACTCAAAAACTCCTTCATACTAAATCAACCACTCCACATTGTCGAACGTGAACCACCGTTGATCCAAATGCCGTTATTAAACACAGCAGCTGCCAGACGAACTACACTGAAAAAAACACCATTTCCAGCAACTCCCACGCTACTTTCGGTGAAATTGTAGAAAATTAGACCTTTGGAGTGATGTCAGGAACAACAAAACGGTCAACAATAACTCGATCTGCGGCTGGAGAAGCTCGGATCGAGATAACAACAACGAACGAGAACTCTGACTGAGGGAGAGAATAAATGTCACAGAGGCGGAGGATTTCGCATTATAAAATCTTCGAGGACCGAGGAGTAATTATAATAAAGTTACAGCTTAAGTCTTTTGTTTTGTAGTTGAATGTTAATCTAATTTAAAAAACTCTTTTATGATGTAAATCTCAATTAAGTTTAATAAAAATATGAATTAATTTACAAATATATAATTTTTCTTAATTTCAAAAATAAGGCGAACAGCAACAAAAGGAACGTATGAATTTCTAGCAAGCAAGGTATCTAAAAGGGTGAAAAAAGCAGCAGGTGGGAACCAAACACACATCAGAAAACAAGGAAGCTGTCAATTATAGAAAACTACATTAAGCTAAGGATTTGGAATCATGTAGCTTCAATTCAAGTAAACTGAAAACACTGGAGAGATAAAAAAAAATAGAAAAAAAGAGAGACAGGCAGAACCTTTGATTTACCTAATTTTGTCTTATCAGGAAGGGAGATGGGGTGAAGGGTATATTAATGGGGATGAGGTGCTACACAAGGACAGCCCTACAGCAGTGAATGAAAGCAATAAGTGAAGGCACCTCCATTGGCAGATAAGTCCATCTAACAACAGGGGAGGGGAAGTCATAAAAATATGGGCGGAGTTGAAGAGTTAAGGAGCAGTTCAGCAGAGCTGGTGTACATAAAATAATGATATTGTGATTGAATGTGAATAGAAAGTAAAAGATCTGTATAGCCAGGTTGTGGTAAACATTCCTTCAAAAAGGTGGGATACTGGACCTGAAGCTGAACACTCCTTTATAACTTGATGAAATTAACTACCGGTCCTCAGAAAATCTTCAAGTACCAATATGCGGAACATAGTATATTTGACTCATTCGCACAACGTCTAAAACTGCAAGGGCAAGGGCAAGACATTCTGGGCTGATAACCCAGTTAAAGGATTCGGAAATGGCATCTGCAAAAGGTATTCAAGGTAGAATTAAGTAACACCTCGAGAAAAAAACAAGTGTACTCAACATTCGGGAGAAAACAAAAGAAGCTAGAACAGCTAAAAGCTATTTTTTAACTTTGGAATCTCTTATTAAACTAGTCATGACGGGTATTCCGTATGCGAGAGAGTAATGTGACTAGAGGAGTTGGCCACATGTGTAACTGCCCGATGAGTGGAAAATAGTTCATTCTACTCCGATTATCAGACGACGACAAGTTCACTAAGCTGAGAAATTAGTATTTGATGCATACAAACGATCTACTGTAATTGCCAGTTTACTAATTGAACTATAAAGAATAACATATTCGCTCTATACTTATTCTGGAAAAAAACTACATGGTCATTTACCAAAATAGAGCATGCGCACAAAGGTCACGCGTGTAAGTAGTGTGCATATAACACATGACCGTCAGTCACTAGAATGTAAAAGAAAGCAATAAATGGTACTCACCCAAGTAGACCCCTTCCTTGCCATGTTCTAGGAGTCACTGCAATAGTGAGTGCCGCACCTTGCCTAAGAACCTCAACAGGTACTTCACGACCTTGGTTTATCTGTGCTTCAGAGGCTAGCCTAGGAAGCAAGTCAGTACCAGATTCTACATTCCCAAATTTCAGTATCAGATCTCCAAGCTGTAGCCCGTCCTCCGCTGATGGAGAGCCTTCAGTTATCTCATCAACCACAGCAAAAGGTACTTTGGCAAACACACCTACTACCATGGACGTCGGAGTATTCGTTTGAAGGTTACTATGAGCAGATGAGCTCATTTGAAGACTGACCACTGTTGACTGATTACTAACTGAGCCCTCGCCACGGCCTTGGAAAAGAATATAAAAACCATGTCAGTATAAAACATGCCAAACTTTAAAAAAAATCTGTTACAAATGGACTTTGGAGCTGGTAGACTCTACCATGCAATACAATATCATACAATATCATAAAACTATTGACAAAACACTATCAAGATTCTGCTCAAACCACAAGGATACTTTCATATAGTAGGACTAGGATTAGGACAACTGCATCACATATGCACATACATTTAATCATATGCTGCAATATTGGAATCCGGTCCACCTATGCACACTTCGATTCACCATTCTCAACAACCGTGTACATCAACTAACAATGTCCGAAACAGTTTCATCGACTAATTTGTCAGTTCTTACAAGAATAACTTTCCTACCTGAATCCTTCTCAGAGGAGGGTGATCCAGAACGTCGAGCTGAATGCAATATTTGGATGTTTTGATCAATCTTCTTCGTAAGTTCACTATAATCGCTTCGCAGCTCTGCGAGACAATAAACACTAAGAAGTATGCAATGCAACTACTTTAATCAGCTCGTCAGTCACTTGGAGAAATCCGATTACAACTACCATATCATCGAGACACAATTTTTAGCAGAGAACTCAGCAGTAAAACAAATTCAGGAATATATGAGAAAAACCACCATACCAGCTAGATGGTGGCGATCCGCTAGCACTACGGGGATGTCAATGTCCGACCTAGGAAAACCCTGCATATATCAATGAATTTGCTAGTGAAAATGATACGCAACTTCATAATCGGAGAAAAACAAGACCTTCGAATCTCTTCATACCTCAGAATCTATGAGGTTGCCGGATAAGCCTGGACTTCCAGGTTGACAAAGTCGCTCTATGATAACGTCCATCTCGGCCTCAATTGCACTCCTCTTGTCCATCAGCTTGAACGTCTCCGCTTTCAGATTCGTCGCCACCATTTTTCCGATTTCTAGGGTTTACGAGAGAGCACTCTTGACCAGCCAAGTAGCTTCAGGGAGAAGTCAAGGCTTGCGGCTCAGTGCTCAGGCCCTGGGCTCAAATACCGTGTCGTGAAGAATGAAGATTGATTCGAGGTAATTGGAAAATCAAACCAAGATTTGAACTGATCGATGTTTGAATATAGCTCGGTCCAATTCAAACCCAGTTGCATTCGATATTCGGAATCACAGAAGTTTACCAAAGATTGAGGTCAATGGAGATACATAACACAGCACAATCCAAACACAAGGTTGTTTCATGTCAATGACAAGGAAAGCAGTAAAACAAGTCTGCTGGAATCAAAGGCTGTTTTTGTTTTCATGTAGTTTCATCACTTGAGGAGTGTCTTCACAATGGATTTGCCGTTGAGTTTCTTGAGATCAGTGTACGACTGCCCACATCCAACAAACATGACCGGAGCACCAGATATGTAAACCATGGACAGCGCAGCTCCAACCTACATACAGCATACATGCAACGGAAATTAGACATCAAGGAATGACTGCAAAAAATGCAAATTACGGTACAGACAGAGAAGTATCTTCTTCTACCTTATCGTCAATTGTGTCAAACTTGGTGAGCAGTATTCCATCAATCAGTCTTGGGTTTTGTGAGTTCGAGAGGTCGGCTAGTTTCTGAGGTACAAAAAATGATGTATGTTAGAACGTTAAGTATAGAATGGGATAACGATGCAGAGACTGTGCTGATGCATAACCTGGTTGAATTTGGACAGCTGATCAACAGCATCATTTCCAACTAGAGCTTCTCCAACAAACAGAACCAGATCTGGATTGTTTAGGTTGATCAGCTTTGACAGTGCACGCATCAGAGGCTCATTATCCTGAAAGAAGACAATTCATTAGCCGCTTGAAAGGTTGTCAGATCAGTCGTAGCCAAAGCAGAGGATTGCAAGATCCAACACAACACAGTCTTAAGCAAGACAGCTGTTGGCAAAATGAATGCTCTAGGAACTAGCGAGAAACCCACTCAAGATTTGACAGACCCCATCCAACAAACATGTTGCATAAGGAACATGTAATAAGGCCATCACAATATACCATAATAGTAGTAGGATTTGATTTAGCAAGTTGTGGTCAGAGTTAAAAAGTGTTATGCAAGAACTATTGTTCCAGTCACCTGCATTCTGCCAGCCGTGTCAACAAGAACAACGTCCGAGCCAATTCGAGTAGCCTCCTGTATAGCTTCCTTCGCAACAACTGCGGGATCTTTTTCATATCCTTTCTCAAAAATAGGGATCTAAAAATAAAAATCAGATTTAGTAAAAGCAGTTCATATCTTTATAACTGAAAAACTGCTCCAGAACGGTAAAAAGGTCATGGACTAAAAAAGCGCGAGTAAGAAAAGCCCAGCAGTAGTACCTGCAGTCTACGTGCATGAGTACGTAGCTGCTCAACTGCTCCAGAACGAAATGTATCACAAGCAGCCATCATAACACTGATGTTATGCTGCTGAAGCCAGTAAGCAACCTGCATAAGGATGCCCAAATGAATCAAATACTGGATTTACATCATAACTTCCCACCGAAGTACAATTAAAGATAAACATGTCTTCAAACCTTGGCTAAGTTCGTAGATTTGCCGACACCGTTAACACCAACAAACACAACGACATAGGGTTTTCTCTGCTCTTTCGAAGCATGAACATCCCTTAAGATATCAATGGAACGCCTGGGTGTTAAAATACGAACAAGAGCCTCTTCCATTGCATTCTGAAACCAGTTACATTAATGTTATGTCTTTAATCGTGGATTCGTGATATATAAAGACGAATTTCGATTAGAACATTTTATTAGAGAAATTAGGTCAACAAAAATATGAGTCACATACCTGAACAGTGGATGATATCCTTGTAAACGAAGCTAGTTTCTTGCCTACAAGACTTGTGGCCACTGATTCACAAAGTTTCTCAGCAATCTCTTCAGCCTACGTATAAAAATAGACATTAATCGTTAGCAAGGATAGCATATTAACAACAAAAGAAACCGCCCAGAGAAATTATATTGAAGGAGAGACCCACCACATTCTTGGTCATTAGCCTGTCTTTGAGAGCTTTTAAAGCTGGCTCCAGATCCACTCTTTCCAAATTGTCCTTACCAGCAATGCTGAAAGCAAAAAAATAACAAAAACATGAGATGTTGAATGCTCGTTTAATCAACAACAAACTATCTTGCAGAAGATTAAATATTACCAGAAGTGGCTTACAAACTAGGCACATATAGAAAATCTAATCATGCAATCAAATGCCTGAACAAACAAGAAGCAAAGTACTTGATCCTCGTCACCGGTAGGTAGACCATTTATCAGGCGGAAATTACTGGGATGGCATAGTGTAGTATTGCAACATAAGAGGTTTTTCGACACCAAAATAAAATAAAAAGTCATTAATGGTAGAGAGCATAGTTTCCCCCCTGTAACATATTGTGCACCTCTTAAATAAGCAGAACGGAATACGACAACAAGAGTAGTAGGTACAGTGCTTAAGTAAGTCACCTTTGGAACATTGACGAAAACCACCCTTTCTTCTTTATAGCAGCCTTGTTATTTGTTTCCATCTCCTCTTCTTCTTCAGACTCGCTGTCACTGCTAAGAACCTCTTCCTTGTCCATCATACTTTCACCTTGGTTGATGGTTATAGGCTCTATGTGGTCATCCCCTCCCTCAGTCATAGAATCAGTAAAATCAAGTTTCGCAGGTGGAGGAGAATCATCCCAAACTCTATTTTTCTTTGTCATTTTTTTCTTAGGCTCCGGCTTCAAACCATTGCTTGCTAAGGTATCAGATTTCTTTCCACCCTTGCCAGGAAGGGCATCTGCCTTCTTTCCACTCTTCGCTTTCAACTTCTGAAGCTTGTTCACATCAAAAGCGCCATTGTTCGAACTAGCATTCTCTTTACCATTAGCGATAGCATTTTCCATGGTTTTATTGCCATTGGAGTGCCCATTTTCTAATTTATAACCTTTTCCAGAATCAGCACCATCAGTTTCAGAACCATCACTCTTTTTTTTATTGCCTCCATCTTGTGCAAGCCTTTGCTGTTGTCCTTGTTTCTTCCCTAACATATTATTAACCGGCTTCGTAACCTGCTTTGTTCTCTTCATTTCCTCAGCCCTAGCCTCCGCCTCCTTCCTCAGCTGCCGAAACGTCTCATCAAACTCATTATAGACCGTCCTCTTTGGGTCATAAATCTCAGCAAATTCACGCTTCACCATATCAAGAAGATCATCCACGTAAAGCAGATGCAAGATCTTCTGATACACAGCCACAAACACAAGCCCGAGGTCATTGTGGAAGGTCCATTTAAGCGTGTAAGCCGCCCCTGGTGCATCATAGTTATACGAAGCTGCACCAGACCTTTCCTCCAAAAGACACGACCGGATCAAGGTATCAATAGGCGATCCTTTTAGAGCATTCCCAAGCTCCTTGCATGTCCACAGGATCAGCCCTCCCCTTGTAAAGATCAGCAACTGCTCTAACATCCTTAATCCCTGCACCAGATTACCAAAAAATCAAAATCTGAAATCTTAATTGAACAATATTAACATTTACTATTTACATGCAATAACCGATCATTGTAAATTCTCATCTAAATATTCACAAAAATCCGATATCGATTCATACGCATATACAAAACCAAAACCAACAAGAAGCCAATCGAATCAGATCCGGCCTCACAAACCTAACGTAAATACATCAAGGAATTAAAATATCGATAATCCCAATCCACAATTCAGCTTCATACAAAACCTAGGCATGAAAATCCTTCACAGCGCATCAAACGACGAGATCTAAATCATCATCGCCGCCACCGCTGTCGTCGACAAATCAATAGCAAACACAACGATCAGCAGTGACGAAATCGATCGATATTCATACCTGCTCGTCCTCGCGATGCGTCGCCTCCGAGAAATTGCAAAAATTAAAAAAAAAAGCGATTCTTTGAAAGAAAAATGGAAAACTATCGGAAGGAGAAAATGTCCGAAATATAGAATTTAGAAAAAAAACAGAAGTTGATGGTTTTTGTACAGTCGACGAGATCAATTAAAGTCAACAAATCCGAGTCGTCGTTGGTTGACCAGAATTCCCAACGAACGAACATCCGATAAATACTTTACACGCGCCGACTGTTTTGGTAAAACTCTTTCGAACAGAGCACTGATTTGTAATTAAATGTTTGTGTTGACTGAAATTGAACCGGATCGGGCTGTACCGGGTCGACTCGATGCTGATAATCTCTCAAATTTGTCGAACTAGTTGGCCTTTATTTTATCATCAAAAAAAAAAAAGTTGGCCTTTATTTTACCAAATGTTGTATTAATTTATGACAGGGGTTGAGATCCCAAAAGTAACATATTTCGTAAGAAATTAGAAGTAATCACAATCCTTATTTTTCGAATTTTTTGAATCTTAATATCTATATTATATATTTGTAAGAGCATTATTATAAATTTATATCTATTTAATTAAAGGTCTTACGAATTTTGTTCTTTAAGTCTACGAAAATTTTAATCTTTTAAGTTTTACTATTTTTACATTACGAATTTTATTCTTTAAGTCTACGAATTATGATTCTTTAAATTTTATTTACATTACGAATTTTATTATTTAAGCTACGGATTTTGATTACTTCTCATTTCTCACCAAATTTATTACTTCTCATATGATCTTTTCCCTTAATCCCTAGATTTCAAGAAAAAATTTCCTGTAACTGTAACAAAGTTATTATCAGTTTTACACTCTGTGATTGCTAGAAAATTTTATCGCGGAAAATTCGACAGTGTTGTAATGCAATGCACATCCGGAGAATGTTATACATTTGGTTTGGAAATACCAGTCTATAAAAATACAATTGCGACCGGTTCAATCTATCTCATCTTGATAACATTGACGACCATTGTCATATTATGGCTTGAATCCATCTCCTCCAAGGCCTTGTGGCATGCCCAAGCTCTGAGCAAGGTCTCCCATTCTTTCTTTCATTGCCTGAAAAGTGTCGATGTGAGGGTGTGAGTTTAAGTCTGGCAGTTCAACAGTAAAATAGTTAAGCAGAAAGTCTTACTTGAACGCTCTTTTGATGTGCATCCTTGTATGCCTCGGTAACCAAGAGTGAGAGCTTCTGCAATGATGCGAGAGTTGAAACATCACATTCGGAAATATCCAAACACAAGCCTAATAATTCGATATCGCAAGCGCAGTCTCATGGAATATACCAAGAAGAAATAGGGTCATGACTCATGGTATCTTTATAGTGGTAATAGCATGACCAGGTTTTAACGAGGCACATAAAGAATATAAATATGCAAAGTTGGAGTGTAAGAATAATTCTTTTTTAAAAGAGAGGCCTGGCAACCCCACAACTTTGACGCCTAAACTATTTTCATACAATTACCACTGTAAGATGTCTCGTCAATGAGCAGAAAAAGTAGGTGCCCTGATCTGACTGACAATATCTACATACTTACTTCTGACCCTAATTCCATCGCAGCTTCTGTTATTTCGGTTCGGATGGGTTGCTGGTTTCCAGACAATGTAGCCTGCAATATATTTTCAACACATTCAGAACCCTCGAGTAGTAGCATGGCGTATTATACAGTTTCAGAATCATCTCCACCAAAGGTACAACATATAATGATCCTAACCATGCATTGTTTACGTCTTCTACTGCAGCCTTTGTAAAGAAATAACGTGTTCTTATCAGAAACCAATAAGATGAAAGCATGGCTTTTGCAGTTCATGAATGTTGCATATTGCTCAATGACTCGACTCGGGTAACTGGATAAACTAGGGAACATGATAACAGTTCCTTATTCTATTGTAAAAGTCAAACTGAACTGTTCTGTACCATTAATTAGGTCAATGAAACATCAAGAAAGACTGAAAACATTTGGAGAGTCAGAGTTAACCCACGATTCTACAAAGTTTTTCTCATTTGTTTTCTTCCCACATCGATCAAATGGACAAGGCAATGCACCATGTATTCCGGTAAGTGTTAAGACTCATAATATGACCAGGCCATGACAGTATGAGAACAGAAGCTATACCTTTATTAGTTCACCTTCACAATACCCATCAAATTCTGCACTGTGAAAGCAAAGCGAAAACAGAAAGACTACAAATTAGTTCTCTATAGTTTCCCGAGAGAAGAGGAAACAGAAATTCCAGAATTGAAACTCAATATCAATACATACGCGGCCAGCTCTTTTTGTACTTTCACTGCCTCTACTTGAACAATCATCTGCGCCTTCTTTACAGTCTCGAATAGATTTTGCATATTACCTAGACCACCGAGAATCCCTCCCTACATGAAGTTAAAGTGCATCACTTTTAGTCGATTGTGTAAAATCTGTCAGTTAGTTTACAAAAACCGACCAAACACTAAACTTACAAGATGGCTTATACTAGCGTATAGCTAGTCCAAATCCATATTCATTCTACATTTTATTTTATCATTTACAAGGGGAATCAAAACTACATAATAATCTGATTTCCAAATCCATATTCATTCTGCATCACAACAATACAAAGCCAAGTTACAGCTCACGACATGATTCTATTGATTATTCCAGAAGAATACTTCGAACCAGCTGAGTTAAAAAATGCACGAACCAATAAACTGAAATCCGATAAATCCAATGTGATCAGTTTGCAATGCAGGATAATACAAAAATATACAATCAAACCTATCATATAAGCTACTATAAATTACAAGTCAAAACCTTACTTTAGAAGATGCATCGTCACTCTTTTCTCCATCCTTCTTCCCTCCGAACAGTCCATTGACACGTAACTGTCTTCTACTACTACTACTACCATTCTTCACTGAAATCCTGGGAGATACTCTCACGCCACGAATATCACACAAATCCAATCTCGTCGCACCTATCCAAACATCCACTGATTTAGTCAACTCTCTGAATTAAATTGAGATTTGCCACTTCGTGACTAAGTTATTGGGAAAGTGTCATCGGGTGAAAGTTTATTTGGGATTTGACACAAACAGCTAATCGTGTTAACTGTCATTGGAATCAACGTAGAAGCCACATCAGCATCAACAAATTGCTAATGTGATTAGCGGTGGTTTGTGTTAAATCCTTAAACTCATGGCATTTCCTAAGAAATTTGCCACTAAATGACAAATCTCAAATTAACTCAAGATCTCTTACTAGCAATTAACAATAAACTGAACTCCACAATCATAAAACAACATAATTTAACACTTCCAACAAAATTACGCATCATTCGGCTGGAAATTATCAAATCCAAGGAATTATGCAATCCCGATTTGGGTTGTGGATAACAAATCGATGAGAGTGAGACTAAGCGAAAATAAATCCAACAGAATCTCGATGAGTGAAAACACTTACGGACGACGGACGGCCGCGAATTGGGGACTTTGAGGCGAATGTCCGGTAGCCGGGAAGACAGAGCGCTCGTTGAAGCCATTATTGTTGTTGCTGTTGAAGCCGCTGATAGAGTGAAGCGCTGCGAATTGGGTTAAACCTTAAACGGATAGGAGTGTGTACTGTGTAGTCGTCTACACCTGCAATTGTTCGCTTGTTCCCGAAACTTACGGAACGACGCCGTAACTATCCTCAGATTTCTGCGCTGCCTTGTTCATTTCTAAATATAGTTAGAGCTGATTATCTAATGATTTTTTTTTTAGTTTTGATCCTGAGAGTTGAACCAATCTTAATGCGACATTTGTCACGGATCAGAACTTTATCAGTTTAAATTCAGATTTTGTAATCTATTATCTACTCCCCTTCCCCGAAGTCGGAGATTGTAATTCTCATGAAGCTTTTTATTCAACCCTATAGAATTGTCGAAGGCTTGATTAGACAAAGAATGAAATCATTTTTTCTTCAATCATTAGTATAGAACAGAAATGAAACTGAAGGTTTATTAGGCTTCGTCTAGAAATATCCAAATTTTGATCCCTAATACCCCATAGATAGTTCGAACTGGATAGGAACAATAATCAATTTTTGCTCGAATTGTTTGTAGGGGAACTTTACCTTCTCGGATCCATTCAACACGTGCAATTTCTTTTCCGTCAATCCGACCTGCAATTTGTATTTGAATTCCTTTTGTATCTGCATGTTCAGTCAATTCAATAGCTTTTTTCATTGCCTTACGAAATGAAACTCTATTTTTTAATTGTCCAGCTATAAATTCTGCAAGAATGTTAGGGTTTCCATAAGGTTTTGCAATTCTTGTAATAGAAATGTTGAGTTTTACGGTTTACACAATTCTTTTTGTACATTCATCATACTAAAAGTCGAAGTCACGACATGGGGGGCTCGGAAAAAGAACGCCTCTAGAAAGATCCGAAGTGATCAGAGCTGTAATTGTACGTACTTGTAAAGAACTCAAACGTGATAACGGTATGATAATACGATATGATGACAATGCTGCAATTGTCATTGATCAAGAAGGAAATCCTAAAGGAACGAGAATTTTTTGTGCGATTGCACGAGAATTGAGACAACCTTTTTTTAGGGATAGTCAAATTCCGGATCGAAGAGATTCACCCGTAGTAGATAAGGGGCTCCTCGGGAGGACTAGCAACAGTAAGCGGAACGCTACCCCCTAACCCCCCCGGGGAACTCTAGCTGCAGAAGAGGAACGTTTCCTTGCACTTTTTGAGATACGAAACCGTAAACGAAAAAGAGCGGTTGACCCGAGCTGTAAATACCACCCGCATCGTTCCCGACAACAAGAAATGTGTTGAGTCATGAGAGATCTCATTGCTGGCGAAAGAAAATTCGATGGAGAGCCCTGTTCTCTAACTTTTTTTAAAAACAAACAAAAAATCCCGAGAAAACGCAACTTTACGACTTTGCCATCTCTGATAGGAAGGGATTTTCAGCTGTAACAAAAAAGACGGGGAAAACGTGATTCGAAGATCAAGCGAGAAGCCTTGTTAAGCAAGAGCTATTGCATGGTATCATAAACAGCTATTCCGGGTATTACCCATCCACCGGGAGAGTTTATAAACACATAAAGCTCTCTGTTACGATCCTCTATAGTGAGATATACCATAAGACCAATAAGTTGATTCGAGAGCTCATTATCAACCTCTTGGCCTAAAAAAAGCGGTTATTGTTGCCCGCCAAGTTAGGCTCTTGGAAGTCCTCTTTCCGGGTTCGGTGATTGGACGGGAAGCAGACGAAGACTACGGAGTCGAATACCCTAATTCAAGATCGGATATAGGGCAGCCCCTCACTCCCGGACATCAGTAGCTCCTAAAGCAAAGGAAGAGGTTATTCATAGCTCGACCAACAGGGAGAGGAATGCCAGACCCAACTTCTCGCACATATTATAAGGCGGCAGAGAACTGGATCGGGTGAAGAATGAAAAACGTCCACTAACGCCCCCGGGATAAGATCTTTTTTAGATCAGCCGCTCTCTGGAGAATTGCATTGCCGCCGCATATAGCATGGGAAATCTGGTTAGCAATAAATCCACATTTTGTTGAAAAGCTCTGTTAGGTTCTTAGTAGCAGTCGGCGACCTTTTCTTCTTTTACTTCGCATAGCTTTTCGTCTCCTTATAGCTGGAAGTTCTCCAAAATATGAAAAATATATCTTAAAAATTACTAAGTATTAAAAAATAAAATAATCACCAATACTCATAATTTTTAAAGACCTATAAATAGAGATACATTTTGATATTTATATGCTTGTATTTATGTAGAAATAATAGACGGAGTGATGATAAACTTTATGTTTGGTCATGAGGGGATGTCCAAGACCAAATACATCCTGAAGCATGACTAAATGAGAGATAAGTGGATGAGAGAGATGGATGACATGCTTTTTTTAGTCATGGTGGGATGCTCTTAGTTGCTTTAATAGCTTTGATGTTTTGATTGAAAATACTCGTTTTGATATTTATAGTAAATAGTTGCCTTGTACTGAATTTTTTTTCCTACTTCGATATAGTTTTCGTTATTTTATTATTTTAGAGTTCAATTGTTGCTTTTTTCAATCAAGGGACAATAATAAGTAAATCCACAGATGTGAAATTGTGAATACTATATTGCTATTAAATTGCTGACTAAATATTCTCTATATTGATGGTAACGGTTCAATAGAAAAATATATAAGTATCAGGAAGAAAAAAAAGAACGATTTGGTACTAAGAGCTTTTTTTTTTCTTGATTGTAGATTTTACATCGGATACCTTTCAAGTTTTAAACGAATACTCCTCACACATATTACATGAGTACTAATTAATAGGGGGCGCTACGTTGAGGCTAATGGTTAAGATTGGGGCCTCAAGACCTCACCAATATGGGGAGTCTCATTTGAGCACTCATCTATAGACGAGCGCTCAAATGTTACACATCTAACCAATCAAAACGCGCCACGTAAGCACTATTCACAAGGCACATGCATGTCACATGTCCATACCCCCCATGCTTTTGAGGTGGCGCGTCTAGGATGCTTGGATGAATCTCATCCTAAGGATGAGATGAGTGTAACACATAACACATTAGTGGGGTGTAACACTTGAGCGCGCCCCCTCATCTATATATTTATATACTACTAAAGCACATGTCACGTAAAGAGCATGTCATACAATAAGTAGAATTAAGAAATCCACAAGAATTATGAAAGAATTTGACCCTTGATTTGGTGAATACAAAATAAGAATTTCAACCTCTGGACCACGCGCTTGCTAGTGATTCCTTACTTAAGTGTTTAAAATGAGATTATTGGTGCACGTTATTTTGTTCAAATACACATTGCATCTTATTCCCGAATTTCTTAAACTCAATTTAAACTTCAAGAAGCCAACAATGGTGTGATTTAGTGGTTGAATCACTATCTTACATCCACAAGGTGGAGGGTTCACACCCCACCCATGACATTTTCTTCCCACAATTTATATGGGGTTTTCTAGTTCCACTTATGGTGTGGACTTCTTCCTCAATCATTCGCGTATATTTTCCTATTTCCTTTCGTTTGCCTTTTCGATGTAAAAAAACCATAATAAAAAAAAATTGAACTTCAGTTTTAAAAATTAAAAAAATTCCAAGAGTGAGAAAAAGCTCTCGTTTTCCAGAAGGCTCTACAAGACTCCAAAACTCCGGTTGCTTAACCTCTCTCCGGCGTTTTTCCCCGTCTCCCCCTCATACCTCATCTCTTATACCTCCTCCTCCTTTCCATCTCTCGGTGGGTTTCAGATCTGCGGGTGGTTGTAGTCTGACGGTATAGTGATGTTGGTTGTGATGGTGGCGGCGAGTGGAGGGGCTGGAGGGGCGGTTTATGTATATATGTATATATTTGTGTAGTTTTAGTTTTTGGAGCCGGCGATGGTTGCTTCCAGGTGCTGGTTTTGGTGGAGGAGCTTCAGTCGGCGGCGGTTGGTGGTGGGGTTGTGACGCGTACGGTGCTGCTGGTGGCTTGGGTGGAGGCGGGTTTGCTTCGGAGGTGGAGCTGCTGCTGGTGGTGGCTGGCGTTGCTAGCGGAGGCTGTTTTTTTGACCGGTTCGACCGGGTTTAGTGTATAGTTGTCGGGTTAGGTTGTTTATTGTAGTTTAGTTGTGTAGTTTAGCTTAATTTAGATCTTTCGTCCCTATTAGTGATTTGTTCACTAATGAGGGCTTTCACCTCAGCCGGTTTCGGTCTGAGCTGTTGTTGTTTTAGTTTTTAGGTTTTAGGAGTTCGACTCCTGTTGTATTCGAAGGACACGACGGCGCGTCAGTTGGTTCTGTAGTGTCGGCAACTGCGATCGGTCGGCCGTCTTGTTTTGTCGTGCTCTTCTTGGGAATGGTACCCTTAGTGACAGCTTGTTTCTCTTGTTGCCGTGCTGGCACTTGTACTAATCAAAAAAAAAATTAAACTTCAAGAATATAATTTTTTTTTTTTTGGAATGGAAGAATATAATTTTATTTCACCACAACAAAATCAAATGACATTTTGGAGTGAAAGACAGTGCACACAAATTTTAAGAGGCCATCAAATTTATTGAAACTCAAATTGGCCTTCTCCATTATTGGAAAACAACATTTACAAATTCTTGAAGGTCTGAAATATTTACAGTAATATAAATGGACCTCCTCCCTTAATTTACAACCACTTTTCCCAGCTCTACAGAACAACACCGCATCACTTATAATTTATGCAGAAATTGAAAAATGGCTGATTTTTTGTCTTGCTAATCACTTAATTAATTAATTAATCAATTATTAAGTGGTGTAAACGTATGGATTAGCGTAATCTCGCACGCCTGCTCCTTCCCACCCCATCATCCACTCATCTCCTTCCCACATGTCGTAATCCTGGCCGTCCATTTCTCCATCGTCCGGCGTCGTTTCCTCATCTTCTTCTCTCAGATTGCTCATCACCACCTGCACAAAGGGCAGAAGACACATTAGAATTCGGTTCAATTTAATTTTAATTCGGTTCAATTGAGTAAAACTCGCTTACATCGTACGCTTCGTTGATGTTCTGGAACTGGACTTTGCAGTTGCTGCCTTTGCAAACATCTGGATGATACTGTAACGAAATACAACATTAATACGACGCCGTTTCAATCTGTCAACGAAGGTTTGACTTTGACTTAGATTACCTGAAGAGCGAGCTGGCGGAAGGCTTTCTTGACATCCGAAATCGAAGCTCCGAACTGGACCTGAAGCGTTCTGTACTGATCCCCGAGCGACGATCCAGTTCCATAGCCAGTCGCAGGATGGTACGAGGATGAGGTTTTTTGTGTCCTTCTCCTTCCTGATGATGCTCTGTACATGGTGAAATTGCCGATTGTAGTCGCCATTTTTTTTGATCTGGTCGGATCTCGAGTTTGAAGAATTTAAAGTTTGAAAAGTTGAAGAGAAAAATGGATGATGGAGGTGAGCGTATTTCTTCATTTTATATACAGAGAGGAGTCGGTTGTTATTGATTGAAGAAGATGAGGAAGAAACCGTTGACACGTCGGATTTTGGAATCTTGTGGTGCTGTTGGTCTTATCCACAATTGCAAATTGAGAAAAGCTCAAATTATCAGTAAAAAAAGCACACCAATAATTTCGCAAAAAGTAATAATTTCCTTTGAAAACAAAAAAAGAATTTACTTTTTTTATTTTTTTTATTTTTAAGGAAAACGATAAAGAAGGGGTATGAACTATCACTCATTGACAAATTATGGTCCGAACTATAAAATTGACCATTAAGGACCATTTCAAAAAAATTGAATCCTCAATTTCATAATTAAGGACAAAAATGTTTTTTCAATTCATTCGTTTAGTTAACTTTGTGAATTGACGGAGTGATATTCCTTCAATTAAGTGTTATATGAGGGTTAAAATGTTTAAAAATTGCCCTTAATTGTCAATTTTCATAGTTCGGATCGTGATTTGTCAATGAGTGATAGTTCATACTCCCTCTTTATCATTTTCCCTATTTTTTATTGGTAGATTTACAAGCACATAGAACTGCAGAGGCGGCCCCTCCTTCGTTTCTTCGAATTTCGATAAATCAGTTATCTTCAGTCCATATTTTCATCGGCATAACCTTTGAATTTCATCTTGATGTAAAAATGAAAGTCGTAGAACGTTCAATTAGCTTTCTAACCACATATAGATTATCTTCAACGGATTTAGGATGAGGCATTTGTGAGCTCCAGAAGATTGACCGATCATTAGCAACTTCAATTATGTAGTCCATTTCGGCTTAGTTTTGAGTCATCTTAACATTAGATTTGAATTTAGGTGTAATCATAGACATTGTAGCTCTTGTCGTTAACTTTATGGTCTAGGTGATCGAATTCCCAAATGGTACTCCGGTCGCTCATTAATGGGTTGTAAAGTTGCTAAGGTACACTTGTTAGGCGACCTTAGTTTGAGTATGTTTTCAGCTATTTTATTGTCGAATTTAGATCTTAATACAAACTAAAGAGTCGTAGGCTATTAAATTATCTTTCCAATGACATATGACTCGATCTGATAGGGTAACATATGTGAGTTTTATGACCTCTCAAAGTTAGGTCGTCGGACAATATATGAATTTGACTTTAATATTTACTTTAAAACAACTTATATCGTCATGATTTTTGTGTGTGCCAAATCCGAGCGATATCCATATTCCTCGATGAATTTTTTTTTGGGACCCCCTCCTGTAAGGCTCTGGATCTACCACGGCATACAAGTTAGTATATATTGTTGAATTTTGATTGTTCGTAGTTCTATAGTCATATTGTGACTAAAAGCTCAAGATTGTGTGTGAATCACGATAATATGAAACCACATACGTTCGCGTTTGTCACTTCTCCTAGGCGATGTGGAACATTTCTTCAACTGTATTATACTTAACAATCTCCACTCCTCAATTGCAGAAATGTCACTTGCTCTTCTGTCTCAATCATAACCTCACTACTCTTCTTTGTAGCGATTCCCTTCCTCCCTCTCATTTGGGGTCTGACCTACTACCGCTGCCTTGCGGCATTCCATTGGTCCAGCCAGTCTACTTGCTTTGCGAGTCCTTTGTGCTGCCCTGCAACTTGTCATTCTTTAGGGATCCTTAATCATGTGTCCCACATCTTCGTTAGCTCATACAACTTTATAGTCTCGTTGTGACCCAAAAGCTCAAAATTGTGTGTCGCAATTTATAGAACCATATAAGCTAGCATTTGTCACTTCTCCTATGTAACGTGGGCATTTCTTCAATTGTATTCTACTCAACATATATAGCCTTATCTAGTATTGATTTCTATCAATTGAAAACATGACTTTTATATCGATTCTCATTCAAATATCAGACTGACTTAGGAGCTCAAAAGCAAAGATAGTAACAAAAGGATAAAATTAAAAGATAAATTAGTGTGGTCATCAAAAACTAAACATGAAACCTTGAGCATTGTAGGCAATGTGTAAACTGACAAGCCACTACATGTTGGCAAATAAGAATGTACTTTTTCAAAGCAATAAGTATTCCTTTTCAATAGGTATTTTCAAAATACTTTGGACACATGCTTTAAACATAGTAAAAAATATTTAAATACAATTAGTAATTAGTAAAATGGTTTAGGACTAAACCTAATTAATGAAAATGGAGTGAAAGGGGGACAAGATGAATACGACTTAGGACTAAACCACCAGTTGATGTGAAAGGGCAAGGGAGCAAGTTGAGCTGGTTGGAGGAGGATGGTCATGGCGGTCACCTTTGAAAGTGAGTTTTGGATAAAACGAATGGATATGCTTGGAGAGGAAAAAGTGCAGAGGAGACATGCAAAAGTAGTGTCATTCGCTCTGCTTCTGCGAGCAAGTTATAAGGCGACAGCAAGAGTGGTACGGGGTCGTGAGAAGTTTGGGAACGTGTAAGCAATGATCATGAGACAGCAGAATGTAGTTGAGAACCAGTCACGTGGCTAGATGAGTTCGGTACAATAATTATTAAAGTTGTATACCACGCTCTAATGTTAGGAATATATTTTTTATGTTTGTCCTACTTTGAAATAGAACATATGCAGCTGACGTAATTTCAGTAGGTGATGGACGAGCAGAAATTAAGTTCGGTGCATATATTCTTAGCAAATTCAACTTGATTCTGCGAGTAGAGATTCAGATTTGAAAATGTATTTTTATTCGGTGACTATATTTAGGTTCTCAAATTATATGTAGACTTTCAACTGAACTCTCCTCAATGTTACCTTATGTTCAATGAGACTGTATTCATAGCTTTCCATCTTTTCAATTTTTCTAATAGTTTGCACATCAGCTCTGGTTCAATAAAAAATAGGTGTCACAATCTCAATATGAGACAGACTCTGTAATTTTCGATATCTTAGGATAGCCTAAAGAAGCACACTACATGTTTCCCGTGCATTAAAATTAAGACATTTCTGAAACTCAATACTAGAATGCCGTGAACTATGGCTAATCTAACAAAAAATTTCCTCGGTTTAAACGTGCTTTGGTTTGTTTCCACTTGAGCAGATGTTCATTTGACATCTGAAGCTTGTTCCAACCCTGATGTGCATTTCTTTTAGTGCCAATTTACGGCTTGCTTTTATCTAAATCAGC
This sequence comes from Rhodiola chrysanthemifolia, assembly GCA_033675395.1. NCBI lineage: Eukaryota > Viridiplantae > Streptophyta > Magnoliopsida > Saxifragales > Crassulaceae > Rhodiola > Rhodiola chrysanthemifolia. The sequence goes on from CM066205.1 coordinate 26,134,709, forward strand.
ATAGAACAATGAGTCACCTCAGTTTTCAAAGGATGTCGCCTGTCTTAATGAATGGAGTCTTACTGGTTTTCCTTCTTTTGCCTTGTTTGTCTGCACATTTTAGGCCACTAACTTCCCGCAAGGCACAACTCCTTTTTCCAATGCATAACTCCTTTGAGCATTTTGAGCGCATATATTTTATCTACTAGAGGCTGAAACATGGCTGTCCACATTGCTCTGGATATCAGGAATACCAGGCTTCACCTGCAATGACAAATAAACGACACTACCAAATTAACAAGCCATCTCGATAAAATATAAAATTTATCACACAGTAATTTTTAACCGATTCTTGATAAAAATGAAAACACTAGTTTGGCCGCAGAAATAGATCTCTGGAAGGAGCGTCCAATGACTAACTTAGCACAAATCAAGGAAGTGAATACTGCAAGTTTCAATATTTAGGGAAAATCCGTGCTGTGAACAATTATCGAATCGATAACATGAGATGACTATTTGCATAATTCAATGCACATAAAGTTATAGCCTAAGAAGCCAGTGTTTACGCAATTGGCAAATCCCTTTACAATTGACATCACTTTCATAGTAATTATATCTTTGCGAGTTCCTACACGAGATTATCTTCATAGTAAAAAAAAATTCTAATTCAAGCAACAATGTCCTCAGGCTCCAAGTCATTAACACGACAGCATATCATCATGCTGTAAAATCATTTTGAACAAAAGATTTCTTGATTTACATTGTTAGCACAAATTGAAATTAACCAGTTTCATTAATGTCAACAATATTCACAACAGCTTGAAATTTAAAATGCTAGCAATAGAAAGATGCACGAAACCCTAACAAGTTTGTTTACTATAGCTTCACTGTCTGCATCAGATAAGCCTGAGTTACACGTCGATTTTGCGATTCACTATAATTATAAATCGAAAACGCACCTGACTCATCGCTGGAAGGATCGCCGCTTTGCTGCGGAGGACTTGATTCAAACAGATGGAAATCTGAAGGATCGTCGTGAAACAGCCTGAACTCCATTGATGCCGATGATCGATGGCCAGGAGCGTCGATGAGGGTTTTCCAAGGACGACAATTCGAATCGGAACCACAACGGTTCAATTCTACGACATCCGAACCACGTAACGGTTCAATTCAAAATGTCAGTATCAAGATCTTAACATAAAATTTCTAGTAATAATTATTAAATTGATATAATTGAAAATCGGGTCAGGAGAAAGTCCCAACTCCCAATCTTCAAATCTCTCGCTCATCTTCGTTCATTGCTGTTTATACGAATTACGTACGATGCCGAGCAAGTGCGAGATTTTCTGCGAAATCCTCATCGCCATCTTGCTGCCTCCACTCGGCGTCTGCCTTCGACATGGCTGCTGCACTGTACTAACACTTAACTCAATTGCATCGTCTTTACTTCTAAACGCTAGTTTATGATATGTGGTTTGATCTGTGTTTGCAGGTGGAGTTTTGGATCTGTGTGTTGCTTACGATCTTAGGATATATTCCTGGAATTATCTACGCACTTTACTCGATCGTGTTCGTGGATCGGGATGCTTACTTCGATGAGTACCGCCGCCCGCTCTACTACGGATGAGATACGTATCGTGATCTGTGCTTTAATTTATTTGAATAAAGTCGGGGATTTGAATTTATGCTTCTGTACTTGTTTTATTGAAAAATTCTTGTTTCAGTGGAATTATTCAGATGTTTTGATTCTTTTGGTTGATGCTTGATTTTTGGCTAAGTGGATTAATTTATTCTTTCATTCACTGCATTTTTTGTGCTGTTTAGACAGATCAGTTTTGATCGGACAGATTCTGATTTGCTAGGTATTTTTCATTTTAGGGCAACCTGTTGTGTTTCTCCTATAAGTTTAAAAAAAAAAAATTAAATTCCACAATGATAAGCAAGGAATGGACAAGCTCCAAACTCATGCCGGTACATTTGTCATTTAGGAAGATTCGAACCGTCGATTTCTTGATTATTCGAACAAGACTATGACCGCTAGACTACTACTCATGATGCACCTATAAATTTCGTTGTGGTGCTGTGTTGGGCACATTTTCCAATACCTTGAACTGACTAATTTGAAATGTGATTTTGTTATGATACCTTGCGGATTGGCTATGGCTGGTATTGGTATCATTAGACTTAGCATTCATGCTGAGCAAAATGCTGTTTGATACTATTTGCTAAAGATCGACATTAGCAAGGGTAATGATTTGCTGCTCATGACTGAGATTAGAATTTCACCCAGCAAGTAGCTAGAGTTGGCTACAAGATGTGGTTAGGTTAACTTGTCTTAAGCATAGTATTTAGACAACAAGTCATAAGACATTAAGACCACCCTGGTGGGTCATGTATCCATTTCCATCTCAGAACTTCTGGTCATAGCGACAAAGTCATAAGAGAGCTACCTTACAACTTTTAGCTACTTTGCATTTTCTTTTTTAACTTCTACCATTGAAGATTGTTTTCTTTATTTTTGATTGTACCGTTGAAGATTGTTGAAAATTCAGAATTCATTTTCATGACTTCAAAGTATATTTTAGGTAATGTTCTGTGAAAAATAAAGCATTTATTTAGTACAGTAGGATATTACACTGTTGTTGCTAACTTGCACATATTCGTTACGTGGGGCTTATTTTTGGAGTCTACAAACTCCGATCTTCAGTACTTCATACAACCCACTTTTGATCATTCAGTCACTCTAATCAACTTCTTCAATCTTTGGTCCAGCTCCAGCTGATCCATTTGTAGCACCTCCAGCGCCATAGCCAGCACCCTCTCCAGCACCATCACCTCCTTGATACATTTTAGCTATGATGGGGTTGCAGAGACCCTCGAGCTCCTTCAGTTTATCCTCCAATTCATCCACCTCAGCCAACTGGTTCCCGTCCAGCCACTCAATCGCCTCATCCACAGCCTTCTCTATTTTCTGCTTATCACCTGCATCCAGCTTCCCGCCTATCTTATCATCTTTGATAGTGTTCCTCATATTGTATGCATAATTTTCCAGAGCATTCTTCGCCTCAACTCTCTTCTTCACTTCTTCATCTTCCGTTTTGTACTTCTCCGCATCCTGCACCATCTTCTCAATCTCTTCCTTGCTGAGCCTGCCCTTGTCATTTGTAATAGTGATCTTGTTCTTCACTCCGGCCGTTTTGTCCTCCGCAGACACATTCAGTATCCCATTCGCATCAATGTCGAAGCACACATTGATCTGAGGCACTCCCCTAGGAGCTGGCGGAATTCCAGTAAGCTCAAATTTCCCTAGCAAGTTGTTATCCTTAGTCCTAGCCCGTTCCCCTTCATAAACCTGGATCAGCACTCCTGGCTGATTATCCGAGTAGGTCGAAAACACCTGCTCCTTCTTCGTCGGGATCGTAGTGTTCCTCGGAATCAACACCGTCATAACTCCACCAGCCGTCTCCAGCCCAAGGCTCAACGGAGTAACATCCAGAAGCAGCAAATCCTGCACCTTCTCATTCCCTTCACCAGTCAAAATCGCAGCCTGGACCGCAGCTCCATAAGCCACAGCCTCATCAGGATTAATACTCTTACATAACTCCTTCCCGTTGAAAAACTCCTGCAGAAGCTGCTGCACTTTCGGAATCCTAGTCGACCCTCCAACCAGCACAATCTCATCCACCTTGCTCTTATCAATCTTAGAATCTCTCAAGCACTTCTCCACCGGCTCCATACATCTCCTGAACAAATCCATGTTCATCTCCTCAAACCTCGCCCTCGTAATCGTCGCATAGAAATCAATCCCTTCGTACAAAGAATCGATCTCGATCGTCGTCTGAGCAGTCGAAGACAAAGTCCTCTTCGCCCTTTCGCAAGCCGTCCTCAGCCTCCTCAACGCCCTGGCATTCCCACTAATATCCTTCTTGTGCTTCCTCTTGAACTCCGCCACAAAATGATTCACCATCCTGTTGTCAAAATCCTCTCCGCCAAGGTGAGTGTCTCCCGCTGTAGCTTTCACTTCAAAAATTCCTTCCTCGATCGTCAGCAGCGAAACATCAAACGTCCCGCCACCAAGATCAAATATGAGCACATTCTGCTCGCCTTTCTTCGACGCTTTCTTATCAAGCCCGTACGCTATCGCTGCAGCAGTCGGTTCATTTATAATCCTCAAAACATTCAGTCCAGCGATCACTCCAGCATCTTTGGTCGCCTGTCGCTGCGAATCGTTGAAATAAGCAGGTACAGTGACAACCGCATTGTTCACAGAATGACCCAAAAACGCCTCCGCTATCTCCCTCATCTTCACCAACACCATAGATGAAATCTCCTCAGCAGAAAACATCTTCTCCTCGCCCTTGTAATTCACAACTATCATCGGCTTGTCACCCGGACCAGGGACAACCTTAAACGGCCAGTGCTTCATGTCGCTCTGAACAGAAGGATCAGAAAACCTCCTCCCAATCAGCCGCTTAGCGTCAAAAACTGTGTTGTTCGGGTTCATGGCGACTTGATTCTTGGCCGCATCGCCAATGAGCCTCTCAGTGTCGGTAAATGCCACATAAGAAGGCGTGGTCCTGTTGCCTTGGTCATTGGCAATGATCTCGACTCTGTCGTTCATCCACACTCCGACGCAGCTGTAAGTGGTGCCGAGGTCGATGCCGATAGCCTTGCCTTCAGTTGTCGCCACCATTCTTGTGTCTTAATAATAAACTAAATTGATGATCAAGAAAGAGAAGTCTGAGATTGTGTAGAAAAGAACGCTTGTTGTGTATCGGATTGCTTTTGAATTCGAAACTGATCTGGGTTGAAGGGAGGTGGGCGATGGTGTTTATATAGTGGTGAAATGGAATGAGGCAGAGTAGTCTAGGTCGGCCCGAGAAGTGTCGAGAGAGACCCAGTACGATGTTGGTTGGAGAAGCGTCGAGTAGGTCCAGATAGACCCGGAAGATTGTAGAAGAAATTTCATAACAATAGCTTACCGATACGGAGCCGTTTCAAGATTGATCGAGATACAGCCAGAAAGTTGTGCAAAAGATTCTATAGCATAGCTAACTAATACGGTGTCGTTGGAGAAGGCTGCACTTTTATAGGAATGATTCTTTAGCGGCGATTAATACGGTGCCGTTTCTAATGCAATTATCACTTTCGGTTTCATTTTTCACGAAATTCAACTTACTATAAAAAAAAAACAAATAAATACTAATAAAAATTACAAAAAGAATATATGAACTATCACATCATTTCAAATCGCAGCCTGAACTTTTTCAATTTAATATTTTTGGACTAAATTGAACACAATAAACTATCGCATTTTTGAACTAAAATGCACGCAATAAACTTACGCCGTTAATGAATACCGTTTACAATTATTATTCTTTAATAAAAATTATTTTAATCTAACTGTGAACACACTGTCATAATGTAATATAAACTTCTCCTTCACGATTCATTCAAATTACAATTACACAGTAGCTCGTCTTCTCAAGACTCTTCATGAAAGCATGCTCGCTCGTTCGATCAGATCTTCCCCATCACTTCACTTCCGATTTCAAATCGATTTGATTCTGGACCGGTTGTGCACAAGGACGGACCCAGGATTACAAAGTACCTTGGGCAAAAAAAAATATTGAAATTACTTGGGCAATTTATGAAATTTGTATAAAAATTATAGAAATTAAACTACAAAATATAGAAAAAAATTTTTTGCAACAAAATCATGTTGGGCATAAGCCCAATATGCCCCCTTAGTGGGTTCGTCCCTAGTTGTGCATCCCTAGATTCTGGCGATGATGGCTTTGTGAGAATTCTTTAGGTATCTGATGGACGGATGTCTCACTGAATGCGACGAAGTGATCGGCTAGAGGTCGTACCACCGCCACTGTAAGTATGAGCTTCACAAATCCGAGTTTCAGACGCGGCAGTTAAAATCTCATGGCGTTGTGATTCAGTCTGGGGCTACGGGGTCGAGGATCCGATTGTTTCAACTTCGAATGGAGGTGGGATTTTGTTTGACGGATATACCTGCTGGTGCTGGATTCGATGAAGGTGTTTCCGGGATTGATTGGGTTCCGTGATGTGCCTGGGAAAGTGAAAAGGATGATTGTGCAGTTGGTTGAATTTGCAAATGGGAGAGTGCCGATGTTGATGTGGGGAAGATTTAAGAGCAAATTTTTAAATCATAGATAATAAATTTAGGGTTTTTGATTGGAGGTGTTTTCGAACTTAAATGCGTGACAATTACAAATAAAATTTGTAACAGTCCTACGGATTTTAAACAGAATGCTACGCATTATAAATGTACGACCATCAGAAAATTTTAAACAGAAAGCTACGCATTTAAATTAGAAAGCTACACATTATACAATAGGTCCGAGAAAATAGGATCTGAAGTTACGAAATTTAACTATAAAGCTACGAATTTTGCGCACGACAGATCGTTCTTTTCGAGAACCGAGAAAAAAATAGGATTTGAAGCTTAACACAATTAGTGTTATACCCTTTAACCGTATTTAAAACGTAATTATATGCAAATAATCTTATTAATTAATAGCCATTAGATCTTTAATCCAACGGTGATTAAAACTTCTCATTTCTCACGGATTAAACCACTTCTCATATGATCATAATCCCGTTAGTTGATTGTGTGTCCTGTCCACTTGAACTTATATTTTTTGACGGTTAAGTGAAGTTACTTTCAGTTCATGTAAGTTTAGTTCAGTTAATATAATTTTATTTAAATTAAATTTCAGTTAAGTTAAGTCAACTTTGATTTAAATCGTTTTTTTCATCAATTTCATCAACAACATCAATCACATCACCAATATAATCACCACCACCACCCCCACCACCATCATCGTCATCATCATCATTGTTATCATCATCATCATAATCATCATATCATCATCATCATCATCATAATCATCATAATGTTTTCTGATTTGTAATTGTTACAATGAACCCATTTGTAATTGGGTCATTCGCATTGTCATTTTGATTGTTTTAATTGTATTTATATTTTGATTGTTTTAATTTAATTTAATTATATTTCCATTTCCATTTAATTGTATTTCCATATATTTCTTACCACACATTTAATGCAAATTATCAAATGATGGTTCACAAATATGTAATTACTTTAGATAAGCAATTACTTTACTTTAGATAAGCAGTTTTAGAGGAGCGCTCCGTTGAAGACACGTGAATAGTGTGAGTACGTGAGGACAAATTTCAGCCACACATCCAAACCCCCCGTGCTTTGTGGGTGCGCCACGTATCCCACTACCAAAATCCATCAACAGTAAAAAGCAAACAGTAAAATCTCACTACCAACAGTAAAAAGCAAACAGTAAAATTCGACTACCTTTAAATCTCAACCAATAGATCAATATGATCTAAAGGTTGAGATTTGTCCTCACGTACTCACACTATTCACGTGTCCTCAACCGAGCGCACCCCAGCAGTTTTAATACTAACGGTGGTTCCTATGCTGCTGAAAATACTCGACCCTAGAGATTCGTATCTGACAGCTTGTTCCTGGTCACATACCTCCCAAACCCAAAGTATCCGTGGATCTGCATCATAAAAAAATAAAAAGTACAAATCTTAGAAAGAAATTTGAAAAAGTTTACAAATAAATGATTAAAAAAATGCAAATTATACCTCATAGAATGCGTAAAATTTTCGTTGTCAAGATCCTCTGCTGTAGGCAATCCTTCATCGGTGAATTATATTCCTGTCATCTCATTCATTGCAACCCAAGCTATCCATTTTCCTTTACAAGCACTATAATGGTTCTAAAGGTCTCTCATAGTATTCGGATTCACTGTTTGTGAGTTATAATTGCGTTCAATCCTTTTCCAATCATATGGTCTACTGTTACCGGCATTTATATACTCATTTAAAATTGTGAAAAACCTGCGACTTTCTTCGGTACTCCAAAGTGCCATATTCGTACAACTAAAACAATAAAAACAATGCTATCAATGGAACACTCCTAATTCAAAATATAATATCCAAAACACCCAAAAGTTGAAATCATCACCGCCTTAGACACAATTCGGAATAACACAACTGGTTTGTGAGTCATGGTTTGTACTGAGAAACGAGAGGAAATCCGTCAATTTGTGATTCAGTACGTCGGTCGGACTCGTTTTTCGAATTCAACATTGCTGCTCATCTGTCTTTATACTCTTCAACACATTGTTTCCAATAAATGGTTTCATCATCTATCTTACCAACCAACCCAATCACATTCCGTAATAAAAATGATTTAATGATAAACCTTTCCAACCACCCAACCACACCCATCATGTCGGTAGTAATCTTCCCAACTAAAACATTCAAATATTAACCACACCCATTATTAAATACACCATCCAACCACTCAACCACCCAACCACACCCATTATTAAAAGTGGTTTAATAATATATCATCATCATCAATAAATAATATACTTATATATTCAACAATAGATGAGCGCTCAAATGAGAACCTCTTTAAATTTCGAAAACTTGAGACCCTCATCTTCACCTTCCAAAATGCAAAATGCATTTTGGTGGTGACACGCATCCCATGTGCAATTTCTAAGATTCATTTAATACAAAGTCAAAGCCAAAATTTTTGACTTTGCTTTTTGGACATGTGTCACATGCAGATTCAAAGATGCATCATGATCCAATGGTGAGATTTGAATTCGCAAGTCCTCGAATTTTTAAGGGTTTTCAACCGAGCGCTCCCCTTCAACAATAAGTACAAATATTAACAAAAAAAATTATATTTTCTGACTGATGTCAAAGTTAAGTGTCAGTTAAGTTCATTTCAGTCAATTTTAATTAATTTAAGTTAATTTCAGTTACAGTTAAGTTTCAGTTTAAGTGGACAGAAAGTGTCCAAAAACAATAAATTGACAATTAAAATCGTTCCGACGCGATTTGAAATGGTGTGATAGTTCAGATAGTCTTTTTGTAATTTTCCCTATAAAAAAAAGTGAAATTCAACGTGAAAACATTACTACAAGTTTTTTTATGGACAATACTACAAGTTTTCAATTTACTTTTTCTACAACAATAGTATTCAACTAAGAGGTCAGATATGGTACAAAGTTAAATTTTAGTACAAAATACAAAATTTGTCAAAATTATTTTATAATTCGTCATTTTTCGAACCGAAAAATGGAAAAGACGAGCCGAAAAATAAAAAGACGACATAATTCGTCAGTTTCATTTTATAATTCGTCACCAATAAAAATACCAAAAAATCAAGATTTACTATCATCCATTCAAATCAGAAAATCAAAGGCTATGATTAATTTATATTTTGTACCAAAAATTTAACTTTGCACCGGATCCTTTTTCATTCAACTAATACATATTAAATATTACTATTAACATGTCGTGGCTAATCTGGGACAAAATTGATAGCATACAAATATGAATTGTTCAGTATTTTGCAGAGGTCGAGTCATGGTTTGTACTGAGAAACGAGAGGAATAACACAACTGGTTTGTGAGTCATGGTTTGTACTGAGAAACGAGAGGAAATCCGTCAATTTGTGATTCAGTACGTCGGTCGGACTCGTTTTTCGAATTCAACATTGCTGCTCATCTGTCTTTATACTCTTCAACACATTGTTTCCAATAAATGGTTTCATCATCTATCTTACCAACCAACCCAATCACATTCCGTAATAAAAATGATTTAATGATAAACCTTTCCAACCACCCAACCACACCCATCATGTCGGTAGTAATCTTCCCAACTAAAACATTCAAATATTAACCACACCCATTATTAAATACACCATCCAACCACTCAACCACCCAACCACACCCATTATTAAAAGTGGTTTAATAATATATCATCATCATCAATAAATAATATACTTATATATTCAACAATAGATGAGCGCTCAAATGAAAACCTCTTTAAATTTCGAAAACTTGAGACCCTCATCTTCACCTTCCAAAATGCAAAATGCATTTTGGTGGTGACACGCGTCCCATGTGCAATTTCTAAGATTCATTTAATACAAAGTCAAAGCCAAAATTTTTGACTTTGCTTTTTGGACATGTGTCACATGCAGATTCAAAGATGCATCATGATCCAATGGTGAGATTTGAATTCGCAAGTCCTCGAATTTTTAAGGGTTTTCAACCGAGCGCTCCCCTTCAACAATAAGTACAAATATTAACAAAAAAAATTATATTTTCTGACTGATGTCAAAGTTAAGTGTCAGTTAAGTTCATTTCAGTCAATTTTAATTAATTTAAGTTAATTTCAGTTACAGTTAAGTTTCAGTTTAAGTGGACAGAAAGTGTCCAAAAACAATAAATTGAAAATTAAAATCGTTCCGACGCGATTTGAAATGGTGTGATAGTTCAGATAGTCTTTTTGTAATTTTCCCTATAAAAAAAGTGAAATTCAACGTGAAAACATTACTACAAGTTTTTTTATGGACAATACTACAAGTTTTCAATTTACTTTTTCTACAACAATAGTATTCAACTAAGAGGTCAGATATGGTGCAAAGTTAAATTTTAGTACAAAATACAAAATTTGTCAAAATTATTTTATAATTCGTCATTTTTCGAACCGAAAAATGGAAAAGACGACCCGAAAAATAAAAAGACGACATAATTCGTCAGTTTCATTTTATAATTCGTCACCAATAAAAATACCAAAAAATCAAGATTTACTATCATCCATTCAAATCAGAAAATCAAAGGCTATGATTAATTTATATTTTATACCAAAAATTTAACTTTGCACCGGATCCTTTTTCATTCAACTAATACATATTAAATATTACTATTAACATGTCGTGGCTAATCTGGGACAAAATTGATAGCATACAAATATGAATTGTTCAGTATTTTGCAGAGGTCGAGTTCTGTGCCTTCCCTAAAATTGACTCCACAGCTTCATTGAATAATCCTAAACTCTTTGCCACAGCAAAACCGGAATACATACCATCAACAGCTGCGCTGACAATCCCACCTGCATAGCCAGCGCCTTCTCCAACTGGGTAAAGCCCTTTAATTGATGTGCTCTCGTAAGTGTGTGGATCACGCGGTATCTGGATTGGAGAACTCGTTCTGGTCTGAAAACATAAATTAGTTTTTCTCAGCTTATGTGTATGGCGTTTAAATTCTCAAAGGTTAAAAAGCGCGGAAAAGTGGCAAGGAAAAAGAAACTAGTGTATCGGATATGGTACTTGCCTCTACTCCGTGGAGGAGAGCATCATTGGAGATGAATCCAGGTAACTATAAAAACCAAAAGAAAATTGTTATTGCTGCCCAGTACAGGATTCATGTAATGATAAATTTCACTTTAACAAAATAACATTGGAATTACCTCCTTGTTGAATGTTTCAAGTGACTTTCGTAAAGCGTCTGTTATATAATAGGGGTAAATTTCGTGAAGAGGTGCTGCCTTCACTCCCAACCGATAACTTGATGGTGGTAAGGATGTTGCTGGTGAAACAGTGGAAGTCATACGAGATGCAAAAGTATTAATGAAAAAACAACCTAGAAAATCGTCATTCGTCCAAACCTGACAACTTGCTCTCCAAAAAATCGGTAACTGTCTGCACTGGCACAGCGAAATCTCCACCTCCCATTACTGCTGCTTTTCTCTCAAACTCCCTCTACATCATGTTGACAGTGAGTCACACAATTATGCAGAATCTAATGTTTATAATTGACCGAAGTGCCAAAATCGGCACATCCAAATTAAATGTTGTCCCATAAACAAGTGATTTTTTAAACATGGATCCGAAAATTCGACACTGAGATACATAAAACGAGAAAATGGTATATGGTACGAGATGTGACCTGATACTCGACACCTGCTAGAGGCCCGTGACAATCAAATGCTCCAAAATCTTTTGACGAAACGGAGACAACAAGGGCGGCATTTGCCCACTTTGATGCACGTCTAGAAAAGGACATTCCATTGACACAAATTTCTGATGGGTTTGTACCAGTAAGAACAACCTGCGAACAATTGTTTCATCCTTTTTAGATAGGAAATGATGACATATAATGACAAGTTATTCAGCAAGGTCCTTTTTTATTATCAAATGTCTGATCAACAATAAGTGTCTGCCCACATTGCTTGCGCTCATTTTATGTCCCAATGGAAACTGCTCCGAGAGTTGTATTTGTACGATTAACTTTGTTCATGATATAAACGGAAGTTTAGGCTCGAGTTCATACTTTGCCAAATCGTACACAGCGGTAACTTATTACCTGTCCGCCAGGACACATGCAGAATGAGTAGCAACTACGACTGTTAGCATCTGGACGTGTAGTGTGGTCTTTCATTTCTCCGTCAACATACTTTACTACTTTGTAATCAGCAACAGGTATTTTCCCACGGCCTTTACGGACATCATTAGCCAATTTTGCATACTATAACAAGGAAATATGCAAAACCTGGTTTAGTTTGCAATATTAAATTGCATTGAAATAAATATCATGCTCGTGTATTCTAGCCATCTTGCGTTATTCGTCGATAGACCCCTTGCAAGAGAACAGACACCAATCCGTTGTTGTTTAGACAATATTCAAATAAACCTTCCATGGTGAGTCTTTTTTCATGACCAGTACCTGATTCGAGGCGAGCCCCATTAATTCAGACATACTTTACTCGAGAATGAGAATATGATGATATGAGACGGATTTTGGCAGCTAAGGTTTGCAGAAAAGTTTTCCCAATGTAGAATAAACATCTAAGGACCAGTTACAAGCGAATTCCTAACTGAAAATAACAATTCAAAATAAAACATGTATAACTGACCTGTATGCTATTAATGAGTTCCTGCGGATGCTCCACCCTTAAACCAACCTGTTAACAACAGTAAACTGAGTCATACACACAACGAAGAACACAATACAAGGCTATGGCATAAACAATTCATATACAGTATTATTAGGACTTGATTTATTTTAAAAGTGACAGTTAGACAATACTCACAGCAAAATCTTTCGGAACCAAAGCAACATCATGAGTCAGAAGCATTTTATATACATCTCGAGCAGAATGCCCAACTGCTAGGACCAAAGCATCACATCTGAATTCTTGGTAGTCCAACCGTGATGAGTCTGAGCTAGAAGAAACTTCCACTCCAGCAACATTCCGGCCTTCAACAATAAGATTATCAACCCTTGTCCCAAAATTGATTGTGACCTACATAGAGATCATTGTTTTTGTCACAGAGGAAACATGTATTCCAAATCCCAACAAAATACAGAAGAATGTGATTTATATAACTCACACCAAGTTCAAGTAGATACTCCCTGAAATTACGAAGTAATGGAATCAATTTATCAGTTCCTAGGTGGGGCTTCCCATCAACCAAAATATTATTTGGAGCTCCAAAGTGAACTAAGGTTTTCAAAATCTGTAACAAAAGGATAAAATGAAATCAGGGGGTGAATCCAAAGCAAGTCATAAGACATGACTGTTCCGCCGACCCCCAGAACACATCTTACCGCCAGAACACTGCCACTGTTCCTACCAATTCTTGTCACGAGCTTTCCATCACTCCAGGTACCTGCACCACCCTGCTACAGATATGAGTGAAGACATAGGAGTGTTGACTAGAGTACAGACTTAGATATGTTTAATTAAATCACGATTTGACAAATATAGAACAAATAGCTGTAAACGCATTCTGAAGTGTGATAAATAAACACAGTTAAAAGATAAACTTAACAGTTCACAGTTGCAATGGATCAAAGTATAACCTCCCCAAAGCAAAAGTTGCTTTCTTGCTGCAATATGTGTCGAACAACTAGAGCACCGATGTCCCGCCCCCTTTGTTCAACGGGTTGACCTCTTTCGAATAAGGTAACATCTGCTCCAAGTTCAGCCAGTACAAGAGCAGCAAATAATCCTGATGGCCCACTGCCAACAATCCCAACTCTAGGTTTTTTAGTAGTCGCGTGTACATCATGATCCCCATTGTGGTTGTTAATCTCACTTTTTTGCATTGACGTATCATCACGGGTTTTCTTCACGTTGTGAATAATATTAATCAAATTGCCAGAAATTTTCTCTTCTGGCATATGTTCTATAAGGCCAACTTTGGGTTCCAATCGAGATATGAAATCCCAAGTGCGAGGTTCTAACTCTAGGAGCTTGTCCACGTCCATGTCAACAGTGTAAACAAACTTGGCACCCTTTATCAGCTAAAACAAGAAAAAAACAGCTTAAATCTGTGTTCGAGTGTTCGTTACTTTCAATATCATTACTCTTCCAAACGCAACAAAACAATTAGAAATATATGGAGCAAACTGTAAAGCATGCATACCAGACCAGTTATCTGTCAGCTTTCTCTCATTACACTTCCTTTTACTGCATCCTTAAGGTCTTAAACACATTAGCCTTAGACGTCCACCATTTCATTATTTACAAAGTTGGATTAATTATTGCAGTTTTGATCCCACATTATCTTCTTCAAAGTTAAAAAAACAAATGAAATGTAAGTTCGTAGCTCTTACTACGTGATGGGGAAACACACCATAAGTTTTCCATCGACATCAAGCAACTGATTTTCTTCCTAATCATGATATTAATGAAACAATGTGATCCGTTTTCACTGGTATTTTCCCATTCAGAGTAAGTTTCTTGATAGATAACTCACATATACAGTAGTACTAAATCACTCAACATTCCAACTACATCATTATAAATATCAAACCCAATTAATAAATCTGTCATCTAAATACAATTATACAAGACAATGCTCAATAGTCAATACTTGAAACAAACCTTCCTGGCATCGAATGATTTCCGTACAACTTTAAACGCCTCAGCTGGCAGCAACGATGCTACCTGATCAAATTCACACAGAACATTTTAAAAAAATGACTGCTCAGTAATCCTCTCTGCATTTTACAGATATCACATCTTTCTACTCCAGTTAAAATCATCTAAACAAGATACATCCGCACTTACGGGAAACTCAATCGCTTTAGCAATCTCCTGCAGCAACCCTTCCGAAACATCTAAAAAGTCCTTCCCAGGATCGCTCTCTACTGGAACTCCAAGCTTCGATAGTCTCCAAAAACCTTCAAACTTATTCTCCACATCCAGCACCGGCTTCCGCTGATCCTTCAGCTTCTTCTTCTCCGATGGATACCTCAGCTTCCCAACTCTCCGAGACCTCTGCGCGCCGACAATCCGATTCAGCCGCCGAGCACTGCGAGCATATCCGAGGCATGGAAATCGGTAATCGGAGTGGAATTCGGCGGTTGGGGTGAGAAAATGGTGGTGGAGGAGCTTGGAGGGAAGCGACATGGCGTTGGAGATGGAGATAAGGAGTTTGAAACCAAGCGAGAAAGCGAGCTTATATAGCTCTGTGTGACATGAACACCGCCAGGTCAGAAATCACTTACGCCAGGTAACATTTAGCGACAACTTATTTTATTCGCTTTTGAAATGAGAATTCTGAACCTTTACAAACTGCTGGTTTTTAAATTTTGTATGAATTTAAATAAAGTTCAAGATTACAGTACAAAATTACTTCGGAAATACAGCACCTCCGTAGTGAATATAGCTCGAGTTCCAGATATAGCATATTAGTTTTGTCTTAAATCGAGCACTATGGTGATTAGACTTAAATTGAGAGCACAAAGGAGAGGACATTAAGTTGAGAGAATCTGATGTCAGACCCAAATGCTAGCGAACGCCTCTTCAAATGCGCGTTTCTTGCTTAATTCTATACTCCATCCACCTGCCCTGCTGCCTCTCTCAGCCCGGAGCCTCATTGTTTCCTCGTCTTCCATAGAGTATCCTAGCATGTCCATTCCACCACCAATTGGTACGGGCTGAGGAGCCACACCTGTCGGGCGAGGCTGGCCTCCAGCAATGGTAGGTGCATATTGTCCCTGTTGTCCAACACCGAGTCCTGCTTGAAAGCTGTTGTTGGCAGACTTGTAACAGAAAAGGGAAACACGAGATACTTAAGAAAACACGATCAAGTATTTTTGATTCTGACCACATTCTTGTAGCCTAATTAACTAGCTGTTTATCTTCAGTTGGATTTACATGGCAAAACATATGATGCACCGTATGATTAATTTCCCTATACAAGTAGGGATGTGATTTGTGAATAGAGAATGACTGCCATTTCAAGGTTGAAAGGCAAAAAATAATAATTATTAGAGGTGGCATTAAGCTGTCGGCGCATTCCCAACCTTTATAAAATCAAGCTCATTGTACCCAGTCATCTCAATATGTCTCATATAGAATTTAAACTATCTACACATAAGAACTAAAAATAATAGATAGTTGACACTAAGATTCTACCAATTGAATCATCAGATAATACTCTTATGCAACCAGAGAATGATATCTCAGTTAGACATTTAGCAAATCATAAGACAGATAAAGGTCCAGACTTTTCATGGATACCAACGTCAAAAAGGAATGTCTACGTGGTAAAGAACCAAGTACCGTAATACACTTCAATCTTACCATATCAGTGTCACCTTGAGCTTTAATTTGTCCCTTGCTAGCCGCTGCTGCCATTTCCTCTGCCTGTTTGAAGTAGAGTACCAAAAAATGACAAATAGAGATAACAACAATTTTATACAGTTTAATCCAAAATGCCATGAAATTAAACTATTTAACAAACTAAATCTTATAGTAATGATTTCATGCAAAAATGTGTTTAGTTAACCAAAAGACTGAATATTTTGTAACCATCAGCCACGAAGTACCTTACGAGCCTTGGCAATCATAATCTGTTCAGCATTTTCCTCCTGGTATCTAGCAATTTTCTCTTCAATAGCTGGAACATTTACTCCATCTATCAAATTGCAAGCTGTAGAAACGTATGAAACAATAAGTTCATTTACAAAGAAAAAGGAGTTCACATAAAAGAGACATGCTTCCAAACGTACTCATATCCTCCACCTCTTCCAAGTAATCATTGTACTCCCTCAAGGATTCAAAGTCCTCTTCCCGCTTATTAAATCTACAGATAAAACACGAAACTAAGGCAACTAACCATAAATAGAGACACAGAACTAGCTATGACTAGACAGTACATATACATTCGAGAGAAATGAAGCTCACATTCCAGCTATCCTTCTTCTTATTTGCATTTCTTTGGAAAATGAATTCATTGCGATCACCTAGCCCTACTATCTTCCAGTAGCACAATGATTGCACAATTAATTAATAAGTCAATTTTTTTTATGCCAATGACCTTTATCGTAGAGGCGCAACTGAGCAGTTGATGACTTTAAGCCTGCAAGAAACACGTACTTAAATATGGACGCACCACCAACTGATTGAATCGTTGGATAATTAAAAGTTAAAACTGCTTATCTGACTGTAAAATAAAAGCAAAACAAGAAAACACCATAAATACCGGTTTCTGAATTGTCTAACACTCTTAATTCTATTCACAACATCTTAAAATTATCTTTTAACAACAGACAGCAGAAACTAGAACAATCCTTTACAGGATTTGATTTTAGATAATCCAGTAAGTATGACATATATGAAGCTTAAGTAAACATTTTAAAAAGAAAGACACGTTTGAATTTGATCAGAATTCAACACACTAAACACCTCACTAGTTTCATAAAACCTAGTTAACATATAACAGTGACTCTCATTGCTTATCAAAAGCTCATCTTCTCTGCATTTCGATTTCTAACTCAATAAACATCAAAAAAATTACTTACTAACCAGTGATATGCGCAGGCGGATTCAATAGTGATAGAGGTGATTGCTAATTCAAGCAAATTAGGGCATGTCGCATATGATTGGTGGATTTCCAATTGAATAGGGATCCGAATTTATAAAATGAATTGAATGACCGACGGAGGTGGTGGAGAGATGAAGTCAGCCGTGGAGGAAGACGGCGACGAGGAGATGCGCCGGCGGCGAGAGAAACGGTGGAGGGGAGAGGCAGGGGCTGCACAGATAGTTTTACAATCAATAAATCTTCAAAATTACCAATCTACCCCTTTAAGGTTTTTTCAGAGGTTCTGCTCCGTGTATGTGATGCACTGAATTGAATTTTCTAATTTACAAAAGCATCGCCATCTTTCATATTATTACACATTCGACCCTTAAATTCAGGATATAATTTTAATGTGTCATAGTCATTTAAGTTTTGTTTTTATTTTGGAGTAGCTATCGTGACTGTGGTTTGATAAATGATGGTCGAAAGATGGTCGACAGGTGATGCACTGAATTGAATTTTCTAATTTACAAAAGCATCGCCATCTTTCATATTATTACACATTCGACCCTTAAATTCAGGATATAATTTTAATGTGTCATAGTCATATAAGTTTTGTTTATATTTTGGAGTAGCTATCGTGACTGTGGTTTGATAAATGATGGTCGAAAGATGGTCGACAGCAGAGGTCGGTAATGGGCAGTGTAAGATCATTTTTCATTAATCATATGAATTGTACAGGACACGGTAAAGGCAGGGTAGAACAATTTTTTTAAGTCTGTAGGGTACTCATGGGCAGGGTAATATTAGGGTAGTGTCGGATATAATATGGTCGGGTCGGCTAGGGTAGGGTCAAGTAGGGAAAATTTAAGCATATTTTGAAGGAAAAAAATTCATAATATGAATGAAAATAATAGGATAAGACAGGATATGATAGGGTAGGAGGGCAGGATATGATGTTGGGGTAGGAGAACAGGATAGGAGGGCAGGGTAGGGTCTATTTTTTCATGACCCTTACCCTGCCTTAGACTTTGTGGGCAGGGTACATTAGAGTACGAGGATATGACAGGGCAGGGTACGGGTCGGGCAGGGTAAGGGTGACCCTAAGAGCATTTTGACCCTAGGGTCAAATGCCTACCCCTAGTCGACAGTACTTCAGGTTGAACAGGTTTCATGTTTGATTTTTTGTATTTTTTATATATTTTTATAAATTCGTTTAATTTTTTACAAAATTTTAACATTTTTAAAAAAATTTGGCAATTTGAAAATTTTAAATATTTTTTAAATATTATATTATATTATTAATTAACGGAACGAAGTTAAGGACGTCCAACGGCGTTAGTGAACATCCTAACGACGTTAGACGGTACCCCTTGTTTGGAAATTTTTTTAATAATTCGTCCCTTGTTTGGAAACTTTTATAGTTTAGCACACAAGTTGGAAAATGATAATAGTTCAGGTCCCCAAAGTATACTTTTCCCTGTAACAATACCAATTTTTTTTGTTGACTTCTGTTACTATTTTTTGGTTCATAGATTTTTTATTGACTTCTATTAAAAAATTCAGGTGCTCCATGAAATAAAGTTGAAGCATTGTTTTTTTTTAATAGGAAAGTTTTTTTCGATGGAAAAGAGGGCAATACAAACCGGACACAACAACACATATAAAGAAGAAACAACAACACAGGAATGAACACTAGTGAAACACAGAAAACGTAACAGCGCAATCCGTGTTAAGTGAATCCATCCATCAGCTGTTGAAACATCTTTACATTTGAGAGGTCCAAAGTTCATATCACACCAGCGGTGGCCAAACGGACGAAGCCAAGCTTCAAAGATTCACTAAAGCCCCAGCCACAATTTCTATAAAACTTCAGCAATTATAGCCCACCATTCCACCCTGCAGCCTACACAAAGGCGATACACTACGCCTTCCATCCTGCAATCGAATACAAACCCCAGGTACTAAACCTCCGGAAATGGAGGAGGAAGAAAAAGGAAATTCCGACCGAACTCGGCACGGAAAGGAAGCCCTGCGAACAGGTAGGAAATAACCACACAAAATGGACTTCAATGGATAAAAAAGAAGTTCGATAGATAGTGATTATATGATTCTCTAGCGCCTTATAATCCATCTGTAAAAAATAATAAAATTTGGAGTGAGTTTAAGGGTCGAATTAGGGTTTTTTTAAATTGTTGCCCTATTTCGAACCTAAATCTCGATTTTGTCTTGTTTTAAATTCAAATATCGATTTTGTCCTGCTTTTAATAAAACAGGTTTGGAAAACCCCGGTTTTGCTCATTTTCAATAAAAACCGGTTTGAGAGAAATCGGTTTACTGACTGTGCACCTGCGTGACATTATTTGGTCATACGTGGACACAAAGAAATGCAATCATGACCACGTGGCAAACCGGGGCGGGGGAAACCGGTTTTGTATAATGAGACCGATTTGCAGTGAACCAATTTTGTATAATTGTTTACCATCCAAGCTTTTCAGACCCTATTTTTATTCCGCAGAAAACCAGTTTCCTTTGGACCGATTTCATTTAAGTGAAAACCGGTTTTCGCCGAACAGGTTCCATGTAAATGAGACCGGTTTCCCCAGTCCCAGTTCGTCACGTGGCCAGAATTGCATTTCTTTGGATCCACGTAAGACCAAATAATGTCACGCATGTGCACAGTCAGCAAACCGATTTCTCCCAACCGGGTTCCCAAAACCGATTTTTATATAAAAAAAATGAGCCAAACCGGTTCCCCATATCGATTTTATTAAAAACAGGGCAAAATCGAGATTTGAGTTTCAAAACAAAGCAAAAAGAAAAAAAAACTCGTTGAATCATCGAATGTGTAATAATTTCTTTACTTTTTTAATGAAAAAAAGTCGTAATGTTGAAGGCCAAGTATTATAAACATTCAGACCTGCTCAGCTCCAGCCTGGGACAGAACTGCTCATTGGCGTGGAGAGGGATATGGAGAGCTGGGGACAGAGTCAGGCAATGGATCATTTGGGACCAGAATAGGAGCTGTCCAGTTTGGGAAAGGGAACAGCACGGTAAATTCTCCACCAAGTCTGCGTATCATGGTCTTAGAGAAGTAAACATGAGAGCTGTGATAGCCGAAAGAGGCGAATCCTCAGACAATAGTAAGATCAGGACTTTCTGGAACAAGGTTTGGCGGCTTAAAACTCAAGGAAAGGTGAAATTGTTTATATGGAGGCTTTTTCATGACTTTCTGCCGACAGCTGGGAATTTGTTGAAGAAAGGTTGTCAAGTGGATCCAAAATGTGTTGTTTGCGGCTACAAGCTCGAGTCGTCTCAGCACTTATTCTTGGATTGCTGGTGGGCGAGAGCTCTGTGGGGAAAGCTGAATATGGGGCAACATTTTTACGCCTGGCATTGGGAAAACATCAGCGAGTGGATTTGGTTTTGCTTGACTACAATGAAAGACGAAGAGCTCAATCAGTTTTGCTATGCGGTCCGGTCCATCTGGTTTAACAGGAACAAATATTTTCATGAGGGTCGTGGAACTCAAGTGGACGAAAATGTACTATCCATAAAGGCCTTAGCTCATTCCCACCGTAAATCAGGCTTTTCCTTCACTATCTCAGATCTGGATGGCAGGTTTGCTTGGGTTGCGCCGCAGAAACCCTTTCTTAAGTGGAACTGTGATGGATCATGGGAGAAAGAGTCAAAGATGGCTGGTGTTTGTGGTGTCTGCAGGGATGATGAGGGCATTATAGTGGGAATTTCTGCAGATTTCCAAGCAGGAGTCGAATCTATCTTGGAGGCCGAATGCTTGGCTATTCTCAAATCCATGCACTGGGCGGATATGCAGAGTTTATCCCACTGTATCTTCGAGACAGATAGCACGGAGGCTTATGCTCTTATTACGCTCAGAAGCCACAGTCCTAGCCATTGCCCGGCTGTTGTTCGAGAGATCTTAAGCTTAATGCTCAGCAGGAGTTTCTGGAGTTTGTCGTTGATTAGAAGAGAAGCAAATGGCGTTGCGGATAATCTGGCGAGACTAGCTAGAGAAAAGGAGTGGAGATGGTCTTCAGCTGATGCTCTGCCTAGAATTCCAGGTTTATTTGCGTAGCTTTGTCCGAGGTTTTTCTCGTGTGTTTCTCTGTTCAAGTTACTTGTAATCAAAAAAAAAAAAAAAAACTATTTTCTAAATTTAGCAGCAAGGGTAGCCTGAATTTTTTTAAAATTTTGTAATTGTATCCTCATACTTTTCTCCAGTTACACCACATACGCTTGAATTTCTGAGCGATATAAACACCAGCTGGCGAATTCCGGTAGATTTTGCATCTTCCCGCTCAAAAAGTTTTCGTCTCTCACTTTCTCCCTCCTTTTGCTCGCATCTTCTTCTCTGTCCAATTTCGCCAGCTAAATCTGAATGCTCGATTTCGCTAGCATCGATGCCGGCCGTTGAATTGCCGCCGTCAGTTGATGTGAAGGAACCTTGTTCGCTGATTTCCAAGTCGCTGGTGGTTTCGTGCGAGCATGAGTGCCGCGTCGCGGACGATTCCGCAGTCAACGGCGATTCGTGTGTGTGCGACGTCAACCTGAGCTCGAATTCTTCGATCGCGCAAGGAAATGGTAGCGAATCGGAAATCCAAGTGAGTGAGAAGATTGTAGCGGGTGTAGAGCTGAGGGAAAGTGACGTAGCGTCTGGTTTAGGGAAACCGGAGCGCTTCCTTCCTTTTCTGGTTGGCTCACCAAAATTGGTATTGAGTTTTCCCTTCCTCTTTTTGAGCTGAGTTGATAGAAATGTGAAATTTTCTGGGGGTTTAGTGTTGCTAATCCGGCTTTGAACATATCCATATCCAATATGTAACTCTATTAGGAAATTAAGAGCGTATGAGAATTTATTACAAGCTGAATGGTGATCGACACCTCGAAATTGGAAAGGATCAGTGGGTTGTACTATACTGGTCGCTGAGCAAAAATGTAACAAATTGAATGTGTAAGGACAATGAAAAACCATACTAATTGACATCAACTAGACTTAGGCTCCTCCATTACTTTCTTAGAGTAGTTGGTTCGGACCTGGTGCTTGTTTATTTGCTTTGAGAAATTGATATTTTTCTCTCTATACATTACTAATGTGCTGAGAAAGGTCTTGAGCTGACTGTAATTTATCTAGGTACATGTATCACAAAAGACTGAATCAATCAT
The DNA here is from genome assembly GCA_033675395.1 of Rhodiola chrysanthemifolia. Taxonomy (NCBI): domain Eukaryota; kingdom Viridiplantae; phylum Streptophyta; class Magnoliopsida; order Saxifragales; family Crassulaceae; genus Rhodiola; species Rhodiola chrysanthemifolia. The sequence goes on from CM066205.1 coordinate 26,157,576, forward strand.
GTCTTGTTATTCAGGATGCATGCCTTCTATGTCAACGATTTATCTGCCCGGATGAGAAAGTCTCGTGTTCTGTTCGCAACTGTTGGGGAGCGTATCACCTGACATGCGCTATAGAGAATTTCAAATTCTCTGATCCTAAAAAATTCACCTGTCCACAACATGTCAGTTGTCAATAAGTTGTTTCCGTGTCTACCTACAATTTATACCTTATATGATATATCTTGCATTTTTTATTATTATTAGGCATGCCCCATATGTAATAAGAAGCCAGTAGACTGGCGATGCATATGTTGCCCTATGGCATCACATGACAAGTGTGCTCCATGGCCGGAAGCAGTAATACGCATACCCAACCAACATAGAAAAGCTATTTGTTGGAGGCATCCATCGAATTGGTGGGAGGATGAGGTCAATCTGAAAATTTTCTTTATATCAGTATTCTATCTATAATTATTTCCAGTCTTGTTTTTATGCTATGACATTTTCTATTATATGGGACTTTAGAAAAATACATTCACTAGACACTCTATGTTATTTCTCTCACGCTTGTTACTTCATCCATCAACCTGATAACCAAACAGTTTTCAAGTTACACACACCAGACAAAAGCATTTTTCAGTAACCATATTTTACCACTATAATGTAAATGAATGTTTCATGGGAATAGTTGAAGGAAAACATAATGAATAAAATATTAAATCAAATTGCCATGCCGTGTTCACTCTGATTCTTCATGATAGATTTTATCGTATAAGATCTTCTAAACCACTGATATGAACTGTATGTCTACTGATTACTTTGATGGCTTGGACAGAATCATAACAATGCCAGAAACTTACCTACTATTTTCGTTATTATCATATGAATGTCTTGTTAATGGATTAATATTTACAGAAGTTATTACTACTTTATATATTCTTTATGGCTAGGATGGTTGACAGGACTGATGTGTTTATTGAATCAGCAGCACACAATCCAGGCAAGAGACTTTGAGGTGAGTTTTATATTTAGTTTAGTTTGTTGCTTTTTATGTTAAAAAATATTGTGTCACGGATTCTATTTGATGATACGTTGAGTGCACAAATGAGAGTGGTATTAAGGATTATTTGTGTCCTAGATATTTTTGAAATCTTAGCACTACTTCCTTCTTGTTAGTATTTTCTATATTTATAATATTGATTGAGATGGAATCTCAACTGGTGCATTCATGAAAAATTCGGCTCCAAAAAATTTTCTGTTCAATCAGGCAGTTTTTTTTTAACTTTTTGTAACGATATTAGTCTTAGGTCGTTATCTACCCAACTAAAACCAATGTATCAAATATGTGGAATTAAGATATATTTACTTAGACATTGATTTTTTTTATGATTTCACTTGTGCTTGGTTGTTGCTCAAGCAATCCACCCAAGACATACATGCCTGATTTAGAGTAAAAGAATTTACAGCATCATCTATTGTTTCCTCATGATAAAATGTGATTTGCGTAGTAGGTGAAGTGTGTTCCCTCATTTTCTGGAGTTCTATTAAGCTCCGAGTTACCAAATGGTTCAATTTTATCACTATGATAAATATTTTATTAATAAATCACCCATTGACTTTAAAATTGGTTTTAGGACATTTTCTGCCGCTTGCGTATACCTTATATTGAACAAGAATTCAAGATCGACGTGGCATGGAAAGATGAGGAGGGACCCAAAGTTGAACCACCACAATTTGTACAAATTAAGAGGAGTATCCTAAATTAATGTGGCGTAATGTGATAGATACACCTTCAAAAAAAAATCTGCACAAAAGATATACTTTTCCGTCATTATGGTTGAAATATCTTACCTCTTACATTCAACTTCCGTTACAAATAGTATATATGTGGCTCCACCGTGATGGTCAGACTTCTTTATTACCATGGCTAGAGGATTAACTATATACAGATATATACATTGTTAAGAGGAAGCGTGATAATGTAAATGATGGCCTTGGATGTGCCAACTGCCGTCCTACATGCTCTGAGAATTGTGTTTGCAGGTATCATCAATTTTAGATTTATGTTTCACTTACACTTTACTTTTTAAAACCATTCAGTGATTCATCTACGTCAGGTGTTTCGCTTTTAGAATGTTTGATAAGAAATCAGTAGTTTCATTGGCTTTTTTCCAGAGTACAATATGTTAGCTGTTCAAAGGCATGTCGATGTTCTGATGCTTGCACGAATAGGCCATTTCGTAAGGAGAAAAAGATTAAGATTATACAGGTTTGTAGGATCTGTCGTCTATGCTATCTGGATTCTCATTATGTACCTAGTTGATGTGCTAGTGCTATAAATATTAGTTTCCGGAGTTAAAGCTTCAACCTTATTCATCCGCTCTTTCACATTTTATTTTCCCTTATAAATGGTGTTTTATACCCTGTAGACAGAACACTGTGGCTGGGGAGTTGAAGCAGTCGAATCCATCAATAAAGGCGAATTTATAATTGAGTACATTGGGGAAGGTACAGTCTGGAATGAAATACTCAAATTCCTACATTTGTGGCTTATATTGACCTACAATTGGCAGTTTATTCCATTGAAAGTTGATGAAATTCGTTGAATTTTGTCATTCTGAATTTGAGTAACGGTTCACTCATATCAACTGCTTTTCAGACATCATATTTGATAGGATTGATACTTGATGAAAATATCACTATGATAGCATACTTATTTTTAGTGGCTTGATTTGAGTTGTGTAGTCATTATGCTGCATGCGTTTGTACTCATTTCAATTCCCATTTTGGTGTGGTGAGAACATCTGCTACTAATGTCAAAAAACATTTGAGCGTCAAAATCCATGAATATTGATACTGAAGCAGTTTTGAGATTGATGCATTTTTTTGTTCTCAATTATGTATTATATTCATGGAATTCTTTTCAGTGTAGCATTTCCGATAAACTAGATGAAATTTATTTGTCGCAGTTATTGATGATGCTTTATGTGAAAAAAGACTTTGGGACATGAAACATAAAGGCACACAAAATTTCTACATGTGTGAAATTGCCAAGGACTTCACCATTGATGCAACATTCAAAGGAAATGCATCCCGATTCTTGAACCACAGTTGTGATCCAAATTGTTTATTAGAGAAATGGTCAGTATTCATCTTGTAGCAAATGTTCAATGTCAGTCATACAATGAAATTTCATAGTAATCAAAGCTGAGGTTGATATTTTCAGGCAGGTTGATGGTGAGACCCGTGTTGGAATATTCGCTAGTCGATCTATTGAACCTGGAGAGCAGTTAACATATGATTACAGGTACTTACATACCAATCCATCATCTGTTCACCATTCATCACTCGCTGATGTCAGTTTATATACACAATTTCTGATATGATGATATTGAAAATGTTCAGATTTGTTCAATTCGGCCCTGAGGTGAAATGCAAATGTGGTTCTTCAAAATGCCAAGGCTATCTCGGCATGAAAAGAAAGAATCTCAAAATCGACTATTCCTGGGGTACAAAGCGCAGAAGGTCAGCAACGGCTTGCCTTGCTGTGGTAACATCATGATTTGGATTTAAACTCGCCTCTCATGTTGTATACTACAGCCTCAAATGTAACATTAGCAACAAAAAAAAGAGAAAGAAAGCACAAAGCTCGGCTTCAATGTAGCCTGTTTGTAACACCAACAACATTCTTCTTCTCACATTTACCTCAACCTACGCAAACAGCAACATTCTTATCTTGCCCTTTTGTCTGATAATCATAATGTATTGTCATTTTCTTTTGCAGCAGCATTGTCACCAAAGTTGTAATAACATACAAAAATTTCCAACATAATCTCAATATGAGACTAGTCAGTTCCTGTTTTATTTTTAGGATATTTAGTTTTCAGTTTTGTGGCAAAAATAAAGACGTTGCTCTTTCTGCTGCTCCACACCTTGACAGCTTTGTCGTTTTTCTGTTCCAAAGTTTGCCCATCTCTCCTGTTGTTCTTGTACCCCCCACGCCTCTTATCATGCACCCGCACTCTCAATCTAATAAGACAGGGGACCACCGTAAGCGTCTATTGTACATCCCCGTCTTTAAACGGGTGGGCCATTCCGTGTTTGCTTCCGGGCCCATCCTAATAATTTCCTTATTTCCCAATTTATTTACCCCATAACCATTTTTACATGCATATTCCAAAAAGAAAATAAAATGAGGAAAATTATAGTTTAACTGTTTTTTAGTCTAATAATAAATGTCATAAATTTAAAATTTTAATATTCAAAACTACTTATTTTTAAAAAATCATTTTAAACAGTTATTTTATTAAATATAAAAAAATACCTATAATTTTTTAAAAGTTCTCATGTCATAAGATGCGTCCAGGAAGATTTGAACCGTCGACCTCCTGGTGACCTGCATGACCGCTAGATCACAAACATTTCTATTCGGAAGAATACCACTGGATCATTTGGCGCACTTTAAGCTTTAACATTTTTTATTTCATTTGTTGTTGAACCATGTGATCATACATGTTCAAAAAACCTCCTCACATCAACTTTGTCTAAAACAAAATTAAAGAGAGAAAAATAAAAGATGAAGCTGTTGGCGGATCAGATTCGTATTTAACAGTGAAATGCAATAGAAAACAACATGATTTTCATGTTAGGTTAACCGTTGCAACAGTGAGCTTTGTGTTAGACACAAACGTCGCCGTTCAAGTTAGTAAATGAATTAACTGAGACGACGTCGTTTGGTCTTCTCACGCATCCCTCGCCTCTTTTCTTTCTCTTTGTATTTAAGCAACTGGTTTGATTAATAAAAGCCCTAACTGAGTTTTTCCCAAAATTGAATCAGGATTTCTTCTCTCGGTCGTCGTCGATGGCGTATTAATCAGAGCTCAGGTTCGTTTTCACATGGTATCAGAGCAACCAGCGTGCTGCACGTAAGTGTTTCTGACCTATTCTGCAGTTTCGTTGAAATCTATTGGATAGATTTCAAATGGCGACTCCAGTTGCTAGTAGCTCGATTTCTAGGTCTGATGTCGATTCTCTTGTGGATTTGGTTGAGGAGGATGATGATGTGTATCATGTAAACAAGAATGAAGTCACTGGCAATCCGATTGTTAGTAAAATTTTAACCGGTAGAGATAATTTTGTGTCATGGAAGAAGTCTATGGAAATTGCTCTATCAGCAAGGTTAAAATTAGGTTCATACAAGGAAAACATCCCAAACCTAATGATCGGAAGACACAGGCCAAATGGTAGAGATGTAATGATGTTACCATGACTTGGTTATTTAGTTCAGTTTCGGAGGATATTGTTGGACAAATCCTCTATGCCAAGGATGTGACGACTGCTTGGAACATGCTTCATACTAGATTTCTGGTACTAATCTGGCCAGAAAATCAGGTTTGTTGAAGGAAGTGAATAATCTGGTTCAAGGTGATATGGATGTCGCAACTTATCATGGAAAACTCACTAAGTATTGACAAGAGTTAGACTCCATAAGGAAGGCCAGTACATGTCCATCAAATGGAAACTGTGTTTGTTGTGCTGAGGCTGATGATGAAAGGGCTGAGGACAGAGTTGTACAGTTTTTATGGGATTAAATGAGTGTTATTCCACGTTGAGGAGTAACGTGTTTTCCAAGTTTAAAGTACCTGATATGGACATTGTTTTTGAAATGACTATTAAGGAAGAATGCCAACGCAATGCCACAAAGACAAGGTATGTGGAGGCCTCTGCCCTATATGTTCAGAATACAAACAATAACTATCAGAATTCTCAAAGTAATAATCAGAGTTTTCAGAATAACAATGCATATCAGAGTAATCAGAATGGAGATAACCAGGCCAGGCAAGTGAATGCTGCCAGAGGAGGCTTCACCAAGACCAGGCATAGACTGTTTTGTACCAATTTTCAGATGAATAGTCATCTTAAAGAAAAATGTTATCAACTGGTGGGTTATTCTCCAGGTCACAAACTCAATAAGGGGAATGCCAACTATAAGCAAGGAGCTGGAAGGATACTCAATGCACATAATGTGAATTCTTTTGAAGATACTGAGAACATGGCAAGTAAGACTAGTAATCCGTTCACTAATGATCAGATCAACCAGATTATGGCTATGATAAAGGCTGGAGCTATTGAGCAAACAGGAAGCAATATGGAGATGGCAGCTACAGCTTGCACTTACACTGCTCTGGCAGGTACTGTCCACTCTTATGCTACTTTCCATAATGTTGATTGTTGGATAATTGATAGTGGAGCCATATGCCATTTTACTTACAAATCTGAGATGTTATGTGATGTCCATGAGGTTAAGGAGAAATGTGGCATCATGCTGGTGAAAATGTTGTTGTGAAGAAAAGTGGAAATTGTCACCTGAATAATGGATTGGTCTTGTATGAAGTGTTATTGGTGCCTGAGTTCAGGGTGAACTTACTCTCACTTAGTAAGCTAACCTCTGACTCCAAATGCACAGTATCCTTTACTGATTCCTCTTGCATTATACAGGACCAACAATGCAAGACCATCCTCAAGACTGGTAACCCCACTGCTGGCCTGTTTAGCTTTGGTAGAGATGTGAGTGAGGCAACCCATCAGAGTAATGCAACTGGTTTACAAGACAATATGGCTGAAGTTTGGCATAGAAGATTGGGGCATGCTTCTAAGGATGCCATAGCTGTTTTGTTAAGACAAACTACACATAATGTGAATTGTAAGGAACTCAAAAATAATTGTTCAGTCTGCCCTTTGGCTAAACAGACCAAGTTATCTTTTCCTTTGAGTAATCACAGTGCTAAAGCTTGTTTTGATATTATACATGGAGATGTTTGGGGGCCCTTCCATGAACCTACCATGACTGCTGTAAAATATTTCTTGACATTGGTTGATGATTTTTCCAGGGCTACTTGGACTTTCCTACTCAAGCAGAAATCTGAGGTTACCAATTGTATTATTAGCTTCTTTGAAACTCTTAATACTCAATTTTCTAAATCAGTGAAAGTTTTTAGAACAGACAATGGTGGAGAATTCTTCAATGGTGTTCTTGTTCAATTCCTTCAGTTAAAAGGTTGTTTACATCAGAGTAGCTGTCCTTATACTCCCGAACAAAATGGTGTGGTAGAGCGCAAACACATGCACCTCTTGGAAGTAGCTAGAGCTCTTATGATACAGTCTGGCTTACCTAAGAGTTTTTGGGGATAGTGTGCTGACTGCTAGCTACATTATTAACAGGCTTCCTACATCAGTTTTGAAAGGAAGAAGTCCTTGGGAGGTACTGTTTAATTCAGCCTCTTACATTGATCATTTAAAAGTCTTTGAGTGCTTGTGCTATGTGACTACACCTGCTCATCAAAGAGACAAGTTTGATCATAGAGCACTGCAGTGTATATTTCTTGGATATCTATGGGGCAAAAGGGTTACAAGGCTTACTGCTTGACCTCTCATCAAATCCTTGTGAGTAGACATGTCGTTTTCAGAGAAAATATTTTTCCTTAGCAGTTGAAAGCAAGTAAAACTCCTGCACAGTTTACATGCATTCCAGTATTGCCAGATTCAGCTGATTGTTCTTCTTTTAATGATGATGATGATGATATTTTGACCTCAAGTGAAGAGTGTGTAACTACCTCAGTGCCATCTTCAGTTTCTCCCATTGGAGATGTTTCTCCTGTTGATTCAGTGCATATTGATAGTTCTCTTGTCACTGTTCCTGCTATCAGAAAATCACAAAGACAGAATATGCCACCTGTTTGGTCCAAGGATTATGTTTGCACCAATGTCAGCTCCATTACTTCTCCTCACACAATGGATAAATTCCTGACTTATAAAAACTGTGCTCCTTGCCATCAGCATTTTGCTCTGCAGATTTCTTCTGTTAAAGAGCCCACCTCATTTACTCAGGCTGCCAAGGATGAGAAATGGATGAATGCTATGAAGATAGAGATTACTGCCCTAGAACAAAATCTGACATGGTAACTTACTCAGTTACCACAAGGTAAGACCATTGTTGATTATAAATGTGTATAAAGTAAAATTTCATTCTGATGGGAGCATTGAGCGCTGTAAAGCCAGATTAGCGGCAAAGGGTTATACACAAGTTGAAGGCCTAGATTACCAAGAAACATTTGCACATGTTGCAAAAATGACCTCTGTTAGATGTCTCTTGGCTGTTGCAGCTTCTAAGACTTGGCCTATCTACCAACTTGACGTAAATAATGCATTTCTCATGGCACCTTGGATGGGGAAGTTTATATGAAGCTCCCACCTGGCTTTTATCAACGATAAAAATCCCAAAGTCAGGTATGTCGATTACTTAAGAGCTTATATGGTCTTAAACAAGCATCACGGCAATGGTTTGCCAAGTTTAGTGAAGCTTTGCTTGGCTTTGGATTTCAAAGAAGTATGAATGATTATTCTTTGTTCACATTGGAGAAAGGGGATGATTTTATAATCTTACTAGTCTATGTTGATGATGTGATACTAACTGGTACATCACATGCCTTGATTGATGACATTAATGTTAGAGCATATTCCCTGTATATTCTCATTAGCATATTCTCTATCATGTATTATATATATAGGCCACTGGCCTCATATCAATATAGACTCTGAATTCATCTCTCTCTATATTCATAACATGGTATCAAGAGCATACGATTTTTTCTGATCCGATCTTCTTGATTTCGTTCAGGCGGTGGTGTGCGGTCACTTGCACACCACCTCCCACCAAAACCGCTTCCGCATTTAGCATTTTTTTTTGTAATGGATTCGTTTTTAAAGTGCCACCCGACTGTGAGCTAATTTTGTTGCTTGTTTCGCCACTTCCGCTGCCAACTCCCTTCAGATCTGCTGCAGATGCCGCCGCCGCTGTCATCTCCCTTCAGATCTGCTGCACCTGCTACCGCCACTTCTTGTCGTCGCTGCTGCACATGCCGCCTTCGCTTCTTGCCACCGCTTCTGCACCCGCCGCCGCCACCGCCGCTTCTTGCTGTCGCTGCTGCACCCGCCGCTGTCGCTTCTTGCCGACGCTTCTGCACCCACCGTCGTCGCCGCACTTCTTCCTCTTCAGTATGTTCCTTCGACGATCCCGCTTGCCGATTTTTTCACGAAGGCACAGACTAGAGTACATCGCATCTTCTTTCTCTCCAAACTCAGTCTTATTGGTCCGCCATGAGTTTGAGGGGGGGGGGGTGTTAGAGCAAATTCCCTGTATATTCTCATTAGCATATTCCCTGCATATTCTCTATCATGTATTATATATATAGGCCACTGGCCTCATATCAATATAGACTCTGAATTCGTCTCTCTCTATATTCATAAATTAAGTCTTATATTCATCAGAAGTTTCAGATTAAAGATTTGGGTACATTGAAATATTTTTTGGGGCTGGAAGTCACTAGGTCTCCAGAGGGCATTTTCCTGAATCAGAGGAAATATGCATTTGAACTATTGGAAGATACATGTCTGTCAAATTGTAAGCCTGCCACCACTCCCATTGATTTGAAGCATAAACTTAGTTTGTACGAGGCTCATTTATTGACTGATCCTTTGGAGTATAGGCGCCTTGTTGGGAAGCTCATTTATCTCACCATCACTCGCCCCGATTTGGCGTTTACAGTACATGTGCTAAGTCAATTTATGCACCAGCCTACTGAAGAGCATTTACAAGTTGTCCACAAAGCAGCACCTGCCCAGGGCTTATTTTATTCCGTAAACACGGACCTGGTTCTCAGTGCATTTTGTGACGCAGATTGGGCATCATGTCCCTTAACCCCGGAAGTCTGTCACAGGGTACTGTGTTAAGCTTGGTCATGTGTTGTCTCTTGGAAGACGAAGAAGTAGCCGATGGTGTCTCGCTCTTCTGCAGAATCCGAGTACCGATCCATCATGGCAGCCACCTGCTGCGAATTGACTTGGCTTGCTCGCATATTAGCCGATATGAAGGTTCATGTCCCTACTCCGATCTCACTCCATTGTGATAACAAAGCCGCATTACATATTGCTCATTACCCAGTGTTCCATGAACGAACGAAACACATGGAATTGGACTGTCATTTGGTGCGCTCTCATGTCCTTAACCAATTCATTAAACCGTTGCACATTTTCACTACGGATCAGCATGCCGACTTATTTACCAAGCCTCTATCTCCGGCTGAACTCATCTATTTGTGCTCCAAGCTGGGAGTTACGAACTTCCTCCACTCCGCAGCTTGAGGGGAGTGTTGGCGGATCAAGTTCGTATTTAACAGTGAAATGCAATAGAAAACAACAGGGTTTTCATGTTAGGGTATCCGTTGCAACAGTGAACTTTGTGTTAGACAAAAACGTTGTCGTTCAAGTCAGTAAATGAATTAATTGAAACGACGTCGTTTAGTCTTCTCACGCTTCCCTCGCCTCTTTTCTTTCTTTTTGTATTTAAGCAACAAGTTTGATTAATAAAAGCCCTAACGGAGTTTTTCCCAAAATTGAATCCGGATTTCTTCTCTTGATCGTCGTATTGATCGGAGCTCAGGCTCGTTTTCACATAAGCTCCATGTGAAGATGCAGCTCTGCTATTGTTGACTTCATTTCCCTCTATTTTTTTTTGATCAAACTTCCCTATAATTTAATCATACATTTTTATTTCTACGTAAATCCATCAACTAACCAAATGCAACAACTGTGTTACTGTGTGGTGTATGTAGCTTAGCTTCCTCATATAGAGTTGCATGTTTTTACAGTCTCGAAAAAAAAAAGGAAGAAGAAAACTGACTTTGGTCTTTGTGCTTTGTCTGATTTATGGTGTGTTGGTCAGATCCAGACCCACTTGCTCCTCCTCACCAGTCAGGTTAGCAACACACTGATAACATTAACTACAACATTCAATGCTGGGTTGGAGAAGGTTAATTTAAGGTTGAGAGAGAGAGAAATCACTGATTCGGATATGGACATATGGTGCAGTCGAGTAAAATTTGGTGAGTGTATTCGTCACTTTGATTAAAATACGTCTTTTTTATTATATTTCAAAGGATATATCAATCGAAATAATTTCATTTTTGTTGAAATAATGTTGTTATGATACTCACAACATTTGACTGCGTCGCACCGAATCTTTTAGTAGAACACCCATTAAAGTTAAAGGACAGTGCTTGCTTATGCAAATCTAGCCCATCTCTGTGTGGCCTTCTGCCCTGCCCTTGTGTGGGGCTAGTTACCCTTCATACATCATTTTTCTTGTGCAGCAATTTTCATATTCATAAACAATTTTTTATTTATTTATTTTTCTATATAGGGTGCAAAAGTGATGAAAAGAAAGTTTAGAATTGTCCCCAACCCCAAACTTAATTTCCAAATATATATTAATTAAATGTGAAGATTTTTACTTTTACCCTATTGTTCAAGAAATTGTTTTTTCTTTTCTTTTCAAAAGTGATAGGTGTATATGATGATGATGTGTGTTTCCATAGTATGTCCACATTCACAAGGCAAGCACCAATTTGGAGTAGAGCTTTGCTCCCTCTCCAAAATCCCCTTTTTCTCCTTTTCTTGGAGTTTATTTATGGAAACAATGTCAGTAGAGATATAGACAAAAGAAAAACCCTCTCCATGAAATGAAATGACTGTCTGTGTCTTTCCTTGCTTCTTTTTCTTCTTCAATCTCTCAACACTTATCCATTCAATATTATGATGCATTTTCACCCTCAATATCTCCTCCTCCTCTTCTTCATCTCTCCACAGCTGCTTTAACTTGTGCTTCTCTTCTGTGTTGTGCTTCAGAATGCTGCTGCTATTTTTCTCAGTGCTAATCTGTCAAGCTCAGATAATGGTGGTTTCACAAGCCTCAGCTCTTCAGATCAAGCTCCATTGTTGTAAAATGAAGCTCTGATTTTGTGGCCTTTTTAGTGGTGGTATTGGCGCAGCTGGCTCAATCTGTTCCCATGATGTAAAGTAAATCAACCTCAAGAAATCTCAAGTTTGGATCTTTACTCCAATTTTAAAACAATGGCTCATTTTGCTAATGCAAGTTTCTGTTTTTTGCAACACCCATTTTGCATTTTACTTCTGAATGCATACATTGAATCGTAGCAGAAAGGTAAAGTTATGATTCAGAGATTGAAACTGTTCATGAGGTCAAGTTTGATTTCAGTTGACCAGCTAGCTCAGCTTAACAGTGTTGCTGTAATTTTCAGAAAAAGCTTGTCAGTTTTTGAATTTTAATTTTGCTGTCTTTCTTGGGAGATGTGGAGGACTTTAGTGGCATTTCAATTTTAATTCATGATGTGTGCTAACATGATGCCCAGTCCAAGAGATAAACTTGGTCCAGGCCTTCCCTTGTTTTCTGAGAAATCTTTGTTTCTACTGGCTTTGTTGGAACCTGCATTCCTTGAAGAAAAAAAAATTAATCTATCATATTTTGAATTTATTCATTCAGAAATTCAAAATCATAATATTTCATTTGGCTACAAGAATACACTGCATATGAAAAATTATTGTGCTCAATGCCGCAAATAATAGTAGAAATGCAACATTCAGTTACAAATAGATGTGTGAAACTGCAGCTGAAATCGATATAGAACATACAACATTGCCTCATGGTCTGGAATATCGGAATGTCTGAGTTACTATTGCTTCACATTCTCCAAGTACCACTTGTATGTATCGACAAGCCCATCTTTTAGCGAAACCTTTGGTACCCAACCAAGTCCAGCGAGCTTCGCGCTATCCATAAGTTTTCTCGGAGTTCCATCAGGCTTAGACGTATCCCAAACTAGAGCACCTTTAAATCCAACTACTTCCTTGACTAGTTCCGCAAGCTCCTTGATCGTGACTTCCTTACCGCTCCCCACATTGATATGATCTAACCCGCTATAATTTTCCATCAAGAAAATCGTTGCATCAGCCAAGTCGTCCACGTGAAGAAACTCTCTCAACGGCGATCCTGTCCCCCACACCACCACTTCCTTGGAATTGTTAACCTTAGCTTCATGGAACCTCCTCATCAACCCGGGCAGCACGTGGGAATTTTCCGGGTGGAAATTATCATTCGGGCCGTACAAATTTGTAGGCATTCCTGAAATCGCATCCCAATTGAACTGCAGCCTATATGCCTGGCACATTTTAATCCCAGCAATCTTTGCCACCGCATACCACTCATTTGTAGGCTCCAACGGCCCGGTCAGCAAAGCCTCCTCCGGTATAGGCTGAGGAGCGAATTTTGGATAAATACACGACGACCCCAAAAACAAAAGCTTTTTCACTCCATTCCTATACGCCGAATCAATAACATTGGTCTGAATCTGAAGATTAATGGCTATAAAATCTGCTGGATAAGTATTATTAGCATGAATTCCACCAACTTTCGCAGCAGCCAGGATCACAAATTGGGGCTTTTCCACAGCAAAAAAATTCTCAACATCCGCCTGGCGAGTCAGATCCAGTTCATGATGGGTTTTCAGTATTAGATTAGAAAAGCCTAAGCTTTGAAGCTTCCGCACAATGGCTGATCCAACCAGACCTCGGTGACCAGCAACAAATATCTTAGCTGACTTATCAGATCCAAATCGTACTCCTGCTAAGTGAACCATAAAAAAAAAACTAATCAAAACAAATCCAATCACAATCACAATCCAACAAATCTCTCATTCACATACACAATGCAATTCACATTTGCCCTAAATCTGAAATTCCAGGACAATTACATATTCAAGACTGAAATTCAAGCTTGAAAATTTCACATTTAAGTCGAATAAGTCACACTGTGTCCACATCATATACACATTTCAATTCACATTTGCCCTAAATCTGAAATTCCCCAAATCACAAAGCTCAAATTGAAATTCAAGTTTTAAACTTTCAAACCAAATCGAGCAACTCACGATGAATCAAACCGTCAAAAACAATCATATATCGAAGAAAACGATTACCTGAGTCAGATTCCGCCATTACCGGAGATTTGAATCACGCGTGAGGATCTGCTGAGCTTCGTCTTCTTCTCACTAGTTGAAATCGCTGCAGAAACCTCTCACTAAAACTCCTTGTAAATATTCATAACACATTAGCAACGAAAAATGAAGCAGCAGCGTCGTTTCTAAATATAAAGATAGCCGAAAACGTTTGGGCCACGGCCCAACTAATGGCCCATGAAACAACGTTGCCATAGAATGGCAAATTGTAAATTTCGAAAAACAAACCCTAATTATTCTGTGTAACATTCTTCTAGAAGGGTAAAATAGTAATTATGAAAGAGCACAAACCTAATTAAACAGTCTGAGAAGAGCGAGCTTGAGAGAAACTGCAACAATGGCGTCCACAAAATCGAAGAAGAGAGAGAAGCAAGAGCTGGCCGACCTGAAGGCGCTCGGAACTCAGCTGCTGACGTCACGTGCTCACGTCAACAACTTGCCTCGCATACTCAACCACGTGTCCCCGGCGTCTTCGCCGCAACTGGCGCTTGAGGCGCTGCTCTCGCTTCACTCGTTCTTCGCGCCGATTTTACCTGACCTGCCTTCTGCTGGTGGTTCGAGTGAGTCGAGAAAGGAGAAGGATGAGCCGGAGGTTATATATAGGATGTGGATGAGGTCGAAGTTTGAGGAGTTCGTGAAGAAGTTGATTGAGATATGCGTGTCGGGTGAAGCGGATGAGACGCTTAAGGTTTGATCAAGCTTTGCTGTGAAGTGGTGTGTGTGTTGAATTGATTTGGATTTTGAGTTTGATTTTGAATTTGATGGTCAGGAAGTTGTGTTGGATACGATTATGGAGTTTGTGAAGATTGGAAATTCTGGGTGTTTTTACTCTGCTTTGTATCACAGGCTGCTTCAGAATATTGTGAGTGTTTATCTTTCTTTTGATGACTGAGTAAGGTTGATATGATGATATGCGTGGCTATTTTTGTTGCAGGTTGTTTCCACAACTGAGGAAGATTTTCTGTTGGAGTTGCTTTCTTCTAAGTATTTCAACTACATTGATGTTAGGTATCAGTTGACCTTTGGAGACAGTTATGCATTCATTTGTGTCATTGTGTGAAATTGTTGTCGATACAAGTCAAATGCAGTAGAGGCACTGCTTGTTACTGTCTGTATGTGGAAAACTGTATGGTATTTTGAAGGGAAGTTAATTAGATGAAGTTTTTCTTTTTTGTCTCAGGTATTTTACCTACATTAGTGTGGAAAATATTGTCAAAACTCTGGAAGCCAAAAATAGTGCAGGTACATTTTATTCTTATTGATTATTGACTTCAACTTAGTAATATTGATGTGTTCCTATCTCTATCTTTCCTCCTTAGCTAAAGGGAGTGCTGATGGTAATGGCTATGGTGAATCAAATACTAGGTGGGGATTGAAGATCTAATAGCTATTATATTTATTGTCTGCACATAATGCTAGCAATAACTTGGTTTCCATTATATTTGAATCGCCAGCTGTTGGTTTATGGATGTTTGTATGGTTATGCAGCTAAAACCATACTGTCCTGTCTTTTTTGCAGCATAAAGCTGTGCATACATAAAATGCATAACATCCTCTCTCACGTCCCTTTACAAAGCTCAGATGAAAAATCTGACTGTGTAATGTGGAGTAGTTCAGGTACTTTTCCCTTTCGCATCCTACTTAGTTTTCCTTTGGCCTCTTCTGATAGTTCATATAGAAAACAAATTTATATAAGCATCTATTTATTTCTGCTTGGGAGGGTCAAATTTGAGGTACAATCCATTTCTGTTAGGTATGAGCATACTCTTACTAATTAATCTTTGCAATAAGGTTTACCATTCGAGTATTGGGATTGGGACTAAGCATCTCAAATTTATTTGTATGCCAGTCCGTAGCTTAGAGTGCAGAGATAATTTGTCATTCTCTTGTCTGTAATTAACCATCTAATACAAACATTTTCGTCTTCTTTTGTTTTGCATGTGGATTTCAGATGGCGGGCAGAACAAATCAAAGAAAAACTGTAGTGTAAGTGGTGGCTTACATCTGCATCTGAATTTTGTGTTCAGTATAAATTCATTCTAGTATTAATATTAGCAAATCAATTTTAAATTCAGGTCCTATCCACAGAAAAAGTGTTGAAAAAAATGAAGCTAAAGTTCACTAAAGCTTGGACATCATTTCTCAGGCTACCACTCCCGCTTGATGTGTACAAAGAGGTAATTTTCTTTACTCAACTGCCTGTTCATAAAAATTCACTGTCAAGTTAATTGATTGGAATAAACTACTTTCCATTTATCAACCTGGCCCATTCAATGGTGCATCTGCATATCAATTGTGATTGAAATGTTTTTTTTACTTCTGCGAGATTCTGGGCGTTATTCATTATACTAGGTTGATATAGTTTATAATAACAAGCCAACAATAACACAATAAGTGTTGCACGTCATAACTCAACTCCCATCTGAAATTGACATTGCCTTCATTTGGGTGACTTCCATTAGTAAACCAACTAGTTTCCCTACTCCCTCCCTTCTCAGGTTCTTGTCGATCTTCATCAGGCAGTCATTCCCTATCTGTCAAAGCCTGCTATTCTATGGTACCTTTCAAATTTCTCTAGCTTTATTTAGTATTTTTTATGTCATGTACTGACATGTCAGCTAATCTACTGCAGTGACTTCCTAACAAGATCATATGACATTGGTGGTGTCATCAGCGTGATGGCGCTTAGCAGTTTGTTCATTCTCATGACGCAACATGGCTTAGAGTATCCAAATTTCTATGAAAAACTATATGCACTTTTGGTTCCTTCCGTTTTTATGGCAAAGCACAGGGCCAAGTTTTTCGAGGTATTTTTCATTCGTATATACATCAAAATTTTCAGGCCAATTGTTTTTTGTTCGCTTGACCAGTATATGCTTAAAATTAAACTTGCTTTAGTGGCTGCATCTCAACTGGCAGTATTTTGGTTAGATAAATTGCAAGTACATAATGAAATCATGCCTGCTTATGCATTTTCTTGTCTGATTCAAGCCGAAAATCTTTCTTTTCTAATTTTGTCTCAAAGAGACTTTATTTCTTTGCTAGAACTGAATCTACAAACTTCTGTTGTCTATAATTTAACTTATATTTTTCTCCTACAGCTTCTTGATTCGTGTCTGAAATCACCCCTTCTTCCTGCTTATTTGGCTGCATCATTTGCTAAGAAGTTAAGCAGACTAGCCCTATCTGCCCCTCCTTCTGGAGTGTTGATCATTATCGCTTTGATCCACAATCTTCTGCGACGGCATCCTTCTATCAATTGTCTGGTGCATCGGGTAATTTGCAGCCTGTATTTTGTCTCTCCATTTTTCCCATATTGACTCTGTGCATTTTGTGGTTCCTATCCTTCAATGAACGAACAGTCAGACTCAGACCTAGAGAGCTTGTCCTTTAGTTTGAAACATTAAACTACGCTAATATTTTTAAAATAAAATTGTATTCTTAGCCATGAGCCCATGACTGCATGGTTTTCTTTCATATATTGGTTCTTCAGGTAGATGTTGATGAAACCAGGGTAGATGTATCGGATGCAGAGAAGTTGAGTGATAATACTCAAGATCCTGGTACTGTTAACAACACTGATAAAAAACCTGGAGTTGATTATTTTAACAATGAAACTCTTGACCCTTCAAAGACTAATGCTATGAGTAAGATTTGCTCCTTCAACTTTATCTGAAGCTATCTTCTTAGCACTTGCGCATTCATGCTTATAAAATTTTCTTGTAAATCATTTGTCTGTCATACAATTGACTACTTGACTGGAACAGGGAGTTCACTTTGGGAAATCGATACACTTCGTCACCACTACTGCCCTCCTGTTTCAAGGTGTGCACTTAACTATACCCACTAAAATCATCGACGTACACAAAAAATTGGCCATGTATATTCCTTTAATTTCAGTCAATTGTTCTTTAATTATGTCTTCACTTCTTCTTATGTTTCTTCTGAAACTTCCAGATTTGTTCTGTCGCTTGAAAATGATTTAACAGTCAGAGCTAAAACCACTGAGATTGCAGTAAAAGATTTCAGTTCTGGTTCATATGCAACAATATTTGGCGAGGAGGTAAATGCTTTTGTTACCATTACCGTCAACTCTCATCTGCTAAATGTGATGTCCAGTTCTTACCAACTACTGCTTTACCTCTTAGTTAATATACGCCTCTCGTTTGCTTTTTTTTCTTTCTCATTCATGTGCTTAATAAATGTAATACATGACTAATAGTCTACGCTGTTTGCAGATGAGAAAAAGGGTAAAACAAGTACCCACCGCCTTCTACAAAACAATACCTTCCTTGTTCACAGAAGCCGACTTCCCTGGCTGGACATTCAAAGGCAACAACAGCCAGAAAAATGATGAAAGGGCACCTGCCAAACGGCAGAAAGTAGAGTGTTCATGAAGTTGTTGTCATATCAATTAATTTGAGTCTGTCAATGATGGCCATTTTTGTTCCTTTCATCCCCTGATACTCCAACTGGTGTACGCCACTGCCTCCCTCAAGATTTCACATCACATCTCAGGAATTTATGTAACCAGAATTATTTCGATTTCTGAGTAATAAGAACTTTTAGGAATAGATCCATGTATAATAGCGTTATCAGAGATACATAGATTGAGTTGCATGCCACAGAACAGCATGCAACCCAGTTATTTGGACCAATACATTGACCTTACACTACGTTTATTATGCATACATAGAGTAATGATGCATGTCTTAGTTTCCTCGTCCATATCCTCGTCCTCCACCTTGCCCATATCCACTTCCACCTCCTTCGCCACCGCCTTCACCACCACCACCACCGTACCCTCCCCCTCCGCCACCTCCATTGCGCCTAGAACCCGACCCAGCATGAGATCCGGCATACGAGCCAGCTTCAGAGCCCGCATCTCCACCACCACCTCCAACGGAAGAACTACTCGAAGAAGATGAACTGGATGACGAGCTCGACCCCGATCCTGACCCGGCCCCAGCCCCTGCTCCAGAACCACCTCCACCTCCAATGCCTAACCCTAGACCCAGTCCAATCCCTAAACCACCAAGGTCCAGGCCTAAGTCTTTCCTTGCAACTCTACTCTCACAATTCTCAAGCCCTGCAATAAAGACCACCACAACAAATACAATTGCAATCACCTTTGAAAAAGCCATTAATTAATCGAAACCAATTAAGCTTCAAACTCCTTATACTGAGACCTAAACTTGTTGTTCTGTGATTTGGAAATGCTGAATTGAGAGGCTATTTATAGCAGTTGACACATGATTTATGATACATAAAATTGTCAAAAAGCTAAGGCGCGCTTTTGTGGAGTGAAACCGAAGTTATCATAATTAGTTAGTGCTTTTGATTTCATTCATAGTGGAACATCTCTACGTGGAGAGATATCCAAATTTGGTAGAGTGCAAGCTTGTGGCGTGAAAATGAGTTTCCCAAACCTTAACATTTTGTAGTGGTTTGCTGGCATTTGAATTTTGATCAATATCATCATTGCTAAGATGCCGACCTATCCAAATCTCCACTAATTATGTGCTTCGACATTTAGAGCATGTGGAGCGGTATTACTTTTTGTTTCGGCAACTGTTGTTCTGAGTTAAATTTGTATGTCTAACTTTAAGTAGCAGTTATTGGTTGACATGTTGTTTCAGTATGTGAATCAGCAACAACTACTCAAAATTTGGCATAAAACGCAACTAAAAATAGAAATCGGTGAAACAGAAAATGATGACGATGCACATGCTCTTAGACTAACGAATTATATAAAATATAAAAGATGCTAGAGTTTGTAAAACATGAGCAAAGTTGATGATAAGGGTGGCATGCACATTCCATTAAGAAGATAGTGGATTGGCCGGCTCGTCTGTTAGTAGTGATCGCGATCGGTCGTAAAGCTTTTAGAGGTGTTTATAGTGCGCTAATGCGTGTGATGTGCATCAATGCATTTGGGTTTTTGATATCGACCATACGTGTCGAGCCAGTGCGAAGGATTAAGTTTGAGCTCGACTAAGCGGCGTCGTTTCACATCTTACTTAAGCCTTATATCACATATATGTTCGAGCTGTGATCCTTTTTACCACGCGCTAAGGATTAAGTTTGTTTTTATTTCCACATATGACAGCCCTGTGTCCGTCTTGGTCCAAGTTTTTTGAATCATTTTAATAATGAATTCAATTTTATAGTGTAAATTTTAATTAATTTCCATCAATTATTCTGATTAAATAGAAGAGCCCCTCCACATAATGCAACTTAGAGAGAATATATAATTAATTTTATCTCTTTTGTGTGTATCAAACTAAATTTTGACTCTACAAATTAAGAAACACATCCATATAGCATGTTAAAGTAACAACAAAGTTGAACAGCAAACCTCAGACATCAACAAAACACACAAATTTTGTTGTTTTCCTGGTTGCCGACACTAGAAAAAAAAGGGTACATATATGCTTCTTTTAATAAAGATGCAAATATCCTTCTTCCTCCCTTCCCCACATGTAAAATTTAAGATCAAACATTATATCAAAAAAAAATTTTAAGATCAAACATTTTTTTTATCGTGGGTTTACATCGTACAAGGAATACATCACATTTCTCGGGATACATATATTTCTAGTTCATTTGAAGCACATGTCACACAAAGACACCATCCTGGATTTGAGGCATGGCAGCACGCCTGCACACCTCCACGAGGGGATTGGGCATAACACCTGCAAACGTCACAAGGACGAGGAAGAGGAAAGGAAAAAGGAAAACCACACCATAAGGTAAGACTAGGAAAACTCACACAAAATTGTGGGAGGAAAATGCCATGGTGGGACTTGAACCCTCCACCTTGTGGATGTAAGGTAAGAGTTCTACCACTAGGCCACATTCTAATTGGCTAGGATCTAACATTTAAGAAGGAACAAAGTTTGATTAATTTTTTTTTCTTGCTCCAAAATTTCAGTCTTTAATCCTATCAAGAATATCAAACTTGATCGACAATTTGAGGTGTTTGACATTTTTAATTCCGTTACCCTAATAGGCACGAGCTAATATCATCTTATTATCCACTCGTTGACACACACAAAAAATTCTTTACGAAGGCGAAGTTCACTTATCAATTAAATAAACTGATATTCGTACGTATCATTTCAAATTACAGTACACCTCAAATTTCCAAAATGATTTAGGGAGTAAAAGTAGGGTGTAAGTGTGCTTATCAACATTTCTTAGCTTTAGCTGTAGCACACATAGCTATAATTAAGTTTGCGAACAATCGTTGATCAGTTGAGAAGCTCTTTATAATTCAAGAAGTTGAGAATCCAAATATGTTATGGATCAAGATGCATATTTGAAACTATATCTGACACGTGTCCCACATAGTAGAGTCAAACGTTGTGGACTTGTAAGTTTGAATATGTATGTGAGACACGTATCAGCATCACAATGAGACTTTGTGATAACGCACTTTTAAAACGACACATGATGGCTGATGCTCCTCTTTAACTTCCCTCTCACTATATATATGAATGCTCACCAATTATAGTGAAATGATACAAGCCGGTCTTTCTCTATCTAGCTATCTCCTCGCCCTAAACTTTTGGGACACTTCTCTCTAAAAAAACAATGACATCCATCAAGTCATATGCTGTGAAAAGAAGCAAGACGAAGAAAGCAGTTCTGAAGATCCCCTCCCCAGCAGTCATGCAAAGAAGATTAAAGGAGCTGCAGCGTGTTGTCCCCGGCAGTGGCGATGGTCGCCATGACGTGGGAGCCTTGCTTCAAAGGACTGCTAACTACATATCCATGCTTGAATCCAAAGTCGCTACTCTTAGGGACTTGTCTTCTGTCCTTGGAGTCTAGCTCTTGCTAGACTGCCAACACATAAATGTGTATGTGCATTCATAGAGGCTGTGCCTTTAATGCATTTATTTTCATCTATGTATGATATCTCCTATGGCTAAGTGTGTTACGTGTTTATATACTTGTATTCTTGTGGAAGAGGCACTCATGTTTAAATAATTGTTATCTAGAGGAGAGCTCAAATAAGATTATAAGACCTCCCATGTTGGTGAGGTCGTGAGGCCCCAATCTTAACCATTAGATCAACTCCATCAAACGCATTTGGTGACGACACGTGTCCCACTACCAAAATTCATCAATAGTAAAAAGTAAAAAACAAAATACTATTCCCTGCACATTTAAATCTCAACCATTAGATCAAAATGATCTAAAGGTGTGAGATTGGGCCTCACGACCTCACCAATAGTACCCAACCTCATTTGAGCGCCCCCTTGTTATCTATATATGTATATCATGTTCGGGGCGCGCTCAAATGAGAACCACGCTTAGGCTAAGAACCTAAGAACCATTGTGGATCCGTCGGATGATTTCATCCAACGGATCCACAAGCTGCCACGTGTCCCACTACCCACAAAGCACGTGGCCCATTGGACATTTGAGTGGATTTGTGAGGTGGCGGAGGTAGTGGGACACATGGCAGCTTGTGGAGCTGTTGGATGAAATCATCCAACGGCTGAGATGGGTTCTAGGTTCTTAGCCTAAAATTGATTTTCATTTGAGCTCTTCTCTATCATGTTCATAATAAAGGTGTGTTGGTAAAAGAGAGGAGGAGAGTGCAGCTGCAGCTGCATCAGTTTGTTCAGTTTGTTTGCTGCTTTAACCATTGTCTTCATCTGATGAAGGATTCACATATCCACTGCAGCCAAGCTATTTACAATCATTCGTAAACACCATAGTTTTAGTAAAACAACATCAAAACAACGTCGTTTCATTAATATAATCCCTAAATTGATAACTGAACCCTTTCAAAACTACGCAGTTTCCACTTAAAACTACACAGTTTTATCTTAAAACACACTAAACGACGTCGTTTCCTTAAATGACTGTTAATAGCTTGACTGCACGGGATCTCATTCCTGAAACAAACTAGCTTTACAATAATAATTCATATTCGATGATTGTAAAAATATAAACAAACCAGATTTAATGATGATTTGGTTTCTATCCATGTTCATAATATTAGTGTTTGCAAGTGACAATTAACTCAAACTAGTCCTAAACTGTTTTTTTTTTGAACGATTGCAAAAGAAAAGTACTTCAAATAGATGAACTACATCTTACAATAGTTGGTATAAACTAATCTTAAAAACAAACTGTTTTTGGATCGTCATTACTCGTTTATAGACTGAATTTTTCTAGAAATAATTTTAAAAAACCGCAAATTACAAAATTATTATATGGATGACCATCTAATTTCAAATTAATTATCAAAAAAAATTAATTTGTAGTTTACTAACTTTTGGGTCACTTTTCACATAACCATATTATCAATCATATCACCAATCACTTAAAATTAATTCAACCAAAATATATTAATATAGTAATCAAATTCATAAAGTTTATCTCAAAAACTCGATTTTGAAAACAGAATATATGCAAACTTATGCAAAAAAATTCACTATTTTAAAAATTAAAAGAGAACCTGTTACTTAATTTGAAATCAAAGGATCGATAGTCGTAATAACGTTTTACATAATCTACCCTAAAATAAAACATTCTTTGATATTATCATCCATTTCAATGGTGATCACCAGGCCTTAAATGGAAAATGTAACTTTGAGTTCTAAAATCTAGAAGGATCATTGCATTTACTACTACTAGTCATTTGGAGAAGTTCCATCAATTGTAATCAAATCAGTCAAAGTGTGTCTGGCTGAATTGGACATCTCCATGTGCACGCCCACACGGTTGGCCACATGCTCAAACTGGATGCTTATAAGAGTTTTTTTGTGTGGTAGAGAGCTAAACATGTCTCCATATTTTCCATATGTGGATTTCAGCGACTGTCATAAACTGCCAGACTCCTGCTTCAGTCATCTCACTTTCATTCAACTACATCTTTCTCATTGAAAAATATCTGTAAGATTAATAGAATGATCAAGGTCAAGTTTCCTAATGATCTTAAGTATTCATAAGTTCAATTTAAGCTTAAAGAACTTAAAGGAAATTGACAAACAAGAATTAACGTGGTTCGGAGACTGTCCCTACTTCACGGGGTGTCTCCAGGGGAGGAGGCAATGATCAATCTACTAAGATAAAACAGTTTGGTACAAGCAATCGTCAAGAACCCTAATTAAACCTATATCGACCTAATTCAATCAAAGCTATGCTATGACGAAATTGACCGATAATAAAGGTTACCAATAAGGGCGAAATTAAGCTGCCCTGAATGATGAATTGCTGATTGCGATCAGTCCGAGACTCAGGCGTTGCTGGCACCTCCGGCGAAGACTCCGGCAAGGCTAGCAGTGAGAGAGCACTGCGCAGGCCACCGATGCTCCAATTTATTCCACGAACGATGAGCTCGAACTTCGAAGACCGAATGCGCTCACTCGTCGCTCCAAGAATCGCCTTGACTCGAAGTATTGATTCGAATGCGCAGTCTGACCTAAATCCCAATCTCAGCTGGCTTTTGAATGAAGGAAGAAGACGCGTGAAACGACGCCGCTGCACCCGGATTCAAACTCGAACGCGCCACGCCAAAACGATGTCGCTCTACTAACTTCTGAATCTCCCGCGTGAGCTATACGCTGTCGTTCCACTTACTCTTCAAAACCGGACTTAGGCGCCAACTCAAAACGTCGCCGTATGAGTTGGCCCAAACTCAGACTTACCTGTTTGTCCGCTGATCAACCTCCATTCTTTACAGGCTTCAAGCTCTGACTTCCTGGCATGGCACGAACATACAAATACAATAGAAATGCTCTAATACATGCGCTCTACGAGTCTACGACTCAAACCAAGCCAAATGAGCCCCTAGCGGACCTGACACTAAGCCTAAAGAACCTAGTACACTATGACAAGTATGAGGCACCAATTCCTCACAATATCAGTAACATAATGACCTAATAGAGCCCTTTTCCAAAATTCAATCGAATTCTAATTCAATTTCAACTTAAAAAATATGCGTTCAGAAGTCTACAACTTTTTTTCATCAAAAAAAAAAAAAGAAGTCTACAACTTTTAAAAAATTTCACTACAAAAAAAATGTGTTATAAGCTACGATTTAAATCCAACGGAATATATTTTGTTGAAAATATGTATAAAACCTTCAAAAAAATTTGTTGGAAATAAATCCGTTGGAAATTTATGAATTATAAGCGACAAATTAAATTCAACAAAAATATGTTGTTGATAATATATGTAAAACCTTCAAACTTTTGTTGAAAATAAATCCGTCGAGATTTAAATGTTATAAGCTACAAATTAAATGCAACGGAAAATATATTGTTAATAATACATACATAAAACCGTCGAAATTTGGTTGGAAATAAATCCGTTGAGATATACGTGTTAATAAGCTACAAATTAAATTGGACGAAAAATATTTTGTTGATATTATATATATATATAACCTTCAAACTTTGGTTGAAAATAAATCCGTTGCGATTTATGTGTAATAAGCTACAAATTAAATGCAACGGAAAATAATTTGTTGATAATATTTATAGGGGCGTTCAATTGAGGACATGTCTTATGGTGAGGGTGTAGGGACTAATCTTGGCCATTGGATGAGGTTCATCCAATGATCCACAAGCTGCCACGTGTCACATGTGGTAGTGGGTTTTACTATTTGCTTTTTGGTAGTGGGATTTTACTATTTGCTTTATTGGATTTTGGGTACTTGGACACGTGGCGCACCCACAAAGCACGGGGGGTTAGATGGATGATGATCTAATGGATGAGATTTGTCCCTACGTCCTTACCAAATTTGGGTGTCCTCATTTGAACACTCCTCTATATATATATATATAAACATAGGATGACAAGATAACTCTTGTAGCCTAGTGGTTAGATGAGCAGTGTTGTGAAAACCGGACCGGACCGGCCGGTTCGACCGGTTAGACCGGGAACCGGTCACCAGACCGGTTCGGTTCTCTAATCGAATCGGAAATGCTATTGACCCGGTCCATTACCGGTTGAACCGCCGGTTTCAGGTTGAACCGTGACCCGGCCGGGTGAACCGGGTTGATGTTAATTTCATAAAACACAGTCGTTTGGAATTTTTATGTTAAAAAAACTTAAATTAAAAAAGCACAAACACTCAAATTTGACGATTGATGCATCGTCCGCGCTATCTCGGTCGCGTTAATGGCCGAAATTAGGGTTGCGAGGGTGAAGTGCCCGTGGTGGATGGGCGACATCGGCGTCGCAATCGGGGTGACAGCTAGGGTTGTGAGAGTCTTCTGCGATCGACGGTTGTCGCGGCGACGCCGCACGGGCCATGACAGTGTTTATTGTGGATATGGTTGTAGTAGTGGTCTAGTTGATGATGTTGTGCAGTACGGACTGGAGTTTCAGTTGGGAGTAGCTGAGTAATTTGGTGGTGGTGGAGAGTTTCAATTTTCTGGTGTTTTGTTGTTCAAGAAGATGCTTATAATGCTGAGGATGCTTGAAATGTATCTTGATGCTGTCGAGAGAACTTGTGTCGGGATGGTAAGGGCGATTAAAAACCTAGGTGGGGAAGGTTCTTGGTCGGATCGGAAGGTAATAAATTGATTTTGGTATGGTTCAATTTGTATTGTAAATTCAGTCAGATTTGTATTTGTGTTTTGCATAGAATTCAATAGTTATTGAGAACCGGCTGTTGTTAGTTGGAGATGAAGGTTTGTGTTTTTAGCTGAATTTGATTGATCATGTTGAAATGATGGTTACACTTAGGCACTTTGACATTGTACTGAGCTTGTTAGAATGAGATCCTTTATGTAAAATTGAAATTGTGAGCAGGGTATTTTTTGTACTAGTCATATTGGTGTTATCTTTCTTATTATTGTCTAAAGAAGTTCCAAGATGATGAACAAGATGATGAACTGAGCGTGTTTCTTTTTTGCCAGTCATATTTGTTATGCAAGCTCCAATTCAGATGTGATGAACTGGAGATGGGTGGAAAAGTGCCACGATTTTTGGATAAGTTTCCTCATTGGTGTGTCACCCATATTCCCAGCGATGAGAAACCAAGATGCGGACTTATTAGCAAGAAAAGCTACGCCGGAAAGATGGAGCTGGGTGTCTAATGATGGTTTCCGTGCTACATTTGAATTCTAAATTTGTTACATTTGAATCCTAAATTTGTTATGGTTATAGTATTGTATACATGTTAAATTTTATTAGGTTACAAAATAGGTAAATAAATATGCATATATGAAATATATATATTATTTTATTATTTTTAATTCATGCGGGTCAAACCGGTTCGACCCGGTTGAACCACTGACCCATCGACCCAGTTACTTGATCGGTTCGATGACCGGTCCGATTTTAATAACACTGGATGAGTGTGTTATGGTTGAGGGAGCTAGGTTCAATTCCTAGCAAATGCAATATTTATTTAAAAAAATTAAAAGTGAATAGAGAGGGGAGGGCGTCCTGCGAGGTGGAAGTGGTCCGGCGGCTGATCGGCATGGATGTGGTTGTCCGGTAGGGGAGGTCCGGCGGGTAGAGGCTTCCCTCAACGGAATAAATTCGTCGTAAATAATGCAAAGGGTATAATAGGCAATACATTTAATTGCTACAACCTTTTAAATCAACGGATTATGCGTCGATTTTCTTGATTTTTTCACTCTTTTAATTTGATATAATCAACAGAAATATCCGTTGTAAATGATGTCAATATCGACGGATTTGATAAAATCGACAGTCTTATAATCAACAACTTTCCAACGGAATATTCGGACAATTTTAATAACATTTCTTACGGAAAAAGTGTAAAAGCAACGGAATCGGCCGTTGATAATAAACATTTTTCTTGTAGTGTTTTTTTTGTTTTACAATTAATCAGAAACGGTGTTGTTGAATTGGCTCGACTATTTCGAGTAACATGTTTCACCTTACTTTGTGTAGGAGTATTTTTTGTCCTGCATTGGCGTGGATGTAGAGGCGGGCACACCCTAAAGGGATTAGTGACAGATGCCCCCCATTCATTTTTGAGGAAATCGAATAAATATAGGTTAATTATTAAAATAGTATTAATAAATTTCATAATTTGCCATTTAAAAACCTTTTTGCCGGCCCCCAATCCTTTAAAAATAAATTTATAGTTCAATAATTTGATGATATGTTCAAGGGACTCCAATTTAATCTTAAAATTTAACCTTAAATAGTTGTTTAGACATTCAAAAATAATTAATATGACATTTTTTGTTCTCAAACATTTTTTTAACATAATTAAAACAATTATTTTTGCAGTAAAATAAATTTATGGCGTAGCTAACATATATTTACTAAAATTAGTGTTTAATTTAAGTATATCGAAGAATAAATTTTGGTAGCGGTTTAAAGACTCGACCACGCATCATGGGTAGCGGTTTAAAGACTCGACCACGCATCATGGGTAGTGGTCTAGCGGTCATAGTCTTGGTCGAATGATCAAGAGGTCGACAGTTCGAATCCCCTTGGATGCACCGGCATGAGTTTGAGCTTGTCCATTCCTTGCATATCATAGTGAAATTTAATTATTATTTTTTAAAAGACTCGACCACCATTGCCCCCATTCAAAAAAGTTTCTGGGTCCGTCACGGTGTGGATGTGTAGTGTTCAATGTAGGAGATGATCGATGTAGGATTGGTGTTCAGATATTTGATCCTGGTATACACATTTTTATTTATTAGCTTAGATTTTCTAGGAATTTAATTAGTTAATTATTATATTTTTATTTTTATTTTCTAGGTAACCTTTAGTATTTTTAGGGTGCTTTAATTTTACCTATTTTTAGATATCCCTTATGTTATACATGTTATACAAGGAGAACCATGTAACACATTTTGAATAATCAATTCATTATCCAATCAAATTATTTTCAAACTTTGAATTCCTTTTAGAATTTATTTTATCCCTCTTTTGTGATAATAGCTACACCATTATCAAATTCGTACCTTGTTTGGTACAAATCTTATCTTATTTTATTTGTATTGCTTCCGCTACGTCAATTGGTATCAGAGGTTAGCCCTTCTGGCTCGTGACTGGTGACATGCAACGACGATGAGTATGCACATTGATTATTTTTCGGAGGGATTGAAGAAGAGAATTTTCTCAACTGGTTATATAATGTTGACTTTGAGTTTAATTATATTCCAGACTACTATCAGTCTTATCATGTCGCTTTACATCTACGAAGTGAAGTGATAAGTCAAATTCTTGGCTAATATTCCTCTACTTTTATTATATGATTTGATTCGTTCTTCGATATTTTTGTTACCATTTAATCGTCTTCTTGGCCTTGTAGGTGCAAAATTACATTCGACCTTGGTATGAGCCTCAAAGATAAAGTTTTGACAAAAAGTTGAAGTTTCGGGGCAAAATAGGGCAGACCGACCTTTCTAGATTATTTTGCATGTCAAGATTGCATGCGATGTCCGAATGGATTGATCTATAGCTTGATGGAAAGCTTACTCAAAGGGCTACAACTCTCCAGTTTAGACCAAGACCAAATTCTGACGTTAAGACTGCGAAAAAGCCGCCAGAAACTCGCTGCATCTCCAAGCTCGCTCGAGCCTCGCACATGCATCACGCTGAGTTCTCCAAGCTCACCCGAGCCCCACCAAGCTCGCCCGAGCCTCGCGCATGCATCACACTGAGTCCTCTAAGCTCGACCAAGCCTCTCCAAGCTCGCCCGAGATTTGTCTGAAAGATTGAATTTTAGCATAAGGGTATAAATTGCCAATGAGGGTTTCTTAAAAGGCATCGAGAGGGTTTTATCAAGAGTTGCATCGAAAGGGGGTTTCTATAGAGAAAAAGACCAAGACTTCAACGGGAAGATCATCCATTGAAGATGGAAGATATCAAGGATTGAAGAAGATCATCTACACTAGATTGGTTAATTCTTTCCTTGTATTTTCATCTTTTGTGTACTCTCAATGTGACTTGTGTTTGTCTATGAACATGGGTTGTGAGTAGTCCTTTGTATTCGAGGGTCCTATGGACCTAATATGTGTAAAGACTCCTTATCTATTATGAATTAATGCTAGAATAACATGTTTTGGATGATTGTAATTTACTTTGAGTGAATGCTCAAACTATGCACTCTAGGTGTTTGGGAGAAATATCTAAGTGTATGGTCTTGGTATATGACTTGAGTTAAGCACTCTAGGTGTTTAGGAAAATGCCTAGATGATTAATTTATATGGTTCTTTGGTCAAGTAACCGAGAGGTGGACGCCAAATTATCTAGATAGCGAGTCATTAAGGAATCCTAAGCAAAAAAACTGAGAGGTGGACGCCAAAGGTTCTTGAAAGCAAGTAAATCACCTTTGTTAGGTGGTGTTCACTAGCGTGACTCATCATAGCATTGAGATAGGCTAGAACTTCACCTCCTCATAAGGATCGATTATGCAAAGAGATTTGATAATCGAGAAATATGAGTAGGACGGGAGTCAACGACATCGAGAGATTGGGACTCGTGTGTATAAGGTATATCTTCCTCAAGTCGGAGAAGTAACCGAGAGGTGGAATTCGACTTGATAGATATATGAGTTTTAATCTAATCATCTAAGACAAGTATCTTGCATGAAATTGAAATCTTGGAGTCTAAAACACATGAGTGAAGTGGTTCCCTAGAGTACACCTTTAGTCTTGGTAGTGACATTTTCTCTAGATTCCTTAGATTTTTTATATACATTAGCTTTAGTAACGATCGACTGATACAGGGTAGGCTCCCAGTCGATCGACTGAGGGAACTCAATTTGCAGCACCTCCTGTTAGTCTGTTTAGTCGATCGACTGAGTTCCAGTCGATCGACTGATGGTCACGTGATCTGCATGCTCTGGGCAGGGGACTCTTCAGTCGATCGACTGAATGGGTCAGTCGATCGACTGGAGCTGATCGATTTGCAACACCTCCTGTTAGTCTGTTTAGTCGATCGACTGGAGCAGGGGAGCTTCCCAGTCGATCGACTGAAGACCAAATACTGCCACTTTTTGCTCTAAAACACCGATTTTTCCCGAGTTTTCTTCCAATGGCTCTTGACACATAGACATCTTGCTTTGCACCTGAAACGCACGAAAAGAAGATCAAATGACATCTAATAGTAGTCGGAATCAAACTAAAGCTATAGTGAAAACGGGCATTAACGAGTCGAAAACTCGACTCATCAACACTCCACACTTAAGCTTTGCTCGTCCCGAACAAAGTATGCAAATATGCTAAGGAAGTGCAAATGTCGATATGCTAGTGGTGCTATGTTTTTCGTGCATTTGCCTCACTAGATCTCACAAGGTCTCGATCTTCATTTCTAAACATGTTATTTGAAAGGTAAACGACAAGTATGTACAACCTACCTAGCTCCTTTTCGTAGGCGTTACGAATGCATTTAGCGTATGCATTAAGCCTTTAAACCCCTAGGCTACCCTAGTGGACGAGTTATAGTCTCGTGAGAGTTTTCAGAAAAGGGAATACTCACAAATCCCAAGGGTGCACATGTCCCATAAAAGTGGATGCAAGAGTGCTCAACCAAGGCTACGATTATTCAAGACCAATCCCTCACCCCAAGCTAGACTAGCGCCAAAATATCATAAAAAGAACTTTCTCAACCTTTTGAGTACCTTTGAGGACATGCATTCAAGATCATCAACACTAGGGCTATAAAATGTCTCATCCCAAGTTCTACTCATTATCAAGGCAACACTATCGGGGCGAGGCTTATAGTTTGCACAATAGAGCGTCAGCCGCTCACCTATGCTAGCTAGGGCTAGTCCAAGGGCTCGCGACTAGGAACTCATTCCCAAGTTTTAGGCGCTCAAGCCGTGATCCATAAGGGAAGTGGAGTTCGACACTAGAGTTTCTCAATAAACAAGCATAGCCCAAATGATAGCTCCCGTGCAAGGCACATGGGTCGTCCAAGAGTTATTATAACAAGCGCACATTGTAAATGAATGAATCCCGCACAAATGAAGAATGGAGGGAAAAACATATAGTCAAGTTTTAAGTGCTTCTTGTTTCTTTTTGAAACGGCCTTTGGCCTACAAATGCTTTCGAGGGGGGACTTACCTCCCTAACCCCCGGCATTTGTATATTTGGAGCAAAACTTCCCATGATCATTGAGAGAGTTTTTAGTCGGGGCTTTGCCCTCTTTGACCGCAAACGTTTTTTTTTTTTTTTTTTTTTTTTAATATGAGGCCTATTTTTCGCCCTCTTTTGACTTCAAACTTAAAACTTGACAATATGTTCAAAAAGTGTATGGAATGCGCGGGAATCAATCATGAACAAAGCACTATGTTAGAGCACTCAAGTCACCAAAGAGCATTCAAACGGTCTAAGTTTTTCAAGATGATATTTTAAAAGTGTTTGCTAGCTTGATCAAAGGTGTTGCAATGAGAATACTTAAAAAGTTGGATAGACAATATATAGCCATGATATTGATTCTCAAGAATGTATGCTCAAAGGACTAGGTCGGTAAATGTGGCAAATAGGCTAGTTGTGATTTATAGGGATTTAGAGTTGAAAATCATAAGCCTTTGTGGTTAAAACACTCTCATGTTGGGACAATGTGCAAGTATGCGAGTGTCCATCTAGAAATGATATGTATGGCATGCAATAATGTGAACTATGCGCATCAAACCACTCCACACTTAATTCAAGCTTAGTCCCTAAGCGCAAAGAATGATAAAACAAAGGCAAAGGCGCATAGGAACTCCCCTCGTTTGTAGACTCGGGTTTTCGACTCATTTATCGTCATTCTTCACTATAGTTTTGAATCGTTTCTGACGATATTTTGATGTCATTTGACCTCTATCTCTACATTTCAGGTAGAAAACAAGTTTCCCCCATGGTCAATGCCTAAATGTGAAGATTGGTTGAGTTTCGGCGCAAAAACAAGGAGTTTCGGGGCAATACCGAGCATATTGACCTTTGCAACTTGTTTTGGACGCCCAGGGCGCATACGGTGTCCGAATTGGTTTATTCAAAGCTTGTTGGAAAGCTAACTCAAAGGGCTACAACTCTCCAGTTGATGCCAAGACCAAATTCGGACGGGAGGACCACCAGTCGATCGACTGGGAGTCCAGTCGATCGACTGTTTAAACAACTCAGCAGCTCCTCAGACTGTGTTCTTCGTGACCTTTGCGACTTGTTTTGGACGCCCAGGGCGCATACGGTGTCCGATTTGGTTGATTCAAAGCTTGTTGGAAAGCTAACGCAAAGGGCTACAACTCTCTAGTTGACGCCAAGACCAAATTCGGACGAGAGGACCACCAGTCGATCGACTGAAAGTCCAGTCGACCGACTCGATTGAAACTCAGGAGCTCATCATATCTTGCACATCCCAGTCGACCGACTGGGAGTCAAGCAAAGCCCAGTCGACCGACTGGATGAAAAACTCAGATTTCTGCACCCAGATTTCAGCCGAATCTATAAATAGAAAGAGGGCTTTTTGACCAAAGTGTGGAGGTTTTTGGGGAGAAGAAGATTAAGAAAAGAGGTCAACCAAGGTCATCAATCATCATCCAACCAAGGAGAAGTGAAGATCAAGGGAGTTCAAGGATCAATCATCCTATTTCTATCCCTCTTCTATTCTACTTGTTGTGTAAAAACCCTACTCACACCATGTTGTCTTACATGATGTGTGAGTAGTGGATCTTGTGTTTTGAGGGTCTTATGATCCTCCTTGGTACTCAATGATCATTGTATACACATTTGAATGGATTTATTGAAGTTGATTTCATTTTACTATGCTCTTCATGTTAGACATGTCTCTAAGTGTTTGATAAAATGCCCAAGTGACATGTTTATGTTAGAACTATGACCTAAGTATTGAAAGAGCTTAGTGATGGTTTGGATGTAGTCAAAATGAACTTAACCAACATTTATGAGAGTAAATGCATGGTGAGAGGTGAACTAGAACTTTATGCATGTAGCATTTATGAGAGTAAAGGCTATATAGTGGATCAATATTCTTTAAGTAGTGAGATCCTAGCTAAGATGGTTTGACTAGGATTAAACATGCATGGTTTGTTTAATTCTAGCCTAAGCTAGGTTTAAAACCTATCAACTCATGATTAATTAAACTCTTGTATGCATGATCATTGGGAAATTGCCAAGGAGGGGATTAATCCCTTGAAACACACTTTTAATTGAATTTAATCCCCTAAAACCATTTCATTCTTGTTTTTGAATCATTGATAACTCAACCACACTCGAATTTTAGGAATTAGCCGAGTAAGAAAATTTGATAGGACTAGCGTGTAATCCGTTTGCTCCCTTGGGTTCGACACCGGTCTTACCGGTTGAATTACAAATTGTTTTTGACTAATTGCATTGCTAAAAAATACAACGTCAAAATGGAAGAGGGAAAAGAGTAGGATTGATGATCCTAATAAACTCCCTTGATCTTCAATCCTCCTTGATTAGATGATGTTCAAACCCTTGATTTAGCTCACTTCCTTTTGTCTTTTCTCCAGAAAAATCCCAGATCCTAGGTCAACTTTCTCTCTTTCTATTTATAGCCTCGGAAAAGATTCGGCACTGTAGCAGGTCCAGTCGATCGACTGGCGTTGGGCTGATGTCCCAGTCGATCGACTGGAGGAAGAAAAGTCCTTTGGTAAGCAGGTTCTCAGTCGATCGACTGATACAGGGTAGGCTCCCAGTCGATCGACTGAGGGAACTCAATTTGCAGCACCTCCTGTTAGTCTGTTTAGTCGATCGACTGAGTTCCAGTCGATCGACTGATGGTCACGTGATCTGCATGCTCTGGGCAGGGGACTCTTCAGTCGATCGACTGAATGGGTCAGTCGATCGACTGGAGCTGATCGATTTGCAACACCTCCTGTTAGTCTGTTTAGTCGATCGACTGGAGCAGGGGAGCTTCCCAGTCGATCGACTGAAGACCAAATACTGCCACTTTTTGCTCTAAAACACCGATTTTTCCCGAGTTTTCTTCCAATGGCTCTTGACACATAGACATCTTGCTTTGCACCTGAAACGCACGAAAAGAAGATCAAATGACATCTAATAGTAGTCGGAATCAAACTAAAGCTATAGTGAAAACGGGCATTAACGAGTCGAAAACTCGACTCATCAACACTCCACACTTAAGCTTTGCTCGTCCCGAACAAAGTATGCAAATATGCTAAGGAAGTGCAAATGTCGATATGCTAGTGGTGCTATGTTTTTCGTGCATTTGCCTCACTAGATCTCACAAGGTCTCGATCTTCATTTCTAAACATGTTATTTGAAAGGTAAACGACAAGTATGTACAACCTACCTAGCTCCTTTTCGTAGGCGTTACGAATGCATTTAGCGTATGCATTAAGCCTTTAAACCCCTAGGCTACCCTAGTGGACGAGTTATAGTCTCGTGAGAGTTTTCAGAAAAGGGAATACTCACAAATCCCAAGGGTGCACATGTCCCATAAAAGTGGATGCAAGAGTGCTCAACCAAGGCTACGATTATTCAAGACCAATCCCTCACCCCAAGCTAGACTAGCGCCAAAATATCATAAAAAGAACTTTCTCAACCTTTTGAGTACCTTTGAGGACATGCATTCAAGATCATCAACACTAGGGCTATAAAATGTCTCATCCCAAGTTCTACTCATTATCAAGGCAACACTATCGGGGCGAGGCTTATAGTTTGCACAATAGAGCGTCAGCCGCTCACCTATGCTAGCTAGGGCTAGTCCAAGGGCTCGCGACTAGGAACTCATTCCCAAGTTTTAGGCGCTCAAGCCGTGATCCATAAGGGAAGTGGAGTTCGACACTAGAGTTTCTCAATAAACAAGCATAGCCCAAATGATAGCTCCCGTGCAAGGCACATGGGTCGTCCAAGAGTTATTATAACAAGCGCACATTGTAAATGAATGAATCCCGCACAAATGAAGAATGGAGGGAAAAACATATAGTCAAGTTTTAAGTGCTTCTTGTTTCTTTTTGAAACGGCCTTTGGCCTACAAATGCTTTCGAGGGGGGACTTACCTCCCTAACCCCCGGCATTTGTATATTTGGAGCAAAACTTCCCATGATCATTGAGAGAGTTTTTAGTCGGGGCTTTGCCCTCTTTGACCGCAAACGTTTTTTTTTTTTTTTTTTTTTTTTTAATATGAGGCCTATTTTTCGCCCTCTTTTGACTTCACACTTAAAACTTGACAATATGTTCAAAAAGTGTATGGAATGCGCGGGAATCAATCATGAACAAAGCACTATGTTAGAGCACTCAAGTCACCAAAGAGCATTCAAACGGTCTAAGTTTTTCAAGATGATATTTTAAAAGTGTTTGCTAGCTTGATCAAAGGTGTTGCAATGAGAATACTTAAAAAGTTGGATAGACAATATATAGCCATGATATTGATTCTCAAGAATGTATGCTCAAAGGACTAGGTCGGTAAATGTGGCAAATAGGCTAGTTGTGATTTATAGGGATTTAGAGTTGAAAATCATAAGCCTTTGTGGTTAAAACACTCTCATGTTGGGACAATGTGCAAGTATGCGAGTGTCCATCTAGAAATGATATGTATGGCATGCAATAATGTGAACTATGCGCATCAAACCACTCCACACTTAATTCAAGCTTAGTCCCTAAGCGCAAAGAATGATAAAACAAAGGCAAAGGCGCATAGGAACTCCCCTCGTTTGTAGACTCGGGTTTTCGACTCATTTATCGTCATTCTTCACTATAGTTTTGAATCGTTTCTGACGATATTTTGATGTCATTTGACCTCTATCTCTACATTTCAGGTAGAAAACAAGTTTCCCCCATGGTCAATGCCTAAATGTGAAGATTGGTTGAGTTTCGGCGCAAAAACAAGGAGTTTCGGGGCAATACCGAGCATATTGACCTTTGCAACTTGTTTTGGACGCCCAGGGCGCATACGGTGTCCGAATTGGTTTATTCAAAGCTTGTTGGAAAGCTAACTCAAAGGGCTACAACTCTCCAGTTGATGCCAAGACCAAATTCGGACGGGAGGACCACCAGTCGATCGACTGGGAGTCCAGTCGATCGACTGTTTAAACAACTCAGCAGCTCCTCAGACTGTGTTCTTCGTGACCTTTGCGACTTGTTTTGGACGCCCAGGGCGCATACGGTGTCCGATTTGGTTGATTCAAAGCTTGTTGGAAAGCTAACGCAAAGGGCTACAACTCTCTAGTTGACGCCAAGACCAAATTCGGACGAGAGGACCACCAGTCGATCGACTGAAAGTCCAGTCGACCGACTCGATTGAAACTCAGGAGCTCATCATATCTTGCACATCCCAGTCGACCGACTGGGAGTCAAGCAAAGCCCAGTCGACCGACTGGATGAAAAACTCAGATTTCTGCACCCAGATTTCAGCCGAATCTATAAATAGAAAGAGGGCTTTTTGACCAAAGTGTGGAGGTTTTTGGGGAGAAGAAGATTAAGAAAAGAGGTCAACCAAGGTCATCAATCATCATCCAACCAAGGAGAAGTGAAGATCAAGGGAGTTCAAGGATCAATCATCCTATTTCTATCCCTCTTCTATTCTACTTGTTGTGTAAAAACCCTACTCACACCATGTTGTCTTACATGATGTGTGAGTAGTGGATCTTGTGTTTTGAGGGTCTTATGATCCTCCTTGGTACTCAATGATCATTGTATACACATTTGAATGGATTTATTGAAGTTGATTTCATTTTACTATGCTCTTCATGTTAGACATGTCTCTAAGTGTTTGATAAAATGCCCAAGTGACATGTTTATGTTAGAACTATGACCTAAGTATTGAAAGAGCTTAGTGATGGTTTGGATGTAGTCAAAATGAACTTAACCAACATTTATGAGAGTAAATGCATGGTGAGAGGTGAACTAGAACTTTATGCATGTAGCATTTATGAGAGTAAAGACTATATAGTGGATCAATATTCTTTAAGTAGTGAGATCCTAGCTAAGATGGTTTGACTAGGATTAAACATGCATGGTTTGTTTAATTCTAGCCTAAGCTAGGTTTAAAACCTATCAACTCATGATTAATTAAACTCTTGTATGCATGATCATTGGGAAATTGCCAAGGAGGGGATTAATCCCTTGAAACTCACTTTTAATTGAATTTAATCCCCTAAAACCATTTCATTCTTGTTTTTGAATCATTGATAACTCAACCACACTCGAATTTTAGGAATTAGCCGAGTAAGAAAATTTGATAGGACTAGCGTGTAATCCGTTTGCTCCCTTGGGTTCGACACCGGTCTTACCGGTTGAATTACAAATTGTTTTTGACTAATTGCATTGCTAAAAAATACAACGTCAAAATGGAAGAGGGAAAAGAGTAGGATTGATGATCCTAATAAACTCCCTTGATCTTCAATCCTCCTTGATTAGATGATGTTCAAACCCTTGATTTAGCTCACTTCCTTTTGTCTTTTCTCCAGAAAAATCCCAGATCCTAGGTCAACTTTCTCTCTTTCTATTTATAGCCTCGGAAAAGATTCGGCACTGTAGCAGGTCCAGTCGATCGACTGGCGTTGGGCTGATGTCCCAGTCGATCGACTGGAGGAAGAAAAGTCCTTTGGTAAGCAGGTTCTCAGTCGATCGACTGATACAGGGTAGGCTCCCAGTCGATCGACTGAGGGAACTCAATTTGCAGCACCTCCTGTTAGTCTGTTTAGTCGATCGACTGAGTTCCAGTCGATCGACTGATGGTCACGTGATCTGCATGCTCTGGGCAGGGGACTCTTCAGTCGATCGACTGAATGGGTCAGTCGATCGACTGGAGCTGATCGATTTGCAACACCTCCTGTTAGTCTGTTTAGTCGATCGACTGGAGCATGGGAGCTTCCCAGTCGATCGACTGAAGACCAAATACTGCCACTTTTTGCTCTAAAACACCGATTTTTCCCGAGTTTTCTTCCAATGGCTCTTGACACATAGACATCTTGCTTTGCACCTGAAACGCACGAAAAGAAGATCAAATGACATCTAATAGTAGTCGGAATCAAACTAAAGCTATAGTGAAAACGGGCATTAACGAGTCGAAAACTCGACTCATCAACACTCCACACTTAAGCTTTGCTCGTCCCGAACAAAGTATGCAAATATGCTAAGGAAGTGCAAATGTCGATATGCTAGTGGTGCTATGTTTTTCGTGCATTTGCCTCACTAGATCTCACAAGGTCTCGATCTTCATTTCTAAACATGTTATTTGAAAGGTAAACGACAAGTATGTACAACCTACCTAGCTCCTTTTCGTAGGCGTTACGAATGCATTTAGCGTATGCATTAAGCCTTTAAACCCCTAGGCTACCCTAGTGGACGAGTTATAGTCTCGTGAGAGTTTTCAGAAAAGGGAATACTCACAAATCCCAAGGGTGCACATGTCCCATAAAAGTGGATGCAAGAGTGCTCAACCAAGGCTACGATTATTCAAGACCAATCCCTCACCCCAAGCTAGACTAGCGCCAAAATATCATAAAAAGAACTTTCTCAACCTTTTGAGTACCTTTGAGGACATGCATTCAAGATCATCAACACTAGGGCTATAAAATGTCTCATCCCAAGTTCTACTCATTATCAAGGCAACACTATCGGGGCGAGGCTTATAGTTTGCACAATAGAGCGTCAGCCGCTCACCTATGCTAGCTAGGGCTAGTCCAAGGGCTCGCGACTAGGAACTCATTCCCAAGTTTTAGGCGCTCAAGCCGTGATCCATAAGGGAAGTGGAGTTCGACACTAGAGTTTCTCAATAAACAAGCATAGCCCAAATGATAGCTCCCGTGCAAGGCACATGGGTCGTCCAAGAGTTATTATAACAAGCGCACATTGTAAATGAATGAATCCCGCACAAATGAAGAATGGAGGGAAAAACATATAGTCAAGTTTTAAGTGCTTCTTGTTTCTTTTTGAAACGGCCTTTGGCCTACAAATGCTTTCGAGGGGGGACTTACCTCCCTAACCCCCGGCATTTGTATATTTGGAGCAAAACTTCCCATGATCATTGAGAGAGTTTTTAGTCGGGGCTTTGCCCTCTTTGACCGCAAACGTTTTTTTTTTTTTTTTTTTTTTTTTAATATGGGGCCTATTTTTCGCCCTCTTTTGACTTCACACTTAAAACTTGACAATATGTTCAAAAAGTGTATGGAATGCGCGGGAATCAATCATGAACAAAGCACTATGTTAGAGCACTCAAGTCACCAAAGAGCATTCAAACGGTCTAAGTTTTTCAAGATGATATTTTAAAAGTGTTTGCTAGCTTGATCAAAGGTGTTGCAATGAGAATACTTAAAAAGTTGGATAGACAATATATAGCCATGATATTGATTCTCAAGAATGTATGCTCAAAGGACTAGGTCGGTAAATGTGGCAAATAGGCTAGTTGTGATTTATAGGGATTTAGAGTTGAAAATCATAAGCCTTTGTGGTTAAAACACTCTCATGTTGGGACAATGTGCAAGTATGCGAGTGTCCATCTAGAAATGATATGTATGGCATGCAATAATGTGAACTATGCGCATCAAACCACTCCACACTTAATTCAAGCTTAGTCCCTAAGCGCAAAGAATGATAAAACAAAGGCAAAGGCGCATAGGAACTCCCCTCGTTTGTAGACTCGGGTTTTCGACTCATTTATCGTCATTCTTCACTATAGTTTTGAATCGTTTCTGACGATATTTTGATGTCATTTGACCTCTATCTCTACATTTCAGGTAGAAAACAAGTTTCCCCCATGGTCAATGCCTAAATGTGAAGATTGGTTGAGTTTCGGCGCAAAAACAAGGAGTTTCGGGGCAATACCGAGCATATTGACCTTTGCAACTTGTTTTGGACGCCCAGGGCGCATACGGTGTCCGAATTGGTTTATTCAAAGCTTGTTGGAAAGCTAACTCAAAGGGCTACAACTCTCCAGTTGATGCCAAGACCAAATTCGGACGGGAGGACCACCAGTCGATCGACTGGGAGTCCAGTCGATCGACTGTTTAAACAACTCAGCAGCTCCTCAGACTGTGTTCTTCGTGACCTTTGCGACTTGTTTTGGACGCCCAGGGCGCATACGGTGTCCGATTTGGTTGATTCAAAGCTTGTTGGAAAGCTAACGCAAAGGGCTACAACTCTCTAGTTGACGCCAAGACCAAATTCGGACGAGAGGACCACCAGTCGATCGACTGAAAGTCCAGTCGACCGACTCGATTGAAACTCAGGAGCTCATCATATCTTGCACATCCCAGTCGACCGACTGGGAGTCAAGCAAAGCCCAGTCGACCGACTGGATGAAAAACTCAGATTTCTGCACCCAGATTTCAGCCGAATCTATAAATAGAAAGAGGGCTTTTTGACCAAAGTGTGGAGGTTTTTGGGGAGAAGAAGATTAAGAAAAGAGGTCAACCAAGGTCATCAATCATCATCCAACCAAGGAGAAGTGAAGATCAAGGGAGTTCAAGGATCAATCATCCTATTTCTATCCCTCTTCTATTCTACTTGTTGTGTAAAAACCCTACTCACACCATGTTGTCTTACATGATGTGTGAGTAGTGGATCTTGTGTTTTGAGGGTCTTATGATCCTCCTTGGTACTCAATGATCATTGTATACACATTTGAATGGATTTATTGAAGTTGATTTCATTTTACTATGCTCTTCATGTTAGACATGTCTCTAAGTGTTTGATAAAATGCCCAAGTGACATGTTTATGTTAGAACTATGACCTAAGTATTGAAAGAGCTTAGTGATGGTTTGGATGTAGTCAAAATGAACTTAACCAACATTTATGAGAGTAAATGCATGGTGAGAGGTGAACTAGAACTTTATGCATGTAGCATTTATGAGAGTAAAGGCTATATAGTGGATCAATATTCTTTAAGTAGTGAGATCCTAGCTAAGATGGTTTGACTAGGATTAAACATGCATGGTTTGTTTAATTCTAGCCTAAGCTAGGTTTAAAACCTATCAACTCATGATTAATTAAACTCTTGTATGCATGATCATTGGGAAATTGCCAAGGAGGGGATTAATCCCTTGAAACTCACTTTTAATTGAATTTAATCCCCTAAAACCATTTCATTCTTGTTTTTGAATCATTGATAACTCAACCACACTCGAATTTTAGGAATTAGCCGAGTAAGAAAATTTGATAGGACTAGCGTGTAATCCGTTTGCTCCCTTGGGTTCGACACCGGTCTTACCGGTTGAATTACAAATTGTTTTTGACTAATTGCATTGCTAAAAAATACAACGTCAAAATGGAAGAGGGAAAAGAGTAGGATTGATGATCCTAATAAACTCCCTTGATCTTCAATCCTCCTTGATTAGATGATGTTCAAACCCTTGATTTAGCTCACTTCCTTTTGTCTTTTCTCCAGAAAAATCCCAGATCCTAGGTCAACTTTCTCTCTTTCTATTTATAGCCTCGGAAAAGATTCGGCACTGTAGCAGGTCCAGTCGATCGACTGGCGTTGGGCTGATGTCCCAGTCGATCGACTGGAGGAAGAAAAGTCCTTTGGTAAGCAGGTTCTCAGTCGATCGACTGATACAGGGTAGGCTCCCAGTCGATCGACTGAGGGAACTCAATTTGCAGCACCTCCTGTTAGTCTGTTTAGTCGATCGACTGAGTTCCAGTCGATCGACTGATGGTCACGTGATCTGCATGCTCTGGGCAGGGGACTCTTCAGTCGATCGACTGAATGGGTCAGTCGATCGACTGGAGCTGATCGATTTGCAACACCTCCTGTTAGTCTGTTTAGTCGATCGACTGGAGCAGGGGAGCTTCCCAGTCGATCGACTGAAGACCAAATACTGCCACTTTTTGCTCTAAAACACCGATTTTTCCCGAGTTTTCTTCCATGGCTCTTGACACATAGACATCTTGCTTTGCACCTGAAACGCACGAAAAGAAGATCAAATGACATCTAATAGTAGTCGGAATCAAACTAAAGCTATAGTGAAAACGGGCATTAACGAGTCGAAAACTCGACTCATCAACACTCCACACTTAAGCTTTGCTCGTCCCGAACAAAGTATGCAAATATGCTAAGGAAGTGCAAATGTCGATATGCTAGTGGTGCTATGTTTTTCGTGCATTTGCCTCACTAGATCTCACAAGGTCTCGATCTTCATTTCTAAACATGTTATTTGAAAGGTAAACGACAAGTATGTACAACCTACCTAGCTCCTTTTCGTAGGCGTTACGAATGCATTTAGCGTATGCATTAAGCCTTTAAACCCCTAGGCTACCCTAGTGGACGAGTTATAGTCTCGTGAGAGTTTTCAGAAAAGGGAATACTCACAAATCCCAAGGGTGCACATGTCCCATAAAAGTGGATGCAAGAGTGCTCAACCAAGGCTACGATTATTCAAGACCAATCCCTCACCCCAAGCTAGACTAGCGCCAAAATATCATAAAAAGAACTTTCTCAACCTTTTGAGTACCTTTGAGGACATGCATTCAAGATCATCAACACTAGGGCTATAAAATGTCTCATCCCAAGTTCTACTCATTATCAAGGCAACACTATCGGGGCGAGGCTTATAGTTTGCACAATAGAGCGTCAGCCGCTCACCTATGCTAGCTAGGGCTAGTCCAAGGGCTCGCGACTAGGAACTCATTCCCAAGTTTTAGGCGCTCAAGCCGTGATCCATAAGGGAAGTGGAGTTCGACACTAGAGTTTCTCAATAAACAAGCATAGCCCAAATGATAGCTCCCGTGCAAGGCACATGGGTCGTCCAAGAGTTATTATAACAAGCGCACATTGTAAATGAATGAATCCCGCACAAATGAAGAATGGAGGGAAAAACATATAGTCAAGTTTTAAG
This sequence comes from Rhodiola chrysanthemifolia, assembly GCA_033675395.1. Classification (NCBI taxonomy): domain Eukaryota; kingdom Viridiplantae; phylum Streptophyta; class Magnoliopsida; order Saxifragales; family Crassulaceae; genus Rhodiola; species Rhodiola chrysanthemifolia. The sequence goes on from CM066205.1 coordinate 26,201,215, forward strand.
TGCTTCTTGTTTCTTTTTGAAACGGCCTTTGGCCTACAAATGCTTTCGAGGGGGGACTTACCTCCCTAACCCCCGGCATTTGTATATTTGGAGCAAAACTTCCCATGATCATTGAGAGAGTTTTTAGTCGGGGCTTTGCCCTCTTTGACCGCAAACGTTTTTTTTTTTTTTTTTTTTTAATATGGGGCCTATTTTTCGCCCTCTTTTGACTTCACACTTAAAACTTGACAATATGTTCAAAAAGTGTATGGAATGCGCGGGAATCAATCATGAACAAAGCACTATGTTAGAGCACTCAAGTCACCAAAGAGCATTCAAACGGTCTAAGTTTTTCAAGATGATATTTTAAAAGTGTTTGCTAGCTTGATCAAAGGTGTTGCAATGAGAATACTTAAAAAGTTGGATAGACAATATATAGCCATGATATTGATTCTCAAGAATGTATGCTCAAAGGACTAGGTCGGTAAATGTGGCAAATAGGCTAGTTGTGATTTATAGGGATTTAGAGTTGAAAATCATAAGCCTTTGTGGTTAAAACACTCTCATGTTGGGACAATGTGCAAGTATGCGAGTGTCCATCTAGAAATGATATGTATGGCATGCAATAATGTGAACTATGCGCATCAAACCACTCCACACTTAATTCAAGCTTAGTCCCTAAGCGCAAAGAATGATAAAACAAAGGCAAAGGCGCATAGGAACTCCCCTCGTTTGTAGACTCGGTGATAAGACTCTCGGGAGTGAGAAGTAACCTTGTGGTTGCAAATGTAGATCAAGACGGCGAATATGGGCATGGTGAGAACATGGAAATATATATCCTGTGGATTGAGCAACATAAATGGTAAACACCGTCAATATCATAGAAAATGTGACATACAACCAAAGGCAAATCAAGAGTATATCACACAAGATGGCATACATCATCCAAAATTGCGCCAAAAGGCGACTTAACATCCAAGTACATGATCTAAGCGAGAAAGCACCAAATGATAGACAAAAGTACGAGCAAAATGCAATGCAAGCTCAAGATGTAGCCTCATCGCCTCCTCGAGTGATGTCTCTAGTGGAATCTCCAACTCCCTCCTCTCTAGCAGAATCTGCTCGCTCAATAGTGGCACCAGTGTAGCGCGAGCCCTCTGGGAGTGACGTGCCCGCCTCCCCTGCTCTAGGAGCTGGCGTGGTAGGCAAGGGGGAGGCGCCACGTGGAGCAGAGAACTCTGGGACAGCAGGAGGGATGAAAGGAGCGCTGGGGCCACTGATGAAGGACTGGACTGTAGATCTGAGCCACTCCCACTCTCGGCTGGCTCTCGCATCAGACTCTCGGACGAAGTCCTCGAGGCGAGTCAATCCACTCCTCAAATCAGCCACGCCGCCCTTCAGGTCATCAATATCAGAGGTGATCCTCTGTCGCCACTCAGCTGAATCATCGGCGACATGAGGGGGAATCTCGGCAGCGGGCTCCACTGGGGGAAGCTCCTCAGCTGCGGGAGGAAGCTCCTCATCTGCGGAAGGGGGAGGAGGAGGCGAGCCAGGAGGCGAGGGTGCGGGTGAGGGGGTGAGGTGGGCAAGGGAATAGAGCGGGTGTTGTTGCTTGAAGGCTCTCCTCCGCGCAGCAGCGGCGGTCACAAGCTCCTCCACATGAGGCGACGGGTCACTGCTCCATGTCCTGCCGTCCCGCTTGACCATATGCATATTCTTCATCAAGTCTAAGTCAAGCTTGCTCCTAGAAGGGGCCTCACAACCCTCGTGGCCAAAGGTGAAGTTACACCTTTGGGCTATCAATGTAATCAAGGAGCCCCCTCCCATGCTCTTGTTCCTCGTACTCGGCTTTACAACGGCCTCAAACCGGTTTGCAAGAACCACTAGCCAATCAATGATCTCCCCGTGATCCATGGCAACCATGAGGTCCATATCCGGGAAAGTAACCTTCCTACCCTTCTCCGTCCTCGTATTAAAATCAATAGCAATGACGTGGTGCACAATCTTCCAAATCGGGTCAACGATCGCAGAAGAGTTATATGAGGACACGAACCACTCATTCCTACCGGATATCCTCTTCCAAAGCCTGGACTGGTCGTGCTCAGTGAATACCCGGGGCGATGCCGCAGGCCGTGGAAAACCAAGCCACTCTCGGATCGTACTCTCCCTGATCCGGAAATCTCTACCCCCCAAAACAAACTTCCAATAATAAACTGAGGATCCATCCTCCCCCACTCTCTCCTTCACCGACTCAAACGAGCACAAGAACTCCTCAACTAATCTCTGGTAGGAGCCCGGATCATCACAAAATAGAAAAGGCAAACCATGTTGCGTGAGACGAGATTGTACCTCAGTAGCTACCACTTCGTCGATGCTACGAAGCAAGCCCATGTCTAGGTACAATGTCGGGATGGCCTTCTTCTTCTTCGTAGTGATAGTGGTGTGACGAGTCCGGTGCTTCTCGTCCTTGAAGACCAAGGGGGCCGAGAACGGGTACGGGACCGGTATGGGCATCGGTCCCTCATAAGGCCCCTCATGAGGCTCAACCGGCACAATGGCCATGGAGGTAGGCGCAGCAGCAGGGCGCGGGGGTGCACTCGGTCTAGTAGGCGCTGGCGCCTTCTTCTTCGGCGCCGGTTTCCTCGGTTGAGGCGGTTTCTTCTTTGGAGGCGCAGGGGAAACCGGCACGGCTTCAATCTCTTCTTCTGACCCCGAGACATGGTCGGCTAACGAGGTCCTCAATAACCTCCTCTTGCGGGTAACTAGAGGTCTATCATCCTCGCCCTCTAGTGTGAAGTCGTCAATTTGCTCATCGAGCGAGGGCTCGTGAGCGATCTCTTTTCCCTTTGCTTTCGAACTGGACGATGCACTGGCACGACCCATAGTGCACTTGAAATGGAAGACCAAGTCAATCTGAGCAAAAACTCACAAATAGGCACTGAACTCTGATCGAGTCGATCGACTGGGGTGAGACTTGTGGCTCAGTCGATCGACTGGGAGGGGAAAATCTGTCGGGCTTAGGGCGAAATCGGGGGTTTTTCGGTGGGCTTTGGGCGGTCGAATTGATGCTAGGGGATTGCAGGCAGACTGATTTCGAGCAGCTTGGGAGGTCGAACGGGCGTCGGCGAGGCTGGACGGAGGAGGTCGGCTGGGGTGTAGATTTCCGATCGGAAATCGGAGATGCGTGAGGGTGGCTGGCTGGGCGCTTGCTGGGCGGTGGACAGGCGGACGGATGGACGGCGAGCTGATGGCGAGGAATGGTGGTGGTCGGAGGTTCGGATCGGAGGATGGAAATTCGAATTTAGGGTTTGGGCGGTTTTGGTCGAATGAAGAAGAAGGAAAGAAACTGAAGTTTAGATAAGAGATGCTCAGTCGATCGACTGAGAGCCCAGTCGATCGACTGAGAATGCGCAAAAAACAAGGGCTCCTGAAACAACGTTTAGTCGATCGACTGAGATGAAGCTTGTCTCCAGTCGATCGACTGAGAACGAATTTCTGCTTGAAAAATATTTTCCTCTTCCGAATGAATCCCGACTCCACACTCTGAATTTTTACTCAAAATCAAGTGGACACCACTCAAAATATCACATATATTCAAGGCACGCTCTTCTATGCAATCACTAGCACATAAACATACGATTTTCAAACAAACAAGCTAGGATCACACTCCACACTTAGAATGCCACCATCATCAAGAAATTTCATGCAAGCCTTATATCATGTCACACACACCTAGTCATGCATTTAGAATCATCCCAATCACCAAACCACGTGACAAGTTCACAATTTGCATGCTACACATATATGAAAGTTACTTGTGCATAGATAGACAACTCACAAACCGGGGTACCTCCCGTGAGGTGCCTAGTTTAACGTCTTGGCAAAGACCGAGCCGAATCTCTTCTCACTAAGAAACACACTTGAGGAGTCCATAGCTAGGATCCCTCCTCAAGCGGATAGAGGCTCTCTAAGAGTCCATAGCTAAAAACCCACACATCATGTTGTCTTACTTGATGTGTGAGTAGTCCCCCTTGTGTTTTGAGGGTTCTATGAACCTCCTTGGTACTCAATGATCATTGTATACACATTTGAATGAATCTATTGAAGTTGATTTCATTTTACTATGCTCTTCATGATTGACATGTCTCTAAGTGTTTGATAAAATGCCCAAGTGACATGTTTGTGTTAGAACTATGACCTAAGTATTGAAAGAGCTTAGTGATGGTTTGGATGTAGTAAAATTGAACTTAACCAACATTTATGAGAGTAAATGCATGGTGAGAGGCGAACTAGAACTTTATGCATGTGGCATTTATGAGAGCAAATGCTATATAGGGGATCAATACACTTTAATTAGTGAGATCCTAGCTAAGATGGCTTGACTAGGATTAAACATGCATGGTTTGTTCGATTCTAGTTTAAGCTAGGTTTGAAACCTATCAACTCATAATTAATTAAACTCTTGTATGCATGATCATTGGGAAATTGCCAAGGAGGGGATTAATCCCTCGAAACTCGCTTTTAATTGAATTTAATCCCCTAAAAACCATTTCATTCTTGTTTTGAATCATTGATAACTCAACCACACTTGAATTTTAGGAATTAGCCGAGTAAGAAAACTTGATAGAACTAGCGTGTAATCCGTTTGCTCCCTTGGGTTCGACACCGGTCTTACCGGTTGAATTACAAATTGTTTTTGACTAATTGAATTGCTAAAAATTACAACGTCAAAATGGCGCCGTTGCCGGGGAGCAATAGCTAGATTACCCCTAGGAAAATCATTTAGTGCTCCGACTATTCCATGTTTTTCTTTATTCTACTTGCTACTTGGATTTCTTGAGCTTATTCACTACGCTTACTTGTTTTAATTGGCTTCTCTTATAGGTTCACTTCTTTTATGCCACCCAAGACCAAGAAACTTTCTCAAATAGCGGATAGAGATTTGAACCAACCTATTAGAGAGCTAGTTAATCTTCCCGTTACAAGGAGTAAGACTAAAGACAAAGGACAAGCCTCCAACACTCAAGGAAATCAAGAAACCATCGCTCAAAGCATGGGTGATAGAGACAATAGACTCCCTCCTCCACCTCCACCTCCCCAAGGTCACCTACCACAAGTCCCTCAAGCTAGAAGGGTTCTCAAGGATTATGCTACCCCTACGGCCTATGGATATCGTTCCCCAATCCTCGTACCAACGGTTGATAACCGAGATTTTGACTTGAAGACGTCCACTATTCAAATGGTTCAATCTAACCAATTCTCGGGGAGGGACAATGAAGACCCTAATTCTCACTTGACAACATTTCTTGAAGTGTGTTCCACCTTCAAGATCAATGGGTTCTCGGAAGACGCTAAGCTCCTAAGACTCTTCCCCTTCTCCCTCACGGGAAGAGCAAAGGATTGGTTGAGGAGTCAAACTCCCGATAGCTTCACGACTTGGGAGGAGCTCGCCGTGGCTTTCTTGAACAAATACTTTCCTCCCTCCAAGACGGCTTTCTATAGAAGTCAAATTACAAATTTCTCACAATTGGATGGGGAGAACCTCTATGAAGCATGGGAGAGATACAAGGAATACCAAAGGCTTTGCCCTCACCACAACCTCGATGATCTCCAAGTCTTCCACACCTTCTACCACGGTGTCGATGGTGCCTCTCGACTTGCACTTGACACCGCCTCTGGAGGAGCTATTATGGAACTAGAACCGCATGAAGGATATGCGGTGATAGAGAAGATAACGAAAAACTACTTCATGTGGGGAAGCGAAAGAGGAAACCCGAGAAGAAGACATGAAAGGCATGAGGTTAAAGCGGTGAGCACAAGTGATTATGATGCTTTGAGGAAGGACTTTGATAGCCTCTCGGATGAAGTCTTCAAGTTGAAACACCCGGAAAGGGAATCTTCGACAAAGCAAGGGTGTGATATTTGTGAGGTCTACGAGCATGAGACCGTTTCTTGCCCCTTGGTGCAAAGGGATGTGCAAGGGCAAGGCTATGGAGAGGTGAATTTTGTGGGAGGAAACCAAGGAAGAGACTATGGAGGGAATGCCAACCAAGGGCAAGGCTCTCAAGCGAACTACACTACACCAAAGTTCTCTTCGGGATGGAGAAATCACCCCAATTTCTCCTACAAGACCACTAACCCCACTCGTCCCGACTTTGGATCCACACCTCCCGGATTTGGTCCTAAGCCTACTCAACCGAATCAAGCATTCCAACCTAGGAACCAATATCAAAGTCAAGGACCGGCTTTGCTTCAAAGGAATCAAAACCAAGGGCAACAATATCAAGCTCAAGCTCAAAGACCCTACCAACAAGTTGAAGCTCCTCCACAACCCTCTAGTGAACTATCTAGTGTTGAGGCAATGTTTGCAAAGCTCCTAGCAAACCAAAATGAGATGAGGCAAGAGTTGAACGAGGTTAAGCAATCGAATCAAAGGCTAGAAATCCACAACAAAATGCTAGAAACTCAAATTGCTCAACAAGCCGAATCCTCTACAAGGACACAAGGTAAATTACCGGCTAGACCCGAGCAAGGACAAAGGGAGCATTGTAATGCGGTTACTTTGAGAAGCGGGAAAGAGCTAGAGGGAGAGCTACCAAAGAAGAAGAAAGTCTCCTTTGATCTAAGAGGCCAAGCTAGTGCCGAAATTGAAGAGTTAGATGAAGAGGTTCCTAACCCTCAAGTTGAGAAAGATGGTGAAGTGGAAAAGGAGAAAGACGAACCTAGAGTATACACTCCTCCTATTCCATTTCCCCAAAGGCTAAAGAAGAAGAGCAATGACAAGCAATTCTCCAAGTTTGCCGAGATGATGAGGAAGCTCTATGTCACAATGCCCTTCACCGAGGTAATAACTCAAGCTCCATCTTATGCAAGATTTCTAAAAGATGTTATTACGTGCAGGAGAACAATCGAGGATGTTGACACGGTGTCTCTCAATGGCGAATGTAGTGCCATACTCCAACCGCGCATGCCCCCAAAGCTCGAGGATCCCGGTAGCTTCTCCATTTCATGCTTTATTAATGATATTAAGATTGAACGTGCTATGTGTGATTTGGGTGCAAGTATATCGTTGATGCCTTATTCTTTATGCAAAAAGTTGAATATGGGTGAGCCTAAACCAACTAACATGATTCTAAGGCTCGCGGACCGCTCCTCAAGATTCCCTAGGGGGGTTCTTAAGGATGTCCCGGTTAGAGTAGGGAATTTCTATATTCCGGGGGATTTTGTGGTGTTAGAGATGGAAGAGGACAATGAAATTCCCATTCTTTTGGGAAGGCCTTTCCTCTACACCGCGGGGGCTATATTTGATACTACTAAGGGGTCAATCACCATGAGAGTAGGAGATGAGGAAATTGAGTTTAATCTTGAAAAGGCACAAAAAGGTCCTAGTCCTACAATGACTTGTAATTATCTTGACCTAGTTGATGCATATGAATTGTATGATGTGCCTAACCTCTACATGAGTGGAATTGACCTTGATAATGAGCTTCCCGACATTGCCAATTGTTGGGCTATCTTGGAGGAAGAAAACGAAGAAGGAACTCTAAGCGACAAAGGTAAGGAGTCTTGTTCGGTAGAGCTAAAAGCTCTACCAACAAGCCTAAGGTATGAGTTCTTAGGCCCAAATTCTAGCTTGCCTATCATTGTGAATGCTTCTTTGAATGATGTTGAGACTTCTAAATTGCTTGATGTGGTTAGAGAACATAAGGATGCTATTGGCTACTCTATTGATGATTTGAAGGGAATAAGCCCAAACTTGTGCATGCATGAAATCAATCTAGAGAGTGATAGTATGCCATCTAGGGAGAGAGCTAGGAGGTTGAATCCTATTGTTGGGGAAGTAGTCAAAAAGGAGGTTCTTAAATTGCTTGATGCGGGAATCATCTTCCCCATTGCGGACTCTAAATGGGTGAGCCCCATTCATGTAGTCCCCAAAAAGGGAGGGATGACCGTAGTTAAAAATGAGAAAAATGAACTAATCCCCACAAGAACGGTAACCGGGTGGCGTATGTGTGTGGATTATAGGAAACTAAACCAAGCCACTAGAAAAGATCACTTTCCCCTCCCTTTCATTGACCAAATGTTGGAAAGACTAGCTAAGCATGACTATTTTTGCTATCTTGATGGATATAGCGGATTCTTCCAAATCCCTATACATCCACAAGATCAAGAGAAAACCACCTTTACATGTCCCTATGGAACATTTGCCTATCGGCGAATGCCTTTTGGACTATGTAATGCGCCGGGTACCTTTCAACGTTGCATGATGGCTATTTTCTCCGAGTTTATTGAAAAGATTATGGAAGTATTCATGGATGACTTTTCTGTGTATGGTTCGTCTTTTGATGATTGTTTAGCTAATTTGGCTAAAGTGTTGAAAAGATGTATTGAGACGAACCTTGTACTTAATTGGGAAAAATGTCATTTTATGGTGCAGGAGGGGATAGTTCTTGGTCATTTGGTCTCTAAAAGAGGAATTGAGGTGGATAAAGCAAAGATAGAGGTTATGGAAAAATTGCCACCCCCAAAGGATGTCAAGGGCATAAGGAGTTTTCTAGGCCATGCGGGGTTTTATAGGAGATTTATCAAGGATTTCTCGAAGATTGCAAAGCCTTTAACAAACCTTCTATGCAATGACACCAAGTTCCGGTTTGATGAAGATTGCTTGTTGGCCTTTAAGAAGTTGAAAGAAGCATTGATTTCGGCTCCAATTATTCAACCCCCTAGATGGGACTTGCCCTTTGAGCTTATGTGCGACGCAAGTGATTATGCCGTTGGGGCGGTTCTTGGGCAAAGGGTGGACAAGAAACTTCATGCCATTCACTACACAAGCAAAGTGCTAAATGGAGCTCAATTGAACTACACTACAACCGAGAAGGAGCTCCTTGCTATCGTGTATGCCTTTGACAAGTTTCGTTCATACCTAGTGGGATCAAAGGTTATAGTATTCACCGACCACGCGGCAATCAAGTACCTCTTGGCAAAGAAAGATTCCAAGCCAAGGTTGATAAGATGGATTCTATTGCTCCAAGAGTTTGATATCGAGATCAAAGATAAAAAGGGAGTAGAAAATGTGGTAGCCGACCACCTATCAAGGCTAGAGGAAAATGAAGAGATTGAAGAGGATACTAGACCGTGAATGACTCATTTATTGGAGAGCAACTCATGAGAGTTGAGGCGGAGGCCCTCCCATGGTACGCGGACTTTGTAAACTTCGTGGTTTGTGGGATCATTCCTCACGATATGAACCACCATCAAAAGAGGAAGTTCCTATCCGAGACCAAGAGGTATTATTGGGATGAACCCTATTTGTATAGGCTATGCGCGGATGGATTATATAGGACTTGCGTCGCCGAAGAGGAAATGAGAGATATTCTACACCATTGTCACTCTTCCCAATATGGAGGACATGGTAGTGGAGCAAAGACGGCGTCCAAGGTTCTACAAAGCGGTTTTTATTGGCCAACTCTCTTTGGTGATGCTTACGAATTTGTGAAAGCTTGCGATCAATGCCAAAGAACGGGAAGCATCTCAAAAAGGCATGAAATGCCCCAACAAAGCATCCTCCCAGTCGAGATATTTGATGTATGGGGCATAGATTATATGGGTCCTTTCCCATCCTCGTATGGGAACCAATATATATTGGTCGCGGTTGATTATGTCTCCAAATGGGTTGAGGCCGTCGCTTCCCCTACTTGTGATGCCAAGGTGGTCACAAAGCTCTTCAAGAAGATTATTTTCCCTCGATTTGGAGTTCCAAGGACCGTCATTAGTGATGGCGGTTCACATTTCAAGGAAAAACATTTTGAGGCCTTGCTTCGCAAATATGGAGTTAGTCACAAGGTTGCTACGCCTTATCACCCACAAACTAGTGGGCAAGTGGAAATTTCGAATAGAGAAATCAAGGCAATCTTGGAGAAAACCGTGGGAAGCTCAAGGAAGGATTGGTCATCGAAGCTAGATGACGCTTTATGGGCCTATCGTACGGCATTCAAGACCCCTATTGGAATGTCTCCCTATCGCCTTATTTATGGGAAGCCATGTCACTTGCCGGTGGAATTGGAATACAAGGCGATGTGGGCAATTAAGATGTTAAATATGGACTTGCAAACGGCGGGAGACAATAGGGTGCTTCAACTCCATGAGTTGGAAGAGATAAGGAATGAAGCCTACGAAAGTGCTAGGATCTATAAAGAGAAGACCAAGAAATGGCACGACAAGAGAATATTTCGTCGTGAATTCAAGAAGGGAGAGAAGGTCTTACTCTTCAATTCTAGGCTCAAGTTATTCCCGGGAAAATTGAGAAGCCGGTGGAGTGGTCCATTTATTGTCCACAAGCCTCACGAGGATGGACACGTGGAATTGCTCAACAATGATGGGACTACCTTCACGGCAAATGGGCAAAGACTAAAGCATTATAGAGAAGGCGTTCGGGGTGAGAAAAATGCAACGGCGCCATTTTGACGTTGTAATTTTTAGCAATTCAATTAGTCAAAAACAATTTGTAATTCAACCGGTAAGACCGGTGTCGAACCCAAGGGAGCAAACGGATTACACGCTAGTTCTATCAAGTTTTCTTACTCGGCTAATTCCTAAAATTCAAGTGTGGTTGAGTTATCAATGATTCAAAACAAGAATGAAATGGTTTTTAGGGGATTAAATTCAATTAAAAGCGAGTTTCGAGGGATTAATCCCCTCCTTGGCAATTTCCCAATGATCATGCATACAAGAGTTTAATTAATTATGAGTTGATAGGTTTCAAACCTAGCTTAAACTAGAATCGAACAAACCATGCATGTTTAATCCTAGTCAAGCCATCTTAGCTAGGATCTCACTAATTAAAGAGTATTGATCCCCTATATAGCATTTGCTCTCATAAATGCCACATGCATAAAGTTCTAGTTCGCCTCTCACCATGCATTTACTCTCATAAATGTTGGTTAAGTTCAATTTTACTACATCCAAACCATCACTAAGCTCTTTCAATACTTAGGTCATAGTTCTAACACAAACATGTCACTTGGGCATTTTATCAAACACTTAGAGACATGTCAATCATGAAGAGCATAGTAAAATGAAATCAACTTCAATAGATTCATTCAAATGTGTATACAATGATCATTGAGTACCAAGGAGGTTCATAGAACCCTCAAAACACAAGGGGGACTACTCACACATCAAGTAAGACAACATGATGTGTGGGTTTTTAGCAAAAATCTAAGAGAAAGGAAGAGGGAAAAGAGTAGGATTGATGATCCTAATAAACTCCCTTGATCTTCAATCCTCCTTGATTAGATGATGTTCAAACCCTTGATTTAGCTCACTTCCTTTTGTCTTTTCTCCAGAAAAATCCCAGATCCTAGGTCAACTTTCTCTCTTTCTATTTATAGCCTCGGAAAAGATTCGGCACTGTAGCAGGTCCAGTCGATCGACTGGCGTTGGGCTGATGTCCCAGTCGATCGACTGGAGGAAGAAAAGTCCTTTGGTAAGCAGGTTCTCAGTCGATCGACTGATACAGGGTAGGCTCCCAGTCGATCGACTGAGGGAACTCAATTTGCAGCACCTCCTGTTAGTCTGTTTAGTCGATCGACTGAGTTCCAGTCGATCGACTGATGGTCACGTGATCTGCATGCTCTGGGCAGGGGACTCTTCAGTCGATCGACTGAATGGGTCAGTCGATCGACTGGAGCTGATCGATTTGCAACACCTCCTGTTAGTCTGTTTAGTCGATCGACTGGAGCAGGGGAGCTTCCCAGTCGATCGACTGAAGACCAAATACTGCCACTTTTTGCTCTAAAACACCGATTTTTCCCGAGTTTTCTTCCAATGGCTCTTGACACATAGACATCTTGCTTTGCACCTGAAACGCACGAAAAGAAGATCAAATGACATCTAATAGTAGTCGGAATCAAACTAAAGCTATAGTGAAAACGGGCATTAACGAGTCGAAAACTCGACTCATCAACACTCCACACTTAAGCTTTGCTCGTCCCGAACAAAGTATGCAAATATGCTAAGGAAGTGCAAATGTCGATATGCTAGTGGTGCTATGTTTTTCGTGCATTTGCCTCACTAGATCTCACAAGGTCTCGATCTTCATTTCTAAACATGTTATTTGAAAGGTAAACGACAAGTATGTACAACCTACCTAGCTCCTTTTCGTAGGCGTTACGAATGCATTTAGCGTATGCATTAAGCCTTTAAACCCCTAGGCTACCCTAGTGGACGAGTTATAGTCTCGTGAGAGTTTTCAGAAAAGGGAATACTCACAAATCCCAAGGGTGCACATGTCCCATAAAAGTGGATGCAAGAGTGCTCAACCAAGGCTACGATTATTCAAGACCAATCCCTCACCCCAAGCTAGACTAGCGCCAAAATATCATAAAAAGAACTTTCTCAACCTTTTGAGTACCTTTGAGGACATGCATTCAAGATCATCAACACTAGGGCTATAAAATGTCTCATCCCAAGTTCTACTCATTATCAAGGCAACACTATCGGGGCGAGGCTTATAGTTTGCACAATAGAGCGTCAGCCGCTCACCTATGCTAGCTAGGGCTAGTCCAAGGGCTCGCGACTAGGAACTCATTCCCAAGTTTTAGGCGCTCAAGCCGTGATCCATAAGGGAAGTGGAGTTCGACACTAGAGTTTCTCAATAAACAAGCATAGCCCAAATGATAGCTCCCGTGCAAGGCACATGGGTCGTCCAAGAGTTATTATAACAAGCGCACATTGTAAATGAATGAATCCCGCACAAATGAAGAATGGAGGGAAAAACATATAGTCAAGTTTTAAGTGCTTCTTGTTTCTTTTTGAAACGGCCTTTGGCCTACAAATGCTTTCGAGGGGGGACTTACCTCCCTAACCCCCGGCATTTGTATATTTGGAGCAAAACTTCCCATGATCATTGAGAGAGTTTTTAGTCGGGGCTTTGCCCTCTTTGACCGCAAACGTTTTTTTTTTTTTTTTTTTTTTATTAATATGGGGCCTATTTTTCGCCCTCTTTTGACTTCACACTTAAAACTTGACAATATGTTCAAAAAGTGTATGGAATGCGCGGGAATCAATCATGAACAAAGCACTATGTTAGAGCACTCAAGTCACCAAAGAGCATTCAAACGGTCTAAGTTTTTCAAGATGATATTTTAAAAGTGTTTGCTAGCTTGATCAAAGGTGTTGCAATGAGAATACTTAAAAAGTTGGATAGACAATATATAGCCATGATATTGATTCTCAAGAATGTATGCTCAAAGGACTAGGTCGGTAAATGTGGCAAATAGGCTAGTTGTGATTTATAGGGATTTAGAGTTGAAAATCATAAGCCTTTGTGGTTAAAACACTCTCATGTTGGGACAATGTGCAAGTATGCGAGTGTCCATCTAGAAATGATATGTATGGCATGCAATAATGTGAACTATGCGCATCAAACCACTCCACACTTAATTCAAGCTTAGTCCCTAAGCGCAAAGAATGATAAAACAAAGGCAAAGGCGCATAGGAACTCCCCTCGTTTGTAGACTCGGGTTTTCGACTCATTTATCGTCATTCTTCACTATAGTTTTGAATCGTTTCTGACGATATTTTGATGTCATTTGACCTCTATCTCTACATTTCAGGTAGAAAACAAGTTTCCCCCATGGTCAATGCCTAAATGTGAAGATTGGTTGAGTTTCGGCGCAAAAACAAGGAGTTTCGGGGCAATACCGAGCATATTGACCTTTGCAACTTGTTTTGGACGCCCAGGGCGCATACGGTGTCCGAATTGGTTTATTCAAAGCTTGTTGGAAAGCTAACTCAAAGGGCTACAACTCTCCAGTTGATGCCAAGACCAAATTCGGACGGGAGGACCACCAGTCGATCGACTGGGAGTCCAGTCGATCGACTGTTTAAACAACTCAGCAGCTCCTCAGACTGTGTTCTTCGTGACCTTTGCGACTTGTTTTGGACGCCCAGGGCGCATACGGTGTCCGATTTGGTTGATTCAAAGCTTGTTGGAAAGCTAACGCAAAGGGCTACAACTCTCTAGTTGACGCCAAGACCAAATTCGGACGAGAGGACCACCAGTCGATCGACTGAAAGTCCAGTCGACCGACTCGATTGAAACTCAGGAGCTCATCATATCTTGCACATCCCAGTCGACCGACTGGGAGTCAAGCAAAGCCCAGTCGACCGACTGGATGAAAAACTCAGATTTCTGCACCCAGATTTCAGCCGAATCTATAAATAGAAAGAGGGCTTTTTGACCAAAGTGTGGAGGTTTTTGGGGAGAAGAAGATTAAGAAAAGAGGTCAACCAAGGTCATCAATCATCATCCAACCAAGGAGAAGTGAAGATCAAGGGAGTTCAAGGATCAATCATCCTATTTCTATCCCTCTTCTATTCTACTTGTTGTGTAAAAACCCTACTCACACCATGTTGTCTTACATGATGTGTGAGTAGTGGATCTTGTGTTTTGAGGGTCTTATGATCCTCCTTGGTACTCAATGATCATTGTATACACATTTGAATGGATTTATTGAAGTTGATTTCATTTTACTATGCTCTTCATGTTAGACATGTCTCTAAGTGTTTGATAAAATGCCCAAGTGACATGTTTATGTTAGAACTATGACCTAAGTATTGAAAGAGCTTAGTGATGGTTTGGATGTAGTCAAAATGAACTTAACCAACATTTATGAGAGTAAATGCATGGTGAGAGGTGAACTAGAACTTTATGCATGTAGCATTTATGAGAGTAAAGGCTATATAGTGGATCAATATTCTTTAAGTAGTGAGATCCTAGCTAAGATGGTTTGACTAGGATTAAACATGCATGGTTTGTTTAATTCTAGCCTAAGCTAGGTTTAAAACCTATCAACTCATGATTAATTAAACTCTTGTATGCATGATCATTGGGAAATTGCCAAGGAGGGGATTAATCCCTTGAAACTCACTTTTAATTGAATTTAATCCCCTAAAACCATTTCATTCTTGTTTTTGAATCATTGATAACTCAACCACACTCGAATTTTAGGAATTAGCCGAGTAAGAAAATTTGATAGGACTAGCGTGTAATCCGTTTGCTCCCTTGGGTTCGACACCGGTCTTACCGGTTGAATTACAAATTGTTTTTGACTAATTGCATTGCTAAAAAATACAACGTCAAAATGGAAGAGGGAAAAGAGTAGGATTGATGATCCTAATAAACTCCCTTGATCTTCAATCCTCCTTGATTAGATGATGTTCAAACCCTTGATTTAGCTCACTTCCTTTTGTCTTTTCTCCAGAAAAATCCCAGATCCTAGGTCAACTTTCTCTCTTTCTATTTATAGCCTCGGAAAAGATTCGGCACTGTAGCAGGTCCAGTCGATCGACTGGCGTTGGGCTGATGTCCCAGTCGATCGACTGGAGGAAGAAAAGTCCTTTGGTAAGCAGGTTCTCAGTCGATCGACTGATACAGGGTAGGCTCCCAGTCGATCGACTGAGGGAACTCAATTTGCAGCACCTCCTGTTAGTCTGTTTAGTCGATCGACTGAGTTCCAGTCGATCGACTGATGGTCACGTGATCTGCATGCTCTGGGCAGGGGACTCTTCAGTCGATCGACTGAATGGGTCAGTCGATCGACTGGAGCTGATCGATTTGCAACACCTCCTGTTAGTCTGTTTAGTCGATCGACTGGAGCAGGGGAGCTTCCCAGTCGATCGACTGAAGACCAAATACTGCCACTTTTTGCTCTAAAACACCGATTTTTCCCGAGTTTTCTTCCAATGGCTCTTGACACATAGACATCTTGCTTTGCACCTGAAACGCACGAAAAGAAGATCAAATGACATCTAATAGTAGTCGGAATCAAACTAAAGCTATAGTGAAAACGGGCATTAACGAGTCGAAAACTCGACTCATCAACACTCCACACTTAAGCTTTGCTCGTCCCGAACAAAGTATGCAAATATGCTAAGGAAGTGCAAATGTCGATATGCTAGTGGTGCTATGTTTTTCGTGCATTTGCCTCACTAGATCTCACAAGGTCTCGATCTTCATTTCTAAACATGTTATTTGAAAGGTAAACGACAAGTATGTACAACCTACCTAGCTCCTTTTCGTAGGCGTTACGAATGCATTTAGCGTATGCATTAAGCCTTTAAACCCCTAGGCTACCCTAGTGGACGAGTTATAGTCTCGTGAGAGTTTTCAGAAAAGGGAATACTCACAAATCCCAAGGGTGCACATGTCCCATAAAAGTGGATGCAAGAGTGCTCAACCAAGGCTACGATTATTCAAGACCAATCCCTCACCCCAAGCTAGACTAGCGCCAAAATATCATAAAAAGAACTTTCTCAACCTTTTGAGTACCTTTGAGGACATGCATTCAAGATCATCAACACTAGGGCTATAAAATGTCTCATCCCAAGTTCTACTCATTATCAAGGCAACACTATCGGGGCGAGGCTTATAGTTTGCACAATAGAGCGTCAGCCGCTCACCTATGCTAGCTAGGGCTAGTCCAAGGGCTCGCGACTAGGAACTCATTCCCAAGTTTTAGGCGCTCAAGCCGTGATCCATAAGGGAAGTGGAGTTCGACACTAGAGTTTCTCAATAAACAAGCATAGCCCAAATGATAGCTCCCGTGCAAGGCACATGGGTCGTCCAAGAGTTATTATAACAAGCGCACATTGTAAATGAATGAATCCCGCACAAATGAAGAATGGAGGGAAAAACATATAGTCAAGTTTTAAGTGCTTCTTGTTTCTTTTTGAAACAGCCTTTGGCCTACAAATGCTTTCGAGGGGGGACTTACCTCCCTAACCCCCGGCATTTGTATATTTGGAGCAAAACTTCCCATGATCATTGAGAGAGTTTTTAGTCGGGGCTTTGCCCTCTTTGACCGCAAACGTTTTTTTTTTTTTTTTTTTTTAATATGGGGCCTATTTTTCGCCCTCTTTTGACTTCACACTTAAAACTTGACAATATGTTCAAAAAGTGTATGGAATGCGCGGGAATCAATCATGAACAAAGCACTATGTTAGAGCACTCAAGTCACCAAAGAGCATTCAAACGGTCTAAGTTTTTCAAGATGATATTTTAAAAGTGTTTGCTAGCTTGATCAAAGGTGTTGCAATGAGAATACTTAAAAAGTTGGATAGACAATATATAGCCATGATATTGATTCTCAAGAATGTATGCTCAAAGGACTAGGTCGGTAAATGTGGCAAATAGGCTAGTTGTGATTTATAGGGATTTAGAGTTGAAAATCATAAGCCTTTGTGGTTAAAACACTCTCATGTTGGGACAATGTGCAAGTATGCGAGTGTCCATCTAGAAATGATATGTATGGCATGCAATAATGTGAACTATGCGCATCAAACCACTCCACACTTAATTCAAGCTTAGTCCCTAAGCGCAAAGAATGATAAAACAAAGGCAAAGGCGCATAGGAACTCCCCTCGTTTGTAGACTCGGTGATAAGACTCTCGGGAGTGAGAAGTAACCTTGTGGTTGCAAATGTAGATCAAGACGGCGAATATGGGCATGGTGAGAACATGGAAATATATATCCTGTGGATTGAGCAACATAAATGGTAAACACCGTCAATATCATAGAAAATGTGACATACAACCAAAGGCAAATCAAGAGTATATCACACAAGATGGCATACATCATCCAAAATTGCGCCAAAAGGCGACTTAACATCCAAGTACATGATCTAAGCGAGAAAGCACCAAATGATAGACAAAAGTACGAGCAAAATGCAATGCAAGCTCAAGATGTAGCCTCATCGCCTCCTCGAGTGATGTCTCTAGTGGAATCTCCAACTCCCTCCTCTCTAGCAGAATCTGCTCGCTCAATAGTGGCACCAGTGTAGCGCGAGCCCTCTGGGAGTGACGTGCCCGCCTCCCCTGCTCTAGGAGCTGGCGTGGTAGGCAAGGGGGAGGCGCCACGTGGAGCAGAGAACTCTGGGACAGCAGGAGGGATGAAAGGAGCGCTGGGGCCACTGATGAAGGACTGGACTGTAGATCTGAGCCACTCCCACTCTCGGCTGGCTCTCGCATCAGACTCTCGGACGAAGTCCTCGAGGCGAGTCAATCCACTCCTCAAATCAGCCACGCCGCCCTTCAGGTCATCAATATCAGAGGTGATCCTCTGTCGCCACTCAGCTGAATCATCGGCGACATGAGGGGGAATCTCGGCAGCGGGCTCCACTGGGGGAAGCTCCTCAGCTGCGGGAGGAAGCTCCTCATCTGCGGAAGGGGGAGGAGGAGGCGAGCCAGGAGGCGAGGGTGCGGGTGAGGGGGTGAGGTGGGCAAGGGAATAGAGCGGGTGTTGTTGCTTGAAGGCTCTCCTCCGCGCAGCAGCGGCGGTCACAAGCTCCTCCACATGAGGCGACGGGTCACTGCTCCATGTCCTGCCGTCCCGCTTGACCATATGCATATTCTTCATCAAGTCTAAGTCAAGCTTGCTCCTAGAAGGGGCCTCACAACCCTCGTGGCCAAAGGTGAAGTTACACCTTTGGGCTATCAATGTAATCAAGGAGCCCCCTCCCATGCTCTTGTTCCTCGTACTCGGCTTTACAACGGCCTCAAACCGGTTTGCAAGAACCACTAGCCAATCAATGATCTCCCCGTGATCCATGGCAACCATGAGGTCCATATCCGGGAAAGTAACCTTCCTACCCTTCTCCGTCCTCGTATTAAAATCAATAGCAATGACGTGGTGCACAATCTTCCAAATCGGGTCAACGATCGCAGAAGAGTTATATGAGGACACGAACCACTCATTCCTACCGGATATCCTCTTCCAAAGCCTGGACTGGTCGTGCTCAGTGAATACCCGGGGCGATGCCGCAGGCCGTGGAAAACCAAGCCACTCTCGGATCGTACTCTCCCTGATCCGGAAATCTCTACCCCCCAAAACAAACTTCCAATAATAAACTGAGGATCCATCCTCCCCCACTCTCTCCTTCACCGACTCAAACGAGCACAAGAACTCCTCAACTAATCTCTGGTAGGAGCCCGGATCATCACAAAATAGAAAAGGCAAACCATGTTGCGTGAGACGAGATTGTACCTCAGTAGCTACCACTTCGTCGATGCTACGAAGCAAGCCCATGTCTAGGTACAATGTCGGGATGGCCTTCTTCTTCTTCGTAGTGATAGTGGTGTGACGAGTCCGGTGCTTCTCGTCCTTGAAGACCAAGGGGGCCGAGAACGGGTACGGGACCGGTATGGGCATCGGTCCCTCATAAGGCCCCTCATGAGGCTCAACCGGCACAATGGCCATGGAGGTAGGCGCAGCAGCAGGGCGCGGGGGTGCACTCGGTCTAGTAGGCGCTGGCGCCTTCTTCTTCGGCGCCGGTTTCCTCGGTTGAGGCGGTTTCTTCTTTGGAGGCGCAGGGGAAACCGGCACGGCTTCAATCTCTTCTTCTGACCCCGAGACATGGTCGGCTAACGAGGTCCTCAATAACCTCCTCTTGCGGGTAACTAGAGGTCTATCATCCTCGCCCTCTAGTGTGAAGTCGTCAATTTGCTCATCGAGCGAGGGCTCGTGAGCGATCTCTTTTCCCTTTGCTTTCGAACTGGACGATGCACTGGCACGACCCATAGTGCACTTGAAATGGAAGACCAAGTCAATCTGAGCAAAAACTCACAAATAGGCACTGAACTCTGATCGAGTCGATCGACTGGGGTGAGACTTGTGGCTCAGTCGATCGACTGGGAGGGGAAAATCTGTCGGGCTTAGGGCGAAATCGGGGGTTTTCCGGTGGGCTTTGGGCGGTCGAATTGATGCTAGGGGATTGCAGGCGGACTGATTTCGAGCAGCTTGGGAGGTCGAACGGGCGTCGGCGAGGCTGGACGGAGGAGGTCGGCTGGGGTGTAGATTTCCGATCGGAAATCGGAGATGCGTGAGGGTGGCTGGCTGGGCGCTTGCTGGGCGGTGGACAGGCGGACGGATGGACGGCGAGCTGATGGCGAGGAATGGTGGTGGTCGGAGGTTCGGATCGGAGGATGGAAATTCGAATTTAGGGTTTGGGCGGTTTTGGTCGAATGAAGAAGAAGGAAAGAAACTGAAGTTTAGATAAGAGATGCTCAGTCGATCGACTGAGAGCCCAGTCGATCGACTGAGAATGCGCAAAAAACAAGGGCTCCTGAAACAACGTTTAGTCGATCGACTGAGATGAAGCTTGTCTCCAGTCGATCGACTGAGAACGAATTTCTGCTTGAAAAATATTTTCCTCTTCCGAATGAATCCCGACTCCACACTCTGAATTTTTACTCAAAATCAAGTGGACACCACTCAAAATATCACATATATTCAAGGCACGCTCTTCTATGCAATCACTAGCACATAAACATACGATTTTCAAACAAACAAGCTAGGATCACACTCCACACTTAGAATGCCACCATCATCAAGAAATTTCATGCAAGCCTTATATCATGTCACACACACCTAGTCATGCATTTAGAATCATCCCAATCACCAAACCACGTGACAAGTTCACAATTTGCATGCTACACATATATGAAAGTTACTTGTGCATAGATAGACAACTCACAAACCGGGGTACCTCCCGTGAGGTGCCTAGTTTAACGTCTTGGCAAAGACCGAGCCGAATCTCTTCTCACTAAGAAACACACTTGAGGAGTCCATAGCTAGGATCCCTCCTCAAGCGGATAGAGGCTCTCTAAGAGTCCATAGCTAAAAACCCACACATCATGTTGTCTTACTTGATGTGTGAGTAGTCCCCCTTGTGTTTTGAGGGTTCTATGAACCTCCTTGGTACTCAATGATCATTGTATACACATTTGAATGAATCTATTGAAGTTGATTTCATTTTACTATGCTCTTCATGATTGACATGTCTCTAAGTGTTTGATAAAATGCCCAAGTGACATGTTTGTGTTAGAACTATGACCTAAGTATTGAAAGAGCTTAGTGATGGTTTGGATGTAGTAAAATTGAACTTAACCAACATTTATGAGAGTAAATGCATGGTGAGAGGCGAACTAGAACTTTATGCATGTGGCATTTATGAGAGCAAATGCTATATAGGGGATCAATACACTTTAATTAGTGAGATCCTAGCTAAGATGGCTTGACTAGGATTAAACATGCATGGTTTGTTCGATTCTAGTTTAAGCTAGGTTTGAAACCTATCAACTCATAATTAATTAAACTCTTGTATGCATGATCATTGGGAAATTGCCAAGGAGGGGATTAATCCCTCGAAACTCGCTTTTAATTGAATTTAATCCCCTAAAAACCATTTCATTCTTGTTTTGAATCATTGATAACTCAACCACACTTGAATTTTAGGAATTAGCCGAGTAAGAAAACTTGATAGAACTAGCGTGTAATCCGTTTGCTCCCTTGGGTTCGACACCGGTCTTACCGGTTGAATTACAAATTGTTTTTGACTAATTGAATTGCTAAAAATTACAACGTCAAAATGGCGCCGTTGCCGGGGAGCAATAGCTAGATTACCCCTAGGAAAATCATTTAGTGCTCCGACTATTCCATGTTTTTCTTTATTCTACTTGCTACTTGGATTTCTTGAGCTTATTCACTACGCTTACTTGTTTTAATTGGCTTCTCTTATAGGTTCACTTCTTTTATGCCACCCAAGACCAAGAAACTTTCTCAAATAGCGGATAGAGATTTGAACCAACCTATTAGAGAGCTAGTTAATCTTCCCGTTACAAGGAGTAAGACTAAAGACAAAGGACAAGCCTCCAACACTCAAGGAAATCAAGAAACCATCGCTCAAAGCATGGGTGATAGAGACAATAGACTCCCTCCTCCACCTCCACCTCCCCAAGGTCACCTACCACAAGTCCCTCAAGCTAGAAGGGTTCTCAAGGATTATGCTACCCCTACGGCCTATGGATATCGTTCCCCAATCCTCGTACCAACGGTTGATAACCGAGATTTTGACTTGAAGACGTCCACTATTCAAATGGTTCAATCTAACCAATTCTCGGGGAGGGACAATGAAGACCCTAATTCTCACTTGACAACATTTCTTGAAGTGTGTTCCACCTTCAAGATCAATGGGTTCTCGGAAGACGCTAAGCTCCTAAGACTCTTCCCCTTCTCCCTCACGGGAAGAGCAAAGGATTGGTTGAGGAGTCAAACTCCCGATAGCTTCACGACTTGGGAGGAGCTCGCCGTGGCTTTCTTGAACAAATACTTCCCTCCCTCCAAGACGGCTTTCTATAGAAGTCAAATTACAAATTTCTCACAATTGGATGGGGAGAACCTCTATGAAGCATGGGAGAGATACAAGGAATACCAAAGGCTTTGCCCTCACCACAACCTCGATGATCTCCAAGTCTTCCACACCTTCTACCACGGTGTCGATGGTGCCTCTCGACTTGCACTTGACACCGCCTCTGGAGGAGCTATTATGGAACTAGAACCGCATGAAGGATATGCGGTGATAGAGAAGATAACGAAAAACTACTTCATGTGGGGAAGCGAAAGAGGAAACCCGAGAAGAAGACATGAAAGGCATGAGGTTAAAGCGGTGAGCACAAGTGATTATGATGCTTTGAGGAAGGACTTTGATAGCCTCTCGGATGAAGTCTTCAAGTTGAAACACCCGGAAAGGGAATCTTCGACAAAGCAAGGGTGTGATATTTGTGAGGTCTACGAGCATGAGACCGTTTCTTGCCCCTTGGTGCAAAGGGATGTGCAAGGGCAAGGCTATGGAGAGGTGAATTTTGTGGGAGGAAACCAAGGAAGAGACTATGGAGGGAATGCCAACCAAGGGCAAGGCTCTCAAGCGAACTACACTACACCAAAGTTCTCTTCGGGATGGAGAAATCACCCCAATTTCTCCTACAAGACCACTAACCCCACTCGTCCCGACTTTGGATCCACACCTCCCGGATTTGGTCCTAAGCCTACTCAACCGAATCAAGCATTCCAACCTAGGAACCAATATCAAAGTCAAGGACCGGCTTTGCTTCAAAGGAATCAAAACCAAGGGCAACAATATCAAGCTCAAGCTCAAAGACCCTACCAACAAGTTGAAGCTCCTCCACAACCCTCTAGTGAACTATCTAGTGTTGAGGCAATGTTTGCAAAGCTCCTAGCAAACCAAAATGAGATGAGGCAAGAGTTGAACGAGGTTAAGCAATCGAATCAAAGGCTAGAAATCCACAACAAAATGCTAGAAACTCAAATTGCTCAACAAGCCGAATCCTCTACAAGGACACAAGGTAAATTACCGGCTAGACCCGAGCAAGGACAAAGGGAGCATTGTAATGCGGTTACTTTGAGAAGCGGGAAAGAGCTAGAGGGAGAGCTACCAAAGAAGAAGAAAGTCTCCTTTGATCTAAGAGGCCAAGCTAGTGCCGAAATTGAAGAGTTAGATGAAGAGGTTCCTAACCCTCAAGTTGAGAAAGATGGTGAAGTGGAAAAGGAGAAAGACGAACCTAGAGTATACACTCCTCCTATTCCATTTCCCCAAAGGCTAAAGAAGAAGAGCAATGACAAGCAATTCTCCAAGTTTGCCGAGATGATGAGGAAGCTCTATGTCACAATGCCCTTCACCGAGGTAATAACTCAAGCTCCATCTTATGCAAGATTTCTAAAAGATGTTATTACGTGCAGGAGAACAATCGAGGATGTTGACACGGTGTCTCTCAATGGCGAATGTAGTGCCATACTCCAACCGCGCATGCCCCCAAAGCTCGAGGATCCCGGTAGCTTCTCCATTTCATGCTTTATTAATGATATTAAGATTGAACGTGCTATGTGTGATTTGGGTGCAAGTATATCGTTGATGCCTTATTCTTTATGCAAAAAGTTGAATATGGGTGAGCCTAAACCAACTAACATGATTCTAAGGCTCGCGGACCGCTCCTCAAGATTCCCTAGGGGGGTTCTTAAGGATGTCCCGGTTAGAGTAGGGAATTTCTATATTCCGGGGGATTTTGTGGTGTTAGAGATGGAAGAGGACAATGAAATTCCCATTCTTTTGGGAAGGCCTTTCCTCTACACCGCGGGGGCTATATTTGATACTACTAAGGGGTCAATCACCATGAGAGTAGGAGATGAGGAAATTGAGTTTAATCTTGAAAAGGCACAAAAAGGTCCTAGTCCTACAATGACTTGTAATTATCTTGACCTAGTTGATGCATATGAATTGTATGATGTGCCTAACCTCTACATGAGTGGAATTGACCTTGATAATGAGCTTCCCGACATTGCCAATTGTTGGGCTATCTTGGAGGAAGAAAACGAAGAAGGAACTCTAAGCGACAAAGGTAAGGAGTCTTGTTCGGTAGAGCTAAAATCTCTACCAACAAGCCTAAGGTATGAGTTCTTAGGCCCAAATTCTAGCTTGCCTATCATTGTGAATGCTTCTTTGAATGATGTTGAGACTTCTAAATTGCTTGATGTGGTTAGAGAACATAAGGATGCTATTGGCTACTCTATTGATGATTTGAAGGGAATAAGCCCAAACTTGTGCATGCATGAAATCAATCTAGAGAGTGATAGTATGCCATCTAGGGAGAGAGCTAGGAGGTTGAATCCTATTGTTGGGGAAGTAGTCAAAAAGGAGGTTCTTAAATTGCTTGATGCGGGAATCATCTTCCCCGTTGCGGACTCTAAATGGGTGAGCCCCATTCATGTAGTCCCCAAAAAGGGAGGGATGACCGTAGTTAAAAATGAGAAAAATGAACTAATCCCCACAAGAACGGTAACCGGGTGGCGTATGTGTGTGGATTATAGGAAACTAAACCAAGCCACTAGAAAAGATCACTTTCCCCTCCCTTTCATTGACCAAATGTTGGAAAGACTAGCTAAGCATGACTATTTTTGCTATCTTGATGGATATAGCGGATTCTTCCAAATCCCTATACATCCACAAGATCAAGAGAAAACCACCTTTACATGTCCCTATGGAACATTTGCCTATCGGCGAATGCCTTTTGGACTATGTAATGCGCCGGGTACCTTTCAACGTTGCATGATGGCTATTTTCTCCGAGTTTATTGAAAAGATTATGGAAGTATTCATGGATGACTTTTCTGTGTATGGTTCGTCTTTTGATGATTGTTTAGCTAATTTGGCTAAAGTGTTGAAAAGATGTATTGAGACGAACCTTGTACTTAATTGGGAAAAATGTCATTTTATGGTGCAGGAGGGGATAGTTCTTGGTCATTTGGTCTCTAAAAGAGGAATTGAGGTGGATAAAGCAAAGATAGAGGTTATGGAAAAATTGCCACCCCCAAAGGATGTCAAGGGCATAAGGAGTTTTCTAGGCCATGCGGGGTTTTATAGGAGATTTATCAAGGATTTCTCGAAGATTGCAAAGCCTTTAACAAACCTTCTATGCAATGACACCAAGTTCCGGTTTGATGAAGATTGCTTGTTGGCCTTTAAGAAGTTGAAAGAAGCATTGATTTCGGCTCCAATTATTCAACCCCCTAGATGGGACTTGCCCTTTGAGCTTATGTGCGACGCAAGTGATTATGCCGTTGGGGCGGTTCTTGGGCAAAGGGTGGACAAGAAACTTCATGCCATTCACTACACAAGCAAAGTGCTAAATGGAGCTCAATTGAACTACACTACAACCGAGAAGGAGCTCCTTGCTATCGTGTATGCCTTTGACAAGTTTCGTTCATACCTAGTGGGATCAAAGGTTATAGTATTCACCGACCACGCGGCAATCAAGTACCTCTTGGCAAAGAAAGATTCCAAGCCAAGGTTGATAAGATGGATTCTATTGCTCCAAGAGTTTGATATCGAGATCAAAGATAAAAAGGGAGTAGAAAATGTGGTAGCCGACCACCTATCAAGGCTAGAGGAAAATGAAGAGATTGAAGAGGATACTAGACCCGTGAATGACTCATTTATTGGAGAGCAACTCATGAGAGTTGAGGCGGAGGCCCTCCCATGGTACGCGGACTTTGTAAACTTCGTGGTTTGTGGGATCATTCCTCACGATATGAACCACCATCAAAAGAGGAAGTTCCTATCCGAGACCAAGAGGTATTATTGGGATGAACCCTATTTGTATAGGCTATGCGCGGATGGATTATATAGGACTTGCGTCGCCGAAGAGGAAATGAGAGATATTCTACACCATTGTCACTCTTCCCAATATGGAGGACATGGTAGTGGAGCAAAGACGGCGTCCAAGGTTCTACAAAGCGGTTTTTATTGGCCAACTCTCTTTGGTGATGCTTACGAATTTGTGAAAGCTTGCGATCAATGCCAAAGAACGGGAAGCATCTCAAAAAGGCATGAAATGCCCCAACAAAGCATCCTCCCAGTCGAGATATTTGATGTATGGGGCATAGATTATATGGGTCCTTTCCCATCCTCGTATGGGAACCAATATATATTGGTCGCGGTTGATTATGTCTCCAAATGGGTTGAGGCCGTCGCTTCCCCTACTTGTGATGCCAAGGTGGTCACAAAGCTCTTCAAGAAGATTATTTTCCCTCGATTTGGAGTTCCAAGGACCGTCATTAGTGATGGCGGTTCACATTTCAAGGAAAAACATTTTGAGGCCTTGCTTCGCAAATATGGAGTTAGTCACAAGGTTGCTACGCCTTATCACCCACAAACTAGTGGGCAAGTGGAAATTTCGAATAGAGAAATCAAGGCAATCTTGGAGAAAACCGTGGGAAGCTCAAGGAAGGATTGGTCATCGAAGCTAGATGACGCTTTATGGGCCTATCGTACGGCATTCAAGACCCCTATTGGAATGTCTCCCTATCGCCTTATTTATGGGAAGCCATGTCACTTGCCGGTGGAATTGGAATACAAGGCGATGTGGGCAATTAAGATGTTAAATATGGACTTGCAAACGGCGGGAGACAATAGGGTGCTTCAACTCCATGAGTTGGAAGAGATAAGGAATGAAGCCTACGAAAGTGCTAGGATCTATAAAGAGAAGACCAAGAAATGGCACGACAAGAGAATATTTCGTCGTGAATTCAAGAAGGGAGAGAAGGTCTTACTCTTCAATTCTAGGCTCAAGTTATTCCCGGGAAAATTGAGAAGCCGGTGGAGTGGTCCATTTATTGTCCACAAGCCTCACGAGGATGGACACGTGGAATTGCTCAACAATGATGGGACTACCTTCACGGCAAATGGGCAAAGACTAAAGCATTATAGAGAAGGCGTTCGGGGTGAGAAAAATGCAACGGCGCCATTTTGACGTTGTAATTTTTAGCAATTCAATTAGTCAAAAACAATTTGTAATTCAACCGGTAAGACCGGTGTCGAACCCAAGGGAGCAAACGGATTACACGCTAGTTCTATCAAGTTTTCTTACTCGGCTAATTCCTAAAATTCAAGTGTGGTTGAGTTATCAATGATTCAAAACAAGAATGAAATGGTTTTTAGGGGATTAAATTCAATTAAAAGCGAGTTTCGAGGGATTAATCCCCTCCTTGGCAATTTCCCAATGATCATGCATACAAGAGTTTAATTAATTATGAGTTGATAGGTTTCAAACCTAGCTTAAACTAGAATCGAACAAACCATGCATGTTTAATCCTAGTCAAGCCATCTTAGCTAGGATCTCACTAATTAAAGAGTATTGATCCCCTATATAGCATTTGCTCTCATAAATGCCACATGCATAAAGTTCTAGTTCGCCTCTCACCATGCATTTACTCTCATAAATGTTGGTTAAGTTCAATTTTACTACATCCAAACCATCACTAAGCTCTTTCAATACTTAGGTCATAGTTCTAACACAAACATGTCACTTGGGCATTTTATCAAACACTTAGAGACATGTCAATCATGAAGAGCATAGTAAAATGAAATCAACTTCAATAGATTCATTCAAATGTGTATACAATGATCATTGAGTACCAAGGAGGTTCATAGAACCCTCAAAACACAAGGGGGACTACTCACACATCAAGTAAGACAACATGATGTGTGGGTTTTTAGCAAAAATCTAAGAGAAAGGAAGAGGGAAAAGAGTAGGATTGATGATCCTAATAAACTCCCTTGATCTTCAATCCTCCTTGATTAGATGATGTTCAAACCCTTGATTTAGCTCACTTCCTTTTGTCTTTTCTCCAGAAAAATCCCAGATCCTAGGTCAACTTTCTCTCTTTCTATTTATAGCCTCGGAAAAGATTCGGCACTGTAGCAGGTCCAGTCGATCGACTGGCGTTGGGCTGATGTCCCAGTCGATCGACTGGAGGAAGAAAAGTCCTTTGGTAAGCAGGTTCTCAGTCGATCGACTGATACAGGGTAGGCTCCCAGTCGATCGACTGATACAGGGTAGGCTCCCAGTCGATCGACTGAGGGAACTCAATTTGCAGCACCTCCTGTTAGTCTGTTTAGTCGATCGACTGAGTTCCAGTCGATCGACTGATGGTCACGTGATCTGCATGCTCTGGGCAGGGGACTCTTCAGTCGATCGACTGAATGGGTCAGTCGATCGACTGGAGCTGATCGATTTGCAACACCTCCTGTTAGTCTGTTTAGTCGATCGACTGGAGCAGGGGAGCTTCCCAGTCGATCGACTGAAGACCAAATACTGCCACTTTTTGCTCTAAAACACCGATTTTTCCCGAGTTTTCTTCCAATGGCTCTTGACACATAGACATCTTGCTTTGCACCTGAAACGCACGAAAAGAAGATCAAATGACATCTAATAGTAGTCGGAATCAAACTAAAGCTATAGTGAAAACGGGCATTAACGAGTCGAAAACTCGACTCATCACACATCAACCCAACCTCTCGCAACTAGAATAGACAAATTGGAACAAAATCGAATAGTGCTCATAAGTTTAGACTTGCTCCTTGGACGACCCGGTACTTACCGGTTTATAAATTATTTTTGGCTAGTATTTACATTCTAAATCACAACGATTGAAGTGTGCAAATATTGCAACGTCATGAAGCTGATATTTGGTGGCCACGAGTACAACGTGAAAGAAAGCAACTGGAAAGAGAGTTATTCATAAATGGAAACGTATGAGACGTGTAATGATGGAGCGGTACCTTTCAGAAAATAAAGCTTATAGTGGGGAGCAATCAAATCAAACACTTTGGGAGGATCTTCAAATATTAAGAGATTCAATGCATTCCGTTGTCAAAAGAATTGAAGATACTACAGAAGAAATTGAAGAGTTGCAATTTGAAATTATTGAGGATTAACATATGGAAATTGAAGTGGTGCAATTTGAAATTGTTGAGAAGCAACACATGGAAATTGAAGCGATGCAATTTGAAATTGTGGAGGAGCAACACATGGAAATTGAAGCAGTGCAATTTGAAATTGTTGATGAGCGATATATGGAAAATTTTGACGAGACCTCAACAGACAAAGAAGGGTGAACAATATGATCGTGGAAAAAAAATAATTTTCTCAAGTCTTCTTCGCTATTTATATCTCCAGAAAAGGTGGAATTCATACTTCAGTCAATGACAAAATCAGACACACTTATATTCATTTTTCTAACGAAAGCCCCTCCAACGTTCACTCATTCTCATTGGAATTCTCAAGAACCTCAACTCTCTATTATCCAGGCGCGTACAAACTCAAGGTCCGGTTTCAATCAAGTGGGGGAGAATGATCGATGTAGGATTGGTGCTCGGATATTTGATCCCGGTATACACATTTTATTTATTAGCTTAGATTTTCTAGGAATTTAATTAGTTAATTATTATATTTTTATTTTCTAAATAACTTTTAGTATTTTTCAGTGTTCAAGAACTAGGCGGTCATTTTCTTCAATCAGTCCCGATTAGTTCTAAACGAGTCAATTAATCGCCGATGAAAAATTAGTAGTAGGTTGTTGTTCGTTTCGACCTAATAGCCGGAGAAATTGAATGTTTGAAGAGTAGATGGCCGGCGTCAATGGTGCTAGCTTCAATGGAGCTCGGCTGTGCAGGGAGCCGCTCATTTAGGGGTTTTAAACAGATGGTGAACAATTTTACTTATTTTAATATATATTTTTAATACAACAAGCACTAGTTACATAGGCCCAATAGTCCAATATACAGCCCATTACCTTTGATTTTTATTTTTTTATTTTTTTGATATCATCCATTACGTATGAATTGAACCATACAACTACTTGCCATCCATTACCTTGGTCTCATGGAAAGTCTCAGAATGGCGGACACCCTGAAGCTTGATAAAGTTATCTTTGAATCAGACTGCGCGGAGGTGGTTAAATGGTTTAATATTTGCCCGGATCCCAGTGTTGCCCAAATGGATTGGTTTAAAACTAGTATGCATTTCTTGAATCGTCATATGGAGTGGAAGATAGTCCTTATTCGAAGAGAGGCAAACGTCGTCGCAGACCTTCTGGCTAAACATTCTCTGAATCAAAATTGGTGCTGGACGAGACTGGATTGCTGCCCTCGTCTGGCATGGCTTTCTAGTTAATTCAAGTCCTCTTGTTCTTTTTGTAGCTTTAGCGCTACCTTTATCAAAAAAAAAAACCATTTTAAGTTTAAAATAATACTCATATTTAAGTTTAATATATCAAAAATCAAAATGATCCAAACTAAAAATAATATTAATACAGTACTATTAATATGAAAATGCATATATATTAAATATATATAAAAATCGAAACCGACTAGTCGCCGATTAATCCTTTCAGGACCCTGACCGCTCGATTCCCGCCTAACGTTTTCTTGAACACTGGTATTTTTAGGGTGCTTTAATTTTACATATTTTTAGATATCCCTTATGTGAGAAGCGATCAAATGAGGCAGGGCTCGGTAGAATGAGGCATTGAGGCACGATCTCGACCGTCCATCTAACCCCCCGTGCATCTGAGGCGCGCCACGTGTCCAAATAGTGAAATCCACTACTTTGAAAAAGTAGTGTGAACGCGTTTGGCGGCTCGTGACACGTGGCTTCGCCACGTGCGTCCGATCAACTCCATCAACGACTCGGATCGTGCCTCACTGCCTCATTCTACCAACCCTGCCTCAACCGAGTGCTCCCCTCCCTTATGTTATATAAGGAGAACCTGTAACATATTTTGGATAATCAATTCATTATCCAATCAAATTATTTGCAAACTTTGAATTCCTTTTAGAATTCATTTTATCCCTCTTTTGTGAGAATAGCTATGACATTATCAAATTCGTACCTTGTTTGGTACGTATCTTATTTTATTTCATTTTTATTGCGTCCGCTACGTCAGTTCTGCAGCTGGATTTATGGGTCATGGTCGAACTGTTTCTTCCATCGATACGTGGAGGTGCGTATACGCTCGTGAATTTTAAGTTTAGAAGGGTCTTATGTTCTATGCTTCATTCAAGTATCAAATCCCGAAATCACTGATATATATATATAGGGGGCGTTCAATTGAGGACAGGTCTTATGGTGAGGGTGTAGGGACTAATCTGGGCCATTGGATGAGGTTCATCCAATGATCCACAAGCTGCCACGTGTCACATGTGGTAGTGGATTTTACTGTTTGCTTTTTGGTAGTGGGATTTTACTATTTGCTTTATTGGATTTTGGGTACTTGGACACGTGGCGCACCCACAAAGCACGGGGGGGTTAGATGGATGATGATCTAATGTATGAGATTTGTCCCTACGTCCTTACCAAATTTGGGTGTCCTCATTTGAACACTCCTCTATATATATATATATATATATATATATATAGAGGAGTGTTCAAATGAGGACACCCAAATTTGGTAAGGACGTAGGGACAAATCTCATACATTAGATCATCATCCATCTAACCCCCCCGTGCTTTGTGGGTGCGCCACGTGTCCAAGTACCCAAAATCCAATAAAGCAAATAGTAAAATCCCACTACCAAAAAGCAAACAGTAAAATCCACTACCACATGTGACACGTGGCAGCTTGTGGATCATTGGATGAACCTCATCCAATGGCCCAGATTAGTCCCTACACCCTCACCATAAGACCCGTCCTCAATTGAACGCCCCCTATATATATATATATCCACATCTGAAAAGTTGATGACCCGAAATTTAAACTCGGATGTTGGAACCCTTTGGTTTTGATGATTACAAACACTTAGCTGAGATTTTAACTAAGTGTGCAGAAAATATTTGTTGGAACGCAGCATGTGAGCATCAACTGAAGTTCGAAGTTAGGGCCGAGTTGGCGCGTGGAAATCAAAGATAATGATTCGTGAAGATTGTGTGCGCCAAAATTAGAAGATCTTGAAGATATGGTTAGAGATATTAATTGAAGATTTGGGAATCAAGAAAGATTCAAGAAGATCCAGTGAAGATTTGATTGATTAAAGATTATTGAGGATAATATTATGCAGACCAGATTTGGGAGGTTCGACTATGTGAAGAAACTGATTTAGGAAAGATTACGAATGGAATCTTGACTAATCAGTTGAAACTAACAGATTTGGAAGGTTGGATTGGGCCGGATCGCTAGGTTCAGATTCAAAGATCTGCTAACACCCTATATAAGGCTTTAGGGTTTGTCTAAGAAGAACTTGGCAGTTTTGGGAGAATTAAGAGGCTGTATTCGAAGAGTGACATTGCTGGGATTGCACGCACTGAGGTTCGAGTTTTCAGATAAGATTATTTGAGAGTCGGGTTGAGTAGCGGTCATCAAATAGTGTCTTGAGTAGAGACCTAGTTTGTAAACCCTACAAGCATATCTGAATAGGAAATAATCTGGTTTGGAAATCCTTTCAGAGAAATCTGAAAGGTAAGTGGTTTTTCGCCTGTCACAGTTGTGATAAGGTTTCCACTATGAATTCGTGTGCAACTACTTTCAGTCATTTACTTTCCTGCATAGTCATATTTCCGCTGCTGTCTAACCATCTGACGGAAAGCACTTCGTGACTTACCATCTGACGGAAGGCTAACACTAACAATCCAACAATTGGTATCAGAGCCAGGCTCTAGATTTTGTTTGGTTAGCCTTGCAGGAAAATCATGTCAGCAATCAATGATTCGTTCTGGAAACCGCTGTTGCTAAAGCCTGGACAATTTAACTGGTGGAAAGATCAATTTGAGGCTCATGTCTGCTCGCTGGATGGACAGCTTTGGAGGATATTTGAGACAGGTCCATTACTCATCCTTGACAAAACAGATCCCGCTAAACCAGTAGAGAAAGTCAAGGACAAATACACCGACGAGGACTACAAATGTCTTGAAAAGAATGCCAGAGCGAAGAAGGTTCTTTACATGGCCCTTTCTCCTGGAGATCAAATTAAAGTGGCGATGTACAAAACTGCTAAAGATATGTGGGATGGACTCGTGAGACTGTAGGGTGGAAACGAAGACATCAAAAGAAACAGGATTCTAGCTGCAATAAAGGACTATGAGACGGTCATGCAGAAGGAGGATGAATCCCTGGAAGATTTCTACACCAGGTTCCAAGTCATAGTTGGACAGCTAGAATACTTGAATGAGAAGCTTCCTGAATGGAAAATCACGCACCAGTTCATGCAAGCCTTGAATTCAAAGTGGGACCACGTGACATTAGCACTACAGGCTCAAAAGGGCATTAAAGACACTAAATTAGAGGAGTTGGTAGCCAACTGATAAGTCGTAGTTGTACGACTCTTTTCTGTGTCAAAACCCCGTCTCTTAGTGGTTGCCTGTATATTATTTCACTACCTGTGTGTAGTTTTCGTTCTCAGGTGCATTCGGAGACCATGGAAGGAATATTGGCTAAAGGGAGTCTGTTAGAAGATGTTTTGCGTCGAAGAAATGAAGTCCAAAGTGCTTGAAGTTTGAGTCAGTGCTGAGCGCGTAGGTCTGAAGGATTACATGTGCGGAGGTCTACTGAGTTTCGATAATTGTTCAGACCTCCGCGGACGCTAAA
Organism: Rhodiola chrysanthemifolia; assembly: GCA_033675395.1. Taxonomy (NCBI): domain Eukaryota; kingdom Viridiplantae; phylum Streptophyta; class Magnoliopsida; order Saxifragales; family Crassulaceae; genus Rhodiola; species Rhodiola chrysanthemifolia. The sequence goes on from CM066205.1 coordinate 26,234,965, forward strand.
TGAAGAAGACGTCCGCACGTCCAGCTGGCAGTCGAATTTCATTATTTCAGATTTGCAATCTCGGGAGAAAACATAGAGAATTTGAGGAGACAGAGGAGAGGCGGCTGGCTCTCGACTTAAGCAAGGAAAATCAGAAAAGACAGGGTTGGAAGTTCGGAGTAGAGGATTGGAGAAGAGAACTCTCGGAGTAGGGTTCCAATTGAAGAAGCTTGAGCGTGGATTCGTTGCTGGATTCAAGTATTGGAGTTGAGCTGCAGCTTGGTGGAGAGTTCGTCATCAGTATTTTCATTTCATTCTATTCAAAAACTTGATGATGTATTCCCTTACGATGAGTAGCTAAACTCATATGTGTAGGCTAGAACTCGACATTGTGATGTTTTGACTTGAGATCTATATTGATTTCTGTGTTTTGTGTCATATTACTATGCATTGTTTATGGAATTGATTTTGTTAACACGAGCGGAACCCTAGCGGGGGAGCTTTAGTTTGTTAGTTGATTCCGATTGTCAAGTTTATGATAGCGCTGAAATATATGCATTTTAGGCGACCTCTATGCTTAGTGTTTCGATTGTTCTATTACGATTTCACTTGCTATTTGATGCTTTGTGGTTCTTTTCAGGCAAATTACGAGTTTAAGCTGAGAACACAAGTAGGCAGTGATTTTGGGGCAAAACCGAAGTTTCGGAGCAAAAATATGGATTTTCGAGCAATACGGGACAGACTGACCTTTGGGGCTTATTTTGGACGCACAGATCTCATATGGTGTCCGATTTGGTTGATTCAAAGCTTGTTGAAAAGTTAACTCAAAGGGCTACAACTCTCCAGTTGACGCCGAGACCAAGTTCGGAGGTTAAGATAGCCAAAAAGCCTTGTGAGTTCGCACAGTTCACCTTGTGCGTTCACACAGTCCAGACCCGACGCATGAAAATCTCGTGCGTTCGCACGCAAGGCTCCGGGCGCTCGCATTCGATCAAATGCAAGACCATGCGCTCGCACAAATCAAGGCATGCGTTCGCATGCCTTTGCGGAAAAAAACATAAAGACTGGATTTTTACTGTTGGGCGACATATATGAAAACTTAGGGGTTTTGAACCAAATGTCGTTTTCTGGAAAAAAAGCTGGAATTTTCGAGATCAAGAAGAAATTCAACAACAAGGATCGAATCCTCAAGTGTTTTTGAATCTCCATATTGGTTCTAGATTTCTAAACTCTACTTTCCATATGGTTGTTTGCATTTTTATTGTTGACTTTGTTTGTAAACTCACCATGAGTGAGTAGTGACCTTGATTGGGGATCAATGGATCCCCTAGACATGTTTGTGACATTGTAAATACCTTGGATGCTATTGATGAATGATTTGCACATGATTCTTCTTCATTTGAACTTAACTTTTCGAGTTGCCTATAAGGTGTTTGTGAAATGTTCTCAATAGGAATTCTGCTTGATTTCATGCTTGATGTAGCTCGCGTTGATCATCATGACTTCAATGAACTAAATGAAGAAGCATTAGGATTTTGTGTTAGTTGGATGACACTTTTAACCTAATGAGAATTGCTTGAATTTAACAAGAACATGATTATCTAGTCAATAAAGCGCAAGTGTGAGGCTAGACATTCATATTCTATAGTGCCAATAGAGCGCAAGTGTGAGGTACTATGCGAGATGTAACCTCTTTGTACTAAGCTGTAGCGCGAGTTGAACTTAGTATTAATGTTGCATAAGCCAATTTCTAAGCATGTGCATGTGATTTCATCATTGGTATCTCATTTCTTTGTCGCAATAATTGTCTAGGTGGAGAAGTGATCCCTAGTCATCTTTTAATTGATAGTTACCCACTTTTAGTAGATATAATCTCACTTTTGGATAGTATCCTCTACTATCATTCTCTTAGAAGAACAAACCCTCCCAAACCATAGACATCCTAATTAGATCGTTAGCATTATTGGTTTAATCACCTATCCTTTGGGTACGACCTCGGTTCACCCGAGTTAATACAAATGTTTTGATTGCCGTGACTTAGCACAAGTGTTTAGATTCTATTTGAATACTTAGCTATATTTTCGAACGATCAGTTTACTAGCAACCTAGCGGGGATAGCGAACTAGGACACGAGTAATATACCACTAGGATTAGACACCCTAGGACAACTTGTTTAAATCTTCATGCAACTCTAGCGAGTTAGGGTCTTGATTATCGCTAGCGCGAGATTAAGTACTAGAACGAGAACGGGGAGTATAACCTTAGCGGGGGAGCTCTAAGGTATAGAACATTAAAAAATCAAAACGGATTTGTCAATGATTTGATCTTGCATCACAGTCGAAGGTTCTAGCTTGCACTACTCTTTAATATTATATACTTGAATTTGTGTGACGATTGCTCTCTTGGTAAGTGATCATTGTTGCTTGCTTTTATTTTCTATTTATTTATTTGAATTTTCCATTGTCACTTTCATACTTAGTGAACAGATTCTCATATCGATCTCTGTGGATACGACCCGACTTACCACTTGCTAGTCGGAACTATAAATATTATTTTTGACGTGTACAACGACACCTGTCACCAACCTTCAGAGTCAAGCAGGAATCATGGAAAGGAAGATGGCCAGGAGACAGGCTGACAAGTCCCAGGCCATTGCTCTGAAAGTAGAAAAAGCTCTCGATCTTGCACAAGCAAATGATTCACCAAAGAAGGAGGACGATGAAATAGCCTTATTAACAAGAGCCCTCACGATGGCCAATATCGGCAAAGGTGGAAGAAACTTCAGAGCAGGAGGAAGTCGTGGCAACTCCTCCAGAGGGAACAAAGGTGCTACATCAAGTGAAAACAGGGGGAACCCAGGAGAAAAAGAAGACAGAACATGTTAAAGAAGGGGCATCTGTCTAAAGATTGCGATAGCAAAAAGAAAGGAGAACCACCTGCCCCAAAGCCACCTCAGGCTATGTTTGCTGCATGGGGAGACTCGGATGAGGATAGTGACGATGGAAAGCGTTCCAAGGAGTCGTGCTTGATGGCTCATTCCACATCTAGTGAGGTAATGGATACTAACTCCTTTGTTGATAAAGTATTTACCGAATCTAATTTTGCAGAAACAATAGCCAAGCTCTTAGCCAAAAACCAAGATCTGGAGGACAGAATGGCAGTCATACAACAGGATCATCACGATGACATAGAAGAGAACCGTCTCTGGTCAACCAAAGCCATGCGTCTTGAGAAAGAGATGGCAGAACATGTTTGTAGGTGTCGTACTTGTGAAGGAAGAGAGTGACAGATCAGCGAGCTAATCAATCTCAGACAAAACAATGGAGAATTCCTTCAGACAGTGGAAAACCTTAGACGCGAGGAGGCTGTAAGGAAAGAAGAATGGCTTCGTGAGCTGGAAGCTAAGAGGGCTGAAGAAGAAAAGAAGGATTACAAGAGAAGGTTTGTTAGACCGGGACTTGGATATGAAGAAGAAAAGGCAGCAAAGGAGAAGACCGCCAAAGGAAAAGGGGTAATGACAGAACCATGTGAAAGCTCACGCCAGAAAAGAAGGCCTCATGCTACGAGGCAGGCAAGAAGGGAAGCCAGTCCACAGGAAGGACGCCACATCTATGATGATGACTCAGTTCCTCACAAGGCTAGGAAAGCCTATGAAATCTGGCAAAAGCAGAATCTGAGTCGTAAGCCTTCAACAATAGACTTCCAGGCGAGGAAGATCAAGAGGGCTGTACCACCTGGCAGAAGCAAGTATGTTGGTCTTCCAAGTCATAGAGTATGCTGGCATTGTGGACACTCTGGGCACTACAGATCTGAATGTCCAAGACTGAGGGAGACATATGAAAGGAACCGTAACTGGCTGGTCACCCAAGACCACTATCCAGAAACCAGTTATCAGAGGGAAGTCAATACATACAGGAAGGAAGGCAGAGTTGCTCACTTCCACCCCCACTATGATCCAGCTATCTTTGGCAGACCGAGGAAGACACCTAGGCGAAAGATTGACTTTACTAACCATGATGCACATTATTTATCTTATTCTGTTCCTATTGCTAAATTTATTCCTAAACTCAGTAAGCCCAAGCTTGTCTGGGTTCGGAAAAACTGATCTTTTCCTTGCAGGAAAGAGTGAGATCCCACTATCTAAGTACCAGGGACGGGACCTCACTCCTTCCTGCAGAATATTATCCTCAATAATCTTTAATCAATCAAATCTTCACCGGATCTTCTTGAATCTTTCTTGATTCCCAAATCTTCAATTAATATCTCTAACTATATCTTTTAAGATCTTCCAATTTTGGCGCACACAATCTTCACGAATCATTATCTTTGATTTCCACACGCCAACTCAGCCCTAACTTCGAACTTCAGTCGATGCTCACATGTTGCGTTACAACAAGTATTTTCTGCACACTTAGTTAAAATCTCAGATAAGTGTTTGTAAACATCAAAACCAAAAGGTTCCAACATTGTCATAATCGAATTTTTACCTTAACTCATTTTGGCTAGTTGAAATCGGAACGTAAACTCGACTCATAAAATCGTGGAGTTGACCTTATATTTAAATAATATCAAATATTACATATAATTAACAAATATTAAATTCGGAACTCAAATATTTCGACTAAACTATCATGTCACCTCCCTCGTTGCTTGTTGCCATTTTTTTCACATATATAAAAACACCTTAAAAGAACACGAAAGGAACTCACTCGTGAGCAGCACACTCCAGCCGACATCTCCAGAGCTCTCACCTAATCAAAACCCCGTGTGTTACTGCTTGTCTCATCACCGGCCGCTCGCTCTCTGAACCAAGACGGCCTCCACCTTCTCCGCGTCATGGCCATCTTCTCCGACTTTGAGATGAAACCCCCGATTCATGGAAGTCCGGACGCTACATCGCTTTCATTTATCAATTTTTTATTTGTTATTTAATTAAAGATGATTATTGGGCCTGGCAAGTTAATTAAGCCCCAAACGAACGATTCTAACGAGTTTAAGTCGTGTAAAATATCGTTTTCTGTTCCAATTTTAGCAACAAAAAAAAACGTTTCTATCTACGATTTACCACAAAATGAATATGTAAAATCGGAGTTAACACGCGATTTTAACAACCTTTATGGCAACTCTAATAAAAAGTTCATACAATAAACTAGATAACAAAATTCAATATAAAATTTCACCATGCTTTTGGAAAATAATTTGAATATCTTTCAACATTTTTCAGGACAGGAAATGCGAATGTTGTTACAGCTTTGATGAGTTAAGTTAGTATTTACAAGCCAAAGGGTGCAAAAATGCAAAGGCAGAAGCCTGTCAACAGCCACTACCAGTGGCCACATAATGGTTGAGTGAGCACAGCCAAGAAGAAGAAGAAGAAGAAGGTCTTCTAGTCTCCGAGCTCGACGCGGAGCGTCTCAAGGCAGGTCTCGAGCACTTGGCCAGATGGTTCCGCAGGTTGCGGTTAACAGTGCAAGGAATTACAGGAGGCGGGCTAGAGTCAGGCGCGCACATGCAGAGAGATGAGTTGATTTTCATGGATGGGAATTTCTGGCAGCGGAAAGATGAACTTGGGCTGAGAATTTGCGTGCATAACGGGGCGGTGATGGAACTGGATTCTGGGATTTCGCCTGTACATGTGCAGAAAGACAATGACAAGCTTGTCGATCTCGTGATTTTGTTTTCCAGTGATGTTATCCATGGAAGCTTGGTGAATGAAATTATTCCGTGGCGGCAGAGGGGGCAAGCGATTGTGCCTGGGGGACCGTTGGCCACTGCTGTCGAGCAGAGGTATAAAGCACAGTGCGTGCAGAACTCGTGTTCGCAACCTGATATTAAATAGCACGTAAAAATAAGGTCAATGATCTGTAATAATTCTTTCACGACGATTTAAAATTCTGTTTCTTTTGCCAATGCTGAGCACGGTAGATACTCATCTCTCCTGCTAAGTAATTTCGTAATTAGAGAGTTATTTATTTTTCTAATTTAGTTTCATGTACTTGCTAAATTAGTGCAAAGCTGAAGGCTTGGAAAATTTGTAAAATTAAATGTACACCTTCTGCGGCCACAGTGCACCGTCGCTCCAAACAAACAACGCATGGATCTTGGCAAGAGGATAAACCGTCGATATCCCTCCATCCACATTGTCTGCAAGATAAAGACGAACGCCCATGATACAAATAAAGTTTAGGCGCACCATTTGACTTGAGACGCATTTATTGCTCTGATGAAACGAATCGTTACATTTATAAGATAACAAAAGCAAAAAGATGTGTAAAGGGAAAAGAAGGGAAACTCACCGAGCAATTTGTACAACGCTCATAAGGGGAATGGAGAGATAGGGAGAGGGAAGAGTTTGAAAGCCTTGTTGCCGAGTGCTTAGGATTTCCTCAAGCCCAACTTTGTGCCATGATTTTGCAACCATCAGCGGAGTCCATCTTCATGAACCAGAAGGTAAGAGTTGTTGGAAAATACTTGAGGAAATTGCGTGACTGCAATATTTAATGAAAAAAATTGATTGCATAGTAGTTGAGACGATACCCGTTAGCATTTTCAGCGGCAATACTTGCACCTCTAGCAATCAATAGCTGACAACACGACATGAAAAGAAATATTTTCAGTTAGAATACTGACAGATGCGTGCACAGTTATTAGTCAGAATAAAGATGACTTCGCTGAGGGACGTACTTGGCAACATTGTGCATTTCCACCACATGCCGCGTAGTGTAGCGGTGTGCTACCAGCCCCTGCATAATGATATGAATCCCAATGTCAGTGAAATCACAAAGAATCGATTAATGGTGAATTTGAATTCTGACCTATTAAGTCAATAGTAGTTCCATCCTCAACAGTGGTTTCAGATACAGAAGCACCCAAGTCTAACAACAACTGAACGCTTTCCGCGTGGCCATTCAGTGCCGCCATATGAAGTGCAGTGATACCCCCATCAGCAGGTCGATTAATTATTTCATGCAGCGTACTGGAATATAAAACAAATGAGTGAAACCGGTAGGATTGAATCGTAGTTCTCGAAATAGACAACAACAACAAAAAACTACGCATGATAAACTTAACGATCAACAAAGCTACCTCACATCAAAGTCTATAACTGACTCTTCCTTCTTTGACCGTTTTTTTATAAGATTCCAGAACTTGGGGTCACTAGGGATGTAGTCCGCAAGCAAGAGACGGATGCATCGAGTATGGCCATTCAGAGCAGCTAAGTGGAGTGCGGTACCCCCGTTGAGATAATCTGCTCGGTGAATCTAGAATCGGAATTTCCATGAGTTTACGATCTTATACGAGAAAGAGAAACAACATGACATAAAGGATATAACGACAGATAGAAGCTGAAATTATGCCAAATGCAGTGTCTCACGTTGGCTTTAAAGAGGATGAGAATCTGAACAACTTCCCAGTGACCGTATTGACAAGCTTGCATCAACGCCGTCTGTTAACCAAGTCAAAACCTCTTTTAAATATCCATTACATTCATACTAGGATGATAGTTCAATCATTAAAAAATCTTTTTTCAAACGATTAAGAGACTGGGGACGTGTTTACCTGTCCACGGTAGTTCCTGAGATTGATGTCCACACCAGACTCGACCAATAGAGTAACAATCTGACAATATAACAAAAAAAAACGTGTTTTAGAAAAATCCTAAAAACTTGGTGAGACATAGCTGGAATGATCTTTGTGAATGTTATGAGTACCTCGTGGTGGCCTTGAGCTGCTGAGTAGTGCAAGGGAGAATTGCGAACCCCGAAAGTGGAATACCGTGCAAGGCGGGGATTATAGTCCAACAAGGCCTTAGCTTCCTGAAAATCCCCATCTCTGGCAGCAGAGACCAGTCGCTCACCAGAAGCCGAGCATCCAAATGAATTTCCCACAATGCTAAAAAACTTCATGATGGCCAAGAAAGTAATAACTTCCCGACACCCCTCGTTCACCAATTACAGTCTTGTAGAGGACTGTAATTCATCGAGTCTCAACCATCCACCATTTGTATACATACCGGTTGAACTGAAAATAATATTTAGGTAGTCCTTGTTTCTACCAAACCAACAACAACTCGCAACAGATATGGTCTTTTTGAGTCAACAATTTACTGACCTTCCAAAGACCAATGAACACCGAACAGACGAAACCTTAATCATTTCTCAAATATCAAACAACGAATACTCTCTAAACTTGTACAAATCAATTGAAACACCAAAATGAAGCCTAAGAAACTCAGAACAAGCAAAACAAAACTACAACAAAAAAATCTGTACAGCAAAACTAAATTTATTCCACAAAACCCTTTGCCCCAAATTGCCTTCAGGAATCAAATCCAGGACCCATTTATATACTTGCCTTCCAAAACCCCAATTCTCATCAATCTACAATCCAACTGGTATTGGAATCTATCAACACAAAATCAAATGGCTCTCTAGGGGCACAAAATCTGCATAAAATCTCCAACACCCACTACATCATTTTCTTTCCCCCAATATCTGAAACCAACAGGATTTCAGAGGCACAAAATCCCAAACACCCACCACCAGATTATCAAAAAGATTGAAACTTTAAGCTCACAAAGAAAGGAATTTCACCTCAAAACCCAAATTCAGCAACACCCAGAATCTCTGGCGGTGGGAGGAGAAGAAGAGGGATTGACCTTGATCTAAAAATGGCGCTTGGTCATCTCAATCATTTCAATGAAGGAGGAATGTCAATGAGAGCAAAGCTCATTTCCTTTTTTTTAAATATAAAAATATGCCAATAATTAATTTAAGGGGAAATGACAAATACTTTGAAATATGAAAATTAATAATTAAAGATTATTTTAAAATATTTTAATTTTTATTGACGGAATGAATTGAAAAAATATTTTGAAATTATTTTTAATTATTAATATTTATAGTTCGAATTATATTTTATCAATCAATTTTGATTTATACCTCTCTTTATCATTTTTCTTAAAAAAATTGGAGAAAAAAATCAATCTTTTAATTTTAAAAAAAAACCCAAAAAACTAATGGAGGTTCTTGCAAATGCAAGCAATCCTTGTCTCCATGATTGGCTGTTGGGTTGTCCCCTTATTCAGTCAATCCGGTTGTTGACCTCTTTCTTTCTCTCTCTCTCATCTGCTTTGTCCTAACCTAAGCCACATCGATTTAATATATTTTACTCCATTTGGCAACCTCTGGCTATTTTTTTTTTGATAAAAAATAAGAAGATTAGACAACTAGGTCCTGTCCACTTTGACTCTATTTTTTGATTTATAAGTTAATATCAGTTAAGATCAGTTAAGTTATTTTCAGTCAAGTTAAGTTTGACCACCACCGCCGGACCGCCGCCCATAGTCGTCGGACCCGCCGCCGACCACCGTCGGACCACCATCGGCCACCGCCGGAGCCACCGCCGACCACGCCGGACCTCCGGCGACAACCGGCGAAGTTCCGGCGGCGGTGGGGGGCGGTCCGGCGGAGGTCGACGGAGGTCCGGCAGGGTCCGGTGGCGGTCGGCGGAGGTCCGGTGGTGGTCCGGCGGTGGTGGTGGTGGTGGTGGGGCCCTTCTATTAAGTTAAGTTAAGTTAATATAAGTCCCTATAAGTTTCAGTTAAGTTAAGATAAGTTAAGATCAGTTAAGATAAGTTAAGATCAATTAAGATAAGTTTCAGTTAAGTTAATATCAGTCAAAGTGGACGGGCCCTAACAATTGGGGACAACACAACTAAAGCTAAACACCACACTAAACAACGCAAACAAAAGGAGCTATACAATGACTGGCCGAAGGCAAGACAAACAAACAACACTGAAACACCCGATAACAAAATCAAGTATCGGTCAACAACTAAAAATACATGCCTACAAGACTTAAAAACCCCTAAAAAACACCCCAGCAGCAACTCCATGCCTGCAAGGCCCCAACAGAGAAAGGAACTCGTCTGCGTTCTTCACTTAAGCACATACCTTCATAACTGGAAGAGGCTACACATGTATTCTTCATATACAAGCTTCCTGCCAAGGGAAGCACGCCAACTCAATTCCATAAAAGGCATAAAGGATGACTAAAAGTTAGGACAAGTCAACTAGCTGGGAACAGTGAGCTGCTCCACTTTGCCTCACGTCCAGAGAAGTGAGCGTACCACCGAAGACCGAAAGCAATTTGCAGCAACAAGTGCAGCCTTAAAAGATCCAAAGCAAGAAAAGAAACCGAAAAAACCTTTATACAACTCCAAAATAGTCACCGGTAACGCGCCAAACGCCCCCTGTCCTGTGACAGAGTCATCGAAATCCAACCGTCAAAATAGAACCTCCATAACTACCAGCAAAACCCACAACACCACTAACGGCAACACCCCAACCTCCTAAACAAACACCAAAACCTCATTACAACCGCCACAACAACCACAGCCACTATCGGACTCCACCCAAAACACCAACCCCGCTCCCAATAGCTCCCCACCATCACCGCCGGAACCGCAGCACCAACAAAGAAGATGACAGCTCGGCCCATGAAAAACGATCTGGGAAAGGGAAAAGTAACCGACAGGGAGGGGGATTGGCGGTGGGGAGTGACCGAGGGGCGAGAGGAAATGGTGGAGGAGGTTGCGGTGGAGGACGACCAGCTCTAAGGGCGGCAAAGGAGGTGGCCGCCGGCGAAGAGAAACACTACCTGTGTGTTGTTGAGAAGTGAGGCGGTGGTAGAAGGTTTGAGAAGACAAGATAAGTGAGAAGTGTTGTGTGCACAACTAACTGAATCACCAATCCTGGAAGAGGAAAAAATCGGCAACCCCTGGCTAATTAAATCAACAAAATACTCTCAAATTGGATTGTAGGATTCTAAGTAAATTTTAAACAATCTCAATCGAGTAATTACTTAGTCAAATTCCCAGTTTTCCATCAAGAACCCTAAATGAAGAAAACTTGACAAAATGGAAATTGACACACCCGATTTAAAGCCCGTGGTTCAGCCGAAGTCTAATCCACGTTGAGCACTCTTGGCTCGGTATGCACTGCCTTGCTTCACTGCCGAAATCACTGCAAACGCGTCGGACGTAGTTCTCCGGTTACACACTCTGTTTTCCGACGGCTCTCACAATCCGAGACCGCACACCTCACAATTCCACCCCTAGTACAGTCGTCAGCACTCAAGGAATGAAAGCCCTAAACTTCTACCGATCGAAGATTACAAGCGAGAGAGAATTGAGCGAGAGAGAAGAAGAACTGAAGTGAACCCTAGCTGGACTCGAACGAAGCTCGTAACAGATTTGGGGCTTTGAGCAGGAACCTTCCGATTGTATTTGATTAATTAAACCTTGCCCGTTGGATCTGATTTGAATCTCCCCAATCCGCGCCAATAATCCCAAGCTCCTGATTGGTCCGTTTAAACAATCAGCGACGACACGGATCGCGCGCTTCTTTCGTTTGGTCCAGACGGCGTCGTCCAACTAAAAGTACCTTCAGCGACAAAATGCAGACTTCTTCAGCAACAGCGACCCCGCCCTTTAGCGACGATCCCCTGCTGCTGCTGGTTTACTTCATTCCCTTCATGGATTTTATTAACAATTAAAATTTAAACAGATTGAGTCAATGTCATTGGCATTTACAGGAGCGTCACTACTCTAATTAACCTGTTTTACCTGTAGTTCATTTGCTTTTTATGAGGTAAAATACTGTGAATTATTCCCATAATTATAACCAAAATTTTTATTTATTTCCAGCACAAATTTTATCAACTATATTCAGTTATATCTCTTCAGCAGAAAATATTAATAAAAACATGTTTGGTGATAACTTGACTTAGCTGGGAAGAAGCATGTGTGTTTAGTGATTTTGCCTTTGACAACTGTTGAAATTAATTATAAATTTGCACTTAAATTTTTTATTGATTATTTTAGCTAGGAATACGACATTGTCCAGGTTTGCATAATGTCGGATGCTTTAATGTTTTGGATCCAAGTGACTACATACAGTTTAACATTAGCTAGCTTACACATGATGGAATGTAAATATCAAATAGAAAAATATGCTGAAAGAAGTTATCAATAAAAGGGGAGCGCTTGGTTGAGGCAAGGTTGTAAGAATGTGGCAGTAAGGTATGATTTTGGCCATTGATGATATTGATCTAATGGTTGAGATTTAAAGATGTGGTAGTGGGATTTTACTATTTACTTTTTGCTTTTTACTGTTGGTAGTGGGTTTACTATTTGGACACGTGGCGCACCCACAAAGCACGGGGGGTTAGATGTGTGGCTCAGATCGTGCCTCACTGCCTCATTCTTATTTGGCTTGCCTCATTTGAGCGCTCCTCATCAATAAAAAACAAAATAGAATATTATTTTACTCCTTACCATTCAGAGTTACGAGGGCATTTGCAGCAAGGTGCGCAATAAATAATAATAGAGAGATTTTATTGATTATTGCTCTCATGCAGTGCACATATAGCAGATAACAAAAAAAACGAAAAGCAAGCATTGATAGGTGAGTAATAATGAAGAGATTGTCGGAAATGAATGCAATAAGGAGACACGCATGTTTTATGAAGAAAGATAAAGGAAAATTTACTTTTTGTTGATTTAAAATTAAATAAAAATCAGAAATGTCATAAAATGAACATTAGAAAGACATCCAACTAGGGGTGGGCACAACCCGGCCCGGCCAATGTCGGGTTTAACCCAACCCGGTATGAGTTTCGGGTAGGGTTAGGGTTGAGGTTCGGGTTACCCGATTTTATAAGTAATATAAAAAATACTAGATTTTTAACAACATTCGAATTTTACACCTCATCTGAATGAATTTGACTACCATATCAATTAATCTATGAATAAGTAACTGGTTTGCAATGAAAAATAAAACCGTAATACTAAACTTTACATCATAAATTAGTGATTTAAGCTTATATTTATAAAGTATTTATATCATGATAGATGACGTTGAATGTTTTATGCCTTTTATAAATTTTAGTTTTAAGGTCGGGTTTAGGTTCACATAATTGACCCGGTCTTTCGGGCCGGGTTAGGATTCAAATAAAAGACCCGATCATTATTTCGGGTCAGGTTAGGAACGAACACAACCCGGCCCACGCCCACCCCTACATCCAACTATTCAAATTCAAACCCAATAAATAAAAGTAAATTTTTTTAAAATAACAAAAATAAAAAAATTAAAGAATCTTGGGACAGAACAAAAAATGAAATAATATAAGTGATAATTCCGAATAATTGAAATGAATATGAGTATTGTTATTTGCTTTCATTGCTGCAGAATAAAATATAGAGAGATTGTTATTTTCGTTCTTAGCTCTTTGCTCTCTTGCTTCATTAAAATATATATAGCAAATAATCATTTTTGCTCATTGCTTTTAGCTCTACTTATTACATGATTTTTATGAAAATATGTTATTTTTGCACATTGTCACCTTACTACGGATGCCCTAACTAGTTCGTAATTGTATATTGAGATCATTTTAATAATCAATTCTATGGATTTGCGATATATTTTATATGTGTCGCTTAATTCGCCAAACTTCTTATCTTAGTGAGACCCTGAAAATGATACAACAGCAAATATTTAGGTTTAATCAAAATATATATTTGATTTGCCTTGATTGCAGAATTGAGTTGGAGGTTGTCCGGTCAGTTTTTTTTTTTTTTTTTTAGTGTAGGGTTACTAATATTTGGGTTTACTCATTGTGATGCATTATGAGTGGCATATGGGGCTCGTCACATTAATCTAAGCATCCAATTGCACTAAAATAATCACATTATTTGGAATGACAACTCATTTTTAGACTGATTAAATTAACAATGTGATTCCCTATCGAAAAAAAAAAATTAACAATGTGATTATGTATTGTGCGCAACTCCTCAAATTTCATATCTAAGTATCTAACCTTCACACAACCACATTAATTAAAGTCAAAACCACAAAACAGCATCCTAAGAGGCCTCGTCCTCATCTACTGTCTGATCCACCACTTTTGTCTTATAACAAATTGACTTTCAGAGTTATAAAAGTCTCTGATTTGTCTCCTTATCATCCACAAAGAACACCATCATGTCATTAAAACCTGCACATAAGACATGGAATAGAAGCTCTTCAAAAGAGCAGCCTAATCTCCAGTTGTGTGTGAATTTGTCTGTGTTCAGATTTCCATAAGAAAACTTGGAGAAATGTTTGCTTATGTTATGCTGGCCTTTGAGATTTAAATGGCATAGGATTTGCTGCATGGCCCTGGTGGGGTTTGCAGGTCAACTCTATTAGAAGAGAGATCCTAGCTTGCATTTTGATGTAATCTCACCATAAAGTCTTCTCCTTTCTATCAAATATTTGAATTTTGTTGACTCCCAAGTGGTTGTTTGTGGATTTTTAAATGTTGTGAATTATAAAGATGGAAAATTTTTGGGTCTGAATCTGAAGATGGTTATGTATTCAATCAATTTCTATTGTTTATTTTTTGATCTCTCTGCACAGCATTCATTCTATGGTCTCTCATTCAGTAATCAGTATTGCATTTATAACCCACCACATCCGCCCAATTCCAAATCTAGCTCTCTTCTCTCCTTCCACTTTTCTCAAACTTTACATAAGACTTCCAGGAGAGCTGTAGTCTTCATTGGATCTCAGATTTGTTTCTCTTGATGGGTTTTATAGCATCAGCATATAGAAGGATAAAGCAGCAATCTTTTTGAGTTTCTGTCACAGAAGATGAAGTGGGTCTTCACTGAAACCACTGGTGGTACTTTATCTCCATTGCAGCAGCCATATTACTTTTATGACTCATCATCTTCATACTCATACACACCTCCTACTAGTGGTGATTCATCAGGTTTCAATCTGAACAGTAAGGTCAGTCCAAGCATATTGCTCATCATAATCATCTTAGCCATCATTTTCTTTGTTTCTGGTTTGCTTCATCTCTTGGTGAGAGTCCTGACCAGATCACCTCAAACTAGAGACCCAGAAGATTCAGACAATGTGACTGCATTTCAAGGCCGGTTACAGCAGCTGTTTCATCTACATGATGCTGGTGTGGATCAGTCTTTCATTGACACTTTGCCTGTTTTCAACTACAAAGCAATCATAGGCTTGAAAAACCCATTTGACTGTGCTGTTTGCTTGTGTGAGTTTGAGAGTGAGGATCAACTCAGGCTGCTCCCAAAATGTAGCCATGCCTTTCACATGGAGTGTATTGATACATGGCTGCTTTCTCATTCCACTTGCCCTTTATGTAGAGCTAGTTTGATACCTGATCAGTATGGTCCAAACAAATGCTCGCCATTTGTGCTTGTTCTTGAGTCTGGGAGTGAGAGCTCAAGAGAACTTTGTACAGACAGGGATCAGGTCTCTATGAGCACACCATGTTCAATTGGAAGGACAAATTCCCAGTTGGGGTGTTGCTCCAATCGCGAACATGGGTCAATAAGGATTGAAGCCGGAGGCAGCAGTGAGAAGGTTGTAGCTGTAAAGCTAGGGAAGTTTAGAAATGTGGATCAAGGTCAAGGTAGTACCAGTTGTGCATCTAACAGCAATGTGGATGCAAGGAGATGTTTCTCAATGGGTTCATTTGCGTATATAATGGATGAGGGCACATCCCTGCGAGTACCGATCAGGATGACACCGACGAGGAAGCCGTCAACTAAGAAGCAGCCACTGCCTCTAGTTCCTGGTCACAGGCCTGCAATGTCTGAATCAGGCTGTGACTCAAGGAGAGAATTCACAGCTTTTGATCTGATGAAAATCAGTGAGATTGGCAACATCAATGGAAATGCTGTTGGAAGGAGCAAGAGGGAGAGCTTCTCAGTGTCCAAGATTTGGATGAGGGGAAAGAAGGATACTCAAAACCCCTCAGAGGGTTCATCTAGGAGAGCCTTCTCATTCAGATTTCCAACCAGAAGGACTAGCAATGCGGAGGAGGATCCAAAAGACAAAAATGGCAGTGGGCGAGCAATTTCAGAAATGGGCATTAGTAGATTTGAAAGAAGTACTTCAGGGACCGAATTCAGGTACTGTGATGAAGAGAATCAAAGCTGTGGAAGCTTAGAAGCTGAGGTGAGAACACCATCTTTTGCTAGGAGAACTCTGAACTGGATTGTTGGTAGACAAAAGAAGGTTGTGCATTCATCTTTTACACCTCAATCCAACCCCAGTTGATATTTATTCTTCTTCTTCTTGTGAGTTTCTTCTCAAGTTGACGATTCGTCCATGTTAACTTGAATCTCACTTATAGTAGAAGAATGACATAGGAGCTAGATTTGAAGGGTTATGAATACATTGGTTTGTTTGGTCTGCAGACTCCACCCCCCCTAATTGTGTGATCTCCTTCAATTTTGTTTACTAAATGCCTGCCACCAAGAACAAAAATGCTGTCATAAAAGAGCCGATTTCTGTATTAACATTGATTGGCAGATTAGAGTGGAAGATTAATCATAGTACATACCGTCAAGAGTGTAAGCATGCGACAAATCAAATCTAGCAATCCAAATGGAAAACCAGTTGGGGTAGATAGATTTGGTCCAAAAGATGACCTATTGATTCTGACCATGTAACTAACAACACTTCTTGTCTCATGCATAAGGTGTAAAAAAGCCTATTGTTGCTATTGCCAAGTCAAGTTTCAACAAAACAGGTTGGCATGGGAATCTGAGCTATTTAAAGAGGGCTCAGGATGGTTAGAGTAAATGCTACAAGAAGAGTCTGACTCTATCAAATTCAAATATTTAGGTTTTGTGCTGGAAACAGATCTCAATTTAATGAATGAGGGGCAGTTCAAAGAAAGAAAGAGGTTGCAGAGAATTTTTTTTTTTTTTTGATCAAAAGGTTGCAGAGAAATTTGATTAATGCTTGGAATTATAACTGAGCAAGGTAGCTGTAGTTACAGGCTGTTTCATTTGTTGAGAGTAGGGGTGTAAACGAGCCGAGTCGAGTATCAGGTTGTTCATGCTCGGTTCGTTTAAAATTTGACGAGTTCGAGCCGAGTATTTTCGAGCATTAAAAATATGTGCTCGTGCTCGGCTCGTTTAATTTTTCACGAGTTCGAGCCGAGCTCGAGCTTTAAACGAGTATTTTAATTTAATTAATTTAATATAATAATCTATAATTAACGAGCTTAAACCGAGCTTTTTATGAGTTCAAACGAGTATTTAACGAGCAGTTGAATACTCGAATTAAAATTTTAATGAATTCGAACTCAGCTCAAACATCTGAAAAGTCTAAGGAGCTCAAACTCAATATAAACGTTCATTGCCTGGCCTTCAAGTAAGGCCCAACTCGTGACTCAACTGGTAAGGATGTTGTTTATTTTATTCGAAAAATTCAATTCTTTCACTATTGTGTGAGCAATGTGGAACTTAAGACACCACAACTCTTTTTTGAGTAGATAGCTTTCTGGCATTTTTTGGAATGAAGGATTGATGTTTGAGAGATGGTGTTTCGACTAATAACTCGAGTAATAATATAGTCATAAACGAGTAATAACCGAGTAATTATCGAGCATATAAACGAGTTGTTCACGAACATACACGAGCCGAGCACCATCTCGTACTCGGCTCGTTTATTAAACGAGCCTAAAAGTTATGCTCGTGCTCGGCTCAATTAACTTCGAGCCGAGCTTTGACCGAGCATGTTCACGAGCGGCTCGCGAGTGTATCGACTCGTTTACACCCGTAGTTGAGAGAGCCATTATATTGACCTGATTGATGATCTGAACTTAGTCAGGAGCAATGGCTGCATGAAATTGTTTGGCCTTCCATAGACATATTTAATATCTCATCCTAGCCATGGATGATCTTTTTGATGATAAAAAAAATCATGGTGGGAGTGCATGGTTTTTTTGATCATCTCTCATGATCACTTTCTATATATGATTCAAAAAAGCATGGTGGGGATGCTCTTAGAGATCCATTCGAGCAAGCTATAATTATTTGACCAGGAATCAAAAAGAGATATATAGATACTGGGGAGCACTCGGTTGAGGCAGGGTTGGTAGAATGAGGCACGTGACGAAGCCACGTGAGTTGAGCCGCCATTTGCGTTCACACTACGAAGTAGTGGGTTTTACTATTTGGACACGTGGCGTGCTCACAAAACACTGGTGATTAGATGTGTGGCTCAGATCGTGCCTCACTTACCTCATTCTAATTTTGATGGTTCATTTGATCTCTTGTCTATAGATATAGATACTTACTTGGTATCTGGACCAACAATTGGAGCTGATCTGATATTCTGATTGATGATAAATGCTTGATTGGGATGCAAATTTCTTTATATCCGGACAGAAAAGTTCTTGACCAACAAGGAGGACAAAAATACCTTCTAATAGCTGGTGTGACGTGTGAGAGCTAGAGAGATAAGAACTTTGAGAGCAAGTACACATATTTCCCAGGAGACAAAAGCTGTGATTGGGAGAATATTCCTCAAGTGGATTGAATTGAACTACTCCTTCTTGAATACACTATATATTCTCCCTTTGTGACACCTGCAAATATCTAACTAACATAGGATTAAAGTGAGCAAACACAGAGTGCCAAAAGCTAGTTGCCAAAAAGAGTAAAAGAACAACCCCCCTATCCACTGCTTCTGCCTATTCTCATATGCTGCCTCAGCTAAAAGCTAGCATTTCAATCCTGCCTCTTGTATTTATTTTAACACTTACTGTAGACTTGTTCCATGACCTGATCTGAAATCCAGGTGAAACCAAGTAACACACTTCTATCATACAGTAATAAACAAAGGTGGGATTGAAGGCACATCATCATGTGAAAAGTCATAAGATGCAGTTTCTTTAATTACCACAGTCCCAAAGCCCTGTTAGTTACAGTTGGAATAGTACGAGTTACTGAGTATCCATTAGAGTATATACACCGGTAGTGATTTTGAGAACGTCCTCAGGGGTTTTGAGGACGTCCGGTAAAAAAAAATTATGCAGCGGTTGAAGGAGGATGTCCGCTGCCGAGGACGTGCTCGAGGAGCACGTTTGAGCGGACGTTCTCCAAAAATCACTTCCATTGCCTCAGCCAATTAAACTCCAAAAATCACTCGTCATCCTCATCCAATTAAACCCCAAAAAAAATCACTACAATTCGCACCCCAAAAACCCCAATTTGAAGATGACGATGAACAATACTGGGAAGTCGCCGCACGTCCGGCTTTGACATTAGAATCGCGTCGCATGTTGACATAAGCAATAATGTCTGAACCGAGCGCGATGCAGCCTTAAAGTCTACATGGGACGCGGAGGGGAAGTGTCGCGCGTCCTATCACTACGTTAGCACCGCGTTCAAAGTCGACATTAGGAAGTAATGTCTGAAGTGGGCGCGACGTATAATGTTGCGGTTGGACGCGACACGCTCTAATCAGAAAAGGAATTTGGTCCAACGGCCATATTTCCAACGGCTAACTTAGCCTCCAACGGCCATATTTTCCTCCAACGGTCATATTTCCTCCAATCTATAAATATGCACTTCAATTCACTCATAAATCACACAATATTTTCCTCAAAATGTCTTCCAATTGGTCTATGTCTGAAGATGTACAATTGTGTATATCTTATTGTCGGCAATCTGTTGATCCAATATCCGGCAATAGACAGAAGGTTGACAAATTGTGGGAAAAAATTCATCTTGATTTTCATGACAGTTGTCTTTTGGGTGGTAACCAACCTAGGGCGGAGGCTAGGTCTCAAGTTGCACTCGCTTCTCGTTTTGCCAAACTGAAGCCGATGTTGGTTTTCTGGGGTTCTTGTCTCTCCTACGCAGAAAGAAATAGGGAATCCGGATGTAATATGCAAGACGAGGTAATTATTTCATTACAATAATTATTTGTATATTAACTAGTTCTATTTGTTTGATTGTGTTGCTTAATTTCAAAATGAATAGATACGGAAATTTCGAAAAAGCTCAAACAATGTATATTTCGAAAAAGAAGAAGGAGTTCAAACACTTTTCTTGTTGGGAAGAAGTGAAGGCTCACCGCTCACCAAACACTTGCTCGAACAGAAACACGTACTCTCCCAACTTATACATACGAAGCCAACGCAGAAATTGATGAAGTACTCGTCAATGAAGTGCCTCCAAGTTTAAGTATTGATGATCTTACATGTTCTACACCTGAAAGCTACACCGGAGGTTCATCTAGTCCGATGAGACCACCCGGAGTAAAAGCGGCCAAGGAGGCAAGGAAAAGGGAAAATACGCCGTGACTAAATCAACTCAACGCCGAGACGATGTTTTGGAAACCATGACAAATAACCAGAAAGAACCTATGAATTGGCAAAGATAGCAAGCGAAGAGAGCTCAACAAATTCAATAAGATGCTATTAATGTTAAGAAGTTGGAGGAAAATAAAAAGATCATGCAAATGAATACAGAAATGATGACTCCAACATCAAAGAGATACTTTTCAAAGAGGAAGGCCGATATTGTCCGCCAATATGAAGAGAAGGAAGTCGAAGAGAACACTGAATCTTTTTCGAATTGTTACCGTCCATTACACTTCGATGTTTAGGTAACTTAGTGGTTTTAATTAAAATCTATATATGTAATTTCAATTTCAAGTAGTTCCAAGTTATGTAGTTTCAATTTCAAGTAATGAATAGTAATAGGAGGTGCTGCATGTTCAACGGCTGTACAAATAGCGCGAATAGGAGGTGCTATTATCATAAATAGTAACAGGAAGTGCTATTTGAGGAGGTTCTCAAAACAGAGAACTTCCTCAACGGGTGCATGTGCTCTTATGGGTCATCCAATAAATCTGAAGTTCTAAACATCATCACCTTTTTCACCTAACAGCTAAAACTATCCACAATTCTATCACCAAATTTAACAGTTTCAATTTCTCCAACACCCAACCTCTAGTAAACAATGATCATAGCCCACAGACTGCAATCCAAGGGCAACCCATGAACAGGGTACTCGATTTTGCAATACCAGGTGCATCACCATATCAACTAAATTCAATGACATCATAGCCCTTTTTTTTTAAAGATTATTTTATTAGATTTAGAACAAAAAAGGATTAAGGTCTGTCCCTACAGGCTGTAGGACAGTATTTTCTATGAGGGCAACTGTGGCGTAGCATTCCGTGCTTCACAGTCCATGCCCTATCCCAAATCAAGAGATAACAATATAACACAGTTCGATCTTCGACATCAAAAACTGGCAACCAGATTAATAGTATAAACTTCTGAATGACCAATCAAACCCAATAAGTAAGAGTAAAGCTATGATTTTTTTCATACATAAAATTGAGCAAATACCAAAGAGATGATGATTATGCATTTGAAACTATAGTGTTGATAACACTATCAACTTATGTTGAAATATAATCCTAGCTAGCCTAGTGGTGAATAACATATATGGACATGTCTATTTGGTGTTGTGGAACGTGGATTTTTGGCTGAGTGTTTGCAGGGATTCAAAGAGGTTTTGGGACTTTGCCAAATAACAGTTGCTGTTGAGCCTGAAGCAAAACGACGTAGTTTTGCTCAGGCGCGAATTCGTTTTTGAAGAGTTTGATAGAACGTTGTCGTTTGGCTAAGGGGTTCGTAAGTAGCGCGACGTCGTTTAACCAAAGCGTGAATGCGAGTTTTGAGATTGGCAGATGCGTCGTCGTTTCGTCCGAGCTCTTAAGTCCCGCCCCAAAATCCCAGCTAGAACCCTAATTCGAACTCAGTCGCTATTTCCTTAAGTTCTCAAAGCACAAATTGGACTTAAGATCATAAGATCATTGGAAATAAGACTTGATCATCCATATTACATTTACAGTGGGACACGTGCCACCTCCACATTCAAATATGCAACTTGATCCAATGATGATATTAGGGGTCTCAGGTTCTCGAATTTTTAGGAATTCTCAACCGAGCGCTCCCCTAATCATTGTAAAGAGTATTCAAATGGGACTTTAATCAAAGTATCATAAGGTTATCCAAGCTTTTCCCCCTTTGTTGTTGAACCTTTTAAACTTCCCAAAGATCATCACAACAATGAGGATGAACTTCCCTTTGCTGCTCCATCTTCCTGCAAATCCATACGTCTTGTCTACGCAAAATGTGTCGACTTCGACGCGCCTTTTGCAGCTATAGCCCATCGAAAATCCAACATTCCCATATGCGCTGCAATCACTATTTAAGATTTAGGATTTGGGATTTAGGGTTTAACAGATTAGTTTTGGAGCTTACCTGATGACCTCAAGGACAATGCTTAGGACGTTGAAATTGAGGGGGTCGGTTTTCAAGCTTTTTCGCTCCGTGATTGATATGAATATGACAAAGATGGCCAAGTAGGAGAGGTCAGAGAATATAAAATTCTCCAATCTGAGCTTATTGTTCTTGTTCTCTCTGTCAGATTCTATGCTTCTTCTTAACTCTTCCTCTGCTAATTGATCCATGTCACTTTCATCAGGCATAAATGTTAGGTATGGTGGAAAGTACCTGTAACAAAGGTTATGCAGAATAATAATGACAACATGATTCCAGCTCTTTTGTTTTGGCCCATGCAGAAATGCAGACAGTTGGTAACTTAATTGGTAGATAATGTGGATGTGAGAAACAAAGAGAGATTCTGACCTAAAGGCAAAGCGTGTTAGAAACACGTAAAGAAAAATGAATCGAAAGATATGAGATTTTTTCATTCAGTTATACACGAATGTCACTACGCCTAAAAGTATTACCAAGCTAGGGTCACTACTTTTTTGAGGATACGATTAATTACGATAAAACATTCCTATGTACAATAAGGAAAAAACATTCCTAGTTCCGCCTGAATTTCAATTAACAATGAATGCTTTAAATATTAAGCAAAACATACAATAATCTCTATAGCTATATGATGTAGCCCAAGTTAAAAACAGTACTACATTACTAGTATGTGGTTTTAGATTCTGTTTACTAAGAAATTTAGTTATTTTCGATTCTCAAATTTTTGTTTTTACGGTAATTAGAACTATATATCATTTTACCATCGTCGTAATTAATTTGACCTTGAATGTACGGATAGCGTAAGAGACTCACATCATGAGAATGAAGAGCACCACGACGGCGGTCGATAAGGTGGAAAGATCGAAGACCGATTCCCCACTATGCCTCGAACTGACGCTTTGGAACAAGCATGCAACAAGTCTTTCAAACCAACTCATCCCCGCAAATGCCTCCGATCCGCCCCAGTCCATAACAACAAGCATCACAACCTGAGACACCAACAATCCCAGCCCGGTCCAACCGAGCCACCAAGTGGCTGCACTAGAGAGCAAATGGTTGTACCCAGCAGCACTGTTGGTTGTTAAAATGTAAGTGTAGAGGCTGTTTTTGGTTATGAGCTCCATGACCCGGATGAGGATCCGGATGCAAATCGGGTAAAAGGTGTTGCCCATTAGGACTTGAGGGATTACAAGGAGGAGTAAGAATGAGTTGGTTTTGAAGATGGCCATGTTCTCGTTGGTGGGGACAAAGCCGCAATTGGCGAAGGATGAGGAAGTGAGGAAGAGAGAGAATGTGCTTGGGAGGATTGACTTGGATTTGAGGATGTTTGCTGCACTTGGGACAGTGATTGTGTAGAGATAGATAAACAAAGAGCCGCAGAAATGGATGAGAGATAAATAACCTAGTACGAGGTAAACTAGGGTTTTAACTGCAGTGAGTTTGGTGAAGCTAAGGTTGTCGTTATGATCACAATTTGGTTTTTTATGGGTGGTTGGGACGAAACCAAGTTCGGCTAAGGCGGAAGGGTTATTCGAGTCCGGTGACATCGGAGCGGTGGTATTTATACCGGCCACGGTGGCGGTGGCGGAGGCTTCTAGATTGGTTTGTAGTAATAAACCAAGCATGGAGGTGAAGACTTCACCGCCCAAGAACATCAGGATTCACTACAAATTTTTGCTGAATTTGCGTCAAAAATTTCCGTCGTAATAACGTCGGAGGACAAACTGACGATAAATAAACCGTCACATTTCAGCCATGATTCCGTCAAAATAAATTCTGCGTTGCAATTCCAGCACAATTCCGTCAATTTATTTCCGTCGACTTTCCGTCACTACTTCGTCAACGAATATATGTAATGTTTCCGTGACATACCCGTCCGGTTTCCGTTACTAATTGTCACACCTTCCGTCATATGTCCGTCCGGATTCTGTTACTGATTTAGTTACCGTACTGTTTGTAATTTCCGTTACCGTTTCATCACCTTTCCGTCATTAATAATAAACGTCAAATTTCCATATGTTTTCCGTAATCATCGACGGAAACATGACGAATTTTCGACGGTGGCTAATAGTTACCGACATATTTGACACTACAACCCTATATATCTGAAGTGTTATGAAGTCATTTAATCATTCAATCCTCAAGACTTTCACACAATTGATAGTTAATATGTCTCCTTCATTCGATCGTGTTGTCAACCCACCTAGTGTCGATCGTAGACAGCATGTTACACCTGTTCAAAGAAACCAGTAAGATTTGATTGTACCCTTCATATATTGATTGTTTTGATCGATAATTGTAACCATTATGTGATCTCAAACGTTGTAACAGTTTCTGGCCATTCACCGTTCATCCAAGGAGTCCAAGAGAATGCATGTCAAAATGCTGGGATGAGGCGTGGACATCGTGGCACATGATCCCACAAACTGCTAAGAGTATTTGGTATGAGGAGTTCCGGGTACGTATATATATATAGAGCTGTGACACAAAATTTTTGACTACATTAATTTGTTGTCAAAGGTTAAATGATTTTCAAAATGATTTGGTTGTAGAGTATTGCTGTTTGGAATGCAGAATATGAAAGTCGCATTCGGGGTAATTTCATGAGGAGATGCAAAATGGTCGTCGACGACGCAATGAGAACGCAAAGGATTAGAGGAATTTAACCGATTCCTCATATTTCACGTTTCTCATACGGTCAACAAACCCGTCAAATAGCAGAATGTTAAACGCCTCGCGATGTATTCAGTAAATTAGTGGCAACTTTATAATCCATGAATGAAATAAGTTACGATGGATGTATGTCATTATTCAGATATATGTTTTACAATTGAATTTGTAACTCAAATTGACAACGAACCTTCCTGGCGATGTTTTCAACGGAGGACTTTGGTGAATAAAATGAATTTGACTCACCTTATTATGTCAAAAATAAATCTTTGTTACCCAGAGCAGGAACTTGGCAAAATATAGTTTAGCACTTACTACAGCGCATAACCTTGAAGCGCTTTTGATGTAGTCAGTTACCACAGCGCTTAAACTTAAGGCGATGTTGTATAGTTAGTTACTATAGCGCTAAACTCATGTAAGTGCTGTTGTATAGTTACTTACATCAGCGCTTACAACTTAAAGCGCCGTCGAATTTGACATTCATACGTTCTTCGTTAATCCGTCAACTTTCCGTATATGTGCCGGAAATCAATATTTTGGACAACGAATTTACTACAGCGCCTCACGGTTAAGTGCTGTTGTATAGTTAGTTACAACAGCGCTTAACCGTGAGGCGCTGTAGTACAGTCACTTACAATAGCGCTGTAACCTTAAAGCGCTGTTGTATTCCAACTTACACCAGCGCTTACAACTGAAAGCGCCGTCGAATTTTGACATTCATACGACCGTCGTTAATCCGTCAACTTTCCGTCTAATGTGAAGTAAATCAACATTTTGGAAAAATATTGGAATCTCAGCTTTCGCCGTGTAGCTGTTTACGACAACTCTTCACATGAGTTTACAAGATGTTTCCATTCTTAAATGTCGACCGATATGTTCATTTTATAATCCTCCATGTTTACATATTATGATACACTTGTCGTATGTAACTAATCAACCCTTCGGCAAAGTGCTCCCTCATAGCATCAAGCACTTCGTCATCATATGGTCGTAACCCTGTAGGAAAACACTATAAAAACACATAATTAGACAGTTTAGTAATGACCTCAATTAATTGTTAATGGCTAATTAAATGTCGCTATACACCTACTTGTCTAATAATGTCATCCTCACACGTTCCATTTCTGTCTTGAACGAACTTGATTATGTCCAAAATATATTGCATGACATAGTAGGCACACAGTTCAGTGTCCGGGGGCTGATGCGGGCACTGAAATTAAGAATGAATTTGTAATGAACGAAATCTATTACTTAGCCAAATATTCAGTTGTATAACAATTGTTATAGGTTAATGAATATATTACCGTCACAGTCTTCCATTGTACTTCCTCGTCACCTGGTTGGATGTTGAAGTATATGCCCATGCTCCTGCATCAACAAGGTAAGTTTAACATACAAAATTTGTTAGGTCATGTTAAAATGGCAACTAAATTGCACTACCATAGTGCTTACGTGTCAACTAATTTTCGCGCATCAGGCCGAGGTAGCTTGTCAAGCGGATCGAGCCAAAGGGCCACTCGCTTCTTTGGGAATAGGACAACTAACATCCAATGATACCTAACATATATTCATGACAACCATTGTCGATTAGTGAAATTAGCCACCTCAGTGAAAATAGAATTTCCTTTGTTATAATATCAACTCACTCGTCCGGATCTACGTAGGGAAGGAAGTAGCAAAAATTATGCTCATAGTCAGGCACTCTCAATCTCTTCTGGAAGTACTCGACTCTCGTATCGAATGCCTCGGCCGTAGTCATATAACTCGGTCTGAAGAATCCAAACCGTACGCCTGGTGGCATCGTATCGTGGATGAATCTGGTTGCATTTGATTTAATTAGTACAATTCTTATAAACTTAAGAAACCATTTCATAATGATTTAAATACTTACCTCAGGTAAACTTCTGCTGCTGATGCACCCAGGGCTTTTAAGAGTGTGAACTCAGTAATGCAAGGACCATCCAAAATGACGAAGTCATCATCACCAAACAGTTTGCTACTAATGTACACCGAATATGTGGCTGACTTCTGCATCATACATGCGTGTTCATGCAGAAAGCGGCATTGCATTTTCATTCTCATAACGATTTCGTCGTCTAAACTGAAGCTTAGCATTTTGAAATATCTGAACTCGTCATATCCCTGTGGAAACAAAATAATGGCGGCAGGATGATTATATATGCCAAAGTGATAGGTGTTCAGTGTGGAAGACGTGAATATACGGTAGTTACCTTTTCATCAATACGTACTAGAGATTTCGGCCATCCCACGAAACCACCCACTGCATCCGATACTGTGTCCATATTCCCAAACTTCTTTGGCAGCTCCCTCCATCCTTCAAGCGCCTCGTCAACCTTCACCTTCACCATATCATCATCCAACTCTTGATATTGCACGATTCTTCCTTCCATCACTTTGCCAAGTGCAACGATTACCAATCCCTTGTCGGAACCGTCGTCCACGTGCATTAAGCATTTCTTCCCAACCTTAGATTTGACAACATAAAGAAAACGAGGCTGATACTAATAATGAACACCACACACGTTATTTATTTATATTGTTAAATAACTGCATAATACCTCAGGGATTTCTCCGAATGGGTCTGGATTGGGACCACCATCATGGGTCTGAATGGTCGGCGCGTGCGATGTAACAGTGGATCTTGTTGATGAATATGAAGACGAGGCCTTCCCAAATACGTCCCTCCAACCAACTAAACTTCCGACTCCACGTGTGCGTCCAGGGTAGTCATCCTTCCCTGTGGCCTCTGTCAAAATGTCTCTTCGCCCCTGTGATGTAAATAAGCCCTGTGCGACCTTCTCTTGTAATTGTTCCTATTATCAATCATTTTACGTCCATCATAATCTGATATGAGTCATCAGGGGATGAATGCTTTTCCTTTGTACAAGTAACTTACAATTTTTTCAGCCACCTCCCTCATTGACTCGTTCACGTACTGTTTATTCTTTCGCAGGTGACCCTTCATCCAAACCTCATGTCTCTCAACGTGAATTACAGGCTCATCCCCAGACGATGTTAACCCTTGAGCCTCCATCGCCGCTTTCTTCGCTGCAACGATATCTGCCTTCACCTTACTGTACCCACCTCGAGAAACTGTATGCTGGAACTTGTTTGATTTCGCTCGATCAATGTTCTTCTCCCTAATTCGCATTGCTTCTGGAGTCGAGCGTTGTTCCACGAAGTTCCTCCATTGCTCTGGGGTAACCCAAGAATACTTCTCTCTTGGGTCATGTCCTTGTTTGGACCCAAAAATGTATTCATTTGCGAGTTTGCTTTTGAAGTTTCTCCACATAGTTGCTGCCGCTCGCATCTCTGTATTCTTCAACTTACTAGTCCTGTCATTTTGGGGCACATCAAAGTATTTCTACAAGATGAACAGCAAAAGGTTTGTTAATTATTGTTTACAGCCATAAATTTTCACATGTATTCCATTTTAGAATATACCAATGTGTCTTCCCAAACAGATTCCCTGATCTCTCTAGGTACCGCCTTCCACTCAGGGTATGTAATTGGCACTAGAGATTTAGCTGCTTTCCCTGCATTTACATAAGATATCAATTACCAAATCCAACGAAATAACAATGTACATTACATACTATTTTTTTACCAATGTATGTCCTGAATGATGTCTTTATTTTGTTGGGAGCAATTGTTCCATCTGCCCCAATCGTAACCTGCTCTTTACTCCCATCCTTATGTTTATCGATAAACTTCGTCATATAGGTTGCCCCCCTTCTCTTACGATTTGATGATGACCCTCCATCCGTGCCACTATTGGTGTCCATATTACTTTGAAAACTAACAAATAACAGAAATTACATTACACTTCACTACTAAGTCAGTCCGAAAATGCATAAGGCAGTACAATGTTGACAACAACAATCATAACATTCTGGCACAACCAGTGGTATACATTATATCCACAAATAAATTATCAGTTGCTTCGCAAATGTTGGGACAACAGATTGAAACGCTAATGGATGAGTTTTATTCAAATACGGACAATCGAAACACAACAACTGCCTATCGTAACAAAATGAAACCAATATAAGGTTAAAACCGGCTGCCAGTCGGAAACCAATACGTTTACTTCAACGGGGAAATGGACTAAAGCGTAGACGGAATATTAAATCGACATACCCTTGCGAACGATGAAGTTTGTTTTGTATGATTCGGCGGCCAAAGTCGGCAGTAACAATTCGAATCGTAGGATATGAATCACAGTATGAGACCGAGTTAAACAAAATGTGGAGTAATTTTGTTGTTCAGTTAATAAACCTAGTTAACATTTGGGACAGCGTTTCTTTGAAGGCGCTGTATTCACTAATATTATTACTGCGCTTGCAAATTAAAGCGCCGTCATATGTTACAAATTACGGCGCACATGGCAAACGCGCTGTGGTACGACACATATAACAGCCCTTTACATGTAAGCGCTGTGACGGTTTCGATACGACATTTACCTCACTGACTATATCACAGCGCCTCATAACGAACGCGCCGTTGTAAGTTATTTATTACAGCGCCGACAAACTAAACCGCTGTCGTATCTAGTATATAACAGCGCTAACTTGTAAGCGCTGTTATATAACTCATATGCAATGTTTTGTTTTCATACTTTGAATTAAACATATCTTTTACGTAATGTCCTGTTACACGCATAACGGACCTATTGCTGAAATGAGACGGAATTATACATCTTCCAACCTATAAATACAACAAACTAGCTGGCTTTAACATTTCATCAGTAAAATTTCATACAATGAGTTCGGATTCTGCAGTTGAACGTATTTTCGCTGACATGTCTGAAGATGAATCAAGCGGTTCTGAAGGATATGTTTGTTCTGCTCAAGACCCATTTTATCCTTGTGATAATGGCTCGAACTGTGTAGGAGAGCATAGCTTCAGTCGGGAAAAATATAGACATGATGAAGACAATAGTAGACAAAGTGAAGGTGAACAAGAAGTTGACCAGCCACCTCCCCGTGTGTCATCCCGGCCGGACATGAAGCTCGCATCTGCGTTGACCACCCATCCTACTCCGGGTTTATGAAATTAGATTTGCGATTCATATATATGAAGTAATAACTTGTATCGGATTGATGTTCAACGTATCTAATAAAGTTAGTTTCCTTTTTTTTAATTTTGTTTTCATTCAAAAGTTAGTTTCTCTTTGAGTTGTTATTTTCCTGCCTAACTAAGTGCAATTAGTATAACGTACGTAACATATACAATACAAAATACACATTATGTTATACTTTTATATGAGAATTTGAATATTATTGCATTTACAGTAACGCGAGATTTTCGTAATAGTAACCTTTTATTTGTACCCTTCGTATACATTTTAAATCCATTTACAATATATTACATAGATGATGTGACGATTCGATGTCGGACCCTTCGTAACCATTACCTTATAATTCCGTTGTAATAACATACTAATGACTTAATTGTAACGTAAATTAGACGCTTCTCATGCCACCGACACGATATACCACATTCAAATGGCGTACATTAAAAAATATGCGTCGGTAATTCGTCATATTTCCGTCATTTACTGACGGAAAATTGCTCTTTTGGTGACGGAAATACGTATAGTAATTATTAACTTATGTAGTACAGGAACATACAAGTCACGGAAAATTGCTCTTTCGTTGAGTATATATGTATAGTGAGGCTGTTGCGAGATAGAACAAACCCTAAACTCTCTAATGGTCCGACTTTTTTGAAGCTACAGAAGTTTTTTTGGATTTCTTGTGTAGGTCAGTCAACGAACAACCAATTTGAAATTGTGTCGTGAACATACCCATACTGTTTTCCTTCGTCTTATTCAGAAGTGTTGGCTAATCGTGAGAGAATTTCTCAAAAAGGTCGATGGGAACAGATATTGGCTTGTCTACGGACATAAGTAATCAGATATGGTCGTTGACGGATCTGCACAAGCAATCCAAAAAACATCTGTAAAAGAAATCAATTACACCATTCCAGATCTACCTTGTGGGCGTCTATCTCCGGTTTGTTATGTTGACACTTATTTGTTATGTATAGTTTTTAGATTTGCAGTACATGTCAGTCGACTGTATTATATGGTTATTATGTATGATCATAAATTTCTGTTATATCTAGTTTTTCCCTTTCGTCTAGCAGCTGATGATGATCATATGGAAAATTTCGACGAAATCAAAATGCGTCTTATTTCCGTCTAATTAACGTCATTTTGTAATATTTAACAACAGCGCTTAACCATATATGCGCTGTTGTTAATAGACATATTTGACGGCCTTTATTTAATAAGCGCTGTTGTAGTTTCACCATACATGCGCTGTTTTGTTCAATTTGTCTTTAGTTCACAATTATATGTGGACGTTATATACTTGCTTGAACCCAATACACGTCGTGAGGTACTCCATTTCATTTTCGGGAGAAATAAAACCAGACATATATATGGCATATCTGTATCACGGAAGGAGCTGGATGTACGAACCTCGTTCTCATGGAGAGTCATACACCAATGATGTTTTCATCGCCGGTGTGAATACTTTCATCGAAGCGGCCGTGTCGAAAGGATTTCTTGCTAGCGACAACACAATCCGCTGTCCTTGTACGAAATGCAAAAACCGGCGATTCATACCTATAAGAATGATGGAGGAGCATTTGTACAAATACGGTTTCACACCAGACTACCTCAATTGGACCCTTCACGGCGAAGAGCTGTTCGAAATGCATTACATAAATGCAATCCCAACAATACCTGACCCTACCAGTGCTGTCCAATTTCAAGAAATTACGGAACAAATATGTAGTCATGCATCGTTCAACGAGATGGGTAATGATTTTAGTAGTCATCCTGAAATTGGTCAGTCTTCTAACTATGGTGAACATCAAACAGATAATATTGAAGCTAACAGATTCTTCAACATCATAAATTCAAGTTCAGAGCCAGCTTACGAAGGTTGCACGACAGAGACGGAGCTATCTATAAACATGAAAATGCTGGCAACAAAAGCTAACTACGGCTTATCGGAAGGCGCATTCAACGCAGTATGTGGAACGATGAGAAATCTAATTGGGGGAGAGAATAAGATCCCTTCTTCTTTTAAACAGTCAAAAAAGCTCGTAGCTGATCTCGGAATGGGGTATAAACGGATTGATGTTTGTGTAGGTGGTTGTATGATTTACTATGGCAGTGAAGAACATTTGACAGTATGTCGTTTTTGCAAGGAACCAAGATATCATCGTCCAAGACGAACAGAAAATCATGCTTCTTACCAGCGAAATGGGAGACGATCAATGTTTTACTTGCCGATTATACCGAGAATACAGAGACTTTATTTATCGGAGACTCTGGCAGCAGAAATGTGCTGGCATGCTACACCAAGATCAGACCCGAATCGCATGGTTCACCCGTCAGATGGGGAATCATGGAAGCATTTTGATCGGTGCCATTCAAGTTTTGCGGCCGAGCCAAGAAATGTAAGATTGGGCTTATGCACGGATGGATTTAATCCGTGGGGCATGTCGACTAAACAGTACTCGATCTGGCCTGTGATGGTAACACCATACAATTTACCACCGTGGTTGTGTATGAAAACGAGATTCATTTGGTTAACGATACTAATTCCAGGTCCCTCTAATCCGAAGAAGCGTTTGGACATATATCTTAGGCCTCTAATTGATGACCTTCAACATCTTTGGAATGTTGGGGTCGAAACATACGATGCCAGTCGGAGGGAGAGTTTTAGAATGCAGGCGGCACTCATGTGGACTGTGTCCGATTTCCCCGCGTATGCAATGTTATCGGGATGGTCAACACAAGGAAAACTCGGTTGCCCCTATTGTATGGACGACACCAAGACATTCGTGTTGAAGAACGGCAGGAAAGTGTCGTATTTTGGGTGTCACAGACGATTTTTACCAGCGAATCATCCATATCGGATTAATACTAGGAATTTTTACAGAGATCGAACCGACTTTGACGGACCAGTCCAATTTCGGTCAGGGGAAGATGTTTACGAAAGGGTTAGAAATTTAAAATACATATGGGAACAACTACCTAATGAGGTTTTCGCTGGCTTCGGTGTGGGACACAATTGGACAAAGAAATCGATTTTCTGGGAACTACCTTACTGGACGGATGTGAAGCTTAGACATAACCTAGACGTGATGCACATTGAAAAGAATGTGTTTGAGAATTTATTCAACACCATGATGGATGTGAAGGGGAAAACAAAGGATGACGGAGTGAAGTGCAGAAAAGATATTAAGTTGTATTGTCGTAGACCAGAATTAGAACTGAAAAACTATGCCGGTCGTCTTGTAGCAAATAAGGGTAAATATCAGCTTACAAGAGAATACCAGACCCGTGTACTGATTTGGGTGAAGTCTCTGAAGTTTCCTGATGGATTTTCGTCTAATTTGGGAAATAAAGTGGATATGAGCACACACAAACTAGTAGGTTACAAGTCTCACGACGCACATATTTTCATCGAGCGACTAATGCCGATTGCGTTCAAAGGTTTTTTACCAAAACAGATATGGGAAGCTGTATCAGAGTTGTGTACGTTTTTCCGAGATATCTGCGCATCTTCTCTTGAAATTGAGCGAATGGAACAGTGGCAGGCAAGCATATCTACGACACTGTGTAAGCTGGAGACCATATTTCCACCATCATTTTTTGACTCAATGGAACACCTCCCAATTCATTTGGCCGATGAGGTGCTACTTGGTGGACCAGTACACTACCGTTGGATGTATCCGTTTGAGCGTTTCATCTACCGTCTTAAAAATTTGGCCCAGAAGGGAAACAGAGCCGAGGTGGAAGCAAGCATTGTTAACGCATACTTACAATTGGAGACTTCGTATCTGGGATCCGACTACTTGGATCCCGAGTTAACGACTAACGACATACGCTTAAAACGAAATGAGGTTGCAACATCAGATTTCGATGATCCACAGATTTCTATTTATAATTACCCAGGAGTAGGTGGAAGTAAAGTTAAACGGAGGGTATTAGGAAGCGAAGAATTCAAGAAAGCAACACATTACATATTTAGCAATACGCCTGAGCTTGAACAGTATTTGGAGTTATTTGAGACCGGTTTACGACAAAGACGGCCGCGATTAAATGATCAGCAAATATACAATGCTATATTAACGGAATATCCAGAATGGTTGTCCTCCCATGTAAGTTAATCATTCTAAATTTATTTAATTATATATATGTTAATTAATTACCGATGTCGTTAATCGTCATACATAAGTTGATGTTTAGGTGTGGGAGCTCGGAGAAACATTAGCCCTACCACAATGGATTCACTACTTGTCCGGTGGATTTCAATCAGACGTCACGTGTTCGGCGACATACAAAGTGAACAACTACAAATTTCACATTGAGAGCCACGGTGAAGGGAGAAACACGGTGAACAGTCACGTTTACGTGAAAGGAATGGAGGGTACACACTACTACGGAGTGATTGAAGAAATAATACATATCAGATGTAGAACCAACCATCGCCTAAAGGTTGTCTTGTTCAAATGCCGTTGGTACGACCCTCAGTTTGTTAGATCATACCCGTCTAACGGGATTGTTATCGTGAACACTCACAGACCATACCCCCGTTACGACCCTTACATTCTTGCCCAGCAAGCGGTCCAAGTTTACTATGTGACGTTTCCGGGGTTAGCAGGACAAAATAATCAAGGTTGGGTTGCAATTTGTCCTGTCAAACCTACAAATGCAATAGACATGGAAGTAGCAAATGTCTCGTTCCAAGACGACGGTGAAATGGGTGTTGAACTGCCTGTATTGCCGATAACCGAAATCGGATCCGGGAACCTCGCTGATGATGAAATATACGAGTACAGCGAAGGAGACAGTAACGACGACCACGTAGCTGATAATCCATATACAGAAGAGGAGTCTGACGAGTCGTCGTGAATAATTCAAGTAAATAAGTAATTGTATGGTTTCAATTTTCATTTGCATCAAGCATGAACTACGTAAATCTAAAATGTCTGTTTGTAAGTATAGTGTTATACGAATATGACAAGGGCTGTCAACGTGTATACAAATAATTTAAATTGTCATACAAGTTTTAATACTACAGCGCTTTTTTTAATCAAACGCCGTAATGAATGTACAATACGACAGCGCATATGGAAAAAGGGTCGTGAAATAATGTGGTACGACAGCGCCTCTGTAACGGAAGCGCCATTGTAAGTAATTAAAACAGCGCTTATAGACATAAACGCTGTTGTATCCAAACTACGACCACCGTCTGTACTAATAATTTAAATTGTCATACAAATTTTACTACGAAAGCGTTTTTAAAGATTAAAACGCCGTAGTAAATATACAATACCACAGCGCATATATACAACGCGCCGTGAAATATGTATGTACCACAGCGCCGTTGTACGAAAGCGCAATTGTAAGGTATTACAACAGCGGTTATGTATTAAAGCGCTGTGGTATTCCAAAATAAAAATGCCCGCCGTTATCGCCCGCCTGAATTCCTAAAAAACATATCATTAACTCTTCAATTAAATAAATGACATGCGTTTTTAATTTTTATGACATTTGTTTCAACCCCAATTTCTCCGTTCTTCTCTCTTACAAGCGGCTTCCCGAATTTGCCCGGAATTCTGTCCAGAAGTTGCGTCGACCAGGTATGGAAACTCCTTGTCTGCCTATCGGCGTCTTACTCCCGTCAGCTTAATGTTGTAACCATATTTAGGGTTTACTGCCTTTATCCGTGTGTTGTGAATTGATTGAATCGAAGAACGAGTACGTCATTATACAGTTAACTTGTACTGAATATTGAGGAAACAAATTGTGGTTGGCAGTGAAAATAGTCGACTGTTGGTTTGCTGCTTCGATTTAATTTTGCTGATTTAACATCAGTGGGTTTAAATGGACGTGGCAGGGATATGGGACCACAGAAGAGGAAGGGTTTATCTACAAAGAATACCAGGACTCGTATAGGTACCGGCAGCTCCCAACAAACTCGGCTAACGGATGTACGCCCACCGAGACAGTCGAATCATGACATTCCTTCACCTCGGGAAAATCAACAGAATCCAGAAATGTCAACACATTCTATTCCAGTACATGATCCTCCAGCAGCGAGAATGGGGGCAGATGACCGGCAACGTACAGCATCAACAGGGGACATACATCCAACTCAGGATGTGTACAGACCTACGATAGATTCACAATCCGCTCGCCATAATCATATGGATGACGCCCAACCTATACAGGGACCAGAAGATTTCGACATGGACGAGTTACTGAATGATTTCGTGGACAGGTCGATGGGGAACATGGAAGCGAATTTGGAAGCCGACGGGAGGGAATCACCTGATGAATATGATGACGATCACGATGACCCAGTTAGGCCGGATTTCATCAGAGGTGGGAATTCGGGCGGAGGCGGAGTAGGTGAGGAGACACCCTTGGGCTCGATGCCACATGATTCTCGTCCTTGGATCACTCCAGCAGGTGATGACAAGTGAGTATTCAAAAGTGGTACATATATTTATACATTGCATTTTTGGAGTAACCACATTGAAAATTCTGTTTACTTGTGATTCGAGCTTTGACCCCCCTTCAGCGGTTAAAAAAATCGGGCTCCAATGTATTGCTCCTGGTTTTAAGGTTGGTTGGACGACGATGGGGACGTGTGATCCACAAGCTCCAGTGAAGTGGTTTCGACACTTTAAGGTAAATTGTATTCTAATTTGCTTTAGTTGCTTAAATATTTTTCTACTTTGTTTTCCTCAAACGGATTATTGTTAATCTGAAGCTTTATTACAATGTTTCTACTAAATGGATTTTTTTAAACAAATATATAATATGCATGTAGAGCTTGTACCGGTGGGATCCGATCCACACCGACCAAATTGAGGCTAACTTCAGGACGAAGGCAGCAAAGATACTACAAGATACTTGGAGGGGTTTGCGAACCGGGTCGACTAAAGGCCCGAAATGGTTGACCGAAGATCACAAAGTTGCGGGAAAGGCTCGATTTAACACGGACCCTTCATTCAAAGCCCGCAGCGAAAAGAACAAACAGTCGTATTCAGCCCGACATTCCAGAAACGGCACAAAGTTGCACGCCTTTGGGTCTAGACCAGCACACTCTCACATTGCAAAGCTGGTAATACTGAGTAATATGAAAATGTTAAGCCATTATCAAAATCAATTATTGTAAGACATTACCATTAAATTTGCAGGAAAAGGATAATCAAAGACAGGTGTTGCCAACTGATATATTTGACAAGAAATACAAGCGTAAGGATGGGACGTATTTGATACCCGACGGGGAGAACAAAAGGGTATATTACACATAC
This sequence comes from Rhodiola chrysanthemifolia, assembly GCA_033675395.1. Taxonomy (NCBI): domain Eukaryota; kingdom Viridiplantae; phylum Streptophyta; class Magnoliopsida; order Saxifragales; family Crassulaceae; genus Rhodiola; species Rhodiola chrysanthemifolia. Next base: position 26,272,171 of record CM066205.1, read on the forward strand.
CAATGAAATATGTTTATTAAATTTGTTTACGTTAATCTTCTACCACAGTTCTATTGTATTTTCTTATTACATTTGTTTCCTAATTTCAAAATATATTTGTTTCAGAAAGAACTTGCTGATGCTGAAAATGTGGTACTGAATGGTCGCGTCGGGGATGAAAGGGTACCGGATGAAAAGTTGGTAGAGGTCGCTGCATCTGTCATGGGAGTTCATCCGAGGTCGGGGATACCATATCTGTATGGTCCTGCAGCGACATTAGTATCGGACAAGTTCTCTTCGACGGGGAGTCCGTCGTGTGCAAGTTCTCAGAGAGTAGCGAGGGGCCAATCATCAGACAGTTACACTCAGGATCTGATGCCGCGTTTAGAGCGCATGGAATCCCGACAGGAGGCTGATTTGAGGCGTATGGAATCCCGTCAGGAATCCTTGAAGGAGAGCATAGATCAAATGATGCAAATGCAGGCGGCGATGATGAGGATGCTTACTACTACTATCCAGCAGCCACCTTCCAGTCGAAGCTCGGATGGAAACAACCATGATCCGCGGAATCAGGGCTCGGAGGAAGACAACCCCAGGAATTAGACATTTGAAATTTGTTTTCACTCGAAATCTTTGATATTTTAGTTACGAATTTTAATAATTAAAACATCGAAACAATTATAATGCAGGACAGATAAAACCCGTCCAAGTCCTCATCAAAAAATACAAAAAACAATTATAATAATAATAATAATTAAAACATCGAAACAATTATAATAATTGCGAATTTTAATTAATTATATGCATGGGAGTGACGGAATGTAGATGGAACATTGATGGAAACCCAAATGACGGAATTAAGATGGAATCTCGATGGAAACTTATATGACGGAATGAAGATGAAATATTGCAGATAATATGTATTGACGCAAATTTACCGGAACAATGACGGAAATAGTAGTGACGGAATTAAGATGGAATCTCGATGGAAACTTATATGACGGAATGAAAAGGAAATATTGCCGATAATATGTATTGACGCAAATTTACCAGAACAATGACGGAAATAGTAGTGACGGAATTGAGATGGAATATAGACGCTAATATTATTGACGCAAAGTTATCGGAAGAATGAAGGAAATATGAAATGACGGAAAAGTAACGAACCATCGACGGAAACGTTATTGATGGAAGTAAGATGGAAAATGGACGGAAAACAGGCAACGGCATGAAGACGGAATAATGACGGTACAAAATAATGACGGAATAATTAACGGAATATCGACGGAAACTCAGATTGACTATATGTAGACGGTATGGTAACGGAGGATGGAAACGGAAAAATGTCGGATTGGTGACGGAATTGTATGTTCCGTAATAGTGACGGAATTGGATCGGCATGTTGACGGAAAAAAGCGACGAAGTGTCGACGGAAAATGTTTTCCGTCGGGAAAATTTGCGTCACAATATTTGTTGACGTTATGCTGACGGAAACTACACTTTTTCCGTCAACTTTCCGTCGGTTTTCCGTCTGTTTTTGGACGTCGGAAATTTACGCAAAATTAGTAGTGATTGTGAAAAGGATGAGTTGGGTATTGGCAGTGTTCTAAAAATCCCCGCCTAGACCCGCCTAGGCGGAATTTTTCTTGAAGCCGACTCGATTTTACCCTAGTCGGAGTAACAAATCGGCGAGGCGATTTCCATCCGCCTAGGCGGCGCCTAGGCGGGGTCTAGGGCGCCTAATCGGCGATTTGAGGGACTGGGCGCCGATTAATCCGTTTACTGAAAATTGAACAATTAAACATAAGTGACTTAATTGTAATATTTGAAACTCAATTAAATGTAATCGATTAGGGTTTGCTAAACTAAAACATTCAGCATTCTACAGCTTCCTGCGTTGCGCTTCGTGCTTCCCTTTGCCAATCCGCGTCCATCCTGAAATCCAGCTACTAATTTGCTCACGTTCGTCGTCGGATCTATCCGCCTGGTAAAAAAACGTTTTCGTAGTTTATGTTCCATTGATTAACGAGCTTAAACCGAGCTTTTTATGAGTTCAAACGAGTATTTAACGAGCAGTTGAATACTCGAATTAAAATTTTAATGAATTCGAACTCAGCTCAAACATCTGAAAAGTCTAAGGAGCTCAAACTCAATATAAACGTTCATTGCCTGGCCTTCAAGTAAGGCCCAACTCGTGACTCAACTGGTAAGGATGTTGTTTCTTTTATTCGAAAAATTCAATTCTTTCACTATTGTGTGAGCAATGTGGAACTTAAGACACCACAACTCTTTTTTGAGTAGATAGCTTTCTGGCATTTTTTGGAATGAAGGATTGATGTTTGAGAGATGGTGTTTCGACTAATAACTCGAGTAATAATATAGTCATAAACGAGTTTTAACCGAGTAATTATCGAGCATATAAACGAGTTGTTCACGAACATACACGAGCCGAGCACCATCTCGTACTCGGCTCGTTTATTAAACGAGCCTAAAAGTTATGCTCGTGCTCGGCTCAATTAACTTCGAGCCGAGCTTTGACCGAGCATGTTCACGAGCGGCTCGCGAGTGTATCGACTCGTTTACACCCGTTGTTGAGAGAGCCATTATATTGACCTGATTGATGATCTGAACTTAGTCAGGAGCAATGGCTGCATGAAATTGTTTGGCCTTCCATAGACATATTTAATATCTCATCCTAGCCATGGATGATCTTTTTGATGATAAAAAAAATCATGGTGGGAGTGCATGGTTTTTTTGATCATCTCTCATGATCACTTTCTATATATGATTCAAAAAAGCATGGTGGGGATGCTCTTAGAGATCCATTCGAGCAAGCTATAATTATTTGACCAGGAATCAAAAAGAGATATATAGATACTGGGGAGCACTCGGTTGAGGCAGGGTTGGTAGAATGAGGCACGTGACGAAGCCACGTGAGTTGAGCCGCCATTTGCGTTCACACTACGAAGTAGTGGGTTTTACTATTTGGACACGTGGCGTGCTCACAAAACACTGGTGATTAGATGTGTGGCTCAGATCGTGCCTCACTTACCTCATTCTAATTTTGATGGTTCATTTGATCTCTTGTCTATAGATATAGATACTTACTTGGTATCTGGACCAACAATTGGAGCTGATCTGATTGATGATAAATGCTTGATTGGGATGCAAATTTCTTTATATCCGGACAGAAAAGTTCTTGACCAACAAGGAGGACAAAAATACCTTCTAATAGCTGGTGTGACGTGTGAGAGCTAGAGAGATAAGAACTTTGAGAGCAAGTACACATATTTCCCAGGAGACAAAAGCTGTGATTGGGAGAATATTCCTCAAGTGGATTGAATTGAACTACTCCTTCTTGAATACACTATATATTCTCCCTTTGTGACACCTGCAAATATCTAACTAACATAGGATTAAAGTGAGCAAACACAGAGTGCCAAAAGCTAGTTGCCAAAAAGAGTAAAAGAACAACCCCCCTATCCACTGCTTCTGCCTATTCTCATATGCTGCCTCAGCTAAAAGCTAGCATTTCAATCCTGCCTCTTGTATTTATTTTAACACTTACTGTAGACTTGTTCCATGACCTGATCTGAAATCCAGGTGAAACCAAGTAACACACTTCTATCATACAGTAATAAACAAAGGTGGGATTGAAGGCACATCATCATGTGAAAAGTCATAAGATGCAGTTTCTTTAATTACCACAGTCCCAAAGCCCTGTTAGTTACAGTTGGAATAGTACGAGTTACTGAGTATCCATTAGAGTATATACACCGGTAGTGATTTTGAGAACGTCCTCAGGGGTTTTGAGGACGTCCGGTAAAAAAAAATTATGCAGCGGTTGAAGGAGGATGTCCGCTGCCGAGGACGTGCTCGAGGAGCACGTTTGAGCGGACGTTCTCCAAAAATCACTTCCATTGCCTCAGCCAATTAAACTCCAAAAATCACTCGTCATCCTCATCCAATTAAACCCCAAAAAAATCACTACAATTCGCACCCCAAAAACCCCAATTTGAAGATGACGATGAACAATACTGGGAAGTCGCCGCACGTCCGGCTTTGACATTAGAATCGCGTCGCATGTTGACATAAGCAATAATGTCTGAACCGAGCGCGATGCAGCCTTAAAGTCTACATGGGACGCGGAGGGGAAGTGTCGCGCGTCCTATCACTACGTTAGCACCGCGTTCAAAGTCGACATTAGGAAGTAATGTCTGAAGTGGGCGCGACGTATAATGTTGCGGTTGGACGCGACACGCTCTAATCAGAAAAGGAATTTGGTCCAACGGCCATATTTCCAACGGCTAACTTAGCCTCCAACGGCCATATTTTCCTCCAACGGTCATATTTCCTCCAATCTATAAATATGCACTTCAATTCACTCATAAATCACACAATATTTTCCTCAAAATGTCTTCCAATTGGTCTATGTCTGAAGATGTACAATTGTGTATATCTTATTGTCGGCAATCTGTTGATCCAATATCCGGCAATAGACAGAAGGTTGACAAATTGTGGGAAAAAATTCATCTTGATTTTCATGACAGTTGTCTTTTGGGTGGTAACCAACCTAGGGCGGAGGCTAGGTCTCAAGTTGCACTCGCTTCTCGTTTTGCCAAACTGAAGCCGATGTTGGTTTTCTGGGGTTCTTGTCTCTCCTACGCAGAAAGAAATAGGGAATCCGGATGTAATATGCAAGACGAGGTAATTATTTCATTACAATAATTATTTGTATATTAACTAGTTCTATTTGTTTGATTGTGTTGCTTAATTTCAAAATGAATAGATACGGAAATTTCGAAAAAGCTCAAACAATGTATATTTCGAAAAAGAAGAAGGAGTTCAAACACTTTTCTTGTTGGGAAGAAGTGAAGGCTCACCGCTCACCAAACACTTGCTCGAACAGAAACACGTACTCTCCCAACTTATACATACGAAGCCAACGCAGAAATTGATGAAGTACTCGTCAATGAAGTGCCTCCAAGTTTAAGTATTGATGATCTTCCATGTTCTACACCTGAAAGCTACACCGGAGGTTCATCTAGTCCGATGAGACCACCCGGAGTAAAAGCGGCCAAGGAGGCAAGGAAAAGGGAAAATACGCCGTGACTAAATCAACTCAACGCCGAGACGATGTTTTGGAAACCATGACAAATAACCAGAAAGAACCTATGAATTGGCAAAGATAGCAAGCGAAGAGAGCTCAACAAATTCAATAAGATGCTATTAATGTTAAGAAGTTGGAGGAAAATAAAAAGATCATGCAAATGAATACAGAAATGATGACTCCAACATCAAAGAGATACTTTTCAAAGAGGAAGGCCGATATTGTCCGCCAATATGAAGAGAAGGAAGTCGAAGAGAACACTGAATCTTTTTCGAATTGTTACCGTCCATTACACTTCGATGTTTAGGTAACTTAGTGGTTTTAATTAAAATCTATATATGTAATTTCAATTTCAAGTAGTTCCAAGTTATGTAGTTTCAATTTCAAGTAATGAATAGTAATAGGAGGTGCTGCATGTTCAACGGCTGTACAAATAGCGCGAATAGGAGGTGCTATTATCATAAATAGTAACAGGAAGTGCTATTTGAGGAGGTTCTCAAAACAGAGAACTTCCTCAACGGGTGCATGTGCTCTTATGGGTCATCCAATAAATCTGAAGTTCTAAACATCATCACCTTTTTCACCTAACAGCTAAAACTATCCACAATTCTATCACCAAATTTAACAGATTCAATTTCTCCAACACCCAACCTCTAGTAAACAATGATCATAGCCCACAGACTGCAATCCAAGGGCAACCCATGAACAGGGTACTCGATTTTGCAATACCAGGTGCATCACCATATCAACTAAATTCAATGACATCATAGCCCTTTTTTTTTAAAGATTATTTTATTAGATTTAGAACAAAAAAGGATTAAGGTCTGTCCCTACAGGCTGTAGGACAGTATTTTCTATGAGGGCAACTGTGGCGTAGCATTCCGTGCTTCACAGTCCATGCCCTATCCCAAATCAAGAGATAACAATATAACACAGTTCGATCTTCGACATCAAAAACTGGCAACCAGATTAATAGTATAAACTTCTGAATGACCAATCAAACCCAATAAGTAAGAGTAAAGCTATGATTTTTTTCATACATAAAATTGAGCAAATACCAAAGAGATGATGATTATGCATTTGAAACTATAGTGTTGATAACACTATCAACTTATGTTGAAATATAATCCTAGCTAGCCTAGTGGTGAATAACATATATGGACATGTCTATTTGGTGTTGTGGAACGTGGATTTTTGGCTGAGTGTTTGCAGGGATTCAAAGAGGTTTTGGGACTTTGCCAAATAACAGTTGCTGTTGAGCCTGAAGCAAAACGACGTAGTTTTGCTCAGGCGCGAATTCGTTTTTGAAGAGTTTGATAGAACGTTGTCGTTTGGCTAAGGGGTTCGTAAGTAGCGCGACGTCGTTTAACCAAAGCGTGAATGCGAGTTTTGAGATTGGCAGATGCGTCGTCGTTTCGTCCGAGCTCTTAAGTCCCGCCCCAAAATCCCAGCTAGAACCCTAATTCGAACTCAGTCGCTGAAATTCCCAATTCCAGTTCTCTCCAAGATTGCCGAACGATTCTCCGATTGGTCTGTGCGTTCGTCTCGTCCCAAGGTCGTCCGTTGTCTGCGCTTCAATCGTGCACATCCGCTTGTCCAGTTGCCCGCTCCAGCGGCTTTGTTGTCAAGCATTCCCAGCTCCGCCCAAGACGGTTGCGAGCTGATTACGGCCGGCCAGTGTGGTTTCTTCCGCTGCTTTAAGGGAAGTTCTTCGTTTCATATGTTATTCACATTTGGATATTGCCCTTGATTGATTGAACATATTCTTGGTTGTATTTTTGGGAATTTTTGGATCCTCTCCAAGCCCTAGTGTTTAATAAATTGTAAATTCACCTAGCTTGATTAGTCCGCATTGTTTGATTAATCTGGGTTAGGTTACATCATGGTATCAGAGCTCCTAATTGATTCTTGGTGGATTAGATAGTGATAATCTTGATCACACATTGTTCTTGTCTTGATTGGTGATATTGCTTGGGACTGCCCAGCTGTGCTTAATCTCTGTCTTTCACCATCTTTAAGAATTGATATTTCTGTTCCATAATGGCTGATGCAGTGAGGCTCAAGCCATATGATGGAACCACCGATTTTTCTATGTGGAGAGTGAAGATGAAGGCTATTTTGATAAGAGAAAAGTGTTATATGGCAGTGACTGAGGGATGACTGGATGCTACTTCTGCTGAGAGGAACCAAGAGCTACAAGAACTTGCTCACTCCGAAATCATGGTGAGACTCGGTGATGATGTTATAAGACAAGTGGTAAACATTTCTAACCCTAAAGTACTTTAAGATACTCTAGACTCTATTTATCTTACAAAGTCTCTGCCTGGTAGAATTACACTACTTTGCAAGTTGTTTAATTTCAAGATGGATACAAACATGACTATTCAGGAAAATTTAGATGTTTTTCTGAAACTAACACAAGATCTTGAAAGATGCAAAGATAAACTTGAGGATACTCATCAGGCTGTGATTATTTTGAATGCTCTTCCACCTCAATTTGATATCATAAAGGATGTCATTCAATATGGTAGAGATGATCTGACTTTGTCTAAGATTCTAGAAATAATTGTTCAAAAGAATGACACTCTAAAGGTCTTTAAATCTAAGGGAGGAATGAAATATGAGTTCAAACAGAATGAGATTATGGTTTTCAAGGGAAAAACAAATTCCAAGTTTCAAAACAGGAAACAAAATAGATCTTTTCACACTGATTCTTCCCATGATAAGTCTAACTCCACTGATTTAAAAAATGATAAGCCTCATGGCACTGTCAAATGTTTTTATTGTGGAATTGCAGGTCATGTAATCACAAATTGCAACAAGAAAAATATAGATGATAGGTCTAAGGGTAAAACAAACAATAACAATGCCCCTAGGAGAGGTTTTTCTAATGTGTGTGAGTCACAACCTCAATATAAGAATGAGCTGCTTGTTGTATCTGAAAGTGCTGATTCACATACATGGATATTGGATTCTGGTTGTACAATGCATGCTACACCCTTTAAGCATCTTTTCTGCTCTTTGAAATTGTGTAATGGTGGTGATGTGAAGCTTGGTGACCACACTTCTTTGAAAATCAGAGGAATTGGTTCTGTGCCTATTGTTATGCATGATGGTGTTACTAGAACTCTGCAAAATGTTAGTTGGGTGCCTAATCTTAGGAGAAATCTCATGTCTGAATCTGTTCTTGATGATCTTGGTCGTGAAATTCATAACAGTCATGGTATTAGGGAAGTCTTGAGAAATAACACTGTGGTTATTAAAGTTGTCAAGAAAGATGGTTTGTATTATGTGATGACTGACCCTGAACTGAATATTACCCAAGCATCAAGCAATAAAAATACTGAGTTAACTAGGATTTGGCATGCCAGACTTGGACATTTAGGAAATAAGGGACGGAGTTGCTTGCATAAATCTGATATTATTCCCTTTGAACCTGTTGTTCTTGACTTTTGTGAGACATGTATCATGAGTAAAAAATCTGCTCATCCCTTCTCTAGTTCATCTTTTACAGCTTCTAAGCCATTAGAATATGTACACTCTGATCTTTGGGGCCCTGCCCAAGTTCCTACCATTGGAGGTACGCATTACTTCATATCTATTATTGATCATTTCTCTGGGAAAACTTGGGTTTACCTGCTGAAAAATAAAAGTGATGCATTTGACTGTTTTAAGAACCGAAAAATAATGGTTAAGAGTCAAAGTGATTGACAGATGCTTGTCGTCAGAGCAAATGTGCAAATAAATTTATAAGTCCGCTACTCGCGACTTAACTACTGGGTCGTAAGTGGTAAGTAGGGGTCGAACCCAAGGGAATTAGGGGGATAAGTTGTTCTTTAAGTTGGACAATTTTGGGATTGGTTGGTTGGTTTTAAAGCTACCAGCTAAGTGATTGATTGGTTGGTTGGTTGGTTTTAGTACTGGAAAGTAACTGATAATTATTACAATTAAAAGAAAGCGTTCGGTTTCAGGGGCCTTGTATTATATCCTGTTTATCATTGACCCTTAGTGAATCTTCTAAGTATTCAAACGTGTATCAAGGCCTTTTCCGGCGCTCAATTTGCCACACTGTCTAGTCTTTTGCAAAAGTGTTCGAAAGTGAATCAAGGCCATTTCAAGCACTCGACTTGCAACACTGTCTAATCTTTTGCAAAAAACGTAAAGCCCTTGTTCTACTTAGACTAGCACCCCATTTCAAGGTATACTAGCCTGTGTGCATCCATTTTGGGTTGTCTTTTCCGATTTACCCAAAATGGTGTTTGAGAGAGATCAAACTCCTCAGATAAGCTTTGCCATTTCAAGCATCCACTTACCCGAGTATGTTTACGAACTTCCACAGAAGAGCTTTGCCATTTCAAGCATCCACTCAACCTTGGAAGTTCTGATCTAATATATGGCACATAGAACAAGTTTTGAATACAAAGACGAGACACTAAATTAATAGTCTAAAACATTTTATAATACAAGTCCACCCCTTCTACCGAACGACTAGTTTAGCTACTATTTATCGCGCTAAACATTATAACTAAGGAATTGGAAATTAAAGGCGGTAAATAAATATTGAAATACTTACAACCGTTGAAGCGCCAAGGGAGCAATCTTTTATTTCCAAAGCCAAACTTACAAAACTTAGAGAGATAAGTGATTTATGATTTTTGGATGATACAAATGAGGAGGAGGAGGGTTGTATTTATAGGCTAAGGGAGGAGAAATGGATGGAGGAGATGGCATCCATGTGTTTTTGATCCAAGGGAGGAGGAGGAGGAGCAAGGAGGAGCCGCCACATGGGGGAGGAGGAAAGCCGCCGGTCACCATGAGGGGAGGAGCCGCCGGTTGCCGGTTGCCATGGAGGGAGGAGCTCCTCCCTTGGCCACCTCCAAGCAAGGTGGCCGGTCACCTTGTCCAAGAGTGCATTTTGATAGTTGATTTGGAATGGCCAAGTGATTTTAAGACTAATGGTCGAGCCAGATTTTCCAAATTCCATGGTTTGGTCGAGCAACTTGGTTTTGGTGCCTACGCGCGGGGCTTTTGCTTTGGGCTTGAATGCGGGCCATCTGCCAATGGGCGTTCGCCTTGGAGTTTCGTCATCTTCCACCTTATTTTCCATTTGGAACATTTTGGTCGAGGTGGAATTGTCAGAAGAGGTGGTTTGCTCGAGCAACTTGAATTGAGTGTTTGGTCAGCTCGGCGGAGGGCCTGGAACTGCTTCAACCGGTCGGGTGGTTCTGAGGCATTTTCCTACCCGGTCGGTTGAGTCTTCAATGTGATATTTTTGGCTTAAAATCCTCTTTGGTTTGATTTGGAGTGATTCAATGTCAGGATCCTTGAGATTTCTTCAGTCAGCGTCTGATCTTGACCTTGGAATGACTCTTGATATCTTTTCAGCTTAAAAACTCCTCCTTAGCCTGTATTCTCTCTAAGCTCTGAAATACCCTGTAGAAATATATCGGAACTAACAAGCAAAAGTTAAATAGACCAACAGTCTAATTTGGTGGGTTTTACTGTGTTTTTGATTCGTATAATTATGGTCCATCAGATCACCCCACACTTTTAGTTGTTCGTCCCGAACAATGCTATTAAAGGGCGGTACTCTAAGTTTGGTTTTAAAATATGAAAATTAGACTGTGGGACTCGATTTATCCTAATTCATGCATTACTTACTTATTACCAAATTGAACTGTGTAAATAAATAGAAGAAACTTAATACTTGTACCTCCGTGCCGAGATGCAAATTATTCCGGATGTTTCGGGAGATAGCCCTTTTTAGGTTCCTGGACTGCAACCTCGGGATCGTCTCTCACTATATGGTTTCCTTGTAGCTTTCTCTAGCACGTGATTGGGTTCGGGTTTCACTGGTTTGAGTACTTTGATTTTTTTCCTTTTGGCGAGGGACTGCTTTTGTAGTGAATTGGCATTTGGCCTTTGATTTGACGTTTTGAGTACTTCACTGTTGTTCGGTTAAAACCTTCACAATTTTGGGCCTTTGGCCTCTTGATTTGCTTCTTCGAGCTTTTTGCCTTTTTGTGGCTTGCTAGTCCATTTTCTCAGCCTTTTTGGGAGGTCCAATCATCGCCCGCAAGCCTATGGAAATACCTCCCCGCTCCTCTCATCGTTGTTGTTTCGCGCGGGTCAAGATGAGGGTCGCTCATCTATTTTCTCGGCTACTTTAACTAGAGAGAGGACGGTCTGATTCCCGTCCTCGCCTTTTCTTTTCTTTTTGCATAAACACTGCATGGCGGAGATGACTTCAATCTTCACTGAAACCCGAAGTGCAGCCTCCACTGACTTCGAAAACCATATAGTTTGATCTGATCCTTTGATTGCTTGCCAAGCCTCTCTAGGGCGATTTATGTCAACTCCACATCCCTAGTTTATCTCAGCACAAAGGACAAATGAAAAGTTACGTTCTAAGTTTTTAGATAGTTGAATTTTCACAAGGTAAATGCATGAATTTCGGTCAATCTTTTTCACATTCTTAAGTTCATATTTTCAAAAAGATACTATTAAAAATGAAAACAGCAAGCATGTTATTTATATACAACGGTGGTTCTCACCCCACACTTTTGAACGAAGGCGTGCCTTAGTTCAAAAGTCATGCAAGCTAATATATATGTGAGAATTACTAAGACAGAAAATTAAATGACAGAATTTAAATGACAGAAAGTAAGATAGTGTCGGGTTACCTCCCGACCAGTGCCTTTGTTTAACGTCGTTGGCTCGACGATACCTCGTTGTGGATTACTGGTTTGGGTCCCATGGGTGGCTCAGGTCGAATTTTGCCACCGTTCCTGTGTTGCTTCTTGCCTTGCCTCTTCCCGATTTCTTGCGAGATGATGTGCTTGGGTCAGGACTCCTTTGTTTTGGGATCTTTTCTTTCCAATACCCCGGAGGGGGTGAGGGACCTTCCACTACTAGCCTTTTGGAGTTCTTGTATTTGGGACTGCCTAGTCCAGCTACGGTGTGACACTGCTCCATCGAGGAGTCATTCTGCAGAGGCCCTTTTCCCATACTCTTTTCAGCCTCTTCATGGATCACATAGTTTTCAGCGATTTGTCTATTGATCGAAGGGAAAAGTCGGGAAGCTTGCATCTTAAGGCTTGGTTCTGCCTCGTTATGATTGTCAGTGAGGAACTGGTCGTAGATAGTCTCGGCTGCCCGGGTAATGATAGTCGGGTATGAATTGGGCAGTTCGTCAGTGGTGTTCTGGACTCCAACCTCGTTGCTTCCGGTGCTTTCCATATCTGATTCTTCTGATGGTTCAGGAGTCTCTTCTGACGGCTTGGTAGTTTCTTCTTTGTCTGCCTCAGGGTCAGCTTCATTTATCTGCATTTCCTCGTCAGTTTGGGGTACTCGTCTTGTGGCAGCGGCCAGGCCAATTATGAGGTACCACATGTCTGCAATGGTTAGGTTCCTGGCTGATCTCCTCATTGCTTCGTTAACTCTTCCCAGCTCTTCGGACCTCATCCCACGAAGAAATTTTTGGAGAAGAACCTTCTTTGTGAATCCATGGTGCGGGCAGCTTGAGACGATGGCATCATAGTTCGTGTAGTATTCGTCCAAGGTCTCATCCCGGGATTGTTGAAGGCACATGATTCTCTCACGGGTTTCTTGGCGTAAGGATGGTGGGGAGAATTCCTTCAGGAATGGAACGCAGAGATCTACGTAACGTTCTGCACTGCAAGCGGTGGATGTGTAGTACCATATCGTGGCAAAGTCAGTTAGAGAGAATTTAAAGCATTTAAGCTTAAATTCCTCTAACACTTCATTTTCAGGTTTGATGTGGTGGCAAACGTGGTGGAAGTTTTGGCAGTGCTGTACTGGGTCTTCTCCCTCCGTTCCTCCGAACAGGGGCAAATGTCGTGTTGTCCATGCATACGAAGGGGGTTGCGTCATGAGGACATAGGAGGGAAAGAACAACTAATCCGATGGCTAATTCCCCGGCAACGGCGCCAATTTGACAGATGCTTGTCGTCAGAGCAAATGTGCAAATAAATTTATAAGTCCGCTACTCGCGACTTAACTACTGGGTAGTAAGTGGTAAGTAGGGGTCGAACCCAAGGGAATTAGGGGGATAAGTTGTTCTTTAAGTTGGACAATTTTGGGATTGGTTGGTTGGTTTTAAAGCTACCAGCTAAGTGATTGATTGGTTGGTTGGTTGGTTTTAGTACTGGAAAGTAACTGATAATTATTACAATTAAAAGAAAGCGTTCGGTTTCAGGGGCCTTGTATTATATCCTGTTTATCATTGACCCTTAGTGAATCTTCTAAGTATTCAAACGTGTATCAAGGCCTTTTCCGGCGCTCAATTTGCCACACTGTCTAGTCTTTTGCAAAAGTGTTCGAAAGTGAATCAAGGCCATTTCAAGCACTCGACTTGCAACACTGTCTAATCTTTTGCAAAAAACGTAAAGCCCTTGTTCTACTTAGACTAGCACCCCATTTCAAGGTATACTAGCCTGTGTGCATCCATTTTGGGTTGTCTTTTCCGATTTACCCAAAATGGTGTTTGAGAGAGATCAAACTCCTCAGATAAGCTTTGCCATTTCAAGCATCCACTTACCCGAGTATGTTTACGAACTTCCACAGAAGAGCTTTGCCATTTCAAGCATCCACTCAACCTTGGAAGTTCTGATCTAATATATGGCACATAGAACAAGTTTTGAATACAAAGACGAGACACTAAATTAATAGTCTAAAACATTTTATAATACAAGTCCACCCCTTCTACCGAACGACTAGTTTAGCTACTATTTATCGCGCTAAACATTATAACTAAGGAATTGGAAATTAAAGGCGGTAAATAAATATTGAAATACTTACAACCGTTGAAGCGCCAAGGGAGCAATCTTTTATTTCCAAAGCCAAACTTACAAAACTTAGAGAGATAAGTGATTTATGATTTTTGGATGATACAAATGAGGAGGAGGAGGGTTGTATTTATAGGCTAAGGGAGGAGAAATGGATGGAGGAGATGGCATCCATGTGTTTTTGATCCAAGGGAGGAGGAGGAGGAGCAAGGAGGAGCCGCCACATGGGGGAGGAGGAAAGCCGCCGGTCACCATGAGGGGAGGAGCCGCCGGTTGCCGGTTGCCATGGAGGGAGGAGCTCCTCCCTTGGCCACCTCCAAGCAAGGTGGCCGGTCACCTTGTCCAAGAGTGCATTTTGATAGTTGATTTGGAATGGCCAAGTGATTTTAAGACTAATGGTCGAGCCAGATTTTCCAAATTCCATGGTTTGGTCGAGCAACTTAGTTTTGGTGCCTACGCGCGGGGCTTTTGCTTTGGGCTTGAATGCGGGCCATCTGCCAATGGGCGTTCGCCTTGGAGTTTCGACATCTTCCACCTTATTTTCCATTTGGAACATTTTGGTCGAGGTGGAATTGTCAGAAGAGGTGGTTTGCTCGAGCAACTTGAATTGAGTGTTTGGTCAGCTCGGCGGAGGGCCTGGAACTGCTTCAACCGGTCGGGTGGTTCTGAGGCATTTTCCTACCCGGTCGGTTGAGTCTTCAATGTGATATTTTTGGCTTAAAATCCTCTTTGGTTTGATTTGGAGTGATTCAATGTCAGGATCCTTGAGATTTCTTCAGTCAGCGTCTGATCTTGACCTTGGAATGACTCTTGATATCTTTTCAGCTTAAAAACTCCTCCTTAGCCTGTATTCTCTCTAAGCTCTGAAATACCCTGTAGAAATATATCGGAACTAACAAGCAAAAGTTAAATAGACCAACAGTCTAATTTGGTGGGTTTTACTGTGTTTTTTATGGTCCATCAGTGATCATAAAGTGAAATGTCTTAGGACTGATAATGGTTTGGAGTATTGTAATGGCATCTTTGATGAGTTTTGTAAGAGTAATGGGATTAAAAGACACTTAACTGTGCCTAGAACACCTCAACAAAATGGGACAGCTGAACGAATGAATAGAACTTTGCTAGAAAAGACAAGATGTTTACTACTAAGTTCTAGTTTGAAGAATTTCATGTGGGGTGAAGCCCTTGTGACTGCTTGTTATTTGATTAATAAGAGTCCATCTTCTGCCATTAATTTTAAAACTCCTTATGAATTGTGGTTTGGTAAGAAACCTGTCTTGCATTACTTAAAGTCATTTGGCTGCACTGTGTATGCTCACACATCTCAGGGAAAACTCCAGCCAAGGGCTGAGAAGGGAGTTTTCATTGGATATCCAGATGGAGTCAAAGGATATAAAATCCTTTTGATCCAACCTGGAGGGTATAAGTTGATAGTAGCTAGGTCAGTCACCTTCAATGAGAAGGATTTTTACTTTAAAAATAGACTAACAACTTCATCTGAGAATGCAGACCATAGACAGGAAGACACAAGTTTTGTTTCGCATCTGCCAGCCACAAACTTACAGAATGATCAAGGAAATGAGCCAGAATTTGATCAAGGAATACCACAACAACAAGCCAGTGAGGATGTCCCAGATGGACCTCAACAGATGATGGAGAATACCAATCCATCAGAGTCACAAACTCAGCAATCAGGTGGGGGAGAAGGTACAATTTCTCAACCTATTTCCCCTGCCGTTCCCATGTTTTCTACTGATCAATTCTCTGGGAGTTTGGATAACAGTGCTGATATTTCTGTTGCTCATAACACTGTGATCAGTCGATATTTTGACTAATTATTCACTACATTCGATGAAGGATAACACCTGTTCTCCCGAGCAAATTGTCCCCATTTGATGTTTTTCCTTGTGTTTCAGGTCTATCCTTCCTTCAGAGCCGACGAATGACGAAAGGACGAAAGGTCGAAGAATCAAAGGAAAAATGCATGTTTTCCAACAAAGGGCCCGTCCACCCCGTGACCACACCATATGCTACAGGCGCAGACCCCGTGACGCCTCTATATGTCACGGGCGTCACGGTCGTTACGGACCGACTCAGGAAGTTGTGAAATTCGCAGACCCCGTGACGGCCTGCGACGAAGTCAAGTCACGGGCACGGACCCCGTGACGGCCTCCCGTCTCACGGGTGTCGCGGGCACCGTCAGAAGGCAAAATTATCTGCTGATTTCCTAATCCGTTTTTGGCATGTTCTGATCCTTTTTGGGAATTGATCAATACTTGGGCTATAAAAGGGCAACGACCAGAGTATTCCAGGTGTGCTTGGATAGAGATTAAAGAACCCTAACTTGGGAGAAGACAGGGATCATCGCAAGAGATTGAGGATTCAACGAGCCACATTGTCTACACGGTTTCCTCGTCCTTAATTTCTTCATATACACTACTTTTGGTTAACTTACCGTGAGTAGTGAGTAGTCTTCTTATTCTGGGATCCTACGGATCCCGTGCTATGTACCCAACTCTTCATGTGATCAATTGAATGTGTTTTCATTAATGCAATTCGAATATTCAATTTCATCGTGCTTAATTTTATCGTTCTAGCAAGTTTTACATTGAATGGGATGTTTGCATGCTAGAACGTATTTAGGTTATTTACCGAAAGATGGATGGGTCCTAGGTATTAATCGGAATCGCATGAAATTGATATTAGGTCAGGGTAGCTACAATGGTAGTACATGAATTAATAGGAAAGTTGACTTTCGTCTGAAAAACCTTAAGTTTAATAAATCGAGATTGTTGATAACCCGTGGATGGGCGGCTTTCAACGATTGAGATTAATCTAGACAATGGTCCGTGGATGGGCGACTTGTCTAGTGTTATTTCGATTTATTTCCATATTCGATAGCATGATGAATTTATGTGACATGATTGCATGATTAGTGGGGTTTGCACGGGTGAAGTATGATTCTGGAATTCTTTCTCTGATCAAGTACAAACCATTTAATTTCTGCATATTTATTTTCTGCTGTTTTCATCACAACAAAACCTTGAATCGTTCGGAATAGCTAAATAGGTCACTTATTAGCTAGTATTCACACGCGTTGTTCCTTGGATCGACCATTGGCTTACCAAGGTTTAGAAATTTTGTTTGATTGCAACTTGACCCCTAAAACATATAACTTGACAACTATAAAGGGTTAAAAATACGATTGTCACACTGTGAATATGGATACAAATGGATCTAGTTTTCATCATGAAAATGCTTTAAGCAATTATGTGCTTTCTAGAGACAAAGCCCCAAGGAATAGAATTCCCAATAGGAGGTATGAAGCAAATGTGACTGAGAAATTGTCTTGTGATGCTGAGTTTGCCATATTGATTGCTGAGAATGTGAAACACAATATTCCTGAAACTTTTAATGAGGCCATGTCTAGTAAAGATGCTACACTGTGGAAAAATGCTATGATAGAAGAGATACAATCTATGCATAAAAATGAGACTTGGAAGTTAGTTCCAAAACCTGAAAATGCAAAAGCAGTAGATTGTAAATGGATTTTTAAAGTAAAAGAGGGCAGCACACCTAATGAGCCACCTAGGTTTAAGTCTAGGTTAGTGGCTAAAGGTTTTTTACAAAAGGAAGGTGTTGATTACAATGAAATTTTTGCTCCAGTTATTAAGTACAAAACCATGAGACTTTTGATGGCAATGGCCACTATTTTTAACTGGGAGATTGAACAAATGGATGTAAAACCCGCTTTTTTACATGGTGACTTGGTTGAAACAATTTATATGAAACAAACAATTGGTTTTATAAACAAAAACTGCCCTAACCATGTCTGTCTTTTACAAAAATCTATTTATGGGCTAAAACAGTCACCAAGACAGTGGAACAAAAAGTTTGATGCATGTATGATCTCTTTGGTATTTTTTAGAAGCAAATATGACACTTGCTTATACTTGAAAAATGTTGATTCCGAGGACCGAGCTTTAGCTCAGTGGAGCGAGCTCACCGGGCTGAACTTCGACTTCCCCGATTCAAGTCCTCATTCCCTCAAAATTTGAGCAGATACTAACCCCCTAACCCAGCCAATTCAAAAAAAAAATGTTGATTCCAAGTGCCCTGTTTTTGTCCTACTCTATGTGGATGATTTGCTTCTTATTAGTAGTTCCTTAACTGTCATTACTGGTGTGAAATTTGATCTGAAAGCTCATTTTGATATGATATGATTTGCTTCTTATTAGTAGTTCCTTAATTGTCATTACTGATGTGAAATTTGATCTGAAAGCTCATTTTGATATGAAGGACATGGGTAAAGCTCAGAAAATTCTTGGTGTTCACATTATTAGGGATAGACCTAGAAAACTCATGTATTTGTCCCAAATTGATTATGTGATTAAGGTGCTTAATAGATTTGCTATGAATGATAG
This sequence comes from Rhodiola chrysanthemifolia, assembly GCA_033675395.1. Classification (NCBI taxonomy): domain Eukaryota; kingdom Viridiplantae; phylum Streptophyta; class Magnoliopsida; order Saxifragales; family Crassulaceae; genus Rhodiola; species Rhodiola chrysanthemifolia. The sequence continues at coordinate 26,290,491 of CM066205.1, forward strand.
TAAATACTCCCATATACCCTTAGGAGGGCACCTGATTCTTTCAAAAGATGATTGTCCGTAAACTGATGCGGAAAAATAGAAAATGTCGCAAGTTCCCTATGATGTTGCAGTGGGCTCAATAATGTATGTCATGTTATGACTAGGTCTGACCTTGCCTTTGCAGTGAGTGTGTTTAGCAAGTACATGTCGAACCCAGGTTCTAAGCATTGGGAAGCAATGAAATACTTGCTCAAGTATTTGTTAGGTACTAGGAACATAGGGTTGATCTTTGGCCAGCATAATGCTAGCTCAGAATTGCAATGTTATTTCGATTCTGACTAAGCTAGCAATAAGGATAATAGGAAGTCTACGATTGCTTTTTTCTTTACATGGGCAGACAACTGCATCTCCTGGAAAGCTCAACTACAATCCATTGTAGCTCTGTCCTCAACTGAGGCAGAATACATTGCTGCAGTTGAGGCTTCCAAGGAGGCTTTATGGCTTAAAGGAATTTTGCATGAAATAGAGGGTAGAACCTATGTTCCTGTCATTAACATGGATAGTCAATCTGCATTGTGTCTTTGTAAGGACCCGGTATATCATGAAAGGTCCAAACACATAGATGTTAGGTACCATTTCATTAGGGACATGGTTGAGTCGAAAAAATTCATTATTAAGAAGATTTTGGGAGAAGGCTGACTTTGGTACAAAGATTGTACCTGCTGCCAAGTTTGAGTTTTGTAGGAAATCACTCAATATTGGAGATGTGACCAGAGTGGAGCTTTGGTGGATATTGGTAAGGCCAGGTATGGCCTGACTCATGTTTTTCATTCTACTAGTTCCCTGTTTTTCAGCTTCATTTGGTATTGGTTCGGTTGGACTGCTTGCTAGGATTAGTAAGGCAAATGTTGAAATATAATCCTAGCTAGCCTAGTGGTGAATAACATATATGGACATGTCTATTTGGTGTTGTGGAACGTGAATTCTTGGCTGAGTGTTTGCAGGGATTCAAAGAGGTTTTGGGACTTAGCCAAATAATGGTTGCTGCTGAGCCTGAAGCAAAACGGCGTAGTTTTGCTCAGGCGCGAATTCGTTTTTGAAGAGTTTGATAGAACGATGTCGTTTGGCTAAGGGGTTCGTAAGTAGCACGACGTCGTTTAACCAAAGCGCGAATGCGAATTTTGAGATTGGCAGCTGCGTCGTCGTTTCGTCCGAGCTCTTAAGTCCTGCCCCAAAATCCCAGCTAGAACCCTAATTCGAACTCAGTCGCTGAAATTCTCAATTCCAGTTCTCTCCAAGATTACCGAGCGATTCTCTGATTGGTCTGTGCGTTCGTCTCGTCCCAAGGTCGTCCGTTGTCTGCGCTTCAATCGTGCGCATCCGCTTGTCCAGTTGCCCGCTCCAGCGGCTTTGTTATCAAGCATTCCCAGCTCCGCCCAAGACGATTGCGAGCTGATTACGGTCAGCCAGTGTGGTTTCTTCCGCTGCTTTAAGGGAAGGTCTTCGTTCCATATGTTATTCACATTTGGATATTGCCCTTGATTGATTGAACATATTCTTGGTTGTATTTTTGGGTCCTCTCCAAGCCCTATTGTTTAATAAATTGTAAATTCACCTAGCTTGATTAGTCCGCATTGTTTGATTAATCTGGGTTAGGTTTACAACTTATTTATGATCAACTTCACAACACAGCTCAAATGACTTACTTTGATCATCACTTCTGGCCGCCTCAGCGGCATTTAATCGAACATTTACTCCACAATCCGCTGCCCTCGCTAGTCACGCATCAATACAATTCGAGTGTAAAACGACACCACATTTAGGCAGAATCACCGTACGCGAATCACTCCAAGCAGATCACGCATTCCGAATCATCCGCTTGATCGCGCGTAAAAGAATGTTTTTTGGAATATAGAGACGGCAAATATTTTGATTTTTGATTTTAAAATAATAATAAATAAATGTTAACGAAATATGAAAGTATGTTGCGAAAAGGTTTGGTCTTGACAAATTGTAAAGCGGTCAATGGTTCAATTCCCTAACATTTTCTCGTTTTTTAATAAAATAAAAAAATGAAAGTGTGTTTTATGATCCAATGGGCTGTTTGTTATGGGCCCAAAACAATGGCCCGAGTCGTGGTCTGGCAATTCAACATGGGAGAGAAAATACTACTAAATAGTGTCCTTTGGGTTTGTTATTTGAATTTTATTTTTAAATGTTTCTTTTACGCTTTTTTTAAATTATATTATAATTCTAACAAGTTTTCTTTTTGAAATTATACTTTAATTTAATATTTTTTACTGATACTTTAATTTTAGGGAAAAGTATAAAAAGCGGTAGCGAATTACCACTCATTTCCATCTTTGTCAGTACTATTGAAATTTCCAAAATGGGTGCAAACTATATAAATTTTTTCCAAAATGGGGTAAAACTTATATAATTTAACGGAATTATAAACACCGTTATCGGTTTTATAACCCCGGAATATTTTTCCTTTTTTTCAACAATTATTAGATTAGATTCCTAGAATTTTGCGTATGAGTAATTATCATAAGATTTGGAAATACTCAGTCCTTTTAAATTACGCAACGAACATACCTTAATGTCAAGTCATGGATTAGATGAAGTCGTATTAAGTAAATCAAAAAGAAATATTAAGGTATGTTCGTTGAGTAATTGAAAATGACTGATTATTCCCAAATCTTATGATAATGACTCATACACAAAACTCTAGTCTAATATAATAATTGTTGAAAAAAAGGAAAAAATAATACATGGTTATAACATCATTAACGGTGTTTATAATTCCGTTAAATTATATAGGTTTTACAACAGTTTGGAAAAAATTTATATAATTTACTTCCTTTTTAAAAAATTTAATAGTTCTAACAAAAAAATTGAAAATAGATGATAATTCGCTACTTTTTTTTTTTATACTTTTCCCTTAATTTTAATTTGAAAGTAGATTGGCAAAAAAGTGAGACCAATAAATGACAACACATGCAATTGGAAAGATGTGCCTTGTCTATTTATAGTTTTGGCTTTTGGCTCAGAAAATGACAAACTGGCCTTATTAATCAAAACTTTGAAAGCCATCCCATAGACCCGTACCCACCCCCCGTAGGGTAGGGTGTCTTTAACTTTGTCCATTTCCAATGCATCATGATTTCATCTTACAGCTTTCCAAATCTCGAAGTCCCAAGTATCAGCTTCTTCATTAAATTACAACTGCCCTTTTGCTGAATTTCATGCACTTGAAAAATATGTGACACATGCAGATAAACTATTTTTATTGTCCAGATAACAACAATCATTTTTATATAAACCATTGATCAATAATAATTTAATCATTCATAGAAAAAAAGAACACTAGGAAAGAATTGTGGACAAACGAAAATAGAGATCAAGCTGTTTTGCCCCTTCCCTTATTTCTCGTCTTTTTTATACATATACTATGTTGTATATTTACAATGACCTATAGATACCTGTATTATCCTATAATAATAATAATAAAGTGATGAGAGATACCTGAAAATTTTAAGGATAACTGTATTCTCTCATACGCATTGCCCGTCTACAACCACCTTGATTTTATCAGGCAGCCAGTCTCCCAAGCTCAGGTCATTTGAGGTGCCTTCGTCTGATTCTAGCTGAACAACTATTGATTCATCTGTTTCAGCATCTATGACTGGCTTCATTCTTGTTTTTAGCTGTTGGAAGGTAGGAACAAGGACACTTTCCAGCCATTCTTCTAGTCCTGTTTGTCCTCCTCGAATTCCTTGTGAGATTTTTTCCAATGCATGCTCTTCGACTTCAATGGTTAATCCATTACGAATGATGGAGGAAAATGAGGTTTTGATGGAGCTAGAGACTCTTTGGTGAATGAGGCTCAAGTTTACTGGGTCAAAGACAATGGTATTGTCAATGAAATTGATCAGCTCCTTCATTGCTGGGTGTAGTAGTGTTGGCAAGTCATGACTATCTCTACGCCAACTATCATTATCATGATCAACAGTGAGTTCACTGGAGTTCCACGGAGAGTCTGCTCTTTCTTCATTAGCAGCTTCGTTTAAGTCGAGGGATAATGATGAGTTTATATCTTTCCTTGGTCTCCACGGCCTATCATCATCTGTCAGCCAATTGGCTCGCCGTTTCCTTCGTCTCTCATTCACTACCAACCTTAATTGGCAACCATTCCGGGCTGCAGGTCCAGTGGCGAGCTTTTGGCTGAATGATGATACAGCACCGACTATGTCGTCAGTCCCTGGATTTGTAGTAAGAATGAAAATAACACTTCCAAGGCTGATTTCTCGGCCATGTGAATCAGCAAGACGACCTCTCTCCATTGCTCTTTTTATGCTCCCACGAATAAGTAAATCCGCTTCATCTATATCGTCTAGCAAAATTACTGAAAACTGATTTCTTCGAACAGCCTCAGTTATTCTATCCAGAACTGTTTTACCGCGGAAGCTCGTATTACGTACCCCCTCATTGCGCTTTACACCGAGCGAAATCACAACTGGGTCGAGGCCACATACGACATCCGACAATACTGAGGCTATCTTTTTCTTGGCAGCCCTGTCTGGACCTGTGAACAGTAGCCACACATCATTTTTCGAGCTACTACCTCGTTGTTTGCCATTTCCTAGTTTGCACTGCGTCACGGTTGTTGCCACAGCAGAAGCTGCCTCTTTTTGCCACCAGACCTTCTCAGTTAGGTTTCTAAGCAGCTTCTTGAAAGAATCAGCATCTAGCAATGAGCTCAGAAGTTTATTAGCCTGCATTTCAATAGAGACATTCTCTGGTTCCGAGGAAATACAACTGATCAAGTCCCTTATACCCTCATTCAGAATTGCAGCTCTGGTTTCAGCGGTTTCCTTCCGCCCAAGGATCAAGTCTGTTCTTACTGGACTCGCAGGCTTGTCAATAGCTTCTCTCGCAACCGGTTCAGAAATGTAGCTTGGCACCGACAAAATGGGACGTGGTTGTGGACTTCTCTCTTCGAGAATTAAGGGTCTTTGTAACTTAGGAGGGTTGGTTTTGCAGCCCAGCAGCTTAGAATTGTACAGGCCAGAAACTGTGAGAGGTGTTGGAGCAGTGAAACCTCCAGGCTTGTCAATAGCTTCTCTTGCAACCGGTTCAGCAATGTGGCTTGGCACCGACAGATTGGGACGTGGTTGTGGACTCCTCTCTTCGAGAATTTTAGGTCCTTGAAACTGAGGGTTGGTTTGGCGGCCCAGAAGATTTGAATTGTACAGGCCAGAAACTGTGAGAGGTATTGGAATTGGAGCAATGAAACTTCCAGAGCTGAGACCGTTGTGGAAAGTAGGATGGAGACGCAAGCATGTATCTTTCCATTTCTTCTGCAAATCGTGACTTTTTAGCTTCTGAATATTTTCTTCACTGTTGCCCTGTGTACCCCCACAAAACATAATCAGCTAAGAAAAAAAAAGTCACACGACAAAGAAAATTGTTTCTAAACTAAAATAAAATTATTGTGGTAAGAACCTGCGAGGTTGGTGTGGCCTTAGCATCACTGTCCTCATTTGCTTTTCTGTTCTGTAACCAGAAGGGTAATGATCGCGGAGCTGCTTCTGATTTATCCCCAGACGAGGGATCTATGGCTGTCTTCGTAATCATTTCTTCGAGCTCTTCTTCATACTTCTGTGTGCACTGGGGACAGCATTTCATTGATCGAGCAGAATCAAAGTTCTGAGTGACACGTGAGAAAGAAGCATTTGGTATGGTCATCAGGCTCTTCAATGGACTCAAAGATCGAGCTGCATCATGGACATTCCCACTAATTCCAATCCTAAAAGCGAAAAAAAAAATAACAGATGAGTGATGCTCATATAACTTTCATGGTCGAGTAAATAAAATTTTAAGGCCCGGTCATAACATACACATTACACACTTTCTAATGTTAAACAATACGAAATACCACTGTATTCATTTAAACTAAAACAGACACACAACATGAACAGCCTAAAATATAATCTAGAGCATAATATCGCATAAACAAAAGATTTCGTATAAGGCTTTGTTTTCTGAACACTGCTTGCTCTGAAGACCAATTTCCTTTCCAATAACTCTCCAGCCATAACGGATTATAGAAAGCAGAACCAATCAAATGTCATGACACACACACTTGCAAGTAACCTGATTGTAATGAGATGCAGCCAGTAGATAACATCACAAACAAAAACTAACATAACCAGCTTCCAGGATAAAAACATTATTTAGTGAAACAACTGACCTAGGAAACAACCCGGTTTGTGGGGCTTTGGCAGCAATAGGAACTGCTTGGAGATCCCAATCATTTTCCATATTGCTGTAATACACTTGACACCTCATGTAAGTCTCACAAGTAGCAGTTCCAATCAACCAAACACGGCCACCAGCACCACCATATTTTTTCAATAGCTTCCCAATCTCTTCCACGGCCACTCGTCCTGTCTCGCCAATTACTTGCTGTGATGCCGCACTTAACCTCCCTGCCACTGAACTCGAAGGCTGTTCAACCAGCCACTTCAAATCACCCAAAATCAGCAACACACCACCACAATTGGGTTTTGCTATTCGATTCTCAATTAAGATTCTCACTTCGTTGATCTTTGATGGAATCTGAGCTCTATCTGAAGTCAAATCATTCCCCAATTGCATCACTTCAACATTCTTAAAAGCTGCTTCATGAATCATATCTTTATTTTCAATTCTTCTAGACAATTCTTTGAGTATAAATTCGGGTTCATATTCCCCAACTAAGATCGGATTTCTTTTTGTTGTTCTGATCAGAATTTCCAGGACACGCTTGACTTCATCTCCTATCTGATTACCGGGTTGCTGGGAGCTAGCGTCTCCTTTTTGAAACTTAGGATTTAGATACATATTCCGACTAGTACTAAAACCAGAACCAGGCACCGGAGTCGGCGTTGGTCGAAACCCTAGTCCAGTACTGGCGGTGCTGCTAGTAACTGCAGCACCATAATTGCCAGATGAGCTCAACGTCTTCTCAATCGTTGCCTTCACAGCAGGACTCGAGAAACTAGCCTCTCGCATCACCCTACTAACACTCGGATCGTCAAGAATCGAAATAACAAGCTGCTCCAGCTCGACCTTCACCGCCAGCAAAGGCTGCTGCTGCTGCTCAGGACACCCTCGTCGCTGTTGCGCCTGAGCTCGCTTCAGTGCCGCCATCAACGCATTCGACACCGGCGGCTCAGACCCCGCCGCCTCCCCCTGCGCCGACGGCAGCCGCTCAAGAGCGACGCTAAAACAAAGCTCCAGCGCTCGACATTGAAGCGGATGCGACGAGTTAGGGTTCGACCTTATACACGCCTGACGAAGCAAACCATTCTGCGGCGCTAACAACGTCGCCGCCACATGAAGCGGCGTCGTTTGTCCGTGACTCCGACGACCTGCTTCCGCGATCGAGTGAGTCAACGCCGTCGACGCCTCCGGCGTCAAAGTCTGCTGGATCGTGATAATATCAGCCTTCATCTCCACTCCCTCACCACCACAAATCTCTCACATACAGCCTCCACAAAATCCTCCAAAATTCAAAATCAAAACTTGTAAATCCTCAATTCAACCACAATCCTCCGCACCACACAACTCTCAGCAAATCTAAACCCACTCAAACAGTCAAACCCTAAAACCAATCAATCACAGCACCACCAGCTGTCCGCAATTCAGCAATCAATCAAAATCAAAATTGACGCGGAAAAACGCGTTGTACAAATCTTCAAACTCCGATGGAATTTGAGACGAAGAATTTCTGCAGAGGAAACCTAATGTGAAACAAACCAAATCTGCTGCTATCTTTTTGTGTTAACTGTCGCACATCTTCATCTCCTTCCTCCTCTCTGCTTTCCATACTTTAATTTTATTACCAATCAATACTTATCTTTCTCTTTATTTACATTATGACCCCTTCACAAACTCCGGTGTTGTCCGCGTCCCTTTAGAGCATCCGCACCCGTTGGAGCTTATTATCTCCTTGAGAACTTCCTCACGGAAATCTTCCTATTACTATTCGGTGAACAGTAATAGCATTTCTGAATATTCTGTGCAGCAATGTCATCCTGCGGAGATCTTCCTATTACTATTCGTGATTAAAAAATTATTATTTTTGAAATTCAAAAAATTGGCTCCTGGTCTATAAAAACAAGGTTTTGCATCTCATTGAATCACACCCAAACTTCCTTCACTCATCTCAATTTCTCAGCCATTCTTGCTCATTCGTATCATGAATTCTTTCATTTTCAATGAGGGTTTTTTGAAGTACCGACAAAGAAGGAGACAAATGATGGCGACGGCTAACTCGTTCGTTATGGATGTCGTTGTTGTTGCAGCGGCGGGTGATGAAGATGATGCGTCAAGCAGTCGCCAACCAAATCGACAAAGGCAAAGGGAATCGAGGGGGTAGAATCTGTTGGAAGACTACTTCGTCGAACGTCCAATTTTCTCCGAAGTCGACTTCCGACGAAGGTACCGAATGAGCAGCAACCTATTTAATCGTATCATGACCAATATTTGCAATCATGATGAATATTGGCATCAGCGTCGTGATGCGGCTGGAGTACTTGGTCTCCTTCCAGAGCAGAAGATGACCGCCGCTATATGTTAGCATATGGTTCATGTGCGGATCAGTGTGTCGAGCTCACACGGATGGGCGAATCAACCACCCTAGAGTGCTTGAAGAAGTGGTGTGCTCAAATAGTTGAACATTACAAAGACCGTTATCTACGCTCTCCGAATGCAGCTGACCTGAGTCGATTGTTACAAAGAGCAGAGCAACGAGGATTCCCTGGTATGATTGGAAGCATCGATTGTATGCACTGGGAGTGGAAGAACTGCCCAACATCTTGGCAAGGGGCGTACTCAGGTCGTAAAGGTCGCCCAACCATTATTTTGGAGGCAGTAGCATCGTACAACACATGGATATGGCATAGTTTCATTGGTGTACCCGGAGCACAAAACGATATCAATGTTTTACATCAATCAGACATTTTTGATCCGTTCCTCGCCGGAATCAGCCCTCTAGTGACATACAAAGTTAACGGGAACACATACGACGCCGGATATTATTTAGCTGATGGGATCTATCCAAAGTACTCCTCCTTCGTGAAAACAATTCCGAATCCACAAGGTGATCCTGAGAAATTGTTTGCAAAGAAACAAGAGTCGTACCGCAAAGATGTCGAGAGGTGCTTTGGGATCTTGCAATCTCGTTGGGCGATAGTCCGACATACAGGTATGTGTCATAGAAAAAGTGTTTTGAAAACAATTATGTTGGCTTGCATCATAATGCATAACATGATTGTTGAGGAAGAATTCATAGACGATGAATTTGTGGAAGTTGACGAGGAAGATCCACATAATCCTCGTAGTGCTTTCACGGTATATGATGGCCCGACGGATCAGAATGGTAATCGACTTCTTCATGATCCAGTTGGAAGAGCCCAACAGTCAGAAGCATTTGCTAATCGGCTGACAACTCTTCAATCTGCATATCTCCACACGCAGTTGCAAAATGATCTCGTGAAGCATAATTGGTTTATGGAAACCGGTGAACAATTATGAACTATGTTTAAGTTTGAGGTTGTATTTGAATTTGTGTGTTGTATTTCAATTTGTGTGATGTATTTTCAATTCACTATGCCTTTTTGAATTGGTTTTTCATGACATCTATTTAAAAGGAATTGAAATTTCATTAATGCAAAATACATGAACTGAATGGAAATAACATTTTAAGGAATTGAAAAATACATGAACTAAAAGCAAGGACGGTAACAGTCTGAATTATCTCCAGGAGCATCTTGGTCATTGTTAGGTTCGTCTTCCTCGTACTGTCGAAGGATGGCAGCCTTCCTCTTCGAAAAATATCTTTTGGACTTTGCAGTCATCACATCTGTATTCATTTGCATGATCTTCGTTTCTTCCTCCATTTTTGCAAGGTTAAAAGCTTTTTCTTGCAATATGAAGTCATTCTCCATTTGCTTTTGGCTCAAATCTTTTCTTCTGATTTTCTGCAATGGTCATCATAGCCTCATTTGATGAAGGATTTCCTACTTTCTTACCTTTTCTTCTAGCTTCCTTGGCCGCTTTCACTCCAGGCGGCCTAATCGGACTCGTGGAACTTCCAGGATTGCTTTCGGGTGAAGAATATTCCGGAACTTCAGTTGACGGAGTTGGAGGTACGTCAAGTGTATGCTCTTCTTCGACTACCGGACTTACTTCATATGTGTAAGAAGGGGGTAGTTGTTTCAATAGTTGCAAATGTTGGATGATTTTTTACTTGTTCCCAACAATCAAAATGCATGAATGTTTTCTTATTTTTGGCCACATAGCGTACTTGTGCTTTCCTTATCTATCAATTAAATATTCAAAATTTAAAATGATAATCAATATATTGTAAAGTAAAAATTGCATTTAACAATTTACGCGAATAATTTACCTCATCTTGCAAATTGCATCCCGATTCCAGATTTCTTCTAGCGTACGCAATACAAGAGCCCCAATAAACCAAATTTGGCTTCAGCTTAGCGAAACGTGATTGAAGAGCAGTTTTAGACCGAAAATCGATCGTCATTATTTCATCCTCTCCCCTTGCCCAATTTGAATGAAAATCGGTGTCAACTTTTTCCCACAACTTATCGACTTTTTGTTTGGCGCCGGTAATTGGATCAAGCGATTGACGACAATAAGATATGCAAAGTTGCACATCTTCGGACATACACCAACTGGTAGACATGTTAAGAGAGAAATGAGAAAGAAATATTGTTGTAAGCAATTTTGGTGTGAATTGTTGTTGAAATGAGTGATGTATTTATAGGCAATTGTTGATCACATTTTTTTGAAATGTTGCTGTTGGTGAGAATGTTGCCGTTGAAATCTTTACCGTTGGTGAGCAACATAGGTGCCGTGACTACCGTGACATACAGACATGTCGCGGCAGTCACGGCCCCCATATGGCTCAGTGTTTTTTGCCCCTGCCGTGACATGTCGTGACTACCGTGACATATTGTTCATCATCTCCTCAAATCGGTCGATTGTTTGTTCGGATGGTTTTTTATTCTTCGACTGATGTCGAAAAGCTTCGCAAATGAGTTTTGAACGTTCAATTTAATCGATTTCGTCCAATTGGATTACAATTCACGCGACTCAAGCGCGAGATTCACTCGCCGAGGTCGTCCACTCAGCCGATCTCGCGGAGAATTTCTCGGAGGACGATCTCGTCCAGAAATCCTCGCTGAGGTCGCGATCTCCCCAAGGTCGCCTCGCTGCACAAGAATGTCGTTCGAGGACGATCCCAATTCCTCCCCGAGATCGCACCGCTGCAGATGCCCTTAGTTTGAAGAAAACGACATCAAGGTTTTTGTGCGAGCAAGAGATTGAAAGTGGGAGTTTTTTTATAGAAAAAAAATGACATATAAAGACCTGAAGGATATGAAGAAACAAAACAGTAGTACAATCGATCAACTAATACTGGAACAGAACATCCAAACTTGAAAACTAATCCAAGCAAAGTCAGTCAATCCATCTACTGGTCAGTTATCTTCGCACAAGCTTCAAGGTCCACGCCATGCCAAATTGGCCAAACAGAGAAGTGATTTGTCAATCAACTTCGAAACGATAATGAAGCGATGGCCAGGTTTCCTTGAACACTGAACATGGCTACACACGTGATCTTCATACGCCGGTCTCCTGTCAATGGTAGCACGTCACTTGAGCTCCATAAAAGACAGCAAAGAGGACTTAAGAGCTAGGACAAATTAACTAGTCGGGAGCTGTGAGAAGCTCTACTTCGCCTCACGCCGAGGAAAGTGAACAATTATTGGGTTAATTTCTAGAATGTTCTCGAGACTGTAATTTTTGGTGTCAGCCTACATTGATTAAAAAAAACATCTTGAGTGTGGAATTTTATTGATACATTTTTAAATAATTTGAAATTATGAATTGTTTTTTTTAGGGGATATTACATGAAAAGTTGTAAAAAGGCGGGGGCCGAATATTGAAGGCGTTTAGGTTGTGGTCGCTTTTAATAACGTGGGATTCATAAATGTGAATTTGGACTTTATTGCCGACTAATTAAACAACTTTGATTCATCATTGATATGCAAAAAAAAAAAGGCCAACCATAATACAGTAATTTATATTTGGAAAATTAAATATGATAAAATTAATATATTTTTATTCCAATTGCGTTTCATTCAAATTATTTAATAAAATGTGTGATCTATATTTTTTTTATGTTTAAAATATTAAAATATAAAATTACTTAACCTTTTTGAGAGGCGTGTTGATGCACCTGCATATCAAAATCACCATTAAATTTAGTTCAACTGCAATCCACATTTATTCAATCTTTATCTCTAGCCTCCAGTTGACAGAAATTTGTTTAATTGGAATTGGTCACAATTTGTAGATGTAATAAACTTTTTGGACCCATTGGTAACAGCTTGGAGCAGCCAATCATCATTTATTACAGATTGGCTCGATCTTCACATTTGATTTGTCACACTCAACTTCATTACTCAATTATTGTATATATAAAAAAAACTTCATTACTCAATTATTTAATTTACTTATGATCTTAAATTGAGCTCAAAAGCCATAAAAGGTTATCTTTTTCGTCAAGAGTGAGTAATAGATATCTCCATTAGAAAAAGTTTAATCATGACTCAAAAGATTGCATAGTTGAATTGAATCATGATGAAAATACAATCATATATGAGGCTTTCGATCGAGTATTGTATGTTTAAATGTTGCGAGCAGGAAAATGATGTCGTTTCAATCAAAATTGTATCACATTGATACGTTTTGAAAATTAGTGTAAATATAACAACAACATTTTGATTGAAATAACATACGTAATTGAAACGATGACGTTTTCGTACTCTGATTGTTCAGAAGCGAATCCATATTAAATTCAACAATATTTATGTGTTCTTAGACTTCCAAAGCCTAGAAAGTCATCAAGCTTGCTATTTAAGGAAGCACAAAAGTGAATAGAATAAAATAAAATTAGATAATGTAACCACCTTTTTTAGATTCAATTGATTTGGTAGTGTGGAAGGTTTGAATTTTTTGAAGTCATAAAATTGATTTGTATACACATTTTGGATGATGACCACTTTTTGTGGTTGTGTAGACACGTTTTGGATGTAAAGTATTCAAAAGTCTTTTGTTGGCATCCAATCAACCATGTAAAAAGTTCCATTATTCAATCTTGGAAAGGTTCCCTTTCAATTGGAAACTTGTGCTTTTAAATGGGTCAGCTAAGTTTTACTCTGTTTTCTAACTTAAAGTTTTAATAGTTCGACACGAACTTAAATCCAGTTCAGCGTAGTAATTTGGTGTCGTTTAAAGAGAATATCATTTAGTAAAATTTTCATTATCAAAAAGATGAAATATCCAGTTCAACACGGATTTGATTCCTATTATCGATTTAGAATTTCAATTTCAATTCTCGTATTTAAATGAAGTTCAAATCCTCATAAGGTCTATGGAACAAAATATACATAAAGTTCATACTTCTCGAGAAGCGATCAAATGAGTCACCAAAATTAGAATGAGGCACGTGAGGCACGATCTGAGCCACACATCTAACCTTCCGTGCTTTGTGGGCGCGCCACGTGTCCAAATAGTAAAACTCACTACTTCGTAGTGTGAACGCAAATGACGGTTCAACTCACGTGGCTTCGCCACGTGTCACAATGAGTGGCCCAGATCGTGCCTTACGTGCCTCATTCTACCAACCCTGCCTCAACCGAGTGCTCCCCAATACTTCTCATACTACATACATAAATTAAAATTCTATATAAAAGTATTTATTATTATTATTATCATAAGTTAGGTTTTTCATTTGAAACTAAGATTAAATATAACTAGCTAGACCTTTGACAACATGAACAAATGGTGGCTTTTGTAGTGCTTTGTTCACAATGTGCTTTTATTCGGAAGAGGGAATGGGAATAATATACGTGTGTGTCTGTTTATTTATGTTTTAGTGGAAGGAATCATAATATTTCTAAATAATTAATGGCATTATTCAATCGCAATTTGACCAATAAGAAGCGAAGATATATTGGAGAAATGTACTATATTATTGTAAATTGTCACATTATGGATAATAATGTATATGCCTTTACATAATGCGAATGATAACAAGGAATATTATATTGAGATTTTTATTTGAGAAGTTGACATTTCCCTCCTTTTAAGTCATCATATATTATATTAAACCAACTTTTTAGGATTATGCGTTTGAATCTTTCTTAATGGGTGTGTACAACAATAGGAACAAAACTCTTACACAAAATGTGAGAATAATATATACCAATAAGGAGGAATTGAAGTTGAACAGCTGATCAAGTGAAGAGTTCAATCAACTCAATTATGAACCCTTTCTCAAATATTGGTTTGAACGAAACTTATATAATTTATGTTAGTTTTTTTACCCATATAAATAACAATTATAATCTAAATTTACATTTCAAAGTGATGTTATTTCTGTTGCTTGTATTTGCTTTTGTTTGGACCACCCTTCTATTGTTTCACAATACAGGTATGTGCTGAAAATAACAACGATCGGATGATCGTCGGAACTGAGAGAAGCTACGCCGGAATAAATGGCGGGGAAAATATGCTTCACGTTCTTATTGATCTGCAGCTCAACGCTGCGTTTTTATACACAGAAGAAAATACACATTGACCCCTCTAGTCTACATAAGATACAAACTGACTTTCACTAAAATACAAACTGACCCAAAGATGAAACGAAGTCGTTCCTTTAAACGGTTTGAATCCAGCTGCGCGCCACTCTGAACGACGTCGCTTGCTTCAGTTCGGATTCGCGCCTTTGGGACAAAACGACAGCGTTCTTCTCGAAGCCAGAACTCAAACATGTTGATCATGACTGATCAGCCATGTTTGAGCTCCAATACCCCCCCTCAAGCTGGTGAGTGGAGAAAATTGGAGACTCCCAGCTTGGAGAGGAGGCGCAGGAGATGATCTGAGGGCAGTTGTTTGGTGAGAAGATCAGCCGGTTGGTCAAGGGTTGGTACGTAAAGAGGGCAGAGAACCCCGCTTTGGACATGATGCCTAACGAAATGGCAATCTAACTCAATGTGTTTTGTCCTCTCATGGAAGACCGGATTTTTGGCAATATGAATTGCTGCTTGACTGTCACAATAGAGAGACACCGGAGTGGGGATGGAAACCTTCAAGTCTGCAAACAATCTGATCAGCCAAAGGACTTCAGAAGCGGCAGCTGCCATAGCCCTATACTCAGACTCCGCGGAGGATCTGGAAACAATTGCCTGCTTCTTTGTTTTCCATGAAATAAGAGAATTGCCAAGTGTGGTGCAGAAGCCAGAAACTGATCGTCGAGTCAAAGGACATGCAGCCCAATCTGCGTCGCAGAACACTGACAATTTGAGAGGAGAAGATGCAGAAAAGAACACTCCCTGCGCAGGTGCATTCTTGATGTATCTCAATAATCTGTGAGCTGCCTTCAAATGATCAGCTGTGGGAGTATTCATGAACTGACTGAGAATATGAACTGCATGGGACAAGTCCGGACGAGTTATTGTTAAGTAGATCAATTTACCCACCAGCTTACGATACTCCATTGGGTCATCAATGGGAGCAGCATCTGATAAACTGAGTTGGTGTTTGATGGGCAATGGAGTCTTGGCTGGCTTGCACTCAAGGAGACCATAATCAGTTAACATATCAACAGCATATTTCCTTTGATGGAGAAATATCCCAGTAGAGTTCCTTGCCACTTCAAGTCCAAGAAAATACTTCAAAGTGCCAAGATCTTTAATTCGAAACTTGTCATGAATGAATAATTTGATTGTTTCAATCAGGGAGATAGATGTGCCTGTTAAGACCACATCATCCACATAAACCAAGAGGATAATGAAGTCACCACCAGACTGGAGAGTAAACAGACTGTAGTCATTCAAACTCTGTGTAAAACCAAACTGTAAGATAGCTTCAGTAAACTTAGCAAACCATTGCCTAGGAGCCTGTTTTAGGCCATAAAGGCTCTTGGTGAGTTTACAGACCTTCCCTGCAGATCTTTCTGATGAGTAGAAACCTGTGGGTAAGTGCATGTAGACCTCTTCATCCAGAGAACCATGCAAGAAGGCATTGTCCACGTCCAGTTGATAAATGGGCCATTTCTTAACAGCTGCAATTGCAAGAAGACACCTAATGGATGTCATTTTGGCAACAGGGGCAAAGGTTTCTGTATAATCAACACCTTCTACCTGAGTGAACCCTTTGGCTACCACCCTAGCTTTGTACCTCTCTACAGTGCCATCAGACTTGAGTTTGATCCTGAAGATCCACTTGCAGTCAATAACAGGATGATTTGGAGGCAAATCAGTGATCAACCAAGTGTTATTGGACTCCAAGGCTGATATTTCTTTCAGCATGGCTTCACACCACCTGGGATCCTTGCTTGCTTGTTTGTAAGTTTTGGGCTCTTTGATTTGAGACACAGATGTAGCAAAAGCAGCATGTGTAGGAGAGCAATTGAAAGAGCTCAAAACTTTGGTAAGAGCATGAGGAGAAGTTTTCACCTTTGTTGTATTGCACATATAATCAGCATACCTTTGAGGAGGATTGTGTTGTCTAGTAGACCTTCTGTGAGGTATATTATCAACTTCAACTACAGCGGGTTCAGGCTCAGGGGCATCAGAATCAAGGTGAGAAGATGCATCACTGACTTCATCAACTGCAGGAATAACTGGCACAGGAACCACAACTGGAAAATCAGAATTAACAGTTGAAGGCATAACAGGCACAGGAACAGTAACTTCTGAAGGCAAATGAACAGTGTTTTCTGTGGCAATTGCTTTCCCAAAATTCTTGTAAGGAAAACTGTCTTCAAAAAATATCACATCTCTACTGACTAACACTTGATGAGTATCCAGGCTGAGTATTTTGTATCCCTTTTGGCCATAAGGGTATCCAAGAAAAATACAAGGTGTGGACCTAGGATCCATTTTGTCCCTGGTGTGAGCATGAGTTCCAACATAGCACAAGCAGCCAAACACCCTTAGGTGATCAATATTTGGAGGGGATCCATACAGCATTTCAAATGGAGTTTTAAACTGAATAATAGCACTAGGAGATCTATTGATCAGATAAGTGGCAGTAAGCACACAGTCTCCCCAAAATACTTTAGGTAAGCTGGACTGAAACCTTAAGGTTCTTGCAATGTCAAGTAGATGCCTATGTTTCCTCTCTACTACACCATTCTGTTGAGGAGTATAAGGGCAAGAACTCTGTTGTATGCACCCCTTCTCCTTGAAGAAATCAACCAAAGTGGCATTGAAAAACTCAGATCCATTATCTGATCTGAAAATTTTCAGTTTCTTACTGAATTGAGTATCAATCATAGTGTGAAACTGAATAATGAGAGCAGGAACTTCAGATTTTTTCTTCATCAAAAAAGTCCAAGTATTTCTACTGAAATCATCCACTAAAGTGAGAAAGTATTTGCAACCAGACATAGTACTAGTGGAGTAAGGTCCCCAAACATCAGCATGAACAAGTTCAAATGTTTCAACTGATTTATGAGTACTAGTAGGAAATGAAAGTTTAGAATGTTTTCCCATTAAACAATCTGAACAATGAAAGCTGCAGTCTAAAGTCTGAACATTCTGGAGCATTTTCTTCAGTTTATTCTCAGGCAAATGTCCCAGTCTTTTGTGCCAAATTTCAGTGGAGGTCAACTTTATGCTAGCAGTACAAACAGCTCCTTGCTTGTCACTAAGCTGATAGAGACCCTTGACCAGCCTACCAATCCCCAAGTTGGTCTTGTGGGCATGGTCCTGAATCACACACTTTCCTTTAGTAAAGGTGACATTATAACCATCATCATCAACAAGTTTACTGACTGAGATGAGATTAAACTTAAACTCTGGCACATAGAAGACATTATGCAGAATCAGAGTGTTGTTTAGAGCTACTTTACCAGCATATTCAATACTAGTGGTAGCACCATTTGGCAATAGAACACTGTAGTTACCAGGCACCTTTTGGATATCAAATAAGAGATCAATATTGAATGTGAAATGATCAGTAGCCCCACTATCTATGATCCATTCACTGATATTACTATCAACCTTAGTTGAGAGAAGACAAATACCTGCCATGTGAGTAGTGTCCTCAGAGTCATCATACTCACTCTTCTTCAGTAGAGCAATTAGCTGGTTAATCTGAACACTACTCAGTTGAGGTGGCTGATCTGATCTACCATTCTTTGAATTCTGCTTTGAAGACTCACCAGAATGCTCCTTTGGATGTTCTACAGTTGCAATATTAGCAGCTCTACCAACACCATTGCCTCTTCCACCACTTCTCTGATTGCCTTTGTACAACTTATGTCCTGGTGGGTAACCATTCAGTTTATAGCAATATTCTTTGGTATGACCATGCAACTGACAGTGAGTACAGAACATTCTGCCTTTGTTCTTTCCTTGTTTATCCTGATGATTACTATAGAGAGCAGAAGATTCAACATGAGGACTTCTAGTAACAGTTTGCTGACTCTCAGCATTTAAAGCCATATCATACACAACATCAAGGCTGGGAAGCTCTTTGAGAGCCAGAATGTGAGTTCTTATATGAGCATATTCTTCGTTTAGCCCCATAAGAAACTCAATCACCCTATCTTCTTCTCTTTCTTTAGCACAAGTTCTACAGTCAACACAAGTACTGTCTTCCTCACAGCCAGATCTCTTGCTCATAGCATCTATTTCTTTCCAGAAACCATTCAATTTTTCAAAATAATTGGCTATATCCAGATCACCTTGTCTGATATTACTCACTTCCTTCTTTAGGTAAAACTTCCTGGACACATTGGAACCAGCATATCTATTGTGCAAAATACGCCAAGCGCTAGCAACATCTTTGGCATGCAATATATGACTGACTACTTTCTTAGAAACTGAGTTGAGTAACCAAGTCATAATTACATCATTGCATCGCTTCCACTTAGCACTTAGAACAGGATCAGTAGGCTTAGGTTGTTTTCCTAACACAAAGTCAAGTTTAGATCTTACCGAAAGTGCGATCTCCATTGATTTCTCCCAAGTGACGAAATTCTGTCTTCCTTGAAGAATCTCACTGACGATCGACGCACTGGTAATGTCATTGTTGTAGAAATGATAAGGATCCTCTGCTGGAGCAGTCTGATTATCAACCACAGCATCACGAACAACCCTAGCCATTGCGGAATCGAAGAAAACTGAAAACACTCAAAACTAAACCAAATCTCAAGATTCAAAAATGAATCAACGATCAAGAAGGCAGATGAATCGAATCTGCTCTGATACCATGAAAATAACAACGATCGGATGATCGTCGGAACTGAGAGAAGCTACGCCGGAATAAATGGCGGGGAAAATATGCTTCACGTTCTTATTGATCTGCAGCTCAACGCTGCGTTTTTATACACAGAAGAAAATACACATTGACCCCTCTAGTCTACATAAGATACAAACTGACTTTCACTAAAATACAAACTGACCCAAAGATGAAACGAAGTCGTTCCTTTAAACGGTTTGAATCCAGCTGCGCGCCACTCTGAACGACGTCGCTTGCTTCAGTTCGGATTCGCGCCTTTGGGACAAAACGACAGCGTTCTTCTCGAAGCCAGAACTCAAACATGTTGATCATGACTGATCAGCCATGTTTGAGCTCCAATACCTCAAGATTTTAATGGTAAAATTCTGAAACCGGATTACAAACGCTTGATATATTACTAACTTCAGAAATTTAGGTGGTAAGAAAGTTCGATAATGGATGCTTCTATTGATTGATAGACTAAAAAAGAGTAGGGGTGATTATGGGACGGATTGGTTCGTCCCTAGTCCGATCCGAAATTATGATCGGGTTATTTAAGTCAATCCGAACTAACACTAAATATTGATCGGGTCGCATATGATAACCCAAACTCATTGTAAAAATAGACTTATACCATAAATATCAAGTAGCTAAAACAAAATAAACTCAAAAATCTCAGGTTCTAGCCCATTTCAAGTTCATTCTAATATTAAGTAGTTAAAACAAAATATCAATTAGACTTATAACACATTTGATATTACTATTCTACATTAGAGTCAGGTTCAAGTCCTTATTAAGACACTTTTATTTTTAAAATAAATTATAAAGGTTATCAATTCTTATTTAATTCGATATTATAGTCTTATTTAATTCAATATTATAGAGTCGTGTAACTCGATGACTAATTCGAACTCGACTTATTTAGTACCAGACCGAGTTTATATTCTTACAAATTTCAATTGAATTGGGACAAGTCACTCACCCTAGAAAATTGTACTAGCTAATAAAATATAGCCCCACAATCAAAAGAAGAAAAAAAAGAAATTAACATAGGAAACAGCGGATTTGGGCCGAGCGACAATTGGGCTCATTGGCAGTTATATGTTGGGGGCAACAATTGCCGTTATATCTTAAACACTGACAAGCCTGAACATAATCCTAGTGTACAAAGACTAGCAATGTGACAATTACTAACTGACATCACACACCTTATCAAAAAAAAAAAAAAAAACCTGACATCACACATCGATTATGAAGGTCTCAGTCTGCACAATCATTGTTATCTCTGTACCAAAAATTACAACTAAGAGGCCGGTGTAGCGGGTTTCAGCGGCGAGGAAGTCAATCGCTCTCTAGCTCTACTTCTGATTTCATCAAATCCTGTTTGGAACTGCAAAGAGTACTTAAGATGCGAAGGCCAAACCCACCAAGAGCCTAAAACTCCAACCAAAGTGTACTCCTGATCCGTTACCACAACCCTACCGACACAGAAGAGCATGTAGTCCGTCACATCAACATTTTTAGCTCTCACAGGCTGTGAAACAAAAGAGTTACGAGTCATTTCAGTTGATATCCATGCATATGCTTCGTCTAAGTTGAACATTATGAGAAAGCAGTTCGTTTACCTGTGAGTAGAATGACCAAGGATGTCGAGGCCTATATTGATCGCAAAGCTGAAGTAAAACAAAACGAATCAGGAGCAACCAGAAGAGACTTTTACAAGAAATAACTTTATTTTACAGTCTCACATGTAGAAACATGAACTTCATGTGACCAAAAACCATTTAAGAATCTGATTAAAAAGATGAACAATATCTTAAATGTTTAACAGAATAAATCAAATTAAACAGTGTACTACCATCAGAAGATTTTGCCAGCTGTGAAGATTTGGAGTTTGGACTCTATACATCACACAGTATGAATGCGAGACAACTGTGAACATATTAAAAGTTCTAGACATGCCGGTTGGGCATACAAAAATGACGAAACAACAAACTTTTTATAGTCATAACGAATTTAAAAAGATCCTGTCTTCAGACAGCGTGAATAGATAGTCTTCAGTTACTTTCAGTCTGAGTAGGAAAGCATTTTTCATACAAACATGTCGAACTGATTAACATACATGCATGAGAACACATGTAATAAAAAACATACCTGGATACTTGAACTTTTCAAAAGTACCTGATCAATGTAAATATAAATCGATAAAGGGTTTGGCTTAGTGCTAAGGAGAGCCAACATGATCTTAATAGCCAACTCTATTGGGCTATTCCAGCTCATCAGCACCACATTGACAAGAAAAAGACTTGGAATCCATACTTTCTTCACGAACGCCCATCGTTCTAGCTGGTCTCTGTCGATGACTGAGTTACCATAAGATGTAGCACTCATATATTCGTGTTCATTCCCTGGAACAATAAAATTAGGAACAACAAACACAGCTTGCACATTTTATGTACGTTCACGAATTTTGTAATTTAATACCATCAAAGCTACTTTGCTCACCATTCATAGCAAATGCAACACCTGACGAACTGTTAGCAATTCCATAAGCCACACTGAAGCCAATAATTCTCCTCACAGACAACCTACTTCCTGGTACGATTTCAGCATTTCAGCACATGTCTTATACAAATTGTTGGATGATCAACTAAGAAATCAGTAATGTGCTTAATGACTAAGCAATGCCAAACACTGTAAATTTTTATCAACATATATGTTAAACACAAGACTGACTGCAAATTTAATTGCCCTAAAATGAAATAAATCTTGTTTCAGAAACCCTAATCGATTATATAGTTTCTCGAATCACCTGCCGAATCCAACTTAACGAAAACTTGTTGATTCCGCTTCACAATCGAACGCGCCACGCAAAAAAGCGACCGCGAATTGACCGAGGGCTCATTCTTGGCAACAGTGAGTCTGGACCCGGAAAGAGACGAAGTGTATTGCGTTAAAGACCGAATTGACGGCCTACATATCTGGACGAGCCTCGCTCTGTGAAACATCGTAGTTCACGATGTCGTCAAGTTAATGAACACATCGAGAGCTTCGGCGGAGGGCTGCCATCGATTCCGATCGTTTCCTTTGAAGCGTATTCGAATAGAGATGAAGCCCACGAAGGAGTTTCTAGCCAAAATACCCCAATTCTAAACTCAAATGGTTCAATTGCACCTGTCCAAATTCAAATTGACGGAGTTACACAGGTACCATTATTCTCGGTTTCTGTCTTTCATAAATATACAAAAATGAAGATGTGGCTCGATTTGGGACCCCTTCCGTGCCAGCATGACATCCAGCTGGGGTACAGATTTCTCATAAACCGGGAATAGCTTAGTTTCGGTTTCTATGACACAGGGATTAATCGAACAGGTTGGTCGGGGCATCACGGATCCAGTTGGGATGTGACTAAACTAAAAGGATACCGGTTTGGGGAAATCGGTGTCTTCTGCAACAAAAGATTCCCATCGAACAGGCTTTTCAGAGACGACGTATACGGTTAGGAATTGACTAGATGAGAAATTCCCGATTTCTGGCGAACCAGAATCGTCGGAGTCGGCATCTGGCGCGTTCGGCGTAGGTCGTCGGAGTCGGCGGACGTTTGTGAGGGAGATTGGGAGGTTGGATCGAATGAGGGAGAAGAAGATACCCTGGAGTTTTAATTTCAATGTTCCCGGTTCCCCTGGAACCGGTATTGACGTGTATGCTACTTCATCTTGTTTTGGTCCACGTAGACTCCAAACCGAGCCACATTACATTTTTTACATTCTCGGTAGGAGAGAAATCGGGAATAATTGTACTGGTATATCTCCTACCGGGATTATAAAAAAATAAAGAATACCTGTTCCTAATTCTTAAAAATGAGATAATCTAATTATTTGAATTTCAACGGGTGTAATTTGACAATTTAAGTTTGGAATTGAGGTATTTTGGCTAGAACCTCCTGACGAAGCCAATACCATTTCAAGTCAAAGTCAACGCCATGTTCTCTTTACATGAACAAGCAACTCTACGTCGTCGTTTCGTGCTACCCAGTTCCTTTCTTGGACGTTGAGTTCGTTTCATATCGTGGACGACGTCGTTTCAAAGGTATTTTGTTTCATTCAGTCTTAGGGCCCGTCCACTTTGACTCTATTTAACTTAACTTAAACTGATCTTAACTTATAGTGACTGATCTTAACTTAACTGAAACTTATATTGAATGATGAATATTATTTTATTTTATGATGATGATGATGAATAGTAATAATATGATGATGATGAATAGTAATATACTGCTGATGATGATGGGGGTGATGATGGCGATGAATAGTAATTTTATGATGATGAATAGTAATATTATGATGATGATGGTATGATGATGATGGTATGATGAACAGTATGATGATGATGGTGATGGTATGATGATGATGATGATGGTATGATGAATAGTGTGATGGTATGATGAATAGTGTGATGGCATGATGAATAGTATGATGATGATGATGGTATGATGATGATGATAGTATGATGAATAGTGTGATGATATGATGATGGTATGATGATGATGAATAGTATGATGGTGTGATGATGAATAGTATGATGATAATGATGGTACGATGAATAGTATGCTAAATAGTATGATGGTATGATGATGATGGTATGATGAATAGTATGATGGTATGATGATGAATAGTGTGATGGTATGATGATGATGATGTTGGTATGATGGTATGATGATGATGATGATGTTATGATGATGATGATGGTATGATGAATAGTATGATGATGATGATGGTATGTTAAAAGTAAATTATCTTAACTTAACTGAAACTTAACTTATAGAGACTGAAAGTAACTTATCTTAACTGATCTTAACTGATAGTAACTGATATTAACTTATCTTAACTTATAAGTTAAAAAATAGAGTCAAAGTGGACAGGGCCTTAGATGTTAAAACTTAGATGTTAATTTCGTACCAGTTCGTTTCATGAGTGATTTTTTAATTTGGTCAAACTGAGGAAATGGATTCTCAATATATTGGATCTAAGAGTTTGATTTCCATTATATGCACTTTTGATAAGGCATTATTACTAAAAATTTCGTATAATTTAAATATTCTTAGCAACGACGTCTTGAGATGACATTCATCGCTGACTCAATATCATTTGTGTCATGCTTAAATTATAAAGTGCTTTTAATAACTGTGACTTTATGTGATAATGTTCGTGGTGACTGGTGATGACACCAACTTTTTTGGTTCGCTTATATTCATTTCTTTTATTTTTGTTCGGTTTATAGGTCTTTTCTCGTGCGTGTAGGTATATTGCCTCAAGATTTTATCGGCGATATAGTGGAGTTTTGGAGTTGCGCACTACATACGTTGATACATTGATTGCTAAAGTCTGAGCTCTGATATTTGAATGTGAATCGATGTAAGAGACATGCGTTTCAATTGATAAAAAGCGTACTAGATAATACTATATGTAATGATGCGAGGAGCGTTCAAATGAGAATATTTTTTGAGAACTTTAGACCTCAATCTTCACCTTCCAAAATGCATCATCAAGTCATTGTTGGGGTGACAGGTCCATGTGCATTTTTCAATATGCATTTAATGCAAAGTCAAAGCGACCAACTTTAACTTTAGCTTTTGGACATGTGTTACATGCCAACTTAAAAGATGCATCATGATTTAATAGTTAGATTTGAGATTTCAAGTTTTCGATTTTTGAGTGTTCTGAACCGAACACTCCCGGTAATGATGCTATTATCTAATAAATCTATCAATAGAATTTTTTTGTTGAAGTGAGACACTACATTGTAAAAAAAGGTAATAAGCTGTAATAAGAAATGCGACAACAACGTTAATAAATAGTTGACAAGAGGAGCGCTCAAATGAGAATCCCTTTAAATTTCAAGAATTTGAGACCCCAATTTTTACCTTCCAAAATGTAAGATGCATTTTCCAAGATACATTTTGGTGGTGACAATTGTCTCATGTGCCTTTTCCAATATGCATTTAATGCAAAGTCAAAACCACATTTTTTGACTTTACTTTTTTGACATGTGTCACATGCAGATTCAAAGATGCATCATGATCCAATAGTGAGATTTGGGAATTCAAAGATGCACCATGATCCAATGTGAGATTTGAGGTCTTAAATTCTCGAATTTTTAAGAATTCTCAATCTAGCGCTCCCAAAATACCAACCTTTGCCGACAGGACGTACAACAACAACAACACATGTTGGCGCCGTGCGGTGCGCCATTTCCATCCACTGTGGGGGCTCTCGCTCTTCCCTTCGTCCCTCATCACTCGCCTTTCTTCTCACACAACATCAATAGAATAACGTGCTTCTAATAACTCTCATCACTCCCCTTTACTCCAAAATCCATCCTTTTTTTTCTCTTCCACGGGGATCTCGCAAACACCCACTTCGCAAGTTTACTCATTTCCTCAAAATTTCCCCCAAATTCGTCCACCTCGATCCCCGCTTCGGTTCTCCGGATTCGGAATCGAACATGGGTCGGAGATGCGCTGTAATGTAACGCAATAGTGACACTATTCAGATTGGGATACTCTTGATCCAAGTTGGTACCTTGATTTAAAGATTTAAGGTTGTTGATCCGGAAATTGAGTTGGGGGTTTCTCGAAACTAAACCCTAATCAGCAATTGAAGAGTTTCAGAATGAGTGATTGAGAGAGATAATGAAGAAGAGATTGACAACAGGGCAGAAGTCTCATTACAGATGGAAGAGGAGGATTTTTGTAATTGTGGTGTTTGGGCTTTGTTTTGGCAGCTTGCTGTTGATGCAGAATCAGTACGTTAAGATACTCAAGCTGACGACATCAGTAGTTACATTGTCTTCTCCTCCACCTGTCAAGTGGCCGAAGATTGCGTTTCTGTTCATTGCGCGGAATAGGATGCCGTTGGACATGGTCTGGGACGCGTATTTTAGGGTAAACATTAATGCTCCTTTGGTCTTTCAAATATATTTTTTTGGTGTAATTAGGTCTCTGATTTTCGTGTTTAGTGTCAGAATTTTATTGGAAGAAGGTGAAAGGCTTATGCGCTAGATTGTGTTTGGTAATTTTAGAAATTGTTGATATCGCGTTGATGTTTGTGTAGTAGAAGACAGCTCCCGATTCAAATAGTACTTGAACGAAACTAGATCTCGTGGAATCATATTGAATATTTGATGAGACATTATGTACCGTGCTAGAAAAACTGATAATTGTTCACCAACCGCACATTGTATAACCAAATCCACTTCTCTCTCGACACATTCTTAAAAAAATTCGATTCATGCGGATTGTTCACCCAATTAATGAAGAGATCTTGTCGGAATTGCCATATATGAAATTGAGCACAATTTTGAGTATTAAATTTGGAAAAAAGTAACTATTTGTATTGTTCGACGTGGCGTTGCTGGTAATTGTTTGAGAAACTTATTACAATATCATATGTGTTGTGTTGTTGACCTTTTTCTTCTCTAAAAGGCAGACAAGGAGAATAAGTTTTCCATTTATGTCCACTCCAGACCCGGGTTTCTTTTCAACAAGGCAACAACAAGATCAGCCTATTTCTTGAACCGCCAAGTTAACAATAGCATCCAGGTATTCTTCTTGTATAATCTTTTTTATAGTCAGTGCAATTCTTATTTAGCGCTACTTAATAACAAGTTGTGCGTTTTTCGAAATGCAGGTAGAGTGGGGAGAATCAAGCATGATCCGGGCTGAGCTTGTTCTTCTTGAACATGCGCTGACAGATCCTTTGAATGAAAGATTTGTTTTTCTCTCTGATAGGTTTTATTTCAAACTTTGTAGAGTGATCATTCAGCATTTTAATTCATAAATATGTCGGAGAGACTTTATAGAGGGAAGTAAATGGACTGTTTTCAGTGGCTGCGACCCTCTTCAAAACACTCATATATTTTGTCAGTCTTGCTAACATATATGTGTTTTAATGCGCGTGATTGAACAGTTTACTGTTTGTATTCTCAGCTGCATCCCACTGTATAACTTCAGTTACACCTACGACTACATCTTTTCCACTCCGACTAGCTTTGTTGACAGGTATTATAATCTGCAAATTCGTGGTTTCGGTCCATGTTTTTTTTTCTGATGATACAAATGCTGGGTAAGGAGCTTTCTGAGTTAGGATAAACCACAATAAATTTAAAGTCTGTGAAGTAAGCCATGAGAAAAAAATTATTCGTTTAAGTATATATTAAGCATTTCTATCTATTCATTGATCTTTAGTGGCCAAAACACTGAAACCGTTCAGCATTAATATTTGTCTTCAAGTTTATGAATCGAGATGCTTTGTGCTATTTGATATTACTTTCTGCTAGTCATTTCGTGTAAGACGATATTGCAAAATTAAAACTGTATTGTTGAACCGGGAAAAGTATCTAAATGAGAGCATAAAATGGCTTTATGTATCATATTTTGACACTGTTTGGCAGCTGTTGCTATAAACAGCTTTGCCGATACAAAAGAAGGCCGCTACAATCCCAAGATGGATCCTGTTATTCCTGTGTATAACTGGAGGAAAGGATCTCAGGTAACAATGATCTTTTCGATGCATTTACAAAAATGCTCTATAGACATTTCAGTGAAAATTAACAGAAAAAATAGATTAGACTGGATGAATAGCGACAATTTTCACTGAATATCTACACCAATTTATCTTGCAGTGGGTTATTTTGACCAGAAAACACGCACATGTTGTTGTGAAGGATAGTACTGTGTTTCCTATGTTTCAACAGCATTGCAGGGTAAGTGCTTTCAGATAGTTTAAATGCAAGCATATGGCTGGCATATTTCACTTGTCAGTCCTGCATTTTCCATCGTCCTCGAATCATAATCAAAATCCTTCTCGAGTTCTCGTTAAAAAGATTGTTTTTATAACCAAGTGTTAGTCGTACAGTGACGTAATTTGATGTATACCGTGTGACAACATTTATGAAATTTTGTTTGGATTTCTGCATGCTGATTATGTCACCCACTTTGACCATTTTTCAGAGGAAGTCTCTGCCTGAGTTCTGGCGAGAAAAGCCAATTGTAAGTGTCCTAGTCTTGCTCATTCTCTATTAGTTGAATATGAGTTTTACTAATGCAATGTGTAGCGAACAATGGTAACTGAAGGGCGAAAAGTCACGAAAAAGAAAAGGAAATTTTGTTTGGTGGTTTAATGTATTGACGTTAATTTGGTCACTCCAACATCTTCGTATTCAGATAGGTGATACATCCAAACAGCATAATTGCATAACAGACGAGCATTATGTTCAGACTTTACTAGCAGTAAGTCGATGTCTATCAACTAAATTTCCCGACCTACGACGAAGTATGATTCGAAGAGTGGGCATTTCCTTCATTTGAAGTGTTTATTTTATTTATCAGCAAGAAGGCTTAGAAGTAGAAATTACACGGAGATCATTGACACATACATCGTGGGATCTTAAGGTTAATAAAGAATGGGAACGTCGTGGCTGGCATCCTCTTACTTACAAATACTCAGATGCTACTCCTCAGCTCCTTCAGTCCATAAAGGTATTCAGAGATAAATATTTCTAAAGGCCGATGGCTACTGCTTTTGATGTTCAACTGTTAAGTAAGTAGTGTTTCATGGCCACGTCAGGGGATAGATAATATATATTACGAGACTGAAGGTCGAAGAGAGTGGTGTAGCAGCAAAGGCAAGCCAGCTCCTTGCTTTCTTTTTGCTCGCAAATTCACTAAGCCTGCTGCTCTTCGCCTTTTCAACATGGTATGGACAGCACCTGCGTCTTTAATCTGTTATTGTTACTAAAGTGCTCATCATGGATGAAATGTTTTACTGTGCAGTTAGCGTTGGGGTCATCAAGGTCAGACGAATGACTCGGATTCCAAGAAAATAATAAATGGTGCAGCTTAGGGTGAAACTTGATCACCTGACGCCTAATAGTTATATAGTGCAGTGAGTACAAAGTTGAAGACATGACCGAGTTGTATAGGGACTTGTAGAGTTTCCCAATTCGTATTTCGGTATTAGCGTCGTCTCCAAATTCCAATGGTAGGAACTTGTAGAGTTTTTTTTTTTTTTTTTTAGAATGAATGAATGATGATATCATTAAACAAAAAGGATGTACAAATTAACTCAAAAACTAACCGCTAGAACAAAACAAAGGACCACAACCACAAGACCTAACCCCTGCAAAAATAAGCACAGGACCCCTAAAAAGGCAACAAACTCAGGCAAAATTAACGCAAAAACCTATTCAATGAATCCCAAATCCTTTAACCAAGACCTGTCTGCAATGGAAAGCACTTCCTTTTGGATCGCTCCTAGCTTCATCTTTAAGTACCATATCGTTTCTTGAATAATCATAGCTGTGGAGGTACCCTCTTCTCGGAATAACTTCTTATTTCTCGCTGTCCATACACCATTCATCACCCTTGTGATCGCAGCTGCTATCATCTTTGTTTTCAGCCTCATTTGAGGCAGCCCCTTGAACCAAGGGGTCAAGAATTCCCATCTATTGAAGGAGGGGACAATTTGCAGGAAGCTCATCACTTTATTCCACACTTCTTGCGTGAATCTGCATTCAAAAAACAGGTGATCACGGCTTTCTTCCTCTGTCTCACACAACGCACAAGATTTAGAAATCGGGACACCACATTGACACAATCTATCTCTGGTCAGCAGTTTGTTTTGGACCGCAAGCCACGCATTGAAAGAGTCTCTCGGAGCATTGAAGGCGTTCCAAACTAGCTTGTGCCATTCCAATGACTCGTTGAATTCAATTAGCATATTGTATGTATCTTTCACTCCAAAACCTTCTCCGGTTCCTCTCCATCTCGCTGTATTATTAATTATGGAAACACACATTAGCCCAATCTCCTTGCACTGCATCAAGCGCTTGAGGACCCATAAACTATTGGCCTTCACTTCGTCTTCCCACCAGTGTTTGCCTTTGCTCCAATATTTTTCTAACCAGTCTGTCCATAAGCTTGACCTGCCTAGATTCTTTCCCCACATTTGATTAGTCACCATAGCAAGATTCATTCTCTCAATGTCTTCAAACCCGGGACTTGTAGAGTTTATCACATGATTGAGTTTTTTTTACTATTATAGAAAAGAAATTGTCGATTCATTCAGTTCTAGTCATTTAACTAAAACTATGATCGCTAGACGAGAACCTATAGTATAATTAATTGATGAATGAGCTTTGTAACCAGATGGCATTTTGATTTTGAGGATTTGAATCTTCAACGCACCGATTGGGTACAAAAGTTATCATGCTTTAGAACAACAGGAGGGCTAAAGGCACGTTTTCAGTTTCATTGTTTTTGTACTCATGAGACAACCATATTGGTAAGTCTGAGTTGTTTATCTAGCGGCAGGTAGTGTCTCAGAGATACACATGTGTGATACAAAACCTGAACTAGGAAATCTGCCATGACATCTTCACTGCTGTCGATGTTGCAGGAACTTGGTAACGTGCTGCTTTGTGATAGACACGTTCGCCATTTATAAATACGCTCTGCTGCTGCGAAAAGATGGGTTGCTACAGATTCAGCTATGGGTTCCCATTTAGGGTCTGTCAAGAGTGACTTGAGGGTCACTGGAAGGTCGCTTAACACGGTTAATCTGTCCAAGATCAGGAGCGGCATATATTTACAAAAGCTTCCAGCTATAAGACCTATGAACTGTAGCACCTGAAATCATAACAAAGAGTGTGTCACACGGAAAAGCCAATGCTTCAAAAGTCCACGGAGAAACTGATTGAATACAATTTAAGCAAACTAAAGTGTGTTGACTGTGCAAAGTAAACTGCTGTTGGGAACGTATCAGAACACATGGGACTCGAAGAGAAACTTCCACATTACAGAGGAAATGGTTCGGCGAGAATGCAGTGTACAGTACGAACATATCTTATTTTGAACATCAAAACTACCAAAGGATGTTTGTAAAAGAGGAATATCTCTGGAAATTTTCCTATAGAGTGGTCAGACGATAATGGATAATTCTGAAGGCCAGAGCTTGCATTATGTAATGTAATTAGACAATCGAGATAGAAGCTATCGCTTCTACCAACTGCACTATAGGCGCGTGCCTTTCGAGATAATATTTTACTGGACCCAGATGACGGGCCCTATACGAAGGACGAGGGCATGATTTGAAATAGGGTTATTTCATTTTCAGCAGCCTATTTGGAGGTCACTGTCCCGTCCTTGGCTGATTGTTTGATCACATTTTGCCTTAATTGTGCGTTCGTGTTTGTCTGCCTTGTTCAAAGTTTAGGTTTCAATATTACCCTCTTTTTAATGAAATCGGCACGGCTAGTGCCGGTTTCACCCCAAAACTCCTACGTGGCCATGAGGGGTTGAATGTGGGGCTGACACGTGGTGAGTTTTAGGAAACTTTGAACAGGAAACTTTTTAAGTTAGGGCAAAAAGAAAATCTTAATTATATTGGTACATATCAAATTTGTAGACATACCATGGATGGATAGCGTGAAATGCTGCTCATTTGGACAACATCAAGAAGCCACTCTCTTTTACTGCTGCTATCAGCTCGCTGCAATGCAGCGACAAACTCAATAAGCACATCCCAAGCACCTACTAAGCCGCAAAAAGAAATAAAATGGTCAGAAGTGGCAACTACACCACACAGCAACATATACTCAATAATTGCCCAGAAGGTTTTTTGGGTTAGTCGGATAGGATTCACTCTCAAAACCAAATGACAGATTTTAAGCTTCCTAAACCAAGATAATCAAAAGCTTCAAAATTAAGCAGATTCAATATGAACATGCTGGTGAATTTGAAAGCCCATTCACATCCTCCTGATTTGAGATTAAAGTGCATTTAGGAGCAGCGACTAGTTTTGGCCTCCAAGCTTGAGAAAAGTGCCAATGTTTACGTACACACCAAACACTATGATACCAAAGAACTCACCAAATGATTTGGAGTCCAGCACTAAGGTTTTCAGTCTTCCCAGCTCAGACAAAGCAAGGGAACCTCTGCCAACCAGCTTGGCTTTTACTTGAAGTTTCTTAACTTCTTGAACATCTTCAGATTGTTTCTCTTGTTGATGAATCTGTAAATTTATTTGTGTTTTAGAGGCATAATCCTATGAAATTATTTCTAGAACAATATATATTTCCACACATTTATATATATTCCGAAATATGTACTAGTCAACAGAAATTGCGGGCGTTCAGACTGCATACCTGTAGAATATTCAGTAGCCAGTCTCGTGACGCTTTCTCTAAGCACTGCACTGCCTCTCGCCATTCCTCTATTATATAAACATCCTTTTCGATGTTAACATCCGCTTTTAGTTGAGGCAGTAACAGAAATAGCAGCTTCATGCATTTCTCAACATATGCCATGTGCTCTGAAGCATCTGTAAAGGCTTCAACTAGACATTCATGTATCCCTTTCCAAATTGATTTTCGCAATAAGCTCTTCTGCCACAGGCTATATTTTTTAAACGAAGTTGAAAAGGAAAAGTAGGTAATGAGGTCATTGAATAGTTTCTGAAGCCTTGACCCTGAAAAAACTTTGATCATGTCTGGTATATGCTGTAGGATAAATGATTGCAGATTCAGCTCAAGCGACTCAAACCTAGAGAGGTCAGTTAGTTCGTCTAGAAATCTCTGAAGCAGATCCACTTTGTTTGCATGAACTAAAGAAAATTCTAAGCAACTTTCCCTCACATTTGGTTTTCTGTGGTCTATAAGTGCTGGCGATTCAGCAACCTGAAGCTCATATCTCATGCAGCGCCTCATGATGGCTCCCCAATCCAAAGTTGGTAATCTGGGAGCTAGAGAAAGACATCTTATCACTGTTGCTACAGTAGTAGGATGAGTGACGCTCCCTTCCTGTGATTGAGGTTTATAAATAAGTGGCATGCCCAGCAGCAAAATTATTGAGAATAACATTTTATCACATTAAAAGTAGGATTACTCGAAAAATAACTCACCTCAGAGTAGTTTAGATGCATTAGCCACAGAGAAAGCTTCATAACGACAGAGTCTTCGGGAACGCTAGGAGAAGATTTCGAACTTTCAATACTGGATTTGTTAGCATCTGAGAACAAATGATGCCTGAGAAAGGAAAGTGCCCATGCTGCATACTGTTGCAGTTGAACGTCCTCAGAATTTTGAGCAGCGACAAACATCTCTTGTATCAGGAGCGTTACAGTTGGCTCACAAATACTACTTCTAACTAAAGGACCCATAACAGACAAAGACTCCTGGTAAGTGAAATGGAACATGATAAGTTAGCTGACAATCTGAATAAACAAAAAAAGTAAACCTGAGACTGCACCTTTGATTCATGACGAGTTAGTTCAGATGAGATTGGATCAGGGTTCTCTAAATATATATCAGCAAGAGCCCCCAACACATTTACAGCCCCAAACATTCCACCCAGATTGATCAGAGGAGAAAAAGGGTTGGAGTAGCATCTTTTGTATAACTGAAGTAACTCATTGATCTCTTTGACGTCAATTGAATGCACCCCTTCATTCAAGATGCAGGCAAGAAGATTCCCGGCTCCAACGCATGAAGCCATCAACAAACTCTGGTGGAAATTGTCAGGATCCTTACAAAGCAGAAGGGTAGATATTCGATCCTTGTAGCAATGGATAAGGTGTTCCAATTCATCATTATCTATCAATTCGACTTGTAAGCAAAAAGCCACAACCACCGGAAGTGCCAGACACGATCCAACAGAAAGCATTATTTCACATCTTTCACTGCAAGATCCAGGATCAGACCCTTGCAGTTCGGGGTATGAAATCCATGATATGAGCATAGACTTTATTTTAACTACAAGATCTTGTGAGCCAGCTCGATATACTGCACCTACCGAATTCCCTAAACCCATCACAAGACCAGCAACACCCCAGATTTCATCTTTCACGACTGCAGGAATGCCCAAGTCAGAATCAGGATCACTCTCCAAATCCTCATCATCTGTGCCTAATGGAAATGCACAAATAGACCTTAGGATATCAGATGAGGACTGTGTTAGCTGAAAAGTCATCTGACATAATGCCTTGACCATCTTTTCCACTATATCCAGTTCTTGTCTCCACATAGTCCCATTGTTTAAGCCAGATTCTTCAACATCTACCGCCTGGATAAGAAGGCTTTTACAAGAAAGGCCTAACCCAACTCCGCAAGCCCCCTTGACCAGGGTACTTTTGCTATTGCATGCAACCTGAATGTGAAAAATATCATTGTAATAGCCCACAATCATTTGCAACATATTACAACATTTAGTTGAGTAAAGTTGAAGGAAATAACAGATGCTACTTCCAAATTATAGCTCAGACATGGTCGTAGCATTTTCTATTCGATAATTCCTTTTACTACAGAGGTTAGTTCAAAGAATTAGCATACCTCAATCAAACCATTGATGATTTGAAGTTTAAGCTTGTAATCTGTTATATGCAGGCATCTGGATACCACCCCAAGAGATAGTGCAGCTGACCATTGACGGTACTCGTGTTCATTACTAGATAGCCAGGTCAATAGGAATTGTGTAGATTTTGCTTTCACAGCATGAACAGAAGGAGGCAAAATCTGCTAACCATCAACAATCAAACATGTAAAGAGCAATAGTGGAATCAACAATAACACACCATTACCATTAAAACAGTAACGCTGAGATCCTTTAAAGTTTCCCTATGAACAGATAGCAAACAAATTTCTCTATAATACTGGATACCCTAATTCAGAAAGTAGAGCAAACTCATGGTCCATACTTCCAATCAAGGGAGCATAAGCAATAACCACACCAAATGCTTTCGCAGAAAGATAAATGATTTTATCGATTCCATGTTAGAATGTAAGTACAGGCTTTAAGCCGATAACCAAAGGTAGTTAAGACTTAACCCATCATGACAGAATGTCTCTGTATTAAAACTTAGCGTTACTAGTCGAGACTACCTTCAGAGCATAGGAATAACAGCAGAAATTGCTTTGTGGTGATGGTAGGAAAACAACTAAATAAGCAGTATATGTCACAAATACATTCTGCTCAACACAATAAGTTCAAATTAACCTTATTTATATACAATCCTTACCGCACAAAGTGCTCCAATGGCTAGTGCAATGTTTTCACCAATCCTAGGGATTGCATTTTCAGCAATTCGCTTTAAACTCTGAAACAATCATAGCAATCAGATATGACCAGTCATGTTCAAACAGAATAAGTAGAAATAAAATGCTCTGACGAAGAAAAACTCCAAGTTCTCAAAGAATAGAAACCTGCAAAATATCATTTGCAGCTTTCAAAGTTGTGTCAGATACTTTAGATGTTCTTTTTGTCATGGATAAGACATTTGCTTTAATCCATCTTTTCATGAATGGTTCCCAAGATTTCAGTGTGAGAAGTGCGACAAAGATATTTCTAGACAGATGAAGGGAAGCAGCTGATTCTGTGAGTGTGTTCTCATAACCAGCATGTGCATCCTGCAATTCCTTAAATGGCAAAAGATACATAAAATGAAGATAAATGTTCAGACAGACGAAAACAAATATATGATTGCTACTATTTTTTACCTTGGGTATAAAGTCACTCTTATCTTTAGGATATAAAGAATAGCTAAATAGAGCTGCACCTGGAAGTCCTCTAACATTTCTATAACTTCCTGCAAATACAGCACTCAGTAAATAAACAACAATAGATGTTAAGATCCCAATACAACATTTAACAACATTAAACCACAATAGGTGTATTATGTGTATATAATAATAACTATTCATGTGAATTGTTAAGTTTTGTTACAGTCCTCGAATTGTTAACGGGTTATGAACGTTCATCAGAAGCTCCACTAAAACATTAAACATCGTTTGTTAAAGGTTAATCTAGCACAAATCTTCTATGTAATGCTCATGTGGAAACTGGATTTCATAGCTGTCATTTCTCTTGATCTTCCAATACGATCGGGGGGGTATTTGGTCAAGTCGCATTGGTTTGGTGGACATAAATTCGCATTTACATATTCCAACGGCAGTAGTCATATCATCACCACGCAGCAACTACAGGGGCACTTGGAATATAAATTACATACTATATATCAAAACAAAAAATGATTTCCAATCACAGAAAATTTGCTTTCAAACAAGATGCATAGTTTTTTAAAAGAATTAGTTGCCATATACCTGAAGGAAAAATAGTTTTTGGAAATACATCTAGTAGCTTCTCTACTTTGTTACCCAAAACTTTCTTCTCCTTCACAAGTCTCCGACGATTTCTGAGAAAAATCAGCAACGAGTTTATCAGGCAATTTGTTTAAATGCACGAATCAAGGGAAATTGAAGACAGGATGTTCTTATTCTTAAATCTTAACTTGTTCTCATATAAGATAAGCTTGCCCATAAGTTTTTCAATCGCTCCCAATAGTGCACAGTCAGACGTGGAAGAAAGCAACTCAGTAAGCTTTGCTCTAAACTCAGGGATACTTCTATCAAGTTGTGGGACCTGGGAAACCAGGTGATTCACAATAAGATTCAAACAAGATCTTATATATGTGAATAATCAATGGCACCAAAAAGGGAACTAAAATAAAACAAGGTGGTTATGTTTTTCAAAAAAGATGTCAAGTTGTGGCATACAAGGACCTATAGACGAGTCACTGTTATTGTAGTAGTCAATAAGAGCATAATGGCGAGAATCAGCAACATGCTACATATTTACCTCAAAATGGGCTAATGCTTCAACGGCAGGGGGTCTGGCCTCGGCCCATAAATTGCAATCAACAGGGTGTCTATAGGAGCCAATATCCCAAATAATCTTTAAAATGCACTCTGAGGCCTCGGGATGTGCCTCGGCATCCATTGCACCCCATCTCAACAAAAGGCATAAGCTGCCAAATATGCAAAAACTAGTGAGTATTGACAACTGAACAAAAACATCATTTACTAGAATTGGAAAAAAAAATTGCTCCACGAATAACATAAAAAGTTTGATGAAACTAAGAATTGCATAGACTTCCCAAAATAGAAAAAATTCGCAGTGAACCAGATTACCTTCTAGCAACCATAGGGTCCAATTTAGTGACTGCAACATGGTTTCTGATGACATCCCAAGCAGTATACAAATCTGGATATAAAAGATACATATATATCTGATCATAACTAACGAACAAATCAACAAATTCAGTGTTTCCATCAGCAAACAAAAATAAACAATGGAAATACAAACCTCCACTTAAAAAATTTAGGTCATTAAACATGTATAGATTTACATTTTCTAATTTCCATGTGTAATAAATAATAATCATACATTTGATTATATCATTTTTGAACATTTAATACTCTAAGATATTACAATCAGCATTGTTTAGCATTAGAGGAAAATATTTTTTTTCCGTCTAAAGTCCGAATATTGGATATATGAATGTTTTAAATATGAAATACACTATCTAATACTCACAATTTTTAATTCATCAAAATGTATCTTATTTTTTTACCGATCAGATGTCTTTATTTAAAGGAGATCAAATATTTATTTTCCCATGTCAGCTGCAGTATGAATATTAGCAAAATACACGCATACAAAGATATTTTATTTTCTGATCACTTACACTTAGTATGTATATCTATGAATATTTGTTTGTATTTCTTTTATGTATAAGGTACTTAAAAATAAAACATAAATTGTGATATTTTCTACCACTCATCACAATATATAATATGTTGTGATGATGATTAATCATATTTAAGATCATTGTTCCAAATATATATATCAATAAAGATAAATTTGGAAATGGTTCCCTAACACTTGTTAGCAGACTGAGAAGAAAAATAAATGCTACACTTTAGATCTCAAAACCAATCCAGCCTTTTGAAAAGAAGTGTTAAAATATGATCAAAGATTACCTATCACATCAGCCTCACAAAGCTGCGAGAGGCATTCTAACCCAAGGGCTTTCACTGCGGGTTCATGACTCTCAATGCAAGCCTAAGATTAAAAAAACCAAACCATATAATAACAGTATTAAACTAATCAAGCGTTAAAGTTCCAAGTAAACTGTTACCGAAACAGACAATATGAGGTCAACACCCCTGTCAGGATTCTTTTTGCAAACATCCCGCATGCAAGCAGCCAAACTTATGGATATGTTTCTATCATAAGTAAAGTCAGCAAACTTTATTGGTTGTAGGCACCGCTGCAGTTTAGAAGATACAAATCCGCATAATAATATTAAGTTGTGTGACAAGGAAGAACTACTAATTAAGAAAATGATAGTAATAAAACTTTTATATAGACGTTGGGTGTTAACAACTATCAAACTGACTGTGCTTATTGTACTGGCAGTTAGCAAGTATTTGAAATTTGATGTGGAGAAGTAAGAACTTGGCTCCTGATCAAAGGAAAACCCCGTATTGCTGGTGCAAAAAAAAAATCATCTTTACCAATAGATCACAATCATGTTGATGGTACGCATATGGATGTAATAATCCATCAAAACTTAATATTGGTAATTTGTACTAATTATATCCAGGGATGAAAAGGCGTAATAGAACTGCATTGGCAATGTATCTTACTAAATTTAGCAGGTGTTAACAAGTAATATTTCTTAGTGTTGCGACAGAAATTAATCATTATGGATTGCCAGTAATTAACTTTTTTGTTACACCTGCATCGTAATTTCATATCATATATTGTTAGCAACAAGAACCCTAAGATGGAGAGCAAATCACATACTTGCAAACTCCCAAATGCACGATCATCATACTCCCAGGTCTTGCAAAGCAGTCGTGTGGCTGTAGCATACAACACGCTAGCAGTGGTACACCAACCATTAGTTGTTTTCACTAATTCAGTTTATGCTGCCACCATGACGTATATTATATAACTCACAAAAGTGAAATCTCATTCTCAAAGAACACAAGGTACTTACGAATTTTTATCCTCGGCAAGCAATGGTAAGATTGTCTGAACAATAAGAGGAATCATTGCCGAATGTGAGGCAAGTGACGGCAGCATTCCTAAGAGTTTCACCTGCTGTAAGATTCAAAAGTAAGCTAAATTTGAGAAAGTTTTCATCCGAACACATAAAATCAAGAGGAATCAGAATGTACAATAAGTTCTGTCATGGACAACTCACCATGTCATTGGATGTCTCGCTTTTAGAAAATAAGTTTATGTAAAATAAAATGGCTAGCAAGATCGTAACTCCAAGTTTAGAGTCCAAAGCGCCAACAGCAGACAGGGTATCGACAGCCTCACACTTTAATGAATCGTGTAGAATAAGAACACTAGCAACTGCACCGACCAGCAATGACATTTCTGGAAGGATGAATTATGAAAATACAACATCACAAGGAAGATGTGAGAGATAAACAGAAACATGTATCCTTAGAAAAAAACAAAGGAACTTGCAATAAGTAGACAAAGCCAATATGACAGACATGTAATATTGACCTCCAGAAAAAACTTCTTGATACTTCAGATGGAAAGATGATTTTCGCTGTTCGGCTGTCCATAATGGAAAGTGTCGTAAGTTACAAGTCCATGATTGATTCCCGAAGTGCATCTCATTGTTCACAGTGGCAGATGTAACTAGGTTAAGGAAGAAGTTCTGCGAAACAAATTTGTCCTACAAAAGAACTCAAATGATATAGCATTAAGAAAAAACCTACATAAAGGTCTAACGCCATTAAGATATACATGAATGCAAAATCAATTTAAAATGAGTATGCATTATCATGTCTGAAATCTAGACTGACTTGAGCATTAATTGGGAAGACGAAGAACTTTCTAATATCTGTCAATCTTGAGATGAACAGTTAAATGTTAATATTATTCACAGCCACCATTAATCCAAAACACCCATTTATGAGGGGGACGCTGGAAGTCCTAAGTCAGTGTCAATAATGATCAAGTATAGATTGTGTAATACCCCTATCAAGAATGTGGATTAGTCTATGTTGAGCGCAGATGATGTGAGGTTCAATAACCTTTTTGGATATTACATGTAGAGAGCAACACTAATAATTGATGAATAAGAAGAACAACGTTCACTAAAGTGAAGTACCTGATGCCACACATTCTGAAGGAGCCTAAATACAATAACTTCAGGACTGCTAATTGATGGAAATTCAGTTACTGACTTAGTGAATTCCTTCCGCGAAGCGCCCAACAATAGCATCAAATGATTCTTCAACACCATAAGCAACTCAGAAGCAGCTCCTTTTACGTACTTTGATGGAGAAGACAATAGCTTGATGACTGAAAATATACACAGAAGCCCCTCACTCACTTTAGCAGCAGGTTGACCAACCATAGGATCTGCATTTATGAAGTCCCAAAGCACTTTTGTAAATATGTCAACTATGACACGTGATAATTTTAAGTGTGCACCACAACCTAATAAAGTATAACATGGCATTATATACAACTATGGCAGTTAAGATGGATCATATGAGACTTGAGTGAAGAAAATGTTCAGTGGATGACAACAGTAATCCAAAATGACATGTAATATATGAGTCATGAAGATGTTCTGAGTACTATGAGTGACTGACAGAATCAAGGGACGTTCGATCGAAAACCCATCCATTTATATTCATGTCTGCAACCACCAAAAGATGATGATGATCACAACGACAACAACAACAATTACAATGATAGAGAAAAAACATGAAACCGAATAACGGAGATATGGAATTCCTCATAGTTAATGTAGCTTCACCAATGAATATATATGTTGAGGCTAAGGAACGAACTTTACCATTTTCGTTGTTCCAGTTAAGGAGGAGAATGAGAAGCTTCACTATAGGCACTTGCTCATATTCAAGTTCCGATTTCGTCAATATGACTGACAAAGCAAGTAGAACTGTCGATAATTGAGGTACAAATTTTAGTCCAGACTCTTTCTGGATAGTTATAATTCGGCTTGCTAATAAAACAAAGTCACTGGTAGCAGAATAGTTGCCGAGTTCTGTGCATCTTGAGAGAATTGTTTCCACCAATTCCACGCCACACAATTGAGCCTTGGTAATCACCAACTGGAAAAAAGGAGGGGTAGTCATCTTGGTACTTATCGGCCCATTGATGGATAAATACTTCACAGTAAGAAATGACCAACAGCAATAAGATCCATTCATAAACAAGCCCCTAGTGATTGAATTATAAGGATAATAGATTATACCTCACTCGAAGCAGCCCTAACAGCCACTACATGTGCATCAACAATACACTGAGCAATACAAGTGAAATCTGCAAGATCCTGAAACGGAAAAAACCCCCAAAATTAAATAGATGAAAGCCGTCGTTATTAACTATTTTTTAAAATTAGAAATTGGCATTTTGACAAATATCTTACGCCTTCACTTCTCTGTGGATAGAATCTCACGCAGCTTATAAGCAACTTCAGAATGATCATTGCATCGTCACACCGAAAAGTACATGCAAGTGCAGTCATTGATGACACCAAACTCCGCACAAAAATAGATGACTGTGAGTCCAAGAAGGGAACCCCTAGAATTGAATAATTCAACAAAGGCCTCAAAAAGTCACAAACTTCCCTCATTCCAAAACTTTCATGCTGCGACAAGATCAACATAACTTGCTGTCTCAGCTCCGCCTGAGCCTCTCTTCTACATGAAAGAATCTGCATTGCAACCCACCCTTGTCAAGTATTAGTTTCATCCTCAAAATCTAAACTCTTTAAAACACTTTCCTTCCAAAAATCAATTCACATAAAACATTTAAAAGAAAATGATTAAAATAATTAAAATCTTGAACAGCCTCCACCTTGATAAACGGATGCGTCTCCGGCGAGCACTCCCTCCACGCGTCCAAATTCTCCTTAAACCCAAACCGAACCATAAACCCTATACCTTTCACAAACACATTCACAAACCGCGAATCCGAACCTTCAAATGCCGACTGCAACTCCAA
Organism: Rhodiola chrysanthemifolia; assembly: GCA_033675395.1. Classification (NCBI taxonomy): domain Eukaryota; kingdom Viridiplantae; phylum Streptophyta; class Magnoliopsida; order Saxifragales; family Crassulaceae; genus Rhodiola; species Rhodiola chrysanthemifolia. The sequence goes on from CM066205.1 coordinate 26,332,741, forward strand.
TAAACCTCTGCGAATCTCTAGTTTCGATTCCGAAACGAGGCGACAGAGCTCCCGCACTGACTGATCCACTACGGCAGGAGATGTCGATAGGAGACATGACGAAATTACTTCACTTCCAGACGCTTCGAAGTCCGACGGAGTCGATCGAAGCTTGGAGAAGATTGAGATTACCGCTAGGCGTTGGAGCGACGGTTGAGGAACTCGAGTACGTTCCAGCAGCGGAGCGTAAGAGTCCATTGAGGAAGACGAAGAAGCGAGCACTGAGTTCACCTGCAGAGTTTCTCAGTATTTCTAAATTTTATTTATTTATTAAAATTCATTTATTTATGTAATTTGTAATTCGTATTTCTAATTTCTTGTTCGGTTAAAATACTTTTAATAGATTTAGATCGACGAGTTGAGATCAAATAAGAAATTACATCTTCGGTGAGAATTAAGAAAAATTATCGGACGGTCCTGATTCAGTCAATATATTTACAACTATTTTAGGAATAAAATTACAATCAATGTGTATTCATAATTTGACTAAACTAATTTCAGTTTAGATCCGATTGTTTCGCACATGTTCGTGCTTTTGTTTTCACTTTACGCGTCACCGACACCGGCATCAGTCGCTCCAATTGTTCCTCCAGTCCATCCAACTGTAGTCCCTGGATCGTCTTGGAAGCTTCGAACAATGATAAAAACCTTGGATTCTACTTGAGTCAAGAACTATTTGTTGCTTTCCTAATTCAACATTTCACCCAGGTAGGGGTTTACCGAAATGCTTGAATTGAGATAAAACAAGTGAATTTGCAAAGGAATAAGAGGTCGATGAGTTAACAATCGAAAATCGATTAAAATGAAGGAAGAGATTTTCCACACACACCAAGAGCACTCAAGAACTCATGTATATCGTTCTGTGTTTTTTCCAGAAGAAGAACATTCAAATCACAGCCAAAAAATGCCATGAAAACTGCCATAAACTGACATACACTGTTCTGAACTGACACCTTGTGCGTTCGCACAACCCAAACCCGATGCATGAAAAACGCGTGCGTTCGCATGGTTCTCTGCGCTCGCATGACTCTCGTGCGTTCGCACAAAACACAGATAAACAAGAGTTGTAAAATGATTCATTTCATTCAAACAACACTTTTACAAGGTTTCATACATGTTTCACATCGTATAAACCTAAAATCTTCAACAATCCTCCCCCATTTTAGGGTTATACTCTTGAATACCATTAGTATTCATTCCGATCAAAACATTGTGCATAAATGAAGTGTCCCATTCGATTGAACTTCACATAGTGTAGAATCTTCTAATACTCGAGAATCAGGGTGTCCTACGGATTGAACCCATCTTTTCATTTGAGTACGAGAAAATAAAACACACACAAGTTTACTACTATTCCAGTACAACTTGACACTATTTCAGCCATGTGTCCTTATCCATTCATAAGTGTATACATAGCCAAGCACAAGCTACTTGAAGCGGCTCACTTCACACTTACATATGTGGATTCTTTTCGCATGCACCTGCAATGCACTTTTCCAAAAGATCCATTAAGAAGATATACTTCAACCTCCCTTTCTCTGCAGGAAATAAGCACAACTTTGGGATGGATATAACCATGTGCTACAAATCTCTTAGAATAGGCTTGAACTTAACTCAGCTCATAGCGTCATACTAAGAGGGAATTAAGGTGTCCTACGATAAGAGATTTATATGTGCTTTAAGCCCATCCCTAAACATGACTTCTTAACCAAGTCATTCGCTAATCCCTTTGTCAAGTGATCAGCTAAATTATTCTGGGTCCGAACATAGTCAATCGATATCACCCCGTGAGTGATCAGTTCACGGACCGCGCTATGTCTAACGCCTAGGTGTCTCGATTTACCATTATACATTTGGCTATATGCTTTAGCCAAAGTCGCCTTACTATCACAATGGATAGAAATAGACGCTATCGGTTTCGGCCACAGTGGAATCTCATATACTAAATTCCTTAGCCATTCTGCCTCTTTACCGACAGCCGCTAAGGCTATGAATTCAGATTCCATAGTCGAGCTGGTTATGCAAGTTTGCTTTTTCGATCCCCAAGATATGGCACCTCCCCCAAGCAAGAATACTTAACCACTTGTAGAAGAATGATCTTCTAAATTGGTAATCCAACTTGCATCAGTATATCCCTCCAAAACCGAGGGAAAACCAGCATACACCAAGCCATGATTCATGGTTCCTTTAAGGTATTTGAGTACCCGCCTAATTGCTTCCCAGTGTTGAGTACTAGGTTTACTAGTATACCTACTCAATTTTCCCACTGCATAAGCAATATCAGGCCTTGTGCTCGTCATTGCATACATAAGGCAACCAATAACTTGAGAATACTCAAGTTGTGAGACTGCTTCACCCGCGTTAGGTAAGAGTTTCACATTTGGGTCCATGGGAGTGCTAACTAGGGCTGAGCATTCGGTAAATTACCGAATTTACCGTTACCGAATTTACCGATTCATATTTTTTATTCCGATTACCGAACCGAATTTACCGTTTTACCGACACTTCGATAAAACGGTAAATTCGGTAAATTTCGGTAAATTACCGAATTTACCGAATTTTTTTGTGTAATTTCCTGTCCTAAACATCTACACCTGGTAACAAAAAAAACAAAAAATGAGTGTATTTTTACATCAAAGTTCTTTAAAATTACGAAATTAAAAGTAATCTTCAAGCAAATATTTCAAAAGAGGGTCTCAAAAGTCAAAGCTTCTGCTTCTACTTCTCCATTTTGATCCCAAAAGCATGTCAATGTTTATCTCCCTGCAGATAAAAAGTGACAACAATTAATGAGTGATAAAATACACATTAGTAAGTGCAGAATACATCAAACATGCACTGTCATCAATGGTAGAAGATATATATTCACATCGATTATACAAAATACTACAAAGTAAATATACAAGTGTTCATATTAGTTCTCTCAGTTTCTTCCAATCCAATTTTCAGGAAAAAGCAAATTAAACATAGTAATTCAATTGACACAAGACCGAGCTGAAGCATACTATACCTGCACCGGTTGGATCAGTAACTTTGGCTGGGTAATTACCAGGTCCAGGCCGATGCGGCCCGCTCAACTTGTGCCTGGGAGCATTAAGATCCTCCTCGAGACTCATCACAGGCAGCTTCGGCTCATGAGTAGCCTCACTCCCTAAGTGGCGGTCCTCTCCACACGATAACAAGGTGTTTCTTGGCACAATTGGTGCCTCCTCGTTGGGTGTAATAATGTTGCTTTCACCAGTCTGGACCCCTTCGACATGCCCATGGCTTGTCGGAACAGTGAGCCTAGTGTGATCTTTGCCTACAGCTGGCTCGTCAGTCCTCTCCGTAATTGGCTGTAGATGGTTCTGCCCTTGGTTTCCTTCAACCCCAACCATCGGATTCCTCGCCTCCTGAGATTCATAAACTGGAAAAACACACAACTCCTTATGAAATCAATTCATCTTAAAACTACAAAAACATAAACTATAAACAAAAATTAAACAGAGTAATTAAATATGCCTTCTTCTGACCGAATTGAAAACCCAAACTGGTGTTTCAAAGCTAATTGATTCGCCAACATCTGACATTTTTACCTAGGAACATAGTAGATAACATAAGCACAATCTTCACAACTACGTCGGCTTGAATCGACAGCAACTAGGCACAATAAGCGCTGCAAAGAGATTGAGCTGTCTGACTTACCTTGAATCTATGATTGTAGGAGTTGTAGACGCGAGTCGAAGTCGGAGACGTCCCGTGAGTTGGAGCGACTGAGCGACAAAAGTCGGAGACGAGTCACGATTCGGAGAACAGGAGAAGCACAATCTGACACTTTCGAACTGAATCTACTAATTATAGCGAAACCCTCTTCGGCGCTTTCGAACCCTAACCCTAAAATCGCCAGACGCAAGAACTCCTCTCTTTCATCTCTCAATCTCGACTCGAGTTCGACTTTTCGACCAAAACCAAATAGAGCTGGTCGCGTATTTGGGCTGGGCCCAAACCGAAAAGCCAAAAATTAGTAATATTAGTAATATTAAAAATATATGAATATTTATTTTCGGTAAATCGGTAAATTACCGAACCAAAAATTTCATTCCGATTACCGACTAAATTTTACCGATTTACCGATCGGTAAATTACCGATTTTACCGATTACCGATTTTACCGAACCGAATTGAGTCGGTTCGGTAAATTAAATCGGGAAATTCGGAATTTACCGAACAATGCTCAGCCCTAGTGCTAACTGGAGAACAATTCAAATAATTGAATTTCTTAAGCACTTTCTCAATGTAATGAGATTGTGACAGTGTTATACTCTTGTTCTCACGCTTGATTCTAATACCAAGAATCAGGCCCGGCCCAATACCCTAGGCCACTAAAGCAATGGCTTTAGGCCCCAAAAAAATGTGGTCATTAGCTTAAAGAAAAAAGGCCCCCAAAAAATTTTATATAGTCTAAATGCATGTCATGCAAGGCCCCCAAACTTAAAATAATATAATAAAAGGCCCATAACAATTGAGCATTTCAGCCCAAATTTTTTTATATAGTATAAATGTGAGTTTTATAGTTAAAAAAGGCCCCATTTTAAGCTTTGTTCAATAAAAACTTAGGTTGAAAAGGCCCCAAATTTATCATAACATGTACAATTTAATATTAAAAGGCCCAAATAAGCCCAATCTTACTTAACAAAATATTATTCAGTAAAAAAAAAATTAAAATATCTAAATATATTATATATTATTTATAATATTTAATTATTAAAAGGCCAAATTTTTTTTTTTGCTTGAGGCCCCCATATGTCTAGAGCCGGCCCTGCCAAGAATCACATTTGCTTTTCCCATATATAGCAAAACTTGATGATAAAAGGTTCTTATTTTGGTTAGTACCAAAATCAGCATATCATCAACATACATGCATATGATTACTCAATTACCAGAGTTATCAAACTTGCTGTATATTCACTTGTCTCCTTGATTCAATTTGAATCCCCTAGACAAGATTTCCTCATCAACCATTTGATGCCACTGCTTCGGTGCTAGTTTCAGCATATACATTGATTTGACTAACTTTTAAATCTTGTTTTTCATTTCTGGCATAATGAATCATTTCGATTGCTACACACAGATTTCCTCTTCCAAATCACTATTCAAGAACGCTGTCTTGACATCCATTTGGTGTACAACCAGATTTTAATTGCACCAAGAGTAATTAACAATCTAATAGTGGAAATCATAGCACCAGGAGCATATGTATCGAAAACATCAATACCCTCCTTCGATAACCTATCGAGCTTTAAACATATATACTGATTCATCAACCTTCATTTTCTGTTAGAAAATAACTTGTAGCCCAATGGCTTGCAACCAGGTGGAAGATCCAATAATACACAAGTATTATTTTCCATAATAGAATCCATTTCATCGTTTATTGCCTCTTTCCAGAAAGCCACATCTTGAGACCTCATAGCCTCATCATATGTTCTAGGATCATCATCAATATGACAGCAATATGAGTACTGACACTCAATATCATCACTAGAACCCTCAATCAAGTAAACTTGATAATGTTGTCCAAAGGATTTTACAATCCTTACCCGTTTGCTTCTACGAGGCTTAAACGAACTCTGTTAAGTAAATAACAAGCCATCAACATGGCTTTACCCCAAATCCAACACTCAAAATAGAGTAGGATAACATGGAATTAACCATATATTTTATGATTTTATTCTTCCTTTCAGCTACACCATTTAGCTGTGGTGTATAAACAGCTGTAGTCACATGAATGATACCATTCAACTGGAAAATACAGAATTGTATCATTCCCCACCTCTATCGGTTCTTAACATTAGTCAACAACAAGCTTTACTTGTTCAGGCATATTAACTTGCCTTTAACCACCAAATTTTCCTTGAAGTATTATTCATATTGAATTATCTTCTTCACTTAGAAGATATCAATATCCATCTCCATTTAGGAGAACTCATTATGTGAATAATTCATCACACAATCTTGACAAATTTCATTGTCAATGAGCTTCAATTTGGTGAGTAACCACATTATACATGCAACAATCCATGCAAACATAAATCATGTGATATGCGGAAAAACAGAGTTATACAAATACATATACTCTACTAACATGCAAGTCACAATCCGTAAAATCATAATCAACCAGAACTTGCACAGTAAACTTACACATGCTTTTCTAACAACTTTTTCCAGGCTACCATCAGAACACAAGTGTTCAATATCACCATGAACACTTAAGTTATTTCAAACCAGAAATCCCCGGAATAATCACATAAACTTTGATTATTTCAAACCATAATCTCCATCAACAAGTATTACCAACATGGTAAACTTACAAATACATTGATTGGAGTTTATACATCAGAAAATTCCATCTGATTTATTCTGGTTGAAAAACATATTGCAACACATGTTCTATGAAACATTTCCATCATGGTATCAGCCTAAAGTACTTATACACTGATTTCATCAGAAACTTATTGATTATGAATTCACTAGCAATACAAACTATACATGCTTTAGAAACCATACACATCATCAGCAATACGACCGATTACTATAAACTCACATATCATGTTACAACATGCATGTTCCACAAGTCATATATATTATCATAAATCTGACCGATTAATATGAATTCACACATCATATTTAATCATGCATATTTCAGAAGCCGTATACATTATCAGAATAGATAACCGAATAAAACCACCGATTGAAATCTTCAATTCCTCATCTCTTCGGCACTTCTTCAAAACGCCAAACCGTCACTCGCAACCATCTTCAAAATCCATAAATCAAACTCGTCGTCATCTCAAGCAACTCTTACATACTTCGCTGAAGCATCCGACAGATAGAAAATGTTGAATTAGATTGTAGTCCTTGGATCGTCTTGGAAGCTTCGAACAATGATAAAAACCTTGGATTCTACTTGAGTCACGAACTATTTGTTGCTTTCCTAATTCAACATTTCACCCAGGTAGGGGTTTACCGAAATGCTTGAATTGAGATAAAACAAGTGAATTTGCAAAGGAATAAGAGGTCGATGAGTTAACAATCGAAAATCGATTAAAATGAAGGAGGAGATTTTCCACACACACCAAGAGCACTCAAGAACTCATGTATATCGTTCTGTGTTTTTTCCAGAAGAAGCATGACTCTCGTACGTTCGCACAAAACACAGATAAACAAGAGTTGTAAAATGATTCATTTCATTCAAACAACACTTTTACAAGGTTTCATACATGTTTCACATCGTATAGACCTAAAATCTCCAACATCCAACTACCCCACATTCCTCTACAACCCTAACGTCTACTTTACATTCTTCGATCTCGCCGATCCAGTCAGCGTCATCTTCCTCGGATGTGACGACCACGTTTCAGCGAACTACATCGCCCTATTCAGCAGCAGCGGTAATGTTAATGTCAGTTTGGTTGACCGAACGAGCTGAGGTGGGACTTCGAAAGGTCGACGAGTAAGGCGTACCAGTACATGATTGTGACTGAGGGGTTTTACAATTTGGTGCAGAGGGATGTGTCGATCGATAAAAATATTGATTCGAAACAGTAACTAGCATGCCGCGCGCCCCACATTCACATTACCGTCGCGTCCACAAGCAACAATAACGAGCCGCGCCCAACGTAGTCATTAACAAGTTAATTTCAATGTTAGACGCGCCCAAATTGAACTTCAACCGGCCGGCTGAAAAAATTTGTAGCGCATTGACTTAGCGCAGAGCTGCTTCTTTTAAAATGCGTAGATGTATGAGTAAAATTCGTAGCTTTTACATGTAAAAATGAAACATTTAAAAATTACAGCTCGTTGATATCATTCGTAGTATATAATACCTAATCCCTATTACAGAATTTTAAAGTTGGAAACTTGAGATTAGTCCATGAGACTTTTCGAAGTTGGAAACTTTAACTGGTTTTCAGCAGCATAAGAGTCTGAATGACAAGCCCAGAAGCGGAATCACGTGGATGAAGATGAACTGAGGGATGGGTGAAGTGAGCAGCCCTGGTGAAATTATGGGTAGTGGAGTGGTGTTAATTGTGGAAGGGATTTTTATGGGTACAATTTCAACAGGGTTTGGATTTTGCTGATATTCAATCTGGGTACAATTTCATTAGGTTTTGGATTTTGAATGATGATTATCAGTACGAATGATGTTTATCTAGGGTACGAAGTATGTGTTTCAAGGTACGGATTATGTGCAAGAGGTTACATATTTTATGTACAAAGCTACAAATGTTATAAACAACAACTACAAATTTTATGTACAAATATCCGAATGTTATATACACAGCAGCTATGAGTTTTATGTACAAATCTACGAATGTTATATACAACCGTTACGAATTTTATGTACAAATCTACGAATGTTATATACACATAAGAAACCCAAACAATTCAATTCATTACCCTGCATTGTTGTTGTCGATTGTACTCATAAAAATGGTATAAAAATATTTATGTTGTTTTGGTTGTTCGGTTGGTTGGCGAACATTGGCATCTCCACGATACTTAGCAGTGATTCCAACCTGCTTGCGAAATAACTCTTTTGAGCTTGCAATCCACGTAGTTTCCCATCTTGAAGCTTAATAACCAAAACAGCAGCACAGCAGCAGCTGCGTGGATTGTATATATAGTCAAGATCGAAGACCCTCAGCACATCAGCAGCTTAGCAATCCTCTTCCCAGTTTCCCATCCTGAAGCTTAATAACCAAAACTTGAGATTAACGATGGAAACACTGGTACGCATTTTAAATGCATATCCAATTACCTATGAAACACTCCTACGCATTTTGAATAAGAAGCTACGCATTTTAAATGCAAAGCCAATTAACTAGGAAACAGTCTTACGCATTTTGAGTAGGGAAGCTACATATTTTAAATGCAAATCCAATTAACTATGGAAACACTCCTACGCATTTTGAATGCCCATTAACAATGGAAACAATGTTAGCATTTAAATGCGAAGCCAATTAACTAGGAAACACTGCTACGCATTTTGAATGCAAAGCTACGCATTTTAAAAGCAAAGCCATAACTAGGACAAACTCCTACGCATTTTGAATACCCATCAACAATGGAAACACTGATATGCATTTTAAATGCAAAGCCAATTAACTACGGAAACACTGGTACGTATTTTGGGTAGGAAGCTACGCATTTGAAATGCAAAGTCAATTAAATAGGAAACACGACTATGCATTTTGAATGCCCATTAACAATGAAACACTGTTAGCATTTGAATGCGAAGCCAATTAACTATGAAACACTGCTACGCATTTTGAATGCAAAGCTATGCATTTTAAAAGCAAAGTCATAACTAGGACAAACTCCTACGCATAGTAGGCTGAAACTGAAACAATACCACTGTGTTCATTTGCCTGATATAGTAGACCAATGATGACATAACAATCCAAAGCAACACCAGAGTCAAATTACTCCACGTCGAGAAGTTGGATATCTGCTCGAGAAACAAACATTGATAACTATAACTATAAGTGCACATGGATCAGCAAAGTTGTTATATTTCCTTCGTCTCTTTTAATCTAGGACCAACAGAGTTGACAAGCATGCTGGATTGAGAAAATGTTCGGCCGATATAGCCAGTTAGGGAATGAAATACTGCATTCTGACTCTTTTGTGCACAAATTTTCCTTCATTTCTACTGGTTGTGCAGTCCAATATCTTTATTTACCACTGGTTGTGCAGTCAGTCGAACATTGAACACAAAACAATATCGAAATATCTAGCAGTGAGATCCATTTACAATTACATTGAATTACACACCAAAACCAGCTCACGTGACACTAATAACAATACCCTAAATCAAACAATCAACCACGATTTCAAGTTCAAAACTTGAATTCGACATTAGACAAAAAAAGAGATCTGAAACCAAATCAAGCATCGATACAAGGGATGAACAAAATCAAACTCCTACAGATTTTAAATACCCATCAACAATGAAAACCCTCGCATTCGTAAACATAATTACAACATTCCTACTGCGATTCAAAAAATATGCTTCCGCTATAGCCCTATAATGCGTTTGCGACGTACCGTAAATTTGGTTCGCTTGTTTTCTCTCCGCCATTAATCTATCGTCGTGAGTTAAGCTTTAGTCGCCGTAGGTCGTGTTGATTTCACAGAGAATTGCAGTGTCGCCGTCGGTCGTGTTGATAATCGCAGTGATACGAATTTTGGATTTTTACTGATTTTCGGCGAGTGAATAGCAGAATGGCGGTTTAGAATTAATATTTATTCCTAATTTGCCCCTTAACCATATTTTGTAATTAATTAAATACGAATTTTAATTAAAATTAGTACTAATCTTAGCCGTCCAGTTTTTTGATCGAATGGTTATTAAAATTTATCATCAATAATCCCTTCTCACCTGATCTCAACTCTTAGATTGACACATTCGAGTTAGTTTCAAAATTTTAATTATTACTTTTTAAATCGGCTTAGTATTTCTAAATTTGTATTTTATCTCGGGGTAAAGATTAGATACAAAGCCTAATTTTGGTACAAAATACAAAGTTCATAATTTCGTCACCGAAAAATTAACAAAATTAAAAGTGAGACATAAATCATCACGAATAATTTATAATTCGTCACGAAAAATCAGTTCTTCTATTTATTTATTCTTGTTCTTTCTTGTCCATTTATATTTTTGCAACGGTAAAACTCGTATATTTTCAACTACTGTAGTGTAGGCTGATTTGGCAGCGGAATCCACATGTGGCGTGATGCTAAGCTGTCAATGTGTTAATGAGACTATTTTGTTCTTGGGCAGATCCAGTAGAACATGAATGTCCATTCAGACAGGTGTTTTGTAACATGCCTGGAAATATTCAGGACAACTCTGTTAGATAGATTTAAGTACCCTGAAAAGGGAAATTATGCCGGCTGTTCCTGCTTCATAGTTCGAACGGGTAGGCAGATGAGGATTGTTGGTGTCAAGGGCCACTAGATCCATGGACGTCAATTGGCACAAATGCATATGAAAATGCAACCCTAGCAGCCATTTCCTGTTTCGTACCTGCACGATACCATATGGTTACTTGTACTAATTTATCAGCCATGCTCCATATGGTTACTTGTACTAATTTATCAGCCATGCTCATCGTTCGTACATGAGTTCTAGCTGACACCCAGGCAAAAGTAGGATTAACTAAAAAGTAAGAAAATACCTGATTCCCTGTTAGATCTCCCAGTTATCTCAAGTTTATGATTCGCAGTTGCAAATCTGCCATTTGACTACAGATACCCGCTGAAACTGTACAAGAACATACAACACCTTCAGAATTTGAAAACAATACATTTCTAACAATCAAAATGATAACACTATGAGGAGGATATGCTAAATCCAGATGTTCAATTTCGTCAGTGTACTCCAACTCATACCCAGTGCCATGCGACCTTGGTCAATCAGGTCCCTTGGACAAATGGGTACATCGTCTTTATCAATCTCGCTAACATCTTTTTTTCAAGAAATTGGGTTCTTTAAACGAAATCCACAAAATGAGATGATATTTTATAGACAAACGGCCAGGGTTGTGATGACCTTTAGATTTTTGGCACTCCAATAGTTAAGCACGCAGAAGGTAGTAAAGATATGGCGAGGCCATGTTACATATTCAACCGTGTTAAAAACTAACAATGTGTCACATTAGGAATATCGATGGGGAGAAACAAAAAAATGATCCTATGGATGAATGTAAGATAGGCGTCCGAATAGGAGCCTGTGTTACATGGCGCACAGAAACAATGAAGGCTACACAGTGGTCAGAAGGTGACCATAAGTGCTTCGGTATTTGATTTCAGAGTTGAACATTGTAAACTACTGAGCAAGATTTTAACAGATGTGCATGTGCAATCTAAAAGTCTCTAAAACAGGTAAGGATAGTGTCACTGATTTTACCTCGGCACTTCAAGATACGATACCCCACAGATGGCTATAGAAGAAAGTTATCAATGATATGGCACACCACATCAACACCATCAGAATTCAGCCAGAAGGTTTTCACCTGCTCCGGGAAAAAAAAACAAGGAAGCTTGTGAAAATTGCAAACCCTTACTGATCAAACCATTTGTAAATGAACTGATAAGCATTATGTACTAGGACCCAATAGACCCAGTTAAATAACACTTAATAATCTATATTTTCCAGTTGTATACATCGAAAACATTGAATGGCTGGTAAAAGTTCCAGCATGACATGTATTCATTATTCAGATCTTAGATTGGAAAGCTACACAGACCTCGATTGATTTCCGCCATGTTCTTCTTGAAACATAAATGGCAAGCTAAAAGTAAGCAGGCTTTAACAACATCAATGGTGCAAGCTAAAAGTAAGCAGGCTTTAACACTTCATCAACATGATTTTTCTCAGTTCCACATTTTTAAATATACCAAATGCATATTTCTTATCTGTAGACCTATCTATTATTTGTTACGACACGGCACGGCTTATCACTTGAAACTAAACTTCTGGTTGCATTAATGGTTGAAGAAATCATCGTCAGCAAAAGAGATTTGTTAAACAGTTAGTTTCGATAAATGCCATCGTATAACAGGTCAATTTTTGCTTGAAGCGACTTGCCTGAATAGTATTATGAGCAACAATTCGTTGTCTACTTTTATGAAAACTAACATCAACTCGGTCCCAGTGTACTTGTGTTAGACCTCTGATCATCTCCTCTGCATAGGGCGAAACAAAAGTGAAAAAATAATTCGAGTGGGATGTAAAGGGGGAGTTCAACAGTAGAAGATAATGATAAAACCGCAGTGGTTGTTGTTCCAGACCTTCCAACTCCGTTGTTTGATCTGTCTTCGTAGAAGGTGTTCTTACTTGTATGACTTTTGATGTTTCTCCTTCAACATATGCAACATGTGGATACTTCTCATCCAGGAATAAAAGATTCGACTGATTATACAAGGAAAACAATTCAGTGACCATTACAATATCTATAATGAAGACGGGACAGAGGAAAAATGGCCAAAGGTAATTCACCTTTGGCAGTTCATTGCAACGGCGTATCGAAGACGTACTCCACCCAACCACATCTTGAGATACAAACAAATAAATAAGTGAAACACAACAAAGACTTACGTGACCCTGGAACAAGTATCAGGACTCAAAAGTTAACATTAAACCAAAAGAGAACATACGGTCATAGTTCACATTAGCATATGCAACACGACGCTTGAAAGCTTGTAATGCTGATCTGTGGGTGGAAGATAAAACGCAAAAGTATTATGTCAGATCTTCAAGCAGTAGATGGAAGCATTTTCCCATTATGATACTAACATAAACCTCAAGTCTTCAGAGTCTGTAGCCATTCTGAGAAGAAGAGGTGGCTTCCCATCATCATGGTCAGTGAGGAAGAGATGTTTCCCAGTCCTCCCAACAAGCCAATGAGCAGTCTGTGAGGCACTTCTCTCCAGAAACGGAAGACCACAAAGCAGTGGCAGCTGCAATGCAGATGCAAACCGAAACATAATGAAACACATATCACTGGATGTTAGGGACAATATGGAGGACTTAATCCTAGCATCAGCCATCATAGCAAAAAAAATCTATGATAGTAACACAACCAAAGGAATTCGTATCACCTGTCTGTGTCCCCTGGAGCCTAAATGAGGGGATGCAACTGTTATGAAGTTAATTGGTTCCAACCCAGCAATTTTAGATTTATTAGGCAGCTTAGCAGGTTGATCCGAATGATTAGTATAAACATTTCCTGGATCTTTAGCATTTGGAACGGACTTGTACAGCCTCCCAATTGCATATCTTGCAACAAGACCGCCCAAAGAATGGGCCACAAAGGATATCTTTTGCACTTCAGGCCGCCGTTTAACTATACTCAAAACCTATGCACATTTGGAACATTTTGCACAGGGTGCCAACCATCAGTAGGCTATATATAGTTTCATAAATAAAGTCTGTTCATAATTACCAAAATACCTCATCCGCTAACCTCTCTCCCATCATGTCCACCCCATCAAAAGTCTTTTTTGAGTAATTGCATTCACTCCCTGATTAAAAAATAAAAAATAAAAGTTCAGGATAGTTTGATCATCAGTCATTCCTCAACATGATCAGCTTCTCTCGGAAGTTCAATTCAACAGACTTTGAAATGCAAAAAAATCATGTATCTTATACAAGCAGAAAATGCACTCACTGTGTACAAATACTTTATCAGGCAGCTTCTTCACAAACTGTTCAGCGGCATATCTCCAGTCAGCAGCGCTGAACATATGGAAATCACAGGGAGTAAAAAAAATATATACATATGAATTTCAAAAATACCTACTCAGCTTAAAGACAACGAAGTTCAGTAGTTTACAAACAAAAAAAAATTCAGATGAAACACAAACATATAAAAATGCTTGCAGAACTCATAACCAATGCTCAAATGTTGTAAAGTGTAAACTAGACCTGTAAAAGATCAAAATTTTCAAAAAAAAAACTCAGCAGAAAAAACAACATCACTGAATATAACAAATAAATTTAATATCACAAAGTAACTTCTTTCACAACCAAATACCAAAATGTACCCAAAATCTAACTCCAAATAAAAAAAACATACCTTCCAGCGAGTCCATTAACCATCACAACAAGATGCTCAGGATACACATTCGAATCCGCCTTACCAGCATCAACCACCTCCTCACCTCCACTCACGGACTCAATCTCCACCTGCTTCCCACTCACATCCCTAAAACAACCTCCAATCACTCTCCTCAGCGCCTCCATCTTCCTCCTCCTCCCTCCAAAACCACAAACCGAGTCACTTCCGAAGTTGCACTTACGCCGAAACCCTAGATTACCGATCGGGTTCGGTAAAACTGGACAACAAAAGCTTCGGCTCGTCGACGTGGACTGGGAGGCGATTGCGGCGGAGATGGACGGTCTAGTGGCGGCGATCATGCGTAGTGTTTGATCGGACGAGAATCTACGCTGTCCTCCGAAGATCTGGAGCATCGCAATCAATGGTTGCGAAACGAAGTCGTTTCAATTAAAACGGCGTAGTTTTTTATGCTGCCGAATAGAAGCGGAGCGCTATGTGCTCTTTAATCCCCAATTAAACCCTTTAACTAATGTAAAATTACAATTACAACATTGACGGACATTGATAATTTACACTTTTATCCTTTCAGTATTACTAAATCTAATCAGATCAAAACATTAACAGTGTACACTTTGGTCCTCTATGTATCAGAAAACTCGATTATATCCCTTACGTCGTAACACTTCCACTTCGTCGTTTTTTTACTAATTTACACTTTGATCCAATTAGTATCAAAGTAAACTTGATTATGCACCTTAACTAAAATTAATTACAATTAAGACCCCATAAAATCTGAGATCTTGCAGTGGTTGAGAGATTGAAGTGGTGGTGAGTTTGGGCGCCGAAGCGGATGCCGATCAGCAAATCGCGGCGGCCGAATTGGCTGGACAAGCTCAGAAAAGTCAACGGATTGACCTCAGATGACGACGGTCAAAGCCTCGACTACTTCCTCTCCATACAACAGCAGCAGCAGCAAGTACATGATGTTGACGACGATCTTCATCCCGTCAGGCGGCGAGCGTCGCAGCCGGAGCCGGAGCCTCAGGATGAGAATGATGTATCTACAGGAATGGCCAACATGCTGTCCAATCTCTTCAGCGACGGCGGATGTGGTGATCGGATTTCGAATTTCAAGGCTCCGAGGAAACAGCCAAGCCCTAAAATGTGCGTTTTTTCAGCGTCTGTGGAAGAAAAGGGTTCGAACGAGAGCGATAGGGTTGTGGATGATGATGATGTATTCGGAAGGAAGGATGTAAATAGGAATCGGAATGTAAAATCCAAGCGGAAGATCCGGCGTGGGATGGAGGAGGAGGAGAAGGGGAGGAGATTTGAGGATTGTGATTTGGTAGGGTTTTCGAGGACGGATGTGTGTATAATTGATTCCAGCTCTCCGTTGTGGAAATTCGATAAGTATTTGTTTAGGAAGAAGAATGTGTGGAAGGCTAGGGATTATCGGAATAACAACAGTGTTGCGATTGCGAGGAAGAAGAAAAGGGAAACCGTTGACGATCAAGATGATGGTGGCATTGTTGTTCGGAAGAAAAGTAAGACCTTTGGGTCTAGGAAGTAATGTGATCGGCAGCATCAGATGATCACCATTTTCTGAAAGGGGTGAGTTGCTGACATGTTTTTGGTTGCGTCAATTGGGGATCCTTTTGGCTGATGTTGCTGCTAATTCTAAGGATATTATCTTGAGTTCCGAGACTCCAATTGAAGTGACGGATGATGAGTAACCTGATGTGGTTGAAGATCAGGTGCTCTTGTTAGTTGAGGAATCAAGCTGCTTGTGCCAGCCAGTCAGTCAGAGCCACTACATGTCCAAACTCAGTTGTATTAATGATTTACATGTCTTTTCATCTTTTTCATTGCATCTAGCTAGTTTCCCCCCATCTGTTTGGTATGAAAGACAACACCTTTACTTAATTTCATCATCAGTGAATTATCTTCAGTTTGCGTAATTGCATACTTTTCTAGACGTGAAAACGTTGCAATTGTAAGGAAGGGAAGGGAAGCCATTGATAAAGGAATTGTTAGTGAAAAGGTAAGTTTTGGCTTGAGGAAGCAAGAATTTTAATCAGTAACGCGCAAGATAATTAGCGACAGATGATGAATTTGGAATTATGGATGAAACCTTCCCTCACTGTGAGGTAAATTCTTTAAATTTTTTGTTGCTTCTGTTGGCCATTCTTACATCTCTTGGTTTTAATTCCGAGTCATAAGTAATGTTAAACTAATATGAAATCCATTTTGATTTAATTCGAATACTCGAAAATGATTTAACAAGAATTTGTTCTCTTATTACAGGCAAGCAGATATTGATACACTAAGCAGTGAGATTTGGATGGAACCAATACTGGGAGTTCAAAAGTATCCTCCTGGGTGAGTACATGGTTTCAGCCGCGTCAGGCAGAGGCCTCGAGCTAAATAAGAGACTCAGTAAGGCTTCTCTCCAACAAAATTGCCCGGAGGATCATAATTGCAAGTGATAAACACGCCCTTGCCACCACTGCAGACCACCTTAGCACACCCAAGCCGCTGCGTAGTCCTCCACACAATCTGTGTAAAATGCCCACACATCTTGCCCCGAGCACATGACATGTTCCAATACCTATACCACTGCTTTTCCGCAAACCAGTAACCCACAGCCTGAGCCGGTGCCCAGTCTGACCCACTACCCCAGAATAAGTTCTCTCCAAACCTCATATCACTCGAATGCCTCAAAGCACAGTCTACCCTTCGCTCATTCGCATAGCTTTGAGCAAACTGAGCAATCTTGGGGTCCCAAACTAGAGGCCTAAGACCTACACCGAGGCTCGCCCGGGCTGCATTGTGGGCAGTAAGGAATTGAGCCTGAAGAGTAGGGGGAGGCGGACGGGAACGAGCTGCAGAGGTTGCAACAGAGATCAAGGAGAGGAGGCATATAGCAATGAGGATCAGGGAATAAAGGAGTTTCATATTTGTGTTCTCCTGATGACTTGTTTGTGTTTTGTAATGTATATTGGGGGTTAGTTTAAGTAGTCGACGATCTAGTCTGAATCTATGGCATGATTGGTGGTGACACCCATGATCGAAGGTGTTGGTCACTCTTACTTTTAATTGTTGGTTGGTTAGAAATTTTAAAACCGTATCAATAAAAAGAAGGAAGGAAGAGTATGACATGTTTCTTTTTTAGTATAGTTTGATACATCTCATCACACTTGACGTAAAAGAAGAGATATCATAATATATATTGACCTAAAAAGATTCAGTGTACCACGGTCAAATGCTATGAGTGTCAAACGATATTTTTGTCCGATTGATATTATGAGCAAATTGAAAATAGGAAACGATTTTTTTTTTTTGACAAGGGAAAATAGGAAACGATTGACACTACAATTTTGTCCTAGGGACAAATTACATTATTGTTACATAAAAAAGTTGATGAAGTCAAACACTAGCAAGGACTTTACAAACCCAAGTCATATGCACCCAAACTCATTCCACATTTGGAATCACATATTGTAACCCAAGCCATAATCATGAAACATCATCAAACGACCACCGGAGCCGATCACGGAGCTCGAGTCATCTGACGAAATAGATGCCGATGACTTGGTGTCCACCTCGCTAGACCACCAGAACCCGTCATGGAGCTCCTTTCGATCTGAATTGCTTGTTTTGATAAAGCTGTCAAACTCTGCTTGAAATTGAAAGTTTGAGAGGCTGGAAGGAGTGCCCATAAGCTGCTCCAAGCCTTTTATAGTTGAGTCAATCTGATTGCTTGACACCCCAACAAGCTCATCAAACTTGTGGTTTCCAGTTTTAGCAATTTCCATTTCGGGTAAACCGTTTTGATGAAGCTGAGGGGTATTATTGTCATTATGCATGGCAGTTAGGTTTTGGATCATTCGTTCTTGGGTCGGGTGGAGTAACTTGGGCCAAAGTGTCGGCCCATTATTGCTGTAAGGGCTGTTTTGAAGCTGAATGTGGAGTTGAAGCCTTTCAAGAGCTGAGTTGCTTAAACGCTGCGTTTCATCGCTTATTACATCCTTTGTGGTTCCCTCTGCTATGGAGGATGATGATGATAACATGCTGCCCTGTTTTCGCCTGCCTAACAGTTTTTTCTTCAGCTTTGTGTTCCAGTAGTTTTTGATGTCGTTGTCAGTCCTCCCAGGCAGTTGCGCAGCGATGACAGACCACCTAGGTTAAGGAAATTAGCCAACATTAGGATTTTATCCGACGATCATCCTCATTACTACATTATACGTAAAGCAAACATGTTTAATTACCTGCTTCCGATACTGATGTACAGACTGCAGATCATATTGTCTTCCTCTTCTGAGAATCCGCCGTGCTTTATATTTGGCCTCAAGTAATTCAACCATCTCAGTCTGCAACTCTTTCCACATCTCTTGAGCCCTGTATGCACAAAGAATCATCAATATCATATCACCAATTGCGAGAAATACACTAACTACGAGATCAATTTAAAAAATAAACATCCTTATGCATTTTTATAAACTTACCGATTTTTTGAGGAAGAGCAATCCAGTTTCCACCTGTGCCATGAGCATCAATATAAGCCTTGAGCATTGCATCTTCTTCAGGAGACCAAGGGCCTTTCTTCACTAGGGTTTTGTCGCAACACGGAGCTCTACCCATTTTTAGTTCTTGCGTACTAGTACCTACAGCAATGACAGAAGATCATATGATTGTGGTGATTGAGAAAGCTATGATGTAAACAACCTGGTTTTATAGGTGAAAAACAATGAGATGGTGATGCTTGAGGTCATCAGCAAGTCATCCAAATTAGTCAACCATGCACAATTATTAGTTTAGGCTCCTTTCCCAACCTCTCCCCTAATCCATCTCCTGTCTGTAATTTGGATTAGTTTCGGGTTGAAATGGGATTGATCAATTATCTAGCATATAATGCATGGCAAAATGACAAGGAACAAACACAGGGTTTCTTCTTCTTACTAAGATTTCTTTAAGCAACAACTTTTTATCTATTGTTAGTTTAATGTTTGAATCAATGTTCTGCAGGAAGAGGGTCAAGAGAAGACTCCAATTCTCATAATTTGTCTCCTTATGAGTTGAATCTTATTGCTCCGATTTTTCCATTATATCATATCTCTAGTTATTAAACAATTATGGTTAGTTAGGGGTGGTGCAATGGTTCAGGTAGATGTAAACTAGTCTACAAAATGTAAGGGGTTTCCCAAACCTTTATAAACAAGTGGCATTTTACCTCATTCTAGGGTATTACCCATCTCCTTGAGTTAATTTCCTATGATAGGATCTTAGTTAGCAAAACAAAAATCGGCCAGCAATCATAATATAAGTAAATCTTTCAACTAGACTATCCATATTCTCGAGAAACTTACCTTTTAGTTACCCCAATTATATGAAGGCTGGAAAGTAACGATTCAATGGCGTCCAAAACTCCCTAAGGTATGTATAATCACATCACCATTATTTCTCCAAGCAAGCTTTCCTCCTATTGTATGATACACAGTATAAAACTAGAGAGTAATTTAGTGCCTGAAGGGGGGTTCAAAGCTAGTTTAACAAGAAGGGGTTATCTAGGGATCGACATCATTCATTGACCTTTGTTTTCAAGTATAAAGTAGAGAACATTAACAAATAGAAGACGACCAAAACTTCAAAAAGCAATTAAGCCCACAAAGCACTAAGTATAATATAATACTTAGCTGCCAATGGAGGAGTTTGGAGTGAGGTTTGGTGCAGAAATAAGACAGCATTCTTCTGCTTGTCATTGCATCAGCCTTGGAATCTCAGTTTCTTGGGTTTGTGTTTCCATCATCACCAGAGACCAAGTCCTTAAGACATGTCTGTTATAATATGTCAAAGCTGGCAGTGATAATAGAGCTGTGTGGTCCTCACTTTCAGATAAGCTCAGAATTGGATATCTTAATGCATTTATGATGTAAATAATGTAAGCTATGCAGTAAAGTAAATGTCAGAGGTCAAGGAATGAGAATGACAACAGTTGCCAATTGAAAGAATTTAATATATTAGGGTGCCACCGTAGCAAGTAATCGTATACATATCTGAACATACATATCTGAACACGACTTAGCCTGTCCTCGACTCCTCAATAAGGATGCACCTGATGCTGGAGATCATCTAATGATATCAAGCTTCATCAGTTCCTGCAGCATTTATTCAAAACTATTTAAGGGATAAAAAAGGTTACTTTATATCAAACCATTGGAGGTATAACATATAAGGAAATAAATTTAACTAACCCACAATTTGAAACTAGCATTTTACAATTTCCCTGGTTGATTTTCATGGCTCATGATATATTTTTTCGCAGATCCTACTTGCAGTATCTGTCTTGTGCCGCTCCAAACAGAGACTTATTGATGGACAAAGCTAACAACCTTTACGTCCTCCAGCAAATGAGTTGTATCAGCTAACTAATTAGCTAGCATCATTTAATATTCATTGCTGTAGCCATGCTCCTTAACTTCTGAGAAATTTCTGAGAATGACGGCCTTTCAGCAGGATCAGAAGCCCAGCAACTTTCCATTAGTGACTTCCATTCAGGATCACACCAGGTTGGAATTTGAGGTCGTAGTGTGTTGTTCACAATTCCTCCTATTAAATTAGACACATGATATCATTTTTTCCGAAAACAGACCAACATCTGTATAATTTCCAACTCAATAAATACCAATGAAACTTACCAATTATCGACGCATAATGCATATCCGCATAAGGTTCATCTCCAGTAAGCAATTCCCACATAACGACTCCGAAGGAGTAAACATCAATCTACAAAATATATCATTGTTTTGTATCAGAGTATCTCGGAATATAAAATTTTAAGTAGCAATAAACGGAGAACTATAGGTAGGACTTTGTTTTGAATTTAAGCAGAGATATGGTTCACCTTCTCCGAGACCATATGATTTTTTCCACTTAATAGTTCAGGAGCCATCCAAGGTAAAGTTCCACGAATGCCTCCTGAAACTAGCGTACGCTGTTTAACCTTTGACAGTCCAAGATCACCAATCTGATATTATGCAAGATATCAGCAGGCAGTTCTCCATGGATCTGCCAAAAATGAGTCTGATTGTTAAAGTACCTTGCAAATAGGTCTCTGTGGGTCCCTCATATTAACCAATAAATTTTCACATTTCAGATCAAAATGCACAATGTTCTTCCCATGCAAATATTCCATGCCAAATGCTGCATCCATTGCTATGATGAGTCTCTTGCGACGATCAATTGTCCTGGTCATTGAAACAGCTTAGACGGTTTACAAGATAAATTGTTATCAGGAACAATGTAAAAATGAAATGCACCCTTATTCCTGTAGAGCTTTAACTGAACAAGACACTTGCTGACAACAAATTTCTTTTTATTTTTCTTGGTGAATAAATGCCAATAAAGTAGAGTGGGAATCACATGTTACCTGTCCTTTTTCTTTAAAAATTGTTTCAGAGAACCATTAATCATAAATTCAGTCACTGTTGCAAGAGATCCATCAGGACCATCCCGAACTATCCCATAAAAAGAAACAACATTTGGATGGTGAAGCGAACTCAGTAACAAAGCTTCATTCCAAAACTCTGCAATCTGAAAAGTAAAAAAAAAAAGGTCCATCGTATCAACTATTTCAAGTAATATGAATAGTTGGTCAGCATAAACACTGTCCATGTCAATAAAAGCTCCTGAAAGCTCTGAACCATCAATTATCTGATTACAGGAACCTTGAGGACCTATGGTCCTTCAAAGACTAGTACCAGTGTACCACAACACATGAGCTCACAGTTCTAGCTTTCCAAATTTATTAATGCTTATTTTGTGAAGTGTCTTGTTGGTTTTATCATAGATAGTACATGAATACAGAACACCTAATCTCATATAAAATGTTAATACTGAGTGCTAGAAAATGATAGCTCCTGCACGATCAAAAGGACATCAAAGAAGTGGGCGAATAAGAATTTAGATTACCAAGCGCTCCCTTTCAGAAGGTTTTCCAGCAAAACAGCTAGCTTTGATTCTCTTTATTGCTACATCAGAACCCTTCCATTTTCCATGATAAACAGAACCATATGTTCCTGAGCCCAATTCTCGAATCTCCTCCAAGTCAGCAGTCTTAATTGTCTGCAGAAAACAGTGGCTAATATGATGCAAATTAACTGTACCAGGTTGCAACTATAAAATGAGACATGTAATTACGGAAAGCATTAAACTATAAGTGACGTGGTACTATTATGAACCTGTAATCCCCTGGCAATAGCTTCTGCCTCGGCCTTTGTTGGCTCGATTTTGGATGTCTTTTCATTCTCAGAATTCCACTCTAAATCCTGTTGCGATTGCGAACTCTGTAAGACAGGGAGAACTAGTAAGAAAATGAAATAAAATGAAAACTAAAATAGTTCTTTTAGCTTCAGCAAGTCTAGTCAAATTCCAACCGGGTTTTCCATTTCTTTGGCTACTTCTTCCTTTAATTTTGAATCTGGAAGGGCATTTGCAAAGTTGGCTGAGGCTTCTGCATTCTGTTTGATACTGTCTTCGTGCTTCTCTGAAGATTGCAAGCCATTCGATAGGACAAACTGAACAGTTTCCATCTCATGTTCTTCACCTCTGATTTTATGCTCCATACATCCTCGGGTGTCTTTTCCTTTAACTTCTTGAGCAGGGTTTGGTACTCTACCTTCTCCTTGGACACTTATCTTTTCCACCATCTCTAAATTAGATTTGTCTGTTTGTTCCAACTCACCGCTTGAAGCACCTGAGGATACCAAATTGTCATGTAATGCAACAGAAGATGTCGTTCCCCCTGTTTCGGTGACAGAGGCAAGAGTAGCCATATCAGACTGTGAAGGGACACGAGGTGGGCGTCCAGATACCATACTCCCTACTTTTGTGTTCAACTTCAGTGTATGTCCATGAGGATATTCCAGCATGAAAGATGCATCTAGGCCAACTATTTCCTTCGATGAATCTGGAAATTTTTCTGTATCCCTGGCCTGTACAGGACATGTCAGAATATTCTCAGCATATCTGGGATACCCTGAATCACCATTACCATACCCTTGTGGTCCTCCATTACCAAGTGCATTATTTTGATTATGTCTATGAAGAATATTTGAATCACTTTGCTGAGCATGATAATGACTCTCTGCTGGATAATTATAAGGTGAATTTGCATAGTAAGCTGGCATTTCTTCAGGTGCAGGACCGCAAATGTGCGATAGACCAGATGTAACAGGGTTATGAGCAGCTTGAAGCGGCAGACCAGTTCTAGCTTGGATATACTGCTGAACTTCAAGGCGATTGGCATAGATTGATACCTCTAGGCGCCCAATTGTCAAATTATCGTACGTAGCAGGGTAATTTATTGCACCGCTATCTACTGTGTGCAAATCACTTACCCGCCTAGCTTCAGGCAGATGTGAAACTGTTTCTCCATCTTGAGGGCCCAACTGGTCATGCAACACACTTCCATGTTCATTATGTGGAGGGTACCCTACAGTAGGATTGAGAGTTTGTTGAAAGCCATTTACAACACCGGAGTGTCCCAATTGTGGTCTGCCTCTTTGGAAAGGCGTCCTATATTGTTCACAGGCAATATTCCCTTCAAATACATTTGTACCATTAAGTATATTCACTGGAAACCCAGCCTGATGATTTGTTAATGTTCCAGTAGGAACTCGTACTACACTCTCAAGGTATCTGGGCGTTTGCTCAAACAGAGGTGGCTGACTAACTGGCTGGCACCTGTATTCTCCAGTCATTCTATTATCTGGATTGTCTACATAGGGCATGTTGTACCTGACAGATGAGGGCGAACTCGGATAATCTGCGTATCCATGATGCCTAGGGGAATACCAAGCTTGACCCCAAGGAGGCTCCATATCACTATACCTTGGACCATTTGGAAGCTGGTTTGAATTATATCGAGGGCTCATATGATGATGCACGCTGACCCGTGGCAGCACTTCATAGTGCCGCGGACTAGGGTATCCCCCCTCAAGACCCATAGGTAGATAAGCATCAGCAGGATCCACCGAACTCATTCTAGGGGAGTCATTCCAGCGCGGAGAGTCGATCCATTGTGGTCTCCAGTAGTCAGAGCCATCATCAACATTATTCAAAGCATCCACATATCTTCTATCACCCTCATCGCCATTTACAAAGTGGGGATATAAATCTTCATCCATTTGTGAAAACAGGAAGATCCTGAGTTTCGTGAACCCATCACCTGAACCCAACTTATCATACTCCTCCATCATATTTATCACATCTTCATCATTCACAACCGACACAAGAGCATCAAGATCTTCATCAGGCTGCTGGTACTTAATAACAGTCACCTCTTCATAAAGCTCTCTCATCTTTCTCATCAACTCCTCATACGAAAAATTCCTCGAAACACTCACGATCCTTGTCTCTCCACCCACATATCTCAGCTTCCCATCTTGAGGACGTGGCATAATGCCACCCCCGAAACTACACAAGAATTTCACACGCACGTTTTCACCCTCTTCATTCAAACTTCTGACCGAATTATGACCCGAACATGCCTCACTAGGACTCTCCAACTCAGATACAGCCATATCACAAACTCTCGACCACCACCAATCAACCAACAACTAGATACACACTCTCTTATTGCACAACATCAAAACCATAACCTAATTCAAACCCTCCACCACCACAAACATCAAATCCCCAATCCAAAAGCCACCACCTCATCATTCAACCTGATGAATCCACAATAACTACCCACTCGCAAAATATCCTGACATTAAACATCAAAATCAAATATCCAACAAGCCAGCCAAAGTCAAACACAGATATCACAAAAACAAAATACTTTTCCGAAACAGCTCTGCTTCACTATTGGCCATACATTTTTACATACCAGTTAATTCTTCCTCATCCACACATCGATCCTCACAAATCCGATAAGCAAAACCTCATCAATCACCCAGCCCGACGAATCCACAATAGCGCCGCACTCCCAAAACATCCTGACATCAAATATCCCATCAGCCAAACTCAAATACAAAAATCACAAAAACAAATAATCCGAACAGCTCTGCTTCACTATCGGCCACACATACCAGTATATTCTTCCTCATTAACGCATCGATCCTCGCAAATCCGATACACAAAACCTAATCACCTAAATCCGCTTCCAACGCTGATATGCGTAAATTGCGTCGATATTTGCAGTATCGAAAACCGTGACGACAACGATGATGAACAGTGTATATGTGCGTGTCAGATTGATAAAACAAGTAGAAGGAAAGAAGCAATAAATTAATCAAAAATGCGATTCAGGTTGCAGACAAAAGTTCATTTGAAGAAGAAGATCATGATGCTGATTTTGATCGGTCAAGCACACACGAATTAATAAATAAATTAATAAAAAATGAAAGAGTATTTGGCTAGTTGCTGTTGCTTCACGCTAGCTTTAGTCATACTCTACGTGGCGCCCTCTGCGCTTTACTTGTTAATTTATTTTTATTTTTTTGGCGTTATTTATATTACTCGTTTTTACGATATTACCCTTTGTTGGGCTACATCAGAAGGCCCAAAACAAAAGGCCCGTTTACGACCAGACTCATTTTGACTTGACGTTTTGGACGGAAGCGGATGATATGATACTCTTTGAGTGACGTCATTCACGCTGACTCGGATGCCGTCAGGTTCTCGACAACGTACGGCCACGATAACATCTTCAAAAATCCATCAGCGTCGCCAAAGCTGACCGTGTAAAATAAACTAGTAACAAATAAGCCGAAGCAGAGCATATAAAGCTAGTGGCGGTTTTGTCGACAGAGCAGGTCGGAATCAGATTATTGAGCTTTTATTACATAATCGATTCAGCTGCTTAGCACGCCACTTATCCAATTCAACTCTCCCTCACCCCATCCCCAGTTCTCCGATTTGATTGGTGGTCAATCAAGTTAAAATTGTGGTTGCTGGCGTTCAATTTGGAGTTTAGGGTTTGATTGCAGTGAAATCGGGGGGTTGGTGGGTTAGGCTGGATCGTTGAAATTAGGGCTTTTTGTGAGCGGAGTGGTTGCTGAGGTTGAATGTAGAGTAGGAGGAGGAGGGACGAATTGGATATGGCGAATGCGAATGGTGGGAGTAGGGGTAAGAGGGGTTTTGAAGGGGACGAGGAGGAGCAGCAAAATGATCGGAAAAGGCCGGCCCTTGCTAGGTTAGTGATCACGGTGGTCTCTATGTGTATTTTTTTTTGGCTTTGTGAATAATTTGGTAATCATTTTGTATGTTGGGCGACAATTGGGGGTTTTAGATGGTGTCTAGGTTTTCAATGCCAAGCTATAATTTGTTGGTAATCGATTTGTGTGTGTTATCATTTGTGTGTTTGGATGGTCTTCCAATTTGGATACTTACCAAGTTTTAATTTGTGATACTTATTAAGTAGTAAAGCCAGCGACTTGTTCATGAGTTCATAGAAAGTTTGTTGAGAAAAAAGAAAAAAAAAGATTTGTATAGCATTTCGGTATCATATTTATCTTGTAGGATTATGTCTGTTTGGCATTGGAGGTGTATTTGATACGCCATACGAATGTGTTTCTTGTGCAGTGTAATTGTAGAAGCACTCAAGCTGGACAGCCTGCAGAAACTTTGTTCCTCATTGGAACCGATTCTAAGAAGAGTTGTAAGATCGATTGCTCTCCTCTTTTTCATTTGATTTCTTTCCTTCTTTCGGTATATTAAATTTTTTGTCTCTAAATTCATATTCAACTTCTCGCTTCTACTTTGCAAGGAAATGTAAACTTAGCAGTGCTATCATTTCGGTCATGGTCCGGGAGCAAGTTTTGTTAGAAATACTAACACAATGCTGAATAGAAACTTTTTTAAAGTCTTGCAACATCTCATGTTACACTAGGTTAAGATTATTTTGGTAGTTGTAGTACTTTCTATATATATAGGATTCTTGCAGAAGTTTGAGTGAGTGTATTTTTTTCTTTGTATGCGCTATGCGGTATGTATAAATACATTTCTTTATGATTTAGGATTTGAATATAAATATTTTCTGTTGCCCTGCTGCTAATTTATGCCAGGGCCTAGGCCTACTCAACACGATACTTTTATCACGTCTATTGATTTTTTGTGTGATGTGTAATAGGTAAGTGAAGAGGTGGAGCGCGCATTGGCAAAGTTGGGTCCTGCAAAACTTCCTGGAAGGTATATTTTCCATACATATTTTTTCAACTTCAGTGACATTGAAACTGTAGTAACACGCAATAGTGAGTCACATTTGTGTAGATATATATACCAGTGTCCTCATCATATATTCATGTCAGCAGATAGTTCTTAATTATATTGGGTAATGGCAAACATAATTTGACGGCCATGTACTCTGCCAAAATAGTTTGATGTTTCCTCGTTTATTTTTATACTATTTTTCCAATTTTGTCTCTTTTATCTGAATGTTCAATTATATCCAAATAATCAATTTCATTAGCTTTTTCTGATGTGTTTGCTCAGAGGTTTATCGTCACACTTTGAAGCTTTCAGATACCATTTGCTAACACTATTCACGTGTAGGTCTTCACCAAAAAGAATTGAAGGGCCGGATGACAGGAACTTGCAGCTTCACTTTAGGTCTAAGTTATCACTTCCACTCTTTACTGGAGGCAAAGTAGTCGGTGAACAAGGCTCTGCAATTCATGTAGTCTTGGTTGATGAGAAAACCGGTCATGTGGTGACATCGGAACCAGAATCTTCCGCGAAATTAGATGTTGTGGTACTTGAAGGTGATTTCAACAATGAAGATGACGAGGATTGGACTCAAGAAGAATTCGAAAGCCGTATTGTGAAAGAGCGTGAGGGGAGAAGACCACTGTTAACAGGCGACTTGCAATTGGTACTAAGAGAAGGAGTCGGAACATTAGGCGATTTAATCTTTACTGATAACTCAAGTTGGATAAGGAGTAGGAGATTCAGGCTTGGCCTCAGGGTTGCAACAGGTTTCTGTGAAGGTATACGTGTGCGTGAAGCCAAGACAGAAGCATTTGCGGTAAAAGATCACAGAGGAGAGTGTACGTCTTCACGACTTGATAATCTTATTTCGAATCTTTACTTATTTCCTATCCCTTGTTTTTCCTAATGTATGAATATCGGCAGTATACAAGAAGCATTATCCACCATCGTTCAACGATGAAGTATGGAGGTTGGAAAAGATCGGTAAAGATGGAACATTTCACAAGAGGCTGAATGCTGTGGGAGTTTATACTGTGGAAGAGTTTCTGCGACATGCAGTTAGGGATCCTCAAGGGTTACGAAGTGTACGCTTATCATTTAACCAACCTGACTATGTTTCTCGTAAATTATTTCTTTACTTTTTAACGTGGTTCTCCTTGAACTACGATAGATTCTCGGAAGTGGTATGTCAAACAAAATGTGGGAAGCTCTCCTAGAGCATGCGAAGACTTGTGTCCTGAGCGGAAAGCTTCATATTTACTATCCGGATGAGTCAAAAACTATTGGTGTTGTTTTCAACAATGTGTCCGAACTTAGCGGTTTGATTTCCGGGGAGCAATTTCATTCTGCGGATTCTCTTTCAGACAGCCAGAAGGTTTGCATTGTTCTGTCAGATTTCATTGTATCCTTTAAGACTTCATTTTCTCATTACGAGATTTCGCGGATAAAAACAGTTGTGCGAATATATATTTTTTTCTTTTTCATATCGCTATTTGTATGATTATTGTATGTTCGCATTGCAGATTTATGTAGATAAACTAGTGAAAAAAGCATATGACAACTGGAATCAAGTTGTTGAATATGACGGCAAATCACTTGTGAGTTTCCCATCAAACGAATCAGAAAGTGCATCCCAGGATGAAGATTACATGAACCAGGCTGCTTATTCTGATCCATTGGAATTTCACTCGCACCCTGTACATCTGCCGACTCAGGACTACTCTCAGCAACCTCCAATAAACTCAACTTTGGGAGTGGGCGGTAGGTTTTTAAAATTCCCGTTTCATTTTTGTTCCTTATCATTTCTTTATTTTGTCCTCTCAAACACACAACTAATTCCAACCATCTAACAACCCCTTGAAATCATTTCCTCAGCAACACTTGACTAGAAATACTATATTCGTAACTATCAACATAACTTGACTATATTTACTGTTCTCGAGAGATTGAAGATTCAAATTAGTTTATTTATATGCTAGGGACCGTTCTTTTTCGTATCATGATTTTCTGTTTATTTGAAGATAGATTTTGTTACAACTATCAAGGAAATAACGTAGATCTTGAAGCGAGTTGAGGCGAAGCGATTTACCATATCTCATCTGAATCTTTCTTCTACCCTGTGCAGCTCCTAGGTACAATAATAATTTCGCTAACGTCTACTCGACAAATCCTGGCAATATCCATTTCAACTCCCACAGCCAGAATGGCAGTGCATCGTACCTCCCGCATAATCAGTTACTAATCGGCAACAGTAGTCAGTCCTGTCAGAGCATGAGTAGCAACGATTATGAAGGGACGGTGCACGATTCTCGAGAACAATCCAGTCTGGGCTTCCAGCCAATCAATACCTCCATGCAGCCGTACAATCAACTCAACCTATTTGGAGCGGAGGATTTTCTCTCAGAAGAAGAAATACGCATGAAAAGTAATTTAATGCTCGAGCAGGAAGACATCCAGCAAATGCTACATTCCTTCACCACAGGAGGAAACTTCAGCATGCCTCAAGACGACGCATTCTCCTTCCCAACAATCGACCAAACTCCTTC
This sequence comes from Rhodiola chrysanthemifolia, assembly GCA_033675395.1. Lineage (NCBI taxonomy): Eukaryota > Viridiplantae > Streptophyta > Magnoliopsida > Saxifragales > Crassulaceae > Rhodiola > Rhodiola chrysanthemifolia. Next base: position 26,363,140 of record CM066205.1, read on the forward strand.
TCCATCATCAAACTGCAGCTACGATGAAGATCGCAACCGCCCTGCCAAACCTGTCGTGAGTTGGTTAAAGATCAAAGCTGCAATGAGATGGGGATTTTTTGTAAGGAAAAAGGCAGCTGAAACCCGAGCAACAAAGGCACAGCTTGTTGAGCTCGACGACGACGAAAATGAAATAAGTCAGTAGAAAACAACTGCAGCTGAATTTCCGTCATCACACTTTCCCTTTTCTATCTCCATCTCTTGTTTGATAAACTTAAGTGTTGGAGATACTAAATCTTAATTTTGTGTTATCTTACGTGTGTGGTTTTTTCATCAGAGAGATACCAAAAGACTTCTCATTTTAGTCTCTGTTTATGTACAGTTTGTATCAGCACTCAGGGTTTCAATAATTTTTCTAGCTGTGTGTTCAGTTTACAGCTCTTATCATTAAGAAGCAAAATGTTCAGATTAAGTGCTCATGTAAGTTTTCCTTTTTGGTGGTTTTTCTATCAAATATTTTTGAAATCAGAAGAAATTAAAAAAAAATTATTTGATAAATCACCGAAACTATACTCTACTAAGAACATGTACATCGATAAAAGAACGAATTACTGCTCAAGAATAAACAGCAAACCCAGCAGCTGCTGCTCTAGCACCTTCTCCCCTCATTTACCGTGCACATGCTCTATCTAAACATAACTAATCTCGGTAAATTGAAAATTTCAATTTGAAGACATAATTAAATTCTTTAATCGCCTTAAATTCACAAGATTAAATATAAAATTTACTTCAATATCAATTATAATTTCTCATCGAATAATATTGATCATCTACCTTTTTCACTAATGTCTCATCCTCAAATATCAAAAACATCGAGTCATCGACAACACTTGTTGATATATTTTGAGTAAGCAATGACATTTGGCCGTGCAGCGTTCGACAATAATCTAATGACAAAATCGCCTAACTTAGATATAGATATCACAGTTCGGTCGTTATCAGTTCCTAATTGAACTTGGTTTCAATTTCAGAAACCCATTAAAATCAAAGTTAGAGAAAATAACAGGCAGTACTTAAAACTCCCAGCAGTAATAATATTACAGAAAACATAAAATTGACGATAAACGACAGTACTTAAACAAGTGAGATTGTTGACAATAAAGTGTTGTCTATTGTCTCGATAATAATTTTCAAAAAAAAGTTTTTTATAATTTCGACGACCGATTTTAGACCGCATTTATTTGTTAGTCAAAACAGTTTCTTTTGTTGATGATTGTTGTGTTCTCAAGTTTATCACAGCTTATCTTTGGCAGAAACCAAACATTATCTCAACTCTCTCAAGGGACTTGGTGTCCATTTTGATTTGCCTAATTCATAAAGCTACAACTAATGATTTGACTTTTAATTGATTCTTGTAATTTATGTTTCTCAAATTGAAACTCTCTCAACTTCAAAACATGTCTTCCTCCATTGCACATGTTTTAAATATTATAAGTTAAGGTAGACAAAAGTATGTTATAGGATTTATATTTATCGCGCTAACGACAATTTGATCATACATTTCTCTCAATTACACAATAATTAATCACCAAAAGTCAAGAGAGAGAAATACACTTTCACATATCTAGCTTCTTATTCTTAAATGCAAAATGGGCATGTAGCTCGGCGGATATTATAGCTCATAGATCCGAACCGTGTGATATCACCATTTGAATCGGTCGTCTTTTAAGACAAGTACAACTCTAAAGAAATATTCTCTCATTTCAAAAATAATTTAGGGTTTTCATTTCGGAAAAGTACATACATGAGGTATTAGAGGATGTGCAGCGATTCATTTGGAGCAGTTGCAAGATAGATAGGACATAAGAGGTGATACTGCCTGAGTGCCTGTTTCATTTTAAGGCTATTTTGGGTCAGCGCAACTTCTCTCAGTTGGTGAAGTAGCAAGGCATCTAATAACTGCTTGCTTTTTTTAGCAGCTCCTACGCTTACAACTCCTTCCTCCAGATGAACCATTGCATGCACATGCCCTTATTGAAGTTCTCTCACTTGTCTTTTGCTATGTAAACGTCAAATACCAACCCTAAAATGCATGCATTTCAAAGATGAAGCTAACTTCGAGTAATCGACAAATAAGCGAAAATAAAGTTTCGAAAGGACACAACAATCCATCATGATTACTCTTAATCAAAAGAAAGAAGGGACATTGATTACTACCCCAACAATATGCCGCTTCCATTTTATCAGTTCAAACATACTCAAACGTGCTCCTATATTGTTGCTTTGTTTGTGTGGTGTAGACTAGTTAGCAAGCAAGCAAGGTTGATTTAAATGTGACATGAGACGATTATTGTTATCTATCCTATCAGATTAGGTTATCCCAACTACAATGATTATCGGTAATTGGTTGGAGAATTTGCAGACCTCTCAATCACTCTAATGACAAGATGATGAGATATTGATAATGTTTCGTTGTTAACTGTGTGGACCGTATAGCTTTGATAAACATGCATTCAATGTTTCCTAATTCTGTCAGTGTTCAATTGTGTACGTAAGAATTGAGATTGAAATTCTTATCTTAATTAATTAACATTTGTCTCTTGGAAATATCTCACTTAGGGTTTCAGAGTTTGTTTCATGCACCATATATCAACATTATTTAAGACGATATTGAAATTCAGATTCGATCAAAGATCTCGTATAAGCAAACTAAATACAATTATTACAATTATTTTTTAATATTCATTTACATGTGAACAGACAAATAATTCTGCAATCAGGAAAAAAACTGCATCATATCACCTCATATTGACTCTTTTTGACATCACTTCCAACAAATCCCTTCCTTCGGCTCATCTCTGAAATTTCCAAGCCCGCTAGAGATGCATAAGTGAAATATCATCTCCATTATTTCATTGCAATTGCCCCATTTATACAGATCAAGGGCAGATTAATGTTGGAATTGAAGGAGAGAGGGAGTGATCAATAAAAAAAATTACAGCCATATATATATGTATAATAATATATAGCACTATAAGGATTTGAGCAGCATAGTTTAATTAATTAAAGTCTTAGAGACAAATCCAGAGGGCTGAGTTCATCCTGATCCATCATGCTGCCAGCTCCATTATCATGAAACCTTCTAACCAGATCTCCATCAAACTGATCATCAGTTCCTGAGTTTGCTCCGACGTTCCCGTGTGAGAATAGCTCTCTACTCTTTTTGGCCAGCGTCCTCTCCAACTTGTGAGCATTCTGGTGACCGCCGAGAGCTTGAGAGCTGTAGAACTTCCTATGACAGTAGTTGCAGGAGAAGACGCGGAGCGGATTGTTGGGGTCAGACGAGCCGGAGGAAGAGGATCGTTCGAGGTTGCTAGGGTTCGGTGGACTGAGATGAAGGGATGTGTTTATGGTGGTGTCTGATGAGTAGTAGTAGTTCATGATTGTGGTTAGAGAGAGAGTAGAGAGAGAGAGAGAGAGTAATAGAGAGATGAAGTTAGGGTATAGGGTTCTGCAGTAAATGTTTTGAAGAGGGTTTGAAGAGAGATGAGGTGTTATAAGGAGCTAGCTAACTAGCTTTGTGAAGTGTGTTGTTAATTACTGAGGGAAGGATGGAGAGGGGAAGCAAGCAGAGTTTGTCTCCTCCATTAATGGCAGCATTTTGGAGCCAATATGTCGGTTCATAGAATTATTCTCATGACAAAAATCTATATTACTGCCTCCTATAAATCCTTCTATATATATTGCTTATACATTGATGATTGATATGTAGTGTGAAATCATGTTGGAGCTAAACAAAGAGGCTGTAAGTGTAATACCCAATCAATTATATATGTCCCATATTGACGGGAAGATTTGGGCGTGTGAAGTTTGAAATGCGTTTTTATCAAGTTTCTCGTAAAATAATATTTAATCGAGATGGATTTTCAAATTATGTTGACCCAAAGAATATTGATGGTGATAAGAGACAGTTTGATCTGATTACAGAGACTATATTTATCCTCCAGTCGAATCATTACAAGTAAGAAGGCGTTTTAACTTGGAGTTAAAAATTATGACTTGACAAAATGGTTGGAACATCATCTCAATTGCACAAATCATGGGGCCACACTCATCTAGCTAGCTAGAAGTCCTTATTCCCATCATGTGAAGATGGTGGGGAGGAGTTAATTAAGATTGATAATCAAGTGATCAAGTTTTTCCTTAAAAGGGATTAAGTAGTGGTTCAAGTAAGCTATCTTGGCTAGACTAAACATATGCAACAAGATAACATTTTGTACTAAACACAAACTTTAATTATTCGATTACATCAAAATTATTAGTGTCCATGTTCATCTAACTTCTCTATGTCTCATGTTTCGTTGTCACATTTGAAAATTATGCAAATCATTTGATTATCCTATCCTAACCCTACCTTGTTTCATAGAGTTGTACTCTTCGATCGCTTCTACATCTTCTCACCCAAAGTTGGTGTTAAGGTATAAGGACGACTCAGACTCCATCCTCCTATTAAAATTACGTACACGGAATTCATAGAATTTTAAGGCAATTATTATCAGGATTCGACCCATATAAATTCTAATATAACACGAAATAAAATCTAATTTCTTAATTGACGATTTCATAATTCAGTAAAACTTTATCTCTCTTCAGTCATTTAATAACGTAAAATTGAACATAAATATTTCTTCGTTTATTTTTACAATGTAAAATTCGATACGAAGTAAATTAATTTCAAGTGAAAATTTTCAACCATTATAACATGTGATGAATATTTATCAAATAGAGAAGGTATATATATATATATAATTTTGGCCATGACTTTGCACCATCTCAGATCCCATTTGGTGCACAAGATGACTGCCCCCAACCATGTGCACATGGTCTTCTGCATCATCATGTGACACATTTGAGTAAATTTCTTCCAATAATCGCATTTATATATAAAAGATTTATACCCCCATGTCCACCAGTACGAGAGATTGCGGACATAGTATATATATATGTCTTACAACTGTACTAATTAAGGTAAGAACTGTCTCTGAATTTATGGACACAACACATTGCAATTAAAACATTAGGTATGCTGCAGAGACCGCAACTGAAGATGGTGTGCATCAAGCTTGTCGTCTGATATTGATCACAGGTTCCTTTATTTTGAAGAACAACTTAATTTAAAGATAAGTGATGCATAATTAATGTTTTTCTGGTTATGATTGAGTGTTCTTTGTACTTGAACTAATAATCCAACCTGAGTTTGCATTTAATTTTCATGTGGTCCTAATCTTTCCATGGACATTCAGTTAGGCATAAGTTATATCAAACTCCATAGGCGCAATATTATTCGGGTTCAAGTCTTTTTCATTGTCGTGTCCAAAAAGTGGTCGGTCAAAAAGAGTACTACAAAGCTACGGTCTAAAGTTGTTCGATAGTAAATGGAAAATTAAGATGAGTGAGAGCTTGTAGCTATAAAAGATGTGTAAGATTAATAGAATGATCAAGTCAAGTTTCCTAATGATCTTAAGCAATCTTAAGTTCAATTAAGTTTTGAGAACTTAAAGGAAATTGACAAACAAGAATTAACGTGGTTCGGGGGGCTGCCCCTACTCCACGGGGTGCCTCCAGGGGAGGAGGCGAGGATCAATCCACTAAGATAAAACAGTTTGGTACAAGCAATCGTCAAGAACCCTAATTTAAACCTATATCGACCTAATTCAATCCAAGCTATGCTATGACAAAATTAACCGATAGTAATGGTTACAAATAAGGGCGAAAGCTTCCCTGATGGTTGAATTGCCGATTGCGACCGGTCCGAGACTCAGGTGACGCCGGTGATGAAGATCAGCTCCGGCGAGGCTTCGACTAGCTAGCAGTGAGAGAGCACTGCGTTGGCCACCATCGCTCCAGTTGATTGCACGAACGTGAAGCACGATCCTTCGAAGATCGAGTGCGTGCTCCGTCGCTCCAAGAATCACTCTGTTGCATGCTCTAGACTGAATCGGATGTGTCGAATGACCTAAAAACTCGAACGCAGCTTGCTTTTGACTGAAGGTAGAAGACGAGTCAAACGACGTCGGATCGACCGACTCCAAAACTTACCGCGCAAGAGAAACGACGACGCTCCGCTCTGCTTCGAATATTCCCGCTTCGTAAAACGCTGTCGTCCAACTTACTCTTCAAATCTAAACTCGCGCGCCTCAGTGAAACGTCACCGTTTACTTTGGCCTGAACCCAGAAAAGCTTGTTTGAACGTTGGTCATCCTCCAACCTTTTGCAGGCATAAATCTTCATCTTCATTGCACCTCACGAGCATACAAATACAACAGAAATGTCCTACTACATATGCTCTACAAGTCTACGACTCAAATCAATCCAAAGGAGTCCCTAGAGGACCTGGCGCTAAGCCTAAAGACACCAGGACTCTAAGGCAAGTATGAGGCACCAATTCCTCACAAGATGGATGGAGGTGTTGGAGCATAACACCTGCTATAGTTTGGTGTTTATTTTTGAGCAGCAACTGTTGTCTTGTGTATATATTTAGATTAATCACTAAATATGTCAATATTGAAAGTGAGACTAGAAAAGTGTTAATACTAGAGTGTACTGATGATTCGAACATCGTCTGAGTGTTGAGTGTGATGAATTTTTCCAATAATCTTCTCTATTTATCAGACTACCGTGTTCCACATACGAATTATGTTATTTAATATGAGTAAGTCTTATATAACAAAATGATCGATACACATGAAGATTATGTTTTGTGATAATAAATTAAATACGCGGAACATGGGAATGGGCGGCAAGAGATAGACAGATCTATATAAGAAGACCTAGGAATGTTCAATTGAGGACACCTTCCAGAAATGAGTACGTGAGTACAACCGATTACAACGCGCCACGTGCCCCACTAAACCCCTCCGTGCTTTGTGGGCGCGCCACGTGTCCCACTACCAAAATCCATCAAAAGCAAACAGTAAAATCCCACTACCTTTAAATCTCAACCATTGGATCAACAAGATCAATGGTCCAAATTTGTCCCTACGTCCTTATTTCTAGAGACGTCCTCAACCGAACGCCCCCCTAAGTAGACCATTGCAAGAGATATAATTTAATGAGATTAAACTAAGTGTGTCAATAGCGAAGCTTTGGGCACTGACACCATCATGTAGTTGTCGCACCATAACATATATATGCATAGTCATGTTTGAAGATATTTATATTTTGTCGGCTTTTCCAAGCGCAAAAATATTTAATATTTATGGATCACTTTGCAAAAATATTTATCAACTATATAATTGGTAAATTAATTTAATATTATAAGATCCAAAATTCAATTTTTAATTAGTGTAATTTTTTCTAGGGTTATGGGCTATGGTTTTTGTTTCCAGGTTGTCACCATTGAAGAACTTTAGGGTTAGGTTTACGGCTAGGAATAGGGCTACGTTGACGAAGTCGGGTCGCGTTTACCCGCGGCGCATCTGGATGGTCCGGACAATGCGGGTCGAAAAGAAACGGGTTATACCGGGTTGACTTGGCTATGATCGTGATTCAGTTGAACCGGAATTCAAAAACCCTAGTTAATTCTCGAATTGAACCATTGATTGGAATCTCATACCGGGTCATCAAATCCCTCCATATCAGAATCTTAGTGCTCGGCTCGCTGACCTGCTCTCGTCATCTCCTCTCCGTCGTCGAAGCCGCCGCATCAGGGATCCTCTGCCGCCGAAGCTTTCAGATCTTCTTCCTAAGGTATTCGCTCAGTCAACGTCGTGTTATCTTCTCCAGTTTGATATTACTTTTGATTTTTGAAGTATCAATTTAAAATCAAGTTGTGTATTGACTTTGGAGTAGAATAGAGGTTGTGGATGAAGCACTAGTGGTGATTGAATGATGCTGAATTTGGTTGATTTCAGTTCACAATGTCGTTCATTAATGTGAGCTGAAAACATGTTCTGGTGAAATGAATGATGTGTGGTTAAGCTATTGTTATCTTTGGTGATCATCTGTCCCTCTGACATGTATGCTGATCTCTTCGATTTCTTTCTCTAATTGCTTTCTACGTGATCACCAGTTTTTACTTGTCCAAGTAGAAGAGAGACTACCAGAGCGGTTACTGATACTGATACTATTCAGTTGTATTAGTTGCATCAGAAGTTTTTGTAATTCTGATCAGATGTATTTCTTTTCTGTCTCGTCATTAGAAACCTTCAATAGCTCTTTTCTGTGAAGCTCAAGCTCATGTATTTGTTATTTGTTATTTGGCAGACTAGGCTGTCTACACATTGTTGTAAAGTGAAGATGGCCAATAGTCCAGCACCATTTTCTGATATTGGAAAAAGGACAAAAGGTATTTGTGTTACTAACTAATTTAAGTTTAGATATTAAGTGGATAAAGAGTTGTGTCATTTCATTTGCTATGATGTATTGGTAACTCATGCATGTCAGCTGATGTCCATAATCGCAATGTTGCATTACCTTTTTGAATTCCTTTAGTCGAGTACTGTTTCTTGCTGTTTCTGTTTGTACTTATCTTTAAGCATACTCGCTTCTTCCCTTTTTTTTATTATTGCCATTCGTTACCCTTTGTGTGACTGAAATTAGACATATGCCTAGGATCACTTATATACAAATTTGTTATGAGGTTTACCGGAAACTTTCATCCCTTAGATGAACCACATTGTGATGTATATTTTATTCTGCATTATATGGTGTTTCCTTTTCTCTCATGATATATAGTATCAATATTTATTACATTGTTATAAATTGCCCCCTTAAGCTTGTATATTTGTTTGTTAGATGACAAAAAATGTTGTCTTCTTTGCAGACATATTAACGAAAGATTACAATGTTGGTCACAAGTTCACTGTCTTCTTTCCAAGTTCCAGTGGGATGGTAACAACTTCCCTCATGTTTTCATAAAAAGACAAGCGTGTCAACCATGTTTTGAGTAGAAGTAATTTGCTTAAATATGTGTTTATATATCCTGGTTCATACATGTGTAGTTTCTTATTCAGTCACTCATTTTCTTGTGTGCTATTATTTCAGGGACTGACAGCTACAGGCTTGAAACGGGACCATGTATTTTTTGGTGACATTAGTGTTGTGCACAAGTGTGGAAATGCATCTGTAGATGTGAAATTTGATTCTGATTCAAATGTAAGAGCCACTGTATATATTTATTTGTACTCGATATATGTTGCTGATATTATATCAAAGCCATATAGTACAAGCATGCATCTTGTCATTGCCATCATCAGAGGTAATTTCATAAGTGCATTCTTTTGCAGGTCCTTACAAAAGTGACACATGCCGATAGTTTCCGAAATACCAAAACTGCTCTTAGCTTCAGCATACCGGATCCTAAATCTGGCAAGGTTAGTGACAAAACTAATGATTAAAAATGTAAGGAATATTATATCAGAAATAGCATGGTTAAAGTAACAATAGTTTGTGAGTTTTCCACATAGTGTAATGGAAAATTGTGTGTTGCCTCATTCTTCTTAGAAAAGGCGGATCATACCTAGCCATGGCATGATTTTAGTGGTGAACAATGTCATTTTTGGTGTACTATACGCCGTACATAAAACACTCACAAGTCACATCTATATCTGTCTTTGGGCACATAACAAAACTAAATCATCCATGCTCCTTAATCTCATAACTCTTCATTTTATCTTGAGCTGATGTTAAGATATACGAGAACAGATGTTGATGCTTGTTATTCTGCAGCTGGATGTGCATTACACTCATCCTCACGCCACCGTATTCTCTAGTATTGGATTGAATCCTACTCCAGTCGTGGAGCTGTCAGCTGCAATTGGCAACAAGGAACTCAGTTTGGGTGGTGAAATTGCCCTTGATACTGCTTCTTCAACGTTTACAAAGCAGTCTGCTGGAATTACCTTCAATAAGCCTGATTTCTCTGCATCGCTCATCTTGTAAGTCTTTTTAAAATAATGTTCTCAGTTCATTACCACATCACACTGTGGTTGGGATACACTTAGCCTCATGCTTTTTGGTTGCCTGATTGTCTTTCCTGTATGTAGAGGGGATAAAGGCCAAACACTGAAGGGATCCTACGTACATGACCTGCCCAACAATGCAACTACTGTTGCTGCTGAGTTGACACACAGGCTTTCCTCCAGGCAAAATAGCTTCACCATTGGAACTGCCCATAAGGTCAACCCAGCCACCCTGGTGAAAGGTCGTTTCTCCAACAATGGTAAAGTGGCAATGCTATACCAACGTGAATGGAGACCAAAGTCACTGGTAACCGTCTCAGCTGAGTATGACACAAAGGCCTTGCATTCGGCTTCCAAGCTTGGCCTCACAATCGACCTCAAGCCTTAACCATACAAAAATCAATTCCAGAACTTGAACAATACATTCAATTCAACTAACATTTTATGTAACTTTTTTAGGGTGGGCATATCATAATATTCTTCCAAAGTCTGAGCCTTCTAGGTTACTGCCTTTTCCCCTTGGACATAGGAGCTTTAATCTGCTTGCTGAAGTACAATGTGATACTGAAAACAGTTGTGGTTTGCATTACTTTGGCTTGGAGATCATGGGCTGCATATCCATTTATGAGTTCAGCAGTCAATCCCAGAAGAAAAGCGCTAGCTCTGTACCCGGGTGTTTCTCATGTATGTATCAGTCGGGTTTCTAATCATAGCCATTAATTGACTCTCCCAATCTTCTCGAACGACACACATGTTCAAAAGATGAATTTCTTCTATACACGACGTTGCGTGGGAGTCATGTTCTATACATGGTGTTGCCTCTCGCCTATGTGAGCCCCAAACCTGAAATCTTAAAATATGTTAACAATCTAATCTTTCTTGATAGCAATCTAATATAAGAGTATGTTCTTTGGAGCTTGACTCAATTTGATGTAAGAGAAATAGGGGGTAATATAATTATTTGCTTATTCTGAAAAAAAAATTAGTAGAAGAAACAATGAATTAATTAAAAAAATGGATAGCAATGAATTAAAATAGTTATTTTCCATAGAAAAATATTTGTATTCTTTACATTTCTACATAAATTAATCATAATTATTCAAAACGGTACTGTACATGACGGATAACGGGACCTGTCAAATCAACTGACAACTGGCGTAACAAACTCATCATTAAATATCTACTGTACAATATCACAGGGGGCGCTCGGTTGAGGCAAGATTGTAAGAATGAGGCAGTAAGGCATGATCTTGGCCATTGATGATATTGATCTAATGGTTGAGATTTAAAGACGTGGTAGTGGGATTTTACTATTTGTTTTTGTTTTTTACTGTTGGTAGTGGGTTTACTATTTGGACACGTGGCGCACCCACAAAGCACGGGGGTTAGATGTGTGGCTCAGATTGTGCCTCACTCTTATTTGACTTGCCTCATTTGAGCGCTCCTCCAATATCACATAACTTATATATATATATATTTTGAAATTGAATAATTTCGCAGTCTTTTGAGAGAAATGAGCAAGAAGAAGGAGAAGACGTCGTCACCTGCTTCAGGCGAGTCGGAGATGAAGGCTGTAGAATCGGAAGGCTCCAAGTCCGCAGAGGTAAGAGAGACTCTTAATGGAGCAGTCGTTATGAATGCAGGCGTTGGTTTTGATTTCTTAATGAATGTTGCAGACCGGCTCTGATCACTCGGCTCTGTCTGCGTTGCGTTGAAAGCTCCAAGTCCGCAGAGGTAAGAGAGATTCAATATAGAGCAGTCGTTATGAATGCAGAACGTTTCTGGTTGGTTTTATATATGAACGCTGCAGGCCGGCTCTGATCAATCGGCTCCGTCGTCTGCAATCGCCGGTTGCGTTCAAGGCTTGATCAAGTCCGCAGATCTTGTAAGAGAGATATTCTTAATATAGACCATCAGTTGATATGAATGCAGGCTTTGATTTCTTATAAATGTTGCAGGCTGGCTCTGATGACTCGTACAAACTGGAGGCTGTAGAAACGAAGTCTCGGATCCGTCCGCAATCGCCGTTCAAGGCTTCAAGACCACAAAACCTGAGGTAAGACTAGAGAGATTACACGAGTCTGCGTACGTAGAGTTCATGTTAGGTATAGTTTGATATATATATGAATGCAGATCCCCTGGTTTTGATTTCTTAATATAGGGCAAAATTGCATGCCGTTTTTTATTTTTTATTTCTTATATATATGAATGTTGCAGGCCGGCTCTGATCATCCAAACTGGAGGCTGTAGAATTGAAGTCCGAAGATGAAGTAAGAGAGGTTCGCATCATTAATTACATGATCTTACATTGAGTTTCCATATTCAGTTTCTGGAAGCATTGATTTGTAATGTAATATTTAATGGCTTGTTAATGTTGCAAGGCCGAAATCAACAACCGTCATAATTCCCAGATTCGCGTCTTTAATTTTTGCTGATCAGGATTCCAATCGTTGTTGTATATTCGATCGGCCCGTGTACTGCCCTGACAATGAGGAGATTGAAGAGCCTTTTGCACCTTATGAGAAGAAACAAAAGATTGAAGCAGAAATATTCGCACAAAAGTAAGTGTAATTAAAACTGTTAGGGTTCAATTACATTTGTTAGTCAGTAAGTGTAAATACTCAAACTGTTAGGTCTTAATTGTAATTAGTTAATGTATATACCTACCTTTAGGGGGGCGTTCAATTGAGGACATGTCTTATGGTGAGGGTGTAGGGACTAATCTTGGCCATTGGATGAGGTTCATCCAATGATCCACAAGCTGCCACGTGTCACATGTGGTAGTGGGTTTTACTATTTGCTTTTTGGTAGTGGGATTTTACTATTTGCTTTATTGGATTTTGGGTACTTGGACACGTGGCGCACCCACAAAGCACGGGGGGTTAGATGGATGATGATCTAATGGATGAGATTTGTCCCTACGTCCTTACCAAATTTGGGTGTCCTCATTTGAACACTCCTCCCTACCTTTATATACAAATGAGGACAGCAATACAGCAGCAGCTGTAACAAATCTTTCCACAAACATTCTCTTTGCCTTTTATCATTTTCTGTGCCTCCATTGATCATCATGAACTGTTCCATTGGAGCTCAGCTCTTTGAGCTTCTTCATGGTATCAAGAGCAGCACCTAGACGATCCAAGGCCATCGTTCAGCTCTCTGCAATCCCACCCAGCTTCTATACCTTTTTTTTTCTGCTCTCTGATCTGTGTTCTCTTCCTTGCCAATATCCATGGCTACCACTGAAAGTTCTGAAACAACAACTGATCCACCAGTTCCACCAGCTCGTGTTGCAACTGCTCCTGGATCTGAGTTCTTCAACCCAGCTGATGATCCGCTCTTTGTCAGTAATAATGAAAACGTGGGTGTCTCACTTGTCTCCCAAAAGCTAATGGGGGCTGATAACTACATCCCATGGAGCAAGTCCATGGCTCGAGCTCTTGGCATCAAGGCTAAGTTTGGCTTTGTTCAAGGCTTGTTTCCCAGACCCACTGATGACCCCTTTGCTCTTGCCAGACGGGAGCGCTGCAATAATGTCATCCTATCTTGGATTGCAAACTCTGTGTCTAAGGAGATCAGCGCCTCCCTGGTTCACTCCACCAGCTGCATCCAGACCTGGATAGATCTACAGGATCAGTTTGGAGGTGACAATGATATGAGGGAGTACTCTATTTCGAAGGACATAAGCTTACTTATGCAAGGTGAGATGCTTGTTTCAACTTATTATGGCAAACTAATCCAACTGTGGGGTGATGAAGACTCTTACTCAAATGATGAACTATGTACACTTGGCGAGCAATGCAAATCTACCAAATGCATGTATTGACAGGCGTCGTCGGTACCTGCAAATTTAATATTTATAATTCCTTACTATTGGCTATAGGTTAGTACAGCGGCAAGCAAGGGTCGAACCCTAGGGAGCTAGATGGTTACTTGTTGTTCTGTAAAAAAGAAACAATTGGGTTTTGAGCAATTTAGGAAACAGTGCAGAAATAGGAAATAAAGTGAGAATTATCAATCAGAGAGAATATTCGATCTAGGGTTTCTAATTGTGACTTTGTTATCCTTGACTACTAACGATCTAATTCAGTGTTTCTAAGTGTGGTCGTCCCGACAAAGGTGACTTCCCAAATAACCCGACAAAGGTGTTATGCCACAACCTAACCCGACAAAGGTGAAAGGATTCTAATTCTCTACTAAATTAAACAACCCGACAAAGGTGTTATTTAACCTAGATGTGCTATCTACCCAAACGACAAAGTATTAAGCAGATAATAATGATAGAAATATTGATCAACTAAGCTTTGCGACAAAGCATCCACCTAGTCTAGCAATAATTCGTAATATAGGCACGATAATTAGTAAAACATGAATAGCATTAAGAACGAAGTCTCAAACAATAGTCACAATGTATAAAACTCTAGCCCGAATAAAGGGCTTAGCTACACAAGGCAATGGAAACAAAAGACAATAAAAATAAAGGAAAGATGTTCTTCTCTATTGCCGAATGAAGGAGGAAGAGGCGCCGAGTGAGAGGAGTGGGGAGCTCGAATTTGGGATGATGGGATGTTGTAGGATGCTTTGAAAGGTTGAAGAGAGGCTGTATTTATAGTGTAGAATGGGGCTTCGAAGTTTCCAAATTGAGGTTGGCCCATAAACGGTTTTAGGAAACATGTCCTAAAACCGACTTTGCTTGATCTTCAAGTTAACTTCTTGTGCAAGTCTTCCAGCGTCTTCTAGGGCCTTCCAGAACCTGCTGGGAACTTCATGGAAGCCTCTAAACCGCCTCACTCGAGCCCACTGACTAGGCCCAACGCGCGGGGCCTTCAATCATCGTTTTGCTCATCTCGGCCAATCCCGCTCGTGCGTTTTGTCTGTTAAGTGATGTCGTCCAAGTCATTTGTCATTTCGATCACTTTGGTCGAGCCAGATTTGCTAGATTCGTTCGTTTGGTCGAGCAACTTGGATTCAGTGCTGGTCTGCTCGACAGGGCCTTCGGGCGCTGGCCTGGAACTATGCTCGGCTGCTCCTGGGCCATTCCACTCGTGCGTTCTCCTTGGCTTGGTGACATTGTCCGACTAGTTTTCCATTTTGAGCAACTTGGTCGAGTCAGATTTGTCATCAGAGTCCGTCTGGTCGAGCGAATTGATTTCGGTGCTTATCAGCGCGCGCAAGACCTTTGGAATTGAGCCAACTGCCAATCTGCTCGGGCGTTTTCCTTGGTTCTCCGACATTGTCCACCTTATTTGTTATTTTGATCACTTTGCTCGAAGTGGATTCGTCAGATCAGCTCGTTTGCCCGAGCAACTTGAGTTTAGTGTTGGTCAGCTCGACTCCTTGTGATGTTTTTAGCTCAGAAAGCCATCTTTTAAGCGCGTTTCCTCCTAGAGCTTCCGAAGCACCTGAAATGCAAAACAACACCAAGAAGTAACTGTTTGCATGATAAAGTGTTGGAATTGGTGGGATTTGATGACTCGATGAGTCGTATAAATACGGCTCATCATGAAAACCAGACTTCAAAAGTTCCTCATGGGTCTCAATGACATACACTCCCAGGTCAGAACTCAGATTCTTATTACTAGACCTCAACCTAGTTTGAAAGAGGCATATTCACTTGTTGTTAAGGATGAAACACAAAAACGTCTAACACAACCTACTGTTATGGAAGCATCTGCTCTATATAGTTCCTACAATAATCAGTATGACAGGCCACGCAGTCAACCTTATGATCGACAAACCAACAACAATGACAAGCACAATGGAACTACAAAGAACTATACTACTTCTGACCCTGCCAGTAACTCAAACACAAGGAATAGAAGACAACTATTCTGCACAAACTGTCAACTGCAAGGCCAACTGAAAGAAGCTTGCTACAAGCTGGTGGGTTATCCACCAGGGCACAGATTATACAGGGGAGAAAACAAAAATAATCATAGAGGACAAAAGCATTTTTCCAATAATGTTACTTCCAATCCACATTCCACAGATGCTACTAACAACTTTAGTGCAGATAAAGTGGTACCTGCAGGTCTTGACACTTCAGCAGTCTCTCAGCTCATACAAGTCCAGGATCATCTTGCCAAACTGCTTAACCTGTTCAACCAGAAGGACACAAATGAATCAAATCAGTTCCATATGGCAGGTATCTCATGTTTTACTACAACAAAACTTGCACATAATACATGGATATTAGACAGTGGTGCCACAGACCATGTTACACCCCATATGCATCTCTTATATGATGTTAAATTGCTGAAGATACCCTATGAAGTTCTTATGCCTAATGGCAGTAAGGCTTTAGTCACTCACACTGGAAGTTGTGACATAAATCCTATACTTACTATCCATGACGTCCTACTTGTCCCTGATTTCCAGTTCAACCTCCTGTCTATAGGGAAGCTGATTACTAACTCTCATTGTATTGTGCATTTTGTTGACACTAAATGCTATATCTAGGACCCAGTCAAGCTAACTGTCCTGGGGACTGGTGATCTGATTGGCGGCCTATATCAAATAAAGGGTCCTGCTGTTGCGGCTAAAGTTCTCAGTCTGACAACAGTGAATCCAAAGGATGCTATCCAACTCTGGCACTATAGGCTTGGTCATACCTCTACTGGAAATCTATCTCACATTATCAAAAGACATCTTCCTTCTACTAGTTGTAATAAGTCTGAGTTTTGTTGTGACATTTGTCCTATGGCAAAACAAACAAGACTCCAATTTCCTATCAGCAATACAGTTTCTACTCAGAGTTTTGAGCTCATTCATGCAGACATTTGGGGGCCTTTTAATGTTCCTACTTCTACTGGGGCCAAATACTTTCTTACCCTAGTCGATGATTTTTCAAGAACTACATGGACCTTCCTAATGACACACAAATATGATACTGCTCCCTTACTGCAGCAGTTTTTCAAAATGGCAGCAACTCAGTTTGACAAGACAATCAAATTACTCAGAACAGATAATGGCACTGAATTTTTCAATAAAGATCTATCTCAATTCCTAGCAAATGAAGGTTGTCTACATTAGTCATCTTGCATTTACACACCTCAGCAAAATGGTGTAGCTGAACGCAAGCACATGCACTTATTAAATGTTGCAAGGGCATTAAAATTCCAAGGATCCTTACCTGACTTTTTTTGGGGAGACTGTGTCCTCACCGCAACATATCTGATTAATAGGCTGCTGACAGATGCTTGTCGTCAGAGCAAATGTACAAATAAATTTATAGTCCGCTACTCGCGACTTCACTACTGGGTAGCAAGTGGTAAGTAGGGGTCGAACCCAAAAGAATTAGGGGGATAGTCGTTCTTTGAGGTGATTTGTACAGCAAGGGAGCGTGTTTTAGGTTGGTTGAGGTTTTAGAGCTAGTAACTACGTGACTTTTTGGTTGGTTTTGGTTTTTTTGTGCGAAAAGTAAATGACTGAAAATAAAAGTAGGAGTCTTACAGCGGGTGATGCGTGATTGGCAAGTCCTCCGGAAGGTGAGCAGTTGATTACGGCAGTTATACTAAGAAAGTAAGTGCAGGAGTTGTTTGATTTCAAGGAAAACATTCGATTTCGGGGGCCTTGTATCATAGCCTGTTTATCATTGACCTTTAGTGATCCTTCTAAGTATTCAAACGTGCATCAAGGTCATTCCAAGCACTCGATTTGCCACACTGTCTAGTCTTTTGCAAAAGTGTTCGAAAGAGTATCAAGGCCATTCCAAGCACTCGATTTGCACACACTGTCTAGACTTTTGCAAAAAACGTAGAGCCCTTGTTCTACTTAGACTAATACCCCATTCCAAGGTATATTAGCCTGTGTGCATCCATTTGATCAGTCATTCCCGAGCAATCAAATGGTGTTTGAGAGAGGTCAAACTCCTCAGATAAGCTTTGCCATTCCAAGCATCCACTTATCCGAGTATGTTTACGAACTTCCACGGAAGAGCTTTGCCATTCCAAGCATCCACTCAACCTTGGAAGTTCTGGCCTAATATATGGCACATAGAACAAGTTTTGAATACAGAGAAAAAACACTAAAGCAAAGTCTAAAACATTTTATGATACAAGTACACCCCTTCAACCGAATGACGAGTTTAGCTACGAATATCCATAGAGGTGGTTACCATAGCTAAATACTCGGGGGTTTTTGAAAGACAGTAAGTAAGGGGAATACTCAAGAACCAACAGGAGTATTCCCAATCCTACTTGAATACTCAAGAACCAACAGGAGTATTCTCTAAAACTGTTATAATACTCAAGAACCAACAAGAGTATTATTTCAAAACCAAACTTACAAATTGCCAAACTTAGAGAGATAAGTGATTTATGATTTTTGGGATGTTTTACAAATGAGATGGAGGCATGTATTTATAGCCATGGAGGGAAGGAATGGAGGGCCAAGATGAGAGCATGTGGCTTCATCCAAGGGGAGCTCCATGGGAGGTAAGAGCCGCCGGTTGGAGGTCATCCATGGAGGAGAGCTTCCTCCTTTGGCCACCTCCTCCAAAAGCCGCCGGTCACCATGGGCAAATGTGGAGTTTTGTGACGTTTTCACAAAACTATCGGTGTATTTCAGCCCGGGATTGACTTTGATTGCTCTTCGCTTTGATTTGTTTTGAATGATTCCATGTCAGGATCTTTATATTTCTTCAGTCAGCGTCTGATCGAGACCTTGGAATGACTCGTAACATCTTTTCTGCGTAAAATCCTCTCCTTAGCGTGTATTCTCTCTAAGCTCCAAAATACCCTGTAGATAAATATCGGAACTAACAAGCAAAAGTTAAATAGACAAACAGTCTAATTTAGTGGGTTTAACTGTGTTTTTGATTCGTATAATTATGGTCCATCAGCTGCCTTCTGGATTGCTGGAGGGAAAAACTCCTTATCAGGTCCTTTTTAAGTCTGCTCCATCTTATGAACATCTTCGTGTCTTCGGATGCCTGTGTTTTACAACAATTGTCAGTTCCGGAAGATGAAAGTTTGACAGTAGAGCTGATGCTTGTATATTTGTGGGATATCCACATGGTCAAAAAGGATACAAATTATTCAATCTTAAGACTCATGCATACTTGGTTAGTAGAGATGTCATATTTCATGAAAACAGATTTCCATTCACAGATAACTTTGAAACCTTACCAGCAATGGCAGCTGTTCCCCTGCCTCAATGCACCACTTCTGACATCTTATTTGAGCCTCGCTTTGCCCAAGCACCAGTGCCCATACCTGAACAAACAATGTCAGATGATGATGATCTTGTTCCAAATATCAATGATCACAATGATCCTATCCCTAGCACTGATGATATTCTACAGGACACTACACACGATTCAGACTCTCCAGCACCTGGTGACACTTCTACTACACTTCGAAGGTCTACCAGGGTCCCTAAGCCATCTGTGCTTCTCAAAGACTTTGATTGCAACACTTCTACAACCAAGTATCCTATCTCTAACTTTGTCCAATACTCTCAGTGTTCGCCACATCACCAGAAATATGTTTTTCAGACATCAGCTATTGTCGAACCCACATCCTATACTCAGGCTTCTAAGGATCCAAAGTGGATCACTGCTATGGAAACTGAAATTAAGGCTCTTCAATCCAACAACACTTGGCAGGTTATTCCTCTCCCCCTGGTAAAAATGCTATCAGTTCCAAGTGGATTTTTATGGTCAAAAGGCACTCAGATGGCACTATAGAACGTTACAAGGCACGTTTAGTTGCCAGAGGATTTTCTCAAGAAGAGGACTCGACTACAATGAAACTTTTGCACAAGTGGTCAAAATGACCACTGTTCGCACTGTTATTGCACTTGCTTCATCTAAGAATGGGCCATTATTTCAACTAGACGTTGATAATGCCTTCATACATGGGAACTTAGATGAGGAAGTATACATGTCCTTTCCTCCTGGCTTCTTCAAGCAAGAAAAACAAATGGGTATGGTCTGCAAACTAAATAAGAGGCTATATGGCCTCAAACAAGCCCCTAGACAGTGGTTTAGCAGATTTAGTGATGCTCTCTTGGCTTATGGCTTCCAACAAAGCTCCCACGATCACTCTTTATTCACTTATGATCACAATGGTGATTTTCTAATCCTACTTGTCTACGTTGATGATGTGGTGATCACTGGCACCTCCACAGCTCTCATTGATTCAGTAAAGGCCTTTATACACTCTGAATTCAAGATAAAAGACCTAGGACACCTCAAATATTTTCTGGGAATAGAGGTTGCTAGATCTTCATCAGGTATTTTCATAAATCAAAGAAAATATGTTTTGGATTTGCTCTCAGAAGTTGGTCTCCTAGCTTGCAAGCCTAGCACTACACATATGGAGACCAAGCAAAAACTAGCCCTATCCACTGCGGAAAAACTTACTGATCCTACTGAATACAGAAGAATTGTAAGTAAACTCGTTTACCTTCATGTCACCAGACCTGACATAGCCTTCCCAGTTCATGTCCTCAGCCAATTTCTGGCAGCTCCAACAACCGAGCATCTTCAGGCAACCACAAGGGTGCTTCGTTTCCTCAAAAATGCTCCGGCCCAGGGTCTCTTCTATCCGGCTGGTGCCCCTCTCCATCTTGAAGCGTTTTGTGACGCCGATTGGGCATCATGTCCCACTTCAAGGCGCTCTACATCCGACTTTTGCATAAAGCTTGGACCTTGTGTTATCTCGTGGCGCACCAAGAAGCAGTCGACGGTCTCCAGGTCCTCCGTCGAGTTCGAATACCGTGCTATGGCACAGACTTGTTGCGAATTGGTCTGGATCGTTGCCCTTCTTCGAGATTTACACATCAATGTTCCTCAACCCATCGTTATATACTGCGACAATAACGCAGCCAACCACATCGCCCGCAACCCAGTCTTTCACGAACGGACGAAGCACATCGAGCTCGACTGCCACCTCGTCCGCCAGCACTTCGCCTCCGGCTTCATCAATCCTCGGTACATCGATTCCCTCTCTCAACCAGCGGATCTGTTTACGAAAGCTCTGCCAGCAGACGCCCTCCACATATTTGCAGCCAAGCTTGGGGTTTCGAATTTCCTCCACCGCCAAGCTTGAGGGGGGCTGTTAGGGTTCAATTACATTTGTTAGTCAGTAAGTGTAAATACTGAAACTGTTAGGTCTTAACTGTAATTAGTTAATGTATATACCTACAGGGGGGCGTTCAATTGAGGACATGTCTTATGGTGAGGGTGTAGGGACTAATCTTGGCCATTGGATGAGGTTCATCCAATGATCCACAAGCTGCCACGTGTCACATGTGGTAGTGGGTTTTACTATTTGCTTTTTGGTAGTGGGTTTTACTATTTGCTTTATTGGATTTTGGGAACTTGGACACGTGGCGCGCCCACAAAGCACGGGGGGTTAGATGGATGATGATCTAATGGATGAGATTTGTCCCTACGTCCTTACCCTAAGAGGGTGTCCTCATTTGAACACTCCTCTATACCTACATATATATACAAATGAGGACAGCAATACAGCAGCAGCTGTAACAAATCTTTCCACAAACATTCTCTTTGCCTTTTATCATTTTCTGTGCCTCCATCTCCATTGATCATCATGAACTGTTCCATTGGAGCTCAGCTCTTTGAGCTTCTTCAAAAACTCTCAGCCGCGCCTCTGTAAACGAAGTTTCGATTATATTGGATATCTCTCATTGTGGGCTGATTTTTGAGGCAGGTGGAACTATGTATGATCTTGAGAATGATAGACCACTTGAGGGAAGGTATCAATGGACTAGAATCGGAGGTATTATGTTAATGCGCAACTGTTGGATTAAGAACCTTAGAGAGAAACCAATAACAATTGATAAATGCATTGGACTAGTATTGTTTGATGTGGAATTTGATGCACTATATATGGGTGGCCGTTCTGTTTTCTGTTGGTATTTGTTTTTTGACACAATTTTTTATTTTGTGCGCAGAGAATGATATGGAATCGAAGCTGACTGCTAGTACTGACAATCTGAATGAGATGAAATCAACTGCTAGTACAAAGAAGATTAGTCCTAATACTCCTGCGGCTCTTTGCTGCCCGTTTGCTTTCTCTTTGCTGCTTGTTGTTATGCTGAATATTTCTAGTTTGCTTCCTCTGCAAAGTTTATGATAAGTACTACATTGTCATGGATAGAAACCTTATAAACTGAACTGATAAAGCTTTGAAAAACATGTGCCAGAGCCAACTAAAATGAAGGCATCACTGTCTTGCATAACTTCAGCCAAATCATCAGTATCCAATCTCCAGTGTCCCTGAACCTGTCATTCAAACATGATTCCAATGTTATAATAATTAATACATTAACAACATCTTCACATCAGGCGCATCAAACAACAAGCATTTGGTGCATTAGCTCTTCCATCTTTCGCCTTTTGAAGGTCCCCGCCTGCACTTGAGCTCTCACTCTTGCCGTACCTCTTATGAACCTGCCAAACTCACATGTATACAATACATATATAGATATATGAGAAGCCAGATAATTGTTACCTTTCCATAGTCAAGATTACAATCTGAAAATGAGCCAGTGAATTACCTCTAGGCTTGATTGATTCTGCTTGCTTTGAGCCATTTTCATAGTCCATGTACAAATCCAAAGCATCCAAATCAAACTGAATGGCATACCGAATCAATCTCATACTCTGGAACCGGAGCCAAGGATGGAGGTGGAAGTGCCGAGATCTGGAGAGCGATGAGCAAAACGGCTGCAAGAGCTAAGTTTAGTGAAGAAGCGAAGAAACCCTAACTTCTTACACGTGTATTTGTTTCTTCAACTTTTTTTATTTATTCAAATTGAATTTGTGAACATATGTGTCGTTTTTTCCCCGTATAAATTTAATAATTGAAATTGAATGTCTCCCCAAGAGCAATTAGTGGCGTTTTTATTTTTATTTTATTTTTTTAAGAATAAAATGCAATTAGTGCAAAATAAGACGTGTATATATATATATTTTTTTAATAAAATGACAGCTGCTTTTGTTCGGAAAACATTTGTGTATTTTTTTTTATTATCAAAACTAGATTAATTAATTTGACATAGGAAAACTTATGCGACTGTTTTCGCGATGTCGCATAGGAACAATGTCATATAAGAACACTTATGCGATTATTTTCGCGATGTCGGAAATGCCATCAAATACGACACCTGTTGATGTGTCGCTTTACGCGTGTCGCGTAGGAATTTTTTACACGACAACATTTAAAATCACATAAGCATTCTTATGCGACGACTACTTATACGACTACATCAAAAATTGTCGCATAAGCCCTCCCAGTAGACTTTAGAGTGTTTGTTTGCTTATTTAACCCCTAAGTGTACATTTATTTGCTGTCTAATTTCCGGTTCCAGACTATACACAATTTCTGATTTCTCTAAATTTATTCTCTGACAAATTTTCATACCCACACACCTTTTTTTTTTCCGATCAAGATACCCACACACCTCTTTAAACACCCTTATCTCACCCCAGTCATAGTTGACATTGCTACGTGACAACTTTTGGACTGATTTGTAATTTATACAAAAAGCTAGGTTATCACCTCAACTTCACTCAAGCTCTACGTGAAAGGGTCTTGGTAAATGTGTTGGACTTTATATGTATTAAAGATAGGAAAATGATTCAGGTGCAAAGTCTATATTATGATAAAAAATATAAATTAATTATCACTCTTGATTTTAATATTTGAATGGATCGGATTAATTAAAATTAAATTATTTTAAATTCAAATATCAATTTAAAAAAAGGGCAATTATGTCTTCTTCAGTCAGTCTTACTTTCTAGGATTTTCCACCGGAACTTACCCATACCACCACCAGCAGTAGCCTCCCTCCACCGCTACTCAACCTCCCGTTCATTCCCCTGCTCCTCTTGCACCTGGTGCTCCACCCCATTCCCACCCCCTCCTTATCTCTCCGAGCGAGGTAATCCCATTTGATTCATTCATGGTCTGAACTCTGAGTATGTTTGATTATTATTACTCTTTATTGGTTTTAAATTACCCATACATATTAATTGGTTATCCAACCTAGTCTAATTCGTTAACCCTTGTCTCATTGCGATGACTGCTATTATTTTTAAGCTAAAATCTTTCAGCAATATAGTTTCTCACTGGAGAAATTATCATTTCTTCCTAATTAATATGCTCTATAGACTGCCATGTGTTTGTTTCTAAAGAGTTGTTTTTGAAAGTGTTGAAAGATCATCTTGATTACATGTGTGGAGTTTAAAATGGCATTTTGTTTCCATTTGTTTTGAAATAGTCACTTTATGACACAGGATAGGACTTGTTGCTTATATCATCATTATGTTTTGCGCAAATGGTGATTTTGATTACCACTAGGGTGGTTTAGTCTCCGATGCTTACCTGCCTCTCTTGAGTTTGATGACTACTTCATTATAAGGTCTTTTGTAGAAGAGTATCCTCCATGTGGGACTTCGAGATTGCCTGGGCTAGTAATAATCAAATTATTAATGGATATTGTACTGAAATGTCAAAATTGTAGCTGCAATGCAGTATTCGTTACTTGTTCTTAGAACATATATTTCTGCAGACTGTGATGATGACAATATTGATTTTGATAGAATTAGTAAAATCTTTGTTTGTAGGTTAATGGACTAATCACTAATGGCTTTGATGGAGGGTGAGCACGTAGGACCGTTCAATCTTGGCAACCCTGGTGAATTTACTATGTTATATCCGGCAGAGGTTTGTTTTCCTTTTAACTAATTGAAGTTGCCGCTCTCTGGCTTAACATTCCAATTAATGTCCTTTTTTTCCACAGGTGGTGGGATTGAGCCCGATAAACAGGAGTGGAGCCAGGTTAAAAAGAAAAAGGCAGCTAGATTGATCAAGTTCAAGGAACCTAAGGTGACTCACCATCAGGAAAATTTTACACCGGAGCAAGTGAATAATGATACAGAGGGAATAAGCCATGTCGCACATGAAGAAGGAAACGACCAATTAATAGAGCAAGGAGGGATGGCTCTTGTTGTCTTAGAGGCTGCCACTCAAGTTAGGGAAGACCCAGGAAAAGAACAAAGTCATGAAGTTTCTTGACGATTTCTTAACGAATTATAGTCCAATTTTGACGAATTATGTCATAATTCGTCAAAAGTGGACTATAATTCGTCAAGAATTCTGACGAATTGTAGTGCACTTCGACGAATTATGCTATAATTCGTCAAAAGAAAACTAAAATTCTTCAAAATTCTACAGTATCATTGTATAATTAGTCATGACATTTTATAGTTCGTCATGACATTTTATAGTTTGTCATGAACATTTTATAGTTTGTCATGACAATTTTATAGTTCGGCATGTTATCAATAGATATATATTCTCTTGAGTTTTGAGATTCTCTTTCCTAAGTGACAAATTTTATAGTTCGTCATGTTTTGGAATAAATAGAATCTCATTCAATTTCCTGACTGTAATCCTTCAGTAGTGCCTAAGTCTATAAATTCTATAGAAAACAACAAACTGGTCTGTTTGTGTAATTACACATAACGTTAGCACAGATTGCATACATCTCTTCAACAACTAACTTGATATACATTATCAATGATATACACTACTCGAGAAGCTTATTCAATGTCCCAAAGCTAATAGCCGCAGCAAGATGCCAACCAGCGTGAAGAAAAAGCGTGTTGGGATAGACATCGTCAGCGATGAAAAGGGCACCGCCTAGTACAGATGACAAGCAAGGTATGCAAATTGTGGGCAGTCTTCAAGTCAGGA
Source organism: Rhodiola chrysanthemifolia (assembly GCA_033675395.1). Lineage (NCBI taxonomy): Eukaryota > Viridiplantae > Streptophyta > Magnoliopsida > Saxifragales > Crassulaceae > Rhodiola > Rhodiola chrysanthemifolia. Next base: position 26,388,812 of record CM066205.1, read on the forward strand.
TCTTTAACTCCCCTCTTGGCAAATGCTTTATATAGATGCCATTCAAAATGGAATACATTTCTAGCCATTATGCTCAAACAGCTACCTCTTTGGGGTGAACATCTGGTATATGAGTATTGCTTGCATCATCTCCTTCATGAAAAAGGTCATCCAAAGAGTGACGAATTCGAATTTTGCTCTGGAAGGCTTTGTTGTCACAAATAAAATAAATAATCAAACGATGCAGTAAAAGTTACATGGACTATAACAATCAAGTATGTAAACAAAGACATCAATATATATAATTGAAGTTCTACCATGCTCTCTAGAATCTGATAATGCATAAAGTATTTTCATATTATTTGCTGCCTTTCGTAATGCACTAAGAACCCCTGTACAATTAACAATATTGATCAGTTTAGTAGTTAGTAAATGATGAGTCGAATTCTCGACTATAATTCCTCTACTTTTATTAGATGTTTTGATCCGTTCCGAGTCTCTTTCGATGCCATTTGACCCTCTTGGTTGCCATTTCAGGTTTGAACCCGATATTACGGTCCCCGGGTTCAAAAAGATCAATTCTCGCAGAAAACCGAAGTTTCGGAGCAAAAATATGGAGTTTCGGGCAAAACGGGACAAACCGACCTTTGGGGCTTATTTTGGACGCACAGATCGCATACGATGTCTAAATGAGTTTATCTTTGGCTTGTTGAAAAGGTAACTCAAAGGGATACAACTCTTCAGTTGATGCCAAGACAAAATTCGGAGGTTAAGATTTCGAAAAAGCCGCCAGAAGCAGGATGCCTCTACAAGCTCGCCCGAGCTCTGTGCCTGACCAATGCCACTGCCGAATTAAGCTCGACCGAGCTCAGTGGAGCTTGCCCGAGCCTCGTTCGATCCTGTGCCTCTGCCAAATTAAACTCGCCCGAGCTAATCATCGGCTATAAAATGAAAGCTTGAAATCTGATTTTCAAGGGGGGCGGCTAGGGTTTTTGAGGGGGGTTTTTTGCTAAGGTTTTCTAGAGAGATAAGCTACCAAGGCTTCAAGGGGGATCATCCATTGAAGATTGAAGATTCAAAAGGGTGGAAGAAGACCATCTACACTAGATTGGTTCATTCCTTCCATTGTATTTTCATCTATGTACTCAATACAATTTGTGTTTGTCTATGAACATGATTTGTGAGTAGTGTTTTGTATTCTAGGGTCCTATGGACCTCATGTGTGTTAATACTCCTAATCTATAATGAATCAATGTTAGAATAACATGTTTGGATGATTGTGAACTACTTTGATCAAATGTCAACTCTATGCCCTCTAAGTATTTGATAAAATGCATAGGTGGTTTAGAAACATGAACTTGAAGTTGAGTGTTTTAGCGAACGAGACTAATAGTTCTAGAATGCAAGTAGATTCACCCTTGTTAGGTGGTGATCACTAGCGTGACCCATCCTAGCATTGAGATAGGCTTGGTAAAGACCGCTCTTGGATATTGATCATTCAACTAGCGTTGATGATTGAGAACCTTGAGTTGGACGTGAGATAAAAACATCGAGAGATTGAAGCTCACGTACGAGGTGCCTCTTCCTTAAATCAAGTAAAAACATCGAGAGATTGAATTTGGTTTAATAGTCGCACGCCTTAATCTAATCATCTAAAACAAGTATTTTGCATGAAATTGAACTCTTGGAGCCTAAAACACATATGAGTGAAGTAGTTCCCTAGAGTACACCTTTTGCCTTGGTAGTGACATTATCTCTAGATTCCTTAGATTGTTTATATAGTTTTACTCCACCAAACCCAACCTTTCGAAATTAGATTAGACTTATCGGAACAAAATTGAATAGTGCATAAGTTTATAATTGCTCCTTGGACGATCCGGTACTTACCGGTTTATAAATTGTTTTTGATCAAATATCTTGCCTTCGAATCACATAGATTTGTAAGTGCATAATATTACAACGCATCAGTAAACATTGACGAACTATAAATAGTATTGATGAACTATGTCACTATCAGACTCAAATGCAAACAATATTGATCAATTTATTAGGTAGTAAACATTGACGACGAACTATAAATAGTAAGTGACGAACTATGTCACTACCAGACTCAAATGCCAGCAATATATTGATCAGTTTATTAGGTAGTAAACATTGACGAACTATAAATATTAACTGACGAATTATGTCACTACCAGACTCAAATATTAACTGACGAACTAGGTTCAACAACAAGAAACAAACAATGGTGGATGGCTGTGCATAATCTTATCTTGGGACACTAGGAATTTATGCAAGCAGGTGAAAGCCTGTAACATGCAACTGCTTGAACCCTAGACAGTGGTAACTACAGATAAATAATGAACACAAGTGATATACCTCAATACCTGACGATGGTTTCTACACGAAATCAAACTGCATTAGAAGCCTGGCGTAGTTGTATTTCTCTCATTCGTGGTTTAATAAGGGAACTGCTCGGATTCCTGTTTTGAGTTCCGAAATTGGTAAGCATGTTTGGCCGGCAAAGTCTTCTTTCTCGGACATGTCATGTTCATGCACCTCGATCCGACGAATCCTCCCTCCAATCGGTCCGACAAATCCCAAATTGTCGCCGTCGGGTTGTCTTTCGTCTGAGAAGAGATGGTGTTTTGAATTTTGTTAATTTTTGGGTCAATTAAACCCTTGTAGGTAGATAGATATACACGCATAAATTTGTTTTATTAATTCATTTAATTTTATTAATATCAGCCATAGGATTATAAAATGAATGATTTAGATTAGTTTATATTTTATATCATTTTTGGGCTTTGCACCAGATCTGGCCTCATAAAGATAGTGTTTGAATAAGTCAATTAGTGGTGTTAATTAGTGTCATTAGTATTTTGTAAACGTTATATTTGTAAAGGCTTTATAAGCCTGCAGTTTCTAATCAAGTAAATCAATAATCAGTTTTAATTCATTTTATCTTTTATTTCAATATGCAGATATATGTACCAAAAATTTCGAAATTTGGTCAAAATGTTTTGATAGAGTTACGAAGATTAATATATGATACATAGATGATAAAGACTACCGATATATTGAAGTGTAAGAATCATTGTACTCCTTCGTCAACAACAACAACAAAAAACTTCAAACTATATGAATTAATGAATTAGGAACTAGTGCTAAATCATCTCAGCACCAAAAGCCACCGTGTTATCCTTGAACAAAAAGAAAAAAAATATGTCCACAAGAACCCCGCGGCAAGTTGATAGTTTAAATATTTAAGAGAAAAATATCATCAAGGTCCTGGAGAATCCGTGACCGGAACTCTTCAAACTTAGTATAATCATGACGGCTCCGGAATGCGTACATGCACACTGCAATAAATATAACTGATTTCCGACCATGATTTTCTCTCAAATCCCAGCTGTATCTTAAAGACCCCTGACTCTTACCGGAAACCTTTTGGCAATAAGATAAGTAGCAATTCAAATGATAATGCAACATTAGGAATTCAATTGGACCAAACTGAGTCAGGAACATCTTCACGAATTGGTAGTGATACAAGCCCTTGCCGTTACATGATGACTTTGAGATGAGTTGGGACATGAATTTACGACCTTCAAATATATCCAAAGACAAATAGGTCCCATGCGTATAAATCCATTTTTCTGGTCGAGGATCTAGGTTGAAGAAGTTTGTAGGGCGACTCAAATTACTACAGCACAAGATTATAATCTGCGACAATCAGTAGAAATTACACACCCATACATTATGCAACTATACAAAAAGAGATGAATTTCAAAATTCTAGAAGCTACGATCATATGGTTACCTTGCCAAACATATACGGAGCAGCTGAATGTCCAGCTTCTGCTGCTAGCCTTATCAAACCATTGATCTGCTGGTAATTTCTGATACTCTCAATTGATACCTCAAAGCCATCAAAATTGAGCGCCCTCAAAATGTCTTCACTTTTACCGACTTCTGAAAATAATCTGCACCTGTATGATAATAATATACATATATAGCGTAAGTACTATATAACTTTTTTGATGGGGATGTTTACAAGTATTGTATAAGACTACTGAAATTCACAAGCTAATCTAGTACATTTAAATCCATTGAAGCACAAGCCTTGCAGCGTCAAGTACCATGACGAAGGCGAAGCCATCTCAAACACCTCCTGCGAAGGGAGGGAAAGCACCTCCAGTGAAGGTAGGAAATTCCACACCAAATATTGGTGGGAATAGTGCATTATGGGGGATTGAACTCATAACCAATTGGTTACAAAGTCAATGGTTGAACCAATCCAACTACAACCCCACATGCCACTATCTGTAATCTAAAAGAGTCAATTATCAAGGTATTATATAATTTATATAAGAACCCTAAAAGAATAAGTCAGTCCAGTCCTATGATGTGAAAATCCCAACTCAATCCAGATGTGAACTGTCTCTTCTATAATGCAATTATGCAATGGAAACCCTTACAAATTAAAATCCTTCGCAACATAAAAACTTACACTGCCATCAACCTTGCAATCTCCGCTGCGCCAGATTGAGCCATAATAATGAAAATTGAGCTCAGCTCATCGCGGCTCAAATCAGTTACTGCAGTCCGCCTCTTCTTCATCCGTTTGCATTGATCCTTAATCAATTTCTACAAACCCTAACAAAACTGGGAAGAAGCCAAATTAAAGATCAAATTAATTTATAGCTTACGCTAAACGGCCACTCAATTTTCCCTTTTTTTTTTGTTGGAAACTTCGATCAAGCCTATTAAAGATTTTTATTTGGAATAAAATAAAATAAAAATCAATAATAAAAAAATTGAGCGAAAGTTACAATTACATACATAACAAAACAAAACACAGCACAGACACACAGCTCAGGAAAAAGCCAAACACCACACAATAGAGTTAGACTACGCACCTGGGAATTGCTTCCTGACTCACCCAACCCAGCGCCAGCATCTTCCTTTTGCCTCTTTCACCAACTTGTCCCTGAAGATTAGATCAATGCTCCACAAAGGATTCCTGTCAAGCATTTCCCTACACCTCAGGATTATGTCTGATGTTTGGCCTTTATCTCTCGGACCTTGTATGATTGTCTTGAACTCCGTCTCGAAGTTTGCCTTCCCGATCCCTTTCTCTTCCGCAAACTTCATTGCTCGCCATGTTGGACCCTTTGTGTTTTGATGATAACAAACACTTAACTAATAATCCACTTGAGTATGCAGAAATCACTGTCTGACAGGTAAGCTTACTGGACATCTCTGAGAGAGAGCAGAGCTGTGAGCAGGGACGGAGCTAAGGTGACGCAGTTAGGGCTGGAGCCCTACTAACTTCGGCCCAAATTTAAAAAAAAATTATTTTATAATCCATTCAGAAATTTGGGCGAGAGCCCTAGTTAACGTAGGAAAAACTGAAAAAGTTAATCTCAACACCGAGTCACCGACCATCGCCCATCGGAATAGGAAGCTTGAAGCTTCGATGCGCACTAGCCAGCCCTAGAAGACCTTGTCGCCACAGCCCTCAAGATTGACAAGAGCAGCCTGCCTCGTCACCGTCAGCACTCAGCAGCGCAGAAGAGAATAGCAGCAGCACTCTCAAACGGCAAACGCATCACAATTTCACAAATCAGCACTCTCAAACGCATCACAAATCAATATCAGCACCAAACCTCAACAAAAAAAATTAGCCCTACTTAGTTTTAGATCCTGGCTCCGTCCCTGGCTGTGAGAGAGATGCGTTCCGTGTGAGAGACACACCGACATTATGACCAGATCGGATCTGGGAAAATATACTCGAAGATATATATCGAAGATACACGAGTATATGCGTGTAATATTTGATGAGAAATATTGATGCAAGTGTATACACGGATACATGTCAAGTATATTCGAAGAGAAGATACACGCCTGAATTGGAAGGGAAATATGTGATGTGGTTAAGATATGAAAATATCTTAACCATATCATATCTGCTGGATAGCAATCAGATCTGGGACAGAGATCAGATCAGCCGACTTGAAGATACTATAAAAAGAGGAGAAGCCTTCAGTTTGAAGTTCGGCTTTTTGGAGAGCGCAATCGGAGATTGAAGAGACGATCAATTCCGAAGCTGACAAAGTGCTGCTGTGTGCGGACCAGATAAGATCGTGTTAGTTGATCCTTTGAATTGAGTAGATCTGTTAACTGTCACTGAGTGAGACAAGTGTAACAATCTACAAGCATATTCTTTTATTAATAACACCGATCTTGAAGCCCCTTCTGGAACTGTCCGGAAGGCAAAGTGGTTTTCAGCATGTTGCAAGGATTGCAATAAGGTTTCCACTCTAAATCTCGTGTACTTACTTTCTGCTTTGTATTTCCTGTACCAGAGTTAATTTCCGCTGCCATCTGTCTAGGGATACCATTCTGGAATCTCCCTCACATAGACGGCTAATCTAACGATCCAACACGCCACAGTGCTAATTCATCGACTTCTTGGCTCGAAGATACATTATCCAAGCGCCTCAACCACGCACACTGCACCCTCATCATTTTTATTCAGTAACTAATCCAATGAATTTTTTATCAACTTGTTATTCAAACTAATAAAGTCAATGGCCAACGGGAGTGTGATGGCGTGTTGGTTGGATCTTAATGTCCTGGGTTCGAGTCCTTGGCCCATCAATTGTCTCCGATGGCGGATCCGTGGTAAAAAGTGTCAAATCCGACATGGTCCGAGCCGATATATCAATGCTTAGGGTGTCTTTTCTTTTTGCGTCTAGTTGGGCTTTGTTATCAGCTCATGGAGGTATGTTTAGGCTGTTTGCAAACGGAAGTCTGTACAGGTTTTTCTTTTCTTTAGAGAGTCTGTATAGGTTTGTTTGGTTTTTGTTTGCAAGGTTTGTATTTTTTATTTTTGGTTTCGGGTTATCATGTTGGAAATCAGGAGGGCAATTATTGAGTTGATTTCCACATGTTCAGCCCACATTCATGTGGCCCAATTGATGTCCAACCCAAGTTCAGAGTTGCAGTTTTATGAGGTTTTTCGCATATTCTCTCTTTTCTCTCGAAGCTCTTAGAAGAAACCGGAAGCTCCTACAACCGCCTCAGTTTTTTTGTCCTTTCCTTCCGCCGGCGGACGCCAAGCGTCGGCTGGGGCCTGTTTGGCCTCTGCTGCCGCGGATGCTGCGATGTTTTCTCTGGTCCCCTCTTCTGCCTCTTGGTGTTCGTTTTTTGGGTTCGTCCGTTGCCCCATGCTTTCGCCGGCTGCCTCATTGTCTCTGGCCGGTCGCGTGGCTCCTCCTGCTGCTGAGTTTGCTCGGGATATTGTTCCATGGGTTGATGGCTACTGTCGGCCACGGAGGTGTGCGGGGTGGCGCTTGATTTGGATGTGGTGTGGGTGGATTTGCTGGATGTTTGTGGGTGGTCGGCTGTTGGGGTTTGGGCGGAGTTGTGGCTGGAGCGTGGAGGGCTTGCTGCGTGTGGTGGTGGTATTGGCTTTGGCTCCTGCTGACTACTGTTGGTGTCTCGTCGGTGATCGTTTTGATGTGGTGTTCTTCGTTTAGTTTGGCCGGCTGTTGTGTGCTATGCTGACGTCTTAGTTTAGTTTAGTTTTAGTTTAGATAGTTTTAATGTTAGTTTAGGTTTCTCTTCTCAGCCGGTTGTCCGGTCAGAGTTATCTTCTCTTAGCCGGTTTGTCCGGTCTGAGCTATCTTCTCTCAACCAGTTATGGTCTGAGTTGTTTTTAGATTTTAGGCTATTAGCCTCAGGAGCTCGTCTCCTGTTTTCTCTCAAAGGGCACGTTGTACGTAATCCGTTTATTTAGTGTCGGCCACTGTGGTCGGTCCGACCAGAACAGTATGTTTGGTCGTGCCCTTTTTAGGAGAAGTGCCCCTTCTGGGGCAGTTTGCTTCCTTTGTTGTAACACTGGCAATTATCAAAAAATATATATATATATATATATATTCAGTGCTTCTTCTAGGGTTTTAGTACCCCGGCTGTTTTTAGAGTGAGACAGCTTGCGGCTGATTTTTTGAGAGCATACACACGCAGATTTTGTTGAGCATGCCGATTTCAACTTCTCAGATTTCTTGAGCGGGGAAGAGGAATCAGATTTTTAGCATTGGTCTTTCGGTTTGAGAAATCAGACTTTTGTGGCCGTTTGTTGCTGGGTGTGGGAGTTGTTCCCTACGTTTGTTGCTGTGTTTGAGAGCTGCTCCCGGCGGTTTAGTTGGCACTTGAAGGCAATTCTCCATCGCTCTTTGTTGTGAGTCTTTTTGGAGGTTGTTCCAGCCAGTGCATTTGGTGTGCCGTGGTGCAGATACACGCTTGTTTAGAGACAACCATTTTTGGTCGTTTGTTGCTGCGGAAACTTTGACGAAGAGGAGCTTTGCTGATTTGTTCAGGGGCTTTGAGAGGAGCTAAAACCTCTCATCCTTCTCTAGTCCTTTTTCTGTTATTCGTAGCATTTTTAGGCTGTTTTGTGTTTTGTTTGTCTTGGGTTCATTTTGCTGCTTGTTTGCTTGGTGGTGTCTGTCCGTGTCATCTTGTAACGAACTCTCTCATTTTAATTCATTGTTGCTTCATTAAAATTTGACGAGATCAAGCTGAGTATTATCGAGTATTAAAAATATGTGTTGAGTTTGGCCCGTTTAACGAATCCGAACAGAGCTGGAGCTTTATACAAATATTTTAATTTAATTTAATTATTTATAGTTAACAAGCTTTAATCGAGTTTTTCCCTACTTCGAGCGAGTATTTAACGAGCTTCAATCGAGTTATCACTAAAAATATTTAAAAGTATATAAAATCACCTTAATCTAGCTCATTAACGAGCTTCAAACAATATAAGCAAGTTTTAATCAAGAATATAAACGAGTACATATGAGTTGTTCGGGAACATAAACAAGTCGAGTTAGTCGGCTCGTACTCGGCTCGTTTAATAAACAAGCCTCAAAGTTATGTTCTTAAACGGCTTGCTTAAGATCGAACCAAACTTTGACTGAATTTGTTCACGAGCAACTGGCGAATGTATCGGCCTCATTCTACCAAATAGTTAAAAGCCCAACGCACTCATAATTAACCCTTATAGAAAAGATAAAAGCCCTACATGTATATGAGTACATTTATATATAAAAAATTATTCCATTGTATATGAGTACAATTATATATTAAAAAGAAGCAGCGGGATTGGCTACTAGGAACAAAGACTGTAGTTGCTGGGTCGTCTTTTTCTTGCACTTCGCAGCAACAAGGTTTCGTCAGGGTCTTCAATGGCAGCAACGATGTTGTCGGAATGTAGCTTTCTTTGGTGCGAATGAAATAGTCCCTTGGATATCTATTTGGCCCACGTAAATTCGCTGTCCGAATTCAATATTTCCACCCTCACACTGTGCCTAGGGTTACAGGAAACTCGAATATGGGATTAAATCCAAAAGAGAAAACACTTTGTTTTTCGGCAAGAAAACAAAGCAACTTAGGGTTTAGGTAGGATTGGAAATCAAAGAGGGGATTGTAGTTTCTCACAATTGCACCGCAATTTTTCTGGTCGTCCATATGTTAGATATCATCTAATATATATAGAGAGAGAGAGAAAAGAGACGAAGAAGAGGTGTCTTTTGAGCTAAAGGGTGTGTCCGTCTGCCGCGCGTTCGCAGCCTACATTAGGTCGCCGCGTTCGCAACCAACATTACATGTAATGTCTCTTACGAACGCGGTGAACGTTAATGTCTCTTACAGACATATCCCCACTGAGTTCCAAACTCAAAACTTGCCCGATCAGACTTCGAAACCTCTCATATCATTATGGTATTCTATCATAACATGTCAGAACATAATACCGGGTCCAAAAACCCTATAATCACTAACAATCCAACCCCATTTAGGGGTTCCCTTTGATTCACAAAGTACCTTGTTTTTAAGCAAAACACGCATAAACAGAAATGTCGTAAACGTATGAATTTCCGCATAGTGTAATCACTATACTATACTTTTCGAATTAAATACTTTAATAAATAATTCTCCTTTTTCTGCTTTCTGCTTTTTCTATTTTCTGTTTTTTCTGCTTTAAATCTGTACTATACTGTACTATACTATACGTTTCTGCTTTTTCTGTTTTTTCAGTATTATACTATATTATTTAAATAATTCCGGTTTCTCAGAAACCGGGATTTTACATGGCTGCCACTTCACATTTTTCGGTCCTCGATCCGAGTCACGTCTCCATTTTCAAAGAGTTTCGATTGGGGAAAAATCGGAATTATGAGTTTCGATTTCTGGCAAACCGGGATTATAAAAAAATGGGATAGATTAGTTATTTGAGTTTCAGTTGGTGCATTTGAGTGATTTGAGTTTGGATTTGGGGTAGATTGGGCAATAACCCGATGAATCACATCAAATTTTATGCGGCCAAGACCTGCTCTCCGTACTTGCCATAGCGTTTCGTAGAAAACAAACAAGCCCAGCCCAGTTACTGCAGCAGCAGTCTCGTGCTTCTGCTAGACCATTCCACCATGATAGTGATGGGAACCAGACTCCAGCTGCCCAGGCCCCACCCAGACACCCGCACACAACGCGAGGGCCCCGCCCGAGAAGTACGCTGAAGGCCCTGCGCGCAGTTGAGGTTGCCCAGTCGAGTCCCGTCGAGGCGCAGAGCACCCAGATCAGAATGGCCGACCCGACGGACGACGGCGAGGATTCTGGCTCGACCAATAAGCTTCTCATACCCCATAAGTCGGAGGATCTGAAATCCCAGAAGGAACGCACGAGCCAAATCTCCGGAATGCCCAAAACCCCACTCTCGCACTCGAAGGCCCCGACTGATCCGAAGATTGCCCGCACGCCAGCTGATTTCCCTGGGCAGATTCATGCACCAACGGCTACTAGGGAGTCAACAAGCCCTTCTGGGCAGATGCATGCACCAACGGCCACCGTTGGTCAAGGGAGTTATGACGAAGACCGAAGATGCATGCACCCACCATAACTTCTTCGAAGACCGACGCTTGGGCGAAGAGAATTGAGCCGTTGGGCCCCCAACGGCTACCTCAGCACTTTTCTATTTAAACACATGTATTCCTTCATTGTTTGGCATCCAGAAAATACCCAAGAGTTATCTCGGATCCACCTTAGTGTCGAAGGCTATTCCCTTCGGCACTTGGGTAATTTATCCCGAGATATCCTCTACACATTGTAGCGTGCTTACTTTGCCTTGTTTTTCTCATTCAATACAATTGTCCGAACCATTTTGTTCCAATCCCACATTCACTTCGACCATTCTCATCCATTCACCATTTCCATACATTCCATCGAGTTACTTTGCCCCAATTCCACCTTTCGTTCGACCATTTTCCCACAAATCCCTATTTCCGCTGCGTACTCGGGAACTTACCAAGGCACCAGCCGGCAAGTTCCTATCAATTGGCCTCAAAGCTGTTCGATCTTTAGGACACCACCACACTTCCGCAACCATGACCAACAACACTCGCCAAGCCACCTTGTCAGACGTGGAGGCGAGGATGGCCAACTTGGAGAAGGAGCTGAAGGACCTCTCCGAGAAGGTCGACAACAACCACGCTGAGCTGACCAGTTCCATCGGCAATCTGCGCAAGGAGTTGCTTGAAGCTTTCGCAACCTTCACAGCCTCGCACAAGCCGCCTGCACCAACCAGCGCCATCGACCGAGGAAAGGCCCCCATGGGCGAGACATCGAGCGATGCGCGCATTCCCTCGCAAGTATCGCTTGACCCTCCGCACACCCCGCTCGGCGTCCGCCCAACATACACCGAAGAGACCCTCGACACGCATCCGCGTGTGCCCGATGAGAGGACTCGAGTTCCGCCTAGACACCCGCCCTACACCGAAGAATCCCTCGACACGTATCCGCGTGTGCTCGACGAGAGGACTCGAGTTCCGCCCAGACGAGAGCCTTACATCGACCACTACCTGGGCGAGCCGATGGGCACCGAAGGCCTCGACCACAACTACCATCCGAGGACCTGGGGCGCGACTCGCGACACTCGACCAAGGCCAGTCCGTCCGCCCGACACATCACACCGAAAGCTAGAACTGCCTATATTCCAAGGCGAGGACGTACATGGTTGGCTTCATAGAGCCGAGAGGTATTACTTCATAAATGGCATGCATGATTATGAAAAGCTCGATGTAGCGAGCATTTGCTTCGAGGGCAAGGCGTTGCACTGGCACCAATGGCGAGAAACACAACAACCCTTCCAGAGCTGGGACGAGCTAAAGAGAGAATTAAGCAAACGCTTCCGAGGGCAACTTGGGCGAGTCCATGAAGAGTTCTTCGCACTGACGCAAGACTCGACGGTCGAGGAATACCGGGAAAACTTTGAGCGCCTCTCGGCAGGCTTACAAGGGCTCCCGACCGATGCGCTACTGGGGACGTTCATGAAGGGCCTCAAGGCCCCGATACGAGAAGGAGTCCGAGTCCACCGTCCCAGCACTCTCATAGAAGCAATGCACCTCGCCCAGCTGGTCGAGGAAGAGAAACGCACGGACAGAACCGCAAGGGCGCCCGCCCCAGTTATCCGCGCACCAGCTAGAGTGCCCGATAGGCCCCGAGCGCCAGCGCCTACGCACACCGGACCAAGGAGACTCACTGAAGCGGACATTGCCACCCGGCGTGCCCAGAATCTTTGCCTAAGGTGCGACGAGAAATGGTTCCCAGGGCACAAGTGCCAATACCCGAAGCTCCAAATCATGCTCATAGACGAGTTCGACGAAGAGGGCTCGGTCGAACCACCAGCGGACCAGGGCGTTGTCGAGGTATCCTTACACAGCCTGGCGGGCCTGACCAACCCACGCTCGATGAAGCTGAGGGGAAAAATCGGAGAGCGAGACGTGCTAATCCTGGTCGACAGTGGGGCCTCTCACAACTTCATCTTGAAGGCCCTGACCGAGGAAGAACGCATTCCCACCAGCAGCCGGGGAAAATTCCGAGTCATTCTTGGAAATGGCCAGGCGGAGGAGAGCCAAGGGCGCTGCGAAGGAGTGCGCATCGACTTACCAGAGTACTCGATCCGAGGAGACTTCTTGCCACTTCGCATGGGAGGCACCGACGTGATCTTAGGATGGCCTTGGCTACAATCCCTCGGAGAAGTCAAAACCAACTGGGGACTTTTGCGCATGGAGTTCCAAGAAGGAGGCAAACATGTCCGACTGCAAGGCGAGGTAACCCTGCGCAAGTCCGAAGCCTCGTTCACTTCCTTGGCAAGGAGCAGCAAGTCGAACACCGCATGCTACCTAGTAGCGCTGAACGTCGAGAAACCAAGCCCCAAGGAAGACACGCCCGAGGAAATTGCCCAGCTGCTGACCAGGTTCAAGGATGTTTTCCAAGAGCCCCAAGGCCTGCCCCCGCTCAGAGGACACGAACACTCGATAGTGCTGAAGGAAGGATCAGGCCCAGTGAGCGTAAGGCCCTACCGCTACGCACAGGCGCAGAAAGATGAGATCGAGCGACTGGTCCAGGAGATGATGGAGGCAGGAATCATACGACCAAGTTCAAGCCCCTTTTCCAGTCCGGTCTTATTGGTCAAGAAGAAAGACGGCAGTTGGCGATTCTGCGTTGATTATAGGGCGCTGAACAAGCACACCGTGGCGGACAAGTTCCCTATCCAAGTCATTGACGAGTTGCTCGACGAGCTACACGGAAGCACCTATTTCTCGAAGATAGACTTGAAATCGGGCTACCATCAAATCCGCATGGCGAAGGGGGACGAGGCCAAAACCGCTTTCCGCACTCACGAGGGCCAATATGAGTTCCTAGTCATGCCTTTTGGCTTGACCAATGCCCCGGCCACGTTCCAAGCTCTCATGAATCAGGTACTCAAGCCTTTTTTTGCGAAAGTTTGTTTTGGTTTTCTTCGACGACATTTTCGTCTACAGCAAAAATCTGGAGGAGCATGCCTACCACTTGGAACAAGTCCTCAAGGAACTGCGAAGGAACCAACTGGTGGTCAATCGAAAGAAGAGTGTCTTCGGCAGCCCACAAGTCGAGTACTTGGGACACATTGTCTCAAGGGAAGGAGTCTCAGCCGACAAACTCAAAATACAGGCAATGGTGGACTGGCCGGAGCCCAAGACCCTAAAGGAGCTAAGGGGATTCCTCGGCCTGACTAGCTACTACCGGAAGTTCGTCAAGGACTATGGCAAGAAGGCAGCCCCGATCACGCAACAACTCAAGAAGAACTCCTTCAACTGGAAGGACGAGGCGCGCCAAGCCTTTACCGAGCTCAAGGAAGCCATGACCCAAGTGTCGGTGCTAGCCCTACCAGACTTTAAGGAGCCTTTCATCATCGACACGGACGCATCAGGGTTCGGGCTGGGCGCTGTCCTCATGCAAAACAAGCGGCCAGTCGCATACTTCAGCCAGACTCTATCCACTCAGGCGCGGCTCAAGGGAACTTACGAGAAGGAGCTGATGGCAATAGTACTGGCCATAAACAAGTGGCGACCATACCTATTGGGGAGGCATTTCATAGTGAGGACGGACCAGCGAAGCCTCAAATACTTGTTAGAACAGCGCATGGTGGTCGAGGAGCACCAGAAGTGGCTCACCAAGCTCTTGGGCTACGACTTCAAAATCCACTACAAGGCCGGGCGAGAGAACCAGGGGACCGATGCCCTATCGCGCAAAATTGAGACCCGGCAATCCGACCTTGAGGACAAGGTCGCTCTTTGGGAGGGGAGCAATGATGGGAACCAGACTCCAGCTGCCCAGGCCCCGCCCAGACACCCGCACACAACGCGAGGGCCCCGCCCGAGAAGTACGCTGAAGGCCCTGCGCGCAGTTGAGGTTGCCCAGTCGAGTCCCGTCGAGGCGCAGAGCACCCAGATCAGAATGGCCGACCCGACGGACGACGGCGAGGATTCTGGCTCGATCAATAAGCTTCTCATACCCCATAAGTCGGAGGATCTGAAATCCCAGAAGGAACGCACGAGCCAAATCTCCAGAATGCCCAAAACCCCACTCTCGCACTCGAAGGCCCCGACTGATCCGAAGATTGCCCGCACGCCAGCTGATTTCCCTGGGCAGATTCATGCACCAACGGCTACTAGGGAGTCAACAAGCCCTTCTGGGCAGATGCATGCACCAACGGCCACCGTTGGTCAAGGGAGTTATGACGAAGACCGAAGATGCATGCACCCACCATAACTTCTTCGAAGACCGACGCTTGGGCGAAGAGAATTGAGCCGTTGGGCCCCCAACGGCTACCTCAGCACTTTTCTATTTAAACACATGTATTCCTTCATTGTTTGGCATCCAGAAAATACCCAAGAGTTATCTCGGATCCACCTTAGTGTCGAAGGCTATTCCCTTCGGCACTTGGGTAATTTATCCCGAGATATCCTCTACACATTGTAGCGTGCTTACTTTGCCTTATTTTTCTCATTCAATACAATTGTCCGAACCATTTTGTTCCAATCCCACATTCACTTCGACCATTCTCATCCATTCACCATTTCCATACATTCCATCGAGTTACTTTGCCCCAATTCCACCTTTCGTTCGACCATTTTC
The DNA here is from genome assembly GCA_033675395.1 of Rhodiola chrysanthemifolia. NCBI lineage: Eukaryota > Viridiplantae > Streptophyta > Magnoliopsida > Saxifragales > Crassulaceae > Rhodiola > Rhodiola chrysanthemifolia. The sequence goes on from CM066205.1 coordinate 26,404,309, forward strand.
CCACAAATCCCTATTTCCGCTGCGTACTCGGGAACTTACCAAGGCACCAGCCGGCAAGTTCCTATCAGATAGATAGCCATATGCGTCATTTGCCGTAATACGACAACCTCCAGTTACATCCGAACTGTCAGCTAACAGGCCATCAAAATCAGCCAAAGCGTACTGCCGAGGCAAAGTCACAGCGCAGCAGATTTGACTCCAAAGTTCAACTCCAAGCCACTGGTTTTGAACCCATCATAGGCGTGGAGTGTCACTGTAGATGACTCTATCTGAACATCTCATCTTTTGTTCCTGACAAAGTGATACCAAAGAGCCAACATGAGATAACATTGAATAGGATGAGATGGAAAATGAAACCCGACTTGATTCAAAGATTCAAGCATGGGGGAGATATCAATGAATCAACGCCATTCATTTTAACGTCATCAGTGTCTTCTTCCTTGTCCTGTCTTGGTCGAGTGCTTCCATCATGGATCGAGTTATCAGTGTCTGTTTGGAGGATTTCCAAGACACGGCTGCACCTCCCAAAGTGAACACATATCCACTTGTGCCCTTTGAGTCTTGTATATCAGATATCAAGCTTGCGTCAGTAAATCCTTCAATGACTTCAGGATATCTGGTATAATGTAGATCGTAATTGCGAGTAAATCGTAAATACTTTAGTATTCTTACGATTGCATTCCATTGTTCTGTTCCTTGATTACTTGTGTATCTTGCAAGCCTACTCACTGTATAGGCAATATCAGGTCTAGTATAATTCATTAAGTACATTAGACTGCCTATTACTCTTGAGTACTCTTCTTGAGAGATGTTTTCTCCTTTGTATTTAGACAAGTATTGATTTACCTCGATAGGAGTTCTACACACTCCTGTGCTTTCTTTCCCAAACTTGTCCAAAAATTTATCAACGTAGTGTGATTGGCTCAACACAAATCCATCTGCTGTTCTTGTAATTTTAATCCCTAAAATTACATCAGCCTGTCCCATATCTTTCATATCAAACTTTGAGTTTAATATGGTCTTAGTGGATTTGACCAGGTGTTCATCGCTCCCTACGATGAGTATGTCATCGACATATAAACACAAAATCACATACCCGTGCTCAGTGGTCTTGATGCATATACATTTGTCACACTCGTTGATTTTGAATCCGTTTGACAACATTGCTTTGTCAAATTTCTCATGCCACTGTTTTGGTGCTTGTTTCAGACCATAGAGAGACTTGACAAGTTTACAAACTTTTCTCTCTAGTCCTGGCACTCTACAACCCTCAGGTTGTTCCATATAAATTTCTTCCTCGAGGTCTCCCTTTAAGAAAGCAGTCTTTACATCCATTTGATAAATTTCTAAATTACGCAATGTTGCAATTGCAATTATCATTCTAATGGAAGTAATCCTTGTTACAGGTGAGAATGTATCAAAGTAGTCTAAACCTTCCTTTTATTTATACCCTTTGATCACAAGTCTCGCTTTGTACTTTTCAATAGTACCGTCTACTTTCCTTTTCTTAGTGAAAATCCACTTGGAATCAAGTGGTTTGCATCCCTGAGGAAGATCAACTAACTCCCAAGTATGGTTTTGCATAATGGAGTCTAATTCACTTTTTATGGCTTCTTTCCATAAAGGACCTTTAACAGAGCTTGTTGCCTCGTTATATGTACGAGGTCCTGCCTCAACCATAAAGGTTAAAAAATCAGGCCCAAATGAATTTTCAACCCTAGCTCTTTTGCTTCGTCTAGGTTCATCTAAGCTTGTATTCTCCTCGAATACTTGTTCTTGTTGTTGAGGCATTTCAGTGAGTTCCTCACTCATTTCATAAGGCGAACTGGATCTCATTTCCTCAGATTTATAAGGAAACACTTGTTCGTAGAACGAAGCAGTTTTAGACTCCATAATGGTGGCCTTGTGTATCTCAGGATTTTTCGACTCATATACAAGAAATCTATATGCGTACTGTTTCGTGTGTATCCAATAAACACACAGTCAATTGTCTTTGGTCCTATTTTCATTCTCTTAGGACCGGGAACCATCACTTTAGCTAAACACCCCCACACTCGCAAAAGTGTGTAAGAAGGTTTTCTTCCTTTAAATAATTCATAAGGAGATTTTTCTTTCTTCTTACGGGGTATCCGATTTAGAAGATAATTAGCCGACAACACGGCCTCCCCCCACATTTCTTGAGGTAATCCTGAACTAAGCAACATTGCATTCATCATTTCTTTGATAGTGCGATTCTTACGTTCAGCTATTCCATTCGACTGAGGTGAATAAGGTGGAGTTACTTCATGTATGATTCCTGTTTGTGCACACAGTGCCCCAAACGGTTCAACATATTCACCACCACGATCACTCCGTAACCTTTTGATCTTATAATTTAGTTGGTTTTCTACTTCCAACTTATACATGACAAATTTATCTATTGCTTCATCCTTGCTATTTAGCAAGTATATTGAACAATATTTTGAACTATCATCTATGAAAGTTACAAAATATTTATTTCCACCTCTTGTTGGCATGAATTTCAAATCACATAGATCACTATGTATTAGGTCAAGGGGCTGAGTATTTCTTTCAACACTATGAAAGGATGTTCTTGTTAATTTTGCTTCAACACAAATTTCACACTTGTGTTCGGAATCGAATTGAAGTTTTGGCATACAATCCAATTTCATTAGATTCCTTATTGAGTCATCATTCACATGACCTAATCTACCACGCCATAAATTTGAAGATTCGAGCAAGTAAGCAGAAGAACTTTCTTTATTGATAGTCTTGATGGCAATTACATTAAGTTTCCACATGCCATCTTTCACATAACCACGTCCCACATACATTCCGTTCTTAGAAAGAACGACTTTCTGAGACTCAAACACTATCTTAAAACCATGTGCATCAAGCAAGGCTCCAGATACTAAGTTCTTCCTAATGTCAGGCACATACGAGACATTAGTCAGCTTCAGCTCCTTCCCTGAAGTCATCTTCAACATCACACTTCCTTTTCCCATGACCTCTGAGGTGGCCGAGTTGCCCATGTACAACTTCTCTCCTGTTTCACCCAGCTTCAGCTCCGAGAAGGCATTCTTGTCAGAACTGATGTGGTGGGTTGCTCCAGTATCCAGCCACCATTCCTTAGGATTTGAATCCGCCAGATTCAGCTGAGAGATCACAGCCACTAAAAGATATTCATCCCCCTCGGCGACATTCACCTTTTTCTTCTTTTTCTGCTTACTCTTACAGTCAGCAGCTCTATGACCCTCTTTGTCACAGTTGAAGCACTTGCCAGTGAACTTTGGATGCACCTTCTTCTTGATAGCCCCGCTTTTGGGTCCAAGTTTGCTGAAGGGCTTCTTCCCTTTAAAGCTACCACCATGCTCCACAATGTTGGCCCTCTCAGAAGGCAGCTTTATCCTCTTGTCAGAGAGTCGATTATCCTCTTCCTTCTTGAGGCGAATCACCAAGTCCTCCATAGACATTTCCTTTCGCTTGCGCTTAAGGTAATTCTTGAAGTCCTTGCAACCCGAAGGCAGCTTCTCAATTACTGCAGCAACTTGGAATGGTTCATTGACCTTCATTCCTTCACCATTCATCTCATGCATAATCAGTTGTAGGTCTTGCACTTGACTGGTCACAGTCTTCGAATCCAGTATCTGGAATTCTAGGAAGCGCTTCACAATGTACTTCTTGGAGCCCGTATTCTCTGTTCGGTACTTTCGAGCAAGTGACTCCCAAAGCTCCTTAGCCGAGCCTTTGGTGCAGTACACCTTGTACAACACGTCATTCAGACAAGTGTAACAATCTACAAGCATATTCTTTTATCAATAACACCGATCTTGAAGCCCTTCTGGAACTGTCCGGAAGGCAAAGTGGTTTTCAGCCTGTTGCAAGGATTGCAATAAGGTTTCCACTCTAAATCTCGTGTACTTACTTTCTGCTTTGTATTTCCTGTACCAGAGTTAATTTCCGCTGCCATCTGTCTGAGGGATACCATTCTGGAATCTCCCTCACATAGACGGCTAACCTAACGATCCAACAATTGGTATCAGAGCCCGGCTCTAGATTGTGTGTGTTAGCCTTTGCAGGATATCATGTCTGGCGGAAACGATTCGTTCTGGAAACCGCCAATGCTCAGCCCGGGAGAGTATGACTGGTGGAAGGATCAGTTCGAAGCCCATGTCTGTTCCCTGGATGGAAAGTTGTGGCGTGTGTTTGAAAAGGGTAACTTCCCTATTCTGGATGTGACAGATCTCGCCAATCCGAAAGAGAAGGAGAAAGACAAATACACCGAAGCTGACTACAAAGCTCTCCAACAGAATGCCAGGGCCAAGAAGGTTCTGTACATGGCTCTTTCGCCGGGAGATCAAGTGAAGATGGCTGTGTACAAGACTGCCAAGGAACAGTGGGATGGTCTTGCTAGACTATACGAGGGAAATGAGGACATAAAGAGGAACAGAATTCTAGCAGCCACAAAGGACTACGAAACAGTCGAGCAGCGTAAGGACGAGTCCCTGGAAGACTTCTACACCAGATTCCAAGTGATTATAGCACAGCTGAACTCCCTGAATGAGAAGCTCCAACAGTGGAAAATAACCCATCAGTTCATGCAGACTCTCAGCCCCAGATGGGATACAGTGACTACAGCCCTCCAGGCTCAAAAGGGTATCAAAGATGTCACCCTGGAAGAGCTGGTGGCGAATTTGCAAAGCCAAGCTGGGATATCTGAGAGAAAGATGGCCAGAAGACAAGCTGGAAAATCTCAAGCTATAGCTCTGAAAGTGGAAAAGGCCTTGGACATAGCTCAAGTAAGCCTGCCATCTAAAGGTGAGGACGAGGAGATAGCCCTTCTCTCGAGAGCCTTCAAGATGGCGACAACAGGCAGAACACAAAACAGAGGTGTCTCTGGCGGAGGACGAAATAACCAAAGGGGGAACGAGGGAGCTATCTCAGAGGAAAGCAAGACAAAGGCGGGTGCAAAGGAAGAAAGAACCTGCTATCACTGCCAGAAAAAGGGGCATCTTGCTAAAGACTGCTACAGCAAGAAGAAGGGTGAACCACCTGCCCCGAAGGAAGCTCAAGCCATGTTCGCCACCTGGGGTGACTCAGACGAGGAACCCAGCGATAGGAAGCGAGCTAAGGAGCCATGTCTGATGGCAAGATCCACGAACGATGAGGTACACGAATCTGATTCTTATATCGATCAAGTATTTAGTGAATCTGACTTTGCAGAAACCATTACCGAACGGCTAAAGAAGATCACAAGCCTTAAGGAACAGCTTGAGATCACGAAAGATGAACATGAAGACGACATGGAAAACAACTGCCTCTGGTCAACCAAAGCTATGCGACTTGAGAGAGAAAAGGAGGAGTACGTCTGCAAATGCTACACTTGTGACGAAAGAGACACACAGATCAACAGGTTGAGTGATGAACTGAGATGCATGAGAATCGACGACACCAAGCCGATAGACGTCGGAACCAAGATGGTTGATCGGTCGAATTCTTGACCTATTATTCACTTCATTCGATGATGGATTATGTTTGTTTTCCCGACATTCTATTGTCATTTGATATCTTTTCTAGTGTTTCAGGTCATATATCACATATCTAATACTTTTGGATTGATCAGAAGCAGAGAAAAGCAATTGGTGCAGATTTGGGCAAAAACAGGACAAAACATGGCAGACAGACCTTTGCGACGTATTTTGCATGCCCAGTGCTCATTCGGTGTCCAAATGAGTCGAAATTTAGCTTGTTGGAAAGCTAATTCAATTCCCTACAACTTTGTAGTTGACACAAAGAGCAGAGTCGAAGGTTTAGACCTCTAGAAAGGAAAAAGAAGTCAGCCCGTTACAATCTTCAGCAGCCGTTACACCTTGAGCTGTAACGGCTGTAACGGGCATGAATTTTCTCAGAGATTTTTGCTTAGCCCGTTACAGCCGTTAAACCCAGCTGTAACGGCTGTAACGGCCCCGTCGAAGGCAATTTCCAAAAAATCGATTTTTGGGTTTTTTGGACAGATTTTTGGGCATATTTCCTAATTTCGGTTTTAGGTTTTTTTTTGGCCTTTTAGAAAGCTATTAAGAGGGCAGTGTAGATGAATTAGAGAGGGTGTGTGTGCTTATTTTGGAGAAGACCTAGCTTGGAAGAGACAGCAATTCATCGTGAGAGATTCAACGAGCCACCGCGTCTTTACGGTTTTCTCGTTCCTTCTTTCTCTATACGCTATTTTTGGTAAATCGCCATGAATAGCGAGTAGTCTATCTATTCCAGAATCCTACGGATCCCGTGCTATGTAACCCTAACTCTCATGTGATCAATTGAAGTTTTTATTTATGCGATTCGAATATTCAATTTCATTGTGTGCTTAATTTTATCGTTCTATGCATGTATTTACATCAAAGGGTATGTTTGCATTGGTAGAACGTACTTAGGTTAATTACCGAAAGATGGATGGGTCCTAGGTATTAACCGGATTACATGAAATTGATATTAAGTCATGTTTACATGATTTAATAGGAAAACCTTTAGTTTAATAAATCGAGATCGTTGATAATCCGTGGATGGGCGGCGTTCAACGATTGAGATTAATCTAGATAATGATCCGTGGATGGGCGGCTTGTCTAGTGTTATTTCGGTTTAATTCCATATTCGATAGCATGAATAATTCACGTGACATGATTGCATGATTAGTGGGGTTGGCACGGGTGAAGTATGGATTCTGGAATTCTTTCTCTGATTAAGTACAAACCATTTAATTTCTGCATATTACTTTCTGCAAGTTTTCATCACAACAAAACCAAAACCTCTTGTCATTCGGAATAGCTAAATAGGTCACCTGTTTGCTAGTACTCACACTACACTGTTCCTTGGATCGACCCTTGGCTTACCAAGGTTATAAATTTTGTTTGACTGCAATTCGACCCCTAAAACATATAATTTGACAACTATAAAGGGTTAAAAATACGCTTGTCAAAATGGCGCCGTTGCCGGGGAGCAGCGTTTAATGTGATATTAGTGTTAACGTGTGTAGTTTAGACTATTCCACCCTTTTTGATATCTGATTTTTCCGCTGTAATTTCTTGCTACGTTCACTCTTCCCTTGGCTTTTTGCAGGTGCTATTTAGTACATGCCAAGGAAAACGCCCCGACAGAAGAAGCAAATTCAGATATCAGACGAGGACACACCGGACCGACGAAGAAACAATCATCAGGCCCAGAACGAAGCTCGGCAGCTACGAGCACTGAACCGCAACTTCGCAGCGGTAGAGATGAATCGAAACATGCGAGCCTTGAATGATGTGGTCGAAGACGACCAGCAACAACCACTGCAACCACCAGTGCGCAGGACACTTGGAGACTACACTGCTCCACGTGTCACGGGATTTCAGTCCGCCATTGCACCACCGGGCATCGCCAACAACACCTGGGAGCTCAAAACAGGTCTCATTCAGATGGTGCAGAATAATCAGTTTTCAGGGAAAATGAACGAGGACCCTCACCAACATCTCAAGCGGTTTGTCCAGATGTGCAACACGGTGAAGACCAATGGTGTTCCTCCGGAGTCCTACTACATGAGGCTATTCCCATTCTCACTTTCGGACACGGCTAGTAGGTGGCTAGACAGTCACGCAGACGGCACTTTCACTACATGGGATAAATTAGCCGAGGCATTCCTACAACAGTACTTTCCACCTTCAAAGACAACACATTTCAGGAACAAGATCATCTCGTTCCATTCTATGGATGGTGAGACACTCTACGAGGCTTGGGAGAGGTACAAGGAGCTGACGAGACTGTGCCCCATCACAACCTGGAGCTATGGCAGATTATTGATACTTTCTATCAGGGAATCGACCAGGGGATGCGCACCTTGATCAACCAAGCAGCTGGTGGGGGACTGAATAGAGTCCCGCTGGAAGACGCCTATGGTATTATAGAGAGAGCAGCCCAAGACTACCATCTCTGAACGAGCGACCGTGGTAATCCTAAGGATCGGAAAGGTGTGCAAGATCTCTGCCACACCGAGAGCACCAATGACATCGCTAGGTTGGCTGATACTATGAAGCTGCTTGCAACCGAGATCCAGAATATGAAGTTAGGGAACTCTATGAAAACATCTGATGTTGCCAATGTCAGTGTCTATTGTCAGATCTGTGGCTCGCCTTCCCATTTTGCAGATGGTTGTCCGGCGATGGGGCAAGATAATCAAGGCAGAAACCAAGAGGACGCTAATTATGTAGGACAATACAACCAAGGATCAGGCATGAACCGATGGGATAATCCGAACAGGAATAATCCCAACCTATCTTATAAGCCACAGAATCAAGTCCCATCAGGTTTTCCTTATAGACAGCAGCAGGACAATGCACCATACCAGCCCAGGAACCAGTATAACAACCAGACCCAGCAGCAGCAAAATCAGAATTATGGGAGCTATAACAATCGAGATCAGCCACAGCGAGATCAGAATTCAGAATCGACGTCAAACATGGAAGCCATGCTAGCCAGCTTCATAACCGAACAACGAAAGACGTCTGAGGATCAGAAAAGGGCATTCGAGCAAGCTGCCACTGAGGTAAGAAACCTGCAAAAGACTGTAGAGCAGCTCGCTATTCACGGCAGAATGGTAGACAATCAGATAGCTCAGCTAGCAAGCTCGGCAAGCATGGAGCACGGGAAACTCCCATCGAGACCAGATCCGAATCACAGTGAATCCGTGAATGACATCACTCTCCGAGGAGGAAAACATATTGAAATGGTGCCAGCTAAAGCCACTCGATCCCCAGCCGCAAAATCAGCATCCGACCCTACACCTCCGGAAGAAGGAACATCAAGAGACGCTGAAAACCGAGCTAAAAATTCTGTGCAGACAGTGGAGCCAGCCCCTTATATGCCACCGGTCCCATTCCCTCAGCGACTCAAGGGTGCAAGAAGAGATAAAGAGTTCATGCAGTTCGTTGATAAAGTTCGTACTCTTTACATCACGATGCCCTTCACCGATGCGATCACCCAGATTCCCTCTTATGCGCAGTTCATGAAGGAGATTATGAGTGGGAAAAGAAAGATTGACGGGACCGAGAATGTGGCCCTGAGCGAGGAATGTAGTGCAACCACACACCATCCCATGCCACCAAAACTTCAAGACTCAGGGAGTTTTTCTATCCCTTGTGATATTGGTGGTATTATTGTTCGTCGGGCTCTGTGTGATCTAGGTGCTAGTGTGTCTATCATGCCATATTCTATGTATGCTAAACTGAAATTGGGTGATCTCTGTCCTACTAATATCACTATTCGCCTTGCGGATCGTTCTTGTAGACTCCCGAGAGGGATTCTGAAGGATGTTCCAGTCAAGGTGAAGAACCTGTATTTTCCTGCTGATTTCGTAGTGTTAGACATCTCTGAGGACGTAGATATCCCAATTATTCTTGGTAGACCATTTCTATACACAGCTAAGGCAGTCATTGACATGGATAGAGGTTCCTTAGCCTTGCGAGTAGGCAGTGAGAGAGTTGTTTTTGATTTGCCTGACATGTCTAAGAGTCCTAGTCTGTTTGCTGACTGTGATAAACTGGACTCTACTGATATTGATGATCCTATTTCTCTAACCTCTATCGAGCTTTACAGAGTTTTACAGGATTGCCCCATCCCAATGAATATATTCGCGGTGAGCACTGAGGGAGCAGCTGATGCTGAACAGACTATCGGTTCGTGTAAGGAACCTCGCGAGGGAGAGCCGAACACTCTACATACACTTAGCATGGATGAACTTCTTGACCCGGGTGATGTCTACAAGGAGCGGACGGAGGTCTGTTATGATAAGCGAATGGTGCGCAGAAAATTCAGAAGAGGCGAGCAGATTCTTTTCTACAAATCACGCCTTAAATTATTCCATGGGAAGCTGCGCACCAAATGGAGTGGGTCATACACAGTGGAGAGAGTATACCAGGACGGCCACGTGAAGCTTAACACCAAGGGAGGAAAGTCAATGGTGGTCGACGGGCAGCGCTTTAAGCATTACTACATCCTGAAGCACCGGGAACCACCTGACAACATTGATGATGACGTGCTTCTCGGGGAGGGATCTCAGCAAGGGACTTCTCGAGAATGCTTCTAGTCCTTCCTCCCTAGCTATGTCTCGCCAAGACGTTAAACTAGGCCTCTTCGGGGAGTAGCCCGCACTGTAAGTTTTTGTTATTTGCTTTTTTTTCTCACTTGCATAATGTCTAGACATTTCAAGGTTCTAAGTGTGGAGTGCCCCTCCATGATTTTTGATGCTAACCTATTACTTGTGAAGCTCTGTGTTTTTATCTATATATCTCTACCAGCTCACAAGTCGTGTCCCACTCCCCGAGCATCGCTTAATCTCTATGGATATCGAGTCTTCACACACGAGGGAAGTTCCTATGCGCTTTTTTTTATCTTTTATTTCTATGCTTAGGGACTAAGCTCATTTTTAAGTGTGGAGTGGGTAGCGCATAGTCACACACATCACATGTCACACATTCACTCTTGTATATGCTCAACAGTCTATGTATTACGATTGAAATCCTCGTTTTCCACGATACTCCTTGACTGATTGACATTCTTTTGGATTCGAAGTCTAGGACTTGAAATAGTTTTACTCGTGTGTGTATTCTCTTGAGTCAGTATCACTGCTAGCCCTTGCCTATCGCATGTTCTACGTATTTCTTGAAGCACGTTTAAGACTTGATATTAGTAGGCACCGGTTCAAAAATGTCAAAAAAAAAGAAAAAAAACTTAAATTACATCTCTTTTTCTAGGTGACCTTAGTACTAGTATGTGTTTCAATATACTTGTTGTGATTTGCATGCAACCGCCTTTACTCATACACTATGTCAAGCTTTAAGTGTGGAGTTAGACAATTGGCCTTCGAGTTTTCCCTCAAGAACACGGTTCTTAATTTTCAAAGTTGGGTGAAAAATTGACCCAAAGCATAGTTGTTTTTGAAAGAAAACCAGTTAGAACGGAAAAAAAAATGCTTTTGTTGATTCTGCGAAAGCAGAAAATACCAAGGACCTGGTGAGAAAAGTCACCCCTGGTATATGGAAAACACTCTTGAAACAATTTCTGCCCCCTTCTGCTTGATATAGTGTAATTCCATCCTCTCATTGCGTGCAAATCATAACCTATCTTGAGAATTCGTGTACTAGAAACTAAGGGACGATCCTCGTGCTTGCACTAAAAATTTTGATGTGATTTTCGTACTATTTTTCAGAAAAACTTTAAGTCAGGCTCCTCTTCTCTTACGGGTCATTGTCTAATCCTTGGCACTTGAGAATGAGCTTTGCGACAAGAGCCCGTGGACTATCCCTAGATAGCATAGGTGAATGGCGAGCATGTTTTGTGTAACTATTCATGTTCTTTATACGTTGCAATAGAACCATTTAGAACATGTGATTAGTCGATTGCTAGCCGTGTGTACTGGCCGTTTGAATGCATAACTCGTATAATCTATGATTGTCTGAAAACTTTGATAAGGATGTTTGACTTGAAGTTGAGGTAACACGATGAATCCGAGGTATGACATGACTTTACTGTGACTCGTTGAGCATCATTTCATGCATACACGTTAGTTAGTTGTATAGGGGATTTGTAGGTAGTCCCATTACTGAAAACCTTCACGAGACTATACTCGTCCTACTAGGGCAGCCTATAGGTTTAAAGGCTTGATGCATACGCTAAATGCATTCGTGTCCTCTACGACAGTGAGTTATCTTTTTATTTTTTGTTTTAGTTAGAATTGATCACATGACACTTGAGTGGGTAACTATTCTGCAGTTTATTGCCTTGAGCTTAATGTTTGTTCGGGACGAACAAATCCTAAGTGTGGAGTGTTTTGATCGGTCGAATTCTTGACCTATTATTCACTTCATTCGATGATGGATTATGTTTGTTTTCCCGACATTCTATTGTCATTTGATATCTTTTCTAGTGTTTCAGGTCATATATCACATATCTAATACTTTTGGATTGATCAGAAGCAAAGAAAAGCAATTGGTGCAGATTTGGGCAAAAACAGGACAAAACATGGCAGACAGACCTTTGCGACGTATTTTGCATGCCTAGGGCTCATTCGGTGTCCAAATGAGTCGAAATTTAGCTTGTTGGAAAGCTAATTCAATTCCCTACAACTTTGTAATTGACACAAAGAGCAGAGTCGAAGGTTTAAACCTCCAAAAAGGCAAACGAAGTCAGCCCGTTACAATCTTCAGCAGCCGTTACACCTTGAGCTGTAACGGCTGTAACGGGCATGAATTTCTCAGAGATTTTTGCTTAGCCCGTTACAGCCGTTACACCCAGCTGTAACGGCTGTAACGGCCCCGTCGAAGGCAATTTCCAAAAAATCGATTTTTGGGCATATTTCCTAATTTCGGTTTTAGGTTTTTTTTGGCCTTTTGGAAAGCTATTAAGAGGGCAGTGTGGACGAATTAGAGAGGGTGTGTGTGCTTATTTTGGAGAAGACCTAGCTTGGAAGAGACAGCAATTCATCGTGAGAGATTCAACGAGCCACCGCGTCTTTACGATTTTCTCGTTCCTTCTTTCTCTATACGCTATTTTTGGTAAATCGCCATGAATAGCGAGTAGTCTCTCTATTCCGGGATCCTACGGATCCCGTGCTATGTAACCCTAACTCTCATGTGATCAATTGAAGTTTTTATTTATGCGATTCGAATATTCAATTTCATTGTGTGCTTAATTTTATCGTTCTATGCATGTATTTACATCAAAGGGTATGTTTGCATTGGTAGAACGTACTTAGGTTAATTACCGAAAGATGGATGGGTCCTAGGTATTAACCGGATTACATGAAATTGATATTAAGTCATGTTTACATGATTTAATAGGAAAACCTTTAGTTTAATAAATCGAGATCGTTGATAATCCGTGGATGGGCGGCGTTCAACGATTGAGATTAATCTAGATAACGATCCGTGGATGGGCGGCTTGTCTAGTGTTATTTCGGTTATAACATATTCGATAGCATGAATAATTCATGTGACATGATTGCATGATTAGTGGGGTTGGCACGGGTGAAGTATGGATTCTGGAATTCTTTCTCTGATTAAGTACAAACCATTTAATTTCTGCATATTACTTTCTGCAAGTTTTCATCACAACAAAACCAAAACCTCTTGTCATTCGGAATAGCTAAATAGGTCATGTGTTTGCTAGTACTCACACTACACTATTCCTTGGATCGACCCTTGGCTTACCAAGGTTATAAATTTTGTTTGACTGCAATTCGACCCCTAAAACATATAATTTGACAACTATAAAGGGTTAAAAATACGCTTGTCAATGGTAGGATCAAGTGCAGAATCAGTCAGGATCCAGTTGGATAACGAGAAACTCCGTCAAACCGTCGCAGATCTCAGACAAAAGGAGACGGAATGTAAGAAAATCTGGCTACGTGAACTAGAAGCCAAGAAGGCTGAAGAGGTAAAGCAAGATTACAAGAGAAAGTTTGCCAGACCCGGACTTGGGCACATGGAAGAGACAGACAAACAGGAAGCAAACAGAAGAATTGCCAAAGGAAAGGGATTGATGACTGAAGTCGGCGAGAGCTCGCAACAGGTGAGAGATCCGGAAGCCACATCTTCTAAAGAGAGCCATCTCTATGACCGAGACTCTGCACCCTTCAAGGCTGGGAAAGCTTTTGAAATTTGGAATAAGATGAGCTCCAACCGTGTACCCTTCACGATTGACCCTCAGGCCCAAAGAATTAGGAAACTCACTCACTTAGAGAGACACAAGAAAACTGGAGTACTCTACTATCGTGTCTGCTGGCACTGTGGCCACTCTGGTCACTACAGATCAGACTGTAAGAAACTAGAAGAAGCCAATGAGAAGTATCACAGTCATCAGAGAAAAGCCAGTACCGCTTACGTCCCTAGGAGAAACGTTCCTCCCCACAGAAGAGAAGACGGAAGTGAGTGGGTTCGTCCTCACCACGACACAGCCACCCACGGACGACCTAGGCGAACTCCAAGGAGGAAAATCGATCTTGCTGACGATAACGATCCCAGTCCCTTAGAGTTTACTCCTGTTGTTAAAACTGCCCCAAAACCCAGTAAGCCCAAGCTTGTCTGGGTTCGTAAAAATTGATTTCTCTCTTGCAGGCCGGAGTGAGGAGCAAGCCATGGTATCTGGACAGCGGATGCTCCAAACACATGACAGGAGATCCAGGATGGTTCATCTCACTCCAAGCATACTCCGGATGAAGCATTATCTTCGGAAACAAGAGTACAGGTAAGGTCGTTGCAACAGGAGAGGTAAGAATTTCAGAAACAATCAAAGTTCGACAAGTCAGTCTGGTTGAAAACCTGAATTATAACCTGCTGAGTATATCACAGTTGTGTCAACACGGTAAGAATCAAGTGATAGTCAACTCTAATGACTGTTTTGTGAAGTGCATTGAGACAGGAAAGGTAATACTCAGAGGTGTCCGGGAGAATCAAATATACACAGTGGACCCAGAGTTCGTCCCTGAAGAGGAGCTGTGCTTGGCAAGCATAACAGCCGACACACTGCTGTGGCACAAAAGGTTTGGACATGCAAGCACGAGACTAATTCATAAGCTGCATCAGAGTGAACTAGTGATTGGTTTACCCAAGGTAGAAAGCTCAATTGATTAGGTATGCAGTGCATGTGCCACGGGCAAGCAAGTACGTACCTCGTTCAAATCAAAACAATCAGTAAGTACTTCAGGTCCTCTTGACATGATCCACATGGATCTCTGCGGGCCAGTGAACGTCGTCAGCCGTGGAGGCAACAGGTATATATTAGTCATTTTGGACGACTACTCCAGGTATACTTGGACCATTTTCTTGTGCTCTAAAGATGAAACATATTCTGAATTTGTCTCATGGTTGAAGCTGATTGAAAACAAATTGAGTAAGAAGTTAGTATCCATTCATACTGACAACGGAACCGAGTTCCGGAATTACCAATTTCTCTCCTTGTGCAGAACTGCAGGAATTGATCACAACTTCTCAGCACCACGAACTCCTCAGCGGAATGGGGTGGTGGAGAGAAAGAATAGGACCTTGGAAGACATGTCCAGAACAATGTTGATTGCCAGTGGCGTACCCAAGGGGTTCTGGGCAGAGGCTGTGCATGCGGCCAGCTACATACTGAACCGAGCATCTCTACGTTTTCTGATAGGAAAAACGCTGTATGAGCTGCTACGGGGAAGAAAACCTAACATTGCCTATTTGAGAGTGTTTGGCTGCAGGTGCTACATGCATAACAATGGAAAGGACAATCTGGGCAAGTTCGACCCAATGAGCGACGAAGGTGTGTTCATAGGATATTCAAGCCATAGCATAGCCTACAAGGTGTACAACCTAAGGATTGAACGGGTGGAGGAGAGCATCCACGTAACCTTTGATGAGGGCGCTATGACAGGGCACCTAGTAAAAGATCCTTCATCACAGGATGACGGAGAACTTCAGTTCACTGATAGAGCTGATCCCGACTGGGAACCAACTCAAGGTGAAGTCATAGAACCAGCTCAAGAAACTGCACAGACAGCTGGTCAGGAACCCGTAGATGCTCAGACAGAGATACCCACTCAAGAACATGTTCCTGATGTCCCTGTACCAGACATCAACGCTGTGCCTCCCAACGAAGAAGAGATTACTAACAATCTCCCGCCTACAGGCACTGCGGAGGAACCCAGAACTACAAGGAGCGGGAGAATTATTTAGCCCCCATCTAGGATGAGGGATTACCAGTGCTATACATCGCAGGATCAGGTAAATCTGGATGATCTGTGCCATTTCTGTAAATTTGCGTCTTTTGTCTCTATCACAGAACCAAGGACTATAGCTGAAGCGTTGAAGGATCCGGAGTGGGTAAATGCCATGCAAGAAGAGCTACATCAGTTCGAAAGGAACAAGGTATGGCGACTGGTTCCTAGGCCGAAGGACAAGAACGTGATTGGAACGAAGTGGGTCTTTCGCAACAAGATGGATGACAAGGGAGTCGTGGTGAGAAACAAAGCCCGGCTGGTAGTCAAAGGTTACAACCAACAAGAGGGGATAGACTACGATGAGACATTCGCCCCAGTTGCAAGGTTAGAAGCAATCAGATTACTAATTGCTTATTCGACTTACCATGGTTTCACTCTGCAGCAAATGGATGTGAAAACGGCCTTCTTGAACGGAGTTCTAAAGGAGGAGGTATATGTGGGCTAGACACCAGGGTTCGAGGATCACACTCACCCTGATCATGTCCACATCCTTGAGAAGGCGATGTACGGGCTGAAGCAAGCTCCTCGTTCCTGGTATGAGAGACTGTCACAATTCTTACTATCCCACGGATATACCAGAGGAGAGGTGGAAAAAACTCTCTTCCTTCTGAAGGAAGGGAAGGACACTTTGGTGGTGCAGGTATATGTAGATGACATCATTTGTGGTTCAACTAACCCCAAACTTGTCAAGAAGTTTACAGAGTTGATGTCAAGCGAATTCGAGATGAGTATGGTGGGAGAACTCAAGTACTTCCTTGGACTTCAAGTCACTCAAGGAGAGGATGGCACCCGAATCCATCAACAGAAGTACGTAAAGGAGATTCTGAAGAAGTTTGGGATGGAGTCCGCCAAGACGTGTGCCACACCGATGTCTCCGAACGACACCCTGACAAAGGACGAATCCTCACCTCGAGTAGATCCAACTCTGTATAGAGGAATGATTGGTGCGCTATTATATCTCACTGCTAGCAGACCCGATATCTTATTCAGTGTTTGTCTATGTGCAAGGTTTCAGGCCGATCCCAGGGAAACTCACGTGAAAGCAGTAAAGAGGATATTGAGATATCTGAAGGGAACAGATGATGTGTGCCTATTCTATCCAAGGGGAGGAGAATTATGCCTGGAAGCATACACTGATGCAGACTATGCTGGGTGCAAGACAGACAGGAAGTCCACGTCAGGGATGGCTCAATATCTTGGACCATGTCTCATCTCTTGGGCTTCAAAGAAGCAGTCCTCAATTGCTCTTTCCACCGCTGAGGCAGAATATATTGCCGCTGCTGCTTGCTGCGCGCAGCTGCTATGGATCAGGCAACAGCTAAGTGATTATGGTGTTATTACAAATTGTGCTAAGATTTTGTGTGATAACACTAGTGCTATTAACATCTCTAAAAATCCAGTGCAGTTCTCACGCACTAAGCATATTGAAATTCGATATCACTTTCTACGAGACTGTGTAGAAAAGGGAACAATTGAGATGGAATATTGCAGAACTGAGGAACAGATTGGAGACATATTCACAAAGGCTTTGCATAGAGAACCCTACGAAAAGCTGAGGCTCGAACTAGGTATGGTTTCTCTTCCTTAGAGCAATGCTCACATGATGCTCCCTCGGTGATTGGCTAGACAAGATGCATATGAGTCACGTCTGATGGAGTGTTTAACATGTTGTTCTATGCTAGTGAAAAAGCAAGTTATGTTCATAATGTATCCATGCATGCTTGCTATGTGATTGATGACTGCATTAGGAACCGAAAAACATGAAATTTTGATTTCTTTCTGCCCAAAAGAGACCTCCACAGTTGATCCCACACTATAAGCCCAGGAGGTACTCTAGACCAACCTTAGCCTATCTTCATGTGGAGTGCTCCTATGAGCCCGTCGATATGCTTCTTTTCTGGAGTTATTCCACATGAGGTACGAAGACAATATAATATGTTTGGATGATTTCATTTATTTGTGCTTGATTGTGTGTGGTGTTATTTGTACCATTTGGGTAAAGTTTGCACACCATACCAAAACCTTGTGTACCCATGAAACGGTCAGACTGAGCTATCACTATGGAATGCTCGACTTTGGCTGGGAAACAATCTGTGTGACAATTGTGACGATGGTGAGTTCTATGTCCCTTGGTAAAAATTAGCTCAGCCTTGGGACGGGGTAAAGGTTGAATAGAGAGGCGAACAGACTCTGCTGCAGGCGGTTGTCCCGACGGTTGACACATGCTTTTTCGGCTGAATTAAAATTGGCAAGTTATTAATGCAGAACCGTTTTTGGAAAGGAGGAAAAGGTGGCAAATTGCTAAAATATAGGGGGCGGTTTATTTAATTCTCAAAGGGAGGAATGCGACGCTTCGAGAATATGTTCTAGGGTTTGGAGGAGTATAAGAAAGGAGAGGACCGCGTGTTGTGCCCAAGTCAAAGCAAAAAGCAATCAGTTTCTCTCTCACAAAAACCAAAGTTCCGAAAGCTTCGAATGGCTTCCTCAAACCCTAAATCCAGTCTCTCACCTGCGGCCGCCGCAGAACTTGCTGCTCAGTTGATTGCAAGGGGTGTCAATCCTCTCAGTTTGGAAACTATTCTCCAGTCCGTCACACCACCTATCCCCACTCCGACGGACTCTGAGGTGGCCAGGGATCTTGCTATGCTCGAAGAACATCGAGATGATTCTCACTCCCAGCGCCGTGTTAAAAGGGAGTCCTCGATTGCTGAGCGTCCGCTGGCAAGCGGGCGAGGAAATCTGCTCCTCCCTCGGCCAGGAAAAGTCACAGATCTGCTCGTTCATCCGCTGTGTTGGTTGACGTGGATGGTGAGTCGGACAGGAGTGCAGAAGAATCAGAGGAGGCCGTGAGGGGTTTCGCTCAAGAGTTAGTGCTCGACCATGAATGGCTTGTCGAATACAGGTTGGGAGAAGTTGTGGAGTTTCTAGAAGCCCAAGGTTGGGGTGACTTGTTCAGGAAGCCAGTCCTGGTAGACGAGAGGTTGGTGAAGGATTTCTATTCAAAGTTCAAGCTGGAGGAGAAAAGCAAAGACAATATGGAGATTTGTGTAACTTTGAAGGGTGAAGTGTTCACATTAAACCTGAGGGAGCTGGCCTCTATTCTGAAGGTGCCTAGGGCAGGGTATGCGGAGTACGCCAAGGGCACTTAGCCGAGCTCAGTGGCTAAGCTTGATGTGTTCGCCCGGCTGGGGATGGACCCTGCTGCTAAGGGGATAAGGGAAAATGTTGCTATGAATGTGCTACCAAGGATCCTCCACCGGATCTTAGTATCCAACATCACCCCAAGGAAGCAGAAACACAATGTGGTCGTGTTTCAGGACATGCTGCTCGTGGATCAGCTCCTGCAGAGGAAGCCAGTCAGTCTGCCTTTTCAGGTGATGCGCCACATGGACAACAACAAGGACAATCCCTCGAATGGACTGCCCTATCCTCAGTTCGTAAAGCAAATTCTGCAATACTGGGAGATCTACAGCCCCACCTCTGAGAAAGTGTTGTCGTCTGCCCTTGGTGATGATCAGATTGTCAAGTTGGGCCTGGAGTACTCTGCGGGAGTCGGATGGATTGTCCCAGCTGTTGAAGAAGAGCCTGTGGAGGAGGATGTTGTTGAGGTGACACCTGTCGTAGAACATGTGCGTGAAGAAGTCGTTCATCCCCCTAACGGTTCGGGTGAGATGCTGGCTCTATTGAAAGATATTAGGGCTGAGTTAATAATGGTGAAAGCTGAGATGAAGGAAGTAAAGGATGAATTGAGGGAGGTGAAAACCGAGTTGCTGGACGTTGGGACCGAGCTGAAAGTCGTCAAGGAAAAGATGATTGCCCTGGAGGTGGCAGAGATTGTGGAACAGTTGAAGGTTCCACTTCAGAGTGTTGCCCAGTCCGAATAGTCTCATGGATCCCCCTCCTTAATAACCCACCCATATCTTCCCCTGTTTTTTTAACTGCCTATTGAATTTCATGTTCACGACTTCTATGCTTTTTGATGTCTCTGCTGCATATGTGGTGTCAACATGACACACTTTTGATTTGCTAACAATGAATGACATGTTTTCTTTCCATTACTCTGTGTTCTTATTTGCATATCTTTTTGATGATCCCAAAAGGGGGGGAGAAACATATGTGCATATACTAAGGGGGAAAAGCAGTACCGAAATTTGAGCGAATGTCTATCTGAGGGGGAACTATACTAGCTAGACGTTAAATAAAATATTCAGTGAATAAACTCTGAAGCAGCTAGCTGTCCTAGGGAAATGTATATGAAAATTTCGTGCCGTAGCTATGTGTGATTTCTCATTTGTGAAGAAGTGTTTGTCATCATCAAAAAGGGGGAATTTGTTGGACCCTTTGTGTTTTGATGATAACAAACACTTAACTAATAATCCACTTGAGTATGCAGAAATCACTGTCTAACATGTAAGCTTACTGGACATCTCTGAGAGAGAGCAGAGCTGTGAGAGAGATGCGTTCCGTGTGAGAGACACACCGACATTATGACCAGATCGGATCTGGGAAAATATACTCGAAGATATATATCGAATATATATATCGAAGATACACGAGTATATGCGTGTAATATTTGATGAGAAATATTGATGCAAGTGTATACACGGATACATGTCAAGTATATTCGAAGAGAGGATACACGCCTGAATTGGAAGGGAAATATGTGATGTGGTTAAGATATGAAAATATCTTAACCATATCATATCTGCTGGATAGCAATCAGATCTGGGACAGAGATCAGATCAGCCGACTTGAAGATACTATAAAAAGAGGAGAAGCCTTCAGTTTGAAGTTCGGCTTTTTGGAGAGCGCAATCGGAGATTGAAGAGACGATCAATTCCGGAGCTGACGAAGTGCTGCTGTGTGCGGACCAGATAAGATCGTGTTAGTTGATCCTTTGAATTGAGTAGATCTGTTAACTGTCACTGAGTGAGACAAGTGTAACAATCTACAAGCATATTCTTTTATCAATAACACCGATCTTGAAGCCCTTCTGGAACTGTCCGGAAGGCAAAGTGGTTTTCAGCCTGTTGCAAGGATTGCAATAAGGTTTCCACTCTAAATCTCGTGTACTTACTTTCTGCTTTGTATTTCCTGTACCAGAGTTAATTTCCGCTGCCATCTGTCTGAGGGATACCATTCTGGAATCTCCCTCACATAGACGGCTAACCTAACGATCCAACACGCCACAGTGCTAATTCATCGACTTCTTGGCTCGAAGATACATTATCCAAGCGCCTCAACCACGCACACTGCACCCTCATCATTTTTATTCAGTAACTAATCCAATGAATTTTTTATCAACTTGTTATTCAAACTAATAAAGTCAATGGCCAACGGGAGTGTGATGGCTTGTTGGTTGGATCTTAATGTCCTGGGTTCGAGTCCTTGGCCCATCAATTGTCTCCGATGGCGGATCCGTGGTCAAAAGTGTCAAATCCGACATGGTCCGAGCCGATATATCAATGCTTAGGGTGTCTTTTCTTTTTGCGTGTAGTTGAGCTTTGTTATCAGCTCATGGAGGTATGTTTAGGCTGTTTGCAAACGGAAGTCTGTACAGGTTTTTCTTTTCTTTAGAGAGTCTGTATAGGTTTGTTTGGTTTTTGTTTGCAAGGTTTGTATTTTTTATTTTTGGTTTCGGGTTATCATGTTGGAAATCAGGAGGGCAATTATTGAGTTGATTTCCACATGTTCAGCCCACATTCATGTGGCCCAATTGATGTCCAACCCAAGTTCAGAGTTGCAGTTTTATGAGGTTTTTCGCATATTCTCTCTTTTCTCTCGAAGCTCTTAGAAGAAACCGGAAGCTCCTACAACCGCCTCAGTTTTTTTGTCCTTTCCTTCCGCCGGCGGACGCCAAGCGTCGGCTGGGGCCTGTTTGGCCTCTGCTACCGCGGATGCTGCGATGTTTTCTCTGGTCCCCTCTTCTGCCTCTTGGTGTTCGTTTTTTGGGTTCGTCCGTTGCCCCATGCTTTCGCCGGCTGCCTCATTGTCTCTGGCCGGTCGCGTTGCTCCTCCTGCTGCTGAGTTTGCTCGGGATATTGTTCCATGGGTTGATGGCTACTGTCGGCCACAGTGGTGTGCGGGGTGGCGCTTGATTTGGATGTGGTGTGGGTGGATTTGCTGGATGTTTGTGGGTGGTCGGCTGTTGGGGTTTGGGCGGAGTTGTGGCTGGAGCGTGGAGGGCTTGCTGCGTGTGGTGGTGGTATTGGCTTTGGCTCCTGCTGACTACTGTTGGTGTCTCGTCGGTGATCGTTTTGATGTGGTGTTCTTCGTTTAGTTTGGCCGGCTGTTGTGTGCTATGCTGACGTCTTAGTTTAGTTTAGTTTTAGTTTAGATAGTTTTAATGTTAGTTTAGGTTTCTCTTCTCAGCCGGTTGTCCGGTCAGAGTTATCTTCTCTTAGCCGGTTTGTCCGGTCTGAGCTATCTTCTCTCAGCCAGTTATGGTCTGAGTTGTTTTTAGATTTTAGGCTATTAGCCTCAGGAGCTCGTCTCCTGTTTTCTCTCAAAGGGCACGTTGTACGTAATCCGTTTATTTAGTGTCGGCCACTGTGGTCGGTCCGACCAGAACAGTATGTTTGGTCGTGCCCTTTTTAGGAGAAGTGCCCCTTCTGGGGCAGTTTGCTTCCTTTGTTGTAACACTGGCAATTATCAAAATATATATATATATATATAGGGGGGCGTTCAATTGAGGACATGTCTTATGGTGAGGGTGTAGGGACAAATCTTGGCCATTGGATGAGGTTCATCCAATGATCCACAAGCTGCCACGTGTCACATGTGGTAGTGGGTTTTACTATTTGCTTTTTGGTAGTGGGATTTTACTATTTGCTTTATTGGATTTTGGGTACTTGGACACGTGGCGCACCCACAAAGCACGGGGGGGTTAGATGGATGATGATCTAATGGATGAGATTTGTCCCTGCGTCCTTACCAAATTTGGGTGTCCTCATTTGAACACTCCTCTATATATATATATATATATATATATATATATATATATATATATATATAGGGGGGCGTTCAATTGAGGACATGTCTTATGGTGAGGGTGTAGGGACTAATGTAGTCCATTGGATGAGGTTCATCCAATGATCCACAAGCTGCCACGTGTCACATGTGGTAGTGGGTTTTACTATTTGCTTTTTGGTAGTGGGATTTTACTATTTGCTTTATTGGATTTTGGGTACTTGGACACGTGGCGCACCCACAAAGCACGGGGGGGTTAGATGGATGATGATCTAATGGATGAGATTTGTCCCTACGTCCTTACCAAATTTGGGTGTCCTCATTTGAACACTCCTCTATATATATATATATATTCAGTGCTTCTTCTAGGGTTTTAGTACCCCGGCTGTTTTTAGAGTGAGACAGCTTGCGGCTGATTTTTTGAGAGCATACACACGCAGATTTTGTTGAGCATGCCGATTTCAACTTCTCAGATTTCTTGAGCGGGGAAGAGGAATCAGATTTTTAGCATTGGTCTTTCGGTTTGAGAAATCAGACTTTTGTGGCCGTTTGTTGCTGGGTGTGGGAGTTGTTCCCTACGTTTGTTGCTGTGTTTGAGAGCTGCTCCCGGCGGTTTAGTTGGCACTTGAAGGCAATTCTCCATCGCTCTTTGTTGTGAGTCTTTTTGGAGGTTGTTCCAGCCAGTGCATTTGGTGTGCCGTGGTGCAGATACACGCTTGTTTAGAGACAACCATTTTTGGTCGTTTGTTGCTGCGGAAACTTTGACGAAGAGGAGCTTTGCTGATTTGTTCAGGGGCTTTGAGAGGAGCTAAAACCTCTCATCCTTCTCTAGTCCTTTTTCTGTTATTCGTAGCATTTTTAGGCTGTTTTGTGTTTTGTTTGTCTTGGGTTCATTTTGCTGCTTGTTTGCTTGGTGGTGTCTGTCCGTGTCATCTTGTAACGAACTCTCTCATTTTAATTCATTGTTGCTTCATTAAAATTTGACGAGATCAAGCTGAGTATTATCGAGTATTAAAAATATGTGTTGAGTTTGGCCCGTTTAACGAATCCGAACAGAGCTGGAGCTTTATACAAATATTTTAATTTAATTTAATTATTTATAGTTAACCAGCTTTAATCGAGTTTTTCGTACTTCGAGCGAGTATTTAACGAGCTTCAATCGAGTTATCACTAAAAATATTTAAAAGTATATAAAATCACCTTAATCGAGCTCATTAACGAGCTTCAAACAATATAAGCAAGTTTTAATCAAGAATATAAACGAGTACATATGAGTTGTTCGGGAACATAAACAAGTCGAGTTAGTCGGCTCGTACTCGGCTCGTTTAATAAACAAGCCTCAAAGTTATGTTCTTAAACGGCTTGCTTAAGATCGAACCAAACTTTGACTGAATTTGTTCACGAGCAACTGGCGAATGTATCGGCCTCATTCTACCAAATAGTTAAAAGCCCAACGCACTCATAATTAACCCTTATAGAAAAGATAAAAGCCCTACATGTATATGAGTACATTTATATATAAAAAATTATTCCATTGTATATGAGTACAATTATATATTAAAAAGAAGCAGCGGGATTGGCTACTAGGAACAAAGACTGTAGTTGCTGGGTCGTCTTTTTCTTGCACTTCGCAGCAACAAGGTTTCGTCAGGGTCTTCAATGGCAGCGACGATGTTGTCGGAATGTAGCTTTCTTTGGTGCGAATGAAATAGTCCCTTGGATATCTATTTGGCCCACGTAAATTCGCTGTCCGAATTCAATATTTCCACCCTCACACTGTGCCTAGGGTTACAGGAAACTCGAATATGGGATTAAATCCAAAAGAGAAAACACTTTGTTTTTCGGCAAGAAAACAAAGCAACTTAGGGTTTAGGTAGGATTGGAAATCAAAGAGGGGATTGTAGTTTCTCACAATTGCACCGCAATTTTTCTGGTCGTCCATATGTTAGATATCATCTAATATATATAGAGAGAGAGAGAAAAGAGACGAAGAAGAGGTGTCTTTTGAGCTAAAGGGTGTGTCCGTCTGCCGCGCGTTCGCAGCCTACATTAGGTCGCCGCGTTCGCAACCAACATTACATGTAATGTCTCTTACGAACGCGGTGAACGTTAATGTCTCTTACAGACATATCCCCACTGAGTTCCAAACTCAAAACTTGCCCGATCAGACTTCGAAACCTCTCATATCATTATGGTATTCTATCATAACATGTCAGAACATAATACCGGGTCCAAAAACCCTATAATCACTAACAATCCAACCCCATTTAGGGGTTCCCTTTGATTCACAAAGTACCTTGTTTTTAAGCAAAACACGCATAAACAGAAATGTCGTAAACGTATGAATTTCCGCATAGTGTAATCACTATACTATACTTTTCGAATTAAATACTTTAATAAATAATTCTGCTTTTTCTGCTTTCTGCTTTTTCTGTTTTCTGCTTTTTCTGCTTTAAATCTGTACTATACTGTACTATACTATACGTTTCTGCTTTTTCTGTTTTTTCAGTATTATACTATATTATTTAAATAATTCCGGTTTCTCAGAAACCGGGATTTCACATGGCTGCCACTTCACATTTTTCGGTCCTCGATCCGAGTCACGTCTCCATTTTCAAAGAGTTTCGATTGGGGAAAAACCGGAATTATGAGTTTCGATTTCTGGCAAACCGGGATTATAAAAAAATGGGATAGATTAGTTATTTGAGTTTCAGTTGGTGCATTTGAGTGATTTGAGTTTGGATTTGGGGTAGATTGGGCAATAACCCGATGAATCACATCAAATTTTATGCGGCCAAGACCTGCTCTTCGTACTTGCCATAGCGTTTCGTAGAAAACAAATAAGCCCAGCCCAGTTACTGCAGCAGCAGTCTCGTGCTTCTGCTAGACCATTCCACCATGATAGATAGCCATATGCGTCATTTACCGTAATACGACAACCTCCAGTTACATCCGAACTGTCAGCTAACAGGCCATCAAAATCAGCCAAAGCGTACTGCCGAGGCAAAGTCACAGCGCAGCAGATTTGACTCCAAAGTTCAACTCAAAGCCACTGGTTTTGAACCCATCATAGGCGTGGAGTGTCACTGTAGATGACTCTATCTGAACATCTCATCTTTTGTTCCTGACAAAGTGATACCAAAGAGCCAACATGAGATAACATTGAATAGGATGAGATGGAAAATGAAACCCGACTTGATTCAAAGATTCAAGCATGAGGGAGATATCAATGAATCAACGCCATTCATTTTGACGTCATCAGTGTCTTCTTCCTTGTCCTGTCTTGGTCGAGTGCTTCCATCGTGGATCGAGTTATCAGTGTCTGTTTGGAGGATTTCCAAGACACGGCTGCACCTCCCAAAGTGAACACATATCCACTTGTGCCCTTTGAGTCTTGTATATCAGATATCAAGCTTGCGTCAGTAAATCCTTCAATGACTTCAGGATATCTGGTATAATGTAGATCGTAATTGCGAGTAAATCGTAAATACTTTAGTATTCTTACGATTGCATTCCATTGTTCTGTTTCTTGATTACTTGTGTATCTTGCAAGACTACTCACTGTATAGGCAATATCAGGTCTAGTATAATTCATTAAGTACATTAGACTGCCTATTACTCTTGAGTACTCTTCTTGAGAGATGTTTTCTCCTTTGTATTTAGACAAGTATTGATTTACCTCGATAGGAGTTCTACACACTCCTGTGCTTTCTTTCCCAAACTTATCCAAAAATTTATCAACGTAGTGTGATTGGCTCAACACAAATCCATCTGCTGTTCTTGTAATTTTAATCCCTAAAATTACATCAGCCTGTCCCATATCTTTCATATCAAACTTTGAGTTTAATATGGTCTTAGTGGATTTGACCAAGTGTTCATCGCTCCCTACGATGAGTATGCCATCGACATATAAACACAAAATCACATACCCGTGCTCAGTGGTCTTGATGTATATACATTTGTCACACTCGTTGATTTTGAATCCGTTTGACAACATTGCTTTGTCAAATTTCTCATGCCACTGTTTTGGTGCTTGTTTCAGACCATAGAGAGACTTGACAAGTTTACAAACTTTTCTCTCTAGTCCTGGCACTCTACAACCCTCAGGTTGTTCCATATAAATTTCTTCCTCGAGGTCTCCATTTAAGAAAGCAGTCTTTACATCCATTTGATAAATTTCTAAATTACGCAATGTTGCAATTGCAATTATCATTCTAATGGAAGTAATCCTTGTTACAGGTGAGAATGTATCAAAGTAGTCTAAACCTTCCTTTTATTTATACCCTTTGATCACAAGTCTCGCTTTGTACTTTTCAATAGTACCGTCTACTTTCCTTTTCTTAGTGAAAATCCACTTGGAATCAAGTGGTTTGCATCCCTGAGGAAGATCAACTAACTCCCAAGTATGGTTTTGCATAATGGAGTCTAATTCACTTTTTATGGCTTCTTTCCATAAAGGACCTTTAACAGAGCTTGTTGCCTCGTTATATGTACGAGGTCCTGCCTCAACCATAAAGGTTAAAAAATCAGGCCCAAATGAATTTTCAACCCTAGCTCTTTAGCTTCGTCTAGGTTCATCTAAGCTTGTATTCTCCTCGAATACTTGTTCTCGTTGTTGAGGCATTTCAGTGAGTTCCTCACTCATTTCATAAGGCGAACTGGATCTCATTTCCTCAGATTATAAGGAAACACTTGTTCGTAGAACGAAGCAGTTTTAGACTCCATAATGGTGGCCTTGTGTATCTCAGGATTTTTCGACTCATATACAAGAAATCTATATGCAGTACTGTTTCGTGTGTATCCAATAAACACACAGTCAATTGTCTTTGGTCCTATTTTCATTCTCTTAGGACCGGGAACCATCACTTTAGCTAAACGCCCCCACACTCGCAAAAGTGTGTAAGAAGGTTTTCTTCCTTTAAATAATTCATAAGGAGATTTTTCTTTCTTCTTACGGGGTATCCGATTTAGAAGATAATTAGCCGACAACACGGCCTCCCCCCACATTTCTTGAGGTAATCCTGAACTAAGCAACATTGCATTCATCATTTCTTTGATAGTGCGATTCTTACGTTCAGCTATTCCATTCGACTGAGGTGAATAAGGTGGAGTTACTTCATGTATGATTCCTGTTTGTGCACACAGTGCCCCAAACGGTTCAACATATTCACCACCACGATCACTCCGTAACCTTTTGATCTTATAATTTAGTTGGTTTTCTACTTCCAACTTATACATGACAAATTTATCTATTGCTTCATCCTTGCTATTTAGCAAGTATATTGAACAATATTTTGAACTATCATCTATGAAAGTTACAAAATATTTATTTCCACCTCTTGTTGGCATGAATTTCAAATCACATAAATCACTATGTATTAGGTCAAGGGGCTGAGTATTTCTTTCAACACTATGAAAGGATGTTCTTGTTAATTTTGCTTCAACACAAATTTCACACTTGTGTTCGGAATCGAAATGAAGTTTTGGTATACAATCCAATTTCATTAGATTCCTTATTGAGTCATCATTCACATGACCTAATCTACCATGCCATAAATTTGAAGATTCGAGCAAGTAAGCAGAAGAACTTTCTTTATTGATAGTCTTGATGGCAATTACATTAAGTTTCCACATGCCATCTTTCACATAACCACGTCCCACATACATTCCGTTCTTAGAAAGAACGACTTTCTGAGACTCAAACACTATCTTAAAACCATGTGCATCAAGCAAGGCTCCAGATACTAAGTTCTTCCTAATGTCAGGCACATACGAGACATTAGTCAGCTTCAGCTCCTTCCCTGAAGTCATCTTCAACATCACACTTCCTTTTCCCATGACCTCTGAGGTGGCCGAGTTGCCCATGTACAACTTCTCTCCTGTTTCACCCAGCTTCAGCTCCGAGAAGGCATTCTTGTCAGAACTGATGTGGTGGGTTGCTCCAGTATCCAGCCACCATTCCTTAGGATTTGAATCCGCCAGATTCAGCTGAGAGATCACAGCCACTAAAAGATATTCATCCCCCTCGGCGACATTCACCTTTTTCTTCTTTTTCTGCTTACTCTTACAGTCAGCAGCTCTATGACCCTCTTTGTCACAGTTGAAGCACTTGCCAGTGAACTTTGGATGCACCTTCTTCTTGATAGCCCCGCTTTTGGGTCCAAGTTTGCTGAAGGGCTTCTTCCCTTTAAAGCTACCACCATGCTCCACAATGTTGGCCCTCTCAGAAGGCAGCTTTATCCTCTTGTCAGAGAGTCGATTATCCTCTTCATTCTTGAGGCGAATCACCAAGTCCTCCATAGACATTTCCTTTCGCTTGTGCTTAAGGTAATTCTTGAAGTCCTTGCAACCCGAAGGCAGCTTCTCAATTACTGCAGCAACTTGGAATGGTTCATTGACCTTCATTCCTTCACCATTCATCTCATGCATAATCAGTTGTAGGTCTTGCACTTGACTGGTCACAGTCTTCGAATCCAGCATCTGGAATTCTAGGAAGCGCTACACAATGTACTTCTTGGAGCCCGTATTCTCTGTTCGGTACTTTCGAGCAAGTGACTCCCAAAGCTCCTTAGCCGAGCCTTTGGTGCAGTACACCTTGTACAACACGTCATTCAGACTGTTCAGCACATAATTTCGACACAGATATTCGGCATCTTTCCAAGCATTGTATGCCATGAGAACTTGATGATCAGACTCATCCTTAGCGACCCTAGGTGTGTCCTCGGTCAGATACCGGGCAAACCCTAATTGGGTCAGATAAAAGTGCATCTACGGCTGCCAGGTATTAAAGCTATGTCCATTGAACTTTTCTGGCTTTTCAGCAGCCATAACCGCAGCAGGCACATGTGCCATCGCACCATTTGGACCTAGACCCGCAGGTCCATTCCCGCCCGTAGGCATCACTGGTGGTGCATTCGGAGTGGCCGCATGGGTCGATTCAGCAACGACCTCAGGATGATGGTTGACAGCATCCATGTTCACAGATTGGTTATTTTCAGACATTTCTACACAGAGAGACAGATCTGTTAGTAACTTCAACGAATGAAATAAACAAATCTTGCTTTAAGATTGTTGGAAATATTCACTGAATAATATATATGACATGCGAATTTCACTACCGAAGTTACATCAAAACAGATACTGCAAAATAGATTATAATATACTGAAAACCAATAGCAAACCGTAGTCGGATCGAGGCACGTTCGACGCTTTCCTTAAAGCAAGATTGCCGCCCTGTGCTGGGACTCGCTGGCAGTATGCTTCCCAAGAGACAGATCTGTTAGTAACTTCAACGAATGAAATAAACAAATCTTGCTTTAAGATTGTTGGAAATATTCACTGAATAATATATATGACATGCGAATTTCACTACCGAAGTTACATCAAAACAGATACTGCAAAATAAATTATAATATACTGAAAACCAATAGCAAACCGTAGTCGGATCGAGGCACGTTCGACGCTTTCCTTAAAGCAAGATTGCCGCCATGTGCTGGGACTCGCTGGCAGTATGCTTCCCAAGATACAACGATCCTCGGCAACAATTCAGCACAAACTTTACCGATCGAACCTTTCGTGGCCTTTGGCTACCAACACTGACGCAACAGATACGGAGGAACAAAACGAAGAGGAGAGTTTGTGTTTTTTCGTGGTTTTTTGAACTGAAGCGAAGACTGCAATTTATAGGAGTAGCGAACTCCCCATGAACTGCCCCATGACGCATCAGTTACCACTTCCCCATGATGAGTAACTTACTGTTTGACCAACAGTTGGTAAATTGTGGGAGAAGAGCAGTTTACTGCTAAAACTGAATTTATGTGAAGACTAAGTCTTACTTGACTTGGTTTATTGCTAAAACCCGAAATTGAATTTTGCAAAAAAGAATCGCGCAACCCGCTGAGAAATCGATCACCATTAGGCCAAATCCGACGTCGTCAAGCCGATAGTTTCCCCCTGGGCAGGCGCGTAGGAGTTATGAGAGACCATTGCTTATTATCTTACTATGTAAGAAATCATGATTATATATAAACATATAAACATCCTCATAATGTTTCAATGTGGGATATAAGGTTTCATCCATATGAAATCAATCCACCCATCCATTCCTACCATCATCGCTTGAACATGGATTTTGGTCCTACTTTGAGCATCGATTACTCATTCGATTTAACTTTGATTTTGGCAATTCCACCTTTGATTCTATACCTCTCATTGCAAGGTATTTTAATCCGATTTTTATCAACTTAATTAAAGTTATTCTCCACACTCAAATTAGGTCTCAAATTGAGGCGCACCTCCCTTTTCTTCACACATTTTAAAACACATTTCAACAGTTAATCCACCAATTTCATGTTTCTGCACCACAAAACAGAATTTAACAAATAATTATTAATGTTAAATTTAATTGAACTAAACCCTTTTAGCCAAGCAGTGTTTGTCGAGTGGAGCAGCCCCGGAAGAGTTGAGCGGATGCCAAGCAACCAGGAACAATCGACAATTCTGCGACACAAACATAATTAAGCAAATAAAATTGTTCAAATTGATTTTAATCGAAATACAAAACCCCTTTTTCAGCAACCGTGTTTTCTCGGACGCTTAGCCGCATCACCCTTATTTAGTTTTCAAAAAACCTTGCGTTTCTGCACCAAAAAAATGAGGTTAGACAAATAAGTCATAAGTAAAATTCAATTTGAAACGAAAATCCTTTTCCAGCCGTCGTGAAACTTCTCGGAGTTACTGGTGTTTCAGCTTCACAATTCTCCGCCGCACTCTTGCTATTGATAGGTAAATATTGAATTCGTTTGTAGTTTCTGGGTCGTCTTTTTCTTGCACTTCGCAGCAACAAGGTTTCGTCAGGGTCTTCAATGGCAGCGATGATGTTGTCGGAATGTAGCTTTCTTTGGTGTGAATGAAATAGTCCATTGGATATCTATTTGGACCACGTAAATTCGCTGTCCGAATTCAATATTTCCACCCTCACACTGTGCCTAGGGTTACAGGAAACTCGAATATGGGATTAAATCCAAAAGAGAAAATACATTGTTTTTCGGCAAGAAAACAAAGCAACTTAGGGTTGGGGTATGATAGACAATGACTGAACATACTGACAATAAATTGACCACCAATTTCTTTTATTTGTTTCTTTTTCTAAAAACTTAATTATTATTTTTTCAAGTCTTGTTCATATATATTCAAATTCACGTAATAAACTCATGAAATGTTTAGTTTTTTATTTATTATATCCCATTCTATTTTCAAATATTTATTTATTAATGGCAGATGGATGTTTTTGTGTTAAATATCGAGACAAAAGATTAAGCAGATGGATGTTTTTTTAGCTCCGAGAAAGTCTCCGGGTTCTCTCTGGTGAGCTCGTTGATGGAGAGAGGTCGAGAGACTTCATGCTCGTTAAAGCAGAGAGCTCCGGAGGCAGAACGCCGGTTAAATTATTGATTTGTAGAAACAGAATGTCTAAATTTTGTATTTTGCTTAGAGTTAAAGGAATCGCTACGGAAAGGATTCTGGAACCTCTTCGGAGAGATTCCTTCAACTCTAAGCAAGTTATTAGACAGTCTGTTTCTTCAAATCAATCATTTATACTGGGTCAAAGAGTTGCTTTTTATGCATTTCATTTCATGCGAACTTGCATTTATACTTACTGAAATTGACTTTTATTCAATTAAGTCTTTCATTTATAATTATGATTCATTCCGATATAATGTGGACGGTGTTGATGATGATGGGTTAATGAGAAGTTTCTGATAGGCGTTTTGTTTGATGTTTTGGGCTGTGGAACAGAATGGAATCAGCTTACAGGTTATGGGAGAAAGAAAGGAGCAAAGGATTAGCGCGTGATGATTTGGATGAACTATGCAGAGAGCTCCAAACCGCTCTAGGTTCCGAAATCTTTTTAAGAAACCAGAAGGTAGTAGTGGTTTTTCTTAGAGACTTACTTTGAGTATCTGGGTTTTCACTCTATATTGCTGTCTCGTTCTTAATTTTACTTTTCTTACTTATATCCGTTGCATACATACTTTACGCGTATCAGTACTTTGCAAGTACAGCTAACTAACGATCATGTGATACTGAAAACAGTTGTGGTTTGCATTACTTTGGCTTGGAGCTCATGGGCTGCATATCCATTTATGAGTTCAGCAGTCAATCCCAGAAGAAAAGCGCTAGCTCTGTACCCGGGTGTTTCTCATGTATGTATCAGTCGGGTTTCTAATCATAGCCATTAATTGACTCTCCCAATCAAGGTTGTCAGAATCGAGTTTTTACCTTGATTTGTTTTGCCTAGGTAGAATCGGAACGTAAAATCGAATCGTAAAATCGTCGAGTTTACCTTTTATTAAAATAATATTAAATATATTTTTTAAACACTATAAAAATATAAATAAATCAATATTTCAACTTTATAATTTAATTATAAGGAACATGTTAAAGATTTTTATTTTATTTTATGGAAAACATGTTAAAGATTCTTAATTAACAATCAATTTTTTTAAATGACTTAACAAACAATCAATTATCAGCTGCCTTCAATGCAGCCCAAACTTGAGCTGGCCCAAGTGACTTAACATTCATGTCCAAACAGTGTCATCGTGGAGATATTTAAGCATCTCATTCAGAATTTCAACAGCTAGGGTTTCTCACATCTCAGCGAAGCTCTGTCCCTCTATCATGGCCATCTTCTTCTCCTTAGCATTTTAGAGGTTTCTGAACACAGATCCGATTTCTACTCCTTCTGTAGTGTAGAAATAGTGCTAGAGCGGCTTGTATACGAACACAGATCCGATTTCTACACCTTCTGTAGTGTAGAAATAGTGCTAGAGCGGCTTGTATACGCCCGAAAACGGACGTTTTTACTCGATTTTAACGAGTTTAGACCGGTCAAAATCGTTTAAAATCGAGTTGACTTCCGATTTTAATGAAAACCGATTATACCTCCGATTTAACACGAAACATGTACTTAGAAACGTAAAATCGTCCGATTTTACGTTTTAAAACGCGATTTTGACAACCTTGCTCCCAATCATCTCGAACGAGACACACATGTTCAAAAGATGAATTTCTTCTATACACGGCGTTGCGTCTCTCACGTGGGAGTCATGGCCGTTGCCTGTCGCCTGAAATCTTAAAATATGTTACAGATACAATGTAAAGAGAAGCTAGCAGCGGGATTGGCTACGTACTAGCTAGGAACAAAGACATCCATCTATATCAGACTTTTGTACAAAGTTTTCATGTCTTCTAGAATAAAAATATCTTAAGATGCATGCAGATATCAATCTGATATGTTTCTCTCTTTGGCTTTTAGTTTCCAAATCATGCACGCAACTGTTTGATTAATCAGATTCTGATATCTAACAGGTGGTGTTTGTGATTATGCTAAGATGTAATAAGAGTAGCTGACATCCGATGCCACTACATAATCAATTTAGGCAAGAATCTCTTTATTGATAATAAATCAGTTATATCTTGCTCTGTTGTGTCTCCTAGTTAATCAATCTTCGAAATGCCAGTTATAATCAGATTGTGGTAAAATCCAATCCAACAACAACTTGACTCGGCTCCCATTGATCAGATTTTAGTGTTGGCTGCTGCTGCTCTTCATGCCTTTAGAGATAAGTTTAGTGGAGCACTAACTAAAACCAAATATATAAATAAATACAGCTCTTTCCTTGCATGGCTTTTTACAATTCACAAGTTGGGGTATGTACAATTTGATGAGCTAGGTTCACCCACAACACCATTGTAGTCAAATTTCAACTTTGGTCAGCAGATATTCAAATTTGACCCTCTTCTCCTATTATTATTATTATAGTTGTGGTCAGAAGAATGAGAGTTGACTCACACCTGTGACCTGTCCCAAGTGGATGTGGATATTCCTTTTTCATTTATGGTCCAAAATGTTGGTTGACATGTCCCCCAACAGCATTTATTTATTTATTTTTATTTTTATTTTGATAGGGTGCTTGTGTTAATGGATTAGAATATATTATGATAAGGATTTGATCACTGGATGCATCTTGGCACAGGAGGGAGCGCTACCACTTAGCAACTCGGCTTGACCTCAGGGACGGATCTATTAAGGGCCGGGGGTGGCACATGTCACCCCCAAGTTTTTCGGAAAAATTTTCGGGCGAGCAAGTTTGAGTTCAAGAGGGTGAGGCCTGAGCGGGTTTCCAGCGGCTTTTTCACAATCTTAATGTCCGAATTAGGTCTTGGAGTCAACTGGAGAGTTGTAGCCCTTTGAGTTAGCTTTCCAACAAGCTTTGAATCAACCCATTCGGACACCGTATGCGATCTGGGCATGCAAAATACTCCGACAAGGTCGGTTTGCCCTGTTTCGAGCAAGTTTGCGTCAAGAGGGCGAGGCCTGAGTGGGTTCCAGCGGCTTTTTCACAATCTTAATATCCGAATTAGGTCTTGACGTCAACTAGAGAGTTGTAGCCTTTTGAGTTAGCTTTCCAACAAGCTTTGAATCAACCGATTCGGACACCTTATGCGATCTGGGCAAGGAAAATACGCCGGCGAGATCGGTTTGCCCTGTTTTGCCCGAAACTCCATATTTGGCTCAAATTCACTCAACTTGTGCTCCATTTGATCTTTGAGGCTCCGAGTGAGACAAAATGCATTTTGGGACCTAATAGACCAAGAAGGGTATTTTTTGAAGTGTATTTTTCAAAAATTTATACAATTTTTGTAAAATGCCCAAGTAATTTCAGAAAAAAAAATTTAATGATGCAATTATTTTTTTGTCTGTCACCCCCTACCAAAATTCCTGGATCCGTCCCTGCTTGACCTCATATCCCCAACATCATTTGATACTGAAATTCATGAGCAGCATAAATAGGATGAGCATTATTGAACCATTTGTGCTCAACATTCATATATATTTTTTTGATAGCAACATTCATATATTTTGATTGCATTGTTTTCTATTCTTATCTCCATATTAGATGGTTGATCAAACAAATACTAACAATTACTCCCTCTGTGCCATTTTGTTTGTCCACTTTCCTTTTTGAGCGTCCCCTAATATTCGTTCACTTTTCTTTTATATACAACTCAATAATCATATCAATCATCTATTTCCTACCAAATATATTTATATTTATTAAAAATTTATACTTTCAATCATAAAAAAGTACTTAATAATTTGTATGTGGAATCTACCTCCACATACATTCTCATCATCTTTTTCCTTCTCTCACCACCTTTTTTTTTTTTAATTAGCGTGTCGATTATCCTTTTGCATAAACAAAATAGGACGGAGGGAATAGTAAAATAAAGGTATTCTAGATGGTTGGCTGTCCATTAATAAATTGACCACCAATTATTATTTATTAAATCGTCTGACTGTAATACGTACTAACACCTCTCAGCCACGTGGCCTGTTACAATTGGCCCACGAGAAGCACCAGCCGTGCATCGGCGGACGCATGACATTATTAAATTCGACGCCTCCTGTAAATTCATTGTCGCATTTTTCTCTTTCTTCGCTCTCCGCCTTCTCCAGAAAGTAGGAGGTAGGAAGCGGAAGCAGGACGCAGAAGAAGAAGATTCAGGAATTAGGATTTTTCGCTCGAAACCCTAAACCCGTTTGTATCTGCTCTCTGTTGGATTCTGATCGGAAGAAAAGAAGATGTTGGTTGCAAATAGCTTCGATTTATGGCAGAAAGATGGCTTCTTCTCCGCTGCTGAGGAGGTTCAGCAATCCGCCGATATGTATGTCTATTCATTTTTATCAGATTTCCATTTTTTGGAAAATTAGGGGTTTATATTTAAGATTGACACTTTTTGATGGTTGAGTTAAGAGGATGTTTCTCGTGTTTATATCTTACGTACTACGTTGTATTTTGTCTCAACATGCTGTTTTCTGTGTAGATAACTTCTTTAAATGTTTAGGAGCTTTGTGTTAAATTGGGTTATATGACTTGTAAAAAAAAATTGGCTCTAATTTTTGTATAAAATGAGCAATTGGATCTTGTTAAATTGGATTAAGGCTTTACGTTCATTTTAGGCATATGTTCCTTTGAATACGGCGATGTAGAAAGGAATGTGGAATTACATGAATGAATCTAGAAAGTTTTAGCTGCGTACGTAGGAGATACAGTTGCTGCAGTGTAGTGATTTGCTTGAGCACGCTTTGCACTTTAGGGCGTGTACTGGGTCAAAGAGTTGCTTTTTATGCATTTCATTTCATGCGAACTTGCATTTATACTTGCTGAAATTGACTTTTATTCAAATAATTCTTTCATTTATAATTATGATAAATTCCGATATAATGTGGACGGTGTTGATGAGAAGTTTCCGATAGGCGTTTTGTTTGATGTTTTGGGCTGTGGAACAGAATGGAATCAGCTTACAGGTTATGGGAGAAAGAAAGGAGCAAAGGATTAGCGCGTGATGATTTGGATGAACTATGCAGAGAGCTCCAAACCGCTTTAGGGACTGCCAAATGGCAGGTGATACGCTTTAAATGGCTTGTGACTTTGTAATTGTTTTTAGTACTACATAGGCTCAACTCGTGAACTGTTTCTAATTGTTTGTTTCTTTTCGCCGCATTGGAATTTGGAACTAATTTTTGTCCGCTTCATTGAATCAGTTGGAAGAATTTGATAAAGCTGTCAGCTTGAGCCATAAAAACTCTCGTGGTGACAACTCTCAAACCAGACACAGACAATTCGTCGCTGCTATTGAAAGCCAAATCTCTCGAGTTGAAAAGGCATTGAAGGAATCACTGAACGAAAGCGGTGCAGAGCCTTTGCGATGGGTTCACCTGAATAAAGAGGAGTGTGACGACCTAGCCATGTTTTTATCAGGAACCACAAAAGTCTCGTCCAATGACTATCAACTTAATGTCTTCTCCAAGAAAAGTCCTCCGAGAGAGGATCGATTTAGAAATACAGAATTCAGTGGTGTGGTAACCTCCAATCAAGATATCCAGGTCGGAGAGAGCTTGAAAGACTTGAAATTCGTATCAGAATTTGAACCGCATGAAGCACTTCGAGCGACGAATTTTATGAGTAGTCAGGATGATGCAGTAACAGGATCAAAAGGATCAGAAAGTTCTCCTGAGAATGGCGAGTGGAGGATCACGATTTCGGATGACGTCGAACAAAGGAAGACCTCCATTGTAAATGACGACGCATCCAAAGAGAAAAGGTTAAAGATAAGATACTGGGGCATTCTGAATGCGAAAGCAAGCACATCAAGTATTAAAAACTTGAGGGGGGTTTCGAGATTCAAGCAGGTAAACTCAAAATCTCTACGGACAATAACTTACTGCTTTTGAGGTCAAATTCTGAGCTATATTTGCGGTTATGGAAATCATATAGATTTCATGTATGATGATTCCCACTCGTCTCATTATCTTTTGTTTGTACAGCTGTTTGGACAGGTTGGTGTCTTCAGAAGACAACTAAGTAGTCCAAGGCACTTGGATCGTGGCTGTTCAAAACAAGTTAAACTCGTATTGATGCTAACTTTGCTTATAATTGGTAAGCTCTTGAGTCTCTTCATAACCATTAAGAACGGCTTGTTTTTAAAATTGCATGTCATTAACTCATTGATCGGTGAAGAAATTATGGATGATGTGACCAAATTTACATTGTGCTGAATTCTAGAATTCATTATAGGCACTGTATATATCAGCATCTGATATAAGCCGAATAATTACAGGACTCATGTTCTTAATTCAGCGTAAAATTTGTGCTTGGTGGATAAGCAATCACGACGAATATAGCTGACATCGTATTTGTTTTTTAAACTGACAGTGCCATTCCTGCTGTATTCAACTTGATATTACAAGTACGGCGGCTTGACGTTCAGTAGCATGGAGAGGGAACGCTAACAAAACGTAGCCATCCCTCAAAATATAGGAGGAGCTCATCTCAATTATATTGGAATTCATTCGCCAGGAAATATGCTTAACGCTTGTACATTCAGTGCCTCCAGGAATTATATATTCAATCTCCAGCCATGAAAAACACTGTAGCTCACTTGTTGTAAATTCTGGAAGTAGAAGATGAACAGCTTATATCAATGAAAGGTCTGCCACACCATTGCTTAAAACTTGCATTGGTACCTGAAAATTCTGCATTAACACCACAACATATGTTTCACAAGAGGCACTGATTTGCTGTCAAAAAATGAGGCCAAAAATAAATTGAACATAAAACTTTAAGGCCAGATAATAAGCCTGTTCAGAACATCATTGCTTTGCTCTTCTTCAACTCCAAAAACTCCATCTTTGGTGATCGTAAATTCGCAAGACGAATCAGGCAAATGAGGCGCGAAAACAACCTGTATCCACCTCTTAGTCCTCCTAACCACAATCTCCTCGCTGCTCTCATCCACACCACCACTTGTAAACTCCTCAGTTCTCGACATGAACAACCTCAAATTCACACAATTAGCCCAAGTCATCCCCAACGCGGCACACACCCTCCTCCCAGAGCTACACAAAAACCTCAAATTCCCGATCTTTAATCCATTAACTCCATCAGGATCCACCAAATCAACAACCTGGTTAGTAACCATCACAGCCATTTTAAACCTCTTAGCCAACATCTTCAGCCTCCCGGATATCTTGAAAAACAAGTAACTCCTCCTCTTCAAATCACTAGCTGTGTTATCATAATCCGACCTAAACAACGCAGCAATCGAATCAATCACAATAACCCTAATCGGAAAACCCCCATTTCCTTTCTCAATCAAAGAATCCATCTTTGACAAAATATCAAACAGTTGGTCTGCAGAATGTGCAGCATGCACAAAAACATAATCACAGGGGTCGTGCCTTGGCGCGAATTGGCGGGAATGAGATGCGAGGAAGGAGAGAGACAAAGGGTGAAGTCTTCGAATTGGGAATGGGAATTCGGAGTGGATGTAGATGGAGGAAGCTGAGAGTCCGCCATGGGAGACTGGGAGCTGGGCGGAGAGGACGAGCTGGAGAGAGAGTTGGGTCTTGCCGCAGCCGCTCTCGGCGACGAGCTCGGTGATGGAGTTGACGGGGATTCCGCCGCCGAAATGAGCGTCGATGATCGGACAGCCGAACGTGCATTTTTGAGTTGTCGGAGGATTGTCGGCGAGATCCTCTGGCTCTGGCACCATCGTCATCTCTGAAAATGAGAACGCAGCAGATATTAAATAATACATAGTTTCAGGCTCAATTGTAATTTCTCATACTTCCAATCCTTCATTATAATTAATTAGTAGGCAATACTGGACTTTCTCATACTATCAGTCCTTTATTATAATTAAGTTATTGTCAAAAGGTCGATATCAAAATAGTTGATTTTAAGGAGGTGAATATGGACTTTTGGAATCGATTGGGTTCGACTGTAGGTATTGAAAGTAATGTGCTTTCTATGGAAATCATCAAAGTTTGGCTGTTGAAGGCTTTGAGTGGGTTTTCGACTGTCCAAAACCCTAGAAACGAAGAGTGAGAAGGAGAAGAGCGCTGAAGCGATCCGATGGCGGTAAGATTGTAGTTATCGTCTGCGTGTTTTTTAGCTTCAAATTCTCAAGGTTTGTTTGTGGATTGGTGTGTATTTACGAGTTTGGGTAATTGAGAAATAGTTGAAATTTTGGTCGTTGAATGGTGGTGTTTGCAGACGATACCAGTCAATCCGAAGCCGTTTTTGAACAACCTAACTGGGAAGCCTGTGATTGTGAAGCTCAAATGGGGAATGGAATACAAAGGTTAAATTTTTTCTTTGATTTATGTATTTGGGAGTTTCATCATACCTTCAATTAGCTGAGTTTTTGTTCATGATTTTTTTTCTGATTTTTTTTTTGTCATGCTGCAAATTATCTATGTATTTTGGAGTTTGGTTATAACTTGAATTTGCCGAGTTTTGTTTGTGATTTTTATTTTTGGTTGTGTTGCGCAGGTTATTTGGTTTCAGTGGACTCATATATGAACCTGCAGGTTGTGCTCTTAAACCTAGTATATTTATTCAGACGCCAAATGCATGTTATCCTTGACTTTATTGGCATTAGTTGAATTAGCTTTATCTTATCTGCTCTGTTTTTGGTTAACATAAGTTGTGATTTCGTAATTATCTGTATTTGGCTGAGAAATTTTAAACAATGAATTTTATTATTGCAGCTTGCTAACACGGAAGAGTATGTTGATGGGCAGTTCACTGGAAACCTTGGAGAGACTCTTATCAGGTTAGTATACTTCTGTGGAGAATTGCATATTAATATATAAACTACTTTATATGAGATGTGCTTCCATCTGACGATGTGTAGTAAGTAGTAACTTAGGGCCATACACATTATATTTTGACCAAGATGTAACACCTAAATCAGATGGCTAGTAGGTTTTAAATTATATGTGATGGTAACCGTAGTTAATGGTTCCGGACGGGCAAAATTTTATGTTCTGTGAAAGATTGCATCAAGCACCATGAATGGAGCTTAGTTTCTGCGTTGAGTACTATTAAACACTGAAGAATGTGCCACGTGTAGGTGCAACAACGTTCTTTACTTGCGGGGAGTGCCAGAGGATGAAGATATAGAAGACGCAGACTGAGACTGTAGTATGTTGCAGTTGGCACGTTACTTGTGTCTGCGCCATCCTTGCCGGCTTTTAGCAGCATTCTTTTCGAACATTTGATGTACTTGAAGTTATGTAATGTTGTTCCGGTTGGACTCGTGACTTAATATTGTCATAAACATTGGAGCAGTAGGTACTGATTGTGAGCCTAGCAATGCTCAAGCCTCGAGTGTTTTGCTAACCAATATTGAGAGCTATGACAGCTAATTATAGGGTGGATGACTGGCGAGGTTCTATTTTTCTGTGGCATGTGAGAGCTATGACAGCTAACACAATATTACAAGTCCGTTTTAGGCTTCTAATTGCTAATTACATGATGAACAGCAATCAATAGATAACCTTAAATGGAATAGTTCATACTTCAGGCTTGTTGAGAGAGTCCGTCTTTGGTTGATGGTTTGTGGTTGTTTGATGTCAGATAGCACCGCACATATTACATGACTCCGCAGGTTCAACCTCATTTCGACCTCTGAATTCCAGCCTTGATAATTGCTTGGAGTTGAGTCGGCAAATGGAGTCAACTGGCCTTAGACACTGGCAAGCTGATTAAACGCTTTGACAAGTTCACAGCAATCAGCCCCATAACCTGAAACATAACATCAATACATCGTGCCTATACGATTCTGCAATGTTTCAAACTAGCTTATTTACAACTTCCAACATGAGAGCTCTTACTTTGCAAAGAAGATAGATATATGAATGAATATGAACTGCCAGACCCAACTGCACAAATTAATGGGATACTAATTTGTTACATTTTCATTACATATATTAAGCTTATGTAATGAAAGCCAAGCTTGGATACATGAACTAAAGAGTAGCTAGCACACTGAAATATGTGCTGGCTTCTTATAGTCCGATCTTTAAAGCACATTTATAGGATGCATTTATCATCGCATCAGCCAGCGCATGTGAGAATGTTGCTGGGAGTATCAAAGAGAAGTGAGAAACTTAAACAAAAGACTAATAGTCTAATTCTAGAACTATGCAGACATGAATTCCCTTCACGAGCTGAAACTGCCAATTTGCCCAATACAGAGGTTTCACACTTGTTCATCATTTATAATTCAGCTAACATATCAGGTCACATCTCATCTTGTACCACTATATAACACGAATTCGGATAGTAAGCAAACCTGAAATATGCAGATGGAACGGGTGAACAACTTCAGCAGCATGGATGAGGTCAGTTCAATTATTGCAAATGACCAGCAGAAGAAGAGGGGAAGGCCAAAGAAAGTGAGCAGCGACAATGAGGACAGTCCTGCAATCAACAGTGCAGATATGAATGAGAAGGAACAAGCCTGCAGTGATGGTGCTAAGAAGAAAATTGGAATAAGTGCAGTAGCTGGTAAGAAGAACACAAGGAAGAGTAGCAATCCTAGGAGGGCTCCGTTTTACTAAGTACCCGTGCTTATATTGTACTAGTATTGCTAAGAATCAGTCTGAGCGTTTAGGACGGATGAAACTACCTGTTAAGTATTTCTAAGTTCTGTTGCTTGATGCATTGTAATAATTCTACTCAGTATTTTGTAACTCCAAGTCATGCAGTGAACATATTCTTAGAGTATGGTACAAAGTAAAGAGTAAAGCTTACATGAATGGGGTGGTAATCTGTGAACCTTTCTCCACATCTTATGCATAAATGTAGCCATGTAGGTTGTATGCGAAGTGAGTAATGTAAAGAATATAAAACATTAGACCCAGTTCTGTAGCCCGACCACTGTGAAGTTAGTTTCCATCATCCTACTAGAGGGTTATGGGCTGCATAAATACTATATTATATCTTTCGAAAGTTCACTGGATATATCCTGAGATGCAATCGTGTAAAAAGGAATCGGGAATATTGTTCACGGAGGTCATAAAATAAGGCTTCACGAGTCATCATTTTCTTGGGATCCTTCGATCAACCTAGTCATAGATCCGTTACTGTGCAGAGAATCTTTCAAGTTGCTTTCAGCTACATCTTTAGGGGCTTGATCTTCTAACTTTGAATTATGCGTTGATAAGAATTGCATCGATTGTAAAAAATTGTAGTAAGCATACTTGATGTCAAATTGCATGTCATGCCCTGCAAGAACAGTTGTTCACTCTTAGGAACTGTATTCAAAATAAACAGATAAAAAATTATGAAGAGACAGAGCGTGCATTTACAGTAATTAACTGCTATTGTCCTTCCTTGGCTATCTGGACTTTGCCTGACATGATGAAACCACATACTTGGCCTGCAAGATTTCAGCCTTGCATTCATAAGAAGAACCCACGCAAATTGATTCGAGGAATTTTTCACACATGTACTAGTTTTTTTAATCACAACAGGAAGACGCTAAGATGCAGGTCTCGAACAAATGAAGCAACGAATATAAGGCATTGCCGAATTGGCTAACAAGTTCACTTTAATTTAAGTTACTCCAAAAGAAAAACATGCACTTTGTTGAGTCTTCATGAGTGACAGCAGGCTTCCACTCATATCTGACATCAAAATGAAACTATATAACTATCGATCACTGATGTCTTAAACAAGTCTCAAATAATTCATCCTAAATTACTGCTCAGACAGTCATTTGCAAATACCTACTTAACACATTCCACATTCCAGTGACATATTGCACAGTACATGTCAGTGAAAATCAATAAGTTTCACTTCGTACGTAATTCGTAGTTCCAATTTACTAAATAACTTCCTAATCTGATCATTTATTAACTCCATCAGAAACTATAAATCATACTATTTTTTGCATATGCCGGGCAAACAGAGCAATGGCTGGCGTCCTGAGTATTCATCACATACTAGTTCTAAATTCAAAAGCGATCAAACTCACAAGTAGAGAATCTGTCCAGCCTTGACAGTGACTTCAAAAGGCTGCGGGCCATTGAAGTACATCGGAAATCGAAACATTTCTCTGTCCTTTGCCTCTAAAGACGGATACGGATTAACACTGCACCAAGGCACATCTCTAGCTGGTTCATCCAATTCAAGATCGAACTTCCCATCCTCCTGACACATTCAATGTCAATCCACCTCATAAGCATCAACATATCAGCAAACCGCACAACCAAAAAAGAATATAACAATACACAACCAATTGTATTCACCTTTGAATAATTATAATGCGCAGCAGGATAGTTCCTAATGTACATTCTATGAACATCAGTAGGCGGCAGAAGAACAAAATGCTTCTCTCCAGAAACCACAGCATACAAATTCTCATAATGATCCTTATGAAACGAAGTTTCAGAAAACTCATTACCGATCCATAAATTCACGGCTTCAGGCAAGCATCCAAACGCCTCCGTCGCCCACGCAATATTCTCATCACAATCCGCTGACAACGCCGAATACTCCGATCTAAAGCAATCATTCTGCTGCTGCGCGTACGCCACAAATCCCTCTCCACTCCTACCGATCATCTCCATCGCCTCCCCGATCGTCACTCTCTCCACATAAGCCGACGCAAAACACCGATCATCAGAGCCCGAAGGAGTCGGATAGGGAGCGAGGGCGTCGGCGCGGCCGTCGGGAGTGAGGTGGAGGGAGACGAGGGTGGATGAGAGGGATTG
Source organism: Rhodiola chrysanthemifolia (assembly GCA_033675395.1). Lineage (NCBI taxonomy): Eukaryota > Viridiplantae > Streptophyta > Magnoliopsida > Saxifragales > Crassulaceae > Rhodiola > Rhodiola chrysanthemifolia. The sequence continues at coordinate 26,449,188 of CM066205.1, forward strand.
GAGGAGGTAGGAGTTGTCGGACCAATTGGAGAGGGCCGGCCAGTGGTGAATGGCGTTGGAGATGAGGCAAGGTTTGTTGGCGGAGACGAAGTCGCGGAGGAAGCGGAGAGCGGAGGGTGGGGAGCGGAGGTGAGTGATTTCGGTGGTGGTGCCGAGGCTGAGCTCGCGTACGTCGTCCCATAGGGTTTCTAGAGGCTCCATTGCGGCGAATAAAATGCTTCCCGGGTTTCGCTACACACCGAGCAGTTCGTTTTGCATTTATTTATTTTACCTAATTTTCAAATTTCAAGATATTTTAAAACATTACATTTTTAAAAAAAATCATTAAAAAATTTCTATAAAAAGTTTTAAAATTTTCTTATATTATTATATTTTAAGATATGAGTGCGGTTCAGATAAAAACCATACTTATATATGAAAATTAAAAATCGAATTTCAAGCTGACATGTGTCCAATTTCGTAGAAATCTCGGATATAACACGGAGGGGCATTATAGTCATTCCACATATCTCGGATTTCAAATCAGACTTAATTGGAATGATCAGACATAACTTGGAATGTTCAGATTTAAAATGATCAGACGTAAAATGATCAAACTTGAAATGATCAGACATAACTTGGAATGATCATACTTAACTTGAAATGATCAGACTTAACTTGATAAAAATCAGACTTAACTTGGTAATGATTATACTTAACTTGGTAATGATCAGACTTAAATTAGTAATGTTCAGACTTAAAAACAGACTCATTATTGTCCTTGCTTAAATTGATAATGTCCAGACTTAAATTAGTATTGTTCATACTTTAAAACACACTTAAATTGATATCCAGACTTAAATTAGTAATGTCCAGACTTAAAAACACACTTAAATTGATATACATACTTAAATTATTAATGTCCAATTTTGTCGAAATTTCGAATATAATACGGAGGGGCATTATGGTCATTTCACATATCTCGGAATGATCAGACTTAAACAATAATGATCAGACTTAAATTAAAACAATAATGATCAGTCTTAAACATCAATGATCAGACTTAACTTGGAATGATCAAACTTAATAATCACACTTAAAACAGCAATGGTCAAACTTAAAACAGCAAATATCAGACTTAAAACTAAAATGATCAAACTTAAAACTATTATTGCAGCAATGATAAGACTTAAAACTATTATTGTAGCAATGATCAGACTTAAAACAGCAATGATCATACTTAAAACTACAATGATCATACTTAAAACTACAATGATCGGACTTAAAACTACAATGATCAGACTTAAAACTAAAATGATCAGACTTAAAACTATTATTGTAGCAATGATCAGACTTAAAACTATTATTGTAGCAATGATCAGACTTAAAACAACAATGATCAGACTTAAAACTACAATGATCAGACTTAAAATTATTGTAGCAATGATCGGACTTAAAACTACAATGATCAGACTTAAAACTATTATTATAGCAATGATCAGATTTAAAACTATTATCGTATCAATGATCAGACTTAAAACAGCAATGATCAGACTTAAAACTATTATTGTAGCAATGATCAGACTTAAAACTACAATGATCATACTTAAAACTATTATTGTAGCAATGATCAGACTTAAAACTACAATGATCAGACTTAAAACAGCAATGATCAGATTTAAAACTACAATGATCAGACTTAAAACTATTATTGTAGCAATGATCAGACTTAAAACTACAATGATCAGACTTAAAACTAAAATGATCAGACTTAAAACTACAATGACCAGACTTAGAACTATTATTGTAGCAATGATCAAACTTAAAACTATTACTGTAGCAATGATCAGACTTAAAATAGCAATGAACAAACTTAAAATTACAATGATCAGACTTAAAACTATTACTGTAGCAATGATCACACTTAGAACTATTACTGTAGCAGTGATCAGACTTAAACAGCAATGATCAGACTGAAAACTACAATGATCTGACTTAAAACTATTACTCTAGCAATGATCAGACTTAAACAACAATGATCTGACTTAAAACTATATATTAATGTAGCAATTTTTAGGATTATTATACACTCGCATCTATTATGTATTTTTAAATAAGTCCGTTTTAAATTTTTTTTATTTACAAAATGCGCCCCGAATTACGATTCGTCGAAATATATACGTGACAATATTTTATTGAGTTTTTAATTTTTATTTATAACTGTGATTTGTATTTGATCCGAATCCTTATATATATAATCATGATTTTTATTTGATCCGAAGTTTTAAGATATTACTAATGACGTTATTAATAACTGTAACGAAATGGCACTCTTTTGAAAAGTTATAGTTATTTCGCATTTTTTTAAAGTTCATAATTCGACCTACATATGAACGATAAATTAGGCCCCAAAATTTTACTTTTCTGTTATTTAAATGCATTAATTTAATTATGATGTGAAAATGATTCAAAACTTATGAATGATATCCTTCCTAATGGTGACCACTCTACTACTCTCTGGAACAAGCTCGAAATGTCCCTATTATCACGTGACTCCTTTAATCAGACAACTACGACTACAGTCTACAACAACAAGACAACATTAGCATCCACCATAAAAATCTACCTCTAAAATACATCTTCCAAAAAATATCTTCCATTTTATGTCCCTCTGGATTATTATTTTTCCCTTTTTTGGAGTGAGGCAATATTAATTAGTGAACTATAAAACTCATAATCTTAAAATAAGTGATGTTAAGTCACTAAAAAATCCGATGCAGCGCAGCCAAATGGTGCGAGTGTTAGAAGACGTCTTTTTTTATATTTTGTAATATTTTGTTGTGTTGCACCGGAAGCGATTCCGGTGCAGATACTCCGCGCTTCATTTGTGAATTGAGTTCGGATCCAGTGCAGCGCATCAAAAGATTGCGAGTGTTAAAACGACGTCGTTTCGATCATAACGCCAACGTTTCATTAAAAGACATCAATTGAAACGACGTCGTTCAAATACTCATAATATTTAACTGCGGTGCACCATAATCATGACTGCGAATCAAACGAAGCCTTAAAATGATAGAACCACAAAATTGTGAGATGCTTACTTAAAACACACATTTTGCACAATGGAATAACTTAAGTGAGACATCAAATGAAGGAAAAAAAAAAGAGAATAAGATGCAAAAATGGAACCAAACAAAACACATAGGCATGGACAAGCATACAAGAAAAGCATGACATTCCAAAAGAGTGGAGAGGTTGGGGCAAAGGAGTGAGGATTGGGACAGACAGACAGATTTTGGAGTTGGGAAAAATGCTAGAAACATTCAATAAATGAACAAAGCCACACACAATTGTTTTTAGTATTTACTTAAAAGCCTAACCAATGCAAACCAAACAAGGTAGCAAGTCAAGAACCTCCCTTTCAATAGCATAACCCTATGTAAACTAAAGTCTGTTGTTTCTCAATTTGATTTATTTTCGTTGCATGTAATTTGATCTGACGGTAAAAGAAGGCGTCATACTTGAAACTGGAATGAATTAATTTATTGATCTTTACGTGAACTTGAAAGATATATACTGATAAACTGAATGCATCTGAATTCAGTTAAACTAAACAAAACCAGAATGATACAAATCCATGCTCATTCCCTTCATTGTGATTTAACTATTTAAGTTTTTTTTATATCTAATCCCAAAACATTAAAATTAACTTAACTTAATTGACTATGTTAATTTTATCTCAAGCTCTCATTTTCATGACCAACATTATTAGATAAATGTTCCTTAAATTATTACTAAAGTAGCAATCCCACACCTCATGAAAAGATCTCTAATTGAGACTGAATACCTTTAAAAGCTGGATTTTATCCGTCGGCAGTAATCCTTTTCTTCTCCTTAATTTGTAAATCTGTAAATATAAATTTGTGTATTCCTTTTTTTTTTGATACAATTTGTGTATTCCTTTTGAACATGCATTTAAATTAAATTCAATTCAATTATGAGATATTTTTCTATATAAAAAAAAGAAAAAAAAGAGAGAAGCTGGACCATCAAGAAAACAGAGTACCCAACATTTTGACTGACAAATGTTTAAATTTGGATTCTAATTTAGTATAGAAAAAACAAGTTTTGGTACCTAAAAAATAATTTCCAAACAAAAAATCCAGCAGTAGGAACAGGTTAGTGTTTAGTTTTTAATGGTAATCAATTTTTTTTTAAAAATTAAAAATAAATAAAGAGAAGAGCTTCAAGTCTCAACCGCTAAGTACCAACTGGGAGCTATCATATAAAGCAGCTCCTCACGGACACACAAGGTGATACACAGACAAGGGTTGAGCTTTGATTTTTGTGGTTTTTTGGGATTTGGAGTTGGAGAAGAGATGAAGTACATTCGTTCAGGGAGCTTGAAGAGGCTGTTTTCAATGAAACGGCGGCGTTTTGATGAGGAGCCGGCAAGGAGGGATGGTGAAGATGTGGTGATGGGTCTTTGTGAATCTCTGAAAGTTGGAGTCTTTGAGGACTGTTTTCAAAAACCCACTTGGAAATGTTTCTCCTTTGAGGAGATTTTTGAGGCCACTGATGGGTTTATCTCAGGTTTTTGAATTGTGCCTTTTTTTTTATTAAGCCCTAATTTTATAGCCACTTTTGGATTTGAATTTGTTTGATTTTGACTGATTTTTGTGGTGTAGAGAATGTGGTGGGGAGAGGTGGGTATGCTGAGGTTTATAGAGGAAAGTTGAAAAGTGGGGAAGCAATTGCAGTCAAAAGATTGACTAAAGCTTGTACAGATGATGAGAGGAAGGAGAAGGAGTTTTTGACTGAGATTGGAACAATGGGACATGTCTGTCATCCAAATGTGTCTTCTCTTTTGGGTTGTTGTCTTGACAATGGCCTTTATCTCATTTTCCAGTTCTCCGTTCGTGGCTCGGTTGCTTCGGTTTTACACGGTATCCAATCCAATTTCATACTTATTTGCTGGATGCAGGTTTTGATGTGTTTATGTTGTGTTGATGTAATTGATTTGGTTGAATGTAGATGAGAAGTTGCCGGCAATGGACTGGAAAACACGATACAAGATTGCAGTTGGAACTGCGAAAGGGCTTCATTATTTGCATAAAGGTTGCCAGAGAAGGATAATTCACAGAGACATCAAAGCATCGAATATTCTTCTCACTGATGATTTTGAGCCACAGGTATTGTTGTTTGAAGTCTCGATTATGTCGGGTGATTTTCGGAACTTGTTGTCCGCCATTTGCATAAATTGATCATCTTTCATTTGTCCTTGCTGAGGTTGGGTTTCGTGATGTTTGGTTTCTGCAGATATCTGATTTTGGACTGGCAAAATGGCTACCGTCCCAGTGGACTCATCATTCAATTGTTCCGATAGAAGGCACATTCGGGTACTGATTCAATAATTTTATGTCAAAGAACGAGCAAGAATGTCGCAAATTGTCTCTAGATAACATTGCACATGGTTTTACAGGTACTTAGCACCAGAGTACTTTATGCACGGAATTGTGGATGAGAAGACAGACGTGTTTGCATTCGGTGTCTTTGTACTCGAAATCATCTCTGGCCGCAAACCAGTTTATGAGTCTCATCAATGCCTACATAGTTGGGTAAAGACATTAAAACCAAGTCTAACTTTCACTGTTACAAACTTTTCATATCCATTTAAAATTTTATGACGTTCGGTATTTTTAACAGTTTGTAAATTTATAGGCAAGACCATTGTTGAATCGAGGCGACACGGATAAGCTGATTGATCCGAAACTAGGAGATCAGTATGACGAGATGCAGATGAGAAAACTTGCTCTTGCAGCATCTCTTTGCATCCGAGTTTCAGCCACATGGCGGCCTACCATGAGTGAGGTAGTTAGCCGCTCAAATTTTCATCTAGTTTAGTTTTCTATTCCGCTAACTTCAATGCGTTAACTTACCATTCAAATCATCACTAAATAAAAATAAAACAAAACCAACTTTTCAAATGTCTCCATCCGAGCTATAACACGAGTCAAATCACTTAAAATATTTGTCGTTACATCATATATAAATCTACAGTTCTATACATTTTCGAGTAGTCGGTGAAAGTTAATTCATATGCCTAGTCAGTTGACAATTATGAACATGTGCCTTGCCCGCATACTTATTTAAAACTCGTTAATTGAATGATTATTTAATTAGACGATGTGCTAATTACAAATAATTCAGTGACTTGGAATAAACGTCAAGTCAAATTGAGATTAAAATGATTCAGGTAGGCCACCATATAAAAGCCCACTTGTTGCGATCTTAACAGAGCGCACAAGATCAGAGTGTTAGCTGTAATAGACAGCTGCAAATGTGTCGTAAGGTTGCTGCCTATCTGAACTTAAGCATGTTACGCATATATGACCAAAATATCTCTACGTCCACAAGGTTAACACAGATCACATTTTTCGGATTATTGTACTTTTTGAATTCTTGTAGCTGAAAGTGACTTTATCGGCAGGTACTGGAAATTATTTCCAATGATGATATAGACGAGGAGAAATGGAAAATGCCCGAGGAAGAAGAAGAAGGGCACGGTGAATTTTGGGGATTTGAGGATCTCGAGTCAGAATGCGATAGCTCGATTTTCACGGAACTCTCTACATGAGAAGAAAGTTTAGAATCTAGTTAGTGAAATCGTTGTTTAACAACTGCAGTTTGATGTACATAAATGTATCACGAGACTAAAACGTTGTAACAAGTTTCCCGATGTTCAGAATCGATTCCGTCTTGCGACGAAAGCAATGTATATCAGAAGTCCTTATGAAGTTTTGAGATTCTATCATCACTTGTCATCAAATTTTGATAAAATATTCAATAGAAAATAGTTTCTAAATAGTATCAAGTTTAGTCATCGATTTTAATTCAATTCAATTCAGTCTGAATCAACATCATCAGCCAATTTACATGGAACACGAATCATCAGCCATTTGTTTACATAGAACACAGTCAAGTGAAAATAATTATCAACCAAAACCAAATAATATTGTGTACATTTTTTATAAAATTTTGTAGTTTTATCTAACTTGAAAACATAAATATCAATAAAGAAAGACAATGAAGATCTCACCAATGACAACCTGACAATTGAGATAAATGGATATTCATTGAAATGGGACTAATCTAAAAACATTTGAAAATAGATGCATAGGTAGATGTCAAAAATGGGAAATATTTATGACACTTATTGATGACACATTTGAGATAGAGTAAATGACAAGCTATGATTTAATACTTTACACATGACAAGTCACACCCACCAAAGACTGCACATAATTATTGCTGTCAAACTCTAACCATAGTTTTTTTTTCCACATCATTAATGAGACATGTTTATATTTATGTATGTAAATTAGGCACTTATATGCAAGTTTAAATTAATTTTTTGATTATACATTTTAAAACGCTGATTTAAAATTAATAATTTTTTTTGGTTGTGCAAGTGCAATAAGTGGTTGTGTAATTTAATCTATACAACTAATCCATCCACACAAGTCTATTCCATAGATTCTTACTCCATGAGTAAGACGAATTATCATGATTGAATTGATCTAAATCATTGAAATTTTGTATATAATAATGCCAAATGAGGATTTAACGATCCAATTGGAAAAAGTCGTCGTAAGCATAATCAATCCAATTAACACTAACCATCATCATCTGCTAGTTAACCATAATTTAGAGTCGTAAAAAAACATGATATGTTGATGAGATGATAGTTACTAAGGGCATCTACACCAATTAGAATAATAAATAATAATACATAGACTTTATTGCTTATTGCTCTCATGGCAGCAGGTGAGCAAAAAAATAGCAAAAAACAATGCTTGATAGATGAGCAATAATTGAGAGGATATTGAAAATGAAAGCAATAAGTGGGTCCCCGCATGCATATATCAAGATAGAGAGAATAAAACCTACTTTTTATTGGTTTTGAAAGAAATAAAAATCAAAATTGCCATAAAATTAAGGTTAAACGGACATTCAACTATTCAAATTCAAAAAATAAAAAATCCAGAAAAAAGCCAAAAAATTAAAGAATCTCGAGAAGAAGAAAAATGAAATAATAGAAGTGATAATGTCGGATAATTGAATGGTTATGAGTATTGCCTTTTGCTTTCATTGCTCCATAATAAAATATAGAGAGATTCTATTTTTGCTCATAGCTCTTTGCTCTCTTGCTGCGTTAAAATATATAGAGCAACAAACCATTTTTGCTTATTACTTCAGTTCTGCTTGCTACATGACTTCTATTAAAAAAAATGTTATTTTTACTTATTGCACATTACTCTCTTACTACGAATGCCCTAATAGATGAACAAGTGGCAGATGATACTAAAACATTTAGACCAGTTCTTGCAAGTGATGATGATGGAGTTGGTACATAAATAAAACTTTATCCAGAGAAGCAAAGGGTTGTGTGATCTAATAAGGCCTTGACATGTAAATGTATTGGTTGAACCATACCATACAACAAAATGATACCTGCAGCCATGCCCATGTGCTTCTGCCTCATCAAAAGATAACACAGCTTTTCATTATCACCAACCCAAACTCATTTTGTCAGTGTTTGTTTTGGCTTGGGGTTTTGGTTGGGAGGATGGGGTAAAGTTCATATAAGTGGATTTGTTGCTTATGCCATGAAATTGGATCAAACTGAACGAAAATGACCTAAATTAGATGTGTAAGGAGAGACTAATAGATTGGAGACAAGGATAGGAGAATTTATATAACGAAAAAATGCCTGATCGATTTTCGTAGTGTCAAGAAATTTACATGTACAGCAAAAAGGCTGGGAACTTCGTGACTACTGTTCAATAAGGACTTGAGGGGAAATAAAGCTACAAACAGACGGAATTTAGGTAATTTGCAAAATCTTGTCAATTAGATTGCATATTTGATGGCTTGATGTCTTTCTAGGGATTATGATAACATGGCTTCTTTGTTTTGATTTCCGAAACTAGGGGTAGTTTTTGAAGGTGGCAACTTCGAGAGCACCCAAGCTGGTGCATCTGAAAGCCACAAAACTTCACCTGTGTCTTTGTGCTTGAAGTCGGGGCCTTTTTTGTTAAGCTGTGAGATGAAATGGTTAGCAAAGAATAAAGGTTGAAATGAAGAGAACAAAAAACTCAAATGAAATAGCAGTCGAGGTAAGAAATTTGCGTTTGAGAGTGACCAAATCACCTTGTTTACTCTGTTATCCCACCATTTGTGAGGATTTTCTACAACGTCCTTCCAGAATTCTTCCCCTGGTGAAAAAGCTCAAATGTTTCATGATCTGTAGCGTAAGGCTTCTAATTCAAATATAGAAGAGTCTTCCTAAGTCGTAACACTGAAACCCATAGTAAAGAAATTATCGCTGAAGCAAGGAAAATATTTATGCATTTAGTCACTGGGACGCCATCGGAGCATCACGTCACGTCTGTGAAACAATTAACACCAATTCTTTGTTTGGGGCGAAACCACACTCATTTTGTGAAATTTTGAAGACAAAAGCACCTGATGTATTCAATAGGCAGAACTACCTTTTACTTTTTTTGCTTTCAAAGGTGTGCCACTGCCAACGCCAAAGTCCACATTTTCAAGCACTGACAAAATATATTTTGGTGCGTGATTTAACCATAAAGCTTCACTGGTCTCTTTGTGAGTAAAATCAGGGGCTTTCTCGCTTCGCTGCAAAAAGAATTAAGCATATATTAGAACTGAAATACAGTACGAACAATTGAAAGAAAACAGAAGCAAACAAATAAAAGATAACAAGTTGTCACCTTTGTCAATCTATTGTCCCACCATTTATGTGGATTTTCTATCAATTCATTCCAAGATGCTTTCCCACCTGTGCCAAAAAAAAAGTAGAAGGAAGCAAGAGATAACACTCAAATGCCCACAAAAGCTATGAAGATTTGAGTATTTGAAATGGAAACTTTATTTACAAGACCACACCGTTACTTCTTTTTGCTTCCTGAGGTGAGGGGCATGGACCACCAAAATCCAAATTCTCAAGTTCAGACAAAATAGATTTTGGTGCACTGTTGAGCCAGAGTGAAACAGAACGGTCTTTCCGTTTAAAATCTGGGTACTTAGCATTAACCTAAAATACCAGCGATCATCGTTGGAGTAGTATCAAAATCCATCATAATAGAGAGTACTAGTCAGGAAAGTTGATCACCTTTCCATCTAGCTTATCTTTTCGATAATCTCGCCATTGTGTTGTATCATCTAGAAGGTCTTTCCACGGACCTAAAGCAGCATCATTTGTCTTCCCACTAACTGAAAATCAAAAAAGTCCAGATGGTAAGGAAGAACTGAAGAAATTCATGTTTTAGTTTTAGGTCGAAGGTAAACTCATAAGACGTATCTACAGAAAATATACATGAAAGTTAGTGCTGCAGAATACCAGTTTGCTGCTTTGTTTCGGTCACTTGTTGGTCAAATGTCACACATTCCAGCTTTCTTAACAGCCATTGAGGTGTAAAGTCATCGATAAACAATAGTTCACCATTATCCTTGCGCTTATAGGCTGCACCAGTAGAGTTTTCCTTTGGCATGCCAAACAAAAATTACATAGGTTAGGGAATGTCTAGGACAACTATGCTTAGAGAAAATTGAGTTTAACCACATCCACAGTACCTTCTCCAATCTGATGTCCCACCATTCGTGGGGCTTAAGAAGGAGATCCCTCCACGATTCTTTGACATAGGTATTAGCTCCTACAAGATTGATGGACAAAAAAAGAAAATTATGTTTTAATATCTCATACCCACCAAGTAATAAAATAAGACAACAGAAAGTGTCATCCACTTGGGCTTGCAACTGCGATAATGTCACTTCATAATCACATATACTCCATTAATTGATGTTACAATATTTGGAATGTGTCAGATTGAAATTCCAAAAGAGTTTAACGTTTAATCAGTTCAGCTCAAGCTAGTAAGATAAAAAGGAATTCCATATCTCAGGATCAACAAATTCTTAAAAAGAACAGTTTCACATGACCTTTGTTCACCAATGCATTGTCTCTTAATAACATACTTTGCATGCCCTGCTCTTAATCAATTAGATTACAATAAGAGCCCATACGTAACTTACCATCATCATTAGAGTGCTCTTCTTTTGGCTTTGTATATGAATATTTCTTTATCCGAGTCGACTCATCAACAAAGTTAATGCTCTCTGCTATAACCTAAGGACAGCATTCCAAAGATACCTTTTCATCAAAAATATAAAATAGGACTTGGAACAATGGACACATGATTGTACCCATCAATCAAAATTTAGCTAATATAACTAGTGAGCACGGACAGTCATAATCGAGTCAAAATCATCATCAGGACATTTCACAACACAATCTTTAACGCAGTTGGTGTTGTGCCTCAATGAACGCAATGGAACACGATTTTACCAATACAAGGAAATATGAACATCAAATGTGTACGTCATGTACCATTCAATGACCCCAAAACAAGTAAATAGAACCAAAATAACATCTAAAAAATCCAACAAAAAAAAAGACTGTTAAGTTGTTCTTCACCTGAAGAGGCTCTGTAGTGGTACTTGGACCAAATGGTGATGGTTCCGCACTAAGATGCCCAGCCACATACACAAAATCATTCTCTTTCACATGGCAAGCTACCACATGTGCCAAATCCCCTTCAAACAGAACCGGCATCCTACACAAGTGTAAAGTTTAATTCTCTGTAATCAACAAAAAAATGATACTAAAATAAAATAACATTTAGTCAAAACTAACAAAATTAACCTGCCAAATTTCACAAATATTATAATTAAAAGTTCGCATTTTCGTACAATTAAAAAATAAATAAAAATGTATCAGTTCGATTTCTGGAGGAGCGTTTACCACAGAGGATTGGATTTGGAGTTAGTTTCCTGGCGAATCACAGAACACGCCCAGCTCTTCTTCCCATCATCATCGGATCGAAACTGAACCGGCATCTTAATATGCCCAATCAAATTCACGCAATTCGCGACCTTCGCCTGCCACGGAATCTCAATCGGCTTCGGCCACTGACGCTCATCGACTACAACAACCTCCACGTCATCATTCTCTTCCTTGTCGTCCAGTAGTATCTTATCCATCTGAGCCGACGCGGCGTTGAACGCGGTCCATGACTTGGGTGATTGCTGCTGCGCTGATGGTGGTGGTTTGGTCGTTCTGGGCTTTCTAGGGTTTTTGGATGGAGATGAAGTGGAAAAGAGTGCGGTGGAGAGTGGTAGCGGGCGGAGGAGGAGGCTGCGTCTGGTGAGAACGTGGCGGAGGTCGGTGGCTGCTCGATGCCACCTGGTCATGGTGGAGAGGGTTGGAGCGACGGAAATCGATTTCGGATTTTGAATTTGTTAGGGTTTAAGGAAATGTGTGGGTTGTCATGTATATCGGGGTTATTTGCCAATCTACCCGTTTGCATCGTTTGAAATTCATATAACAGATAACTCCATTTTTTAAACAATACTAGTTCCTCTGATCTCAATTTTTACTATTCCCGGTTATCGAGTCACCGGTACTTTTATTCCCGGTAGTTGAAGAACCGATATCATTAAGATACCGGTTCCTTCCAAACCGCCATTTGATGTGTATGTCGGATTGGCTTGGATTTTGTTCCAATTGACAGCAAATTGAAATAATACCGATTCCTGGGAAATCGGGATTATAAAAAAAATGAAGAGTACCGTTTCCTAAGAAACCGGATTTATTAAAAATGGAATAATCTGATTATTTGAGTATCAACGTGTGCAATTGGACAATATGAGTTTGGAATTTGGTTAATTTGGTTAGAAACCCTGTATATTGATACACTTTTCAATTGAGCCCCAAAACTTATATATTTTGCACCTCATGCGGTATGTAATGTTTTATAATTTACCCTTCAAAACTATGTCCCTACATCTTGTCTGACATAAAAATCAGGCAATCCTTGTTGAAAGAAATATAATGAGCCCAAATCATAGCACTAATGTGCCGCAGTGATTGTGTAGTAGATGACAACATGGACCTTGTTACGGAACAAGATATATTAAAACTGGGAAGAGCCGGGGAGGTTGTTATGTGACGAGATACATCAACTGAGCAGCCAGGGCATCGTGCACGAAGATACTGCTCTTCAGTGGTAGAAGAGGGATTATGGTCTGAGACTGCATTTTGCTATTATGTGCAGCTGGTTTGTTGTGTCCTGAGTCTGCTTGATCCTGATCATACGAAACACAAACAAATCAGTATGTGTATGACTGTATCCCACAATCTAGTTTTGCTTCTTACACTCCATCGCTTGTGTTATCCAGATAACTCTACGACCAAAAAAGACGGAATTAAAAAAGATATGTTGGGTTGCATTTCTTAATAACAATTCTACTTCAACAACTAGCGACCCTGCATGTGTAAAACCACTAAGAAATGCATCACTTAAGATGTTACTCTCAATTTGAACTTTACCCAACATACTTACTCGACTGCTTGTGAATTGTGATTGTGATTTTTGAGTTTATTACTTGTGCAATATAGTGATATACCATATGCTTGCAATGTTACACGACTCTTACTGGTTAAGACATGGACACAATCATTAAATACCAAGTGATAGTGCCTATATTTTCAAATGACCGTAAAAAATTAACAGATACTACCACCGGGTCTGGAAGGGAAAAAAAGAGAACAGGAAGCAGTTCAATCCACTTCGCAGTCAATTACCAAAACCATTTTGAGCTACTAATGGCATGTATCCAATACATTTATCTCGTAAGAAAAAGAATGTCAGCAATATTTCACATCCATGGCAGATGGCACAAAACGATCACACTTACGGTTGAGGCAAAAAGAAAGAAAGGCAAGAGATAATACCTGTGCAGAGAAAGGTGATGATGGGGCCCAAACCCGACCAGGTATGAATGCATAATCAGTTTCTTTCAGATGATATGCAACATCGTCTGCCGTTTCTCCTTGAAACAGTACCGGAATCCTAACCATTCATTCAAATAAATCCTCAAGTACCAACCGAGAGGAAAATGAATCAATAGATACGTGAATTACTACACCTACAACATTGCCACAACCACAATAACAAAGCTAATCTGTATAAACGAGCCGAGTACTCGGTTGACAAGCCTGAAAAGTTGTGTTCGAACTCGGCTTGATAATCTTTTAAGATACTTGAACTCAGGTCGATATGTTAACAAGCTAGAGCTATAAACGAGCTACTCGAATTCTGCTCGGAAACTTATAAAGCTTGGGCCATTATCGAGCTATAAACGAACTAATCGTTTTTGAGCTCGTTTATATGATAAAAATTAGTAAATTACTGAATAAACGAGTCGAGCACCAGGCCACCAGTTGACTTGTATGCTCGGCAGCCGAGCTTGTTCACGAGCTGCTCACGATCGTTTACATCTCTATTTATATCAGATGACCCTATCTTTTTCAGAATGACACAATCCATGTAAAAAAGAACAGTCAGTTAATGAAGTGAAGCGCAATCGATAATAATATACCAGCGAGGATTAGATTTGGAGTCAGAATCCTGGCGAACGATCGTGCAAGCATCCCAATAAGTCTTCCCAAATTCCGATACTTGAAACTGACCCGGCATCCGGACATGGCCGATCAAGTTCTGAACCGCGTAGGCGAAGGCGTTGGACGACTGCGGCACTGAAGATTGGGCCTTTATGAGCTTTCTAGGGTTCGTTGATGTGGAAAAGAGCGACAGAAATTGATTGAGGGATTTGGAGGAGATACGTTTACAGAGGTCAGCTGCTTTTCGGTTCGATCTGATCATGGCGGACATTGCAGAGATCGGCGGTGGATCGGAGATGAGAGAAATGGGAACGTTGCGATTGAATAGTTCTCTCCGATTAGGGTTTTGTCGAGAAAATGAATAACAGTTAAATTGAAATATGTTATAAATGGTATGCACATTTAAAGAAAAATATGTCAAGTGGGAGTCACATGTGGGGTCCACACCAAAGAAAATGAAATGTAAATTGAGTGAAATACGGATGTATGTTGGGTTAAGATGTAATATAAATACAGACGTTCGGGTGAAGGAGAAGTCACCCCTTTACCTCCTCCTTCTCTCTAATTATTCAATAACATTTCAGTGCATTTGAGTTCTAACGAGTCCCAAAGTTTTTCATATTTTCCAAGGTAATTATAACACGTTATCAGCACGAACGCTCTCCACTTCCATACCGTAAGTTTTCGAACAAAGATTCAATAAGAAGTTAAGTGCGCTTAGTTCTTCATCTGTTCTACTTGGATATCATAAGGGGTTCACTGCCTCAAAGGGAGCTCTACTCTCCCTCTTTCATAATTCCAGATTGTGACTTGATATCTGGGTCGTTCTGGATGAAAAAACTGAGAATTCCATTGCTTTTTACTTTCTTAATGTATAACAACATATTATTATGATGTGCGGATTACCGCGCCATACTAAAGTGTTGTGATCTGCAAAGTAACTGTCTTTACTTTAAATACTTCTTACAACTTGTTTTACTTTCTTAATGTATAACAACGTATTATTATGTAGTGCGGATTACCGTCCCATAATAAAGTGTTGTGATCTACAAAGTAATTATATTTACTTTTTTTTTGATGCCAGTAATTATATTTACTTTAAATACTTCATTTTCTTTGAATCATATTTGCACAATTTATTTGTTGATATTACATTGTTAATTTACCATTTTACCCTTAGTGCTCAACGGTAACATTGTGCCCAACGGTAACAAAAAAAATGGCTATTTTTTCCTCTATAAATTCGATTTCATTCATCATACAAAATCACATTTTCTCTTCTACTTCACACTTCAAACACACTCAAAATTTTCAAAGTAATAAAATGTCTAGCTTACTATTGGTCTTTGTTGCAATAATTATTGTAGTACTCACTATTTGTAATTTCACCGGGATCTAACACCGGATGAATTCTATCATAGTTTAGAAATGCTTGTAATAATGTATGTCGTCTTCTTCTTTATAATATTTGTAAACTTTTATGTTTTAAATTAATCTAATAAACTTTTTCTACTTTTAGTTACCACCATGTCAAACCTCGCAAAACTTCAGTTCAGTCCACTCGACATCTCTGGAAAAAATTACATGCCATAGACAATAGACATTGAGACACATTTGGACTCAATGGATCTTCACGAAACAATCATTGAGGGGAATACCTCATCGAAAGTGGATAAGGCAAAATCTTTGATTTTCCTTCGTCGTCATCTTGACGAGAATCTCAAAAATGAGTATCTCACTGTGAAAGACCCAAGTGATTTATGGAAAAATCTGAAAGACAGATTTGATCACCAAATGGATGTAATGCTTCCCTTATATCGGGATAAATGAGCCGCTTTACGGTTCCAAGATTTTGCGAAAGTCAGTGACTATAAATCTGAGATGATAAAAATAGTGAGTCATTTGAACTTTTGTGGAGATAAAACAACTGATGCTGAAATGATGGAAAAGACTTTGTCTACATTCCACGCATCAAATGTAACCTTGCAGCAGCAATATCGTGTACGTGGTTTTGAAAAATACCATGAGCTGATTGGTACTCTCCTAGTGGCAGAAAGAAACAATGAATTGTTGATAAAGAACCACCAATCTCGCCCAACGGGCTCCAGAACATTTTCTGAGGTACATTTTGCCAACTCTAATGAGAGTAGACCCATGAACTATTTTCAGGGTCAAGGGCAAGGCCGAGGTCGTGGACGAGGTCGAGGTCGAGGTCGTAGTTTTGGCCAGGGGCGCGGTCGATTTGGTTATCCCAATAATCCACATCATAAGATCGCCAAATATCACCAAAGGAGACATCAAAATGAGTGGAACCATGAGAACTCCCACAAAAGGGGAGGTGGTCCAAGTTCATAAAAAAACCCTGAGACCACTTGTTTTAGATGCGGTTGTAAAGGGCATTGATTTAAAACCTGTCGAACCCCTGAACACTTATGCAAACTCTATCAAGAGTCCGTGAAGGGAAAAGGAAAAGAGGTCAACTATATGACCAAACTCCTATGAATGAGTTTACTCGACTTGGAGAATCTGATTTCAACAATGAACATGTTGATACAGTTTGGGATTTTACAAATGCATATGAGATCAATTTTATTGAGAATGATCCCGTGAACGAGTACACTCATCTTGGGGAACATAATCCTAGTGAGGACTTCCTTTGTGATATAACTGAAAAAATGACTGGTGGGAACTAAAAGGGGAAGTTGTATAAACCCATGGGAATGAAGCCAAACGGTCCGATGTCTTAATTTGATTTTCTTATGTTATATGTATGTTTTCCTTTAAGCATGACTATGTTTTCTCACATGTAATAAAATATATCTATCTTATCATTTTCTTGTTTACTTAAAGCTTTGAAATGGACAAAGCCAAAGTCAACCAAAGGATTAATATTGAAGAAATGTGCATACTTGATAGTGGAACAACGCACACAATCCTGAAGGATAAAATGTTTTTCTTGATGATAAAACCAACACGAACCATTGTGAATACAATATCAAGTCCTGTAGATCTGATTGAAGGAATTGGCAAGGCAAACTTTGTATTGCCAAATGGCACAAAGTTTACGATACATAATGCCTTATTTTCGCCAAAAGCCAAACGAAACTTGTTGAGTTTCAATGATATTTACTCTCATGGATTCGAGACTCAGTCTATGACTGAAGGTAACATGAAATTCATGTTACTCACTATGTATAGATCTGGAAAGAAATACATAGTTGAAAAACTACCAATGCTTCCCACTGGATTGCATTACACACATATAAATGTGATTGAGTCAAATGCGGTAGTTATGAAATCTTCAATATTAACCATGTGGCATGACCGATTGGGTCATCCAGGTTCAAGTATGATGCGAAGAATTATGAAAATACGCATGGACACCCATTGAAGGGTCATAAAATCCCTCAAGGAAATATTTTTCCATGTAAAGCTTGTTCTCTTGGAAAGCTTATCATAAGGCCATCACCGGGAAAGGTTGAAACAGAATCACCTATGTTTCTTGAGCGTATTCAAGGTGATATTTGTGGGCCTATTCACCCACCATGTGGACCATTTCGATACTTTATGGTATTGATAGATGCATCTAGCAAATGGTCACATGTATGTTTGTTATCAACTCGTAATATGGCATTCGCTAAATTACTTGCCCAAATAATAAGAATGCGAGCTCAATTTCCTGATCATACAATCAAGAAAATTAGACTTGATAATGCCGGTGAATTCACATCCCAGACATTTGATGAATATTGTATGTCAGTTGGGATTGTGGTCGAGCATCCTGTTGCTCATGTCCACACACAAAATGGTTTGGCTGAATCATTGATCAAACGCCTCCAACTGATTGCTAGGCCATTGATAATGAGAACAATGCTTCCTACCTCAGTATGGGGTCATGCAATATTACATGCCTCTGAATTAATTCGCATCAGACCAAGTGCATATCATAAAAGTTCTCCACTACAACTTGCATTTGGTCCAGAACCAAATATATAGCACTTAAGAATTTTTGGTTGTGCTATTTATGTGCCTATTGCACCTCCTCAAAGAACAAAGATGGGACCACAAAGAAGCCTTGGGATATATGCGGGCTTTGAAAGTCCATCTATTGTTAAATTTCTTGAACCTCAAACTGGAAATATTTGCACAGCACGTTTTGCTGATTGCCACTTTGATGAGGAAAATTTCCCACCATTAGGGGGAGAAAGAAAACAGTTTGAGAAAGAAATTACTTGGTCTGTACCAACATTATTGCATCTTGATCCTTACACAAAAGATTGTGAAGGTAGAGGACAAAGGATTTTACATTTGCAAGAAATGGCAAATCAACTTCCTGATGCATTTACTGACACAAAGAGAGTGACTAAATCTCACATACCGGCTGAGAATGCTCCCGTACAAATTGAAATTCCAAAAGGGAGGCCGGAAAATAAAGTCATTCATGAAATCACAACATAGTTAAAGCGTGGAAGGCCACCCGGTTCCAAAAATAAAAATCCTCGAAAAAGAAAAGGGGAAGAAAAGCAAAGCGATCCTATGGTGGAGGAAAGTATTCCTGTAGAAATACAAAATGAAAAGGATCGAGAAATTTCGATTAATTATGCTAATACAGGCATACTATGGAACCGAAAAGAGAACATTGATGATGCGTTCTCTTATAATTTGGCATGTGATATTATGAATGAAAATAATGGTGATCCCGAACCACGGTCTATTACTGAGTGTAAAAATAGACACGATTGGGTTGAGTGGAAAAAGGCAATTGAAACTGAACTAGACTCGCTCAATAAACGCAAAGTTTTTGGGCCTATAGTACTCACACCTAAGGATGTGAAACCTGTTGGATACAAATGGGTTTTCGTACGAAAAAGAAATGAGAAAAATGAAATTGCGAGAGACAAGGCTCGACTTGTTGCACAAGGTTTTTCTCAAAGGCCTGGAATCGATTTTGAGGAAACGTATTCTCCTGTTATGGATGGAATTACGTTTAGATACTTGATAAGTCTAGCAGTTCATGAGAAATTAAATATGCACCTCATGGATGTTGTTACCGCTTACCTATACGGATCGCTTGATACTAATAATTACATGAAAATCCCTGAAGGATTCAAGATGCCTGCAGCATCAAGTTCAATGCCCAGAGAAAGATATTCGATCAAACTAGAAAGATCTTTATATGTGTTAAAGCAATCCGGACGCATGTGGTACAACCGGTTAAGTGAATACCTGTTGCAAAAGGAATATGTCAATGACCCTCTTTGCCCTTGCGTCTTCATTAAGAAAACAACATTCGGGTGTGTGTTTATCGCTGTCTATGTCGATGATTTGAATATCATTGGAACAAATGAGGAGATTCACGAAGTAATCTCTTACTTGAAAAGGGAATTTGAAATGAAAGACCTTGGGAGAACGGGATATTGTCTCGGATTACAGATTGAGCATATGCAAAGTAGAATACTTGTGCATCAATCAAATTACACGAGAAAGATAATCAAGAGATTCAATATGGATAAATCAAACTCATTAAGTACCCCAATGGTCGTTAGATCCCTTGATATAGACAAAGATCCATTTTGTCCATGTGAAGAATCTGAAGAGATTCTTGGTCAAGAAGTACCATATTTTAGTGCGATTGGAGCTCTTATGTACCTTGCTAATTGTACTCGACCTGACATAGCTTTTGCTGTTAATTTATTAGCCAGGTTTAGCTCATCTCCTACCAAAAGACACTGGAATGGAATCAAGCATGTGCTTCGTTATCTTCAAGGAACGATTGATTTAGGATTATTTTACCCTAACAATACAAAACCAGTTTTGATTGGTTATGCAGTGCAGGTTACTTGTCAGATCCACATAAAGCGAAGTCCCAGACTGGCTATGTATTTACATGTGGAGGAACTGCAATCTCTTGGCGTTCTCAGAAACAAACACTCGTTGCAACATCATCAAACCACGCTGAGATCATTGCATTACACGAAGCAAGTCGTGAATGTGTGTGGCTGAGATCTATGACACAACATATCAGAACTACGAGCGGTCTTCTACCAGCAAATGATCCAATCACTCTTTCTGAAGACAACGCTGCGTGTGTTGCTCAAATGAAGGAAGGATTTATCAAAAGTGATAGAACAAAACATATCCATCCCAAATACTTTTCGTTCACCCAAGAGCTGGAAAAAGACAAAGTTATCAGCATACAATATGTTCGTTCTGATGAAAACTCAGCAGATCTTTTTACAAAGGCTCTCCCTAACTCAACATTCCGAAAACATGTCAACGACATAGGAATGCGAAAGCTGCAAAATTTATGAGCACATCACGCATGCCAATATGAGGGGGAGCTTCGCGTCGCTGCACTCTTTTTTCCTTAAGTTGGTTTTTATCCCAATGAGTTTTTCCAACTAAGGTTTTTAACGAGGCAGCCTAAAACGCTTGATGTGCATCCCAGGGGGAGTGTTATAAATGGTCTGCACATCTAAAGAAAAATATGTCATGTGGTACCCACATGTGGGGCCCACACCAAAGAAAATGAAATGTAAATTGAGTGAAATACGGATGTATGTTGGGTTAAGATGTAATATAAATAGAGACGTTCGGGTGAAGGAGAAGTCACCCATTTACCTCCTCCTTCTCTCTAATTATTCAATAACATTTCAGTGCATTTGAGTTCTAACGAATCCCAAAGTTTTCCATATTTTCCAAGGTAATTATAACAAAATAAACATTGACATTTTATTATTTTTTATGAAAAAAGATTGGCCAATATCACAAAGTTTTATGTATATGCAAAAGGCGATAATTACATAAATTATTGCCCCAAATGAGTTTTGAACTAATAAATTCACCTTACAATCAAACAATAGTATTTTTTTTATTACAATCGAGATAGTATTAAATTCACATTGTCGCATATGATTGTTTACAAGAATTATAAATGACTAGGGATAGGGGTCGGCAATGGGTGGGTAAGAGTTACCCTTACCCTAATGGGTAGGGTAATGCCGTTTTTTCTTGACCATATGGACATTACAGGGCAGGGTAAGGGTAGGGTAGAACAATTTTTCGAAGCCCGTAGGATACCCATGGGCAGGGTAAACTAGGGTAGGGTCAAGTAGGATAAATTTAAGTATAATTCGAAAAAAAATTTATAATATGAATGAAAATGATAGGGTAGGACATGGTACATGGGCAGGGAAGGATAGAGTAAGATAAAGAAGGACAGAGTACATGGGTAATATGAATGAAAATGATAGGATAAAATAGGTAGGACAGAGTACATGGGCAGGGTAGGAAGGCAGGGTATGATTTTTTTTTCTATGACCCTTACCCTGCCTAAGGCTTACAGGGCAGGGTACATATAGGGTAGAAGACCGGACAGGGTAGGGTCAGGGTTGCCCTATGGGCATTTTGACCCTAGGGTCAAATTATGAGCCCTAACCAGGGACAAATTAAATAAATAACTATATCATAATAAGTATTATTAAATATACAAAATTTAATATTTTTTTATAAATTACAAACAAAATAAAAACAATATAATAAGTATACTTGTGAATAATTTTATTTATAATCTATTTTTTTAATAATTTCATTTATAAAAAAAATAATTTCATTTATAATCTTGATATTACAAATTATACATACTTTTCCTCGTATTACAATGATATGTTTTTTTATATAGGTATTAGAATGACATTTATACAACAATATGTTACAATCCAACAAACAAAATGTATATTAGAAATTTTTTCGGATAGATTATTGATTCAGTGTATCAAATCAAGTTTAGTGATCATCATATATGTATATATATATTCGAAAAGGTCCTATTATATATTTGATGTATCAAATTGGCCTTTACCATTGCACCTTCAACATTGTTGAAGAGGTTGTTTGAGGGCATGTAGCTAGAGTCCCATGTATGAAGGAACTCATTTAAATCTTCATCCATGCCGAATCATGGGACTGATTAGCATGACTTCTTCTTCGGGCATTTTGCCTATGAAGCCGCATTTGCCCGAACATGACAAGAGTTTAACGGGCCTTCTCCAAACTCACCGTGTTGTATGCTGATCATCAATCCGTTCCTCTGATTATTCAAATAGATAATAACTGACCATGAGCTTTAGTTCAAAACTCAAACATATGTTCTACTGTATAAATCAAAAGTGACAAAATATTTGGAAATATTGATCGAAAGTAGAGAATAACCTTTTCTTCTAATAGATTATTGATTCGATGAAGAAAGCATCTTTGAATATGAAGAAATGAGTTTAAATCTTCATCGTCATCCTTCATCACGATGAAAAACGAAAACAAACGAGGAGGCGCTCCTTATGGCTGTATTATCGCCCTAAGGGTTTTGAGTAGAAACATTATTTATATAGTCTTATTTTATATTAATGTTTTACTATTTTGTCCTTGTACAACGAAGTCCCGTGTATCTCGCCCAGTTTCATGACATTTTATAAATATCGTGTCATTCTTATCTAAACATTTTGTCAAAATTTATGAAATCCAATAGGTAGTTCGCTTCATTCGATTTTTTTAAAACATTATATGGAATAAAATCAAGCCGCGGAATACAAATATCGATCACTAGTGTTATCGACAAACGAGAAATAAACTAAAACAAACATGATATAGTAAATTAAACACATGCTTATTTCAGACTTATGACGTTGATGCCGATTTGTGACCACGATGAAGATTTAACTATTGGTAGTAGGTGCTTAGGAGAGAAATGAGAACTGTTATATGAGAAACGAAACGAAGGTTATTTGGGGGCGGAGAAAGTTTTTATAATTAAAATTTTAATTTAGAAAACAACATAATTTAGGTCTAAAGTTGGGTGGTAGACAAGTTACCAAGTACTCTCAAATAAAAAATTTGATACTAGTGTCATTTCTCAAAAACGGTCAAAATTCTCTTTTACATATATCCTTCCTTACTAAGTAATTAGAGTCATACATTTGGGGAGCACTCGGTTGAGGCAAGGTTGTAAGAATGAGGCATGATCTTGGTCATTGATCATATTGATCTAATGGTTGAGATTTAAAGGTGTTGGTAGTGGGATTTTACTGTTTGTTTTTTATTGTTGGTAGTGGGTTTTACTATTTGTCACGTGGCGCGCCCACAATGCACGGGGGGTTGATTGATGGATGAGATCGTGCCTCACGTTGCCTCATTCTTATTTGTCTTGCCTCATTTGAACGCTCCTCCATACATTTGTACTCGTATCGAAATATACATTTTCTATCTTCTTCGATACATGATATATCACCCTAACTAGCATCTGATCGAGGTCTTCAAATTTTATACGAAGGAAAAATAATATCAGTATGTCGGCAATTGAAATATCTTCAAAACCTTTTGATGATTCGAGGGAGCGATTAAGAGTACTGGCACCTACTATTTGCTTTGAAGCTCTCCCATCATATGGATAGAGTTATACGATTTATTTTTTTGTCCGAACTTCGGCGACAAATGTTAGCCCTAAGAGCATCCCCCACCATGATAAAAAAATCATGTCATCTATCTCTCCCATCCTTTTTCTATCTCATCTAATCATCCCTCATGATTTTTTCAATCATATGCATCTCACTCATGATAAAAAAAAGTTTATCATCAATCTCTCTCATCACTACATAAATTATAGCTCATTAATGTTAAGATTAATAAAAATATATCAAAGTGTATCTCGTTTTATAGAGCTCTAAAAATTACGAATATTGGTATTTATTTTGATTTTTTTTACTTTGTAATTTAGAAGATATATTCGTTGCAAGATCAAAATAAAAACTGTACTGTTTCTTACACAGGACACGTGTCGCGTTGCGATTGGTTCACGTCTCATGATCAAAACTAAAAAAAGATCATGAGATGATCTTTTTTACAAAAAATCATGGGGATTAAAACTATGATAAAAAAGATCATGGTGGAGTTGCATGATTATTTTGATCATCTCTCATGATCATTTTCTATGATTCAAAAAAGCATGGTGGGGATGCTCTAAACCATCCTGGGTCACGTAATCAGCATCCATTGTTTAATATTTACTAGCACTTGTCTAGAAGAGCATTAAAAACACAACATTTAGTACATGATTTTTAATTCGAAACTAAAATTTTTATAGTGTATAAATAAAAATTGACAATCTTTTTGTAAGATATATCAATGAGGGGGCGCGCTCAAATGTTATGGGTTGTTAAAATATTATGTGTTACTTTATTGTGCACCTTTAGATCAAAAGATCTAAAGGTCCAGATTTCATTTTGTACTTTCGTCTTTTAGGTAAAAGACAAAAGTGCAAGGTAGAAGACAAAAAGTGCTAAATGACAAACAACTTTGTCTTTTTTTGACTTTTTGACTTTCATTTTGCACCTTTAGATCATTTGATCTAAAGGATGAGATTTGTGTAACACATAACACATTAAGAAGGCCATAACATTTGAGCGCTCCTCTATCAATGAGTACGTAAAGCAGCGGAGAATACACTTGCATTCTGATAAATTATTGATTTGATAAAAAGAATATCTTTGAATATTAAGTGATGGGGCTTGGATCGTCATTGTCATCCCTCAACATGATGTGTAACGAAAACGAGTGTAGAGAAGCGGCACCTTCTGTTGTTTGGAATCTTCCGATTAGTATTCTGTAAGTCGTTCTTTATATAATGTTATCTTACAAGAATGATTTGACTTTTTTTTTATCCCTACTCAACAAAGTCTCATGTACCTACTCGAATGTTCGAAAGATTTCATGAAATTAAAAAAATAACGTGTTGTACTTATTCAATTATAGCATTCTGATAAATGTTCAAGAAGTTTTATTATGATAAATGACGCGTTATACCTATCCAAATATTCGAGAATTTGTGACATTCATCAAATAATGTTCTTCATTTCATTTGACGATCTTATGCCATTTTCGTCTCTTTTTTGTTGTTGAAGAATGATGATATATCATTGAGCAAAAACATGTACACGTGATCAATAACATGCTAGCACAAAATAAGAAACTGCTTAGCTAGAGCTCAGGTACACTAAGCTAGACAAAACAATTGCATTTTCACAAGCTGTAACCTAAGGAATGGCACCACAATTCTATCCTCTAAACTAGCTTTTGTACTGTCTATAGCTTCCATCTTCATCTTTATATACCAAATAATTCTCCTAACAGCCCTATCAATGGAAAGAGCTTCAATTTTAAAAACTTGTGCATTCCTAGCCCTCCAGACTTCATAAGCAGACATTGAGATCGCAGCGGCCAACATTATGGTCCTCAATGCCTTCTGATTCAAGCTGTTATACCAAGGGATTAAGAGGTGACAGAAGTTGGGAGCCCTGCGCACATGAAGAAAGACCAGAACTGCCAAAAGAATCCCTTTCGCAAAATGGCACTCAAAGAAGAGGTGGTTCCTCGACTCAACCATGCATGTACAGAGAACACAATTTGTATCTACCAAGAGTCTCATATTCTGCAATCTATCTTTAGTAAGAAGTATGTTTCTAGCAAACAGTCAAAGATGAAACGAGCTTGTTGGAGAGTTAAATCTGTTCCAAACCAATTTATGCCAATAAACCTAATAAACCTTATCGGAGTGCTCAATAAGAATATCATAGGTGTCGTTAACTGAGAAACCATTACCAGACCCTTTCCAACAAAGCCTGCTCTGCTGGAGAGTGACACAACGAAATCTAAGCTTTTTGGAAGCTTCTTTATCCCTTATCACCCAGGAAGTTTTTGGAAGCTTCTGTATCCCTTATCACCCATTTTCGTCTCTTTCTCAACTATAATATTTGATTTGAGTCCAATACGCAGAGTCTCGAGAGGTGGGTAGCAGGATAGCATAGTTTCACATTTCAATCCAGTTATTCCATCTTTCATTTCAATCCAGTTGTTCTAGTAATCTTCACATACAGTAGTTGGCTCAAGTTGTCATTTTCTTTCTTCAACCTCCGAACATTTTATAGAAACTTCATCGTCCTAGTCGTTGTGCTCAATATATTCCATCTGAGGAATTAAATAGTTGATAATATAATGATAAACAACTTACTTGAAATGAAAGACAACTGTCTGTGGGAGATTTGTCTTATTAATATATTACGCGTCTTCAAATTGAGTGAACTTTTAAGAAGCTAGATATTTCATTCTAACTGCATATATTTACTCGGCTTTAGGTAAGTGCGTTCAAGACTACAAATTCCTTTTTAAGATTATCGAGACAATCATCATTCAAAGGCTTCATAAAAGATTATTTATTCAAATAGTCAACCACATTAGTTCACAATTCACATAACGCAACTTACCTCAAGCAACGGAAGATCAAAAGTTCCTCGATGGCATATTGAGAAGTGAGAACCAATGTCTAATTTGGGCCAAGGATTTTACCGAGCCCAAATTTAAGAATTAACCTAGATAAGGTACATGGTTCAAGAAAATAAGCCAAAATTTAATGAGGTAAAAATGAAGAAGACTATGGAGAAGTGTAGAAGATAATGGAAAAATAATATTTATGAGGAAATTTCTAAATAAGAATTCTCCACGGTAGAATTTGAATAATCTGAGTCGTTCATTAGGATTTAGGAAGTTTGAGTAGTATAAATAGCATAGTTACACATTTCAATCCTGTTATTCCAGCAATCTTCACATACAATAGTTGGCCCAAGTTTGAGTAATATAAACTATCTTTGTTCTCTCTCCTCTAGAAAACTCTCAAAGCTTCTCAGCGACACAGGCTAACAAACAGGCATTTTTCCTTCCTCCGGCCGGCGGTCTCCTCTCCTTCCCCTTGGTCGATGCTCTCTCCCTCTTCGTGGTAGCCGGTCGATGCTCTCTCCCTCTTCGTGGTAGCCGACGGTCCTCCCATGGGTCTCTTTTTTGTGGAGGATGTTGGGTCACGGCTGGGTGGAGGTTTCCGGGGGCAGCAGGTGGTGGGGGTGAGGCGGCTGGGTTTTTTTGGGTGTTTCTTCTGTCTGCGCTTGCGGAATCTCGTCCGGGAGGGGGTCTACTGCGGCGTAGGAAGGGCAGCTCTACCTGTGGTTGACGGCGGTGGCTTCGCCGGTGGGTGGTGGTCGACCGGTTTCGACCGGGTTTTTGTGTATATTTGTCGGTCTAGGTTGTAGTTTAGGCCGGGTAACTCCGGGTGGCCGTGTAAAACCGGGTTGGTTTAGAGTCCGTGTCAAACCGGGTTTGTATAGAGGCCGGGTCAAACCGGGGTATGTATCGTTGAAGGGCACGACGGTCTTTTATCTGGTTCTGTAGTGTCGACTGCTTCGGCCGGTCGGCCAACTTTTGTCTTGCCCTTCTTGGACGTGGTGCCCTTATTGGGCAGTTGGTCCTGGTTGTAGCCTTTGTGGCATTTCTTATCAAAAAAAAATAGTTGGCTCAAGTTGTATCCTTTTCTTTCTTTTGCCTCCAAGCATTTTACAAATACTTCATCGTCTCACCCATTGTGCTCAATATATTCCATCCGAGGAATGAAATGGTTGATAATGATAAACAACTTGCTTAAATACAAATGAAAGACAGCAACATGTGGGAGATTTAACTTATTAAGAGCATCTGCAGCGGTGCGATCTGGGGGAGGATTTGGGGTCGTCCTCAAGCGACATCCTCGTGCAGCGAGGTGACCTTGTGGAGATCGCGACCTGGGCGAGGATTTCTGGACGAGATCGTCCTCCTAGAAATTCTCCGCGAGATCAGCTGAGCGGACGATCTCCGCGAGTAAACCTCGCGCGTGACTCGCGTGAAATTGAAAACCAATTGTACAAAATCGATTAAATTGAACCCTCAAAACTCATTTGCGAAGCTTTTCGACATCAATGGAAGCATAAAAAATGATAGGAACAAACAATCGATCGATTTGAGAAGATGATGAACAGTGCTCGACCTGCCGCGCGTTCGGTACCTACATTAGGTCGCGTTCGACCTTGACATTAGACACTAATGTCTGAAGCGGACGCGGCGAAGGCATAATGTTTCCACCGAACGCGTTGGGGAAGTTTTGCGCGATCGCAGTAAACGTTAATATTGCGTTCGATTCAGACATTAAGAATAATGTCTGAAGCGAACGCGACAGTTAACGTTGAGGCCGGATGCGATGTGTACTGATCTTTCAAAAAAAATCTCAACGGTCTGATTTTCAACAAAGGCTACATTTCACCAACGAATGCATTTCATCAACGGCTCAAAAATTTGATCAACAATTGCCTATAAATACATCACTCATTTCAACAACAATTCACACCAAAATTGCTTACAACAATATTTCTTTCTCATTTCTCTCTTAACATGTCTACCAGTTGGTGTATGTCCGAAGATGTGCAACTTTGCATATCTTATTGTCGTCAATCGCTTGATCCAATTACCGGCGCCAAACAAAAAGTCGATAAGTTGTGGGAAAAAGTTGACAACGATTTTCATTCAAATTGGGTAAGGGGAGAGGATGAAATAATGATGACCGATGTTCGGTCTAAAACTGCTCTTCAATCACGTTTCGCTAAGCTGAAGCCAAATTTGGTTTATTGGGGCTCTTGTATTGCGTACGCTAGAAGAAATCCGAAATCGGGATGCAATTTGCAAGATGAGGTAAATTATTCGCGTAAATTGTTAAATGCAATTTTTACTTTACAATATATTGATTATGATTTTAAATTTTGAATATTTAATTGATAGATAAGGAAAGCACAAGTACGCTATGTGGTCAAAAATAAGAAAACATTCATACATTTTGATTGTTGGGAACAAGTAAAAAATCATCCAACATTTGCAACTATTGAAGCAACTACACCCCCCCTTCTTACACATATGAAGTAAGTACGGTAGTCGAAGAAGAGCATACACTTGACGTACCTCCAACTCCGTCAACTGAAGTTCCGGAATATTCTACATCCGAAAGCAATCCTGGAAGTTCCACAAGTCCGATTAGGCCGCCTGGAGTGAAAGCGGCCAAGAAAGCTAGAAGAAAAGGTAAGAAAATAGCAAATCATTCATCAAATGAGGCTATGATGACCATTGCAGAAAATCAAAAGAAATTTTTAGATTTGAGCCAAAAGCAAATGGAGAATGACTTCAAATTGCAAGAATAAGCTTTAAAACAAGCAAAACTGGAGGAAGAAACGAAGATCATGCAAATGAATACAGATGTGATGACTCCAAATTCCAAAAGATATTTTTCGAAGAGGAAGGCTGCCATCTTTCGACAGTACGAGGAAGGCGAACCTAACAATGACCAAGATGCTCCTGGAGATAATTCAGACTGTTACCGTCCTTGCTTTTAGTTCATGTATTTTTCAATTCCTTAAACTGTTATTTCCATTCAGTTCATGTATTTTGCATTAATGAAATTTCAATTCCTTTTAAATTGATGTCATGAAAAACCAATTCAAAAAGGCATAGTGAATTGAAAATACATCACACAAATTGAAATACAATACACAAATTGAAATACAACACACGAATTGAAATGCAACACACAAATTCAAATACAACACACAAATTCAAATACAACCTCAAACTTAAACATAGTTCATAATTGTTCACCGGTTTCCATAAACCAATTATGCTTCACGAGATCATTTTGCAACTGCGTGTGGAGATATGCAGATTGAAGAGTTGTCAAGCGATTACCAAATGCTTCCGACTGTTGGGCTCTTCCAACTGGATCATGAAGATATCGATTACCATTCTGATCTGTCGGGCCATCATATACCGTGAAAGCACTACGAGGATTATGTGGATCTTCCTCGTCAGCTTCCACAAATTCATCGTCTATGAATTCTTCCTCAACAATCATTTTATGCATTATGATGCAAGCCAACATAATTGTTTTCAAAACACTTTTTCTATGACACATACCTGCATGACGGACTATCGCCCAACGAGATTGCAAGATCCCAAAGCACCTCTCGACATCTTTGCGGTACGACTCTTGTTTCTTTGAAACAATTTCTCAGGATCACCTTGTGGATTCAGAATTGTTTTCACGAAGGAGGAGTACTTTTGATAGATCCCATCAGCTAAATAATAACTGCGTCGTATGTATTCACGTTAACTTTGTATGTCACCTGAGGGCAGATTCCGGCGAGGAGCGAATCAAAAATGTCTGATTGATGTAAAACATTGATATCGTTTTGTGCTCCGGATACACCATTGAAAGGATGCCATATCCATGTGTCGTACGATGCTACTGCCTCCAAAATAATGTTTGGGCGACCTTTATGACCCGAGTACGCCCCTTGCCAAGATGTTGGGCAGTTCTTCCACTCCCAGTGCATACAATCGATGCTTCCAATCATACCAGGGAATCCTCGTTGCTCTGCTCTTTGTAACAATCGACTCAGGTCAGCTGCATTCGGAGAGCGTAGATAACGGTCTTTGTAATGTTCAACTACTTGAGCACACCACTTCTTCAGGCACTCTAGGGTCGTTGATTCGCCCATCCTTGTGAGCTCGGCACACTGATCCGTACATGAACCGTATGCCAACATCCGTATAGCGGCGGTCATCTTCTGCTCTGGAAGGAGACCAAGTACTCCAGCCACATCACGACGCTGATACCAATATTCATCATGATTCACGACCCGATAGAAGAGTCGAGACCGGCGCTTGACAACTATGCCAAATGCCAAGCAAGCCTCTACATCAGTCTAACAAATATTGATAGATTATTCATAAAAGATATCATATGACTGAGTATCAGTATAAACAGCGGAAATAAAAATAACAAAACTAAGATCATGCTCAAGTACCACGGAGCAATACTCTAAAGTGGAGGGAAGAAATGAAGAAGTCGATTGCCATTCTGATCCGTCGAGCCATCATATACCGTGAAAGCACTACGAGGATTATGTGGATCTTCCTCGTCAACTTCCACAAATTCATCGTCTATGAATTCTTCCTCAACAATCATGTTATGCATTATGATGCAAGCCAACATAATTGTTTTCAAAACACTTTTTCTATGACACATACCTGCATGTCGGACTATCGCCCAACGAGATTGCAAGATCCCAAAGCACCTCTCGACATCTTTGTGGTACGACTCTTGTTTCTTTGCAAATAATTTCTCAAGATCACCTTGTGGATTCGAAATTGATTTCACGAAGGAGGAGTACTTTGGATAGATCCCATCAGCTAAATAATATCCGGCGTCGTATGTGTTCCCGTTAACTTTGTATGTCACTTGAGGGCTGATTCCGGCGAGGAGCGGATCAAAATGTCTGATTGATGTAAAACATTGATATCGTTTTGTGCTCCGGGTACACCAATGAAACTATGCCATATTGATCAGTTGATAATATAGCTAAGTATTCAAATAGAATCCAAACACTTATGCTAAGTCACGACAATCAAAAGATTTGTATTAATTCGGGGTGAACCGAGGTCGTACCCAAAGGATAGGTGGTTAAACCAATAATGCTAACGATATGATTAGAATGTTTATGGTTTGGAGGGGGGTTTTGTTCCTTTAAGAGGATGATAGTAGAGGGTACTATCCAAAAGTGAAACTGTATCTACTAAAAGTGGTTAACTTTCAACTAAAAGATGACTAGGAATCACTTCTCCACCTAGACAATTATTGTGACAATGAAATGAGACACCAATGATGAAATTACATGCACATGCTTAGAAATTGGCTTATGCAAGATTGATACTAAGTTCAACTCGCGCCACAACTTAGTACAAAGAGGTTACATCTCGCATAGTACCTCATACTTGCGTTCTATTGGCACTATAGAATATGAATGTTTAGTCTCACACTTGCGCTTTATTGACTAGATAATCATGTTCTTGTTAAGTTCAAACAGTTCTCATTAGGTTAAAGAGTTATCCAACTAACACAAAATCCTAATGCTTCTTCATTTAGTTCATTGGAGTCATGATGATCAACGTGAGCTACATCAAGCATGAGATCAAGCAGAATTCCTATTGAGAACGTTTCACAAACATCTTATAGGCAAGTCGAGAAGTTAAGTTCAAAGGAAGAAGATTCATGTGCAAACTCATTCATCATTAGCATCCAAGGTATTTACAACGTCACAAACATGTCTAGGGGATCCATTGATCCCCAATCAAGGTCACTACTCACTCATGGTGAGTTACAAACGAAGTCAACAATAAAAATGCAAGCAACCATATGGAAAGTAGAGTTTAGAACTTCAAAACCGATATGGAGATTCAAGAACACTAGAGGATCCGATCTTCGATCTTTGTTGTTGAAGTTCTTCCTAACTTAATTCCCGACTTTTCTATATCTGAAACACCGTCTCCCTTTTCTTAGAAAAACTCGATCTGCCTCAAAAACCATCCAAATTCCCCTAAAAAGAAACTGATTTTTTTCCGCAAACGCATGCGTTCGCATGGTCTCCTGCAGGCTGGGAAATTTGATCGAGTGCGAGCGTGTAGAGCCATGCGTGCGAACGCACGAGATTTTCATACGTCGGGTCTGGGGTGTGCGACCGCATGAGGTGAACTATGCGAATGCACAAGGCTGCGAAGGCTAGCAGGGCAACGAAGTACGTGCATGCGAGCGCATGACCTTGAGAAATTTGCGCTCCGACTTCCAACTTGTGTTTTCTTGCTCCAAAATGCTCGGTTTTGCCCCAAAATCACTGCCTACTTGTATTCTCAGCTTAAACTCTGTAATTTGCCTGAAAAGAACCACAAAGCATCAAATAGCAAGTGAAATCACAATAGAACAGTCGAAACAATAATCATAGAGGTCGCCTAAAATGCATATATTTTAGCGCTATCAAATCACCCCACACTTAATGTTTGATCGTCCCGAGAAAACTAATCATAGAGATCAACAACAATAATGCACTTCACTCACTCAGGATCGGTTCAAAGAAAACTCCATAAGGTCAAGAAAACTAACTAAAAACACTAAGAAACAAATCCTACTTCTAACTAACCACTTTCGTAGGTAACACGAGTGCATTTAGCGAATGCACCAAGCCTTTAAACCCCTAGGCTACCCTAGTGGAGGAGTTGTAGTCTCCTGAGAGTTTTCAGACATGGGAATACTCACAAATCCCACAAAAAGGACAACCATCCAATTAGGCATTTTAAGTCCATTAATGTCAAAGTACTAGGCAAGGTGTTTTCCATGAAGTTCATAATGTATTCAAACTAGATATGTGCATTTCAACCACTACATGAAACCTCTTCAAATCCTTATGGAAATTCATGAATAATGACATTCAAGCAAATCAAAGCAAAGACTAATTGAATTTGGAATGAAATTTTTCGAAAATGTAGCCTTGCCCAGACTTTTTTGTTTTCATTAAAAATTCGAGTTTTTGGATGAATGTCATATTAGTGTAAGTGTTTCCCTCTAAACATGAAAGCACGACAAGCAAGCACAAACATCTCGTGTAGTCAAAACATAGGCACCCCACACTTAGCAATTGCTTAGTCCCTAAGCAATGAATAGCATGAAAAGCAAAGAGAAAGTTAAGAAAAACTTCTCTCGTTTGGAGGCAGCCATTTTAAAATAAGAGATGTTGCTTCGCGCGTCTAGTTCTTGGGTGACTGAACTTGCACAAAAGATTCGATTAATGATTCCCCTTTTTCCTCTATAAGACAAGAAACTCAAAACGAGAGTGTTAAGCACACAAGGTAAAGAAATCATCATTGTAAAGATGTCAGTATCATGCAAGTCAACTTATAACTCATCAAAAGAACACATCATCGAATGCCAAATGCCCAAATTTATCAAAAGCGCACCAAAACAAGTTAGAATGGTGCCGGACTCAAGCATGCACGCGCACACTCCGAAGTGTGCGAACGCATGAAGGCATAGCAGTGAGTTGAAGGACTGTGCGAACGCATGAAGGCTTGAAAGCATGCGAACGCACAGATAGCATTGTGCGAACGCACAGCACTGGGCAGTAGAGAAATGAGACTCATAAACCTGTTTACCCCTATGAATCAACACGCACGTAGATGATCATACAACCTTCAAAACATATCAAGAATGTAACACATATCATAAGAGTGATCAACAATGTTTACATCCCAAAAAAATATCATCAAAAGTCTCATCATCATTCACAAGTCATCATAAACAAAACAAAAGCACGACAACATATAGAAATGTTAATCAAGTGCTATCATTTTCCAGATCCATGCTGCCCTCTTCTCCACTCTTCTGAACATTTTCACCCATTTTCTCTTTACCCTTAGCAGTAGGAAACAAAGGCGGAGATGGAGGCGAAGGCGATCTAGGCAGAAATGGGGACCTAGGAGGCAAGTCAACACTAGAGGAGATATCCAAGTGAGTGGTAACGGCAAGTAAAGTCCTCTCCTCCCATTTATTGTGCTCTGAGACATAAGTGGCAAGGAAATTTTGATTCCGCACCAATTTATCTTGCACTCTAGCAATGGCATCCAAGCGTGATAAAATCAGATCAAGTCTCGAGTCAGTAGAGGAAGGAGGAGGCATGGCATGTGAGGAAGATGGCATATCATGGTCAGCAGCCCTGTCAATCTCATCTTCAACTTCATCATCTTTCTCACCTTCACTATCTTCCTCACAATTTTTCCAATTCAGCCCCTTACCCAATATATGTCTAGACCTCATTTGCTTCAAAGTGAGCCTTAGCTTTTTACTCTCCATATCCCAAATGTGAAATTCAGCTTCTTGGCAATCCATGTCACAAAGGAACCACCTCCCAAACCCCGGTTCTTTGAAGTAACAATCTGATTGTCCTTAATACCCTTAGTAATACACCATAGCCAATCTACTTTCTGCCCCCTCTCAATCATTAGCATAAGCATCATTTCCAGCTTTGTGACAAGTCTACCATAGCCAGTACGAACAAACACTATACCCGCTAAGAGTTTATGAATAATCTTCCATATAGGTATACGAATGCTAGTAGACTTGTGTTGCTCCTCCTTAGTATAATCACGCCCCGAAATTCTTTTCCAAAACTTAAAAACATCATCATCAACCACCTCAGGAAATAAACAATCCCTAGGTAATCTAAACCAATCACATAAAACCTCAGAATCTACCTCCCATTGATAATCACCCATAGCAAACTTCCAACATTTAACTTTCTCCTCTTCTTCATCCTTACTAAGCTTATGCACTGAACTAAATGAGCTAAGAAACTCCATAGTTACTTCATGATACGACCCAGGATCATCTCGAAAAATAAAACTCAATCCACTATTTTTCCAAGCAATGATTTAATCTCATCAAAAACCTCCAAAGCTTTCAAATCTTCAATTTCAGGAAAAAGGAGAGGGATTGGCCATTTACCTTTGTGTGAAAGTGCCTTATGCAAAGCAGTGTCCTTCTCATAGTGAACTTGTTGGAATTATCGGTTTGAGGTGATGTTGGAGGCGTATCCCCTTCTGAATCTCCATCAGCTCTACTAACTGAGCTTGGTGCCATAATGTACCTCGTAGGATCACCAGAAGTACGGCCATAATGTCTACCTGCAGAATCAGATTTCACATACAAAATCTCAATTTCTTGGCTCTTCTTCTCCTTTCCTTTGGACTTCTTGGAAATTGGTGGCTTTGAAGTTCCTAGGCTCTTCGAGGGACTCACGGAAGGCTTCTTAGAAGAGGGGGAGGCTTTAACCTTGCCCATGGTGGATTCGGAGAGGAACGGTGATTTGGGATATTGTGCGAACGCACTAGGGTTTAGTAGATGGAATTGGGGGCGGAGAAACGGACGGCGAGTGAAGTAGATCGGCGTTGGAGGGAAATTGACGGCTGGGGTTGGTCAGA
Organism: Rhodiola chrysanthemifolia; assembly: GCA_033675395.1. Taxonomy (NCBI): domain Eukaryota; kingdom Viridiplantae; phylum Streptophyta; class Magnoliopsida; order Saxifragales; family Crassulaceae; genus Rhodiola; species Rhodiola chrysanthemifolia. The sequence continues at coordinate 26,485,468 of CM066205.1, forward strand.
GAAGGCAGGGCGACGGAAGCGGACGGGGGAGAGAAGGCGGAGGGTTTGAAAAATCGAGAACGACTTAGGGCTCGAACTGAAATCGGCTTTTATGTATAAACGCTAATCGACGCATGCGAACGCACAAAGGATATTGTATGAACGCACAAACTTGCGGACAACCGAGAATGACAAGCTTTCAAGGGATATGCGTGCGCACATAAGCGAGCGTGCGAACGCACAATGACTTCCAGAGGCATGGATTTTCAATGCGAGCGCATTGAACTATACGATCTTGGCAAAATGAGAATTAAGGCTTGGCACGCAAACGCACGAATGAAGCTATGCGAACGCAATATGCTGGACAGTGGCATTGTTTTTATTTGCGAGCGCATGAAATCTATGCAAGCACAACGAAATGAAGAAAAGGCCAATTATGCAAACGCACGAATGAAACTATGCGAACGCATGGAATTGCGGACAAGAATTTCTAAGCCAAACTCAAATCGTACATCAACACTCATGCATAAAATTTCAAAACCCCACACTTGTATCCTATCAAGACATCAAATTCACCAAGCATATGTTAAGAAAACATCATGCTAAAAGCATTCCCATCGCACATCGATCATTAAATGTAGGCATTCACACATGCATAGTTCATATCCTCAAATTCTTGCACGAAGCAAATAGAAATCCAATCAAAATAGATATACTTAAAGATCAGGGGAGAAACACTCACAAGCCTAGTTTAACGTCTTGGCTAAGACGCAGCCGTGGCTTTACATATCGAGAAGCACACTAAGAGAAGTCCCGAGCGGGATCCCTTCTCTAGCGGTATTGCAGGTAGCATTCACGAGGGTGCTTCCAATGTGTTTTGATCTCCATCAGCAGCATGATAGACTTTAACTCTCTGTCCATTTGCTTTGAACACACCCTTGGTTGTCAACTAGCTCTAGGTGGCCATCATTGAAAACTTTATGAATTCTATACGGTCCAAACCACCTAGATTTGAACTTCCCGGGAAACAACTTGTACTTGGAGTTGAATAGCAAGACTTTATCTCCTACCGAGAACTCTTTCTTCAGAATAAGCTTGTCGTGCCATCTCCGAGTTTTTTCCTTATAAATTTTTGAACTTTCATAGGAGTCCAACCTGATTTCGTCTAACTCATTCAGTTGAAGGAGTCTCTTCTCTCCCGAAGCTTTCATATCGAAATTCAGCTCTTTGATAGCCCACATGGCCTTGTACTCAAGCTCTACCGGAAGATGGCAAAGTTTGCCATATACTAACCGGTATGGAGCCATTCCGATTGGCGTCTTGAAAGCGGTTCTATACGCCCATAAAGCATCATCAATCTTCAACGCCCAATCTTTCCCTGACTTCCCAACTGTTTTTGTCAAAATATTCTTTATTTCGCGGTTTGATACTTCAACTTGTCCATTTGCTTGGGGATGATATGGAGTAGCACACCTATGGAATATCCCGTACTTCTTAAGCAGAGACTCGAATCTTCTCTCTTTGAAGTGAGAACCATTGTCACTTATCACCGCTCTTGGAACCCCGAATCTTGGGAAAATAATCTTCTTAAACATCTTGATTACCACTTTAGCATCACAAGATGGGGAAGCTATGGCCTCAACCCATTTAGAAACGTAGTCTACCGCTACTAGTATAAAGCTATTACCTTGCGAAGATGGTAGAGGTCCCACGAAATCTACGCCCCATACATCGAATACTTCGACCTCTAAGATGCCTTTCTGAGGCATTTCATCCCTTCTAGCAATATTCCCCATTCTTTGACATTCGTTACAAGACTTAACGAATTCATACGTATCCTTGAACATAGTGGGCCAGTAAAATCCCGATTGAAGAATATTAGCTGTGGTCTTTGAAGCAGAACCATGACCACCATAAGAAGAAAAATGACAACAGGCTATAATTCCTTTTATATCTTCTTCGGGCACACTTGTTCTATAAATTCCATCTGGACATAGCTTGTACAAGAACGGGTAATCCCAAAAATACCTAGAAACGTCGTGCAAGAACTTTCTCTTTTGATTATGATCAAGGTCATTCGGAAGAATTTTGCAAGTCAAGTAGTTCACATAATCCGCGTACCATGGGGCATCATCTTTGACACTCAGCAAATATTCTCCGATAAAAGAGTCTTCTATAGGTGTTGAGAACCTTTTTGAATCATAAAGCTCAACTCTCGAGAGATGATCCGCTACTACATTTTCGACCCCTTTCTTATCTTTGATGTCAATATTGAACTCTTGCAAAAGAAGAATCCAACGAATAAGTCTCGGCTTTGCATCTTTCTTTTCCATCAAATACTTAATAGCGACGTGATCAGTGTAGCCAATCGTCTTAGACCCAACAAGATATGGTCGGAATTTTTCAAAAGCATACACCACGGCTAGCAACTCTTTCTCGGTGGTAGTGTAATTCAATTGAGCATTATCAAGCACCTTGCTCACATAGTAGACTACATGGAGTCTCTTATCAACTCGTTGTCCCAAAACAGCTCCAATAGCAAAATCGCTCGCATCGCACATAAGCTCGAACGGAAGATCCCAATTCGGTGGTTGCACTATGGGCGCCGATACAAGAGCTTTCTTGAGCTTTTCAAATGCCTCTAAACACTCTTCATCAAAATTGAATTGTACATCATTGCATAGGAGGCGAGTTAATGGCTTGGCAATCTTTGAGAAGTCCTTAATAAATCTCCGGTAAAAGCCGGCATGGCCTAGAAAACTTCTAACTCCTTTTTGATTTTCCGGTGGTGGTAATTGCTCAATGACTTGAACCTTTGCTTTATCAACTTCGACCCCCCTTCTAGACACCAAATGTCCAAGCACGATTCCTTCTTGAACCATGAAATGGCACTTCTTTCAATTTAGCACCAAATCTGTTTCAATGCACCTAGCAAGAACCTGAGAAGGATTAGTTAAACAATCATCAAATGAAGTTCCATGAATAGAGAAGTCATCCATAAAAACTTCCATGCATTTCTTAATGTAATCACTAAAGATAGACATCATGTATCTTTGAAATGTTCCCGGCGCATTGCATAGCCCAAAGGGCATGCGCCTAAATGCAAAAGTTCCATACGGACATGTAAATGTAGTTTTTCCTTGGTCATTCGGCAAAATGGGAATTTGATAGAATCCGCTATAACCATCTCGGAAACAAAAGTACTCATGTCCGGCAAGTCGCTCAAGCATTTGATCAATAAAGGGAATGGGGAAATGATCTTTCTTAGTTGCCTTATTCAGTTTTCTATAATCAATGCACATCCTCCATCCATTAACGGTTCTTGTAGGGACCAACTCCCCCTTATCGTTTTGCACAACCGTAAGTCCTCCCTTTTTGGGGACGACATGTATGGGGCTTACCCATTCCGAATCCGGAACCGAGTAAATGATGCTCGCATCTCTTAACTTAGTAATTTCCTTAAAGACAACGTCGCTAAGCTTAGGGTTCAATCTCCTTAGAAACTCCCTAGAAGGTTTTGCATTCTCTTCAAGATTTATCCTATGCATGCATATTGAAGGGCTAATTCCCTTAAGATCATCGACAGAGTAGCCTAGAGCTTTTCTATTAGTTTTCAAAACATGCAAAAGTTTGGACGTTTCATGCTCATTCAAAGTCGCACCAACTATAACGGGGTAAGTAGAATTAGACCCAAGAAACTCATACCTGAGATTCGAAGGTAGAGGTTTCAACTCTCCTTCGAATTCCTTACCTCTCGGCACCGGGTCTTCTTTACCTTCATGAGCATCCAATACTTGCTCTCCTTTGGCCAAAGTCAGGTCGCACATTTCCTCATCTTCCATATCCATCAATGAGGTAAAGAGCATGCTAGAATCATCTAACTTCATGACTTCACTCTCAAAAGATGTTAGCTCAAGATTTTCGCAAGATATATCAAGCAAATTGCATTCAAAAGATGAAGTAGGAGCTCCCATGACATTTTTCAGAAAAAGTTTTAACTTCTCATTCCCTATTTTCAATTCAATGGACCCTTCGCCACATCTAATGACCGCCTCAACGGTGTTAAGAAAAGGTCTACCAAGAATAACAGGCGTTTCTTGCTCATCATCCATTTCTAGCACATAGAAGTCTACGGGAATAAAGAATTTACCAACTTTAATAGGCACATCCCTAAGAACTCCCCTAGGAATTCTAGAGCTTCTATCGGCTAGTTTCAAAGAAATAGTAGTAGGATGGAGCTCACCCATATCAATTTTCTCAAATAACGAATAGGGAATTAAAGAAATGCTAGCTCCCAAGTCACACAGTGCTTTATCAATTTCGATTTTTCCTAAAGAGATAGGAATAGAAAATGACCCATGATCTTGCATCTTCTTAGGCATTCTACTTTGAACAATAGCACTACACTCAACATTCAAGGCTACCATGCTAGATTCTTCAATAACTCTACGATTAGACACAATATCTTTTAAGAACTTTGCATAAGTAGGATTTTGAGTGATTACCTCATGGAATGGAAGAGTGACATACAACTTCTTCAACATCTCCACAAATCGTTGGAAGTGAGCATCTAGCTTGCTTTTGTTGAGCCTTTGAGGAAAAGGTATCTTTGGCAAATATTTCCTTGTCAAAACCGGTTCTTCCTCCTTTTTCTCTTCTTCCGTAGGAGCTTGAAGTTCAACTTCAGAATTCTCGTTGGCAACTTCCGCTTCTATCTCCTTGTCATTAGGACTCGGTTTTCCTTGAGGAGTGGGCAGGACTCTTCCACTCTTTAATGTGATGGCATTGATATGCTCGGTGGAATTTACATCCGGTTGAGAAGGGAGCTTCCCAAATTGCTTCAAAGCTACGGCTTGTTGGGCCACTTGATTCTCAAGCATTTTGTTATGAGCTTCTAATTGCTCCATCCTCTTGTTAGTCTCCTTTTGATTTTCTAACATTTGCGCCATCATAGACATCATCGCATTATCTTGAGTGTTAGAAGAAGCTTGTCCTTGTTGATGAGAAGTCCCATGGTCATTCATAGGGGGTTTGGCTTGATAAGGCCTTTGATAGTTCCCTTGGTTGGAATATTGAGAATTTTGCCCTGATTTTGGTTGGAACTTTGGCCTTGATTAGAGTAAGAATTCTGCCCTTGATTTTGGTTGGAGCCATACCCTTGTCTTTGGTAGTTCCCTTGGTAGTTATTTTTCCCTTGAGGCTTAGAAGGGAAACCGGGGTTGTTGGACATTCTCCTTTGAGGAGGCTCATAGTTGTTTCTTGTAGGAGGACTAGGATTTGGAGCATAATTCCTTTGTTGATTGATAAAATGCGCTTCTTCACAAACATCTTCATCATCTTCGTATTTCCCATCGGGACAAGCACCCGTAGAGTGCTTCGTACTAGAGCATAGAAAACAAGGTTGTTGGGTCGGATTCTTCCCTTTGTCATCCTTTGGTTTAGATACATCCAAAGCATTAACCATACTTATCATACTATCCATTTTCTTGACCAAATCACCAAACTGATCTTTAGTCACATAACTGGAAGAATCTTCTCTAGACTTAGCCATCTTCTTATGATCAACTCCTTGGTATCTATCAGAATTTGTAGCGATCTTATCTATGACTTTGAATCCTTGGCTTGCCGGTAAATCCATGATCGCACCGCCACTAGCTGTGTCCATTTGGCTTTTGGCATCTTTGTTCATGCCGAGATAAAAGTACCTCATAAGGTCCGCCTTTCGAAAATTATGGTGAAGGCACTCCCTCAAATAGTGCTTGAATCGGTCGTAAGCCTGATGAAACAACTCATTATCCCTCTGAGAAAAGGTCAATATATAATCAGTGAACTTCTTTGTTCTCGACGGTGGAAAGAATTTGGCAAGAAAAGCATTTGCTAGCTCATTCCAATTCCTAAAAGACCCCGCTTCTTGGTTTTGCAACCATTCTTTTGCATCTCCGTTCAGCGACGAGGGAAAAAGCTTCAAGTATACATACTCCGCGGGCACATCTCTTGGCTTGTAAGTACGGCAATACTCTTGGAAATTAGCCAAGTGAGTAGAAGGATTTCCAATTCCGTGGTACTGATCATTAGTCACCATGTGGACTACAGAAGACTTCACATCAAAATCAAATGCATTCTCTTCCGGAGGTACTATAGCAGAACCACTCCCTTCAAGTGTAGGGGTCATATAATCCCCGACAGGCCTCTCATCATCCTCATCATCATATCTATAGTTTCGGTCATTCCGGTTCCTTGGAGGAGCGGGAGGATTATGTAAAGGATTCTGACCATCAAGGTTATTCTGTCGGTCGGGAGGATTCTCTACCTCATCTTCCATTCTAAATTTGGGTGGTGTATAATGTATCGGATTTAGGAGTGGAGGTGGACGAGGTCTCGGACCTTGGAAAGCAGGAGGAATAGGAGCAAGAGGCGGAGGATTCCTTCGAGGTCTACCTCTCCCTCTCTTAGCGGTTGGGTGAGAAGGGTGAGAAGTACTTGACGTTGAACCTTGCTCTATATGTTTTTGTCCCTTGGATGTTGTGATCATTCAAATGCCTGCAAGAACAAAGGAAATTCTTAGCAATGAAAGGCAAGAGAAATAAACACAATTTAAGCACAAAACAAGCAATAACTATCAAGTAAGGGAAGAGTAGACAAACTAAACTATCTATTAGCACCAAGTTAATTAACCCATCCCCAGCAATGGCGCCATTTGATCAGTTGATAATATAGCTAAGTATTCAAATAGAATCCAAACACTTATGCTAAGTCACAATAATCAAAACATTTGTATTAACTCGGGGTGAACCGAGGTCGTACCCAAAGGATAGGTGGTTAAACCAATAATGCTAACGATCTGATTAGAATGTCTATGGTTTGGAGGGGGGGGTTTTGTTCCTTTAAGAGGATGATAGTAGAGGGTACTATCCAAAAGTGAGACTGTATCTACTAAAAGTGGTTAACTTTCAACTAAAAGATGACTAGGAATCACTTCTCCACCTAGACAATTATTGTGACAATGAAATGAGACACCAATGATGAAATTACATGCACATGCTTAGAAATTGGCTTATGCAAGATTGATACTAAGTTCAACTCGCGCCACAACTTAGTACAAAAAGGTTACATCTCGCATAGTACCTCATACTTGCGTTCTATTGGCACTATAGAATAGGAATGTCTAGTCTCACACTTGCGCTTTATTGACTAGATAATCATGTTCTTGTTAAGTTCAAGCAATTCTCATTAGGTTAAAGAGTTATCCAACTAAAACAAAATCCTAATGCTTCTTCATTTAGTTCATTGAAGTCATGATGATCAACGTGAGCTACATCAAGCATGAGATCATGCAGAATTCCTATTGAAAACGTTTCACAAACATCTTATAGGCAATTCGAGAAGTTAAGTTCAAAGGAAGAAGATTCATGTGCAAACTCATTCATCATTAGCATCCAAGGTATTTACAACGTCACAAACATGTCTAGGGGATCCATTGATCCCCAATCAAGGTCACTACTCACTCATGGTGAGTTTACAAACGAAGTCAACAATAAAAATGCAAGCAACCATATGGAAAGTAGAGTTTAGAACCTCAAAACCGATATGGAGATTCAAGAACACTAGAGGATCTGATCTTCGATCTTTGTTGTTGAAGTTCTTCCTAACTTAATTCCCGACTTTTCTATATCTGAAACACCGTCTCCCTTTTCTTAGAAAAACTCGATCTGCCTCAAAAACCATCCAAATTCCCCTCAAAAGAAACTGATTTTTTTTCTGCAAACGCATGCGTTCGCATGGTCTCCTGCAGGCTGGGAAATTTGATCGAGTGCGAGCGCGTAGAGCCATGCGTGCGAACGCACGAGATTTTCATGCGTCGGGTCTGGGTTGTGCGACTGCATAAGGTGAACTGTGCGAACGCACAAGGCTGCGAAGGCCAGCAGGGCAACGAAGTACGTGCATGCGAGCGCATGCTTTGAACCATGCGAGCGCATGACCTTGAGAAATTTGCGCTCCGACTTCCAACTTGTGTTTTCTTGCTCCAAAATGCTCGGTTTTGCCCCAAAATCACTGCCTACTTGTATTCTCAGCTTAAACTCTATAATTTGCCTGAAAAGAACCACAAAGCATCAAATAGCAAGTGAAATCGCAATAGAACAGTCGAAACAATAATCATAGAGGTCGCCTAAAATGCATATATTTTAGCGATATCACATATCCATGTGTCGTACGATGCTACTGCCTCCAAAATAATGGTTGGGCGACCTTTACGACCTGAGTACGCCCCTTGCCAAGATGTTGGACAGTTCTTCCACTCACCGTGCATACAACCGATGCTTCCAATCATACCAGGGAATCCTCGTTGCTCTGCTCTTTCTAACAATCGACTCAGGTCAGCTGCATTCGGAGAGCGTAGATAACGGTCTTTGTAATGTTCAACTACTTGAGCACACCACTTCTTCAAGCACTCTAGGGTGGTTGATTCTCCCATCCGTGTGAGCTCGGCACACTGATCCGCACATGATCCATATGCTAACATCCGTATAGCGGCGGTCATCTTCTGCTCTGGAAGGAGACCAAGTACTCCAGCCGCATCACGACGCTGATGCCAATATTCATCATGATTGCAAAGCTTGGTCATGATACGATTAAATAGGTTGCTGCTCATTCGGTACCTTCGTCGGAAGTCGACTTCGGAGAAAATTGGACGTTCGACGAAGTAGTCTTCCAACAGATTCTGCCCCATCGATTCCCTTTGCCTTTGTCGATTTGGTTGGCGACTGCTTGACGCATCATCTTCATCACATGCCGCTGCAAGAACAACAGCATCCATAACGAACGAGTTAGCCGTCGCCATCATTTGTCTCCTTCTTTGTCGGTACTTCAAAAAACCCTCATTGAAAATGAAAGAATTCATGATACGAATGAGCAATAATGGCTGGGAAATTGAGATGAGTGAAGGAAGTTTGGGTGTGATTCAATGAGATGCAAAACCTTGTTTTTATATACCAGGAGCCAATTTTTTGAATTTCAAAAAATTTCAATAATAATATTTTTTTTATTCAAGGAAGATCTCTGCAGGATTGCATTGCTGCACAGAATATGCAGAAATGCTGTTATTGTTCACTGAATAGTAATAGGAAGATCTCCGTGAGAAAGTTCTCAAGGAGATAATAAGCTCCAACGGGTGCGGATGCTCTAATATGTTATGCGTCTTTAAATTTAGTGAACTATAAGGTGGAACAATATATCATTCCGACTGCATATATTTACTCGGCTTTAGGTAAGTGCCCTTGGACTACAAATTCTTCTTTAAGATTATCAGGAGAATCACCATTCAAAGGTTTCACAAAATATTATTTATTCAGATAGTCAACCACATTAGTTCACACAACGCAACTTACCTCAAGCAACGGAAGATCAAAAGTAGGATATTGTGAACCAATGTCTAATTTGGGCTAAGGATTTTAATTAGCCCAAATTTAAGAACTAACCCAAGTAATGTACATGGTCTAAGAAAATAAGTCCAAATTTAATGAGGTAATTACAAATGAAGAAGAATAGGGAGAAGTGTAGAAAATAATGGAAAAATGGTGGAAATAAGATATTTATGAGGAAATTTCTAAATAAGAATTCTTCACGATATGATTTGAGTCCCTCCAATAACAAAAGTTTTATTTTGTACACTAGTAATTCAAATGTATTGTACGCTTTTTTTTTATGCAAGACACAACAATCAAACGATGAGTTTTCTTCAGAATTATCATGTCCGATATGTAAGGTAAAATATTAACATTATGAGCGCCTATAATTAATGACTTACGGTCATAGTACTATTCCTATGTATCGAAAAGAGACCATGTTTTAACATTTGTGTAGTGTAAGATGAATTCTGCGAGCTCTTCTATGTCAATCAAACACATATCAAACCTGACAAGTTGGGAAAGCCTTGAAAATCAGGCGGTGGACTAAACCCACAATTAGTCAAACCTAGATGTGTCATTAATCCTTAGCAATCAAATAAATAAGCGGGGAATCACTACTACAGAACAGACTTTATGCAACGGTTCAAAAATCTCATTATGCAACGGTTCAATATTATGCAACGGTTTTCAAAAAAACCGTTGCATAAGGTACACATTATGCAACGGTTAAATTCGAACCGTTGCATAATGTATACTTTATGCAACGGTTCTTAATAACCGTTGCATAATATTATAGTAAACCCTAAAATTAAAACACAAGGTCTCTCTTCCCAGTCGTCCGCTCTTCGCTGCCAACAAACCAAAGTCTCTCTTCCCAGTCACCCGCTCTTCCCAGCCAGATTCGACGCAAGCTACTTCGTCCATGGCGACGTTATCGCTTTTTCAACGGTCTTCAACGCAGTGGCTCGATCGACAAGTAGATTCAGGGAGAATCTCGCCTTCGCGGCGAGCGAGTGGTCGTCGTGGATTTTTCAGGTATGTTAAAGACGACGAAGACAAGCGGCGGCTCACTTCGAATTTGTTGATTCGGAGATGGTCTCGCTATGGAATTCCGGTCGTTGTGACGAGTGAAGAGGCGTATGGGAACGAGGAAGTGATCAGCCTCACTCCTCGGATCTACGATTACGTTCTGTCTAATGTTCGAGAGCCAGGGGTGAGTGATTTGGTGGATTTGAAGTTAATGCTTAGACTTTTTTTTGTCTTCTTGATGTAGATTTTGAGGGAGTTGCTGGAAGAGACTGCTTCGATGAGAGGTAGCCAGGGGTGAGTTTGCATTTTGGTGAATTCAGTTGTTCGATTTTGGGGGTGATTTTGACCTAACTTTTATGATTGATTAAACAGTTTAGGAATTGCATAGTTTGCAGGATTTTGTGTATAATGATATTCAATTTACTGGTGGAGAATGGAATCAGCTATATGAGGAACTTTCTGTTTGAGTTTGTGCTGCCTTTACTACTCCGCATAGGTGAATTTTCTAGCTCATTGGTACGTCCATTGGTGACTTATGTGCTTGTTATGTGCGTTTCTATCATTTTTGCTGTTTCATATTTTAATTGATGAGACTTAAGTGTGTTTGAGCTGGAAGCTGAACTTGAGGTTATGTTTTAAGTTTATGAGATTTAGAGGTGGAAATGTATTGTAATTGGAGTGTTGCTGACTTTGACTTTCTTATTATGTTAGGGACGGGATATTTTGGAAATCAACCACCCTGTTGGCCTCTTTGTACCAAGGTGTGTATGATATTTTATTACATCTGGTTCTTTTTCAGTTTCAGTTGTTTGTGTTACAATTACAAACGAAACCCTATGTGTTTGCGGTAATTATGTGAGTCGTAGACAGATTTACTGGACTTTTGTATCTTCTACTTGTCAATTGTCATGACACACTTGAAACTGTTGAGTGCATCCAGGTTAGGTGATGTTGCTGGTAAGCCAATATTAGATCTATCTAATATCTATTCCGATTACCATATCTTCAGTTGTAATACCTGTGTATTGTCCACCTTTCTGATTATTTCATTAGCAGCAACAGACTTGTAAAGATCTGTTCCATTTATGTTTATTTCCTGTTCCAGATGTTTTTCACTTCATCTCCTGCGTTGTTTTCCAGCTCCTGCGTTGTTTTCCAGCTCACTCCTTGAAATCGAATGCTCATGCGTCTAACAGATTCAAGAAGAAAGATACAAGACGTGAGAAATGACATCGTCGGCTACTTGCACGACTATTTGTTTGAACATGATCTACTTTTGGCAAGATAAATTATTGTAGTGTTTACATTTGATTGTTTTGTGAAGTTGTATGAATGATGTAATGAATGGTCGTATTTTGAGTGAAATGAAAGTATTTGATGTTTGGAAAATGAGTAACAGGGAATTACATTTGTTTGCAATTTGTGTTTAATTTTTAAGGTGAATTTGAGCTATAAAACAATCAAATATACCAGAATTTTTCCACATTTTATGCAACGATTTTAAGGAAAACCGTTGCATAAAGTATGACATTATGCAACGGTTCTAGCAACAAACCATTGCATAAAGTATGTCATTATGCAACGGTTTGTTGCTAGAACCGTTGCATAATGTCATACTTTATGCAACGGTAGTTTATGCAACGGATGAGGAACCGTTGCATAATGGTCCTCAGAACCGTTGCATAAGGTCTGTTCTGTAGTAGTGAATAGAAAGGAAAGAACCAGCAACCCATCTGCTTAGGTTGATTCGAAGTGTTCTTATACTTTTCTTGACAGACTAGTTAACAATCCATTCATATTTAGGGATTTTCGAGTAAATGGTGTGAAATATCTACCCACAAAAACTAGTGAAATTCTAACAAACCAAATTTCTTTAGATCATGTACACTAATGAGTAATGACTAAAATAAAGTTGGTCATCCATGTCTCTATAATTTTCTCATTCATCGCTAAAAGGTTTGTCAAGTCTAATGATCATTATGATCCTAGCCCACAAATGATTAACAAAATAAAGTTAATCACGAAATCAATTACAAAAAAAATTTTAAAAGTATATATTAATATAACTATGAATGACGTTTTGTACATCTCAAAATATTATAACTATTTATATTTTTTTGAATTTTTTTATTTAGAAATTATAAATATGATAGTTATAACCTTGGAGGAGCGCTCAATTGAGAATCAAGAACTTGAAACCCAAATTTTAATTTGAAGGAGTGCTCAATTATAAATATAGTGATATTTGAGTTCTCAAATTCTCAATTTTGAAAGATTATCAACCGAACGCTCCTTCAAATTAAAATTTATTGCACGACACAGTGTAACTATAGTATGTCGCTCATGACCTTTTCAATGATCAAACTCTAAGTTTGGTAGTTGGAGAACTAATTTTGATTTTGGTCATCTCTCATGCAAAAAAAAAAATTTATTGATAGAATTTTAAATTATTTTTTTTGGATCACCTCTCATCACTTTTTTTGATGACCAAAAAAAATCATGGGTGACAATGCTTTTAACCTCGCAAATCTTTCAACAACTCCTCCATCAAACACTAGACGAACGATGCATTAAAATATTTTTTAGAAATCTTATTATTTATATTTTATTTGTCAAGTGAGCATTAGAAATGAATTTGGCAAAATATGACAATATTTAGGATGAGATTGAGATGATCAGGGGAGTGAGCAGTTGACAGTTGGTAAGCAAGATTCATTTCATCACAGATAGTCAGCTCAAGTCAACTACCCACTGTGCATTTCCAGCTCTCTACCTAGCTCAAATCACTATGTAAATCCTTATTTGCCAAACACAATCATTTCATCAATCTCCAGCTCCACCCTCATCTCAACAATGGCAGAATACACACCCGAAACCCTAATCTACAAAAACCCCAATTTACCAATCGAATCCAGAATCCAAGACCTCATCTCCAGAATGACCCTACAAGAAAAGATCGGTCAGATGACTCAAATTGAGCGCCAAGTTGTCTCTCCATTTGCCCTAAAAACCCTCTCCATAGGTCACACACACACACCATTTTTTATCACACATGTTTTGAAGTTTGAATCTTTTTTGCTGATTTTTTTTTGTTTCGAATTTGAATCCTTTTGCTAATTGATGTTTAGAGTTCGAATCGTTCTGATGATTTTTTTTATAGTTTGAACCGTTTTGATGGTTTAAAGTTTGAATCTTTTTGCTGTTTTTTGGTCTGGAGTTTTGCAGGGAGTGTGCTTAGTGCTGGAGGGAGCGTGCCGTTTGAAAATGCGTTGACTGGTGATTGGGCTAATATGGTTGATAGGTTTCAGAAAATGGCTTTGGAGTCCAGGCTTGGGATTCCTTTGATTTATGGGATTGATGCTGTTCATGGTAACAATAATGTGTATGGTGCCACCGTTTTTCCTCATAATGTCGGTCTTGGTGCCACCAGGTTAGGCCTTATTTGTATAATTTAATTTCCGGGTATTTCATTTCTTTAGATGATTTTTTATGACAAAGTAATTCACTATTATTGTTCCGCATCATAAAGAATTGATTTGAATGAAGAAACTTCCCAACTTTAGGTTACAATTGGATTAGGATTCAATTTTTAGTTGTATAATGTTGATAGTTTAGGTTGCGTTTCTGTGATAGGGACGTGGATTTGGTTCGGAGAATTGGAGAAGCTACAGCTCTAGAAGTTCGAGCGAGTGGCATACATTATACTTTTGCTCCGTGCGTAGCTGTGAGTACTTGGTACTTGATTCATTTCTCGTAAATTGGTAGTGTAATGAAATCTTGGTTTTAGTTTTGTCGGAATTAAAATCGGGTTTGATTTTTTTTCTTTCCCAAAAGGTGACTCGAGATCCGAGATGGGGTAGATGCTATGAGAGCTTCAGTGAGGATCCTGATATTGTTAGAAAGTTGACTTCTGTCGTCTCAGGCTTGCAAGGAGACCCGCCTGAAGGTCACCCCTACGGTCACCCTTTTGTCGCAGGAAGGTACAATTACACACCGTAAATTGTCATTGTTACGACACCGCTTGAAAACTAATCGATACTTTTCTTAATTCACCGGTGAATTTACGTTTACTGGTAGTTTGTTTACTAGCTAATTTTGATTTTAGTAAAAATGTGATTGCATGTGCCAAGCATTTTGTCGGAGATGGAGGAACTGAGAAAGGCGTGAACGAGGGGAATACTATCGCAACGTACGAAGAGTTGGAGAAGATCCATATGGCTCCATATATAGACTGTATTGCACAAGGTGTTTCGACTATTATGGCCACGTATTCAAGCTGGAACGGCGACAACTTGCACTCTCATCGCTATCTGCTTACTGATATCTTGAAAGGAAAGTTGGACTTTAAGGTATTCAACTCAGTCCTCAATCCTCATTTGCTCAGAGCTACTTTGAAATGTTCAAGTTGCTGCAGAATTGGTTATTAAATAGCGTGCAATAGACTCACTTTCACTCACTGTTTCGAAAATAGTTGAGATTATTTATTTTGTCAGGGTTTTGTGATTTCCGACTGGGAAGGACTAGACAGACTCAGTAAACCTCACGGCTCAAATTATCGTTCCTGTGTTTTATCGGCCGTCAATGCAGGGATTGACATGGTATGGATTCGGATCGGAGTCTTTATGTTTTAGGCTTATCTCAATATCCAATTTCCGAAAAATAGTTGTCTTAACCACGCGCCAGGTGATGGTGCCGTTTAAGTATGAACAATTCATTGAAGATATGTTATATCTAGTGGAGTCGGGAAACATTCCCATGACCAGAATCGATGATGCTGTGGAAAGGATCCTGAGAGTGAAATTCGCCGCTAGACTTTTCGAGCATCCCATGACTGATCGATCTCTTATTGACACCGTGGGCTGTAAGGTAAATGCAGATAAAAGTGCATCAGTTTTTTAAATTGTGACCTGCATTTTTTAGATAACTTGAGATGCTAAATTTGTTGTGTTTCAGTTGCACAGAGATTTAGGACGAGAAGCTGTTCGCAAATCTTTGGTTCTGTTGAAAAATGGAAAGGACCCGGAGAAACCATTTCTACCGTTGGACAAAAATCCGAAGAGAATTCTTGTGGTTGGATCCCATGCTGATAATCTCGGTTATCAATGTGGAGGTTGGACTATTACTTGGTGCGGGTTAAGTGGCAGAATCACAGTTGGTAAGGAACTACTCGGAGTATTTGCATTTTAAAATTACAGTTGTTCAATTCATTTAGGACGTTTATTTAAGCAGTTAGATTATACTTGAATTTTTTTAGCTTAAAAAGTCAATTACTATAGTGAAATACTTAAATTAATCACTAAGTTAAGTTATTCGATTTATTTCTCTTTCTTAAGTTATGTTTCGTAGTTCCAATTCAGTTCAAGCTCAAAACACATCCAACTTTTTTAGCTAATTGGTTGCGGGTTAAGATCTCTTACAACTAAACCAAAAATCGCTAATGCTAAATTGCTAATACGAGTTGCTTTTATATTCGTGTTTAATGTTGAAGTTCTTTAAATTTATCTTTATTTTACAATCAAAACTGCTGCAATGCTATATCGCTGGTGCATTTGACTTTGCTGCACGAATCTTAATCCGTAAGTTGCTCGTGTTGGCAAAAAAGTTGTAGAAACCGGAAAGAAAATAATCTAGTTTATTTTATGCAGGGACGACGATCTTGGAGGCCATAAAGAAGGCTTTAGGAGGCGAAGTGGAAGTAGTTTACAAGGAAAATGTGTCAGCTGAGTATTTATCATGCCAAGATTTCTCATATGCCATCGTTGCTATTGGCGAAAGCCCATATGCAGAATTCACCGGTGATAATTCCGAGCTAACCATACCCTTCAATGGGACTGATATAGCGTGCGCTGTAGCTGATAAAATTCCCACATTGACAATTATTGTCTCGGGACGACCCTTGGTGTTGGAACCAAGACTCTTGGAAAAGACCGATGGTCTGGTCGCTGCTTGGCTGCCTGGAAGTGAAGGGAGTGGAGTTGCGGATGTTCTGTTTGGTGACTATGAGTTTCAAGGGCGACTTCCGGTGACATGGTTCAAGGACGTGGGACAGCTTCCATCGAGTCTTGGGCAAGAGCCTTATGATCCTTTGTTTCCTATTGGTTTTGGGTTGACTTGTCGTAAATAGAGTTCGCTTTGCCATTGTAAGTTATGAAATGATTGTTATGTTTGGATTCGACAATCTTAGTCTCATACTGTAAATATGTCATGATGAGACTCGAACCCTTGTAATAAGTTATGTATTTACACCACCAAACCACCATTCTGTTGGCTCAAAATATACAGTTCAATAGAATGTTGCAGCGTACAGATAGCTTGAAAATTTTCTAAGAAAGATGGGGTTTAATCAACCCAACATGTTTCAAAGCCTAATGCCAGCTTCGGTATATATTTGGTACAACACCATGTACATTAGAACAAAAAACATAACAAAGCAGACGACTGAATTGCGTTAAGAACTCAACTACATATTTCGGTTCAACATCGGACCCTGTCACATTTCAGCTAGGACTCACAAGTCTATTGACTATTATCATGGATATCCTGCATGTCAAAGAAAAATTGGTATCCTTGTATCCAAAGTTCGACTAGTAAAGCTTTTCAAGTGAATCGCCTACACTTTGCTCGAGACGTCCTTCATTTTTATGTCGTCATTTGCCTGTGTACAAAACAGCATTGTCAAATATATATCACGAGCAATTGTAGGTTTTATTGTTTTCCAGTTCGATATGTCTGCACAAGCACAAGACTAGACCGCAAAAAGAAAACATGAATAAAACTAAATTCATGCTTTCGCTTCTACAGCAGTAAAATACTAGGAGTTGATAGTCCAGCCACATTTTAAATGAAACTGAAGAGTTGATACAACATCTTACAATTCCCTTGCTCTGATAATAATCATCGAGCGCCCATTGATACTTTGATTGATCCAGCCCAAACCAACGAGACAAATGATCATCGACGCTTGAATGCGCTAAATAAATAAAAACAAACACTGGTTACCATCAGAACATTTTAATGACCATAGCCTAACCCAAATGCCAAAATTGATGGTCACTAAATCTCCACTCCCTTTCTTTAAAAGTCAAAATAGTTAAACACCAACACCTTCGACAATTACATTTTTTACAGAACTTTACGCATAAAATTGCATTTTCATGCTATTTGCAGACCCAGAAAGGTCCCCCAATCAGGTAACTTCATTACCAATTAAACTGAAACTAACCAACACATACCCTTGTTCCCTTAAAACAACCCTCTCACATGTTGAGCCAAGTGGAACACTCGGTTAAATTGTGTTGCTTTGGCTGAAAATAGCACAATCACTTTCAAGTTCTACAAGTTAGTACTGCTCATTCAGTGCTTTGATGTACCCACTCGTGTCATCGTGTTGACGTCTCCTTTGACCAATTCAAATTCTTTTGGGAAACCACATTTGACAAAGATGGTTTCTACAAAAGCGTGGCAAAAACATGACTTACGAGAAAACAAAATTCAACTTCGTGACATTTTCATGAACTCAAAACATAAAAAATCACAACAGCTTCTCTGTTAAACCTAAAATTCAGTTTCTTCAATTCACCACCTACCTCAAGTTGAATACTTAGTTTGAGTTAAGTGTCTGATTTTTAGCTCAAAGGGCAATTACAATTAATTACTGAAATTAAGTCAGGAAGCTAAATTCTTCAATTTCATTATCCTATTTAATTAAGTTAATTGTTTAATTTTAGTTCAGTTAAGTTTAAGTTCACTTAAAAAGATGCTTAATTGTCCACCAAATTAAACCCCAAAAAAATGTCAAACAAGCACAAAACCAAACACACATACCAAGCTGAACTCTAGCCACCGCATTCCAGAACATCCCGATCACGCCACTCCCATCCCGACACGCCTCATTTTTCTTCTCCGCCATTATCGGCGGCGACATAATCGGCGCCGCTGCAAAAGGAGCCACCTTTATCTTCGTCTCCTTAAGATCTCGCTCAGCCGAGTTCTGGGACTCGAGCGACGAAGCTGATTGACGCTCCGATTGCGGACTGGGCGTGGTTGGTGGGGTTATGAAGACTGTGTATCTCCCGATCTTGCCTATGGCCGGCGGCGGCGTGTTCTCCCTGTCGATCGGCATTTTACGAAAAAGTGAAAATTAGTGAAAAGAAAATGGAATCGAGTGAGTTTTCTGGAAAGCGAGATTCTAAATGGAGGAATGAAGCGAGAGGGATCGAGTAAGTTAGTGTGAAGCAGAAGTGAGAGAGAGATTGCACGGGTCGCGCGTGTTACGGAGCTGTTCGGTTGACTTTCGTCAACGTATATGTATGGAGATTTTTTTTTGGAAAATTTCCTAAAATGCTCAAAAATCCAAATTATATTCCTTTTCTACTCAACTTCCAAATTACATTTCTAATTTACTCACGTTTTATAAGACGCCGTTGGTAACGGCGTCTTAGATGTAAGCCGCTCTACAGGACAGCGGTTTAAGCTTCGTTGTCATATTTAACCAAAAACAATGCTGACTCAGACCTAACCTAGCATTTTAAATTAAAGTGCTGTATCGAACAGCGGCTTAGGTCTAATAAGGCAAACATAGATTCATTCTTACCGTTTGCCCTGAAATCGAATCCCTCAACCGAAATCGACAGCGACTCCGTCATTGTCGCCGACCTCACCATCGTCGCCTTGATTCTCGCTCGCCGACCTCACCATCGTCGCTTGCTTCAGTCCGCTCGTTCATAATTCAGTAAGTTGATCTGTTCTTTTTTAAGCTTCGTTCTTTAAATGCTCAGTCAGTTTGTCTTATTGCCGAAATTTCACTTTTCTTTGCGCTAGATCATTTTTATATCATTTCAGACCATATCCCCATAGGTTACTCCAATAAGAATCACTTTTATCGTAACCCTTTTTCTGCATCATCTTCATTTTAGCTTGTTCCTAAAACAAATAAAAAAAGTATAGATTTGTAAGCCCCTGGAACTAGTGCCCCCTGAAACTAGTGTTTCATTTCAGACCATATCCCCATAGCTTCGGTTCTCACAAAATCGAAATCACGTGCTCATGAAGTTTCTTTGGAAGGTAAGACGTGTGGTTGTGGTAAATGGCAATTGTTTCATTACCCGTGTGTCCACGCCTTAGCGGTTTGTGCACAAGAAGGGCTATCAATTCGTGATTGCGTTGCGTATGAGTTTACTACGCAAGCGTATGTGGACACTTGGGCTCAAACATTCAATCCACAACCGGATATGACACAATGGAACGCTTATGTCGGACCGAAGCATTTTACAAATAAGCAATTCAAAAGAGTAAAGAGAGGAAGAAATCCAACAAAGCGTAGACACAACGAGATGGATCAAAGGCGCGAACCAAGACCTGTGGACTTGCCATCTACTAGTGAGCAACTCCCTACAAAGCCGAAAAGAATCTTCAAGTGTTCGATATGTGGTGTTGCCGGTCACACAAAGCGCTCTTGTACTTCGATGCCTACAGTGAATTAGGAATTTATTAGTATTTCATCTTTTTGTATGTTATCTTGTGAAAAAAACAATATGTGGCCTTGTAAATTATTTTCAATATAAAAAAAAGTTTACCTAACTCACTTGATATGAATCGATTACCTTGTTCGTTGTGTTATCTTATGCATATTGATATTTCATGTTACAGTTATGCCACGTCGCACTAGTGATCAGTCGATGCATGATATGCCATCTCCATCGTCTAGCTTGGGTGGAGAGGACACGTTGTTACCGGATGTGTCACATGTTCTTGAACCGGGTCCCATTGACAGGACATTGCTTTATAAACAGGACACTCATCGATCAAACTGCATTTGGGAAACATCGGTTAGTGAAAGTATACATCTTGTTGTTCATTGTTTCACATCATGTTGGTCATTATTTTACATAATTATACTAACTATGTGCCTATTTCAATTGTGCAGGACATAGAGTTATTAACCGTTCGTCATCGAGGGGTTAATTGGGAGGCAGATGAGTGCATGCTAGCTCACCTCATTAGGGCCGGGTTTGGTCCTTGGTACTACATGCAGAATTATGAGGTCGATTGGTCTTTTATGACAGCTTTAGTGGAGAGGTGGCGTTCGGAGACGCATACATTTCACTTGCGCAATGGGGAGATGACTATCACTTTAGAGGACGTTGGCGTGTTGACTGGACTACCTATTGAGGGCCGAGCGGTGACTATAGACCACGTGGTCGACGATTATGCCTTTGTTGACAGCGCCTTAGCCCTGTCAACATATCAGGTCTCTGAGTTGTAAAATTACATTAAACCGCTTTGGAGAACAGCGGCTTAATTATAAAACGCATTTGTTGACAGCGGCTTAGCCCTGTCAACATACCAAGCCTCTGAGTTGTTACACCACATTTAGACGTTATCCGCAACAGCGGCTACGTCACAGCGGTTTAGGCCTACTCGACAAGTTCTGTCCAAATAGATTTTGATTTTGAATTAAATATGCCACTAGGATGAAACCGATGTCCGAAAGAGCGGCTTAGAGTTAAGACGACGTTACCAACGGCGTCTTATAAAACGTGAGTAAATTGGGAATGTAATTTGAAAGTTGAGTAGAAAAGGAATGTAATTTTGATTTTTGAGCATTTTAGGAAATTTTTTTTTTTTTTGGGGTATTTTTGTCCTTTTTAGGGCTTGTGTTTTTCTTAAATAGGACTTGGATCCGTAAGAGTTTTGATTTTGTCAATAAGGTCCTTTTAGTTGTGGATTATTTATTCTTTTTTTATTGTGAGTTTACATATCATACAATTCAAGTATAAAATTGAGAATTATGCTACTCGGAGGAGCAGGGATGCACATCCGGTCCGGTGGACCGGATTTTTTTGAAAAAGTGGACCGAAGACCGGACCGTAGCTTTACACTATAATACGGTCCGGACCGGTGAACCGGAATTTAAAGAAAATGTGGACTGTGGATCGGACCCGGGTTTTTACAGTCCGGACCTTGACCGACCCGTAAAATTCCGGTCCGATCCGATCTGGGTTTGCGGTCTGGTCCAATTTTGTGCATCCCTACGGAGGACTCAAACCCTTGACTTCTTGACATTATGTCAAGAGTTCAAACCACTTGACCAAAGCCCATTTCGCGGATTATTTATTCTTTTTGTGTGTGGACATTTTGTATATATTTGTCTTATGATTGTAATTAAATTTTCGTAAAAAGTTTATCGACTACGGAATACCATTAAGTTCTCATTTTGACAATATGGTCCCTCTAAGACTATGGACACCAATGATCAAAAAAAAGTTGATCATCCCTATCTCTCTACCACTTTCTCTTTCATCATTAAAAAAATTTGTTAATGTTTCTTGACCAATTTGATCAAGACCATACCACCAATAAACAAGAGAAAAAGTCATCATCTTTTACTCTCTTAGATTAAACAAAAAAATATTTTTATAAAAAAATATCAAAATGGATGTCTATTTATAGAGTATGAAAAAAATACAAAAATTGATAGTTCTTTTAATTTTTTAAACTTTGTAAATTTTAAGCTACAACCATTTGAGATTTTTATCTAATTTATAAAAGTTTTCATACTATACACTTGGCGCACTGTGATTCGTCTATGCTCATGACCATCGTGGACACATTTGAGGACGTTCTGGGTGGCATTGAGGATGTCCGAGGTAGGTGGTTCGCGCAACATGGCGTGCTATTGGAGGAGTTGCCGAGGACGTCTGTCTTGGCGTGGTGCAGAAGGATGTTCGAGCAGACGTCCGATTCAGGGTTTCGGCGTTGAAACACGATTACAAATAATAGGAAAAACGATAAATTGGGCCGGACATTTTTTTGGCCCGATAATAAAAAAAACCGTCCAAATTATTTTAATATTGGAAAATAGCCCAATGGATATAAAAAACGGTACAATTTTTTAAAAAATCATAAAAAATTGAAAAACTATAAACTTTTTCATTAAAAAATTATCAATAAATACACAACTTACTTCTCTTCCAAATCACTTCAATTTTACCACAACATATATTTTCAATCACTTATATCTCTGATGAGTCGAGTTTTCGACTTATTAATACTCGTTTCTCACTATAGCTTTAGTTCGTTTCCGACGATAATTCGATGTCATTTGATCCCTTTTCGTACGTTTCAGGCACAAATCAAGATATCTCAGTGCCAAAGCCTAAATACGAAAACTCGGGGAAAAATCGAGGACTTGAGCAAAATATGGGCAAAAAGACCCCAGTCGGTCGACTGGGAACCTCCCCTGAACCAGTCGGTCGACTGGAGAAAGGCCTCAGATGGCTCAAAAACTGTGTTTACACAGTCGGTCGACTGACCAGGAGCTTCAGATGCCCAGACTTTTCCACCTACCAGTCGCTCAACTGAGATCACCAGTCGGTCGACTGGCCAAGCTACTCAGGAGCCTCACATTCTTCATTTACACAGTCGATCGACTGGACCTTCAGTCGATCGACTGGGAGAGCACTTCTCGAGACTGCCTTATCAACCTCCAGTCGATCGACTGGGCCGCCAGCACTTTCCTGTCGACCGACTGGACTGCTACAGTGCGAAATTTCTGCTGAGACTATAAATAGAAAGCTTTGGCTTTGGCCACAAGGATCGAGGGTTTTGAGGAAAAAAGGCTTTTGGAGAGAAGATCAACTTCAACAACATCAAGGATTGAATCTCTAGTGTTCTCAAATCTCCATATTGGTTCTAGATTTCTAAACCCCACTTTCTATTTGGTTGTTTGCATTCTTATTATTGACTTTGTTTGTAAACTCACCATGAGTGAGTAGTGACCTTGGTTGGGGATCTATGGACCCCTTAGACATGTTTGTGACATTATAAATACTATGGATGCCATTGATGAATGATTTGCACATGTTTCTTCTTCATTTGAACTTAACTCTTCAAGTTGCCTATAAGGTGTTTGTGAAATGTCCTCAATGGGAACTTTGCTTGATCTCATGTTTGATGTAGCTCACGTTGATCATCATGACTTCAATGAACTAAATGAAGAAGCATTAGAGTTTTGTGTTAGTTAGATGCCACTTTTAAACCTAATGAGAGTTGCTTGAACTTAATAAGAGCATGATTACCTAGCCAATAGTGCGCGAGTGTGAGGCTAGACATTCATATTCTATAGTACCAATAGAGCGCGAGTGTGAGGTGCTATGCGAGATGTAACCTCTTTGTACTAAGTTGTAGCGCGAGTTGAACTTAGTATCAATGTTGCATGAGCTAAATTCTAAGCATGTGCATGTGATTTCATCATTGGTGTCCCAATTTACCGTCACAATAATTGTTTAGGTGGAGAAATAGATCCCTAGTCATCTTTTAATTGATTGGTAACCATCTTTAAGTTGATCAAACCTCTCTTTTGGATAGTAAACCTTGCTATCGTCCTTTTAAAGGAACAAAATACCCCCCCCCCCCCAAACCATTGACAATCTAGATATATCTTTAGCATCATTAGTTTAATCACCTATCTTTTGGGTTCGACCTCGGATTTCCCGAGTCAATATAAATGTTTTGATTACCGTGACTTAGCATAAGTGTTTGGATTTTATTCGATTATTTACGCTATATTTCGCAATGATCAAATGGCGCCGTTGCCGGGGATAGGTTAATTAACTAGGTGCCCATAGATCGTTTAGCTTGTCTACTCTTCCCTTACTCGATAGTTATTGCTTGTTTTGTGCTTAAATTGTGTTTATTTCTCTTGCCTTTCATTGCTAAGAATCTCCTTCGTTCTTGCAGGCTTTTGAATGATCACGGGATTTAGAGGGCAAAAACGCGTAGAGCTAGGTTCAACGTCAAGTACTTCTCGCCCTCCTCACCCAACCGCTAAGAGAGGGAGAGGTAGACCTCGAAAGTACCCTCCACCTCTTGCTCCTATTGTTCCTCCGGCTTTCCAAGGCCCAAGACCTCGTCCACCTCCACTACTAAACCCGCTACCTTATTTGTCACCGGGATTTCGAATGGAAGACGAGGTAGAGAACCGCCCCGCTCTTCAAAGGAATGTCCGAGATCGTAGAATGGAGGAAGATGAGATAGATGATCCTCCGGCTAGACGGAACAACGTTGAGGATCAAAATCCTATACGGAACCGTCCCGCTCCTCAAAGGAATGTTAGAAATTATAGATACGATGACGAGGATGATGAGAGACCCGTTGGAGATTATATGACTCCTACTCTTGAAGGGAATGACTCGGCTATTATGCCTCCGGATGAAGATGCATTTGATTTTGATGTGAAGTCCTCCTTAGTCCATATGGTGACCCATGATCAATACCAAGGAGTTGGAAATCCTTCTACCCATTTGGCTAACTTTCAAGAATATTGCCGCACTTATAAGCCAAGGGATGTACCCGTGGAGTACGTGTACTTAAAGCTCTTTCCGTCTTCACTATACGGAGATGCAAAAGAATGGTTGCAAAACCAAGAACCGGGATCTTTTAGGACTTGGAACGAGCTAGCAAATGCATTTCTCTCCAAATTCTTTCCACCGTCGAGGACAAAGAAATTCACCGATTATATATTGACCTTTTCTCAAAGGGATAATGAGCCATTTCATCAAGCCTATGATCGGTTCAAGCATTATTTGAGGGAATGCCCTCACCTCGGAGAGCGGATCTTATGAGATATTTCTATCTAGGCATGAGCAAAGAGGCCAAAGGCCAAATGGACACGTCTAGTGGCGGTGCAATCATGGATTTACCGGCGAGCCAAGGATTTAAAGTCATAGAGAAGATCGCCACAAATTCCGATAGATATCAAGGAGTCGATCACAAGAAAATGGCTAAGTCTAGAGAGGATTCTTCGAATTATGTGACCAAAGACCAATTTGGTGACTTGGTCAAGAAAATGGAAGGAATGATAAGCATGGTAAATGCTTTGGAGGTGTCTAAACCAAAGAACGAAAGGGAGAAGAATCTGGTTCAACAACCTTGTTTCATTTGCTCTAGTACGAGGCATTCTACGAAAGTGTGTCCCGATGGACGATATGAAGATGATGATGACGGGTATGAGGAAGCCCACTTTGTAAATCAACAAAGAAATTACGCTCAAAATTCGAATACTATCACAAGAAATTATGAACCTCCGCAAAGAAGAATGGCCAATGACTCCAATTTTACTCCTAAGCCTCAAGGGCAAAACAACTATCAAGGGAATTACCAAAGACAAGGATATGGCTCCAACCAAAATCAAGGGCAAAATTCTTATTCTACTCAAGGTCAAGGTTCCACCCAAAACTCTCAATATTCTCAAGGGAACTTTCAAAGGTCTTATCAAACCAAATCTCCTATGAATGATCAAGGAACTTCTCATCAACAAGGGCAAGCTTCTTCCAATGCTCAAGATAATCCTATGATGGCTATGATGGCACAAATGCTTGAAAGCCAAAAAGAGACCAACAAGAAGATGGAGGAATTAGTAGCCGAAAATAAGAGGCTTGCCAAAGAAAACGCCCATATGAAGCAAATTGGGAAGCTCCCTTCTCAACCGGATGTGAATTCCCTAGAACATGTCGATGCCATCACATTGAAAAGTGGAAAGGTTTTGCCTACCCCTCAAGGAAAATCGAATCTTAATGACAAGGAAATGGAAGAAGGAGTTGCCAACGAAAACTCTAAAGTTGAACTTCAAACTCCCACGGAAGAAGAGAAAAAGGAGGAAGAACCGGTTTTGACAAGGCATTATGTGCCAAAGATACCTTTTCCTCAAAGGCTCAACAAAAGCAAGTTAGATGCTCATTTCCAAAGATTTGTGGAGATGTTGAAGAAGTTGTATGTCACTCTCCCCTTCCATGAGGTAATCACCCAAAACCCTACTTATGCAAAGTTCTTAAAAGATATTGTGTCCAATCGTAGAGTTATTGAAGAATCTAGAATGGTAGCCTTGAATGTTGAGTGTAGTGTTATTGTTCAAAGCCGAATGCCTAAAAAAATGCAAGATAATGGGTCATTTTCTATTCCTATCTCTTTAGGAAAGATTGAAATCGATAGAGCATTGTGTGACTTGGGAGCTAGCATTTCTTTGATTCCCTATTCTTTGTTTGAGCAAATTGATGTGGGTGAACTCCATCCTACTACTATTTCATTGAAACTAGCCGACAGAAGTTCTAGAATCCCAAGGGGAATTCTTAGGGATGTGCCTATTAAAGTTGGTAAATTCTTTATTCCCGTAGACTTCTATGTGCTAGAAATGAATGTTGAGCAAGAAATGCCCGTTATTCTTGGTAGACCTTTTCTTAACACCGTTGAGGCGGTCATTAGATGTGGAGAAGGGTCTATTGAATTGAAGATAGGGGATGAAAAGTTGAAATTTTTTCTGAAAAATGCCATGAAAGCTCCCACTTCATCTTTTGAATGCAATTTGCTTGATATATCTTGTGAAAATCTTGAGCTAACATCTTTTGAAAGCGAAGTCATGGAGTTTGATGATTCTAGTATGCTTTTTACCTCACTAATGGATATAGAAGATGAGGAAATGTGTGACTTGACTTTAGCCGAAGAAGATCAATTATTGGATGCTCACGAAAGTGAAGGAGACCAAATGCCGAGAGGTAAGGAATTCGAAGGAGAGTTAAAGACTCTACCTTCGAATCTCAGGTATGAATTTCTTGGGTCTAATTCTACGCATCCGGTTATAGTTGGTGCAACCTTGAATGAGCATGAAACGTCCAAACTTTTGCATGTCTTGAAAAATAATAGAAAAGCTTTGGGGTACTCTATTGATGATCTTAATGGAATTAGCCCTTCATTATGCATGCATAGGATAAATGTTGACGAAAATGCAAAACATTCTAGGGAGTTTCTAAGGAGATTGAACCCTAACCTTAGCGAAGTCGTCTTTAAAGAAATTACTAAGCTAAGAGATGCGGGAATCATTTATTCGGTCCCGAATTCGGAATGGGTAAGCCCCATCCATGTCGTCCCCAAAAAGGGAGGACTTACGATTGTGCAAAACGATAAGGGAGAGTTAGTCCCTACAAGAACCGTAAATGGATGGAGGATATGCATCGATTATAGAAAATTGAACAAAGCAACTAAGAAAGATCATTTCCCCATTCCTTTTATTGATCAAATGCTTGAGAGACTTGCCGGACATGAATATTTTTGTTTCCTAGATGGTTATAGCGGATTTCATCAAATTCCCATTTTGCCGAACGACCAAGGAAAAACTACATTTATATGTCCATATGGAACTTTTGCATTTAGACGCATGCCCTTTGGGCTATGCAATGCACCGGGAACTTTCCAAAGATGCATGATGTCTATCTTTAGTGATTATATTGAGAAATGCATGGAAGTTTTCATGGATGATTTCTGACAGATGCTTGTCGTCAGAGCAAATGTACAAATAAATTTATAGTCCGCTACTCGCGACTACACTACTGGGTAGCAAGTGGTAAGTAGGGGTCGAACCCAAATGAATTAGGGGGATAGTTGCTCTTTGAGGTGATTTATACAGCGAGGGAGCGTGTTTTAAGTTGATTGAGATTTTAGCGCGGAAAAGTAAGTGACTGGTTGGTTGGTTTTGGTTTTAGTGCGGAAAAGTAAATGACAGAAAATTAAATACTGAAAATACAAAGAAGACTTACAGCGAGTGATGCGTGATTGGAAAGTCCTCCGGATGATGAGTGCAGTTGATTAAGGCAGTTATACTAAGAAAGTAAGTGCAGGTGTTGTTTGATTTCAAGGAAAACATTCAGTTTCGGGGGTTTTGTATCATAGCCCGTTTATCATTGACCTTTAGTGATCCTTCTAAGTATTCAAACGTGCATCAAGGCCATTCCAAGCACTCGATTTGCCACACTGTCTAGTCTTTTGCAAAAATGTTCGAAAGTGTATCAAGGTCATTCCAAGCACTCGATTTGCACACACTGTCTAGACTTTTGCAAAAAACGTAGAGCCCTTGTTCTACTTAGACTAATACCCCATTCCAAGGTATATTAGCATGTGTGCATCCATTTGATCAGTCATTCCCGAGCAATCAAATGGTGTTTGAGAGAGGTCAAACTCCTCAGATAAGCTTTGCCATTCCAAGCATCCACTTATCCGAGTATGTTTACGAACTTCCACGGAAGAGCTTTGCCATTCCAAGCATCCACTCAACCTTGAAAGTTCTGGCCTAATATATGGCACATAGAACAAGTTTTGAATACAGAGAAAAAACACTAAAGCAAAGTCTAAAACATTTTATGATACAAGTACACCCCTTCAACCGAATGAAGAGTTTAGCTACGAATATCCATAGAGGTTGATACCATAGCTAAATACTCGGGGGTTTTTGAAAGACAGTAAGTAAAGGGGAATACTCAAGAACCAACAGGAGTATTCCCAATTTCTACTTGAATACTCAAGAACCAACAGAAGTATTCTCTAAAACCGTTATAATACTCAAGAACCAACAAGAGTATTATTTCAAAACCAAACTTACAAATTGCCAAACTTAGAGAGATAAGTGATTTTGTGTTGTGAATGGGATAATTACAAATGAGGTTTGGCTTGGTATTTATAGCCAAACTTGAGAGAAATGGAGGGTGGAGATGGGGGGCATGTGTTTTTGATCCAGGGGAGGAGAAGGGAGGAGCAAGGAGGAGATGACACATGGGGGGAGCCAATAGCTGCCGGTTGGGGGAGGTTGAGCCGCCGGTTGCCGGTTGCAAGGGGAGGAGAAGGGTGGCTTTGGCCACCTCCAAGCAAGGTGGCCGGTCACCTTGGTCCATGAGTGCATATTGACAGTTTTGTGCAGTCTTTTCACAAACTGTCAGTCCAATTTCGCTCCGTCTGACTTTGATTGTTCCTTGGTTGGATTTGTTTTGAATGATTCCATGTCAGGATCTTTAGATTTCTTCAGTCAGCGTCTGATCGTGACCTTGGAATGACTCGTAACATCTTTTCTGCGTAAAATCCTCTCCTTAGCGTGTATTCTCTCTAAGCTCCAAAATACCCTGTAGAAATATATCGGAACTAACAAGCAAAAGTTAAATAGACAAACAGTCTAATTTAGTGGGTTTAACTGTGTTTTTGATTCGTATAATTATGGTCCATCAATTTCTCTATCCATGGAACTTCATTTGATGATTGTCTAACTAACCTTTCTCATGTTCTTGCTAGGTGCATTGAAACAAATTTGGTGCTAAATTGGGAGAAATGCCATTTCATGGTTCAAGAAGGAATCGTGCTAGGACATTTGGTGTCTAAAAGAGGGGTCGAAGTTGATAAAGCAAAAGTTTAAGTCATTGAGCAACTACCACCACCACTAAATCAAAAAGGAGTTAGAAGTTTTCTAGGGCATGCCGGTTTTTACCGGAGATTTATTAAAGACTTCTCCAAAATTGCCAAGCCATTAACTCACCTCCTATGCAATGATGTGGAATTCAACTTTGATAAAGGGTGCTTAGAAGCATTTGAAAAGCTCAAGAAGGCTCTTGTATCGGCACCCATAGTGCAACCACCGAATTGGGATCTTCCATTCGAGCTTATGTGCGATGCAAGCGACTTTGCTATTGGAGCCATCTTGGGACAAAGAGTGGATAAGAGACTCCATGTAGTCTACTATGTGAGCAAGGTGCTTGATAATGCTCAATTGAACTACACTACCACCGAGAAAGAATTGCTAGCCGTGGTTTATGCCTTTGAAAAATTCCGACCATACCTTGTTGGGTCCAAGACAATTGTCTACACGGATCACGCCGCTATTAAATATTTGATGGCAAAGAAAGATGCAAAGCCGAGACTCATTCGTTGGATTCTTCTTTTGCAAGAGTTCGATATTGACATCAAGGATAAGAAAGGGGTCGAAAATGTAGTGGCGGATCATCTTTCGAGACTTGAGCTTGAGCTTAATGATTCAAATGGGCTCTCAACGCCTATCGAAGACTCTTTTATTGGGGAATACTTGCTGAGTGTCCAAGATGATGCCCCGTGGTACGCGGATTACGTGAACTACTTGACTTGCCAAATTCTTCCAAATAACCTTGATCATAATCAAAAGAGGAAGTTCTTGCACGATGTTTCGAGGTATTTCTGGGATGACCCGTTCTTGTACAAGCTATGCCCAGATGGGATTTACAGAAAATGTGTGCCCGAAGAAGATATTAAAGGAATTATAGCTTGTGGTCATTCTTCTTCTTATGGTGGTCATGGTTCTACTTCAAAGACCACGGCTAAGATTCTTCAATCGGGATTTTATTGGCCTAGCATGTTCAAGGATACGTATGAATTCGTTAAGTCTTGTAACGAGTGTCAAAGAACGGGCAATATTGCTAGAAGGGACGAAATGCCTCAGAAAGGCATCTTAGAGGTTGAAATATTCGATGTATGGGGCGTAGATTTCGTGGGACCTCTACCATCTTCGCAAGGGAATAGCTTTATTCTAGTAGCGGTAGACTACGTTTCTAAATGGGTTGAAGCCATAGCTTCCCCATCTTGTGATGCTAAAGTGGTGATTAAGATGTTTAAGAAGATCATCTTCCCAAGATTCGGGGTTCCAAGGGCGGTGATAAGTGACAATGGCTCTCACTTCAAGGAGAGAAGATTCGAGTCCCTGCTTAAGAAGTACGGGATATTCCATCGGTGTTCCACTCCATATCATCCTCAAGCCAATGGACAAGTCGAGGTATCAAACCGCGAAATAAAGAGTATCTTGACAAAAACAGTGGGAAAGTCAGGGAAAGATTGGGCGTTGAAGATTGATGACGCCTTGTGGGCATATAGAACCGCCTTCAAAACACCAATCGGCATGTCTCCATACCGGTTAGTTTATGGAAAATCTTGTCATCTTCCGGTAGAGATTGAATACAAAGCCATGTGGGCTATCAAGGAACTGAATTTCGATATGAAAGCTTCGGGAGAGAAGAGACTCCTTCAACTGAATGAGTTAGACGAAATCAGGTTGGACTCCTACGAAAGTTCAAAGATTTATAAGGAGAGAACACGAAGATGGCACGACAAGCTTATTCTGAAGAAAGAGTTCTCGGTAGGAGATTAAGTCTTGCTATTCAACTCCAAGTACAAGTTGTTTCCCGGGAAGTTCAAGTCTAGGTGGTTTGGACCGTATAGAATTCATAAAGTTTTCGATGATGGCCACCTAGAGCTAGTTGACAACCAAGGGAATGTGTTCAAAGCGAATGGGCAGAGGGTTAAAGTCTATCATGCTGCTGATGGAGATCAAAACGCGTTGGAAGCACCCTCGTGAATGCTATTTGCAATACCGCTAGAGGAGGGATCCTAGCATAGGACTCCTCAAGTGTGCTTCTTAAGAAAAGATTCGGCTCGGTCTTTGCCAAGACGTTAAACTAGGCCCTGACGGGAGGTACCCCGGTTTGTGAGTTGTCTATTTATGCACAATTACTTCCGTATATGTGTGGCATGCAAGTTTCAAACCTTTGAATGAGAACATGGTGCTAGCATGGTCTAAAATGCATGATTAGGTGTGCTTGGTGTGGAATTATGCCTGCATGAATTATCTAGGTGATAGCGATGTCTTAAGTGTGGAGTGTACGATCCTAGCTTGCGTTTTGTTGAAAATCATATATATGCTAGTGATTTTCTTGGGAGACCATGCCTCGAATTTGCATTGAAATTTTGTGAGTATTGAATGGTTTTCATCCGTGAGGCGTAGTAAAAATTCTAAGTGTGGAGTTGGGTGTTCGAACAAGGAGTAAAAATCGTTAAAACTGATATTCATGCTCCAGTCGGTCGACTGGCGGGAGGCCAGAAGCCCAGTCGACCGACTGTGCAAATGCTTCAGAAGAATGGAAATCCAACCCGTCTCAGTCGGTCGACTGGGATCTCAGTCGACCGACTCGAGGATGATCTCAGATGCAGCAAAATCCTCATTTACACAGTCGACCGACTGGAGATGCGAGTCGACCGACTGGGCGAAACTTATCCAAATACCCATCTTTCCTTTTCCTCCTCACTTCACCCGACTTTCTCACTTCAATCGACCGACTCCCGCACTCCCTCGCCCAAGCTCTGACCATACCGAACTTCACCCATCCTCGGACCATCACCAGCTCGCCTCGCCGTCGCCATCTAGCCAGCCCAGCCAAATCACCGCACCAACCGCTCACCGTCCGCATCTCCGATTCGATCGGAAAATGCAAATCCCATCCGATCTCCTCATTCCAGCTTCATCAGCCCTCGTCCGACCGCTCAATCCACTCCCTAGCCCCCGCCTACAAAACCCAACCGCCGATTTGAGCCTCCAAGCCCGATTTCAGAAACTCCAAGTTTCGACCTAGATTCGCCAGTCCAGTCGACCGACTGAGATTTCTGCTTGTGTTCAGTCGACCGACTCGATTGAGGTTCAGTGGGTATTTGCTTGCTTCAAACTTCAGATTCTTATCTCCATTTTAATCATGCCTCGTGTCGGTGCCTCGTCCAGTTCCAAATCCAAAGGCAAGGAAGTTGCGCATGAGCCCTCAATTGATGATCAAATTGATGAGTTCCGTGAATCCGAGGCTGATGATTTGCCTCTCGTTCCTCGCAAAAGGAAGCAGTTGAGAGCCTCGTTGAGGGATGATAGCGATGAGGAATTGGACGCTCCTCCGGTTTCCCCCACACCTCCCCCGAAGAAGAAAAAGCCAGCAAAGAAGAAGAGGGCTCCAGTGCCACCTACCCCTAGAGCTCCATCACCTCCGGTGCTGAGAGTACCCTCTCCTCCAGCTTTTGCGCCGTCCTCCAGTGCCATCGTCCCGGTATTGCCGAATGAGGAGCCATTGGAGGGACCCTTACCCTTGCCGACCCCATATCCCTTTTCGCTGCCTCTAGAGTTTAGAGAGGAGACTCACCGGACCCATCATGCCACCATCACGAAGAAGAGGAAGACGGCCATTCCCACTCTCTATCCCGACATGGGGCTCCTTCGAGGCATTGATAGTGCGGTCACGAATGAGGTACACTCTCGCCTTACACATAGTGGCTTGCATTTCTTGTTTAATGATGACCCGGGATCCTACCAAAGGGTAGTAGAGGAGTTTCTTTGCTCCTTTGAGAGGGTTGAAGAGGAGGAGGGAGAAGCTAGTGAATTTGCTTGGAAATTTGCTTTGGGAGGAATAGATTTTAAAATTAAGGAGAGTGTGATACGAGAATGGCTTGGATTCCCCCCTCCTGGTGCTATAGCCCGGAAGTTCACTGAGCATGAGCAGTGCAGATTTTGGAAGAAGATTTCGGGGCGGAATGAGTGGTTTGTCTCATCCTACAACTCTTCGGCGATAACCGACCCGGTTTGGAAGGTAATCCGCCATCTTATAGCCATTGGTATAAACACTCGGACGGCGAAGGCTAGATCATTTACCCTCCCGGATATGGATCTCATGTTAGCTATTGATCACGGGGAGGTCATTGATTGGCTTGCTACTCTTGCCACCAGATTTCAGGCCAGTGTGAAGGAGGTCACGAGGAACCGTGCTTTGGGAGGTGGATCCTTGATTACATTGATAGCCTTGAGGTGTAACTTCACCTTTGGCCATGAGGGATGCCCCAAGCCATCCAAGAGCACACTTGACTTGCCTACTATGAAGCATATGCACATCGTCAAGAAGGACGGGAAGACTTGGGGTATCGACATGAAGCCTCATCAGAAGGATCGTCGGGATTATGCGACGTATAGGAGGAGGTTTTTCAAGCAAACCAACCCCCTTTATTGCTTAGCCAACCTCACCCCATCCCCTCCTTCCTCTCCTATCCCTTCCCCTCCTCCAGCCGACGAGCCCGCAGCTCCCATTCCCGAGGAGGCACGCATGGATGAGGAGCTGCCACCCATGCAGCCTGCGGTCGAGAGTCCTCCTCTTGCCACAGATGACTCAGCTGAGTGGAGACATAGGATCTCCTCTGATATTACCGACCTGAGGAGTGGCTTGACTCGACTAGAGGATTTTGTCAGAGAGTCCGACGCGAGAGCTCGTCAGGAGTGGGAGTGGCTCCGGTCTACAGTATTATCCATGGTCAGAGGTTCTAGTGGTCCAGTAGCTCCTCCAGTTGCCCCAGAGTTTTCTGCCCCTCGTGGCGCCTCCCCCTTGCCTACCACGCCAGCTTCTAGAGTAGGGGAGGGAGGCACACCACTTCCTGAGGGCACGATAGTGCGAGAGGGTTCCATTAGAGAGGAGGGCTCGCGATACACTGGCGCCACGATAGAGCGAGAGAGCTCGGTTAGAGAGGAGGGAGTTGGAGATTCTGCTAGAGATATCACTCGAGGAGGCGATGAGGCTACATCTTGAGCTTGTATTGCATTCTGATCTCCCTTTTGTCTATCATTTGATGTCTTCTTGCTTAGATCATGTACTTGGATGTTAAGTCGCCTTTTGGCGCAATTTTGGATGATGTATGCCATTTCGTGTGATATACTCTTGACTTGTCTTTTGTTGTATGCTACATTTTCTATGATATTGACGGTGTTTACCATCTATGTTGTTCAATCTACAGGATATACATTTCCATATTCTCATCATGTCCATGTTCACCTTCTTTATCTACATTTGCAACCAAAAGGTTATTTCTCACTCCAAAGAGTTATGTCACCAGCTCTACAAACGAGGGGAGTTCCTATGCGCCTTTGCCTTTATTTTATCATCCTTTGCGCTTAGGGACTAAGCTTGAATTAAGTGTGGAGTGGATTGATGCGCATAGTTCACGTGTTTGCATGCCATGCATATCATTTTTAAATGGACACTTGCGTCTTTTGCACATTATCCCCACGTGAGAGTGTTTTTAACCACATAGGCTTATGACTATCGATTCTAAATTCCTATAAATCACATTTAGCCTATTTGTCACATTTATTGGATCTTGAACTTAAACCAACCTAGTCCATTGAATGTGTATTCTTGAGAACCAATATCATTGCTACCTTTCGTCTATCCAATTCTCTAAGTATTTTCGTTGAAATACCTTAGATCAAGTTATAGCAAGCACCTTTTAAAATCTTCGCGAAAAACTTAGACTCTTTGAATGCTCCTTGGTGACTTGAGTTCTCTAACACGGTGCCTCGCTTATGTTTGATTCCCGCACATTCCATACACTTTTTGAACATATTGTCAAGTTTTAAGTGTGGAGTCAAAAGAGGGCGAAAAATAGGCCCCAACAAAAAAGTTTTTGTGGTCAAAGAGGGCAAAGCCCCGACTAAAAACTCTCTCAAAGCGCTAGAGAAGTTTTGCTTCAAAAATGATACAAATGTCGGGGGTTAGGAAGAAAAGTTCCCCCTCGAAAGCATTTGTAGGCCAAAGGCCATTTCAAAAAGAAAATAGGAAGCACTTAAAACTTGACTCTATGTTTTCCTCCATTCTTCATTTGTGCGGGATTCATCATTTGCATTGTGTGCTTGTTAGAATGACTTTTGGACGATCCATGTGCTTGCACGGGAGTTATCATTTGGTCTATGCTTGTTTATTAAGAACTCTAGTGTCGAACTCCTCTTCCCTTATGAATTATGGCTTAAGCGCCTAGAACTTGGGAATGAGTTTTGTGTCGTAAACCCATGGACTAGCCCTAGCTAGCATAGGTGAACGGTTGACACTCCTTGTGCAAACTAAGAACTCTACCTCTATTGTATTGCCTTGAAAATGAGTAGATCTTTGGATAAGACTTTTGATAGCCCTAGTATTGATGATCTTGAATGCACAACCTCATGGGTACTCAAATGGTTCGAAAGTTCTTTTGATGATAATGTGGCGGTAGTCCTAGTTTGGGGTGAGGAATTTGTTTTCAGAAATCCTAGCCTTGGTTGAACACTCTTAAATTCATTCTCATGGGATATGTGCATATGGGATTTGTGAGTATTCCCTTTTCTGAAAACTCTCACGAGACTATAACTCGTCCACTAGGGTAGCCTAGGGTTTAAAGGCTTAATGCATACGCTAAATGCATTCGTAACGCCTACGAAAAGGAGCTAGTTAGGTTGTATATACTTGCTTTTACTTTTCAATAACATGTTTAGCAATAATGATCGAGACCTTGTAAAAGCTAGTGAGGCAAATAGAGGAAAAACATAGCACCACTAGGATTTCGCCATTTGCGTGCCCTTGACATATTTGCATACTTTGTTCGGGACGAACAAAGCTTAAGTGTGGAGTGTTGATGAGTCGAGTTTTCGACTTATTAATACCGTTTCTCACTATAGCTTTAGTTCGTTTCCGGCGATAATTCGATGTCATTTGATCCCTTTTCGTACGTTTCAGGTACAAATCAAGATATCTCAGTGCCAAAGCCTAAATACGAAAACTCGGGGAAAAATCGAGGACTTGAGCAAAATATGGGCAAAAAGACCCCCAGTCGGTCGACTGGGAACCTCCCCTGAACCAGTCGGTCGACTGGAGAAAGGCCTCAGATGGCTCAAAAACTGTGTTTACACAGTCGATCGACTAGACCCTCCAGTCGGTCGACTGACCAGGAGCTTCAGATGCCCAGACTTTTCCACCTACCAGTCGCTCAACTGAGATCACCAGTCGGTCGACTGGCCAAGCTACTCAGGAGCCTCACATTCTTCGTTTACACAGTCGATCGACTGGACCTTCAGTCGGTCGACTGGGAGAGCACTTCTCGAGACTGCCTTATCAACCTCCAGTCGATCGACTGGGCAGCCAGCACTTTCCAGTCGACCGACTGGACTGCTACAGTGCGAAATTTCTACTGAGACTATAAATAGAAAGCTTTGGCTTTGGCCACAAGGATCGAGGGTTTTGAGGAAAAAAGGCTTTTGGAGAGAAGATCAACTTCAACACCATCAAGGATTGAATCTCTAGTGTTCTCAAATCTCCATATTGGTTCTAGATTTCTAAACCCCACTTTCTATTTGGTTGTTTGCATTCTTATTATTGACTTTGTTTGTAAACTCACCATGAGTGAGTAGTGACCTTGGTTGGGGATCTATGGACCCCTTAGATATGTTTGTGACATTATAAATACTATGGATGCCATTGATGAATGATTTGCACATGTTTCTTCTTCATTTGAACTTAACTCTTCAAGTTGCCTATAAGGTGTTTGTGAAATGTCCTCAATGGGAACTTTGCTTGATCTCATGTTTGATGTAGCTCACGTTGATGATCAGTCGTAAATATAGCGGAAATATTCAAATAAGAATTCGAACACTTATGCTAGCCACGATTAATCAAAACATTTATATTGACTCGGGAGATCCGAGGTCGAACCCAAAGGATAGGTGATTAAACTAATGATGCCAAAGATATATCTAGATTGTCTAAGGTTGGGGAGGGAATTTCGATCCAAAAGTAAGGTTTGAAATATTAAAGATGGTGAACAATCGATTAAAGGATGACTAGGGATCTATTTCTCCACCTAGACAATTATTGTGACGGTAAAATAGGACACCATTGATGAAATCACATGCATACACTTAGAATCTAGCCATGCAACATTAATGCTAAGTTCAACTCGCGCTACAACTTAGTACTAAGAGGTTACATCTCGCATAATACCTCACACTCGCGCTCTATTGGTATTATAGAATATGAATGCCTAGCCTCACACTCGCGCTCTATTGGCTAGATAATCATTCTCTTGTTAAGTTCAAGCCATTCTCATTAAGATTAGAGTGTCGCCATGTAACACAAAAACCTTAATGCTTCTTCATTTAGTTCATTGAAGTCATGATGATCAACGTGAGCTACATCAAACATGAGATCAAGCAAAGTTCCTATTGGGGACATTTCACAAACACCTTATAGGCAACTTGAAGAGTTAAGTTCAAATGAAGAAGAAACATGTGCAAATCATTCATCAATGGCATCCATAGTATTTATAATGTCACAAACATGTCTAGGGGGTCCATAGATCCCCAACCAAGGTCACTACTCACTCATAGTGAGGTTACAAACAAAAACATCCATGAAAGAGCAAAAACCCATATGGAAAAGAGAGTTTAGAAATCTAGAACCAATATGGAGATTCAATGACACTAGGTGATTAGATCCTTGTTGTTGATGACTCTTAAATCTCTATCTTCTTTCCCAAGAAAACTGCTTCAAATCTCAATGAAATCTGCCTTGAAAAATACCCCCCCCAAAAAGTCCCCAAAAGTTCCCCCTTGAAAACTAGATCTAGATCTCAATTTATAGGCAAAATTTGCCTTCAGGGGCCAACCGGGCGGTTGGAAATTGGCCTTGGGTTGAGCCGGCCGGCTGAGGTGAGCTTCAAGGGATTCCAACTCTCGGACCCTTTGAGCCGGCCGGTTGAGATTTGTGCACGAATTTGAGCCGGCCGGTTCGGACCCTCAGAGCCTCTTACCATCCGAATCTGATCTTGGTGTAAACTACAAAGTTGTAGTTCTTTGAATTAGCTTTCCAACAAGCTTTGAATCGACCAAATCGGACACCGTATGAGCCCTTGGCGTCCAAAACAAGGTGCAAAGGTCAATATTGCTCGGTTTGGCCCCGAAACACCATATTTTGCTCCGAAACTGCTCGGTTTTGCTCCAAAATGCTACTCACTTGTGTTCTCAGCTTAAACTCTGTAATTTGCCTGAAATGAACCACAAAGCATCAAATAGCAAGTGAAATCGTAATAAAATGATCGAAACAATAAGCATAGAGGTCGCCTAAAATGCATATGTTTTAGCGCTATCAAATCACCCCACACTTAACGTTTGATCGTCCCGAGCAAACTAATCATAGAGATCAACAACAATAATGCATTTTGCTCACTCATGATCGGTTCAAAGAAAACTCCATATGGTCACGAAAACTAACTAAAAACACTAAGGAACAAATTCTACTTCTAACTAACCACTTTCGTAGGCAACACGAGTGCATTTAGCGAATGCACCAAGCCTTTAAACCCCTAGGCTACCCTAGTGGAGGAGTTGTAGTCTCCTGAGAGTTTTCAGACACGGGAATACTCACAAATCCCACAAAAAGAACAACCATCCAAATAGGCATTTTAAGCTCACAATTTTCAAAGTACTAGGCAAGGTGTTTTTCATGAAGTTCACAATGTATTCAACTAGAGATGTGCATTTCAATCACTACATGAAACTTCTTCAAATCCTTGTGGAAATTCATGAATTAGGACATTCAAGCAAATCAAAGCAAAGACTAATAAATCTTTAATCAAGGATTCTAGTCATTTTCTATGTTAGTGACTTCAAGAAAACAATCTAATAGTCGCAAAGAAATCTTGTTGGATCACTCACAAATGCTAGCAAGGAGGCTAGTCCATTGGCTTGTGAACTTTGAACTCATTCTCAAGCCTAGGACGCAAAGGTCGCTTAGTCATAAGAGAAGAGGAGTTCCAACATTACAGTTTTTTTGTAAATACTTGCAAGTCATATCATGCCTAAGTATATAAGAATACGAGGTTCGTCCCTTGGTGAATTCTTGCTAGGAAGTATCAATTGTCTCGTTGGTTTTCATGCTAGAGAATGGTGGAATAGCCGATTGTCAAGTCTAAGTGCAACATTAAGGGGGTAGAATGGCCTTTGGCCGTACTAAGCACTTTCGAGGGGGAACTTACCTTCCTAACCCTCGGCACTTAGCACTTACTTCTTTAAATTCACTTCCTAATGGTGATCAATCATAAGGAAGGAACTTGGGGCTTATTTCATATTATTTTTTTCTCCTTTTTTTTCTTTTCTCCTTGCCCTCTTTTGACCCCACACTTAGAACTTTGACAAAGGGCTAAATGTTAAAAATGGAGCATGACAAACCAACAAGACAAATCCACAAGATAAACAAGGTCACTAAGGTCACCTAGAGGCAATCGTGGCATGCAAGGGTTTCAAAGTTATAAATTATTTCGATTTTATGCTTTCAAAGATCAACTCTTTAGTCTCAACGAGAAAAAGCTTAGAATAGAAGATAAAGAAGTGCTAGTAGATGCTTTGATCCTCAAGAATGAAAGTCAACAATCCAATCCATTAGTCATCTAAAGGATCAATTAAGTGAAATCATGCATGACTAGTTGAATTAGGAATGAAATTTTTCGAAAATGGAGTCTTGCCTAGACTTTTTGTTTTCATTAACAATTTGGAATTTTTGGATGAATTGCACAGTAGTGTGAGTGTTTTCCCTTAAACATACAAGTTGATAGGATTCCACACATGAAAGCACGTCAAGCAAGCACAAACATCGCGTGTAGTCAAAACATAGGCACCCCACACTTATGCCATATCAAGACATCTAGTTAACTAAGCACATGTTAAGAAATCATCAAATATAGGCATTCACACATGCATAGTTCATATCCTCAAATTCTTGCACGAAGCAAATAGAAATCCAATCAAAATAGATATACTTAAAGATCGGGAGAGAAAACACTCACAAGCCTAGTTTAACGTCTTGGCTAAGACGGAGCCGATTCTCCTCTTAGGAGATAAGAAGCACACTTGAGGAGTCTTTTGCTAAGATCCCTCCTCAAGCGGGGCCTTGGACTTGATTGTGTCAAACCACTTTCAAATCCCATTTGAATTTCCTCCCACCAAGTCTACGATGGGCATCCAATTGCAAGTTCGACCTCTTCAAACATGAAGATCCCTTTATAGCTAAGGGGTCATGGGAACTTCTTTTGAATAATCTCGTGAAGTATGGTAGGAAGCTCCAAAACTTGTCTCTAGGCTTTGTGACAAAGAAAGGATCTTCAATGCTAGCCTCTAGCGTGATGGGCACACCTTCCTTCAATTTTTCGATGACGTCCTTGGGTGCCCATTCCTCAATCTCCCTCATTAAACTTCCGTTTCCTTGCGTGCGAGGTGGCTCCTTAGTCTCTTCCATGAAAGTCTCAACAAAGTCTCTATACCCATGAAGTTCTCGTGGCTCAATATCCTCTTCCTCGATTCCATCATCAACAAGAGAATCGGGTTCACTATCAAGCTTGCAAATAGCGGGAGGGAGGTCTTCTTCATCCAAAAGAGATTTCTCTTCAATGCATGAGTCGTCATCGTTGAAGAATTCCTCATCGGAGAGCCAAGACTTTGATGGAATGGTGAGCTCTTGTGTGTTCTCGTCCAAATGATCTTGAGGTGTGCTAGTAGTGAAGGATGCTTCACTCTTGCATTCCACCTCCTCTTCGTCACAAGATTCACTCTCCATCTCCTCATGAACGGCTTGGCGAACGGCTCTCATGAACTCATCCTCCCCATCTTGATCTCATTCTTCCCTTGAGGCATTAGGTTCAATAACTTCATCTTCGGGTATCTCCTCTTCGACATCCATGTCTCCACATTCCATTGTTTGGTGTTGAGCATTCATCTCCCTCAATTGAGCCCATTCGCTTTTTAACTCATGGTTTCGAGCCTCCAATATTTTCAACTTAGCGTTCATCTTCTCTTGGTTTTCAAGGAGAGTGGCAAACATGGCTTCAAAATCGGAGGGCTCATTTGAAGGTTGAGGAGGTTGAGGGTTGGAGTCTTCAATTTCAAAACATTGACTATCATTCCAATTTTGAGCGTGGGTATGTGATGGATTCCAAGAGTTTTCCCAATATCCGTTTGGTTGATCCTCTTCTTGGTCATCCCCATTCAAATTATAACAACTATTTTGATAGCCATTCCCTTGGTAATTCTCATATGATTGCTCCTCCTCATAATAATCTTCATCGTCTTCATACCTCCTTTTGTCAACCCAAGCATTAACCAAACTTATCATGCTATCCATTTTCTTATCCAAATCACTAAATTGATCTTTTGTCGCATAATTGGAAAAATCATCTTCATAATAGTCTTCATGGCGCACGACTTGTTGGTCAAAGTGATCCATCCTCGCAAAACAAGATTAACGAAGTTAGCAAGGGATATGAGAGAAAAGGAAGAATATACAAGTATAAGAAAAAGAAAAATATTCACAAGAATAGACAAACTAAACAATCTATTAGCACCTAGTTAATTAACCTATCCCCGGCAACGGCGCCATTTGATCGCTCGATAATATAGCGGAAATATTCAAATAAGAA
Source organism: Rhodiola chrysanthemifolia (assembly GCA_033675395.1). Lineage (NCBI taxonomy): Eukaryota > Viridiplantae > Streptophyta > Magnoliopsida > Saxifragales > Crassulaceae > Rhodiola > Rhodiola chrysanthemifolia. The sequence goes on from CM066205.1 coordinate 26,527,782, forward strand.
TTCGAACACTTATGCTAGCCACGATTAATCAAAACATTTATATTGACTCGGGAGATCCGAGGTCGAACCCAAAGGATATGTGATTAAACTAATGATGCCAAAGATATATCTAGATTGTCTAAGGTTGGGGAGGGAATTTCGATCCAAAAGTAAGGTTTGAAATATTAAAGATGGTGAACAATCGATTAAAGGATGACTAGGGATCTATTTCTCCACCTAGACAATTATTGTGACGGTAAAATAAGACACCATTGATGAAATCACATGCATACACTTAGAATCTAGCCATGCAACATTAATGCTAAGTTCAACTCGCGCTACAACTTAGTACTAAGAGGTTACATCTCGCATAATACCTCACACTCGCGCTCTATTGGTATTATAGAATATAAATGCCTAGCCTCACACTCGCGCTCTATTGGCTAGATAATCATGCTCTTGTTAAGTTCAAGCCATTCTCATTAAGATTAGAGTGTCGCCATGTAACACAAAAACCTTAATGCTTCTTCATTTAGTTCATTGAAGTCATGATGATCAACGTGAGCTACATCAAACATGAGATCAAGCAAAGTTCCTATTGGGGACATTTCACAAACACCTTACAGGCAACTTGAAGAGTTAAGTTCAAATGAAGAAGAAACATGTGCAAATCATTCATCAATGGCATCCATAGTATTTATAATGTCACAAACATGTCTAGGGGGTCCATAGATCCCCAACCAAGGTCACTACTCACTCATAGTGAGGTTACAAACAAAAACATCCATGAAAGAGCAAAAACCCATATGGAAAAGAGAGTTTAGAAATCTAGAACCAATATGGAGATTCAATGACACTAGGTGATTAGATCCTTGTTGTTGATGACTCTTAAATCTCTATCTTCTTTCCCAAGAAAACTGCTTCAAATCTCAATGAAATCTGCCTTGAAAAATACCCCCAAAAAGTCCCCAAAAGTTCCCCCTTGAAAACTAAATCTAGATCTCAATTTATAGGCAAAATTTGCCTTCAGGGGCCAACCGGGCGGTTGGAAATTGGCCTTGGGTTGAGCCGGCCGGCTGAGGTGAGCTTCAAGGGATTCCAACTCTCGGACCCTTTGAGCCGGCCGGTTGAGATTTGTGCACGAATTTGAGCCGGCCGGTTCGGACCCTCAGAGCCTCTTACCATCCGAATCTGATCTTGGTGTAAACTACAAAGTTGTAGTCCTTTGAATTAGCTTTCCTACAAGCTTTGAATCGACCAAATCGGACACCGTATGAGCCCTGGGCGTCCAAAACAAGGTGCAAAGGTCAATATTGCTCGGTTTGGCCCCGAAACACCATATTTTGCTCCGAAACTGCTCGGTTTTGCTCCAAAATGCTACTCACTTGTGTTCTCAGCTTAAACTCTGTAATTTGCCTGAAATGAACCACAAAGCATCAAATAGCAAGTGAAATCGTAATAAAATGATCGAAACAATAAGCATAGAGGTCGCCTAAAATGCATATGTTTTAGCGCTATCAGTTGATCATCATGACTTCAATGAACTAAATGAAGAAGCATTAGAGTTTTGTGTTAGTTAGATGACACTTTTAAACCTAATGAGAGTTGCTTGAACTTAATAAGAGCATGATTACCTAGTCAATAGTGCGCGAGTGTGAGGCTAGACATTCATATTCTATAGTACCAATAGAGCGCGAGTGTGAGGTGCTATGCGAGATGTAACCTCTTTGTACTAAGTTGTAGCGCGAGTTGAACTTAGTATCAATGTTGCATGAGCAAAATTCTAAGCATGTGCATGTGATTTCATCATTAGTGTCCCAATTTACCGTCACAATAATTGTTTAGGTGGAGAAATAGATCCCTAGTCATCTTTTAATTGATTGGTAACCATCTTTAAGTTGATCAAACCTCTCTTTTGGATAGTAAACCTTGCTATCGTCCTTTTAAAGGAACAAAATTCCCCCCCCCCCCCCAAACCATTGTCAATCTAGATATATCTTTGGCAGCATTAGTTTAATCACCTATCTTTCGGGTTCGACCTCGGATTTCCCCGAGTCAATATAAATGTTTTGATTACCGTGACTTAGCATAAGTGTTTGGATTTTATTCGAATATTTCCGCTATATTTCGCAATGATCAATCTCTCTTAAGCAACAATGTCTAGCAATTGGTCAATCATTCATACAATATTAAATCGAAAAAATACTATTTAAAATTATTTTTTATTTGAATATTAATAGGATGTCTTCTTATAGAATGTCATGGGCAGGGGCGGATGCACTAAGGAGGGAGGAGGGGCAATTGCCCCGGGTCGATTTTACGATTTTTCTTTAATATTAGGCTAATGCAGTGTATTTTCGACTGATTTTTACATCTTGCCCCTGGTCATTTTGATTATATGCCCTCTCTAGTATGAAAATAAATTACTGAATCCGCCCCCAGTTCGAAAATATTTATCTTGCCCCTGGTATAAAAAATTTCTGGATCCGCCCCTGGTCATGGGTGCACAGATTACAGAAAAATGCTATTACTGCTTAATAAATAGTAATAGAAAGTTCTCTCTGAGAATGTTCTCACATAGATAGGATGTCTTCAAGAGTGTGGATGCCCTTAGTGAGATGCATGAATTTTTTTGGTCATCTTTCATGACTCAAAAAGTCAATGGTGGCAATGCTCTAAGGTTAGACTAAGGATTTGTTCTTTTGATCTCAAAAGTTTAATATTTAATCTAACTAAACTAAGCATTTCATTCGAGTGGAATGTTCAAAAATAAAATTTACTTTAAAAATAAAATATTTAAATTAAGTCTCCTCCTAAAATAAAGTTTTTCCCATTTCACTTATTTTAGTTCCACTCAGATTCGATTGGGATCAAAAGAATCCATTTTAAGCTGGGCATGTTGGTCTTTTAGATGTGATTTCAGTGTCGGTTTCTTTTGTCGACCAGCTTCTCATTGTGCCTTTCTCATGCGAAAAGTCCTGTTATAGCCTGTTTGGCGTGTATATCAAAAAAAAATTCGTTTTAATGTTTCAAATTTTCATTTTAGTGAGACCTTGCACAATTATTTATTGAATTTGTTTTTGCTGGAGTTGTTATGTGTCATGTTTGGAAATAATTATAATAATGTGCATTGTGCGGTCAATTATTGTTAAAGTAACCATAAATTAATTTAACCTCTTGATTGAGTGCGGGGCACCACAAGCATATCAATCAAGGGACCAAAGGAAAGACAAAAATTCATTAATATATTTTGGTGCATTATTGACTTTATTTGGGTTGTGCTAAGGCGGCTATGCGATTTGGATCAACTCTAAGGATTAGGATCAGGTGCAAAATTCATATTCTTGTAAAAAATATAAAATAATCACATTATTTGATTTTGTAATTTCAATGGATGAGATAAAGTGAAAATAAATAAATTTAAATTTAAATTTAAATTGATATTAAATCAGGGTAAATATGGAATACATCATCTTTATTTCTCTCTCCTCCTCTCGATTAAAAAATTCAGATCTCATCCTTCGACGACGACAACACCATGGACGACGCCCCGATAACACCGACGACGACGACGACGCTCATCTATGGACGACGACGACGCCGACGCTCATCCATGGACGACGACGGATGTGCTACGAGTGAGTTTTTGACAGAAAACTCATCGTTCCCTTTGATCGATGGATTCTTCTCGGAATCTCTATGTATCAACAATTTCTTCTGCTGCAAGAATTCGTCGATTTGGCTGATTGTGAGTGAATTTAGAGGGAGGCCGGATCGGATTGTGGAAAAACATCGACGAATTCTTAACGAATTATAGTCCAATTTTAACGAATTATGTCATAGTTCGTCAAAATTGGACTATAATTCGTTAAGAATTACGACACATTGTAGTACACTTCGACGAACAATGCTATAATTCGTCAAATGTACACTAAAATTCATCCAGAATTTGGCAGTATCATTGTATAATTAGTCATGACATTTTATAATTCGTCACGGCCATTTTATAGTTCGTCATGTTCAGTTTCAAATTTTTCTTTATGAAAACTGTTGATTTGCATTTGGGTTGAGTTCCATTGATGTCGAAGATGATCCAGAGTGTGAATAATTGAGTTCAACGAAGTTTTACTCCTTCAATTTGATCGAATTAAGTCCGATTTTTTATAATTCGTCATGCCAATTTATAGTTCGTCATGACTATTTTTGTAGTTCATCATCCCAATCAATTTCCGATCTGATTTTCCAGAATTCCGATCCGATCCGGCCTCTGTTTAAAGGCTATGGACGACGACGACGCTCTGGACGACGACGACGACAATTTCCAGTCTGATTTTGTAGTTCGTCATCCAAAAGGGAAACTTGTTGGTTGTTGTTTGACGCCGGCGCCGGCGCCGGCACCATGGACGGCGACGCCGACGACGACACCATGGACGACGATTTGCTGAGCGATTTGTGGATGAATCGCGACTTGGTATTCGGGATTTAAGTTTCCTTAATCGTCGATTTTTCGTTGTGTGAGGAGAGATACGGGGTTGTTTTATATTTTTTTTGGTCTATTATACCCTTTCTATTATGATACACACATATAATTCAGTTATTAATTTTTTTAATCAACTTATTGTCAGCCATTGGATTATCTTTTTTTTTGATGGGAAAACATGTCGTACAGGAGTTGGACATTATCAAAACAATGGCTCAATCCTAGCACATTCGAAAGAAATGAAGCTCAGGCCACAGCGGCAACCCATCGAAAACAAGCAGAAAATCTGCAAAGGCACAGTGCCTTAATGAAAACACCTCCGCAAAGGAAGGGAATCCACCTCCTACGAAAAGAAGGAAAACACCACCAAAGCAAGGTGGGAGGACACCACCACAAGGTGGGAAGACACCGGACCAAACCGGCTAAAACTAACGCTACACTAAACTGACTACATCTAAATTGCAGCTAAAAACTAACCCTAGTCTAGAAATCAAAAGGAGACAAACAGCAACCCATCAGTAGCCAGACTTCGGCGTCGCCACCAGCCCCGCACGAACGACCTCCCAACGGAACCAACCAACCGCAGAGGCCGCCGCCTCCCCACACACCCCTTCAGACCACCCGGCCGAGCTGCAAAGACAGATCCATACCACTTCGCGCCAACCCGAGCCGCTCCACTCCGCCAGGACCACCACAGCAACCCCCCGAGACCAGCCAACGCTGCCAGCCACCTCCGCTGATGGCCCCCAAAAAACCCCCAAAAATGCAGCCCCGCCGCCGTCCCCATCCCAACCTTCCGACACCATCAAGCCGAAATCGGCTCAAATCAGCCAACCACAGCCACCCAAAGTGAGATGTTGGCTGGATTAGGCGAGAAACGAGGAAGGAAAGGGGAGGCGTGGCCCAAGCATCGCCGGAAACCCTAAATCGCCTTCAGGAGTTCGAGAGAGTTCGAGAGCAGCAGGAGAAAATTAACTGATTAGTTTCTTGAATAGCCATTGGATTATCTAAATGAATGGATTAGATTATTTTGTATTTTGCACAGGATCTGGGCTTTGCACCAGATCTGGCCTCTCAACTCTAATACAAATCTATAAATTGTTTTACTTTTAACTCCTTACAATTGTATTTCAACATCATTATCTTTTAAATTCGCTATATTTTTGGTATAAAAAGGATTGGTCCATATTTTTATAAAAAATAAAAATCAGTGACAATCCTTGATTTGGTCATTTGGACGGATGAGATTAAATCTCGTATTAAATCTCGTTTATGGTTAATTTATCGGCGACGAATTAAAAAATTCTCTTAACGAACTATGTTGTACTTTTGATTTCTCGGCGACGAATTATATTGTGACGAATTTTGCATTTGCACCAAAAATATACTTTGTTACTTGATCTTTACTCAATTTTCGTAATATAAAAATTAATTGCTACTAAGGAAAAATATTTACATATACTAATTAAATAAATAAAATTAATCACGTTCGATAATATTAATCGTCTTTTTTTTTCCTAGTGATGATGGGTGGGAGTGGGAACATAATATTTCCATTATTGAAACTCAAATGAGTTCAAGTTAGTCAATCTTAGGGGACACCCCCCAACCTCTTTTGTCGATAATAATAATAATAAAACCATTGGCGACCAATATGGAAATGGCCAACTCTAACATCTCACATCCTATTTATGGTAACATAAGGCTCCCAGTCCCATACACATAATGTCAGAAGAAATTCGAGTCACCAAAATCAAAATTGCAATGCAAATTTCAACACGTCTGCTCAAAATTGGACTAAAGCGGACACCTCAGCGAATGAGGATTATTCAACGAAGTGGAATCCTTGACTTAGGCCATCCTTAATAGCACCAAAAATTAAAGATTGTTGGTCCAATCTTTAATTTTTCTTTCTTAATAGATGAATGATAAAAGATTGTGGGAACAAGGATCGTGTGTTTGGTGCATGGCACGATCCTGCTCCCCGATCAGATTTTGCTTTGATTTGCCACATGGTGATTGTTGATTGGTTGTAAATAATTATTATAATAATAAGAAATGTAAAATAAGGTAGGATTGGGAATCTAGGAGATAAGTGAATGATGTTTTTTATGATCATTGTAAAAAGATCATAAAATAGATTGAATGATGATAGCAAATAAAGAGAGTTGATGATCTTTATTTTTAAGATCATCATCAAGGATGCCCTTATGATAATTGGTCAAGTGTTCAAAAATCACTCGACCAATACTTATTTTACTGCTGTACATGCTCTAATAACTATATATTGAAAGGATATTCGTGTAATAAATTGAATTTTAATTTTCAAAATATAATAAAAATATGGCGCTAAAATCATAGAATAAAAACAAGGGAAAAATACGAAAATGGTAGCGAACTATCACATATTTCCATTTTCTTGTCCGAACAATGAAATTTACAAAAACGATCACGAACTCTACATAATTTTTTGCCACATGGGTGGTGGCCTGTTGGTTAAGGAGTCCACCTTAAGATGGTTGAATTCTTACTCCATGGGTTCGGGGCCACAAATTTTCCTCTATACATAATCGTTCCAGAATGGCGTAAAGGCTAAAGAATCTATCCGAAAAATATATTTATAGTCATTCTGACATGAATCATGAAAACAAAAATTTAATTTTTATTCCCAATCAAAAAAAAATTAATTTTTATTCATGTTAGATAATGAATTATCAAACATTATAAATTCAAAATGTTACACCTTATGTAAGGGAAAAAAACTTGAAAAAATTACATTATGAATCTATAAAATAATTATTTAATTTATATTTATAAATGTTATATGGTAAATTAGGAAGGAAACAGATCAAATACAAACCATAGTTATAAATAAAAACTAAAAATTCAATAAAATATTGCCACGTGTATATTACGACCAATCGTAATTCGGGGAACTTTTTGTAAATAAAAAAAATTAAAACGGACTTATTTAAAAATACATATTAGATGCGAGGGTATAATCGTCCTAAAAATTGCTACAGTAATAGTTTTAAGTCTGATCATTGTTGTTTTAAGTCTGATCATTGCTACAGTAATAGTTTCAAGTTTGATCATTGTTGTTTTAAGTCTGATCATTGCTACAGTAATAGTTTTAAACCTGATCATTGCTGTTTTAAGTCTGATCATTGTAGTTTAAGTCTGATCATTGTAGTTTTAAGTCTGATCATTATTGCTACAGTAATAGTTTTAAGTCTGATCATTATAATTTTAAGTCTGATCATTGTTGTTTTAAGTCTGATCATTGCTGTTTTAAGTCTGATCATTGTAGTTTTAAGTCTGATCATTGTAGGTTAAAGTCTGATCATTGCTACAGTAATAGTTTTAAGTCTGATCATACTGTTTTAAGTCTGATCATTGCTCATTTAAGTCTGATCATTGTAGTTTTAAGTCTGATCATTGCTGTTGTAAGTCTGATCATTGTAGTTTTAAGTCTGATCATTTGTAGTTTTAAGTACGATCATTGTAGTTTTAAGTCTGATCATTGCTACAGTAATAGTTTTAAGTCTGATCGTTATAGTTTTAAGTTTGATCATTGCTGTGTTAAGTCTGATCATTGCTACAGAAATAGTTTTAAGTCTGATTATTTAAGTCAGATCATTCCATGTTTAAGTCTGATCATTCCGAGACATGTGAAATGACCATAATGGCACTCCGTGTTATATCCGAGATTTCGACGAAATTGGGCACGTGTCAGCTTGAAATTTGTTTTTTAGTTTTTATAAATAATAGGGGGTTTTACCAGAACCGCACTCAATTATGAAAACATAAATAATTAGTTTAAAATAATTAAATTAATTAATTATAAATTGCTTATGAAAAAGATTTTTCTTAAAAGATTAGCGGCTAAACTGAGTTATAACCGTCGTTGACGGTGTTTATATTTCCATTATATTCTTAAGATTTTACCTTATTTTGGAAAAATGAGTTTGGATCAAATACAAACCAAAATTATAAATAAAAACTACAAATCCATAAAAAAATTGACACGTGTAAAAATCGACCAATCAAAATTCATCCAGTTCGGGGTTCTTTTTGTAAATAAAAAAATACACGCGAACTTATTTAAAAAGATATAAAAGATAGGAGGGGTATAATCGTCCTAAAAAACGCTACAGTAAAATTCGACTTTCGCTACAGTTCGTTTTTAAGTCTGGTCATTCTCTCCTTAAGTCTGGTCATTCTTAATTTTAAGTCTGATTTATTACCAATTCTTAAGTCTGGTCATTCTCTCCTTAAGTCTGGTCATTCTTAATTTTAAGTCTGATTTATTACCAATTTTTAAGTCTGGTCATTCTCTCCTTAAGTCTGGTCATTCTTAATTTTAAGTCTGATTTATTACCAATTCTTAAGTCTGGTCATTCTCTCCTTAAGTCTGGTCATTCTTAATTTTAAGTCTGATTTATTACCGATTCTTAAGTCTGGTCATTCTCTTCTTAAGTCTGGTCATTCTTAATTTTAAGTCTGATTTATTACCAATTCTTAAGTCTGGTCATTCTCTCCTTAAGTCTAGTCATTCTTAATTTTAAGTCTGATTTATTACCAATTCTTAAGTCTGGTCATTCTCTCCTTAAGTCCGGTCATTCTTAATTTTAAGTCTGATTTATTACCAATTCTTAAGTCTGGTCATTCTCTCCTTAAGTCTAGTCATTCTTAATTTTAAGTTTGGTCATTGTCTCCTTAAGTCTGGTCATTCTTAATTTTAAGTCTGATTATTACCAATTTTTAAGTCTGGTCATTCTCTCCTTAAGTCTGGTCATTCTTAATTTTAAGTCTGATTTATTACCAATTCCTAAGTCTGGTCATTCTCTCCTTAAGTCTGGTCATTCTTAATTTTAAGTCTGATTTATTACCAATTCTTAAGTCTGGTCATTCTCTCTTTAAGTCTGGTCGTTCTTAATTTTAAGTCTGATTTATTACCAATTCTTAAGTCTGGTCTTTCTTAATTTTAAGTCTGATTATTACCAATTCTTAAGTCTGGTCATTCTCTCCTTAAGTCTGGTCATTCTTTATTTTAAGTCTGATTTATTACCAATTCTTAAGTCTGGTCATTCTCTCCTTAAGTCTGGTCATTCTTAATTTTAAGTCTGATTATTACCAATTCTTAAGTTGGTCATTCTCTCCTTAAGTCTGGTCATTCTTATTTTTAAGTCTGATTTATTACCTTAAGTCTGGTCATTCTTAATTTTAAGTCTGATTATTACCAATTTTTAAGTCTGGTCATTCTCTCCTTAAGTCTGGTCATTCTTAATTTTAAGTCTGATTATTACCAATTTTTAAGTCTGATCATTCTCTCCTTAAGTCTGGCCATTCTTAATTTTAAGTCTGATTTATTACCAATTCTTAAGTCTGGTCATTCTCTCCATAAGTCTGGTCATTCTTAATTTTAAGTCTGATTTATTACTAATTTTAAGTCTGGTCATTCTCTCCTTAAGTCTGGTCATTCTTAATTTTAAGTCTGATTATTACCAATTCTTAAGTCTGGTCATTCTCTCCTTAAGTCTGGTCATTCTTAATTTTAAGTCTGATTTATTACCAATTCTTAAGTCTGGTCATTCTCTCCTTAAGTCTGGTCATTCTTAATTTTAAGTCTGATTTATTACCAATTCTTAAGTCTGGTCATTCTCTCCTTAAGTCTGGTCATTCTTAATTTTAAGTCTGATTTATTACCAATTCTTAAGTCTGTTCATTCTCTCCTTAAGTCTGGTCATTCTTAATTTTAAGTCTGATTATTACCAATTCTTAAGTCTGGTCATTCTCTTCTTAAGTCTGGTCATTCTTAATTTTTAGTCTGATTTATTACCAATTCTTAAGTCTGGTCATTCTCTCCTTATGTCTGGTCATTCTTAATTTTAGGTCTGATTATTACCAATTCTTAAGTCTGGTCATTCTTAATTTTAAGTCTGATTATTACCAATTCTTAAGTCTGGTCATTCTTTCCTTAAGTCTGGTCATTCTTAACTTGAGGACTAAATTGAAAATAACATTATTATTTTTTATACCCTTTAGTGTGGAATGACTATAATACCCCTCCGTGTGCTGTTCGGGATTTCGACTAAATTGGATACATGTCAGCTCAAAATTTGGTTTGTAGTTTTTATTTATAAATCGGTTTGTACCCGAACCCCACTCTGGAAAAATTATGCATAATTCAGACACATTTATAAAAAAAAATTAGTTCGGAAAAAAATTGAAAACGAATTGTAATTCGCTATCCTTTTGTACTTTTCCCGTAAAAACAAATATAATAAATTTAAGGAAAAAGTACAGTTTGAGGACCTGAACCGTAGGCTAAACTATAAAAACTTCCAAACAAGGGGCGAACTATCAAACAATTTTCCAACTTGTGGGCTGAGCTATAAAAACTTTCAAACAAGGGGCGAACTAGCAAACAATTTTCCAAACAGAGGGCACCGTCTAACACCGTTAGGATTTTCACTAATGTCGTTGGAAGGCGTTAACTCCGTTCGGTTAGTTAATAAAATAACATAAAACTTTAAAATTGCCAAATTTTTTTAAAAATTGTAAAAAATTAAACGAATTTATAAAAATCATAAACTATTGAAAACTTTAATTTTAATAAAAAAGATAAAAAATTTTTTTATCCCTAATACCTCTTATATGGTTCAAACTAGATATGAACAAAAATTAATATTTTCTTGAATTATTTGTAGGGGAACTTTGTAACAAAAATCTAAAAATATTGTTCATTTTTTGTTTAATTTTTCTAAAGTTTCTAATTTTTATTTTTCAAAAATTTTATATTATGTTTTATTAAAAATTAATTTTTTTTATATTTTTATAAATTCGTTTAATTTTTTTACAACTTTTAAAATTTTTAAAAAAGCTTGGCAATTTTAAATATTTTTAAAATTTTATATTATTTTATTTACTATCGTAACGAAACGGAGTTAACGCCGTCCAACGACATTAGTGAAAATCCTAACGTTGTTAGACGGTGTCCCTTGTTTGGAAATTTGTTTGATAGTTCGCCCCTTGTTTGGAAGTTTTTATAGTTCAGTCCACAAGTTAGAAAATTGTTTGATAGTTCGCCCCTTGTTTGGAAGTTTTTATAGTTAAGCCCACAAGTTGGAAAATGGTGATAGTTCAGGTACTTTTCCCTAAATTTAATACTCTCACTGTCCCTCAAAGTTTGTCCACTTTCCTTTTTGGGCGTCCCCAAAAGTTTGTCCACTTTCGTTTTATATACAACCCAACAATCATATCAATCATCTCTTTCTTACCAAAAATATTTATTTTTATTAAAAAATTGTACTTTCAATCATAAAATAATAATAATTCGTGTACGTAAACTACCTCCACATACACTCCCATCATCTTTCTCCTTCCCTCACAGTCTTTATTTAATTTTTTTAATTAGCGTGATGGTTATTTTGGACAAACTTTGTGGTACGGAGGGAATAGTAATATTCATAAAGATTGACACCACGCAACTGCCTTGTGTTGAGTGAGTCTCTAACGTTCTCTCTCCTCACAAGCACTCACCGCTGTCCTGCTCAAAACCCAGTTCACAAGTGGCCACTTCTGTAAGCACCACTGCATAAAAAATCAATCTTTCACATAACCACCACATCACTCATCGCCTCTGATTCAGCCCTAGCGACATCTCGCCGAAGTTCGATTTCCCGAAATCAATTGGAATTTGCGAGCTTGAGTAGTCAAGTTCAGTCGTTCGTCTGAGCTCGTTCATGGATTGTAAGATACTACGATCGTTTTCCGTATCTAGTGCTGCGGCGCGTCGCCGCTTTTCATTTGACGCTGGAGCGTTGAGGCTGTCGACATTGACCAACGCCGGTACGTGGCAGTTTTGTATGCGTTTGTGTTGTTTGAATTTTTTTTTTTTTGGAGTTTAGGGTTTGGATTCGGATGTGGTTTTGGTTTAATTTGTTGTTCTGGTTATTTGCATGGTTCGGAATTTGTGTGAATCAGATTTCATTGGATTCATCTTAGCGAGTCATCTTTGTGAGCTTATGTCAGTGTGCAGGCACAATTTGGTCCTGTACTTAATTTTTGGTGTCAGTCTGGACTTGATTGTATCATTTTCAACATCCCATTTTGATGGGAAATTCGTGTATGTGAAGTCCGATAAACATGTCTACAACATATGACCTAGCGGCTGGTGGTAGCGTTAACCAGTTGGGTCAGACTATACTTATAACATCTCGGATCGAGTTCATGGTCAATTATTTTTAAGTGAGTGTTCAAGTTAATACCTGAAAATTTCACTCATTTATGATAAAGTTGATGTTTAAGATGGGCGTAGGTGTGAGTGTGAAATGTGATGTTCTAGGAGTTAATAATGTCTACCCACTTGTAGTTAGGTAGAATTCTGAAATAGCTGAAAACAAGTTTTGCAGATTTTGGACATATGCTTGATGGTGTAGACATGTTCATGATTTTCATTAATTGCTTGTCGAGGCCTAAATCCTAATTGGTCTTGATATTGATTTTTTGTTGATGCCACTGTGCACATCTGCGTGCGTACTTGTAAAGGAAAGTGAGCAGATGGTAACCTGTGTTGGTGGCTTTTCAGTAGTTACTGACTTACTGGTACATTTTTTTATGACAGGATCTAACGGCATAGTTCGTGTCTTGAGGTGCGGAGTACCTGAGAACTGCCAGAGATTATATGGAACTTGTAGTCCGTTGTATCGTGTGAAACTCACCGCTAGCTTAAACCAGAGTTCTGATGATAATGATCATAGTTCAAAGTTTCCGGCAAAAGCAGCATCTGGTCAACCGCTAGAATCTGACGAGGTACCATTTAGTAATAAAAGCAGCTGGGAATCTGCTAAAGATGGGATAGATGCCTTCTACAGATTTACTAGACCGCACACAGTTATAGGCACAGTAAGTGAATCATATTCTGTGTTGCAAAAAAGACGCAGTTGATATTGTTTTCTTGTTGTTTCTTTCAAAAAATTATGTGTATAATAATAATTTGCTCGCTTTTCTAATGCCGTTCAACAGACGCTGAGCATAATGTCGGTTTCCCTTCTCGCGATTGAAAAGTTTTCAGATTTTTCTCCTCTATTTTTCACTGGTGTGTTGGAGGTTTGTACTGATCATTTTTCTCTTAACCGATTTTGATACTAGTTAACAGACTTGATAAATATGTCAGCGTCTTTATCGTTCGATGTTTTCTTCTTTCCAGGCCATAGTGGCTGCTCTCTTTATGAATGTTTACATTGTTGGGTTAAATCAGCTGTCCGACATAGAAATTGACAAGGTACTTAATTCTCACCCTCTTCATTTCTCGCTACATATTTTCGTACTGTACCTTTTTTCTAGCTATAATAATGCCGCTTTCAGGTCAATAAGCCATATCTTCCGCTGGCATCAGGGGAATACTCTAATAGAACCGGAGTACTTATTGTTGTGTCTTTCGCCATCATGGTATAATCAATAATGTTTAAAACAAGCTTAAAAACATGGAATGCGTAGATGTGGCTCCTGCCTTTCCATCAAGGTATCATTCAAGTGCTGAAACTGAGGTCATTTTATTTCATATTTCTTGCAGAGTTTTTGGCTTGGGTGGATTGTACGTTCTTGGCCATTATTTTGGGCTCTTTTCATCAGTTTCCTTCTTGGGACTGCGTATTCCATCAACGTAAGCTGATATTATTATTAACAGGCTCATTTCCATCGACTTTAATCCTGCAATATGAAACTTGATTGCCAGTCATACATCACACAATGTTGTGCTATTTAAGTTAATTATATTCAGAAACTATCAAATATTTATATCCATATAACATATACACACCTTCTCAGTTGCCCATGCTAAGATGGAAGAGGTCTGCTCTGGTTGCAGCCATGTGCATCCTGGCCGTTCGAGCTGTCATTGTACAACTAGCATTCTATTTGCATGTGCAGGTACCTCCGAGCCCTTTTGCCAATTGACAAAACATGTCAAAGGGTTGCTGAAAAAAGTGTCATCTGTTATTCATGAAACTCACTTGCCATTTCAGCATCTACTAATAACCCGAATTTTGGTTGTTGTTTTGATAAATGCGCCAACTTGCAGACACATGTGTTCCAAAGACCAATTGTCTTCTCCAGGCCTCTGATTTTTGCTACAGCATTCATGAGCTTCTTCTCAGTTGTCATTGCACTATTTAAGGTACCGCTTCGGTTGACTGTGATCATTGATTATTCATTTACAATACCTTAATACTTGTGACAATTGTGAATAGGACATACCTGACATAGAAGGGGATAAAATCTTCGGCATCCAATCTTACACGGTGCGCTTGGGTCAAGAGCGGGTTAGTCATAATCCTCTAATTTCATTACACGACTTCCCTCTAAATGGGATCCACACATGTTCATCTACACATTCTTCAACAGGTCTTCTGGATTTGCATCGCCCTTCTTGAGATGGCTTATGGTGTTGCCATCTGCGTCGGGGCAATATCCCCCAGCCCATGGAGCAAACTCGTGACTGTAATCACCTTTTTTTTCTTTCTATACTAAATGCTCAATTTGGGGGATATGAACTTTTGTAACGGTCGCAAATTATTCATAAAAGCAATGGCGATTTGGTTTACAGTTTTCTCTGCGCTAAACAGGTACTTGGTCATACCGTAATGGCATCAATCCTTTGGCTTCGCGCAAAATCAACAAACTTAAAGAGCAAAACTGCTATCACCGCTTTTTACATGTTTGTCTGGAAGGTAATCCTAATCAAAACCATTGTCCAAAAATTCCTCGTACAGTTGTCAATTGTTGTATAAATCACCACTTGGATTTTTACACTGTAGTATAGTTTCTAATGGCTTTCCTTTCTGCAGCTCTTTTACGCCGAATACTTGCTCATCCCTCTGGTTCGATGATCAAAGCCTAACGCAGGAACAAGTTCCTCCGCCAGCGTTCTTGTTGTACCCGTTTTTGTACTGATTTTGTCGGGTTTGTCAGGTTAAGACTTGTAGATAAAAGGGCTCAATCAGTCAATAAATCCTCTGTTTGCCATTGGAGCGATATGATTGTCACTTGTCAGTATAGTTTTGTTAGTCAACGATGGTCAATGAAACCTTAACATTCAGAAGAAAACAACTTTTTTATTATTATTGTTTACTAATTTGTTTATTTTCCAAATTTATATTTAATTTTTAAAAATTGGGGAAAAATGGCAAGGGTTTTACAGAGGTTCATCTCCATATGCATCATTCCACTTTCCGATCAGAAAAATAATTTCCTGGCATCTTCACCACCGCATCTACTCCGACGGCGGCGGTAATGCTCAACTCATCCCTCAGCGCCACCCGTAGACTCTCCACATTGATCTTCCACTCCATTCATCCCCTCCGTCATTTCTCCAAACATCCCACTAATCGTATCATCATCCCACTTCCGATCGGCGTGAATTTCTTCTTTCGCGATCCGTTCCATTCCAGTTCGCAAACGCGCCGGAGCGAGTCGGACGAGCCGCGGAAAGGGGCATATTCGGAATTAGGAGAAACGTCGGAGGGTAATATCGTACTTTGGAAAAACGTTCTGACACTGCGTTTTGTTTGGTGAATGGTGGATAAAACCCTAGCCTGCGTTTTAAACACTTGTGTCCTTCATATCGTCATTTTCTCAGCTGAAGAGCGATCGATAGAGTGTAGTACTGCTGCCCGCGTCAAAATGGCTGATACTCCTGATATTGCATCGTTGTCACTTGGTGCCGGAGATGGGCCGAGCAAGAAGTAAGGACCGCCTTTGGTGGTGTTAGCGAATTTTGATGCAACTGACGGTATGCGGCGGTCAAGGGGTTTAATTGGGGGTTTTTTGTTATTTTGCAGTGCAAGGAAGAAGGAGGAGAAGATGAGGAAGAAGGAGGAGGAGAGGTTGAAGAAGGAAGAGGAGAAGAGAAAGAAGGAAGAGGCCAAGGTGAGATTTTTTTGTTTATGGTGTGGAGTTTGCTGTGTTCATTTGATGGTTTTGAGTACTTAGGATTGTAGGTTGATGTGTTCTTATGCCTTTTATTTCCAGTTATGGTATAAAGTTGAGTGCTTTGTACCAGATACATAGTTGCTGTAAAATAGTGTAAGGAAGTCTGTCTCTGTTCTTGTGGACTAATTACTGAGTGAAATTCTTTACTTGCCTCACCTGATCGTATTGGGTATGAGTGTTTTATTGAATGAAAGCTTTTGTGGTGTTTTGAGCATTTTTGTGCAGCTTTGAAATGTTTTCTGTGTATTGTAGGCTGCTGTGGGTGCCACCCAGCCAAAAAAGACTCAAGAAGCTGATGATGAAGACATGGACCCAACGGTATGGTTTTTTGTGTTACATTTATTTATCGGGCTGTCTCAATATCATCATTGCTTTGATTTGTATATAAGTGAGCTACAAAGGATAACCTCAATGCTTGCATGTTGATGGTTTAAACCTTTTTGCTTGTAGCAATATTTTGAAAATAGATTGAAAGTTCTTTCGGCGCAAAAGGAAGCAGGACAAAATCCGTATCCTCATAAATTTCATGTGGATATGACTGTTCCTCAATATGTGAAAAAATATGGAAATTTGAAAGATGGCGAACATCTTGAAAACGAAACCGTGTCTTTGGCAGGTATATAGATATATTGGAAATCATTCTAGTATTGCGGTTATTGTCTTGTTAGCTTACCTCTGATTTGCTCTCTTGTGATCTGTTTACAAGGGCGTATCATGAACAAAAGGTCTTCATCATCGAAGCTATTTTTCTATGATTTGCATGGACTTGGTGCCAAAGTACAATTAATGGCCGATGCCAGGTTTGGACCTCTTTTTATGCTTTATATAGAATCAAGTGGTATTCTGTCGTTCATCAGATTGATAGAGTAGGGAATGCTTTAAATACCAATGTGACTATGCCAGTTTTTATTGTTTTTTATGTATAGTAGTATCACATTGCTCAACGATGAATATTTTCTTTTACATGGCAGGACGTCTGATCTCGATGAAGCTGAATTCTCTAGGTTTCATGCTGGTGTTAAGCGCGGTGATATTGTCGGTGTCACGGGCTATCCAGGTTGAGATACTTAAAAACATATGTTTGTACTACATAGTTTATGGTGGCTTTTACTATGTGCATATTACATATCCTGAAAATTTCAGTCGGAAATCAAAATCTTGCTATTTATTACATAAGTGTGGGCCTATTAATATTTGTGGCCGGTTGTTTCTCTTTATGCAATTGTGTGTCTGTATCACTCTTTCCAGCTTCGAATATGCCCTGTAAGTGTTTATCAATCATGGATTCAAATGCTTTTTTGTACCTCCCCTTGTTTTGGCAATATATTTGCACTTATCACTATAACTATGTTCGCTGGATGCTGTTGCATTTTTATACAGAAAATGTCCTTGATTAATTGAAAAGTTTGTCGTGTCCGCTTACCGTAGTCAAATTTCTTTTCATTTAGTGAGTTGCTTCATTTTTATTTCATGAATGTGTCCAATCTTTCAGGAAAATCTAAAAGGGGAGAGCTGAGTCTCTTTCCTAAATCGTTCATTGTTTTGTCACACTGCCTACACATGATGCCCAGACAAAAAGCAGTTCCAGGGTCTGAAAATTCCAATGTAAGATCCGTCTCACTATCTGCTTAATTTTAATTAGTATATAAAATCTTCTGGGCTGATCAGTTTTCTATCTTCTGCAGAGATCGGAGGTGTGGACACCAGGGAGTGTTAGGAATCCTGAAAAATATATTTTAAGGGATCAGGTATTTGTAGTGGATAGTATGAAGCTGTTACTTGTGTACACTTATCATTGAATTGATGGATATAATGCATTCAGGTTTTCATAAATCCCCTAACTCAACTGTTTATCTAATTTTCCCAGCTGACCTGATATTTTGTGTAATGAAATGGACTTATCTTTTACCAATTGGTTTTTATGTGAGATTTATATTTTGCTGAATAGAAGTATTGGACCCAACTGTAAGCAAACTCTAAGCGATGCTTACTCAACCATCCCTCTTTGAGGAGGTATCTCACACTCTAGAATAGTAGGGGTTACAGCCTTAGTTGAAGTATAAGTATGTTTGTTTGTTTCCCAAATCGTGTTTTAGTTACAATGAACCATGCTTTTGTATCCGTTTATATATGGAGTTTGACTGATCCGTATCTCCTTTTGTCAGGAAACGAGATACCGTCAGCGCTACCTAGATTTAATGTTGAATGTGGAGGTTCAAGAAATTTTCAAAACCAGGCGCAAGGTCATGGCTTATGTCAGAAAATTTTTGGACGATCTTGATTTTTTGGAAGTGAGTTCCCTGATAGTTATTTCGAATATTCATACGTTTTTATTGTATTATCTCTTATATACCATTTCATGTTACATAGGTTGAGACACCTATGATGAATATGATTGCTGGAGGCGCCGCCGCTCGACCATTTGTGACCCACCACAATGACTTGAACATGAGGCTCTTTATGCGCATTGCACCTGAGCTGTATCTTAAAGAGCTAGTTGTTGGTGGACTTGAGCGTGTTTACGAGATAGGGAAGCAATTTCGAAATGAGGGAATCGATTTAACTCATAATCCCGAGTTCACTACATGCGAATTTTATATGGCCTTTGCGGATTATAATGATCTAATGGATCTCACTGAGCAAATGTTGAGTGGTATTCATGCCTTTCAGCCCTCATCTTCCTCCTTTCTTTAATTTATTCTAGGTTTGTTCTTATGTTCCATTGAATTTGCTTTAGGAATGGTCAAGGAACTTAGTGGTGGATATGTGATTAAATATCATGCAAATGGACTCAAAGAAGATCCAATAGAGATTGATTTCACACCTCCCTTCAGGTTAATTCCTTTTGGTGCTTGAACTTGCTTGACCAACCTTTTTTGGGTAAATGTTTAATGTCTGATCTATTTGATTTTTTGGCAGGAGGATTGACATGATTGAAGAGTTGGAGAGGATGGCGAATCTCCAAATTCCCAAGGATCTGGCAAGTGAGGAAGCTACCAAGTATCTGATAGATGCATGTGCCAAATTTGATATCAAATGTCCACCTCCCCAAACTACAGCTCGTCTTTTGGATAAAGTAAGACACATGTTTTGCTTCATATGGAGCTTCTTATCATAGCTCTCGCTTCTGATAAAAGAAAATATCTAATTAAAAGTTCTGGCATACTAATAGTACCTGTCTCTACATTATCGTAGGGTCCTGAATGGAGGTTTTCATATTTCAATGATACTTCTTGTCATGTGTATTAATGAGTCACTGTCTCTACTTGTAGCTTGTTGGTCATTTTCTGGAAGAAACTTGTGTGAACCCTACTTTCATCATTAATCATCCAGAGATAATGAGCCCGTTGGCCAAGTGGCATAGATCAAAACCAGGCCTTACAGAGCGATTTGAGCTCTTTATCAACAAACATGAGGTGCTTTCACAGACAAAAGCCAATTTTTTTTTAAAATCTCATCAATTTCAATTTTGACATTTATCTTTCTGTATAGCTTTGTAATGCATACACGGAACTGAATGACCCAGTTGTCCAGCGTCAGAGATTTGCTGATCAGCTCAAGGTATTACAAAATTTTCTGCACATTTGATTGCTTTGTGGTAATTTGATGACTAAAAAAGTTAAAATATATGAATGCCAGGACCGAAACTCTGGTGATGATGAAGCAATGGCTTTAGATGAAACCTTTTGCACTGCTCTTGAGTACGGGCTACCGCCTACTGGTGGCTGGGGTTTGGGAATTGATCGGTTGACAATGTTATTGACTGACTCGCAAAATATTAAGGTGCATCTCGTTTTAGTAGTATAAGAAATATTGACATAGTTGTTGATGTAGTATTTGACATCTTAGTTAGATAGTTATCTGATCCCAAATATTTATATAATTATTCAGGAGGTTCTGTTGTTCCCAGCTATGAAACCTCAGGATGAACCCGCTAGTAAAGGTATTAATTATTGTTCTTTTCAAGTATCAATCATACTTTTTGATTACCAAATTACAGAACCGCTACAAGTGGGTTCCTTGATTGAACCTAACTCCATGTTTTCATCGGCTTATCTGATTTTTACACTATATTATCTTGCAGCTGCCCCTGCTGTGGAGCCGACTCATTAGTTTGAACCGCGGATGACATGGCCTGATGGCCCTTATTGTGTATGTCCGAACACCCATTTTTGGCTTTAGAACATCTTACAAGATATATTTAACCGCCTCAACCAGGCCAGAATGGTTTTAGCTTGCCGTTATGCCTCTAAAACCTTGTTGGATTTCTAGTCAAAACAATATTTTCATTCAATGAAACTGAACAAAAGTTTCAAACATTCAGGGGGAACTGCAAGTTTGCTCTTGGGCATTTCATATATGCTTACCTTCCGCCAGAGTTTTGTTTGCTTATGTCATGTTTTAATCCGATATTCGTTACAAGGGAATCATGGTTTGAGATTGCACTCTATTTGTTCCAGGCTTCTCGAGAAGTATTGGTGTGCAAACATATAAGCCAATCTTATTATATTGTGATTTGGGGTCTGTAATTCTGCCACAGATGGAAATTGGAATTGAACACAGACATGCGTATATGTTGGAACACTCTTGGTGGACATTTCCCTAGTCCAACTTCTTCATGGATTGTTCTGTACTACTGCAAATGTTGGAGTGTTATCTGGATGTTCTTGGTTTCTTAATGTTTGCTGGCGCATATTGCCGGCACTTGTACTTGTCTATTACGGCCGGCAGCTGCAGTAACTTGGTGGCAGGTATCTGGACTTCTTCGTTTCTTCTGCTTGATTCGTATATTAAAAAACAATGTGGCTACTTCAGGATTTTACTTGTTTGTTTGGAAGGTAATCAAGCACCAAAATGTGCGTCTTAAATACATACACAGACACCGAACGAAATATGCTTTGTCTTGTTTTGTTAGTGTTTCTCCTTCTGACTATATAATCCCAAAAATTTATCTGGGGTTTATGTGTGTTTCTTTTTGTCTCTACAAAATTTTAAAATGCTTCTATTGAGCCCTCAAGTGTACAAGTAGCTCAATAGTTAGAGACAGTGTTCCAAAAATCTCCGCTTAGGCCCCACCTACGAATTCGCTCGATTAATCGATCATTAGAAGATTTGGAAGGTCACGCGATTTATAGGCGTTGAGCCGTAGTCTAGATCCGCCTAGTCGCCCTCTAAATCTACCTAAATGTTAACCAGATGACCAATTTCTTAACCAAAATGAAAAAAATTTCTTTATTTTTACGAAGTTTACATATGTCTGTATATCATTTTAATATTTGATAATTTATTAAAATATTTTTATTATCAGATTGTTTTATATATATATATATATATATATATATATATATATATATATATAGAGGAGTGTTCAAATGAGGACACCCAAATTTGGTAAGGACGTAGGGACAAATCTCATCCATTAGATCATCATCCATCTAACCCCCCCGTGCTTTGTGGGTGCGCCACGTGTCCAAGTACCCAAAATCCAATAAAGCAAATAGTAAAACCCACTACCAAAAAGCAAACAGTAAAACCCACTACCACATGTGACACGTGGCAGCTTGTGGATCATTGGATGAACCTCATCCAATGGCCAAGATTAGTCTCTACACCCTCACCATAAGACATGTCCTCAATTGAACGCCCCCTATATATATAGAGGAGTGTTCAAATGAGGACACCCAAATTTGGTAAGGACGTAGGGACAAATCTCATCCATTAGATCATCATCCATCTAACCCCCCCGTGCTTTGTGGGTGCGCCACGTGTCCAAGTACCCAAAATCCAATAAAGCAAATAGTAAAATCCCACTACCAAAAAGCAAATAGTAAAACCCACTACCACATGTGACACGTGGCAGCTTGTGGATCATTGGATGAACCTCATCCAATGGCCAAGATTAGTCCCTACACCCTCACCATAAGACATGTCCTCAATTGAACGCCCCTATATATATATATATATATATATTAAAATATATATCATAATAATATTTAAATGATTATTAATTATTAAAAATATTAAAAAAATATAAAATTGTAAAACTGATTAATCCCAGCCTAGATCCCGATTAATACTCAAAGACCCTTTCTGTTCGACTAGCGCCTAGCGTTTTCTACAACCGTGGTTTGAGACATAATGTGCAGTGCAAGTGCACAAAACTCTCAGCTAGAAGTTGAGCATTTATATAATGCTTCTAACTTAAGTATGTTCCATTAGAGGAGCGCTCAAATGAGAACCCATTTAAATTCGAGAACTTGAGACTCTAACTTTCACCTTCCAAAATGCAAGATGTATTTTCCAATATGTATTTTGGTGGTGACACGTGTCCTATGTGCATTTTTCAAGATGCATTTAATGCAAAGTTAAAGCCATCTTTTTTTACTTTAATTTTTGCACATGTGTCATATGCATATTCTTTTTTTTCTTTTTATAAAACTGGACGGGCCAGCGATTTTATTAATGAGGGGAGGATCAAAAAGCCTGATCCGGGGCTACAAAAGAGGAGTCCTCAAGTGACAGGAACTTGTTATAGAACCTAGCTCCTTAAAAACACCGAACAGACTAGGAAACAAAAGGAAAAAACCATACAAGCAGGAGGGCCAAAAAATCGACTACAAGCGAACTATAATGATGGTTAATATTGGAACGCCTGGCGGCTAACGGAGGGGACCTGGGCGTCATCTCGAATGAGGAGCAGCGGATGAAGGGGCGGAGTTTCATGAAGGGTAGGGAGGACGCTCCTACGGGAAGCTAAGCCCTGATGATCACTGAAGGCTAAGGCAATGGCTGGGTTGTTAAGACTGGGGGGCACTTGGTGGCTAGTCAGCCCATTGACACTGGCGAGAAGCTGTCGATACAGGTAGGAAATGTCCCAAGGCCTGGAGTCTTCCTCCCTAGAGTTCAGGAGGGAAGCCTGCGGGTGGGAACTCTGAAGGTGGCAAACCGACCAGCAGTTGACCCTAAGCACACGGGTGGCCTCACGGCGGAAAAAGATGATTTCTCGCACGTTAGAGGACCGGGGAAAACTGGAGGCGAAAGCTTTGAGGACAACCCCTGAGTTGATCCTAAGAATAGCTCCACCATGACAATGAGTGTCAAACACCGCGATGGCGAAGTTCATACTCACACCTTGCCAACCCGGCTTCCACCGACGAGGCTGTAACTAGTCTAGGCAAAGGCCAGGTTTAGTGGCATGAAGAAGGTGAGAGATCCATTTTTGCATGCTCACGTGCAAGGGGGTAACGATGTCATCATGTCTAACGCAGTTACGGTAAAGCCAAATGTCCCATAAACCGCAGCAATAAGCGCCAAGAGGGAGCCAATTTTTAGGGTCCTTCGAAGACGATCTTCTGAGGTGGACGATAAGACCTTTAGCTGACTGGATGGAAGGGTCTCCGAGCTTGGAGGTGATAAAATCACTTAGGTTTTTGCCCCACTGCTCTTGAAAGAAAAGATGGCGGCTGGATTCGGAAGAGGAGTTGCAGCAAGAGCACTTGGAAGCCATCGAGATGCCCATTTGACTAATACGGTCATCTGTGGGAATAGCCTGGTTGATAGGCCGCCAAATGAAGATGACCACTTTTGGGGGAAGCCAAGAATTCCAGACAGATTTGGGCCAGATCAGCATAGGGAGATGCGTGCGAAAGGTGTCCATGAAGACTTTGATAGAAAAGATGCCTGAAGAGGAACCCGTCCAGACAAGCCTATCATCGGCATGGGAGAGCGTAATGCCATCAAGATACGATTGGAATATAGGGCTGCTAGCTCGCCTGAGATCTTCTCTGAGAGGAGGGGAGGAGATAATGGTGCGCATGGGAAGGTCACACAGATTACTCGGGATGCTGAGGCCACACGAGCTACCCCAAAGACCAGCATTGATATTACCACGCCCAATGATCCATTTGGCTTGGTTCTGGAAAATGGGGATCAGATGATTGAGGGATTTCCAAAGCTGAGAGCCATCTTTGTCGACCTGATACTTTGCTCTGTTGAAGCGGGCCCAGAGCGAGTCGGAGGAGATGTAAGCCCAGACGAGCTTACCTTGGAAGGCAAGCTGAATATCAGCGAGCGGTTTAATGCCAAGGCCCCCAGAAGATTTGCTCCGGCAAATGTGCGCCCAACTGATCCAGTGCCTCCTTTTCTAGTTGTCATGATCCCAAATGAAACTAGCCATTAAGCTCTCTATACGCCGAAGGATGGTCTTGGGAACAGGAAGGCAAGCGACTACGTGCAAAGGCATGGAGCACAGGACTGCGTTAACCAAAATAGCACGACCGGCCATAGAGAGGTGGTGCCGCATCCACCCAGAGATTATGTCCCGGACTCTGTCAATGAGATAATCAAAGTACTCAATTTTGGCTATACCTCGAAAAAGCGGGGCTCCCAAGTAAGGGACCGGTTCGGAGAAACCAATGAGGTCTAAGATGTCTTTCTTTCGGACAGACCGAATGTCTTTGGAGGAGAAAATCAAGCTCTTCTGATTGTTAAGGGCTTGGCCTGAGATAGCGCAGAAGTCCGTAATAAGGGCCTTCACCTGAGTGAGGGAAGATTTAGAGTCGTTGGTGAAGAGGAGTAGATCATCCGCGTAGAGAAGATGATTAATGATCAGGTTGGGGCACTTAGCTTCATAAGGCAGGATATGCCCAACTGAGACTTTAGCATTGAGTTGCCGAGAGAAACATTCCATGGCAATGACAAAAAGAGAAGGGGATAGGGGATCCCCTTGTTGAACACCTTGGGTCGATTTAAGGAAACCATAGCTAGCGCCTTTCCAAAGAATAGAATACCAGCAGTTGGATATGCATCTGAACACCATATCGCACCAACGATTGTCAAAGCCAAGCTTCCGGAGGGAACTAATGATATGAAGCTCCAGGAGACGCGGTCATAAGCTTTAGCCTTATCAAGCTTCATAATAACATTTCCTCCTCTCCTTTTGGCGTGTAATTCGTGAGTGAGGTCATGCGCGAGGCCAATATTCTTGTGGATGTTACGCCCATGAAGAAAACCAACTTGCTCGGGGCTGATGATTTTGTCAAGCATTTTAGAGAGGCGGGAGTTGAGGATCCGAGCAACAACCTTGTGACCAAAGTTGCAAAGGCTGATCGGCCGGAGCTGGGTGATGGCAGTGACATTGAGGACTTTTGGAATAAGGGTGAGGAGGGTGGTAGACCAGGCAGTAGGCATTTGAAGGCCTTCAAAGAAACCCTAGACTGTCCTAGTGAAGTCCTCCTTTATGGTGCTCCAGTGAAAAACAAAAAATTGCCCAGTGAACCCGTCCGGCCCCGGGGAGCTATCACCATTCATTTTGCTGATCTCATCGAGGATGTCCTTCTCCGTAGGCAACGAATTGAGAGACTCATTTTCAGCTTCAGAAATGATCGGAGTTATGAGGTTCATAAGGTGGTCCGGAGGGGGCGGCGTGTGACCTTGGAAGATAGAAGCGAAATGCGAGGCTGCGACATTGCCTATAATGTCTGGGTCACTGGAAAATGAATCATCGCCCATGTCAAGATTCACGGAAAGGCCTCTGCCTCTAGCTTTCAAGGCTGTATGAAAAAGGGAAGTGTTTCTATCCCCTTGCTGAATCCAGGCCATCTTCGCTTTCGCTTGGAGGAGATCAAGCTGGGAGACCTCTAAGTCATTTAGCTCAGCTTTAAAATTGCCTAAGGTCCTAGCCTTTTCACTGTTCCATTGATTCTGGGTGTCATGCTCGAGGACTGAAACTTGAACGTTGAGTTGCTTGATTTTTGTATGAATGTTACCAAAAACTTCCCAATTTCAGCTTTTAAGGAAACGCCTCAACCTTCTGAGTTTGAAGGCGAAGTTTAGGTGGGGGTTGGCAATGAGCTGACCATCCCATTGAGCTTTGACAATCTCCTTGAAACCATGATGTTTGTGCCACATTTTCTAGTAATGAAATCTAGAGCGACGAGGAGAAGGTTCACAAGAGTGGAACAGCAGGGGGCAATGATCCGAGCAAACTCTAGGTAAATGAGTGACCTAGACCGAAGGGAATTGTGTGAGACCTTGGACATTTGCAAGGATACGATCAAGCCGCTGCCAAACTTGATTCGGGGCCTGATGATCGTTGCTCCAAGTAAAGGGATTGCCAGAGAAGCCTAGGTCAGTAAGACCCGCACGCACTTGGAAGATATTAAAATTGATCATGCTACCATCATCTATACGGTCTCCCCCATCCTTTTCGGACCAGTCAGAAATAGCGTTGAAGTCGCCCAAGACAAACCAAGGGCCCTCCAAATTCTGCCCATCAAGGACGATTTCATCCCAGATCTGATGCCTAGTGTGAGGATCATGAGTTCCATAGACATAGGTCCAATAGGTGACCATTCCATCCTCATTGGAGACCATCTTACAAGACACACATCGATTATGCCAATGGATGTCCGAGACAGTGATCTCCGAAGACCAAAATAACCAGATATGGGTATTAAGAGGGTTACCCTGCGCAAAGTTAGAAAAACCTAGGCTACGAGCTTGCCTTTCTATATTAGAGCCATCGGATTTGGGTTCCAAGATAGCAATCATTTGGGGATGATAAGTTTGAATCAAGTATTTAAGGTGAGCAAGAGTACCTTTGTTGACCAGACCCCGAACGTTCCAACAGAGCGTAGCTATCATTGAGAAACTTTGGGGGGTTGGGAAGTAGCTGGTCCAGAGGACAGACCTTTGGTCTTGCGTTTGGTGCTTTTAGTTTTACGTTTGGTAACAGGGAAGCCCTGAATGGGTTGTTGGGCGCCTTCCCCATGATCATCATCTCCAGGGATCGTAGCTATCTGATTCAATTCTGATGGCAAGGGCTGACCATCCTCAGAATCTCGGTTCGAAGGTATGGCCGTTTGAGAAACTCGCGTTCCTTTTCCTCAAGAGGATTTTTGGGCTGGCGATTGAAAGGTAGTCGTGGCCGACATGATGAGGTCCAGGTCAACACCAGATTTACTATGAGTGACTGCATGGGCGGTGTTGTTACGTGCGTCTGCATGGGCTTCGAGCACGTGAGAGGGACCGTGCGCTGAGTCAATGCCTTCCGCCACCGAGGACAAAGGCTGGACTGTCTCGATTCCAGAGTCAATGAGGATACCTTCTGCGGATGGAAGAAGGCTGGGAGAGGGTTCCTTTTCCGGACCAGTTCCCAAGGTTTGCTGTATTTGTGTATCATTTGAGGTCAACGCCGTTAGAGGACGGGATTCCTTCTCTGGGTTTTCCTTGCAAGGCTCATTGATCGAGGAAGGCTTGTTTGCATCTGAATTTTCAGTGTTGCAGGTCTGATTAGTAGCAGCATCAGGCAGAGGTGGAGGGGCGTGTTCTTCCCGTTGAGCATTGTTTTTCTTCCCTTTCCTCTTTTGGACAACCTGCCAAGGTACTTCCTTTTCGATGGTAGTACCTATATGCATCCCTTTTGTCTTCGGTTGTGACATGACATCCGTGCTTTTGGTGTGACGACCTAGGTCAGCAGGCTTGGCTATTGGGAGCCCAATGTCATCCTGCGCCTCCCATATGCGGTGCTCCTCTTCTTGCTGGCGTCTGACCTTCCGACAGTTTTGAATGGAATGATCATGAAGTTTACATTTTACGCAATATTCAAGCCTATTTTCATATACGATCGCCTGTAAGAATCCGGACTCCACTCCGGTTGAGATCCAGATCTCCTCCGGGAACTCCTTTAGCATGTCTAACTCCATACATACTCTTGCAAAGTTGGGGTTTGTTAGTAGACGCGTACGGTTGTCAACCGCCAGGAATCTACCGAACGAAGAAACAATGGCCTTGATATAACCCGGGTTGGTGAGTTCCGGGGGAAGATTCATCAAACGAACCCAGGACGTGGTGGAGGTCGGCTTCTGTTTGGTGCTAAAATTTTTGGACCACCGAAAGATCTTGAAAAGAGAGATCGATTTTCTCAAGGGATGCGATAGGATTTTCCGAGCGTCTACTTCAGTTTCCAGCACGATGAGAATGTGTTTGGCGTCCAGAGCACCAATGGAGCAGCGACCGGTAGGTTTCCATGTGGATAAGAAACACTGCCGGAGTTCTTGAATGCGTGGACGCCCGCCAGTAAATTTTGCCACTAGAGCACGTTTCAGATGGTCAAGCCCACTTGGAGTTCCGATGCAGAGAAAGACTGGTTTGTTATCTTTCAGGCCGTATTGTCTTGTGGTGAGTTGAATAGCCGAAAAACTGCATTCGTTTTGGGCTTGGGTGACTGCCGCAAAGGTCTTACCGCTGGTGGAGGCGGCACCCAGAGGTGGAGGGGCATTATTCCCGTTAGCAGTTCCTTCGGCTGATGGGGAACCCCCAGGGTCTGGAGGTTGATTCTCCGAAGCCATGGGCTGAGATGGGGGATTGAGAAATCTAGAGAGAAGGAGGAGCTTTTTTTTACCCGAGCCCGAAAGTGACCTTCCATCATATGCATATTCAAAGATGTATCATAATATAATGGTGAGATTTTGATTCTCAAGTTCTCGAATTTTTAAGGGTTCTCAACAGAACGCTTCCCTATTCCATTAACTATCACACATGTTATCAAGCCAACAAGATAGTACTAAGATGCTACAATATTTACATCTCACAAAACCTCATGTTCTTCTAATATTAAACTACCCTCAATAATTTTGTATCCATTAATTTAATTAATTAGACTAATCTATCAAGTTGAAAATTTTAGCTCATATTAAAAAAAAATTGATCCACATAATATCATGGCTCGACGACGACATAAAATTACATTTCCATCGCATTATAAATTCTTTTCGTGCCTCATAAATACGGCTATGCCCCAAAAATGACTATAGTATTATAATATAATAGGGAAGAAACAAGAGATGATAAAAATGTGTATGAGAATTGTATTCTTGTTTTTCCATCATACTTTACAATGGCATCTATTTATAGATTACATGAAGGCTAATGAAAGGGCATGTCCTTTAACACAAATGAATGGAGGTATAATGGAGTGATCTAAATGAGTCTAACCAAAGGTTAGACAACCAAAGGTTAAGTGTGCATTCACAATTCCATAATATCATAACACTCCTCCTTGAATGTACACTCCTTATTCGGTGAACTGCCTCGTTAAAACCTTGACCTGAAAAAAACCCAAAAAGGGATAAAAATCAAGTTAAGGAAAAAGAGTACAGTTATAAAACTCCCCTCAAGCTGTCAAGTCCTTCAGACTGCACATCCCGATGTCATTTACAAGTTTCTTAAAAACTCTTGTCGGTAACGACTTAGTGAACAAGTCTGCCAAATTCTTGCTGGATTGTATTTGGCAAATGTTGATCTTCTCTTCCACTTGAAGCTCGTGAGTGGAGAAGAATTTAGGAGATATGTGCTTTGTTCTATCACCTTTAATGTTGGACCCTTTGTGTTTTGATGATAACAAACACTTAGCTAATAATTGACTTGAGTATGCAGAAATCACACTGTCTGACAGAAACGATAACCGGACATCTCTGAGAGAGCTCAGCGCTACGAGAGAGATGAGATCTACGAGAGAGATGGGATCTGCGTGAGAGACGAGATCAGCACCGACTTTGGATCGGATCAGGGAAGATATACTCGAGATACAAATTGAAGATATACGAGTATATAAGCGCAATATTTGACGAGAGATGTTGATATCGGTATATACACAAGATATACGATTCAATATTATGACGGGAAGATACGCGCCAGATTTGGAAAGGAAATAAGTGACAGGGTTAAGATATGGAAATATCTTAACCAAATCATATCTGCTGGATAGCAATCGGATCTGAGACAGAGATCAGATCTGCCAAGTGAAGACGACTATAAAAGGAGGAGGATTCTTCAGTCCTAAGTTCGACTTTTTAGAGAGAGCAATCAGAGATTGAAGAGACGATCAATTCCGGAGCTGACGAAGTGCTGCTGTGTGCGGACAAGATCAAGATCGAGTTAGGTGATATTAGAATTGAGTAGAACTGTTAACTGTCACTGAGTGAGACAGGTTGTAACGTTCTACAAGCATATTCATTAATCAATAACATCGCTCTTGAAGCCCTTCTGGAACTGTCCAGAAGGCAAGTGGTTTTCAGCCTGTTGCAAGGATTGAAATAAGGTTCCACTCTAAATCTGTGAGCATTTACTTTCCGTACTATTTCCTGTACTTGTGATAATTTCCGCTGCCATCTGTCTGAGGGATACCACTCTGGGATCTCCCTCACATAGACGGCTAACCTAACGATCCAACATTTAATATATCCCTCTTTGATTTGGGCGATGCAAGCAGCATTATCCTCATATATTACTGTCGGGCTCTGTTTGCCTGATACTAATCCACAAGGGGTCTTGACATGGTTGATAAATGACATAAGCCAAACACATTCTCGTCCAGCTTCGTATAGTGCAATTAGTTCTGCATGGTTCGATGATGTGGCTACCAAGGTCTGTTTTGTCGAACGCCATGAAATGGCAGTTCCTCCATACATGAATAAGTACCCAGTTTGTGAGATAGCTTTATGTGGGTCAGACAAATAACCCGCATCGGCATAACCAACCAATTCACCATTTTTGTACTCCATTTGTTCCTTTGAAAAATAAATCCATATCACTTGTTCCACGAAAATAACGTAGGATGTGTTTAACACCGCTCCAATGTCTTTTAGTGGGCGATGAACTATATCTTGCAAGTAAATTAACTACAAATGATATGTCTGGTCGGGTATTATTGGCAAGGTACATTAAAGCCCCAATTGCACTAAGATAAGGTACTTCTGGACCTAAAATCTCTTCATTGTTTGACTGGGGACGAAAAAAGTCCTTTTCGATGTTGAGTGATCTTACTACCATCGGCGTACTTAATGGGTGTGCTTTATCCATATTAAAACGCTTTAGAACCTTCTCGGTGTAATTTGATTGATGGATAAAGATTCCATTATTTTTATGTTCGAACTGCAGGCCGAGATAATACTTGGTAGTTCCTAGATCTTTCATCTCGATTTCCCTTTTCAAATAATTTGCTGCTAATTGGATCTCTTCTGGAGTTCCAATTACATTTAAGTCATCAACGTACACAGCTATGATTACAAAACCCGATTCTGTACGTTTTATAAAAACACATGGGCATATTTGGTTATTGATAAACCATTGCGCTAGTAAATATTCACTGAGGTAATTATACCACATCCGACCAGATTGTTTCAGCCCATATAATGATCTTTTTAATTTAATGGAGTACATATGACGAGGCTTCGCTTATAATGCTTCAGGTATTTTTAATCCTTCTGGGATTTTCATTTATATATCTTTGTCTAACGACCATAAAGGTATGCAGTTACCACATCCATGAGTTGCATGTTGAGTCGTTCGACAACGGCCTAAGCAACTAGAAACCTTAGAGTTGTTGCATCCACTACAGGTGAATACGTTTCCAAATAATCAATTACAGGTTTCTGCGTAAAGCCTTCTGCAACCAGTCTAGCTTTGTATCTTGCGACTTCATTACGTTCATTACATTTTCGTACGAACACCCACTTATAGCCAACTGGTTTCACACCTTCGGGTGTTGGAGCTACAGGTCCAAAAATACCGCGTTTATTCAAAGAGTTCAACTCTGCTTGAATTGCTTCTTTCCAGCTCTCCCAATCATCTCGAAGTCGACATTCATATATGGTTTGGGGATCATTGTCATCTTCTCCAATGACCTCTAGGGCAGCCGAATAAGCAAAGATATCATTGAGATTTACCTCATCTCGATACCAACCCACACCAGTGTTGGCATAATTGATTGACATTTCAAAATTGTCATCAATATCTTTGTCTTTATTTTCAGTTTCCTTAGGTAAAGACTCTTCAAGAGTCCTTACTTCATTAATGTTCGTATTTGACATCTCGACATCCGTTTTACATCTTGCGTGTTCTTTCCTCTTCCAGGGAACTATATCCTTAGACCCCAATGGTCTCCCACGCTTTCGATGTACTTGAGAATCACTTGCAATATTTTTGTTTGGAGTTACTACAGGAATCTCCAAACGAGCTGGTGCATTTTCAGTAGGTATATGTGACTTTGTCACTTTCTTGGCATCAGTAAACGCATCTGGTAGCCACTTTGCTACATTTTGCAAGTGTATTATCCGTTGAACTTCATGTTCACTTTCATTTGTTCTCGGATCTAAGAACGACAGAGAAGGTGTATTCCAAACAACCTCATTATTAATCTCCTTTTCTTCTCCCTTAAAATTGGGAATTTTGATTCATCAAAATGACAATCAGAATATCGAGCTCTAAATAAATCACCAGTTAATGG
Organism: Rhodiola chrysanthemifolia; assembly: GCA_033675395.1. Taxonomy (NCBI): domain Eukaryota; kingdom Viridiplantae; phylum Streptophyta; class Magnoliopsida; order Saxifragales; family Crassulaceae; genus Rhodiola; species Rhodiola chrysanthemifolia. The sequence continues at coordinate 26,560,526 of CM066205.1, forward strand.
CTCTAGATATTTGATAATTGATGGGGACACAAACCCCACATATATTCTCAACCTCCTTTGTGGCCCCATTTTGGTTCGTTGTGGGGAAGAAATAGGGACATAGACCGCGCAACCAAAAAATTTCAAATATGAGATATCAGGCTCTCTTCCAGAAATAAGTTGCAAGGGTGAATACTTATTATGAGCGGTCGGTCGAAGTCTTATCAAAGCTTCTGCATGCAAAATTGCATGTCCCCAAGCAGAGGCGGGTAATTTTGACTTCATTAGCAATGGTCTTGCTATTAATTGCAACCGCTTTATCAACGACTCTGCTAGGCCATTTTGTGTATGAACATGAGCTACTGGATGTTCAACCACTATACCAATTGATGTACAATAGTCATTGAATGACTTTGATGTAAATTCTCCTGCATTATCTAGCCTGATTCTTTTGATTGGTTGATCAGGATAATGAGTCGTTAACTTGATTATTTGGGCTAAAAGCCTTGCGAACGCAACATTTCGCGTTGAGAGTAGGCTTACATGTGACCATCGTGTTTAAGCATCTATCAACACCATAAAATATCTAAATGGTCCACACGGTGGTGTTATTCGTCCACATATGTCACCTTGAATTCTTTTAAGAAACATAGGAGATTCTGCGTTTACTTTTGTTACAGACAGCCTTGTTATAAATTTGCCAAGTGAACAGGCCGTACATGTCAAGTCGCCCTTTGGGAGGATCTTCAGGTCCTTAAGTGGGTGTCCGTGTGAACTTTCAATGATTCTCCAGGTCATTGTTTCACCAGGGTGACCGAGTCTATCATGCCATAAAGAAAATAATTCCTTGTCAACTAACTTCAAGTTAGTGACTTTATACACTTCAATGGGGTAGATTTGCGTGCCATATAAACCAGACGCATGTGCTCTCATTTTCTCTAAGACTTGCTTCTGGCCAGTCTTATAAGATACAAGAAGTAGGTACTCAATACCATCTTCACACATGGTTTCAACATGAAAATCATTTCTTCGAATATCTTTGAAACTGAGTAAGTTTCTTTGCGATTCACTTGAGTACAATGCATCTCTAATGTTTATTCTTGTTCCTTCGGGTAACAAGATATAAGCTCTTCCGGAGTCTTCTATAATACTACTCATTCCATAGATACTATTTAAACTTCGGGTTTTTCAATATAGTATGAGTAGTGGCACTATCAACGAGACATAGCTCCCCACCATTGATATTTCCGTTGGAAAAACAACATGCACTACTACTGGAGTACAATATTGATTCATTCTATAAAGAAATATAAACAATATATATGACTAATTGAAATAGAATTTAACTCTTGACAAATCATAATAAATAAAATAACTTCAGTTACGGAAATTAAATCTATGTCATTAAAACCGAATTTAAAAAGTAACTACAAACAGGAAAAATAATCATGTTTCATGTATTACTGCAGGAGTACAAAGTTGATAACATGAGAGACGAATAATCATTTCTCTAATTTATTGATGAGTCGTATTTATACGACGCGTCGAGTCAATTACTCCCATTTATTTCGACACTTATTTATGCGAACAATTACTTTTTAGTGTTGTTTTGCATTTCAGGTGTTTCGGGAGCCTTGGAAGGAATACGCGCTTAAAGACGGCATTTCGGTGCCAAATACATCACATGGAGTTCGTGGAGATCGACTCGAGAGCCCGAGCCAAGAATGACGAACTGTCCAAGGCAAGCTACTCATAGAGGATCGCGGACGCAGGCAAGTTTAAGAGGGTCGTCCGCGGATGGTAACCTTCTCGTGACCCGCGGAGCTAAAATGTGCAGCGTCCGCGGCTGACGTCAGCAAGTCGAGATTTAGAAGCCTGGCCAGAATGAAATTGGAAACTAAACTTTCTTAAAAATTAGGGTTTCTGATCTAAAATCACTCCTGCAAAATCCCAGAATTGAAGAGACGGCTCGAGAGAAGATCAAGCTTTCTACAAGAGAGAAGAGAATTTCTACTACTTTCATCGCAAAAAAATATTTGTTTATGATTCCCATGACTATGAGTAGCTAAATCCCATTGTATTCGGCTTAGGGTTAATATATTGTGACGAACGTTTTGAGGCTTGTGCTTAATGCTATTTATGTTCTACTAGTTCTTGTGCTTATTTTCTTGGATTATATTGAGAAGCTAAGTAGATACTTGCAATGGTGAAACTTAGTTGAATGATTTAATCCTCATATTTGCTGCTCGTCAATACTGAAACGTTGAAACAAGTAGTTGCACATTAACTTGATATTGCCTGAAACGAATGTATCAAGTTTGCTAGAACTAGAAGCCTATGCCCTGAAACGGAATTAGGTTGTGGTGTAAGTGCTTGAAACGGCCTTACTTTAGGTTATAACCTGAAACGGAAGTAATCACGCTTAAAAACATTAGTTAGATCATTCATAGCCGAGGATAAACAAGTCACAATATAAACCCCTTAAGCCGGATACTTTTCTCTCATAGAATTCTCTCAGTATTATAGCTTTTATTTTCTCGTGCACTTTTCACGACAACTGCTTACAAACCCCAATCAATTTTGTTCACAGAACGACTTGACCAACACCAGCTCTCTAGGGTTCGACCCTTGCTTGCCACTTTACTAGGGTTCTCGCAAGGAAACTATAAATTCAAATTTGCAGGTCAAACGACGCCTGTCAAATTTTGGCGCCGTTGCCGGGGAGCTGCGCTTCGGTGAAGTTGTTTCTTTTTGTTTTTATTTTCTTTTTTATTTTTATTGTTATTTAGTTATTTTTTCGTGCTTGCTACTTGTTTCACCATGTCTCACGCAGGTAGCCAGATTGGTGAGAACGTCCGCAACAATGAGATCGAGCCAGTCAATGAAAACGAGGAAGTAATTCCTCCATTCTATAATGAGCCGGAACGAGAGTTACATGCTCGCAACAGGGCGAATAACGCAGCAAGGCTAGCTCAACAACTGAACCAGAGGGGACCTGTTGCGCAGAATGGTGCTGATGCGAGGCAGCCGCCTCCTCCACAACACCCGCTACGGCAGCCTCTCATCAGGGAAGAGTATGACGAAGAATACTACTATCGAGAGCCCACCATGGAAGAACTGTCTGCCCCGAACTTCCGGAACCAGCCATGGTGCATCTACGAAGGGCCTGAGCTAGAGGCAATAGTGGTTAACACGGCAGTCGTGCATCATCTACCCCAAGTTCTCGGGAAGCCAGTGAGAGTCGGCCACCACACATCTGCAGCGTTTCCATGGCATCTGCCAGAACCTTCGGCCACACGGAGTCGAAGTAGAGGACTTTAAGCTGAAAGCCTTTTACTTCTCTTTGACTGATGCAGCTAACGATTGGTTTCTTTCTTTGCCTTCAGGTAGCATCCAGACATGGGACCAGATGCAGAAAAAGTTCCTGGCCAAGTACTACCCAGCCGCTAGAGCAATGCAGGTTCGCAAGCAGCTACAGGAGCTTAGACAAGGGCCTAACGAGTCAATGTACGACTACCTAGAAAAGTTCAACAAGTTGGAACAGAGCTGCTGCAACCTCGGACTCCCAGAGAAGCTCATCATAGAGTACCTGCTCGATGGCCTGAGACCCCTGGACAACATGCTGCTAGACGCCTCGGCTGGAGGCACAATCATGAACCTTCCCCTAGGTCAAATCAGGAAGCTGATCGCCGACGTGGCTGAAAATGCAAGGTTCAGAGAGGAAACCAGTCGGCAGGATGAATTCAGCAGGACTAGGAACATCTCAAAGGCTGAAACTCCACCAGCTTCTGACGAGCTAAAGGAATTAAGGGAGATGGTGAAACTGCTGGTAACTAATCAGGTAGCTCCGGTGAAGGCGTGTGAATTCTGCTCTGCAACTACTCACAAAACAGATGCGTGCCCTAGCCTGCAGAAGGAGGAACACAGAGGCGTAAATGCTGTAGGGGGTTATCAGCACTATGACAACCGCCCGCAACAGCAGAAATTCGGGCTAGCAGCTAACGGGTTCAGCTGGAGAGACAACAATGATAATACTACGAAGGAACCAGCCCAGCAGTCCCAACAGCAGCAGCAGTATTATCGGCCTCCGTATCGTCAACAACAAGGCAGCTACAACAATCAGGGTCAGTTTCAGCAGCGAGAGCAGAACTACAACCAAGCAGGCCCTAGTAATCAGAATTCCAGCAAGTCTCTGGAGGATATAGTGATAGAGCTGGCAACTAGCACCCAGCAGTTGGCCACCACGGTACATCAAAATCAGGCCAAGAATGATGAAACTTTAGCAAAGCTGGGTAAACAGATGTCAAACCTCGCCACAACGGTCTCCGAGCTTAAGAACGACCCAGGGCGACTTCCCTCGCAGACAGTGCCTAATCCGAGAGGGAATGTCAGCACATTGGCAGTAGTGGATGTGGACGTAGCACTTAAGGAGTCTGCATATTGGGTGAACAGGATGCTCGCGGTTGGTAGGCACATCGAGGCAGAAAATAGCGAAATAGAGGCCGACTCAGACCAGATCGCGGATGACGTGCACTTTAGCGCCATCCGCGGTCCGCTAAAAAGCATAACACCCGCGCCCGTAAAATATGAAGAGACCGCGGTAAAGCAGTTGACCGCGGATGAAGAGCATGTTAGAGCCGCGGATCAAGAACAAGTTAACGGTCCGCGGGAACACTTAAAGTGTTCATCACCCGCGACCTGGTCTGTCGAATGTACTGAAGCTGATATTTTTCCTTCATTTTCTATGCAGGTAATAGCTCCGGATGACCATATGATCGACAAGGATGGGCTAGGAAGCATGTTGGAAGCGAGGCATGAGCGAAACGACCCAATGATGGAGCGCCCGATTGCAGCAAGTTATGAGGCACCGCCTGGAAAGAGTAAGGACCCAGGTGCCTTCACAGTCACCTGTGGTGTTGGTGAGACACTTATACATCATTGTTTGATCGATCTAGGCGCCGCTATTAATGCCATGCCTTATTCATTATATTGTTCTTTGAAATTGGGACCATTGAAACCTCCTAAGCTATTAGTAGAGTTAGGAGATAAATCATGTATTCGTCCTGTTGGTTTGCTAGAGGATCTAACCCTCCGAGTAGGAGACCTTGTTGTTCCTGCAGATTTCTATGTCTTGCAGATGGGAGATGCTAGAGACGATGATCCTCCAACGCTTATCTTGGGGCGGCCATTCCTCTTCGCCACCAAGGCCAAGATTGACATGGGCTCAGGCTTATTGTCACTCGCGTATGGTGGCAAGGCATCAAATTTCCACATCTATGAGGATGCCGACCGTCCGTGCATGAAGAAACCACCGGATATCGTGAATACATCATGCCTTGGTGCCCTAATTCCAGACCCACCAGACGAGACAGGCTGTGCAGCTGGGCTAGTAGCTATGATCAAGGTGTCCTCGCAGACTGAGGAGGATGTGAAGGCGAACCCGCCTGATCGATTGAGAGCAGATCTGAGCACACCATTACATGAGGATTTCGGGCAGATTGAAGGAGTAGCTGAGGCGAAATTTGACCTCACACGTCCATGGGATCCTAACTTGTGATTCCTAAAGAGGTAACGTCGAGCCAACGACGTAAAACAAAGGCGCTCGCAGAGAGGCAGCCCGGCAAATTTTTCAGTTTTTCATTTTTTCTTTTATTTCGTTTTTCCGTTCGTTTGAGTCTTTATTCGTGTTGTCACATTGTCTTTGGAAAAGGAGAGCGTTTTTATGCAGGAAACGGATGCAACTCAGAGCAGGTCGCGGACCACGTGCACATTATCCTCCGCGGATGCAGTTCAGTTTAAGTGTTGACCGCGGCGGTAAAATGAACTTGATCCGCCGTTGACCGTTGACCAACGTTGACTGACTCGTTGACCAGAATTCTCATATTCACACGACGAAACGAGGGGAGTATCTGTTCACTTTGATCTCTTCCTTTTCCTATATGTTTGTGTGTCTTGCATAGTCTGTGTCTTTGAATTTAAGTTGTGCCGTGAGGACACGGCTTGGTTCAAAAGTGTGGGGTGGGAGAGTCAGTCTGTTGTGTCAGCATATTTATTTGTCTTGCATATGTACTGTGTCAACACGTTTCCCTTTATAATAAAAAAAAAATTTCCCTCTTCTGTTCTTGAATATGCAGTATTGAATGTTGATGTGAAATAGATGAGCTGATTAGATGCATTTCTCTCGTGAAATTTGAATTATGTTTTTACTGGTGAATTTAACCTACTACGTGTCCTTTTGAGTTGAGATAAACAGGGATGTGGAGTTGATAGAAATGTCCTAGAGAGACTTGACGAAGCATTCAAAGGATCGGATTTCTATTTATATGGTTATATGGATTTCGTGGAGGCTAGCACTTCGAGGCTACATGGTTGAGAGTCTGCTCCGCCACTGCAGCGCTTATGCGGTCAGGTGGGACGGGAAAACAACACACCGTCCAATCTCTAGTCCGAGTAGCCGGGAAAATAGACGAGCGACCCTCGGCTTGACTCGCGTCAAAAGGACGAGGATGAGAGAGCAGGAAGGTTTTCCATATGCTTTCGGGCGATGATTGGACCTTCAAATCACGGACGAGCAATTCACAATAAAGGAGCAAGGCTCAAGAAAAAAATCAGCCAAATTGTGAAATTTCTACACGCAACAAAGTGAAGTACACCATTGGTCCATCAAAAGACAACTCACTACAAAAGCTGTCCAAGCAAATAACTCAACACCTTGAAGCTCGAACAAATCACGTGCAAGAAAAAGCGATGAAGTATAACCATATAGCTAGAGTTCGGGACAGCGAATGCGGATCATGGGTCTAAAGAGGACTATCTTCCATTCATCCGAATTGATTTAAATTTCAGCTCAAAAGGTAACATGTATCGAGGTTAATTCTATGTTGAACATGATGATTAGAGTACCGATTGAGTTATGCGTAGAAAAGCATGTCTAGACTAGCGACTCATATTCGTATGCATGTATTCAAGCTATCGAAGAACGAGTGTGATGTCTCTTTTGTTCCTTCTATGACTTGGTACTTGTTCGGGACGAACAAGTCTAAGTGTGGGGTGGTTTGATGAGTCGTATTTATACGACGCGTCGAGTCAATTACTCCCATTTATTTCGACACTTATTTATGCGAATAGTTACTTTTTAGTGTTGTTTTGCATTTCAGGTGTTTCGGGAGCCTTGGAAGGAATACGCGCTTAAAGACGGCATTTCGGTGCCAAATACATCACATGGAGTTCGTGGAGATCGACTCGAGAGCCCGAGCCAAGAATGACGAGCTGTCCAAGGCAAGCTACTCATAGAGGATCGCGGACGCAGGCAAGTTTAAGAGGGTCGTCCGCGGATGGTAACCTTCTCGTGACCCGCGGAGCTAAAATGTGCAGCGTCCGCGGCTGACGTCAGCAAGTCGAGATTTAGAAGCCTGGCCCGAATGAAATTGGAAACTAAACTTTCTTAAAAATTAGGGTTTCTGATCTAAAATCACTCCTGCAAAATCCCAGAATTGAAGAGACGGCTCGAGAGAAGATCAAGCTTTCTACAAGAGAGAAGAGAATTTCTACTACTTTCATCGCAAAAAAATATTTGTTTATGATTCCCATGACTATAAGTAGCTAAATCCCATTGTATTCGGCTTAGGGTTAATATATTGTGACGAACGTTTTGAGGCTTGTGCTTAATGCTATTTATGTTCTACTAGTTCTTGTGCTTATTTTCTTGGATTATATTGAGAAGCTAAGTAGATACTTGCAATGGTGAAACTTAGTTGAATGATTTAATCCTCATATTTGCTGCTCGTCAATACTGAAACGTTGAAACAAGTAGTTGCACATTAACTTGATATTGCCTGAAACGAATGTATCAAGTTTGCTAGAACTAGAAGCCTATGCCCTGAAACGGAATTAGGTTGTGGTGTAAGTGCTTGAAACGGCCTTACTTTAGGTTATAACCTGAAACGGAAGTAATCACGCTTAAAAACATTAGTTAGATCATTCATAGCCGAGGATAAACAAGTCACAATATAAACCCCTTAAGCCGGATACTTTTCTCTCATAGAATTCTCTCAGTATTATTGCTTTTATTTTCTCGTGCACTTTTCACGACAACTGCTTACAAACCCCAATCAATTTTGTTCACAGAACGACTTGACCAACACCAGCTCTCTAGGGTTCGACCCTTGCTTGCCACTTTACTAGGGTTCTCGCAAGGAAACTATAAATTCAAATTTGCAGGTCAAACGACGCCTGTCATTTATCTTCGTCTTCATTAGTCTCTTCACATAGTCTCAAGATTGAAACAATACAATATAGTTCAGAATTATAATCCGAGACCTAATTAAAATCTCATATCCTCAAGTGCATCCATATGCATTCATATATTGCACTAGGTACAATGACCGTCCTCTAATGATTGAAATAATCATTTAAGCTCTTCCAGCATATGAGGGGTCTTTGACTATTAAGTTTTGAGCTTCAGGCTCTCGTGAAGATGATGACGAAGTAAGCACAATCCTTCTGGGATGCGCTGGATTCTTTTACAGAATCTCTCAAGTGGTTACATGCTAAAAGGAGTTCAACATCAGTTTACCCATGTAAAACAGTTTCTTCCAGAAACATTAAGGCAGTAAACTAAAGTCTTGCGACGTAGACATGTATATAATAGTTAAAGCATGAAATTAAAACATTTAAATCACTATGTATTGATCATACACATCCAACTTATTTGAGGAGAAATTTCATGGTTCTGTCAAATACAACATGAAGTGATCTTATAATCATCTACTTCAGGAGATGATATGATCTAAGTAAAAATAATTTCTTGGACCATTATTTTTCTTTCACTTACAAGAAACGAAAATGGTACATTACTCTCTTCTAGGAGTAAAATATATTTTACACCTATTCATCCTCTTCGGGGGACGATTTTAACTATCTCATTAGCATATATATTTATGATGTGTGTTTATCCACTTCAGGGGATTAAGTGTGTATGATCTATATGAATCCGCTCCAGGGGATTAAATATACGAAATATGATATATGAATAAAAACGTACCATTATAAAAGTAAGTAAATAGATGAATTTAAGAATGTGCATAAATAACAACAATAACATATATAAATAAATAAAATAGAACTTTATCACTTACAACAGGAAGTGATTTTATCTAGATTATAATCATCTACTTCAGGAGATGATATAATATAATCATACTAACAAACATATGCTTGATGTTTTATCACTTACAACAAGAAGTGAATGTTACTCTCTTCAAGGAGTGAAATGAAACATCCTCTTCAGGGGTTGAAGATAAAGAAGAATAATAATATTCATATATCCACTTCGAGTGATTTATGTATATGAATCTACTGCGAGGGAATTGAAAAATATGTACTTTACATGTATCCACTTCAGGGTGATACATGTATAGATTTTACTTCATAACAGAAAAACAAAGCATATATTATACATGTATCTACTTCAGAAGATATATGTATATGATTCCTCTTCAAGGGAATAAAATAAAACATAAACTATACATGTATCCACTTCAAGTGATACATGTATATGATTCCACTTCGGGGAATAAAATAAACTATACATGTATCCACTTCAAGTGATACATGTATATGATTCCACTTCGGGGGAATCGAAATCATATACTACACATTCATACATCATGTGAATATATAACCAATTACATGAAGAAGAATATTGAGTTTTCGTATGCTAGGCTATTTTGAGATTCTCTACAAAGAGGACTCAAGGTTGCCATCATTGCATTGTGAACAAGAATAGAAGAGAGGATTCGAGAGGGATGATTACTACATTTGAGCAACTCGTGCTGATAACGTGCTATAATATAATTGCGAAGAAACAAGAGATGATAGAAATGTGTATGCGAATTGTATTCTTGTTTTTCCATCATACTTTACAATGTCATCTATTTATAGATTACATGAAGGCTAATGAAAGGACATGTCCTTTAACACAAATGAATGGAGGTATAATGGAGTGATCTAAATCAGTCTAACCAAAAGTTAGACAACCAAAGGTTAAGTGTGCATTCACAATTCCATAATATCATAACATATAGCAAGTAAAAATGTAAGATAAATGTATATTTTTTTGTACTTATAATAAATGAATGGATTATGTTTTTTTGTGCATTATTGCACTATATGATATTTCTGTGATATTAAATTGTTGTCTAAAGCTGGAGCTATTAGTTGACAACTTGTTGTTTAATTAAATAATATATGCAACAATACGTATGATGTTGTCATCTGCATAATTAAACATGACTATATAAATTTGCATATGTTAGTTTATTATTGGGAGCCTTAATATATTAAACTTTTTTAATAAGCCCTAAATATCTTCAAAAAGTCAACTGTAGACATCATTTTCTATTTTTCTAAATTAAATGTGAAGCCACCTTTAAATCTGAAACTTTCAATAGAGACATGATGGGAGTCATAATATCAATTTTAAACAAAATTGACGCAAGTTGGATTCTTATCTCAATAAGTAAAAGATTCGGCTTGAATATCAAATTCGAACCATAGGAACAGGGACGGACCAGGAATGGTGATAGGGGTGATAAATAAAAATTATAATTATATTATTAAAAATTTATTACATCAAAACGGATAACATTTTATTGCCATGAATTTATGATTGAATTAGCGTTAAACACAACGAATTAATCATATACGAAATCATCTATCATCTTGTTGCTCTTCGCTATATTTATAAAAAACTCTTCAGTATAATCGACCAGTATTTTCTTTTTAAAGAAAGAATTAGTACATGGCATTTTCATCTGAACAATACTATATAAACCAAATATTAGAATCCTAATATAATTTGCTCGAATACAAACTTATAACACAAAACGTCAACATAAACTTCCCAACTTGGACGTAAATTAATTATATATTTACAAAATTCAACTAATTTAATTAATTAATGTAATTGACTCTCAGCACAAACAAAAAAAATTCGAATTCTCTCAATACACACCGATAAAAGTCAAAACAACATAAACTATGATTCTCAAAAGCCACCACATATGACATATAACACACTTTTAAACATTAAACTAATTTTAACATATATATATTAGAAAAATTGATTTAATTATCCAAATTAATATTTATTATATATATATTGCAAAAATTTGGAAAAATGTGAGGGTGATAAGTGTCTCACCCACTCCAAGGTAGTTCCGTCCCTGCATCTAGAGGTGGCAAATAGGGCGGGCGGGCGGGTTAGTGGACGTGTTCTTAATGGACAAGGGTTAAAAGAGTTGAACCCTTTAAGAACCCTTTTAAGTTAAAGGGTTCAATGGACGGGTTCTTAATGGGTAGAGGGTTAAAGGGTCAAACCCTTCAACCCTTTAAGAGCCCTTTTAAGCCTTTTAACCTTTTTAGTCATTTTATCACTAAAATAAATATAGAGAAATGTTGATGAACTTTTTAAAGGGTTGGTTTTGTAATTTAGTTAATAATTTTGATGACCAGATTTTACCAATCAGAGATAGAGGGTAGAAATTGTGAAAAGGAAAGTCATAAATTAGAATATTCTGGAAACAGTTAAAATTTTATTTTAAATTAACAAAAACAATTTCAGTATTTTTGAAATAGTTTTACAAAAATATTTGTAAATAAACAGATGAGGCACATTTGGACCAAATGGATTTTGTTTTATGACAGAAAATTCATTTTTCTTTAATTTTAGTAAGTAATTTTTTGAGGTGATATGGAAGGTTATGAAATCTACTCAGATGTGATAAAATCGAATTTTTCTAGTTGCAGCATCTTTGGAGAAATATTCCTTCTGTTTTTTCTTGCCAATTTGAATCCTTTTATAAAAGGGTTAAATAAATATTAGTTAAAAGGGTTCTTAAAGGGTTGGAGGGTTATCCGGGTAAAAACCTTTGAACCCTTTTATAAAAAGGTTCTTAATGGACAAGGGTTTTCTAAACACATTTATTAAAAGGGCGGACTAATGGACGGGTTTAATAGGGCGGTTAATGGACGGATTGGAGGGTTAAGGGTTTACTTGCCGGGTCTACCTGCATTGTGTAGCGACAATATTTGCCGTTTCAGCAACTGTGTTGTTGTAAATTATGTTTTATGTCCGAATTTGAGCGGCAACTATTTATTGACTGACGTGCTGAACAATATGTTTATTAGCATCTACTGCTCAAAATTAAGCGTACAATTTAACTCAAAACAGCAACTGTCCAAGCAGCAAATATTGTCGCTACATGTGCTCTTGTAAGTACGCATGTTGATCCACATGAAAGGTCTTTTGATCAATGCAACTAAGCCACATACATAGAAGCTAATCAAGCTCCATTGACTCATCATCTTTAGTCACAAGATCGAGTCGTTATTGAGATAAACTATAGTTTTTAAATCCTGGAGCAAGACAACGATAAGACTAATTAAGTAGTTTATATAATGTCACATCATATTGTGATCAAATAAAAATATCTTATACGTATGTAACATGCTTAATCACTACTCTCGCAAACAATTTTTTTTTTTGGAGAGAAAGCGCAAACAAAGCAAGACAAGCACTGAGCAAACATGAACAAAACAACTAGCTCAGGAAAAAAAGACAGGACAAAAGACACGCTATTTGAAGCACCATGGGATAGCTGCATCATTTCGCCAGTTCCACTCCTCCTCCTTAATTAGCCTTCCTTGCCAACATATCCGCCCAGCTATTAGCTTCCCTAGGGACGAGACTGAGAAACCAGCAAGAGTTCCTACCCAACAGGTGACGACAGCTTGTGACCCATCCTGCAAAGCGCCCAGCACAGCAAGACTTACGTAGTAACACATTAAACACATCTGCACTGTCTAATTCAAAGACAACTCTTTTTAATCTTTTTCCTTCTGCTAATTATAATTTTAATTTGGAGAGCCCATTTGTATTTGCTTATTTACCACAGTATTGTTGTATTTGCTTATGTACATTATTTTATCTGAAATGCTTCTTGTAAAAGATGAAATCACTGATATTCTTAATTATATTCTCTACATTAAAATACTTACTAATAATATTATGTGATGACTGATATGTAACAAATAAAAAATTTATATATGTTTAAAGAGTGCGGTTCAGGTACAAACCACTCTTATTTATAAAAACTAAAAACCGAATTTCAAGCTGACACGTGTCCAAGTTCGTTGAAATCTCGGATAAAACACGGAGGGGCATTATGGTCATTTCACATATATAGGAATGATCAGACTTAAACATCAATGATCAGACTTAAATTGGAATGATCAGGAAAAAAAATCAGACTAAAAACAGCAATGATCAGACTTAACATGGAATGATCATTCTTAAACAACAATGATCAAACTTAAACAGCAATGATCAGACATAAAAATCATACTTAAAACAACAATGATCAGACTTAAACAGCAATGATCAGACTTAAACATCAATGATCAGACTTAAATTGGAATGATCATACATAAAAATCAGACTTAAAACAGCAATGATCAGACTTAAATTGGAATGATCAGACATAAAAATCAGACTTAAAACAGCAATGATCAGACTTAAACACCAATGCTCAGACTTAAAACTACAATGATCAGACTTAAAACTATTATTGTAGCAATGATCAGACTTAAAACAGCAATGATCAGACTTAAAACTACAATGATCAGGCTTAAAACTATTATTGTAGCAATGATCAGACTTAAAACAGCAATGATCAGACTTAAACTATTACTGTAGCAAATGATCAGACTTAAAACTGTTACTGTAGCAAATTTTAGGACGATTATACTCTCGCATCTATTATGTATTTTTAAATAAGTCCGTTTTAATTTTTTATTTACAAAAAGCGCTCCGAATTCCGATTGATCGAAATATACACGTGACAATATTTTATTGGGTTTGTAGTTTTTATTTATAACTATGGTTTGTATTTGATCCGAATCCATGTTTAAAAAAACTATTACACATTTTTAAGCTATTAGATATTTGATAAATAACCTTTTTTCGACGAAAAAATACGACATAATAATCAGCATATCTGGTTATATATACCAAGTAAACCAAATCACTGGAAGATTTTTAATGAAAGAATCAAGGAATGATACATATTTAAATACCAAAAATGTTGGGAAATGATTTAAAATATTTAATTTTAACATCATATTTAATTAAAAGGAGTCTATTTCATTTGAATAATAAGTTGCACTACTACAAACAGGGGATTATGCATCGGTTATTGAAGGGATTATGCATCGGTTATTGATTCGATGCGTAATCGAGCGATGCGTAATGTTCAGACATTAGGCATCGGTTTTTGGCTGACCGATCGTAAGGTCAGACTTTATGCATCGGTTTTTGGAACCGATGCATGTCTTAAAAAAATTGGCAAATTTGGCTACTAAATGCTCAAATCCACCTGAAATTTTTACAAACATCAGTAACATGCCATTCAATTACAAATACCCTGCTATTCAATTACAAATACACTGTTGCTCAACATCGACAATACATTCATTTCAAAGATCAAAGAGAATCATTTTATACAAGTACATCTTCTTTCATACAACAAATGCCAACAAAAGTTAATATTCGTAATACAATACAACAAAATTAAAATTGATGTCCTATACCGACTGGGTAACGATCGCTTATATAGTCATACAAGTATGCGGCGCTTATTTCCCTTACTTCATCGATCTTCGAGTCTTCGTATGATTCACTTCCATTAGGAAAACACTACAAACAATGAAAAGCAAGAGAAAAGTTAATTCAATACAATACAGTTTCAATGAGTTCAAAACCAACCAAATTAAAGTCAACTACAACTTAATGAATAATACAAGTCTAAAAGCTTACTTGGCTAAGATCATCAATCTCCGCTCCGTTATTAGCTCGTATAAACTTGATTATGTCCCGAATATAATTCAAAACACATAATAACTGCATAAGTGAAGTAACATGGTGGTTGTTTTGGACACTACACGATCAATAATCACTTATCACACACTTTATTGGATCCAATGGATATTCTATAATATGTATAGATGGGCACATTTAAAGGGCAAAAATAAAATTTAATTGAATTTTAAAATAATAAAAAGTGAGAAAGGGCAAGGGCTGTTTAGACAGCTTCATGGACTTGTTTGTATGCATGTCAAAAGTTGCACTGCGCATGTTGTATGACAACAAACATGTCCAGGAAATTTAATTTGTATTTAATTATTTAATTTAGTTGGCTTCTTACCAGAATTAAATTCCATTCCATTTCTTAAAACTGGCAAATTAACTGTTGAGTGGATCCAACCGTCACCTGGCCTTGTGTTGTACACCTCTGTCTCTTATCAGATTTATAATTATATATTGTAAAAGATTCCGATCCATTCCGATTAAATGTAAAGAGTAAAGATCATGTACAAAGTATGTTTTTGATGTAAAATGTAAAGTTTGTCAAAATTGGATTATAATTCGTCGTTGAGAACTAAAAGTACGGTATAGTTCGTCAAAAATAATTTATTATTCGTCACCGAAAAATTAACCATAAATAAGATTTAATCTCATCTGTCCAAATGACCTAATCAATGTTTGTGATTGGTTTATATTTTTTGCAAAAATATGCCTTTTGATGGGTGACAAATATATTACATTTTTTTTTTTGATTGCGCAGCTTCTTTCTCAAGTGTAGCATCTAATTCTTTTTTTATGCGCTTTTGATAGGGACTTAATGGGTTTCGAACCCAGGCCGCCACATGCCCGGGGTGAGTGATTTACCGCTCAGCCGATTCCCACGCCCTAAATATATTGATTACATTTTTGAGTAGTATGTATTGATAATTGATATATAATTTTGATGGAGTATATAATTGACTTGTCTATATTATCTTTATTCAAAGTTTGTTTTGTAGAACTTATATTTCAGTTTTTTCAGTTGAGCATCTTAATTGTTTAGGATCTCTATTTTTAGTTAAATGTTTGAGGGCGCTCCCTTGAAACAGGGGTAGAATGAGGCAGTGGGGCACGTTGTGAGCCACTCATTTAGATGATGTGGCAGAGAATAGTTGTTTACTGTTTACTTTTTTGTAGTGGGACACGTGTCATGAGGAGATGAGTTTGACGGCTGAGATGAGTGGTTGAGATGGTGCCTCACTGCCTCATTCTAATTTGACTGCCTCATTTGAGCACTCCTCTGATTTCCCTAGCTCCAAGGTTAAGTAATATAGTCAAGTTTGAATTAAAAAAAAGTAATATACTCAAGTGCTTAAAATTAAGTCACAAAGTTAAATTCACAGATTCATTTATCCTATTTAAATCGAGTCAAAATTTTAATTTCAGTTTAATTTATTTCGATCGGCTCAAAAGAACATCACATCAGTTGTATGTACACAAAATTGTTGGAATGTTCACTTGAAGAAATTGTCCCACATGCTAAATAAGGAGAAGAATTGATAGCTTATATATGATTACTAAACTATGACTCTCAAGCCTAGGTTTATGAGTATGTGGAGGTAATTTCATATGAGTTAGCAATTTCAACATGATATCAGAGCCCACTTTGCGATCCGGGCCAAGTGTTTTCGCATACGCACCTACGTTTGACTACTAATAATGTAATAGTGTTTGATTGAGGGGGAGCATGCACAATTTCAAAACCATACATTATAGTCTTAAAGTTTAGACCCTTCTCAAATTTACACCCACAAATATCTTTCTCAAAAAGGGGAAAAAAAAGCTAAACATCATCGAAAATAAATAAATAATATTTTAAAAATTGTGGAAAAGAAAAAAGTGACAACCTTAGGATGTTTCTTTTAGTGGGTTAAACCACCAATGCACATTATCTAGGTCAACGTACCCAGTTTCACATTGGATCTCTGTCCCAACCTTCTCTAAATTATAGTATACAAAAAAAAATCTCACAATTCACAACCCTTTGAATCTTTCTAAACCTTAATTAATTAAATAGGAGTCCCATTTTTATAGAATGATGCTGTGGTATTATTATTTTACTGCAATTCCAGCAAAATGATTCTTCGCTTCCACTTGAAATCAATAATTAAAAGTTTCTAATGATTTTGTTTGTTAATTAAGCTTTCCATTTTTTTTTATCTATATAAACTAGTATAGCACATAGACTCCCATTCCTCAAGCAAGATACCATTTTGTCTACTTCCTCTTTCTCTCTCTATAACTTCCATTTTTCCGGCTACTCTGGTGGAGGACAGCCTGCCGGAGGAGCTGCAGCCATGGCCGAGGGGAAAGCCGATATCAGCTTAGAGCAAATCAAGAATGAGACTGTTGATCTGGTAATTATCGATCTGTTCCATGTTTTCTTATCTAACTTTTTTCATACTTGTAGCTAGCAAATCATCTAAATTTTTTGAGCTTCAAAGTTCGAGCTAAAAACTTTAACTTTTTGGAAATTACTATTATGAAAAAACAAGGAATGGATATTTTCAAAAGTCATGCTTTCAGATGCGACCTTTTTTGTTAAAACTTTAATTTTGATAGGAGATTAAGGGTAGAATAAGATCAAAAGAGATATAATTTTAAGGAATTGTGTGTTTTTATAATTGTTGTTGTTATCTAGATCGAAATCAAGGAACAATTCAAGGGCATCATTTTGTGATGTCCCTTTCTCTAGGTGGATTATTAAATAGGAGACTCCCATGTTCCTTGCCCTCGACTTGATGTCACTTGATCTTTTAAATGAAAGATAGAAGAAAGGTCAAATAAAGCATGCATAAAAAAACTTACTTTTTTATATTATTGGTCCATCCACTCATATATTGATATTTTATTTACTCTCTATGAATATTGATAAATTTTTATGTCTAATGCTGATATATTAGTTTACAATGAAATTAGAGAAAAATTGAATATGAACAACGGAAAAAATAGAATTTTTATCTACTCTAACATTCAATTTATAAAACTGTATAAGAAAAATTGTAAGCCTCGTAACAAATTGGAAAATGACAAAGAGAGGTATGAACCACTCATTGACAACTCAAGTTCCGAATTATGAAATTGACAATTAAGAGCAATTTTCAAATATTGTAATCCCCATATGATACTTAATTAAAGGAATATCACTCCGTCAATTCACAAAGTTAACTAAACAAATGAATTGAAAAAAATTTCTTGTCCTTAATTGTGAAATTGAGGATTCAAAATATTTTAAAATTGTCCTTAATTGTCAATTTTCGTAGTTCGGATCGTAATTTTTCAATGGGTGATAGTTCATACCTCCTCTTTGTCAATTTCCTTAACAAATTTTGACTTTTTCTGATTTTTCAAAAATTTATGAGAAAAAACTTAAGCCTCGTAACATTTTTTTTCTCCTTTGAAATTTAATGTGATTCCAAAATTTTGGAAAGAGTTATGGCAAGTGGGACAAAGGTACCAAAGCATGTGACAGTTGATCTGTCAGCTAAAGCTATAGAAGAGAAGATTAAGATTCTATTTATTTCACATATACTTAATTTATTTATTTCCTTAATTCTGAGTGCTGTGCATGTATTTGTCACCATCACCTGTCAATTATTGGATGACTTATTCTTTGTAAATAATACTAGTAGTATTGTTTTTATTAGGTTTTGATTTTTTCAACTTGGGGTAGCCAAGACAAGTCAATGGATCTTAGCATGATTTTTCTATTCACACTTGACTTTCTTGACCTGCCTGCTCCCTTTAAATAACACAAATAAAATGCATTATATATATTTCAACAAATATTTAAATAAAAGAAAAGAAAATTTTGGAATTTGTTTATGAAAAATAAATGGAAGTTGGATGTGAAATTTGCAGGAGAGGATTCCCGTAGATGAAGTTTTTGAGCAGCTGAAATGTACCAAGGAAGGTCTGAGTGGGGAAGAAGGAGCCAACAGGCTTCAAATCTTTGGACCCAACAAGCTGGAGGAAAAAAAGGTCACACCTTTGATCTCAGAATCCTGTTTCAGGCCAGAATTTGAAATTACCCATTTGGAAAATTTTGCTGAAAATTTGATGAATTTTGCAGGAGAACAAGTTTCTGAAGTTTTTGGGGTTCATGTGGAATCCTCTGTCCTGGGTCATGGAGGCCGCTGCAATCATGGCCATTGCTCTGGCCAATGGGGGCGGCAAGCCGCCGGATTGGCAGGACTTTGTGGGAATTATCTGCCTGCTAGTGATCAATTCAACTATCAGTTTCATTGAGGAGAACAATGCAGGAAATGCGGCTGCCGCTCTGATGGCTGGACTTGCTCCTAAGACCAAAGTGCTTAGAGATGGGAAATGGAGTGAGCAGGATGCTGCAATACTGGTCCCTGGAGATATCATCAGCATCAAGTTGGGAGACATTGTTCCAGCTGATGCGCGGTTACTCGAGGGTGATCCTCTGAAGATCGATCAGTCTGCTTTGACTGGTGAATCCATGGCAGTGACTAAAAGTCCAGGAGATGAGGTTTTTTCAGGCTCTACTTGCAAGCAAGGAGAGATTGAAGCAGTTGTGATAGCAACAGGAGTGCACACTTTTTTCGGAAAGGCTGCTCATCTTGTGGACAGTACTAACAATGTGGGACACTTTCAGCAGGTTCTAACAGCAATCGGAAACTTTTGTATCGTCTCCATTGCCATTGGTATAGTGATTGAGATCATTGTCATGTGGCCGATTCAGAAAAGATCGTACAGAGCTGGAATTGACAATCTTTTGGTCCTTTTGATCGGAGGAATCCCAATTGCTATGCCTACTGTCTTGTCTGTCACCATGGCTATCGGATCCCACAGATTGTCGCAGCAAGGGGCGATTACTAAGCGTATGACTGCCATTGAGGAAATGGCGGGCATGGATGTGCTGTGCAGTGACAAGACTGGAACTTTGACACTTAACAAACTCAGTGTCGATAAGAATCTTGTTGAAGTCTTCACTGCTGGAATTGAGAAAGACCATGTCATTCTGCTTGCTGCGAGAGCTTCGAGAATTGAGAATCAGGACGCCATTGATACTGCCATTGTTGGAATGCTTGCTGATCCTAAAGAGGTATAGAAACGGGTTAAACCATATTTGAATGATACTTGAAAAGAAAAGGCCATAGAAATCAAGTTATCTAAATTTCAAATACCTGATGTTGCAGGCAAGAGCTGATCTTAAAGAGATCCATTTTCTGCCATTCAACCCAACTGACAAGAGGACAGCTTTAACATACATTGACAACCAAGGAAAATGGCACAGAGCGAGCAAGGGAGCTCCGGAGCAGGTAACGGTTCACTTTGGTTCTAATCATTTTGTTCGAATAAAATAATAATGCCATTGCTGATGGGTAGCCGAGATACTAACTGTTTTGGTGAAATCAGATCATTGATCTCTGTAACTGTAAGGAGGATGTGAGGAAGAAGGCTCATGCGGTCATTGACAGATATGCTGACCGTGGTCTTAGATCGTTGGCTGTTGCGAGGCAGGAAGTCCCCGAGAAGTCCAAAGAGAGCCCTGGAGCACCATGGCAATTTGTTGGTCTGCTGCCACTGTTTGATCCTCCAAGACACGACAGTGCTGAAACTATCCGTCGGGCTTTGAACCTTGGAGTGAACGTCAAGATGATCACTGGTATTTAATCTTCCGATCAAATGTTTTAGCCCAGCCCATGACTGAAGCTTTTTAGACTGACAGCCGCAATGTGTTCCTGTCGTTCTCAGGTGATCAGCTTGCCATTGCCAAGGAAACAGGAAGGAGACTTGGGATGGGAACTAACATGTACCCATCTTCATCCTTGTTGGGCAACCACAAGGACGAGTCGCTTGCTGGAATGCCCATTGAAGAGCTGATCGAGAAGGCAGATGGGTTCGCCGGAGTCTTCCCAGGTTAGTTTCCATTTCCAACACTGACAAAATGCTCAATTTCTTATGAGATTCCAATACTCACACAAGCCTTCTGCACTTTTACACAGAGCATAAGTATGAAATAGTGAAGAAGCTGCAAGAGATGAAGCACATTTGCGGAATGACAGGAGATGGTGTGAATGATGCCCCAGCCTTGAAGAAAGCCGACATTGGAATAGCTGTGGATGACGCAACTGACGCTGCCCGTGGTGCCTCAGACATTGTCCTCACCGAGCCTGGTCTGAGTGTTATCATCAGTGCTGTGTTGACCAGCCGAGCTATCTTCCAGAGAATGAAAAATTACACCGTAATCACCCAGCAATCTTTTTCACCTCGTAACTTTTACAAGTTCTGGTTCTAGTCTCTGATGCTTCTTCCATTTTCTACTGCAGATCTATGCTGTGTCCATCACCATCCGTATAGTGGTGAGTAGATACTAGAATTTAAGAAACTTCCACAAGAAAACTTCTGCCATATTCTTGCCTCTAACTTGCATCCAAAATCTTGCAGTTTGGATTCATGTTCATTGCTCTGATATGGAAATTCGACTTCTCCCCATTTATGGTTCTGATCATTGCCATCTTGAACGACGGTAAGACTTCGATCTGATGCTCAGAACTGACTCCCATGTGCCATATCAACAAGATTCCGATCGTAAAACATATGTTGGTTCTCATGTTCAGGGACAATCATGACAATCTCTAAGGACAGAGTGAAGCCATCTCCAATGCCTGACAGTTGGAAACTAAAGGAGATTTTTGCCACAGGTGTTGTTCTTGGAGGCTACTTGGCTTTGATGACAGTCATCTTTTTCTGGGTGATGAAGGACACTGATTTCTTCCCAGTGAGCACTAAACCCTGAACCCTTTTTTCACATAATCTTTTATCAGTACTGGAAGTACTTTTAGAGGAATTAACGCCGTTCTTCATCTTACCAATGCAGGACACATTCGGTGTGCGACACATCAGGCATAGCGAGGAGGAGATGATGGCTGCATTGTATCTTCAAGTCAGTATTGTGAGTCAGGCATTGATCTTTGTCACCAGGTCACGCAGCTGGTCGTTCGTTGAAAGGCCAGGGATGCTACTGCTCGGTGCCTTCCTGATAGCTCAGCTGGTAAATATAAGCTCCATTTGAGACTTTCTTTAAATCAATGATTCCCTGCTCAATGATTTCATCCCAGACAACTCGTATCCCTGCAGATTGCCACTCTTCTTGCTGTGTACGCAACCTGGGGCTTTGCCAAAATTAAGGGATGTGGCTGGGGCTGGGCCGGTGTCATCTGGATTTACAGCGTTGTCTTCTATTTCCCTCTCGATATACTGAAGTTTGGAACTCGCTACGCTTTAAGTGGAAAGGCATGGGACACCATGCTCAACAACAAGGTACTTCAACTTGATAGTTCCGAAAATTTTACATGTGCCATTTTAGTTCTCTCCAGTATCCAAGGTACCTGACAATCCTTTTTTTTAATCTGCGAAACAGACTGCCTTCACCACAAAGGCAGATTACGGAAAAGGGGAGAGGGAGGCACAATGGGCTCATGCGCAGAGGACACTTCATGGTCTTCAGCCACCAGAGGCTTCTGGTATCTTCGAAGAGAAGAGTAGCTACAGAGAGCTGTCTGAGATTGCTGAGCAGGCCAAGAGGCGTGCTGAGGTTGCCAGGTAAATGATCAATCTAGCCCAGCCTGCAAATTTCCCTTTTCAAGTGAAAGTAAAAGGCATGTATTTAAAATCTACAAAATGACTGCAGGCTTAGGGAGCTTCACACTCTCAAAGGGCATGTCGAGTCAGTTGTTAAGCTAAAGAATTTGGACATCGACACAATCAACCAGAACTACACGGTATAAAGCAACAAGTTTATAAAGATTGTTTGAAGGGAAAATCTCAGCAGTGACAAAACCCTGATCCAAGAAAAAGAACAAGCCAGTGAATATCACCAACTGCGCATTTTTCCCAGTTATTTTCTTATATTTTCAACTCCCTGTTAATGATGATAAATTTGTAAGACTTCCAAACTGGGATGCTTTAAAATCCCAGATAATACACTATTCTATCTTTCACTGAGATCAATAATTTTGAAAGTTGATTTTATTTGTTTGACAACACGTATTTCTCATTACTTAATTGTAAAAAATATAGAAAAATAAGATCATATACAAGGAAAGATAATGTGATAAACAAACGATAAGTCACCTCTAGTGTGGTGCTTGAAATATCTTAGCCTGCACCATTGATTGTTGTACTTGAGAACCTCTCCAGAAAGTACACACTATACTATTGTCTTTCAATCTAGTAGCTGCACTGCTGCAATGGACGATATCTTTTCTCGCAGCTTTTGTGACACAGCAACACGAACAGTGTTAACCCTGGCTGCAGGTCCAGTTATCCGAATATTCACAATGTAATTGTTTATCTGAGCAAGCTCTAGCTTTCCACCCCCTGTCCCCGAAAGATATGGTCTGATTTCATCAAGAACCTGGTGAACCAAACATATTCCAGTTAGGTGAAGCTAATCCTGCTTGCTTGCTGATATTCGGACTTTGGACCAAAAAGGATATTACTAAAGCACATGGATTAATACTTGTAACTCAGCACGTTACAATGAAGCCTTTATATTTATTTGTATATCAGAGTATCATATAGGGATTTTCGCGGGCAAGATAGAGATCAGAAAGAATTAGGGGTACCATACCATACAACAATGAACTAAATTAATAAAATCAAATAACTTTGTTTGTCTAACCTTTTCAACATTTTCTTCATTCAGCTCCAGCCCGGTCTCCCTGTCGTAGATTTGTTCAACCTCTAAGATCTCAGGAATTTTATCACGAAGCCTCGTTTCAATTCCCATCTTCAAGGTCATGGTTGAGCTTGGACACGACCCACATGCTCCTTGCAGTTTTAATATCACAACAAGGCCATCTATCTCGTGTAAAGCCACATTTCCTCCATCTGCCATCAGGCCAGGCCTCACCTCATCCAAGACCTTCTCCACATTCTCCTCGGTCAATGGGAGAACACATTGTGGTGAGACTACAACACCTTCAAGAATATTTGATAAAAAATACTTAAATGCGTTTCTGATACCTTACTCAACCATTAGTCGAGAAACTCAATATACAAAGAGATAAGCTTCAATCTTTCATCTCATGAACTAAGATTTCAGTATAATTTCTTTTGATTTCAGTGTAGATTGACATCAATGGCCAATATGCATATATACATCCACATCGATCTGGTGACCAATTCAATTCACAAAGCAATGAAAAATAATACACAAAATCTACCGAAACGATAACAATTGTTTGCCAATTCACGCAGACTAAATTACAAAACTGATTTACCGGCACAATGCTTCCTCCTTAACCCCATTCTGATACTTCGAAAATGTCTAAAACAAAACTGTCCACTACTAAACGAGCTTCTCTTAGAAGAAAATCCACTCCAATCCAAAACACCCTTCAGAATGAAAATTCAATTAGATAAAAATGTTTCACTTCACTTCACAAAACAAAACACAATCAATAGAAATTTGATTATTTGAGTGTAGAAGAAAACCCTAACCCTAGAAAAATTCAAGTCAGGGAACGAGCTGCACATCGCTGCAGCTGCAACCGAGTGAGTCTGCTGAGATGAAAAAACACTCATTTCAGCAACTCGTCAAATCATCATACAATTTGAAATCCGCAGTGTTATTAACTGATGAAAAAATCAGCTCAGAAAATGATGAACTGAAATCCAATCCGCAGATGCTGAGAACCGATAAAAAAATTCATGTTTGTGGTCAGAAATTCTCCCTCCATAAAATCCACTTCAGATGTGAAGATGATGCTAATGACGATGATTCAATCTCGGTTCGGCCGATTGAACCATTGGCTTTTGTGTTGGGCCAATTGAGCCGTGGATCCGTTTTAGGCCAATCAAGCTACATGTTATGGGCTTTTATCAGGCCCTTGAAATACCAAACTTCAGGCCCTTCCATAGTTTCTTTTATTTTAGGCCTTTTCATAGTTTTTTTTTTGGGAAAAGTACACAATGGTGCCCCGAACTACCGCTCTTTTCCAATTGAAGGTACAAACTATCAAATTTTCCAATCAAGGGCAAAGTAAAAAATAAATTGATCAATTTTCGAACACCAAGCACCATAACTTCACCGTGGTTAAATTGCGAAATCAATCATGTGAACCATGTTGAAAATAACCCGATGATTTCATCATAAACTCTTAACGTATTAAATCGATCTTTTTCCGTTAACACCAATACACTTTTTTATTGAGTCGCTATTAACGGGATTCACATGATTGAGTTTGTAATTTAATCAAGGTGAATCTACGGTACTCGGTGTTCGAAAATTGGTCAATTTATTTTTTATTTTGCCCTTGAATGGAAAAATTGATAGTTTGGACCTTTAATTGGAAAAGAGCGGTAGTTCGGGGCACCAATTTGTACTTTTCCCTTTCTTTTTTTTTGCCTTTTCATAGTTTAGGTCACATAGTTGTTTAAAATATTAATTTTATATCGTTTTACTTTTAGATGATTTTCTAATAACAAAATTGATTTTTTTTTTCTATTCTACCTTTTTTGAAGGCAAGTACCAAACAAAATTATTTTTTCTATAAATATAATATTTTAAGTAATATATTTTTTAAAAGCTAGATTTATAATTTAATATGTACTCATCTAGGGTTGATGAATGAAGCGTACAAAAAAAACAAAACAAAGCTTAATCCTTAATTTACGATGATGTTATCCACACATTATAAAACAATTATTTGATCCAATAATCAATCTCATCTCCACATTATAAATCAAATCAGAAGTGGCCATTGGAGATTCCCCACCAAGAACTAATCTTTTTTTAAATCTCCAATGAGAGATCGACCACTTGTCGGGCTCTCATTTGTCGGATTGTTTGTACATGTGTTATCACATTTACAATTGTTATTTGATGCCTTGACAAAATGATTCCAAAGTGTGCACATCTTCACATAAGATTATGCTTTACATTTTTTTTTCAATTAGATATTAGTTATGTATTTCTCTCTTCTTTTTTGCACATGTTTCATCATTTTATAAACTAATAAACGACTACAAATAATCAATTATATGTACAATTGTCAAATTTTAAATGGAAAATTAAATATTGATGTTTGTTAGGTTGTCACTTCTAGTTAGGTCATCCACATTTTAAATGCAATGATTAGCTTCTAACTATATAGTTAATTATATTATTTTGTGTAATGTACAAACGTCCCTTCTGTTTAGTTTTAATAAGTTATTGTTACGATATTGTATATGGGAATTAGGTTTTATATTGATTGAATCAAAAAATACAATGCAATGGAGCTCTCTAATTGTTCATCAAGCACAAACCACAATTCAGTCTATACAATCAACACTCAAGCAAGCAATCAACGATAACAGTAGAGACGAGATTGGAGGGATTTCAGCCCCCTCCGATAGCCCCTCGAACAGAACACCGACGACGCTCTGTCCAGTCTTGTCCGACGACTACCAGCAGCTTCAAGCTTCAGCCAAGCTTCAATTGAGCCTTCAGTGACTAATCGAACCACACCCAATGCTTCGGCAACTCGAATCGCTCTACTCGAACATGAAATCGCAGATGTTCTTGGAGAATCGCTCGATCGCTCAGATTTCGGATTTTGAAATTAGTTGCCCTAATTCCCAAATCCCTAATCTCTTATATCTCAACTCTGTCCAGCTCCAAAACGCAGTCGTTTAGGCTCGAGGTCAAACTGGTGAACTACGCGCCCAATCGAAGCTACGTCGTTCCACTAGAGTCGAAGACTCCGTTTTGCCCAAAACGCCAGCATTTGGCTTCAACGGCTTCCAATTGAATTCCGCGCCAGGACAATACGCTGTCGTTCCATTAAACGCAGCTCCCGCTCTCCTGAAACGATGACGTTTCGAGCTTGCTCCCGCTTCCTCCATAAAATGGCCAAGTCTTGCGCCAGGGTCTCTACTGCGATCTTTGTGCTTCCCATGGTCTGCAACAGCTGCACTCCATCTGTCATTGTACCATTCCCCTTGACCAGCATCAGCTTCAGGTCACTTTTCCCACATTAAGCTTTTCTGCAAAGCTCAAACTTAACATAAGGCACAACCTTAGTCCCAAAATCAGCAGGATTTTCATCCCCTAGAATTTTATCAATTCTAATAACACCTTTGTCAATGATATCCCTAATAAAATGAAGCCTAACATCAATATGTTTACTTCTTTCATGATAAACATGATCTCTACAAAGATGCAAAACACTCATGCTATCAGAATAGATCAAACGCACTTAAGAACATTGTTCAATTTCAGATAACAGACCCTTAAGCCACACAGCTTCCTTAGCTGCTTCTGTGACTGCAATATATTCTGCTTCAGTGGAAGCCAAGGCTACCACTGATTGCAGCTGGGATTTCCATGACACACAGTTACCATGCCAAGTAAAAAACAGTCCAGTTGTAGACTTTTTAGTATCCCTATTGCTAGCATAATCTGAGTCAACATATCCAACCAAATCAGGTTTATTCCCATAAGCGGAGTATACAAGTCCCAAGTTCTTAGTATGATTCAAATATTTCGGCAAAAATTTCATGGCATTCCAATGACTTTCCCCGGATTATACATAAATCTACTCAAAACACTTATCCCATAAGCAAGATCAGGCCTAGTACATAGCATGCAATACATCACACTACCAACTGCAACATCATAAGGAATCAAGCTTATTTTCTTCCTAGTAGTTTCATCTTTAGGACAATCTTCTTTACTAAGGACTAAGTGCCCTCCTAAGGGTCATGGCAGGTTTGCTATCATGCATACTAAACTTGTTGAGGACTTTGTCAACATATTCAGCTTGGGACAAAAACATCAGTTTCTTTGGTCTGTTTCTCACAATGTTTATGCCTAGAATTTTCTTAGCAATGCCTAAGTCCTTCATGTCAAAGTTTGAGCTCAGTTGCTTTTTTATCTTAGAAATTTCAGAATCAGAATTGCTCATTATCAGTATATCATCAACATACAACAGCAAGTAAAGAATCAGACCATACTTGGGTCTTTTCAGGTACAAACAAGTATCATATTTGCTTCTAGCAAAACCAAGAGACATCATGCATTCATTAAATTTAATGTTCCACTATCTAGGTGATTGTTTTAAGCCATAAATGGATTTCCTTAGCAGACAAACATGATCAGACAATTTGTGATCTACATAACCTATAGCTTGAGACATATAGATTGTTTCATTTAGGTTACCACGTAGAAATGCAGTTTTAACATCCATTTGTTGTAAATTCCAATCATAAACAGTTGTCATAGCATGAAGAAGTCTCAATGTTTTATATTTCACCACAGGAGCAAGAATCTCATTATAATCAATGCCCTCCCTTTGTGAAAAACCTTTTGCACAAAGCCTAGCCATAAATCTAGGGGGCTCAGTGGGGGAATTAGGTTCTTTAATCCTAAACACCCATTTACAACCTATGTTTTTGACCCCGGGAGGCTTGGGAACCAGTTCCCAAGTCCCTTTAGTAATAATAGACTCAATCTCCTCACTCATAGCTAGTTTCCATTTATCAATATCCTTACTTTTCATGGCTTCATCATAAGTTTCAGGTACAACATACTTCACCTTTTCAGTAACATTAATAGCATATTCAGCAATGTTAGCAAACTCAGCAGCATTAGCATATCTCTTGTTTGGAATTCTAGTCCTAGGCACCCTATCTCTTGCTAGCACATAATCAGTTAAATCAGCATGTACATGATCACTAGTAAGGTCATCAGACCAGATCAGTGCTAACAGCATTTGTGCCTTCACCACTGTTGCTTTGGGAGGCACCTAGCACATCAATATCATTATGACTAACAGGTAAATGTAGGGATGCACATCCGGTCCGGACCGGACAGAATTTTACGGATCGGTCCGGACCGATGGATCGAAATTTTTAAAAAGTATGGACCGAGGACCGGACCGGACCGGGTATGTATGGACCGAGGACCGGACCGAGACCGAAATTTTGTGAAAATTCGGACCGAATTGGACCGAATACCTTTAATTTTACGGTCCGGACCGAACCCAGACCGGACCAGACCGAAATTTACGGTTCGGTCCGGATCGATGGACCGAAATTTCTGAAAAGTGTGGACCGAAGACCGGACCGGACCGGATATATATGGACCGAGGACCGGACCGACCCGTAAAATTCGGTCGGTTTCGGTCCGATTTTTCGGTTCGGTCCGAAAGTGTGCATCCCTAGGTAAATGACTAGCATTCCTATCAGTGCTGGAACTAGGAAGACTTAGCTGGTCCCCATCTGTTTGATGTGGTAAGTTACTCCCACTGTCCTCTTCTTGATTATCCCCTCCTTCCCCTTGGTTTCCCAAGCTTACCTGAGGAGGGGTGTGCAGGTCCAAATGCCCTCCTGATCCTTGTGTTCCTGCTGATTCAGCCTCCCCTGCTGCATCACCATTTGGCCTTCCCCTTCCCTGGTTTCCCAGTGAGTAACCAGATGGGATGGAGTCTGTGGTGTCTTGGACAAAGCCTGAAATAAGTGGAGCAGAAGTTATTAAAATTTTAAAATGAAAGTCCTTCTCATTGAAGATAACAGACCTTGCTCTAATAACTTTATATGCACCAGGTTGTATCACAAGCAATTTATAACCCTTACAACCACTAGGATAACCTAACATGACAGTTTTAATGTCCCTAGGTTCTAGTTTTCCTTCAGATACTTTAGCATAAGATGTATACCCAAATGGTCTCAAATGATCTAAGTGAATTTTCTTATTCAACCACATCTCAAGGGGTACTTTAAAATTAATAGCAGAACAGGGTGATCTATTAATCAAATATGCAGCAGTCATCACAGCTTCACCCCACATAGAACTCTTAAGGCCTGAGCTAAATAGCATACATCTAGCCTTCTCTAAAAGTGTTCTATTCATTCTTTCAGCTACTCCATTCTGTTGTGGTGTGTAGGGAACAATTAAATGTCTTTTGATGCCATTTCAGCACAGAAATCATCAAACAATTTGCTACAAAACTCAAGGCCATTATCAGTTCTCAAGCATTTAACTCTTAAGCCAGTCTCACTTTCAACAGATAATTTCCAGAATTTAAAGCAATGAAGCACCTCAGTTTTTGATTTCAGCAAATAAATCCACACCCGGCTTCTAGTGTAATGATCAACAAATGAAACAAAGTAGTTCCTACCACCAGCAGTTGATACTTGGGCAGGGCCCCAAAGATCACTATGCACATATTCAAGCTTTTCATTAACAGTCATCTTAGATTTACCAAAAGCATGTGCAGTTTTCTTCCCAAGTATACAGATTTCACAGAATTCAATGTCACAAGGCTTTTTCTTAATTAGTTCATTCTTAAACAGATGAAACAAGCCTTTATTACCAATGTGTCCAAGCCTAGCATGCCATAACTTAGTTTCATCAAGATTCTTATCACTAGCTAGCATGCACAACATTCAGTTCAGGGGACAAAGAAACATGATACAAGCCACCTAGCCTCATGCTTCTAATCACAACATGGTCATCTCTTAAGACATCCCTAGTTCCATGCTTAGAAATTATTTGACAGCCTTTATCTTCTAATGCAGATTCAGAAATCAAATTTCTTTTCAGATTACGCACCCAAGCAACATTCTGCAAAATTCTTATTCTACCATCAAACATTTTCAATGGAACAGTCCCAATACCCATGATTTTTAGTGTAGTAGTATCCTCTAACTTAACCTCACCACCATCACAGAGTTTAATGTCATCAAACATATATTTATGAGGAGAAGCATGCATAGTACAACCAGAATCAAGAATCCAAGCATTCATACTTTTCGGTGTTTGCAACAACAAGAATTTCAAGTTGATATTGAGTCTCACACACATTAGTGTAATCTGTCCTAGTTTGTTCCTTCTTCTTATGATCTTTTTTAGTTCTCTTAGGGCATCCATTCATGTAATGACCCATCTCACCACAGTGGAAACATTTGACATTCTCAAGCTTTTTCTCAGATTCTTTGCTATGGGTTTTAGGCTTATGGGATTTGTTGGATTTGGGATTAAACTTAGGCTTTGTTTTGGCAAATATTACCTCACTTTTAACCTCCTGTTTTATACCATTTTTCTGCTTAAAGACTCTCAAGGATTCATTTTTCAGAGTGATGATCTCAGTGATCTTAGCTAGGTCAAATCCTCTCTTCCAAACTGAATTACATCAATAAGGGTATCAAACTGATGGGGCAGGGAACTAAGGAGAATCACAGCTTGGTGTTCTTCTTTAATTGTATCCTCACACCTCTCTAAGTCTTGGGTCATCCTAAGGAAAATATCTAGATTTTCTTGGATGATAAGGGATAGGTCCATCTTAAAGGTAAATAGCTTCTTAAGAAGGAATATCCTATTGGGTAGAGACTTAGTTTGATAGGTAGTTTTAAGGGAATCCCATAAAACCTTAGGATTGGTAATCTTCATTAAGGGTCTAGCTACATCATCTGTTAACCGCATCATAATCTCAGCTATGGCTACTTCCTTAAGGTCTCTTTTAACTTGGTCTGAGGTTGGACACAACCATTCCTCACTAACAGCCCTCCAGCATTTCTCCTTAATCAAAATACCCTTCATTCTCATATTCCACATAGCAAAATCCATCTGCCCATCAAAGGGCTAAGCCTAATATCAGTCATCATAAAGAAGCACAAACAGTAAGATATAGTACTCAATATCAATATTCAAGAAGCAAATTCTCAGGCACAACACCACATGTCACAAGAACACAATTCAAGGCCACAGTTCATGCAAGATAGCACACAACAATGAGGTTCAGTGCCAGTCCAGGCCACTACTGCTATAGGCGGGGCCGACTATGACACTAAACTCAATCTTTGACCAATAATCACACCTATAAGCACCACAATCAACACTGATGGATGCTTAGGGCTCTGATATCGTAATGTTACGATATTGTATAGGGGAATTAGGTTTTATATTGATTGGATCAAAAAATACAATGCAATGTAGTAACTCTCCAATTGTTCATCAAGCACAAACCACAATTCAGTCTATACAATCAACACTCAAGCAAGCAATCAACGATAACAGTAGAGACGAGATTGGAGGGATTTCAGCCCCCTCCGATAGCCCCTGCGAACAGAAGACCGACGACGCTCCGTCCAGTCTTGTTCGACGACTACCAGCAGCTTCAAGCTTCAATTGAGCCTTCAGTGACTAATCGAACCACGTCCAATGCTTCGGCAACTCGAATCGCTCTACTCGAACACGGAATCGCAGATGTTCTTGGAGAATCGCTCGAACGCTCAGATTTCGAATTTTGAAATTAGTTGCCCTAATTCCCAAATCCCTAATCTCTTATATCTCAACTCTGTCCAACTCCAAAACGCAGTCGTTTGGGCTCGAGGTCAAACTGGTCAACTACACGCCAAATCGAAGCTACGTCGTTCCACTAAAGTCGAAGACTCCGTTTTGCCCAAAACGCCAGCGTTTGGCTTCAACGAATTCCAGCTGATTTCCGCGCCAGGACAATACGCTGTCGTTCCATTAAACACGGCTCCCGCTCTCCTGAAACGATGACGTTTCGAGCTTGCTCCTGCTTCCTCCAGAAAATGGCTAAGTCTTGCGCCAGGGCCTCTACTGCGATCTTTGTGCTTGCTTAAGCTCTATCTAACCCTAATGATTTGTGCTCGAATTGTACCAGTCAAGAAGAGATTACAAATCTTACGGTAATTAATATAGTTTACTTTAATTGAGAGAAGTATGCGTCTGTCTATTCTGTCGTGATCTAGTGGTAAAATTAGCTTTTATAAAAATAAAGTTATCGAGAATTTTTGAGTTCAAATAATTCTGATGAGATCAAAAACTGTGTGATTTTGGTACAAATAAATATAGAAATGAAAAATAGTTGAAGAAGGGATTGTATAGGCTGAGGCTGCGCTATGAACTATAATAATTCACACACATGTGTGATGAACTATACCAATAAGAACAAGTGCAGATGGGAGATTCTCCACACACACACAAAAAAGTGGGGTACCTGATTTTAAGGGCGTGTGTGCCCTTATTAGGGTACAAGGCGTGCTCATTCCTCTCAACTTCATTATTTTGCCCTTATTAGGGTACGTACGCACCATATAATGCTATAACGTTGTACCTACATGTGTAATTTAATCGTTCATCAGAAGCCTGAAATGTCGGTAAGATCAGCGGAATTTATAGAATTACCAATCATTCGAAACTCACCCGAATTTAATTAACTTGATAAGGTTAATTAAAATTATATAAGTTGGGTGGCGAAGGATAAAATTAATAGAAAGAGACACAAAGTCCAGAGTTTGTTCAGTCTTCCAAGAAATTAAAATTGTACCCTATTTAATCATCTCATGCTCTACCTTTTAATTTTGTTGGGCACAAAAGTGTAGTCAAATTATATATTATGCTATTATTGATATGTTCTTCACATCAACACCATCTTGTGTGTGTTAAGTCTTGATCATCAAGTGTTGGAAGAAGACAAAGACAAAAGTGAAACCCAATCTTAAGGCTTTTGGCACACACATGGAAGCTGACAAACGAATCTTGATATCCATATAATTCAATCAACAAACAATGACCCTCTTAAAATAAAGGATCGATGGACAGCCCCACACCCCATGTTACCTTATCCCTTGAAGGAAGGAGCATGCATCTTCATCATGAAGAATTTTCTAGTAGACGACATAGTTGAACAAGAAGAAGACAAGATCAGAAGGGAGCATGCTTTCTCTCTCTAACCTCTCTCTTTCTCTCTCTATATACACAGAAACAAGTATAAGTTTCCTTTTAGAAAAATCAAAACTTTATTCACAGATACCACAATGAGTGAGTGAGTGACTGGCTCATATGGATTTGTGTTTGTTTTTATGTTGTGTGTCATTGGATTAGGATTGGTTGTCACACAGATCACAAACCACTAAAGAAAAAGGTTCATCATCACTAGGGTTTTTATACATACACAGCTTTTTTTTATTACTATTATGCAGTTAAAGCTTTTTTTTACAGGTGAAATGTCTGATCTGTACATCCAGCTTTTCATGAAACTGATTGGTGACTGAGCTTGATCCAAGTAAAGATATAAAATATTTAAAAAATGGCCACCAAACTGGAGTTATGGATGATATCTAGACATGTAGCTTCTGTTCTTTTCAACACATTCAAAGAGCATGTAGATCTGTAGATACTCTCCAGAAAATATTTATTTATATTCAACTTGTTATTTGACAACAATGTTTCTGGTTTCATGGGATCCCAATCATGCATCATCAGCACCTGGAAAACTGCATTAAAGGAAAACCCTAATTAACCCTAAAAGACAGATGCAACTCATTTTTCTGATCATATCTTTCCATAGTGGACATTGGACAAATCATCTCCATGTTTTCCTCATATAAATCTACCTTTCAAAACACCAACACTTGTGTGTGTATGATCGATGTGTGATTGATTGATACTGGGGCACACACTACAAACCAAAGTTTTGTGTCCTGGGAATAATATCCTCTTTCTTCATTTATGCCCTACACAAAGCTTATCTGTAGGAATGCCATTTGTTTCTTTCTTAAAACTTTTCTATATGCCCCCCACTTTCAGGTTCCTCAGGAAAACTCTAGCTACCTGAGACCCTCTGGACATGTGTTCATCTAGTGATAGAAAAATAGTACTAAGTTTGAAATTTTGCCTGAAATTTAGCTATAGTAGTTGATAAGTTTAAAACTTGATAATTCTTTCTAATTTACCACTTATTTCCATTAAAATCTCATTAGGAATCGAACCGAAATAATGAGTAACAATTGCTTCTTTAGCATCTCCTCCATGCATTATGCTACGCTCTTCATGCTTTTGAAGAGGAGGTGATATGGAAGAAGTGCTACATTTTGAAGAGGAGGTGTTCTCTCTCTCTCTCTCTCTCTCTCTCTCTCTCTCTCTCTCTCTCTCTCTCTCTCTCTCTCTCTCTCTCTCTCTCTCTCTCTCTCTCTCTCTCTCTCTCTCTCTCTCTCTCTCTCTCTCTCTCTCTCTCTCTCTCTCTCTCTCTCTCTCTCAACAGCCTGTCAGAGATCTTGAATTATATATTAATGAATCTGAATGGTGCTTTGTTGATATTTCTTTAAGAAGAAAAAAAAAATACTATATTTGTTTAGAGAGCATATGGGAGAAAGAGTAGTACCCTTAACTCTTGGGATCATTCATCAGCCAATTTGAAGTTGGAACAGCTGATTTGTTTCCTCTATCTTATTCTCGATCTTGTTGCTCTCACTTTTCATCACTGTCATATCCCTGTCTGCCCATCTTATATATACATCCTCACCACCTACATATCCCATTTTTGGCTGCACGTACACAAGCTTAGCTTAGGTTCCTCCGCCTGCGCCGCGGAACACATCTGTATCGTTTTGGCCGGACTCATGAGCAGTCCTTTTTTTTTTAGGCCTGGAGGTGTACTTATTTATGGAATGAGACCATAATAATGAAGAACAACCATGTTTGCTGAATCTCTTGGACTTCTTCATTTCAGGTACTTTTTACAGCTCTCAAATATGCATTTAATTAGTTTCAGTTTTTGTTAAAATTTCTTGATAAACTTAATTATATATATCATGTAGAAGATTGTGCACTTGCTTTTCTTTTTCCCCATTTCTAGTCCATTTTGGTTCTTCCATTTTTGAAATAATTGTATCGTTTGCACGCGAAACACAAAAGCAATAATTAATGAAGAAGCAAAAAAAAAAAGTAAGAACACAAAATTTGTTCATATAGACCGTCAAGAATGTGACTACTAGATCATGCAGTAGTCCGTCCGGGGCTGGATCACATGGTCGAGGGATAGGGGGTAAAAACACTGAGTTCCAAGAGTTGCTGGGGTAGAATCCTTGAGGAATTTAAAAAAAAAAAACATTAACCAGGCAATAATGTGTGGGGAATAGTTGTTTAGACGCATCTTACGAAATGAGAGTGGGAGTTGTTCGTTCCTTGCCTTTCGTAGTGAAAGAAAAAACAAACAAACTAGAGTTCTTGATTTTCTCTTGATTATATATAATTGTAATTTTTAAAAACTAATTTTTGATTGTAATTTTTAAAAACTAATTTTTGATTTGTTTCTGTATGCGACTTTACTGGAAGGATTCTTAATGTGATTTTTTTTTTATGTGAGCAGGAATGGGAACCAAGATTGAGAATGCAGTCAATTTGTTAGCAGGCAGCTCTCAAAAAACCAGCATTTTGGATAAAAACCAGCATTTTGGGGAGCTTGCAAGAAATCTCAACCTCTGCATAAAGACAACAACTCTCAGACAATCACCCACTTCCGAAATCTTCAGAACTCGATGGATCGAATCGCTAACGAGCTCTACAGCTTCGAATCGATCCGTAACGCATTGCTCGAACACGACCATCTTTTCAAACAACAGGTAGAACCGGAAAACATCTCCAATGTTCAAAAGGATCAAAAAGTTTCAATCTTGCTGACTTTTTCGGTTTCTTGCAGGTCAAGGAACTTCATAGGCTTTATGGTGTGCAGAAAATGCTGATGAATGAACTGAAATTCAAAGAGAATTTAACCAAACAACCAAGATGTTTCGATCTCGAAAGGCGTGATAATGAACCGAAAACGGCAGGAGAAACGAGGCGAATTGGGACTAAAACAAGTTATAACTGTGACGAGGAAGAAGAACCAGAAATCGAGCTCACACTGAGCATTGGGAATCAGAAAAACAGTAACACAAGGATGAAGAAATCCCAGCAGCCACATTGCAATTTGAATTTGGTTTATTCAAATTCCATCAGCAACCATTTTCAGATAAAACACCTGCAAAATGGTGACGAGGAACGAAATCCGAGGCCAGAGGAGTGCAGTAATAACACTGCAGCATCTGATGAGGAGAGGACGAAGAATAGGCCGCATTGGCTCCTCCAGAGTCTCAGCTCACACAAAACTTAGAAATTGATTTCTGCTCTTACCTTTTTTTTTCCACCTGATCTAGGAAAGCACTAATTTGTACCTTTTGGTAAAATCTCTGTAGATAAGTCTTTTGCGTCCCGATGCATTTTTCTGACAAGCTGAAAAAACCTGTCTTCCGTAAGTCTATAAATAGAACAATGTGCTTTACGACATTCACCTTCTACAATCATTGGTACAGAAACAAATTCCAAACTGGAACTGGTCCCGAATTTGTTCGACTAGGTAGCTTGGATACATTCGAGGACTCATCTGCATCAAATAGACAGATCAAATCGGGGCAATGACAAGTCTGTAATACATCAAAATCTAAATATCAATGATTAAAGTAGAGTCTCTGTCACTTGCCACAAGAACTGAAATTCTGAAAACGAAGGAAAATTTCACATTTCTCGTCAAAATGATAAGTCCAGAATCCACATCTGAAAAAAAATATTCTACAAATTTCTAATAACGGGATGACTGAAAAACACACTTTATTGCAGAAACAAAAAGAGTTAACTAGTTTCTTCGTACACTCAGCTATAAACACACATAAATATCGTATGTGATTTAATATCACCAACCTGTATGGTATGGTCTCGTTTGCAACCACTCAAAACAACCAATACAACGTTTTTCACATACAAGAATTCGCTAAGCAGAACGAAAGAATGAGTAGAAAACAAAAATGACAGCGCACATCAAACCTGTGACCACAAGGAATACAATGCAGCGAACTCAATGAAAGACACGAATCTGGACCCTGAAATGAATAAATATTGGGAAGATGAAGGATGAAAAAATTGTTTCTTGTTTGGTGATCTGTGAATGTTTTGGGAGCGAAGCAGCTAAAAGGCACTGATACACTCCAGACCGCCTGTGTCGGTTGAGTTTTTCCTCTGCGTATACGAAGAGGTAGACAGTTCAGAGGACTGATAGTTTGTGAAGTGAAAATTAAATGGGAGATTGGATATGGAGGTAATTCGACGTACATATTTGCAGGGCATGCTTCGTCCGCTAGAAATCTATTTTACTGGCTGAAGGTGAAAATTCACTAGAAGAATCTCAGAACAATTGTAGCGCCATTTTTAGCTTGTTTTGTTTCCATTTTGGGAGCTTGTAGAATGCCTCTTTAGCCATCCCGAATTTTTGCTTGAAGTCCTCCGACGAAAGGTAAGTCTGTCACACCAAATCACATGTAGCCAAATTAATGACCGATATGTAGAGATATAATTAAAGCACATGATCATGTGACAACTGAGTTGAAAACATTGATATTTACCTCTCGCTTAGTTACATCGAATTCAGGAGCGGGATCATCCGACCCCACTATAAGACGCTCGTATGGATAAGTAGGAAGCCCTTCATCATCTTCAGCCTCACCCTCCTTTACATCCTCTTGAATCGTAAGTGATTCTATTCTACTGCTCATAGCATTTTCTTGTGTATTCGACTCTTCCTTGGGCTTTGGAGCCTCTTGACTCGCTTCAAGCACGTCGAAAGTGCGAGTAAACACCAAACGCAAAGCTACATTATGTATGAACGAATAATTAGAAAATTGAATAATAAAGGTCACCTTTAACAGATTTTGGCATTATTCTCACGGTCGGTGCTTTTTCAAACGTAGAAGTGAGAGCAGCTATAGCTGCGGATCTTGAAGCTAAACTAGCGGCAGACTCAGAGGGAGCAGATTTTGGGAACAGCTTCCTGACAACCGGGGGTGGTTGTGAAAGATTTCTCGCATTTTGGTTCTCGAAGGTAGCAGCCAATGCATTGAAGGCTGGCGATCTACCCCTAACACGAACTCGATCGGGGCTGAAAGTCATGCTTCTTGATCGCTGCGATTTTTCTGGTGCACTAGCGCCGGACCTCCCACTACTGTATACAGGTGTTCGCCGTTTGGGTTTCTGGTCACGAGTTAAATATCTTATGAGTCAAATGTCTTGTCCGCATCAAATGTATGTGCATACATAGAAATATATATTATCCTCGAAGGAAAACAATATCTTACCGTCTGGACCGGTGTACCCCCATTTTTCACGATAGCTAGCTTTCTTTGGAATGAGTTTCCTTGCATCTGCCACACAAAAAAGTATGCGTTTTAATTATTTGATAAAATTAAGTTAATAAATTTTCATTAGCATTTAAGATGACTTACAGCAGTTTTTGCGGAATCCCATGTGAAAAAACGGGTGAAGAAAGGCGGTTCATTCCCTTCGGTAGCAACGTAAATTGGTACTTCAGGCGACAGATTTTCGAGGAGAAAATCGCGTTCAATGAATTTCTGAAGAATTACGAACGTCAGTGACTCTAATAAACTAATTGAAAACCATCAGGATTTATTTTTAGAAGCACATATTGAAGCTGGATATACATTCACAATTTATGTTGATTACCTCACCGATAGCCAATGCATTTCCTTTGTTCTTAACCTCTTCTCCAACCCAAACGAAGATTTCAGAGTGACAATCCAGAATGAAAATATCTTCGGTCATCAAATCATCTTGTGTGAAGTTATATATTTCTGTTACCTACAATATATATCAAGTTCCCACGACAGTAAATTCAGCCGAACATTTCTAGTCAAAGTCTGCAAAACTTAGAGTGGAACGAGTTTGCATGGCAATCACAACTTAGAAAAAAATTAAATTGTGTAGTAAAAAAAATTACACACCTTTAAGGTTCCTGATGCATCCGTTTCCCAACCACCAATGCGAGTTAAAATACAATCAGTTTACGAAAAGTAGAAAAACGATACGGAACAAAAAGTCTGAAACATAGCAATGAGTGTGGCTGGTTACCTTTAGTGAAACTGCATGAGAATAAATGGGGATCATTTTCAGTAAGCTTAGAGATCTTCTGACTGGAGTACTCAGTTTTTCCCCCTAACAATTCCCAAAAATGATCGGAC
Organism: Rhodiola chrysanthemifolia; assembly: GCA_033675395.1. NCBI lineage: Eukaryota > Viridiplantae > Streptophyta > Magnoliopsida > Saxifragales > Crassulaceae > Rhodiola > Rhodiola chrysanthemifolia. The sequence goes on from CM066205.1 coordinate 26,600,301, forward strand.
TCCGACCCCTCTTTCTGAGGCTTGGACTGCACATTTGGCTGCATTGCATGAAAAATTACATTAGCAAAACAAGCTGAAAAAAGGGAACTCGATTTGATTTGAGTGCTCGAAATGGCTTCCATTCAATAAATGTGGTAACCGATCTCAATGCTCACCTTTATAAGATCCAGCTGCCTCTCGACCAATTCTTGATCCTCCGGGGTTGTCAGGTTCCCGGACCATGTATAGACAGTAGAATCGTTGTGCAGTATGTAACAATACGAGGAGTTCAAAGATGACGCAGCCTGAAAGAAGAAACAAAAACTTCCATATGAATATTTACATTAATACAATCGAAAGTAGTTTTTAATTTTTATGTCCCAAGAATGCAAAACTAGAGTAATGAGTATATAAAATCAAACTCGAGAACGATATTTTGATGATTCGAGTCAAGCGTAATACACTAAGGTTGCAAGAGAGATACCGCTTCAGCTTGAATGGCCTGCATGTTTTCAGGGCCATAACCCTGAATGCGAAACAATGCAGTAGACTCTTCTGAGTAAGTGTCGTCCTGAATCTCCTTTTCCGCAATATATTTTTTGTACCCTTCACTTAAACCACCCTAAAACAAAATGAGAGATGGTAAAACTTAGAGCTATTGATATTAACAAAGTCTTAGAACTGGAGTCAGTATGAAATATGATCATTTTAAGATTGTCAACCTTGAAAACAATAAAGCTTTGAAATATGGCATGAAGTTGGACCGGTTCCTTTCCTTCGTAAAAGCGGGCCTACAAAAAAACATAAGATCCAACGATTAGGGCGTGCATAGCACATGACAGATCAAATTGAAAAGTTATTTCGGGCATGAAGGAAGTCAATCTACCTGGCAAGGGACATACTTGAATGACTCGACCATTTTGCTTGCTAGCGCAATGGCTGAATTTCTGTCTTCCTGTAAGTCAAAATATAAATAGAACGTTCGGACATTCGTGGAATGTGGAGCAAAATTTTTATGATATACAATTGGATTTGTGACATTTCACCACCCCATTTCCCAATCCAGTTCAATAAAGATAGCAAACTACAAATTTCTTCTTGGACATCGGTCAACATTCTTACGTCAACAATTATTTTGTTTATGTTATTCGCAATCGCTAACACGACTGAGACCAAGAGAGACCTCAAATCCAAGGGCCACATATAACAGATTGTAATAATTGGTGGTAACACAGAGATGTTAAACCAGAAAGAGTCTTAGGGTACAGAATATGACAAGTACCTCGACGCTTTGCTTTCCAAACCATGTCCCGATAAGAATCTCCTCTTTCTCTTCTCCTGGGTAAGTGTATTGGAAGATATAGCAATCACCGCTGTAGAACTTTGTCTGATCGGCTGCTGCAAGAAGGGTCTTTTCTGATCCATTAACACGCCATATCTACACAGCCATGGAAATGACATTAACACAGATTTACATGTCGCGAACACTTGTGTGTGGCTTATAAACAATTTTAGTATAATCACTAAACATAGGGGTGCGAACTCGGCACCTGTAGATTTCCGGTGCAATCAATATGTGGTTTTGGTTCTTCCCTAGCAGGTGCAGCCTTTATGAGACCCCTCACGTTGAGTCCTTGGCGTTTCAAAAGTGCTACAAGAAGATCACGAAGACATGAAGAAAAAAATGCATACAAAAGGAACTCTTAGAAAGAGCTCATATGCTTTTGTACAATAGTGCACAGCTAACCTGCGACTTTGCCTCTTCCTTCCTCAGTTACGGTTGCATTGGTTGTGGTAGGCCACGAACTGAACTTTGAACGGAAAACCACAGTTTCAAATCCTTCAATGATGCGTACAATGTGACATTTTGAGCGATCTAGCCCCTTGAGAAGTGCCTGTAAGTAATTTAGCAAAATATATGCAGAGTCAGTTTGACGTCAAAGACAGGTCTAACGTAATAAAACAAAACTAATAATTACTTCTGCAGCTTCACTGGCACTTTTCCTGTCGTCAAGAGATGTAGTTCTTCCCACCCATACAAACAGTTCAGCTCCACAGTCCAAAATATAGCATTTACTCGTTTCGAGCAACTCCCTGACAAGGGATTCAGCCTCAATCGGTTCTGCCTGCCCTTTCTTTACACTGAAAAAGAAAGAAGTCAAATTCAGACGCTATGTCTAGCGAAAGTGAAATAGTCATAAAGTAAGTAACGCCACTTGCTCACACAGCCAAAGCGAAATTAAGAGGCATGCAACTCGAACAACTAAATTTGAAGATTTAACCTTGCAACCATAAGTTAACTTATTACAAAAAATGTGTGAACGGTCAGAAAAAAAAACTTATGGTGCGAGAATGACGGTGTAAGTGGCAGCAAGTTACGAACTTGAGAAAGAGTTACCTATACAACTTGGTGACCTGAGGCTCGGCAGTCTTATCCTGGCTAGCTGCTTTTCTAGGAAGAGGCGCGAAGCCACCAAATAGACCCCAAAACTCTCCAGACTCGGCATCAGCCATCATCTTCCCATCCTCTGAGAAATAAAGCGAAATCAGATTTAAATTTAACAAAGCAATCGCGTCTGAAGTATTGCATTAAGTCTATTTGTGAAGTACACCGACCTATAGACGCAATTTCACATTTTCCATCATGATATGTATCTTTGATGTATTGAAGAACTTCAAGTGCTTTAGCCCTCTCTTGAATTGAAGAGTTTGAGCCATTAAATTGAAATATCTTTGACTTGGTATCTAAAATAAATATGTCATCGTGGTTCAATGATGATCTGGCAAAAGGGACCTGTTACGAGCGGAATGAGAAAACAAACAATCAGCAAAGACGCACGTAAACTAACATTTCAAATAAGTGATCATCGTTATGGGCAGAAAAATAAGTATCCTTACCTCAGTTACGTGAACCACATGTTTCCCTCTGCACATAAAAAGTCGTGTCTGATGTTCTTCAGCCTCAGCGTGCTTAAACCCAGATGCAACTCCACCTTCTTGCGGAATGATGCAGGGTTTAAAATATGATAAGAATTTCTCAGTTTCGTGGCCTTGTACTTCACGATACTGAACAGCGCGACCTCCTAGAGCTGCATCGAGTTCCACAGTCTTAATTGCTGCAGCGCCAGCTTCATCCTGCTCAATAGGAGGTGACAGTTAGGGCATGCCCAGGTATCAATGTAACGTAGACGGAGATTAGTAGAACATACCTGAGAGGTATCTTTACCAAGCCAGTAGTGGATGTCATGTCGCAAGGCACCACTTTTCAGGGCAGTAGTCTGAACAACAAGGATCAACAGTTCAGTGTACCAACATTTATCAACGAGAGTTAAAATCTAAAAATACGGAAACTAAGTGTTCTCTTAGGATTTTCTTTAAAGCTCGAACAAAAATACAAAGGTTGCTTTATAAGTTACCTTCAGAATAATATAGGAGTCCCCAGTGAAAAACTTGCCATGGGATGATTGTGGGACAGCCACAGGCTTGAAGTTTTCGATGCGCCATATTTCAAGGCCACTATTGGTCGTTAAAGAAAGTACAAAATCCAGAAAGCAGTTATATCATGTTAAACACTTTTATAGACACGGTTGAAGATAATATAGATGTTCCGATCAGCATTCGCATGTTATATAAATAGACTTCCTATGAGGAACAAGTCATATCGAAGAATGACATGCGGAAATCTAACTAAGGTTAAGGATACGCCTTTTGTCCAGCTCCTTGGAAAGCTGGATCCAAATCTTTCATTGAAACAGCCATACTGTATAGCGGCTTTCACAAATTGAAATTTCAAATCCTGAAATGGCACTAGAAACCCTGAAACACAAAATGGCACGATAATATCATACTGCGATTGAATAACTTAGATCAGTATTCGGTAACTACAATTTAAAAAAGTTTTAAAAAAATGCGTCTTAAGCTACTGACAATAGTTAATGCATTCCTGTATATCGAGTTTTCTCCTAACTGAATTTTTACCAAGACACTTTGAAACTGAGAAGTAAGGCTACCAGTTCGAAGAATGACCATGGCAACCCCATCATCAAGTATTGGCAAAGTCGTAAGTTGGAGGAGGCGCATATGTGAATCAAAAAATCTACTGTATTAAATTGCATACACACGTGGAAGCTTGTTTCTAATTACAACATGGAGTCGGCTTCAAAGGAACTAACTGGGAATGTGAATGCAAAATTGAAAATTCTACCAGAAATCACATTTGTTCTGGGCAAATTCAACAACACAGCTCAATAATACCCACAATGGCATTCAAGACCGATTCCAGATCAGGTACACGAATCAAGTAATAAACAATTTGATGATGGGAAATCAAATTATGCCATTGAAACATCCTCAATTCCCACATCCAACACCAACACACCACCAAACTTATGAAACACTCAACTCCTCGATTTGCAAAAAGCACCAACATACCTTTACAAAACACTGACATCAAATTCATCAAAATAACGAAACCAACCAAAGATGATTTTACCTCAGTTAGACGAATCAACCCCACAGCTGAAGATCCAATCCAACTTTAGAGAAACAAAAGATTGTGAATGTAAAATAAATCAAGATGTGAAGAAAAAAAATGGAACAAAAAGAGAAGGAAATAAAAATAAAGCTGAGCTGTTTGCCGAATAAATACTAATTTCCACTGGCAGCAAGAAAGAGAGATAAAGAACGGAAAAAAGGATTAAAGAAATTGGAGGGAATGATGAGTGAAGGCGTGCGTATCACTAACTCGAGGCAACAAAAGCAAGCAGAACAACAACAACACACAACAGCGCGAAAGAGAGAGAGAGAAGGAAACGAAGAGGCACGATGTAGTGTAAAATGGATTAAATTAAAGAATGGAGGACAGCAACAACAAGCGATTCATGGTCAAGATTGGGAATTGAATTCTGGGGTTCCTAAATTTGACCAAAGGAACAAAATTGAAAAGTGTATGTGGTAAAAATCCGACAACAGCGGATTAATCGAATGAAATCCGACAACACAAAAACACCCAGGTGAAAAAGATTGGATTTTTTTTAACGAAATTAGGAATGGGGTGAAATTGTGAAAAGTGAATGATTGATGAGTGGTGGAGGGGGAGGAGATTGGTGGATAGAGAGAAACCGGAAAAGTCGGTCACTCACCGGCCATTTTTCTTGCGTTACCATCAGCGAGCTTTATCGTGGGGCCCTCTCTTCATTCCATGTCTCGGTTTAATTTGGTTGGTTTAATCGAACAACCAAGCCGATCGGACCGTTTGAAATTGGTTGTTGGAGTGAAATAAATAATTAAACCAACTCTGACGGTTTGGAACTTTGGATCGTCTTCACAATAACGGCGTCGTTTATTCAAACATATGGTCTCGGCTGTGCGGAGATTTTTTTGAAAATGACCCAAATGAGTTTCAAAATTTCAGAACTGAACCACGCGAGTTTCACATTTCAAAAATGATCCATTTTTAATGAAATCGGATCTCCGGGAATCGATTTTCTGTGTTTTTTACAAAACCGGATCCTCAGGATCCGGTGTTATGTGTAAACTCAACACGTGGAGTTCTCTCATTCGAACGCGCACATAACACCGGATCCTGGGGATCCGGTTTTGTAAAAAACACAAAAAACCGGTTCCCGGGGATCCGATTTCATTAAAAATGGGTCATTTTTGAAATGTGAAACTCGCGTGGGTCAGTTCTGAAACAGATAAACTCGTTTGGGTCATTTAAAAAAAAACTCGGTTGTGCGTCGTGCGAAGCACTAGAGACAAAAAAATCCTTTTTTTATAGGGCTTGTTAGAATTAGTGTTAGTATCTGTTAATGGTAGGTGTTAGATTATTAGATGAGGACTTCGAATCCTGGACACTTGGTACGCAGGGGGGAGCTCCACCACTTGGACACTCCGCTTGGCCTCGAAGACAACAAAATCTTGATGTGTGAGATTTGTGGAAAATTTCTCAATTTGTTCAAGATTGAAATTTGAGTTCCCTTTACATTCGATCTTCAAATTTCATTCTCAATTTATTCACGTTTTCTAAGGCGCCGTTGGTGTAAGCCTCGTGGCATATATTTTGAGTCAGATTAGTGACGTGACATTTTAATTTAAGTCGATGTTCCGAACAACGGCTTAGAGCACAATTATAGTGTCGTTGGTAACGGCGGCTTAGCGTTGGAGCTTATTTGACACTTTTTGGCTAGTCAGTTTTATTTTTATTGCTAAAACATGTCCGACGGCTTAAACCGTCGTCCACAAGAGCGGTTTAACTCTAAGGCGGCTTAGAAAACGTGAGCAAATTAGGAATAAAATTTAAATATTGAATATAAAGGGAACTCAAATTTCAATTTTGATCAAATTAGGAAATTTTTCCGAGATTTGACTTAATGTCTCTCGCAACGAAGAAAATTTTTGTTTACAAATGATGGAAAATGATCAAATAAAAAAGTTAAATAACAATTATAAATAGTATAAATCCCTTGATCTGATCATTTAACGATCCACATATTCAACAATCAATTTCGCAAATTCCAACGTAATAATTCACAAACTCAATAGTAAATTTTATAGGCATGTTTTCCTCACCCACGGTCCTTTCAGCGTTTTCCATTGCCATTGACGACATTTTCTCACCAATGATCGAAGAATTAGTCTCTTGAGCATTCTCCACCATGATCAAAAAAATCATATCATCCATCTCTCACATCTATTTTCTCTCTCATCTAATCATTCCTCATGGTTTTTTCAATCACATGCACCCCACTCATGATCCAAAAAAAAAGTTTATCATCAATCTCTCTCATCACTACATAAATTATAGCTCATAAATGTTAAGATTAATAAAAATATATCAAAGTGTATCTCGTTTTATAGAGCTCAACAAATTATGAATATTGGTATTTATTTTGATTTTTTTTAATTTGTAATTTAGAAGATATATTCGTTGCAATATCAAAATAAAAACTGTACGGTTTCTTACACAGAACAGTGTCGCGTTGCGATTGGCTCATTCTCATGATCAAAACACAAAAAAAAGATCATGGGATGATCTTTTTTAGAAAAAACCATGGGATGATTTTTTTGATGATCAAAAAAATCATGGTGGGGTGCATGGTTTTTTTTATCATCTCCCATGATCACTTTCTATGGTTCAAAAAAGCATGGTGGGGATGCTCTTAAGCGAATTGGCTTTCGTCGTTGCACTGAAGTTTATGATTATGATTTAAGATTGTGATCGACGTGTGTACATTTGAATTGATTTGATTTGATTTGATTTTGGTACATTAAACCTTTGAGTCTCACCGTCTTTAACTTGAGACTAATCTTCGATTAATCATTAGTAACTGAATTTTTCTCAAAAGGAAAAAAAATTATTAGCAACAATTAATTAAAATCATATATAACGAAATATAAAAGTGAAACATGTGACACTTACGAAGACTCTGAATTAGATGTTGTCATTAATTCCAACGATAGATAATTCAGGTCTTATTTAAAACGTTTATGACTCATTTATTTCATGGGGAATTTAAACGAAGAAATGAAAAATCAATTTTTTTATTTATATCTGTTATGGAAAATGAAATAAAAATATATGAAATATCATCTTTTGGGTCTCTTCTTTTTTACTTTTCATTTCGTTTGTTGATTAAGTTCTTTTATTCATTCATTACTTTTAAGTAAACACTTAACTTAAACATTATTTTATAGTAACACTTATTTTAACAAAAGTTAACCTTTTGTTTGGAGGATTACAAAATTCTTTCAGAAGAATTTGAATGAATAATTATTCTAAAAAAAATATCTCTTGAATGAAAAATTGTTGTAGTTTATGTTATTTTTATTTATTAAGATAGATTAAATAAAATAATAAATTTTTTCCTTCGGTCATACAACGCTCCAGCCTCCAACATTTCATCCAAATTCACAAGAAGAAAAAGAAGAGAGAAACAAAGAAGTCAAAATGCTTCCGGCTATCAACTCGGTCAACGGCTCCTCAGGTCTCCAATTTCCGCTCCGCATTCCCTCGCGCCGAATTTTCAAACCCTAACACTCACCATGTTGTGTTGCGTTTTGCTGTGCAGATGAGATTCGCGAGCATCTGCTTGTGGTGGACGATGTCGACGAAGCGGTAAAGCGATCGGAGCCGAAGCTGAAACTGCGAGGGTTGACTAGGGTTTCTGATGCGGGAGTTGAGATACTGAAAGGGATTGATTTGGATATACCTAGAGGAGTGGTGGTCGGCGTGATCGGACCTTCCGGAAGCGGAAAGTCAACGATGCTTAGAGCGTTGAATCGGCTGTGGGAGCCGAAGTCTGGATCGGTGTTCCTTGACGGAGTTGATATCTGCGATGTCGATGTGGTCAGTCTGAGGAGGAAGGTCGGGATGCTGTTTCAGCTTCCTGCTCTCTTCGAAGGTCAGTTCAGCTTCTTAATTGAACCGGTTGAATTGAATTGAACCGAGCAGTTTGGATTTCAATTAATCTGCTTTTCAATTGTCATTCAATCAGTAGAGATGTTAATTATAGAGTTGTTGTAATTGTTTTGTTGAATTGAAATGGTGTAACTGGTTTCCAAGGTACTCGGTTTCAACTAAGATTGATGAGGAAATGAAAAGGAAACTTGGGGACGGGTAGGTTTCGAATCTAATCGAGGGACCATTGCGGAAATATCAGTCTATCAGACATGAATTTTGATTTAATGCTTGATATCGAGTCAATTTGTGTATGCTAGGGGTGGACAAAATCCGGCCCGATCCGGTCCACTTAATGTCGGGTTAGGGTCCACTTAACTAACCCGGTATAATTTTCGGGTCGGGTTAGAGTTGAGGCTCAGGTTATCCGATTTCATAAGTAATATAAAAAATATTAGATTTTTAATGAGATTCAAACCTTATACATATGAATAAAAATTTATTTGTGTTCTCGTGATATATCACACTACATATGAATAATATGTAATTGATTTGCAATGAAAAATAAAACTATAATACTAAACTTTAAAGTATTTATATCAAGATAGATGACCATGAATGTTTTATGCCGTTTAAAATTTTTAGTTTTCGGGTCGGGTTCGGGTTCACATAATTGACCCGGTCTTCGGGCCGGGTTAGAGTTCGAATAAATGACCAGATCATTATTTCGGGCCGGGTTAGGATCAATCACAACCTAGGTTGCACCGATACTCCAAAATAGTCACGTACCCGTATCGTATCCGTGTCCGACACACGACACGCTTGGGATACACGGATTCTTCGTATCCGTTCAAAAAAACGTATCTCAATTTTTGAATACATGTATTTACCGTATCCAAAAAATTGTAGCCCAAAAAAATTCAAATAGACCCATAATTTTAACTATATCAGCCCAAAAAATTCAATAGGCCCATAACTTTAACTAAAATGTGGTTGCTTGAAGAATACATTTTGTTAATTCTGATGAAGTTTGAGACTTTTACTACTAACTTATTTTTTTAAACATGTTTATTTAATTTATATGCTTGAACTTTTTGTTTAACTAGTTAAACTAGGGAGTTTTATAAACTAAATTATTTGTTTGTGCATAATTTTTTATATAATTTACAAAAATGGTATAACTTTATAAATATATATATATTTTTATATAAAATAACAAACGTATCCGAAACGTATCGTATCCTGCTTTTTCTAAAAAAATCGTATCGTATCGTATCGTATCCGTATCCGTATCCCGTGTCCGTATCCGTGCAACCTAGATCACAACCCGTCCCCAGTGTATGCTGTGGTATTAAATGATGTGTTCCATGTCGTGGACGAATAATAACGGAACAAAGATTGTGTTTTCACATTTAATGAAGCTGGGAGTATATTCCTTTTCCGGTGCTGAGAATACTTTAGATTAGTTGCCGAGGTAGTTAATGCTGGTGTTGTTACTATAGCTTGTGGATTTGAGTTGTGGTCTGCTCATAGAATCATATATTGTGCGGGCTTGCTGGTATTTATGAAATTATGGACTACTATACTATGTTGAATGTTGCTGGACTTCAATCGGAGTGTGGTGTTAACTCAAAATCTTAACTTGGTTACATTTTTATGGCTGCAGGTACGGTTGCAGACAATGTAAGATACGGGCCTCAACTCAAAGGAAAGAAACTCACGGACGATGAGGTTTCCAAGCTGTTAAGCCTTGCAGATCTCGATTCTTCATTCATGAAAAAGTCTGGAGGCGATTTGTCTGTGGGACAAGCTCAGCGCGTTGCACTTGCCAGGACGCTCGCTAATGAACCTGAGGTAACCTAAAATACTTAAAAACTAAACACTCGATTCTATTCGCAGACTCGAAATGAATACTAGGTACAGTCGTCTAATTTCTTTTAGTTTTAGGTCTTGTTACTGGACGAGCCAACAAGTGCATTGGACCCGATATCAACTCAAAACATTGAAGACGCCATCGTAAAACTTAAGGAAACTCGAGGAATGACGACTGTGATCGTCTCGCACAGCATCAATCAAATCCAGAGAATCGCGGATATCGTCTGCCTGCTAGTGGATGGCCAGATCGTTGAAGTCCTCGAACCCAATAAACTCTCCGAAGCCAAACACCCCATGGCTTTAAGGTTCCTTCAACTCAGCTGATGTTCAGCTACTCATAATTCAAATTTCAACCCTTTCATTTCGGCGTTCCACTTATTTTTTATTTTCGACAAGTACAAACCAATGCCACCATTTTAAAGCCTATCGCTTATTGAAATTATATATATATTTTTATGTTAATATTTTATACAATATCATATTTCCATCTACACAGATATTAAATATTTTAACTGATTTTTTACTTATTTGAATTCTTTTATTTTTTGTTAACTACTTATTTGAATTCTTTTTTTTTTCGATAGGGTACTTATTTGAATTCTGAGTATCGTTTTTTTTCTTCTTCAAAATGCATGAAAGTAATAAAAAGGTATGTACTTTTCAATATTTAATTTTATTTGATTATATAATTTGACTCGTATTTATAACAGTGAACCAAAATTCAATACTATGTTTTTTTTCCACTGCAATATTTATGTCCGGCGCAAAATATCGTCGCTAAATCTATTTAATCCGTAGCTAAATCAACAGAAGGCGTCGGTAATGTTTGAATATCAATATTATTATCGTCTTGGAGCTGATTGGGTCGTCACTGACAACAACATCATCTGTAAATCTATCCAATCTTCGCCCCCATCGTCATCAAAATCCTCCAAAACCCCATCTTCTCCTCACTCTCCTCCGCAATGGTGGTTCTTTCTCTTAACCAGACGCTCTGCCCTTCCAGCTTGCGTTCAGCTCAATCCGGTTTCTTCAATGCCGCAATCTCGGTTTCGAATTTCAAGTCTCAATCAGTCAACTCTAGCAGAGGGGTTTTGGTTACAAGGGCATCAATTGCTGTGGAGCAGCAGAAGAAAGTCGCCCTCATCAGAATTGGCACCAGAGGAAGGTATAATTAGGGCTTTATTGGTCAAAAGTTTCACCAATTGTGATTTTGTTTCATGTTGCTTTGATTCTCAAATTAGGGTTTTTTTTATGGTTAGTGTCAATTTTGATATCTGGGTATGTATGTGTTGACTTTTATTCACTAAAGTTTTCATCTTTGCAATTTTGATAATCGCGTATGTGTGAGCTGGGATTGCGTTTGATGTGAAATGTGAAGTTGTGTGGCTGTGTAGGGATTTTGCAGTAACTGAAAGCCCGATTTCCGAGAAGATTGCGGTTGATTATTATTATTTTGGTATTTGTTGCAGTCCATTAGCACTTGCGCAGGCTCATGAAACACAGGCCAAGCTCAAGTCTTTGCATCCGGAATTGGTGGAGGACGGGGCGATAGAGATTATAGTGATAAAGACAACAGGCGATAATATACTAAGCCAGCCGCTAGCGGATATTGGCGGAAAGGGATTATTTACTAAGGAAATTGACGAAGCTTTGTTGAATTGTGACATTGATATTGCTGTCCACTCTATGAAAGATGTGCCTACTTATTTACCGGATAAAATGATCTTGCCTTGCAATTTGCCTCGCGAAGATGTCAGAGATGCGTTTATATCGCTGACTGCAGCGTCCTTGGCGGACCTTCCTTCTGGCAGCGTTGTTGGCACCGCTTCGCTCAGAAGAAAGTCACAAATACTTCACAAATATCCACATCTCAGTGTGAGTATATGACGTAGAGATATTTTAGTTCTCCAAATGCATACAGTAGAATATCGGCGCAAGAACAGATTTCATTTTGTGAACTGTTAAGCTAGACGTATGTGGCTGACATACTTGGGGAAAATGTTTATCTTGCGTTTTTTTTTTCCACTAAATTTTGTTAGCCTAAATTTGCCTATAGATAGCGCGAATATGATGTGTTACCTTACCTCGAATGCTAGATCATATTCTTGCTACCGACTCCTATAAATCCACATTACATGATCATGATGCTTGACCTTCACTTGGTCCATTTCCAGGTTTTGGAGAACTTTCGAGGTAATGTCCAGACGCGATTAAGAAAACTGAACGAAAAGGTGGTCCATGCAACATTATTGGCGTTAGCAGGTTTGAAACGTTTAGATATGACGGAGAATGTAGCATCCATCCTCTCACTTGATGAAATGCTTCCGGCTGTTGCTCAAGGGGCAATTGGGATTGCTTGCCGTAGTGGCGATGATAAAATGGTATGCTTACTAATTGATTAGCACTTGATTCGAAACCATTTTTTCACTTCCCTTTTTCCATCATCGGTGTCACAAGAACTTATGTATCTTCACTTTTAGGAGAATTACTTAGCTTCATTAAACCACGAAGACACCAGATTAGCTGTCGCGTGTGAAAGAGCTTTCCTTGAGACATTGGATGGATCTTGTCGTACCCCTATTGCAGGATACGCTAGCCGTGACGAACAGGGGAATTGCATTTTCAAAGGACTGGTCGCTTCCCCTGATGGAACCAAAGGTACGCTATATATGAAGCATCGCCACATTTTCTTCACCTCATGTTTTTTTTTATCTAACTCTTTTGTTTCTGGTTGCAACAGTGCTTGAGACTTCGAGAAATGGTTCCTACAGTTACGATGATATGATTTCAATGGGGAAAGACGCTGGAAAAGAACTTCTAGACCTAGCTGGCCCTGGGTTTTTCAAATGCTAGATAACCCAAAATATCACAAAACCAACTGATGTACAGAGAGAGAGAAGATTCCAACTTCGGTGTACCACTACGGTGCTAAAAACCACATCCAACAAAATGGCGCCATCTCCTTCTCAGCTGTTGTTGTATTGTCGAATGAATACCAGGTGATCTTTTTGCTAGCTAGAAGAGCTTGCTCGCTTTATATCGTCATTTTTCCCATGTAACTTTAGTAAGCTTTTCTTTACCCCATTTCTGCTATGAGTTCAAAGTGATTGATTATGTATCCGAATTCATGTATTTTTTTTCAAATGAGTGCAAGCTTTGTATTTTTTTTTCTTATACATTCTACACATGATATATGAGTTTTTTTTAAGAGATAAATACAAAAGCTCTGTTTCTGAGAATGCAAAAAAAAAAAAAACCTTCCAAGGGAAGCAGAATTCTCCAACTAGAGGTTTTTTTTTGTTGGGGTGTAATGTTTGATTTTTGATTTTTCACAATAATTTGAGTGAATTTAATTTTGTTTAGAAGTTGGGGGGGCTGGTTTTACCAATAGCAATTCTGTTAAAATTTACATTTTTGTGCATAGAAGTTCATCAATTGCAGTGGGTCAATTGGCCCGCCTTTTCACCTTTTTAGGTGTAACCATGCAAAAAAAAAAAAAAAAAAAGTGTGGCAATCGCTTAGGCTCGCAACAAGCTGATATAGTAGATATGTTCTTCTATTTGAAAAATAGCTACAGAAAACTGGATGGCAGGAACAAGCTGATTTGGCTGCTCCATTTGCAGCAAGCCAGAACAGAAAACACCAACAATAACATAACCAAGTACTCATAAGGCACTGCAGACGGTGAGAGAACCAATTTCAGTAGACAATTGACAGAAAATACATAGGCAACATGTTAAGAGCAACAAGAACACAATACTCAGTGGGTGACAACAGCAGTCGGTATAGATGCAACAAAACTAAGCAAAATATCTACTGTCGTCACCCAGTTGCATGCAAAGAAATAATCTTTTTCTTTTGCCTATCTCTTACTACTGCTACATTCACAAAGTTTTAACTTCATTTCTGTGAGTTAGGAGTGGTGGTGGTTAGCCAAACATTGAAATGTCCTGCAGAAGTGGGACTTTAGCTCAGCTGTGATTTTCTTGAACTGCTTCCCCATTTCCATGGTCACCTAAAACGAAAGGAAAAATAACAAGTGTCATTGGATAAAGATATTGATGATGCAAAAGCATACCCAGGATGAAAGATTAAGAGGCTCCTCTTACTACTGTCTTTTCTTCGCCTGCCAAATAGTCTCATGCAAGGTTGAAACATTCTTGTGAAATACTCGCTCAAGGGTGTCTTTGAAACAGGAATAAGCTTTCCAAGTACAGCTAAAGGCCAACTGGTTACAGAGCAAAAGGCAACCATTTTAAACTCTCAAGTTCCCAGAAAATAGATAAACAAGAAACGAATGCAACAATCTGACATCACTACTAAGCATTTAAAGTTCCGGACGTAGTTCATGATTAGAAAGCAGTCAACTTGATTGAATATAAGCAATTGAATATGTGCATGTGCCCGCATGAACAAGTACATTTATCTCTAGATGCAGGTGGTCCACAAATAATTTCAATAAAAACAAACTAACCCGACGATCCCAATGGCCACAGATATTAGCCAATACTTCCAGCTCAGTTTAGTTGTTTTTGCAAACTTTCCAAGAAACTCGATGATGACAATCTACGGAAAGCACCCAAATAGTTGTTTTGAGGAGAAAAAAAGAACAGCTTAGTCTGAATAATGCTTGCAGAATTACAGGAATTCAGGAGAATGTAGCTACCTGAAGAGCAACAGTCACTACTATAATGCCCATGAAGAGACGATTTTTAGTCACTCCTTTAAATACATTGAACTCATCAGGCTTCCTAGCATTAAATTCATTGAAAACCTACAACACACCAAAGCATTCGAGTCTTAATAATTCTGGATAAGAATGCTGATTGCTTAGTGAAGTACATGGATGGATGGATGGATGGAGGGAATCACTTACTTGGCAGAGGACGAATGCGTTAAATATCAATGTGTTGTTTAGTCTGTTGGCATAACTAATACTTTCATGCTCTAAACCCAGTAAACTTATACCACGGAAGTTGAGAATGAGAAGGACTGTAACTTGATATATGGCCTGCAGCCAACAATAAGACGATCAGGAAAAAGGCTAATGTGTGTTTCACGACCTAAATTATATATGATACAGCGATCTCAAAGCAACAAATGGACTGTACCTGAATCAACAAATTTCTCCACATGATATTTGTGATTAGAGGCTCTCTGACAAAGTTACAAAGTACACATGTCAGAACATACATTACAAATTATATAACACAACATGCAGCTATCCATAGTATTAAATTGCCATAACTGACAAAATGTATAACTGCTCAATTAATAAAGGAAACTGGCTGCCATTTGCAATCAAAATAATGTGTCTACATGCATCATTCACAATTAGTTGGGGCTTTCCCTCTGGACTATCCAGTTGAGTTGGACAAGTTGGGAAGGTATGTGGATTCCCAAATCTTCTTTTGACTGTTGGATTCTAGTAGTCACCTCCGAAAAATGGGTCTCAATTGCTCTTTCGCGATTTGCGTTCATTAAAACTGATTCTGAGAATAAATTCTGAGGAAATTTTCCTAGGCTTCATTCAAGAGTTGTATAACGTATGAACAAAGATTTTCTATACGTGACCCCAACTGCAGTTGATTGAAAATGCTCAATGAACAAAATAGGCCAGCTCAACTCAAATGACTTCAAATCACTGCCCCAAACTTCATACCTACGACCAACTGGAGGTCTTTCCATCAAATGATCTGTAGGCGGTTCAGTAGCCAATGCAAGAGCTCCAAGAGTGTCCATGATAAGATTGACCCAGAGAAGCTGGACAGAAAATACAGTACAAAATACGTTGAACTCTTACACTGATATAAATAACTATAATGTCGAAGAGACCAATGACCAAATTGGAAAGAACAATCACCATACCTGAACAGCATTCAGGGGTACATCACCAGAGGAGATAGCAGCTACCACATTAATAATAAGAGCTGCAACATTAACAGTAAGCTGAAACTGAATGAACTTTTGGATGTTGGCATAGACTGAACGTCCCCACCTTACAACCTGCACAGCAAAACCGAAAGACAAAAATCAGAGGCATACCTCATAAGCCTAATCCCAAGTTTCCAGGGAACACATCTGAATGTGCTTCCTTTATGACAGAACAAGTCCCATACGAGCAAGTCCAAAAGAAATGAGGTTAATGCATACCTTCACAACTGATGAGAAATTGTCATCTAAAATGACAATGTCAGAACTCTCTTTGGCGACTTCGGTTCCAGCTATTCCCATGGCAAGACCAATATCAGCCTACACAAATTTTATAGTAATAGATCATCAAATCGCAAACGGTGCAACTTCATGCAAGTGTTTTAATAAGTAAAAGTGTTGCATTAATTTGATCTGTGAAAAAGCTATTTTGATATCATCTTTATATATATATATATATATATATAGAAAAGTTGCATAAATTTGCGAAAAGCTACATATCAGCTTTCATATTTCTTAGACACATGTCTTTTTTAAATGGATAAGATGCCAACATAAACAAATTGTCCTACTTACATGCTAGTCAACCTGAGAGCAAAAATCTAAAAAAAATAGAAGGAAAACCAACACTAACATTCGAAGGGCATGCCTAACTGCTTGTCCTGTTTCCCAAAAATTAGGCCAAAGAAAGACTGACCAGCACACGGCATAAATATCATTGGAATAGCTGTGACAAATCTATCTAATTAAACACCTCATGAAGCGCAGGAGCGTCGTTAGTCCCATCTCCAGTTACAGCAACAATGTGCCCTCTTCTCCTCAATGCTTGGACTAGCAGTAGCTTATCATTTGGTGATGACCTTCCCATTACCTATATAATATGGAATCGGTTAATTAAGAATAATTATGACTGGATAGCTTAAAGTAATACAGATCATTTCTTACCGATATTTTATCAGCCATTTCATCCCTCTGATTATCAGTTAGTGCACGAAATGCTGGCCCTTCGATCAAAGTTGGTTCAGATGCATCCGCATCTGATTTCAATATTCCGCATTCCAGAGCAATTGCTCTAGCTGTGTTAATATTGTCCCCTGTTACCATGCGTACCTAGATATTTAAAAAATGCAAATGGGTCCATAAACTCTGTAGTTGATTGCAACATGAATGAAAAGGAACAAGATGGAGGTGTTCATTTACTAGGAGAATGTATATCAATTTATATAAAACAAATTTAATTCGGTTTATTATTTTTTAGCCACGGCTTACATGTACTCGATCAAAAAAAATTATTGTGTTCGTATTTTTCTTATAATTAAAAGATGCAGCAACAACCCACGACTTGAAATCATCACACAACTCAAAAGAACATAAACCATAAAGCTTACACGGGGCAACTGAACTTCACAAACATTCTTTGTTTCCAAGAAAAATGAACGCAAAACACCCCAAACATATGTATAATTGACCAAATAATACATCAATAGTAATGTCCAACAAAAAATAGTGAAAACTCCAGAATCTGAAGATGTACCTTTACTCCAGCATTTTGGCACAGCTGTACCGCATCTTTAACTCCTGGTCTACAAGGATCCTGCATCACCATGCATGTGTTACTTGATCAAAAAAAGTTCACAACTAATATGTCATTTCATCATATAAGTTTATAACCAACAAGATTTGAATGCCAATCTTATGATGATTTTCAATACAAATGAATCACCATGCATGTGTTACTTGATCAAAAAAAAATTCACAACTAATATGTCATTTCATCATATAAGTTTATAACTAACAAGATATGAATGCGAAACTTATGATGATTTCCAATACAAATGAATGACGATGAATTCCGGATTAACAATTATATCTGCATTATGCCACTTAATATTTTTACCAACATCTACATGGACCACGAGGCTTCAAATGTAAACAGAAAACGTGGACTTCTTACAGAAAAAAAACCAGCTGAGAGAAACATATGCTGGAAAAACTGCACCGCTACTCGCTTTACAAACTTCTGAAAATACCTTTATTCCGACTATTGCAAGCAGAACAAGATCATCCTCTGGCAATTCCCATTTAGAAAGCAGTTCCTCATCAGTTGGGACCTTTTCTACTTCACAAGGTCTGTATGCAAGTGCAACACATCGCAAACTTTGGGCAGCCATATTTTCAATCGACTGCTTGTAAAACATTACCTAAAGCACAAAAAAAGAACTTAATATAGTACAAAATAATATTTGTAGAACTACAGAGCAGTCCTTCACAAAGTTCAAAGAACAATGTTGATATCGCAGTACGGTTTATAATAGGAGTCTTTTCTTCTGCCGACGAGCTTGTTAGTAGCCTTATGAAATACTTCAAATGAGGCTTTTTTATCTCCGATATGAATCACGTCACTGTGTATAGCATTCACATCCAGATCTTTTTTTGTTTTGATGAAGTAAAACCATTACATGGTTAATTAGACCTTAAGCCCATCGATACAGTTAATGAACCACTCTTAGGGGTTCCACTAACTCTAATTGGTACTTATAAGTTATAATTGCCCTTACCCGATCCTCTCATTCACATCCGGATCTGACATGTCAAGATTGAATGAAGGAAAATTTTTCTCATGCTCTCCTAGGGCATCTGATAACTAGTGCAAATAAACAGCGAGTCTTACCTTTTGATCATCCATTTTTACCACATTATCGTTCTCATCGAAGTACCTAGTACAGCACCCCAGAACAATTTCAGCAGCCCCCTTCCAATAAACGTGAACTTGAGAATCAGGCTGCACATGCAACAAGAAGATTCTCATTATTTAATATATAGTTCTGTATGATGACTAAAATGACACTGCAACAAGGACCAGAATCAGGCTGCACATGCAACTAGAAGAATCTCATTATTTAATAAATATTTCTGTTTGATGCACATCCTTGAAAAAAATTATGATAGGCAAGGTGCTTGAAATTTTCAGAGGTGAATAACAAAATGGGAACTCGACAACTGAAAAGTGCCCAGTTTGGCCAAGGCAATTTCTCTTTTTCTTAGTACATACATAGTAGCAACTAATTACAAAAGATGAACAGTAATCATGCAACGCTTCAAAACTTGACTACAAAATACTGAAAAGATAATATCTGATACAACAAGTGCTCATGCTTAAGTTTCCTAAGTAAATCCAAACTTCTAGCACAGTGTGACGCTGACAAGGTATTGAGACACATCAGGAAAACAATATGGCAATGAAATTGAAGAAAAGTAAAATGTTACCCGTCGGACTGCTACACCTCCCCGTTTTTTCTCAGAGTTGAAAGGGAACACGTGTAGAATAGTAGACTCAGATCTAGCAGTTTCAAAGTTCATCCCAATCTGTGAAACACCAAAATCAGTATTGAAAAATGAAAAGTGCCAATTAAGAATTTGAGATACGCAAACAAACGGACACAATACCTTCACTCCCCATTCAAGAATAGCTTTTTCAGTTGGCGACCCAGCTATTTCCACCTCTCCACCTCCCTACCAATAACCATCCGGATTATTAAAGAGAAGACAGAAGACAGTATTTTATCAGATATATCATTTTCAGTGCATGCGTATGCTGGCATAAATTGCAGAAAAATGTATGATGTTTAAATGAAAATGAGAGTGTGCCATGTACAGTACATAAGATTAAAACATCTGGGCAACTAAATGAAAAAATGAGTAAAAACAGTAAGTGGGGAACTTCAGCCAAGAGAGTATGTGACTGTGTTCATAAACATGGGTCAACAAGAATATCAAAGCAGATACCTCGGGCCTAAAAACACTTCCAGTTGTATTTTGGGCAATCCCCTCAATGAGTAGAGAGCAAACCCTTGGAGAGAACAATGAACTGCTGTAGGGTGGTTCAATCTTCTTCTCGCCAACATAGGAGGATACTATAGTCATCTGTAAATGATAATGTCAGACATATCACATATACCACTCAGAATAAAACATAAAGCTACCCTCGAGACAGCCAATCCAATATCCAAGTGATCATCCTTACGTGCAATTACTTGATGCCAATTCGTATATCAACACAAATGAATGGGAGTCTAAGAAATTAGTCTACCTGGTTCAATGTTAAAGTTCCAGTCTTATCACTGCAAATAGTTGTGGCCGAGCCCATAGTCTCACAAGCTGAAAGCCTCCTAACCTGCAGTGGAACGTATCTTGTTATTTCGCCCTGGCCTGAGAAATTAAGGCAAGTAACATAAGACTTGGTATGACACATACCAGTGCCTTGTCAGCCATCATTTTTCTCATAGAATATGCAAGGCTGAAAAATGAGCACCATTATGATGGTGGTTATCAGGAAAAAAAACGTAGACAAATATACTTACAAAAAAATACAATTCCTGAAACTACAATATCAAAATCAGACTGGGCATACTAAAATTTAAGATATATCACCTTCGACTTATATCAAGATAAGATAAATGACAACGAAGAACTGACTCAGTTTTTGGTTTTTGTTAGCCTTACAGCTTGTCATGAGAAAAGAGAATTATAATTCCAAAAACCTTCATGTCGAGAATGAAGTTAGTAGTAGCTGCAAAGGACAACTTACGTAAGTGTCACAGCTAACGGAAGTCCTTCAGGCACCGCAACCACTACAATGGTGACCTGCAGCCATCCCGACATATTGATAATATAAGAGTGGATGCATGATAGAACGATACACTATCATCTTCGCTTGCAAGGAAACACTTACAGCAACAGTTACAATTTTGATCACTCCATCGATAGTTTTACTGGGACTCATCTTGCCCTTAACATACTGCACAACGCCTTCTTCATCCGTAGATGTACCAGTGAAGTATCTGCAAAAAAAAGGAATTTGCTTCCAAAGATCAAGTCTTATTCCATTCAACTAACATTAATGTGCACACCTTTCTAAGTGGCGCAGCTTACCTTACAAGGAGAACAATCAACACAAGCACAGCAACAGAAAGGCCAACTATTCCGATAAATGTGGCAACGCCATTTAATCGCACCTATACCATTGGATAAAAGAAAGAAAATAGAACCTGCAAAAACAAAAGCTAAAAGCATGGGAGTAGTAATATGGTTTAGGTCCAAAAGAAAACCTGCAAAGGTGTTTCTTCACTACTGTCCTCAGAAATACTAGCCATTAGCATTCCCCATTCAGTATTTATTCCAACACTAGTAACCTACACATCAGGAACAAGTATACACATCAGGAACAAGTATACCAGCTTAGAAAATAAATTTACATGCAGAAAATGTTACGCTTATAAGTTTGTCTCTATGTCATTTTGACCACTAACAAAGCTTTTAAGTGATCCCTCTCATACTAATAAGTAATAATATAAAGTTGTCAAATCGGTGCATGGCTAAACAGCAGATCTGAATATATATTTTTATTCAACCAGAACCAGAATAACAAGAGAAGTTAGTCTCATGCAGAACCCGTGGTGTTACCCACCATCACAACATGTGTGAAGATGTCCTGCTTTAAATACCAAATATGAATCAACAAGCTAGTAAGCATTTTCCAGTAACAAGTCCAGAGAGTATTTAGACATGTTGGATGACTGTAGTTAATAATATTTCTTGGACCAAAAATTTAGCCAAGCCCAAGTTGTATCTGTGGTGACACAACCCAAAGCATCCTGATGAACTGACAATTGTGACTCGTCTCATGAAAAAAGCAAGCAGAATCACAGTGTTCTACATTACCAGCATTACTCCGCTACCATCTGCAACTTTGCAACCAGACATCATAAAAGGAGACTTCGCATCTTTGTGGACCTGCAGCATAGTAAAGATAATCTTTAAGACCAATAAAGCATTGATGCACAAGCATGTGAAGGAGATGCATTCTGACAAATAAGAAAGTTATGTTGATCCCCGCTTACAATCTTGCTTTCCCCTGTCATACTTGATTCATCTATTGCCAAGGAATGTCCAGAGATCAAAATTCCATCTGCAGGAACCTAAGGAATACAAATACAGAACGTAATCAAAATAATTATAATAGGGTAATCAGAAATCGGAGATTGAGCCCCAGAATTTAACAAATGGTGAGAAGCATTGACATTTGGTAGCAGGGTGAGATGGGGTACACATCAACTCTGTGGTTACCTGATCACCTATTTCGAGAGGAAGAACATCTCCTACTACAATGTCGAAAATTGATATTTCAAGTCTCCTTCCACCTCTTATGACCTGCACATATGACGCTTACATCATATAATCAACACATTGACAATATTCAGGAAGAGTGTGATTTACAAGCAATCATTATTTCCAAGTAGACTGTGACACCTTTATGCGTATGTTTCGTTTCTCATCATTTAGATTCTGGAACTGAAGAGACTGCCGGTAATCACTTATTGCTGCACAAATGAAGTAGAAGGTTTGTAATATATAAGTTCGTTCTGTTCCATGAAGCTCGTATATAATAATTACCAACACTCTGTATAGCATCATTTAAATTTATTGAGTGATCGTGGCATTTAACTCTATCGAACATCTATGCTGCACTTTTAGTCCATGGTTGCATAGAAATCCTATAAAATCAATTACGGACACCAGCATCAACCACTTTTTACTTGGTCAGACGTGCTTGAGACGTTGGATAAATCATGTCCATGCCTAAAATGTATGACATGCACAAAAACTCTTCAACGAGAAGTTCTCGCAACTCATTTTATAATATAATGCATGCCACACATTACACCCTATAACAACATTATATCATTTACCAGTTAGGTGCAGATCCACTCCACAGGTATCAAGATGAAAATACCTGTAACAACAATCACTAGGATAACAGCAAATAAAATACTCCCTCCATCGTACCACCCTTCCTTGATACCCTGTCAACAAATTGCACAAAAAGAAATAGTTCTGAATAAGAATTCATCATTCAGAAAAATGTGAACAAGAAAAAATTCGCATAGAGTCGCTTAAGAGCTAAACTTCGCATGGAAAAAAATGAGGCGTGACATCAACAGTGGCACAAAAATGCTACTTTTTATTATAAAACAAATTACTTCATGGAGCTGATTTGGGGAGAATCTTTGCCATAATATTTGGTAATATTTTTCAAACCGTAAGTTTAAACCAAAAAGGAATAAGATAAAGCACTTGCAATCAATTGATGGTGTCCCGCATGCAATTAGGGGCGTAGATCACAGCTAGGATTTTATGAGGAACTTCAACGTCTCGTATGAGAAACTTATTAATTCTTAACCCACCTCGGATTTTATGCCCAAGGCCAAAGACGCAACTGCAGCTACCATTAAAATGATAAGTGTCAGATCTTGCCAAGCTTCCCACAAGAACACCTGCAAAATTATAAAAGATTCATTAACTGACCGAAATAAAAAGGGACTGAGATCCAAAACTTCACCAGACCACATACCAAAAAACTTCTTCCTTTTTTGCGCGGGTAAGTGTTAGCCCCGAAGGCATTCTTGCGTTTCAGAAGTTCGTCGTCATCTTCCGGAATACCTTTTTCAAGGCTTGTTTTCAACATATCTGCGAGCCCTTTGGGCTACAACAAAAGGTAACACAGTTCAAACACTGCTCGATCCCCACACACCTTGATAGTTGATACTTGCATCAACAGAACTGGGTTCGCACAAAACTTACCCCTCCAAGTTGCTGCAGAGCTGATAAGTCATTTTCCCTTGTTAGTAAAGCAAGCTCCTCTTGTGAAATTCCAAAGTCACCTGTGGGCGTTGTACTGACTTTGTGATCCCCCGAGTCTATCAGAGTGAGAATGATCAATTAGAGATGAAAGTCGACGACGTACAAGCGATGACGTAGTTTGAGTAGTATTCCAAGCAAAATAGGATATAACAGCTGATTTCGTGATAACTTAATACAATCAAAAGAAAATGCAGCATACCAGACGCTTGTGCTCCAGCCCTCTTAAATAGCTCTGCAGCCTAAAATTTAATATAAAATTTAGTAACTGGTTCAACATACACCAGCAAAAACCGCCACAAGAACAAAAACTCACTCGTAGTGCCTCTGCATGTGCCCTTATTCTTCTAATTGCCTGTTTCTTCTCTTCTTCTCGGCGCAGGTCCAAGGTATAACGAAACCGACGAGAGGCATTCAATACTAGAGCTGCTTGCTAAAACTCGCACGCAGAAAGTAAGAACCCATCAATAACATTTTACATGGAATTCATACATTCAAAAGAATGTAGAAGTTCAGAAATATAGAAATTAGCAGTATCTGCTATCCTTCACATTCGGAAATGTAAATGTATAAGACACTAAGTAGTGACAGAATGATTTGTTTATGACAACCTGCAAAATCTCCATGACATTTAGACACGGGGAAGAAAAGACAACAGGAAATCAGGCAACACAATGGAACATACTGGCATACTGCAATAGATATTGATGGCAGGAGTTGTAAATCTTTAACATAACTGACATCCAAAGCTTTGACTTATGAGAATATCTATATACAATCGGAAATCCACCATATACAGAAAACTTAGCAGGACATGATATCAGGCTCCACTTTTTTCTGGGTGTTATGAATTGCACAGTGGCGCCCCTAACAACAGTTGGAAATTACCTGAAGCGCTAATTAAAGTTTACTAGAAATCAGTTGCTTGTAGAACAGAACTTTCTAAGGAGGGGCCCTCTTTATAACTCCCTTTTGATGAGCTAGATAAGATAGTGCCTTGAACATATATAAATCACTAAATCTCTAATAGGCATATAGTTAGAAGCATTAACCTATTAGAGGGGTAATCTTTTGCTACAGCAACAACAATCAGTATAATTTATTACCAGAAAGGTTTCACTTCAGAGACGATTAGTTTTATGTACATGAATACCCAAATTATTGACTCGGAGTTCCACTCCATTCGCTTCTTTTGGAAACGTTGAGATCAAGCAGATCGTGAACTTACTACTTTTTTTAGATTGGATCTATAAAATTCTTGCACAAATGATAACGATTTAGGAGTAAAAACACCAAAAGAAGTTTTGTTTAGCAATTTTGGCAACATAACTTATCTGGTGGGATTACCTAACAAGTCATTCTTTTACTAGGGTTGTATTAAAACACACTAGCCTCGTGCATTTGCACTTTTAAGGAAAACATCTATGACTTTGTGGAATACGCAAAATTTCTGCTAATCAAATTAATAACGTAACACAATGGGAAGTATCAATTAACTTACCCTCCATTTCTTCAGACGCTCGGTTGAAGCATTCTTTGTTCTGGTGATATCGAACACACCTTCTTCTTCATCCACACCGCTTGCTCCAGTTTCCAGATCTTGTCTCCGACGATACGGAGATGACTTGAATTCACTCATAATCCACCTAATAAACACAAATAAGAAAAATGATCAGACAAACCACAACAGCACTATCCACTATTACATCGAACTAAATTAACATACTCTCTTTACTCCAAATAGACCATTTCCAAAACCACCAGATGAGTCCACACAACTACAAATCACCATAGACGCCTCAAAAGTAGAAAGATCCTCAGCACTCGCACATTCTGGAAAAAAGAGAGAAAAAAAAACTCTACCAAGGAGCCACCAAACCGACACAGTACACCGATTTCTAGACTTAAAAGAAAAATCACACACATAAAATTCAAAATCTATAACCACCAGAATACAACTTCACCACACAAAACAGCGAATCCAAAAATCCTGCTACGAAAAAGACAGAACAAAACTGAAACGGATTCACACCATATCCAAAACCAGTACACGCAGAGCATCCATTATCTTACCGACTTTTGTGACACGGTGGAGAAAGCGAGCGGCTCAGCAACAAGAAGACAAAGAGTTACTCACAGGTGGCGGCGTTTGCTGCTCCGTAGGAAGATCTGCGGTTGCCTGAGATTCTTGGCGCTGCGGACCGTTCGAGGAAGTATCGAGTGAACAGAAAAATAAATGAAATTAATTTAGGAAAGTAAAATTTAAATATCCGGAAGGAAAACAGAATAAGCGTGAGCTTTTAGTTTTCTATATTTACGGTTTCACCCTCATACTTTGCGTGCCTATTAGGTTAAGGTATACCTTTAATTACAAGTTATCATAAAATTTAATAATCATACTAAATGGAATATTAATTTTTATAATTTAGTAAAATGATTCAAGATTTGTTAAAAGTTGAAATTAATATCTGTGATTCTGAGTTCATAAATAAATAAATGTTATATTCTCAAGTGAGTAGGAGAGCACTTGGTTGAGGCAAAGTTGTTAAAGTGATGTACATTTTGAGTCACTCATTTTGATGATGTGGCAGAGAATAGTGCAAGAATAGTACCGGAATAGTGTTTGCTTTTGATGAATTTTTTGTAGTGGACACGTGACGCGCCAACAAAGCACGGGGGTTAGATGTGTGGCTCAGATCGTGCCTCACTGCCTCATTTTTTGAAGGGTTGCCTCATTTGAACACTCCTCCAGGTGAGTATATATAACATTGATGATTAAAATTTAAATTAAATCGAACCCTCCAACAGTTTCGAAGCTTTCGCCGATCATATCCGCCCGCCGGCGGGGGCCAGGGCTCGGATGAGGCCTGTTTTTTTATCGCCGTGTCGCGCTGCTCCAGCGATCGTCCTTCGTTTCGTCGGTTGTCGTCGTCGCCTGCTGAGGGCCGATTGTCGTCGCCTGCAGTGGGTTGGAAGCCGGTTGTCGTCTCCTACTGTGGGTTGGAAGTCGGTGTCGACCGGTGTTTGTGGTGTGAGGTATGTTTTTGGGTGAGGGTTGCCTGGGACTGCGGTGTCGGCTAGGGGTGGCAAGGTGGGTCTTGGACGGCGGGGCTTTGGTGGAGCGTTGGCGGTTTTGTTGTCCGATGGTGTGGTGGGCGGCCTTGGCCCTTCCTGGAAGTTCCCTGTGTTTCACGCCGGTGACTGTTTTGCAGTTTAGATGTATATATGGTTTTTGTAGTTTGTAGGTAGTTTGTATTTGTGTTTATTGTTGTCGGTCGTTTTCGGCCACGAAGTAGGTCGGTTTCGGCCGGAAACGTGTCAGCTTCGGCTGGAACCGTGTCTGCTTCGATGTTTAGGGTTTGTGGCCGGGTAAAATCGGGTGTTTTCGTTTTAGGCCGGATTGCTCCGGGTTGAAGGGCACGTTGTTCTATATTTGGTCATGTAGTGTCGTCCACTTCGGTCGATCGACCAGCGTTTTACCGTGCCCTTCTTGAATGACGTGGGCCCTTTGTGGGCGTGTTATCCTTTATGTAGTCGATGCGGCATTTGTTTATCAAAAAAAAAATTAAAATTAAATCATCCGTAATTACTTAATTGGGGCGTGAATTGGGATTTAATGATCATTTAAGACAGAATTTTTTTAAGACAAAGAATTCAATTGTTAAAAAATAAAGATTATTGCGTCATAATTGTATAAATAATAAATGGAAGGGAATAGTCGAAAGGAGTGGCTGTCTACGCATCGTAATTTCACCTAATAGGAAAACAACCTGAATTGAGTTGGCGAAGAAGGTCGGCAGACGCAGATTGAGTAGGTGCATGTGTGTCAATCACTCTTCTCCGTTTTATTATTTTTAAATTGCAAATTAAAATAAAAAGTATCAAACTATACGACCGACAAAAATTGATACGAAGTCATATTTTTTTAAATAACATTAATGATGTTAGCTATTACAAGTTAAAAAGAATAATGTGTCTTTATTATATAAAAAAAAGAGAATAATGTGTCTATAAGTGACGTGCCATTAATTAAATACACTCGGAATAATAAAAATCATGTTTTTCAAAAATTCATTTCACTTAATTAATTAGAAAATAATGTTGAAAAACATAATCAAATCATAACAACAAAATTAGACCAAAGATAAATGAGATTTTTTTTTCATTTTTGGAATGACGAATTTGCCCCTCAAGATATGTGGCTGGGGCAGATTAGACCGAGTGGAGCCGATGGTCCAATTAGAAAACTTTTTCGTCAGGAAATTGAACGTGGCACCAGCGCATCATCGTTGTACAGCTCTCCTGCATGCCACACTATCACATCACCTGCACATCGTTGTACAGCTCTCCTGCACATCAATAAAATATAGTATTATAAATAATGCTTTTTTATTTAAATTCAAATTTATAACCGTTGGAAGTATTGGATGTTATGTCATGTGTAATATATTTGTCACGTATAGGCATAGCTAGAGTTAATTAAGTGACATTATTAATCAATCAAATACTCAATCAAATAAGAGGAGCAAGCTTGGCCCAGTGGGGCAGCTTTTCTAACTTGGCCTACGTCGCCAGATCGGGTTCGACTCCTCACTAACCCACTAACAGATACTAATTTGTTAACAACTGTACCCCATCAAAAAAAAAAAAACTCAATCAAACAAAAAACAGATTTTTAACTCATGATTTACATCTTTCAATCCCATCTCTCTCTTTTCATCTCTCGTTGGGCCAGGTGTTTTTTTATAAGCTTCGATGCTAGGGAGGGGATTCGGTACATACATCTTTTAAGTGTTTGTTGAAACTGTTGTTGCTACCAGAGTTGTAATTTTTGCTAGACATATTGGGAGGCTGACAACGAAATTTCAAGTTCATATTTCACGACTAAAAGTAATCTGTTCATACAATAATATGTGTTGGCGTTTTCTCTCTAAGTGTGGATTACTTGAGAGAGTCTTTTCCAGTCAAATTCATTAAGAGTTCAGACTGTTTCTTAGTGATCTTTTTAATGTTGGCATAGGAAGAATCACATAAGTGATTTAATGTCTGTTTAGCCTTCAATAGTTTCTCCCATAAACGATGGGTTTTGACTACCATTAGTCGGCTCCTCATCGGTTTAAACTGTTATGTTGATGATGAGACGTTAGATGAATCTCTACATCATTCTGACTCATGGTCTTTGAAGGCCACATGTGAGCTCCGAAGCTAATCTTGGGCATGCTCGACGCGTTGTACATGTCAAGGATTTTCATGGTTGCACATGTGCTGGACCTTATTTGAAGTCTCTTTTGTGCTTATCTTTGGGAGTTTTATGGTGATAGGTCCATCTACTTATAAGGCGTGAGATCAAGTGGAGCAGCATCCAATTCAACTAATCATGTACGTTTTTTTTACTGTCGGGGCTGGTCCCAGCTGGATTTTTTTTTAAGTAGTATGTTTCGCCTTGTATTTGCTATATGCATTTTATATAATAAAAAACAGATTTTATGTCAAAAAAAATTATGTTAGATTTGAATTTGTTATTATCAAATTGGCCTGCATTGTAGATTAATGATGCCTTTCATTTAAAGAGTTTAGAAGATATCAAATATGTATGTACACCACATGAGTTCTAAAATAAGTAGTTTGTTTGTTTTGTGGGAGGGGTAGGAGGCTGTTAGCTAGTTTGTTTTGTGTGTATATTCTTAGCCGGTTTGTCCTTTTGGGTTTCTCCGGTTAGTTTATTTGTCGGGTTCGCCCGGATTGTTAGGTTTTACCTGTTGACTGGCTCGCTTCTCTGTGTCGGGTTCACCCGGAGTGTTACTCCTCCGTTCAAGGAGGTTAAAGGCGGATGTCCTGAGTCAGGCCTTTAGCACCTGGGGAAAGGTTTCAAGTGCAGGATGGGTAAGGCGCAGTGAAAATTGCCTTCGCTCGGAAAATTGTCATAATCAACTTGCCTGCAAGTTTGGGATTGGTCATCTACTCAGGTAAGAAGTTTCGTCGCTGTGGATTTTCTCTCCAGCCGATAACAGTTGGATGTTTTTCTTTTACTTATCTTTGTTGTCCAAATGTGTAAGCTTCTCTATTGCCTGTTTGACTTGTAATCCCTATCAAAAAAACTAATACCCTTTTTATATGTTTTATTTTCGTTTTGCCGTTTATCAAAAATCACAAACAAGTGCATCCAAGATAACACAATTTTCCACATAAAAAAAGATAGCACAATTTTAATATGATATATTTAGGAGTTAATTCAGAGTAACACTTGCATGACGATTTACATGTCACAAAATTTGCCTCGCATACTTGAACTGGAAACTAAAATTTATGTAAATTAATACAAAAATTATTAAAATTGGTAATATGAAATCAGTTGACAATATAAATAATATTTATTCTTAAAAATAATATTCATTAAGTCACTCTTATCTGTCATTTATGCTTTGATTTGTTATATTGTGGTAGGTGACGCAGCGTGACAAATAGAATAAACGAATTCACCAGCAATAAATTCGTGATAAGCTTGGAATCCACCAAAAACGAAAAATGAGTGTTTATTGTTACGATAAAAGATGAATAACAATAACCCTAAGGTGGGTTTAAATAGGAAAACACAAATCTAAAAGATAATGTCATGCTGCTAAAAAAGATAATGCTGCTAAAAGATAAATATGCTGATTCGGCCTGATCAACGAACCCGGAAGGCCTAAAAAGCTCAGATATCACAGCCTAAGCTGTGAGTTGCGTTTATTCGACCGTTTCCACTCGAAATAAGGTCTCACGGCGCATTTCTAGACGTCGAACGCCAAATCTGTATTTTTCCGACAGTGCCCTTTTTACGCGCCATCTGATCCTCAATCTGCCCTGCATCAGTCTTCTCCACCTCTGAAGAACTCGACCCCGAGATCTCTTCTGGACATAAAGCCTCCAACTTTGCTCGAACTGCCTCCTTAACATCAACAATCTCCTCGGCCATTGCCTTGGCAGGCACGCTATTCCCAACACCCCTATGCAGCTTAATCATCACTGCCTCAATATCAACGCTAAACTCCTGCTCATTGTGCTTCATCACTAGGGAATTGGACTATTTACTTGGTTGTCTGTCAAAACTCGAAATATGAGTTATCGCGATCTTATGGTTTTCCCACGTAAACATCATCACATTGTCCCGTCCTCTATAAGTGACGTCGTTATCATACTGCCAAGGACGCCCCAGAAATACATGGCAAACATCCATATTAAGAACATCACATGGTACCTCTTCTCGATAATGCTTCCCAATAGAGATAGGAACTTTGCAGGTCCGCGTGACACGAACCTGGGAGCCTTTGGTGACCCAACCAAGTGCATAAGGTTTCTCATGCGGCTCCGTAGGCAGCTTCAAGTGATCCACCAGCTTCTGAGATATCAGAATCTCCGCGCTCTCATTGTCTACAATCAGATTGCATACCTTATTCAGAATGGAACAATGAGATTTAAAGAGATTCTTACGCTATCCCTCATCCGGCGTGGTCAAAAGAACCCTCTACAGCACAATATTCGTTGACTCCTCTGCAAATTCGACACCCTCATACTCGTCCTGCTCATATGGCTTTTCTTCCTTCAGAATAGCAACAGTCCTCCGGGATGGACACACATTCGACCTATGTCCCTGTCCACCACAACGATAACATATATCACCGGATGATTTAGTGTAGGGGTTAGATGGTTTCTGAACTACTACAGGATTCGGCTGAGGGCCTCCAGAGCTACCACTAGGACCACCAACACTATTACTCACTTCGTGTTGTTCCTTCACCCCCACGTTGTCCCCCTTATCGACAATTGTCTCAGAAGTACCCTGAGGTGGATACCAGGGGAATGCTTGAAACCCCCGAGGGTTCCTCTCCATCAATTCCGCCTTCAGCGCTAGACTAGATGCTGCTGCCATTGACCAAACAGTCTGCAACCCCATCTTTTCCTGAATCGAAATCTTCAAGCCGCTGATATATCTAGCCACCTTCTGATTCTCCGTTTCTTTCAACTCATTACGCTCAGATAGGCGAAGAAATTTAGCAATATATTCTGCCACGGATCGCCTGCCCTGAACACATTCAAGGTAAAACTTGTACATGATCTGCTCATAATCCTCGGGCAAGAATCGGTCCAACATCAGCTGCTTCACCCGCCTGCAAGTTCGGATAGGCGTCTTACCCTGTCGCCTTCTTTGGACCACGAGCTTATCCCACCACACAGCAGCGGTACCCTTCAATCGGATCGCCACCATCTTCACTTGTTTTTTTTTGGAACACCCATGACTTCCATAAATCTATCCTCATCAATCTGCCAGTCAAGAAATTCCTCCACGGCCATGGTTCCATGAAACAGGGGAATATCAACTTTTACCCTATAATCACTATCGTATCTATTCTCCTCTTACTCTCTACCATTGTCCACAAGACCCTGCACGCACACGCTTTACACGAGGAACTCTAACTGGTGCTTCCCTCTGGGCTCTCTCCTCTCCACCATTCTGATTGACTCGCGCCACCACTTCTGCCAATCGGGTTGACATAGCAGCCATCTGTGTCGTCAAAGCAGCCAGGGTTGCGGCTATGTCCGCGTTGACCCTCTCACAATCTGCTCTGGGTACGGGTTGATCTGTCATCTGATCAAGTTAGAAGAGAGACAGGGAAAGACCTGCTTCTGATACCAACTGACGCAGCGTGACAAATAGGATAAACGAAATCACCAGCAATGAATTCGTGATAAGCTTGGAATCCACCAAGAAAGCTTGGAATCTACTAAGAAAGTTTTGGAATCCACCAAAAACGAAAAACGAGTGTTTATTGTTACGATAAAAGATGAATAACAATAACCCTAAGGTGAGTTTAAATAAGAAAACACAAATCTAAAAGATAATGCTATGTTGCTAAAAAAGATAATGCTGTTAAAGATAATGCTGCTAAAAGATAAATATGCTGATTCGGCCTGATAAACGAGCCCGGAAGGCCTAAAAAGCCCAGATATCACAGCCTAAGGTGTGAGTTGCGTTTGTTGGCCCGTTTCCACTCGAAATAAGGTGTCACTGTCGATTTCTAAACGCCGAACGTCAAATCTGTATTTTCCCGTCAGTGCCCTTTTTGCGTGTCATCTGATCTTCAATATGCCCTGCATCAATAGGGTTTTCATGCGTTTTTTTATGGGCCGACTTAATTATTTAATTAATGTTCTGTAAATATTCCATATGTTTGGTATCTGCTTCCGAAAATATGAAAGTAGTGTATGTAAGCAAGGTACAATTTCCATAAAGGAGCAATAAAGATAGCAAAACGCGTTGGACATTTTACAAGCAAACTTTTTCCTAATATATGCCTTGAAATTTTATAATGTAAATGAAAGTAAAATGAGGGGTTTCAGGTTTTAAATTATTAACTTTCATTTCAAGCAAAACCCAACCACACCATGTAAATTCAAAAAGCTCTTTTTTTCATGTTTCGGTTTAGTTGGGAGCATAGTTATTAAACCAGAATCATTCTAGTCGGCTCAATTGAGAACTGATCATCTAACCAATTCGATTTAATCAATAGACCGCAGTTGCATGTGATACGCTGAAATTATGGTTCAATCGATTGGTTTTTGACTTATCTGGTGACGTGGTTGGGTTACGCCAAGTTAAATAGGTCTAAATTCTAATAAGGTAAATTTTTATAAGTGGACATGACTCAAACGCAACCTGACTTATAGTTATACTTTTCTAACCCGATAAGTTATACACGTTGAATTAATCAAGATTTATTTATTTTTTGAGGAAAATGATCCGGTGCAAAGTTAAATTTTTGATACAAAATACAAACTAATCATAGTCCTTAATCTTGTGATTTGAATGGATGAGATTAAATCTTGATTTTTAGTATTTTTATTGGTGACGAATTATAAAATAAAACAGACGACATTGTCGTCTTTTCTTTTTTCGGCTCGAAAAGTGACAAATTATAAAATAAACTGAAAACTTTTAAAATAATTTTGAAAAATTTTATAGTTTGTACTAAAATTTAATTTTGTAGCTGATCTTGACCCTTATTTTTGAAGCAAAAGATTGGAGGAGGAGAGAGGTATCCATCAACGGTGGTAGGGTAGTTGAAGAGAAAAATCAGATTTCATTTTTTTTCTTTTCTTAAAGACAAAAAGTAGATGTGGAAGGAAGTTTCCAGGAAACAACTTAACGACCTTGACGTCAAATTTTTGGTAAGTATCATTTTGGCACCATATTCTAACTTACTGTATCTGTAGCCGTATTATATATTTAAATGAAAAGTATAAATTATTGATGTCTCAAATCTCTATTCAAACTACCCTTTAAAAAAAATAGTGTCAATTTCACTTTTATCTTACTTCTAGTGGGAAGTTTTAATAGTTTGGACCATGTTTTTAAAAGCGGTGATAGTGCGGGCACGAATGTATACTTTTTTTTTTTTTTTGAGAAAGAGGTGTTGATTGAGTGGCTCTTGACAAATTATCAAGAGGTCAAGGGTTCGACTATCTTGAGTAACATATTTCTCCTCAAATTTGTGAAGAGCATTTTTCATTCCTTATAGATGTGTTTTTGTCCCGCCTCGGCGTGAACGTGGTTTTCCTCTCCCGCGGAGGTGTTATTTGTCCTTTGTGGATGTGTTGTATCGTGCAGGTAAGCGATGTTGCCTCGTTTATTCCTTCCATATGCGCATGGAGGTGCTGAGTTGAAGTTTATGCTCGTCGGCTCGTGGGTTTCAAAAAGTCAGAGATGTCTTATGACCCCGTGCTTTAATGGACACATTCAAATTCAAATTCGGGTGGTGCCGTGCGTGGCCTGCTCCAACCTCCAAGAGTCTAATATTCATATGTACCCGATAAAAAAGGAAGTTCACATACAATATGTAGAAGATATATTCGCATGATTATAGATATGTATGATATGTAAAAACTCACTACAAATTTTTTTTTGGAATTTTCTACACATTAGTTAACCCATTATAAAATTTTAAAATTACACTGAATAAAATCTCATGACCCTTTTTACTACATTAACTTTCTTTTTATTTGCCGTATCAAAAAAAAAAACTTTCTCTTTATTTGTGTAATGAATTTATGTCGGAATTTTCTTCGGACTATCATCTTGTTCTTATTGCTTCCTTTGTTTCCTTGCCGTGTTATTTATTTAATTTTTTTTTTAGGAGTTTACTATAAACATTTCTTTGGGTGATATTACATTATATATATTAGGTAAAGATCAGGTACAAATCTAATTTTTAATGTAAATTATAAAATTGGTTCAAAGTGACATAATTCATTGTCAACCATACGACATAGTTCATCAAAGTGGCCTATAATTGATCGCCGAAAAACCAATCATATAAACGAGAGTTAATCTCATCCGTCAAAATTGTTAAATCAAAAGACTGCCTTTTTTTTATTGGAAAAAGACCGCATTTTTTACAACAAAAAAAATGTCCACCACATCCTTTATCTTTATAATTTATATATCATCACCTTTTTCTATATTAATTTGAATTTGACATGCAGCCTTATCAAACAAAAATTTTGAATTTCACATGCAGTGGCATAACTTTGTGTTTGAAACACCTAACTACCTCCACGTGTCAGAACGTGGGTCGGAAATTCATTGAGAATGATAAAATTTTATGAGATACATGTCGGCTCTTTTATTTTATTTTTCCATAAAAACATATTGTAATAGAAAGTAGAACAGGCTCTTACGTTTGGCCCAACATTTAGTAAGCCCAATCAAACGGCCAGGGATTGCATCGGCCCAATTTGTAAATATGTGTTTAACTTCGACAAAGCTTTGTGCACCATTTATTAATCATGGTATAGTTGAGGAGCGTTTAAATGATGCATCCCTTTTAAAAATAAGGCAGTGAGGCACGATCTGAGCCACACATCTAAATCCTTCGTGCTTTGTGGGTGCGTCACGTGTCCCACTACCAAAATCCCGCACTATTCAAAAAGCAAAAAGCAAAACACTATTCCGGTACTATTCCCTGCCACATCATCTAAATGAGTGGCCCAGATCGTGCCTCATTCTACCAACCCATGCCTCAACCGAGTGCTCCCCTAATATAGTTTATTATGAAATCCATTTTAATTTAACGGAGACTTATTAATTTGGAAAGTAAGAGATGAACTCAAAGTCTCAAAGTCATTGATAAATAAATAAAAACAAGATTTTGACTGTGTTTTCTTTATCCAAAATAAAACTAAAGCTGAGCTGAAATTAATGATTAATTTTATTTAGATAGGAAAATTGAATTTACCGATTTAGTTTGATGACTTAATTTAAGTTCTGGACCATAATACATAACCCTTAAGAAAACAAAATAAATAGTTAACTTAAATATGTAAAATGTTGATCACGAATAAGGTGTTGAACGACTGAACACAAATCGCCATAAACTAAAAATATGAGTTTTCAAGTCTAAAACAATGTCTTTTATTACTTTTGTTTGACTTATAAGTCTTCTCTTGATGATACATTGCGAAATTTTGGTATTTGGATTGAAAATAAAAGTTTGGTACAAGTGATATATATGCTTCATTGAATTAAGATCACATGTGAAGTGACACTTTTCATGAGAAATGAGAAGCGTTCATGACCATTAGATTATTAATCTAATGGCTGACAATCAACCCGAAATAATTCGCACAGTTGCGATTTAATAACGATTAAAGGGTAAATTAGTAATTGGATTAACTTTAATCGCTAATCAATTTCGAGTCGCCGTTCACCGAGTCGCCTGTCAGCCGCCGTGCACTAATCAATTTCCCCGTCGTTCGCTAATTGGATTAACAGCAGTCGACGTTTGCTTTTTTTTTTTGGGAAGATGAACAGTGATCGGGGTCGCCGCGCGCCCAGCCTTTACATTAAGGCCGCGCCCATCGTTTACATTAAATTGTTAATGTCTACTTTGGGCGCGACTCACTTAATGACATGGCTGGGCGCGCGACCGTGCTACGAATAATGGTTTGAAAAGCTACGAATTATAATTTATAATTCGTAGTAATTACATACAAAATTCGTAGTATTCTATTTGGTACATTTTCAAAGGTTAATTCGTACATTTTCAAAGGATAATTCGTAGCAGTTATATACATAATTCGTAGCAATCATGTTGTGGTCAGACTTAAAGGATAATTCGTAGCTTTTCAAAGGATTATTCGTATCATTTTCACTCGGATTCGCGCGCACAACCTTGACATTACGTGAGCCGCGCTCAAAGAAGATATTAACAATTTAATGTAAACGCTGGGCGCACGGCGACCCGATCACTGCTCATCTTCCCTAAAAACGCAAACGTCGACTGCTGTTAATCCAATTAGCGGAGTCGCGTGGTCGATGGATGAAAGCAATCGGAGGTCGAGTCGCCGGGTTGACGGAGTGGCGAGTCACCGTTCACGACGATGTGTCGGGGATTACTATTTTGCCCTTAATACCAATCGCGGTCGAGGAATTAGCGTGTTTTTGAAATTAATCATATTTAGTCCTAACCATAGATTAACAAAAATGAACGGATGAGATCAGTTCTCATTTCTCACCAATTTAACGCTTCTCACCGGAAACGAACCCCTGCTTCATTTAATATAAAGTATACTAGAATGTACTTCTGTACCGACTTGTACCCATCAATTAAGAGAAAGTTTAAACGAGTTCTTCACTAATTACGTCCTATAATAAATAAAAATAAAAACAAAATAAAGTTTTTTTTGACGGTAAAACAAAATAAAGTTATGACGTGGAACAGACATAAAACCACAACCACCCACCACATCCTACTCGTACATTAGTTAATATTATCCAAATTACAAATCATGCATAAGTCATAACGTGGACTCGACAGAATACACCATTTACTGATCAATTTTAAAACCAGTTATCAACCATCATATCATAAATAATTATCCAAAAATAGCAATGACCCAAATATAACCAAACCTCATCTTCAATTTCATTACGTGTTGTGTCTTATCCATTTCGCCGGTCAACTGATCAATCCTGTTTTGACCAGGCAACATACTATAAACACTACTCAGAAGCTACTGAGTAGAGCTTTTTTTTGGGGCAAGAAGTTTGTTGTGGCGTCAACGATTGGAATAATGTATTGTTGGATTAAAGCAGACTTTTCTGGGCAAGTTCTGGAGTCGTCGCTAAAGGTTCAGCAAGTCATTGCTAAAGCCCAGAGGATGTCGTTGCTGTTTCCAGAAGAGAGTCTCGAGTCGTTGCTAAAGACAATCGTCTGTTGCTGAAGACCTGAAGCTCGTAGCCGAGGGAAAGTAATATCGACCAATCGCGGAGCGCCACGTCAAGGCGGGAATCCACGTTTAAGTGGCAGTTATGTTCGTTGTGGTTGAACGGTCGAGATTAGAGGGACGTTAGTCTGATCCAAGGGATGAGGTTCAATCTGGAAACAAAGGCGGGTGTATTTAAGATGAAAAACACGAAGCTAGGGTTCTATCTTGCGCAACTCGTTTTCTCTCTCGTTCGACCATCAAGTGTGATCATCTTGGGCAATTGGAAGAGGGCTTCGACTCAGCGGACGTCGGCGAGTGTTTGTGCGTTCAATTGAGTGAGGCAGTGTTCATTTGAGTTGTAATCGATCTAGTCCGAATGGCTGTTCATCTGTATCTTCTCCGGGCAATCTTGGTGCGATTCCGGCCACCCATAGTGCATACGGGGCTCTGACAGTGAGCCAAACTGGATTAACTCCTCACCTAGGGGCGAACCAGTATAAATCCGGTTGTTCTTTGTCCTTTCATTAAGTTCTCAATTTTTGACATTGAATTGAACTAGGTTTGTTGCTAGTAATCTGAAATCGGTCCTAATCACATTAAGGAATAACTACATTGGTATCAAGAACTTTGTCGTATTGGTTGCTAGCTGTTTCTCTAATTTGTGAATCTTGGTTGTGCCCATTGATACTCTTTCATTCTGGTTTTGTTTGTAAGGTATCATGGGGACTGGGAGAATGGAAATAGCGCCATTTGATGGAAGGACTGACTACCAAGTGTGGAGCATCAAGATGAAGGCTCTACTGGCTCATCACAAAGTAGCAGTTGCTTTGGAGAAGGATGTTGGACTGAGGACTGAGGATGAAAAGAAGAGGAAGAGGGATATTGAAGTTGATGCATACAATCTGATAATACTTAGTCTTAGTGACAATATTCTCAGGAAGGTATGTACCCTAAAGACTCCTCTTGAAATGTGGGATAAACTGAAAACCCTATTTGAAAATCAAGTTACACCAAATCTGAGTTACTTAAAGGCTTCCTTATTTGCTTTCAAAATGGATTCAAATAAGTCTATTG
The DNA here is from genome assembly GCA_033675395.1 of Rhodiola chrysanthemifolia. NCBI lineage: Eukaryota > Viridiplantae > Streptophyta > Magnoliopsida > Saxifragales > Crassulaceae > Rhodiola > Rhodiola chrysanthemifolia. The sequence continues at coordinate 26,639,503 of CM066205.1, forward strand.
ATGATAACTTGGATGAATTCTTGAAGATGACTTTGATGTTGACTGATACTGCTCATGCTTTAGATGATACTAGCACTGTTATGATCTTAATGAATTCAATCCCTGATGCTTATCAAGTTGTTAAGGATGCTTTTCAATACACTGGGACTGTTCCTTCTTTTGATCAGTTCTGTACAGCCTTAAGGACTAGAGAAATGGAACTTAAGGGTTCTAAGTCCAAGGTTGGGTCAGATTTGTTTGTCAAAACAAAGCCTGGCCAGTTTAATTCATATAAGGGTAAATCACATGCTAGTAATGGTTCATCTGAAAACAAGCCTAAAACTGACTAGAAAAAGGATTTTAAAAATCAGGGACCTCCAAGAAAATGCTATCATTGTGGTAAGGTTGGCCATTTTAGAAGAAACTGTCATAAGTTCCTTGCCAAGAATAAAACACAGAACAATGAAACAAATCTTGCTGTTGCAGGGAACCAAAACACTAATTCCCTTGAAGTTCTCAATGTGACTGATAAGCCCATAAGTGACCAATGGGTTCTTGACTCAGGCAGTTCCTTCCACATGTGTCCTCATGAGTCATGGTTTCAAAACTACAACCCTTGTAGTGGAGAGACTGTGTTCATGGGGAATGATAATGTGTGTAAGGTAAAGGGTCAAGGCTCAGTCACATTAGAAATGTCAAATGGTAAGATGGTCACTCTTACCAATGTTAGACATGTGACGCGCGTCGTCTGACGCGTCAAACTTAAAATTTATAATTTTCCTGCTAAAGCTAGTAAAGCGGCAAGCAGGGTCGAACCCAAGAGAGCTGGTTGTTTAAGTTGTTCCTGTAAGCAATTAAGAAGGGGGGGGGGGGGGGGGGGTTTAGCAGTAGAGAGTGCAAAAGAGAAAAATAACAGAAGACTTCCAATAAGAGAGAACATTCAGCTTAGGGTTTCTATTGTGACATGTTTATCATAGATATCTAATGATCAAATCTTTGTTTCTTAGTGTGGAATTCCGACAAAGGTAATTCCTAAAGTATCTCGACAAAGGTGATACAACACATCTAACCCGACCAAGAGTTAGATTTCTAGTTCTTTCCCTAAACACAATAATCCGACAAAGGTATTATTTTATCTAGGTGTTACGATCTACCTTTACGACAAAGTTTCCAGTAGATATCAACGATAAGAATTAATTATTTGATTAAGCTTTGCGACAAAGCTTCCACTTAACCTCTCAAATTAATTCATGGAATAAGCACAAGAACTAGAGAAATATAAAATTGCATTAAGAACAGAATCTCAAAACATTATCACAATATGCGAAACCCTAAACTGAATTAGGAGTTTAGCTACACATAATGAAAATTAAACACATAATGAGTAAACGTAAACGTTTATGCCATTGTGATGTTTTTGGCACAAAATGACATCTTTTATGCGCGTTTCTTCCTAAAGCTTCCGAAACACCTGAAATGCAAAACCATACTAAAAAGTAAACGTTCGCATATAAAAGTGTCGAAAGAAACGGGATTAGATGATTCGACGAGTCGTATAGATACGACTCATCAAACCACCCCACACTTAAACTTGTTCGTCCCGAACAAGAACTAAGTCATAGAAGGAAAACATATATAACACCACAATTTCTTCGACGTCCTGGATAGATGCTACATAAATATGAGTTGCTAATCTAGACTCGCTTTTCTACGCATAACTCAATCGTTACTCAATTCATCATGCTCAACATAGAATTAATTTGATACATATTATCTTTTGAGCTGAAATCCAAACCAATTCGGATGAGTATGAAATAGTCCTTTTTAGACCCATGATCTGCATTTGCTGTCCTGAATTCTGGTTATATGGTTACACTTCATTGTTTTTTCTTGCACGTGATTCATTCGAGCTTCAAGGTTTTTGAGCTTTCTTTCTTCATTTGTTGGACAGCTTTTGTAGTGACTTTCTTTGGCCTTTGGCTCTTGATGTATGAATGATGTACTTCAGTTTTTGTTGTATGAAACTTCACTATGTGGATGATTTTTTTTGAGGTTTGCTCCTTTATTGTGAACAGCTTGTCCTTTCTTCTTTTCTTTTGAGGGAGGTCCAATCATCACCCGCAAGCATATGGAAATACTTTCCCACTCTTTCTCATCCTTGCCATTTTTGACGCGAGTCAAGATGAGGGTCACTCACTGACAGAGCGCACTGCACTGTCGTTAAGGTGCAGTGTTCTTTGTACAAATAAATTTATAATGTCCGCTACTCGCGACTACACTACTGGGTAGTAAGTGGTAAGTAGGGGTCGAACCCAAAGGAATTAGGGGGATAAGTTGTTCTTTAAGTTGGACGATTTTGGGATTGGTTGGTTGGTTTTAAAGCTACCAGCTAAGTGATTGATTGGTTGGTTGGTTGGTTGGTTTTAGTACTGGTAAGTAACTGAGAATTATTACAATTAAAAGAAAGCGTTCGGTTTCAGGGGCCTTGTATTATATCCTGTTTATCATTGACTCTTAGTGAATCTTCTAAGTATTCAAACATGAATCGAGGCTATTCCTAGCTCAAGACTTGCAACATTGTCTAGCCCTTTTAAGGTCGTAGAGCACTTATTCTACTTCAGCTAATTCCTCCTTCCGAAGTATCTTAGCTTTATGTGCATCCATTTGGTCCCTTTGGTCCAGTTTCCAAATGGTTTTTTAGATAGATCGAACTCCTCGGATAAGCTTGCCCATTTGGTCCCTTTGGCCCAGTTACAAATGGTCCACTTATCCGAGTATGATCACGAATTCCCAAGGAAGAGCTTGCCCATTTGGTCCCTTTGGTCCAGTTACAAATGGTCCACTCAACCTTGGAAATTCTAATCTTATATATGGCACATAGAATAAGTTTTGAATACAAAGACGAGACACTAAGTTAATAGTCTAAAACATTTTATAATACAAGTCCGCCCCTTCTACCGAACGACTAGTTTAGCTACTATTTATCGCGCTAAACATTATAACTAAGGAAATGGAAATTAAAGACGAAAATAAATATTAGAATACTTACAACCGTTGAAGCGCCAAGGGAGCAATCTTTTATTTCCAAAGCCAAACTTACAAAATCTAGAGAGATAAGTGATTTTTGGATGAGAATGGGATGATACAAATGAGGAGGAGGAGGGGTGTATTTATAGCAAAAGGGGAGGAGAATGGAGGGTGGAGATGGTTGCACATGTCTTTCATCCAAGGGAGGAGGAGGAGGAGGAGCAAGGAGGAGCTGCCACATGGGGGAGGAGCAAAGCCGCCGGTCACCTAGAGTGGAGGAGCCGCCGGTTGCAGGTGGTGGAATGGGGAGGAGCTCCTCCCTTGGCCACCTCCAAGCATGGTGGCCGGTCACCAAGTCCATGAGTGCATTTGATAGTTGATTTGGAATGGCCAAGTGATTCTAAGACGAATGGTCGAGCCGGTTTTTCCAAATTCCATGGTTTGGTCGAGCAATTTGGTCTTGGTGCCTATGCGCGAGGCTTTTGCTTTGGACTTGGGCCAACTGCCAATCTGCTCGGGCGTTTTGTCTGGGAAGCGAGATTGTCCGACTTGTTGGGCATTCCAAACATCTTGGTCGAGCCAGATTTTCCAGATGCATCCGTCGGGTCGAGCGACTTGGTTTGGGTGCCAATGTGCGTCGGGCCTTTGCCTTGGAATTGAGCTAACTGCCAATCTGCTCGAGCATTCTCCTTGGTTTTCCGACATCTTCCACCTTATTTTCCATTTTAAACACTTTGGTCGAGGCGGAATTGTCAGATGAGATGGTTTGCTCGGGCAACTTGAATTGAGTGTTTGGTCAGCTCGGCGGAGGGCCTGGAACTGCTTCAACCGGTCGGGTGGTTCTTAGGCATTTTTCCTACCCGGTCGGTTGAGTCTTCAATGCAAATTCCTCTTCGGTTTGATTTGTTTGGAGTGATTCCATGTCAGGATCCTTGAGATTTCTTCAGTCAGCGTCTGATCTTGACCTTGGAATAACTCTTAACATCTTTTCAGCGTAAAATCCTCTCCTTAGCGTGTTTTCTCTCTAAGCGCCAAAATACCCTGTAGAAATATACCGGGACTAACAAGTAGAAGTTAAATAGACCAACAGTCTAATTTGGTGGGTTTTACGGTGTTTATGATTCGTATAATTTGGGTCCATCACTCACCTCTTTTCCCGGTTACTTCGGACTAGAGGTAGAACGATCTGTTTCCCGTCCCGCCTACCTACATAAACGCTGCAGCGGCGGAGCTAACTCTGAACCAATAAGTCTCGAAGTGCTAGCCTCCACAAAATCCACATAACCATATAACCCGAGATTCGGTCCTTTGAATGCTTCGTCAAGTCTCTCTAGGATATTTCTATCAACTCCACATCCCTGTTTATCTCATCTCAAAAGGACACGTAGTAGGTTAAATTCACATGTAGTGACATAATTCAAATTTCACGAGAGGAACACATCTAATCAGCATCATCTATTTCACATCATCAACATCCAATACTGCATAACCAGGAAATAGTACTTTCAATTTTTTAAAAAGGGAAACGTGCTGACACAGTGCAATATGCAAGAAAAATATACGTGCTGACACAACTGACTGACTGACTCTCCCACCCCACACTATTGAAACAAGTCGTGTCCTCACGGTATGACTTAAATTCAAAGACACAACAATGCAAGACACACAAACATAGGGATAAACAAATAGAGAATAAAAGTGAACAGACACTCCCCTCGTTTCGTCGCGTGATGGTGAGAATTCTGGCCAAACGAATCGGTCAACGCTGGTCAATGGTCCACCGCGTCTTCTTCAGGCGTTACGTACCGCGTCTTATAAAGACGTTACCTTAATGTTAACACAAAACGCGGCCAGCTAATGTTGAGGGTTGACACGATCCGCACTGAGTTGCACCAGTTTCCTGCATGAAAACATCTCTTTTCCCAAATGACAATGTGAAAAACATGACTCATGACTCAAACAAACATAAATGACATAAAAACGAGAAAAACTCAAAAATTTGCCGGGATGCTTCCCTGCGAGCGCCTTTGTTTTACGTCGTTGGCTCGACGTTACCTCTTTAGGGATCACAAGTTAGGATCCCATGGACGTGTTAGGTCAAGTTTTGCCTCCGCTATTCCTTCAGTCTGCCCAAAATCATCGTGTAATGGTGTGCTCGTGTCTCCTCTCCATCGATCAGGCGGGTTCGCCTTCACATCCTCCCTAGTTTGGGAGGACATTCCGCTCATAGCTACCACTTTTCTCGCATGTCTAGCCTCGTCTGGTAGGTCAGTAACTAGGGCACCAAGATATGATGTGTTCACTATGTCCGGTGGTTTCTTCGTGCTCGGGTGGTCTCCGTCCTCATAGATATAGAAATTCGATGTCTTGCCACCAAACGCAAGTGACAACAAGCTTGTGTCCGTGTCAATCTTGGTTTTGGTGGTGAAGAGGAACGGACGTCCCAAGATAAGTGTCGGAGGATCATCATCTCTTGCGTCTCCCATCTGCAAAACATAGAAATCTGCAGGAACAGCAAGATCTCCAACACTGAGGGTTAGGTTTTCAAGCAAACCAACAGGCCGAACACAAGATTTATCCCCTAACTACTAACAGCTTAGGTGGTTTCAAAGGCCCCAGTTTCAAAGAACAATATAACGAGTAAGGCATGACATTAATGGCAGCACCCAAGTCAATTAAACAATGATGTATTTGAGTCTCACCAACACCACAGGTGACTGTGAAAGCCTGGGTCCTTACACTTTCCAGGTGGTGCCTCATGACTCGTGGCAAGTTGACGCTCCATTATCGGCTCTTTAAGCTCATCTCTTACCTCCATCTCGTTACCTGCATAGAAAACGAAGGCAAAGGGTCATGTTTTGAATTTTCCGCAGTGGGGACCGCGTCTGCTTCAGACGTTATGACCGCGTCTCGTGTTGACGTTATGGCCGCGTTTGCTTCAGGCATTAGCGTCGAGCTAATGTCTATTGCAGGCGCGGTGCTCTCTGATGCAGGCTCTTTTTCGCCTTAATGTGCTTGTCGAACGCGAGTAACTTGTTCACCCAATATGCAGACTCCTTTAGTGCCGCGTCCACATCCACTACTGCCAATGTGCTGACATTCCCTCTCGGATTAGGCATTATCTGTGACGGTAGCTTCCCCGGATCTCTCTTCAGCTCGGAAACGGTCTGGGCTATCTGAGACATCTGCTTAGACAGCTCTGCTAGAGTCCCGTTGGTCTTCATCTGATTTTGTTGCACAGTGGTGGCTATCTGCTGGGTGCTAGCTGCCAGCTCCTTCACTATATCCTCCAGAGACTTGATGCTACTCTGATTACTAGGGCCTGCTTGATTGTAGCTCTGTCCTCTCTGTTGATGGTATGTTGGGCTGTAGAACTGCTGCTGCTGTGTCTGCTGGGGTGCATGGTTATTGTAGTTTTGGAATTCACCCACTGCGTTGACATCACCCTGTGTATCCTCCTGTAAACTAGGGCAGGCATCCGTCTTATGATTTGTTGCACCGCAGAACTCACAAGGCTTCACCCGTGCTACCTGGTTCATCATGAGCTTCTGCATCATCTCTCTCATCCTCTTCAGATCCTCAGTCATCTGATGTGATGGGGTCTCAGCCTTCGCAACGTTTCTGGTTCTGCTGAATTCCTCATGACGGCTGACCTCTTCTCTGAACCTAGCATTCTCGGCCACTTCAGCTATCAAATTTTGTACTCCTGCTGGGGATAAATTCATGATGGCCCCTCTAGCTGAGGCGTCCAGCAACATCCTATCGAGCGGCCTCAAACCATCAAGCATGTACTCTATTATCAGTTTCTCTGGCACTCCTAAATTACAGCATCTTTGCTCTAGTTGGTTGAACTTTTCCAGGTAGTCATACTGATGAGCCGTATTTATACGACTCATCGAGTCAGCAATTCCCACCAATTTGACACTTTGTCATGTGAACATTTACTTGTTAAGTGCGATGTTGCATTTCAGGTACTTTGGAGGGTCTAGAGGAATCGGGCTTAAAAGATGGCATCTTAGGCCAAAATCACCACAAGGCATTATTGGCCCACACTTGAGTTCAAGCCAAACATAGTCCACTTGCAAAAATCTTGATGATTCTAGAAGCATCTCATCATTTGGCTCCTGCCAATCCACTTTGACTACTTCCAGAGCAAGAGTGCCTTGATGATTCTAGAAGCATCTCATCATTGGCTCATGCCAATCCACTTTGACTACTTCCAGAGCAAGAGTGTCTTGATGATTCTAGAAGCATCTCATCATTGGCTCATGCCAATCCATTTTGACTACTTCCAGAGCAAGAGTGCCTTGATGATTCTAGAAGCATCTCATCATTGGCTCATGCCAATCCATTTTGGCTACTTCCAGACAAGAGAAACCCTAATCTATTTCCTATAAATAAGACCACTTTGTCTTGGGAAAGATCATCCCAAAAATTACTTATCTCTCAAGACTTGTGATCATTGAGAGCTTCTCTCTCTACATTTCTCTCGGCACTTAGCTTAGAAATCCATTTTACTTTGATGTATTGCTATTGTATTCTCTTCATGAATATGAGTAGCTAAACCCCCTATTCGGTTTACGGTTTCACATTTGTGAACACATTTTGAGACATTCGCATTTTACTTTTACATTTCGCTAGTCCTTGTGCTTATTCCCACGGATCAGATTGCGAGACTAAGTGGATGTTTTGCCACAAAGCTTAGTTGAGCAGATGATCCTTATAGTTATCATTTACCGGATGCCTTGCAGCAATGGTAGATAGTAACATCTAGATTGAATAATACCTTGCCAAGCTTAGTTGTGGAGTACCACCTTTGTCGGGGTACTTGGATGTCACCTTTGTCGGGGCACCACATGACACCTTGGCGGGTTATTTGATCTAGGAAAGGACTAGAAGCCCAAAACCTTTGTCAAGCTTAGTTGTGGAGTATCACCTTTGTCGGGATACTAGGGTGTCACCTTTGCCGGGACACCACATAACACCTTGACGGGTTAAGGGTGTGGAGTATCACCTTTGCCGGGATATTAGGGTGTTACCTTTGTCGGAACACCACACTTGGAAATGTAGAATAGATCATTTGATGTCTATGATAAATGTGCCACAAGTGAGACCCTAGACTGAATATTTACTCTCATTGAATCAACTCTTTTGTTATTTACTTTTGTTCTAAGCCTTCAAACCATCTCAACCCCAACTGTTTACTTTTATTCATTGTTTTCATAAGAGCAACAAGTAACTGAACTAACTCCTTTGGGTTCGACCCCTACTTGCCACCTTACTAACTCATAGTAAGCCAAGAGTAGTGGACTTTATAAATATTAATTTTGCGGGGCACGACGACTGGCCTGTCACATACATTGACTCGTTTTGCCCGGCGTGAGATCTTGCAGCTGCCTACGAACCTGTCCTGCCTTAGCTGTTGGGTAGTATTTGTCAAGAACCTTCTTCTGCATCTGGTCCCATGTCCTGATGCTACTGATGAGTCGTATTTATACGACTCGTCGAGTCAACTAATCCCATCTATTTCGATACATTATTATGCGAACAGTTACTTTTTAGTGTTGTTTTGCATTTCAGGTGTTTCGGAAACTCTAGGAGGAAACGCGCATAAAAGATGGCTTTTCATGCCAAAAACATCACAGTTTCAGATTAGACCTTTGGACCTTCGACGGAGAGCTGGGAATGAACCGCTGATCAGAAAAATACGAGTCATATGCCGTTGCGTAGCTAACTCAATTCCCTACAACTCTCTAGGTCGTTTAGATGGTCAAATCAAGAGCCAAAGTCGGGACTCAGTGCAGATCGCGCCCGCAAGAGACATTAACGTTAACGTTAATGTCAAGTACGAACGCGGCGATAATGTTTCCTACGAACGCGCCCAGTCGACGAGATGATGATGTCAGCAGTCCGTTTGATGACGTCAGCAGCCCGAAAGTTGATAATTCTAGCCCAAAAATCAGATTTGGAAACCCAAGTGATAATTTAACCCAAAACCAGATTTGGGAATACAGTTTTGCTATAAATAAGAAGTTTGGGCTAGGGTTTTCATCATCCATCAAATCAATCCAACTTTCTACGAAGACCAAGACGGCTCTGGAGAAGACGCAAGCTTTCGACGAGAGAGAAGACTTTTCTACTTATCATTATGTTTTACATGATCATGTGTAGCTAAACTCGTTATTCAGTTTAGGGTTTCGTTCATTGTGACACATGTTTTGAGACTTCGCCCTTAATGCTATTTCATGTTTTACTAGTTCTTGTGCTTATCTTATGAATTGACTTGTTAGATTAAGTGGAAGCTTTGTCGCAAAGCTTAATTGAGCAGTTAATTCTTATCGTTAATATCTACTGGAAACTTTATCGTAAAGGTAGATCGTAACACCTCGATTTAATAATACCTTTGTCGGATTATTTGTTTAGGAAAGAACTAGAAGTCTAACACCTTTGTCGGGTTAGGTTGTGGTGTATCACCTTTGTCGGGATACTTAGGGTTGTTACCTTTGTCGGAATAACCACACTTAGAAACATGAGATTAGATATTTAGCAGTCAATGATAAACATGTCACAATAGAAACCCTAAGCTGAATACTCTCTCTGATTGGAATCTTTTGCTCTTTTTTCTTTTCTCTTTTGCACTCACAACTGCTCAAAACCCCCTTTCTTTATTTGTTTTCAGATACAACTTCAACAACACCAGCTCTCTTGGGTTCGACCCTGCTTGCCGCTACACTAGTTTCACGCAGGAGAATTATAAATATTAAATTTGACGCGTCAGACGACGCGCGTCAGCTACCTGAAGGAAGAGACAGATACCAAGCGTGAGCTGCATCAGTTAAAGATAAGTGAAAAGCCTTAAGTTTGAAATTCTCCACTTTGGCTCCATAGGGTCGGAGAGTCTGGCAGATGCCATGAAGGCTCTGAAGATGCTTGGTGGCTGACTCTCCTTGCCGACTCGAAAACTTTGGTAGATAGTGCAGCAGTCTTGATCTCGATTTCCTGCATGTCTGGCCCCTCATGGATGCACCAAGGAATATTCTAAAAATTAGGGGCTGACAACTCCCTCATGGTCGGCTCGTATGGCTCCATCTGATCATTGACAACTTCGTCGATCTCGTTGTTGTTGTTGTCGTTATTACCAACCTGGCTACATGCATGAGACATTGCAAACAAGTAGAGAAGCGCACAAAATAACTAGATAAAATAAAAAACGGAAAATAAAATATGAAAAAAACGAAACAACTTCACCGAAGCGCAGCTCCCGCCAACGGCGCCAAAATTTGACGCGCGTCGTCTGACGCGTCAAACTTAAAATTTATAATTTTCCTGCTAAAAGCTAGTAAAGCGGCAACCAGGGTCGAACCCAAGAGAGCTGGTTGTTGAAGTTGTTCCCGTAAGCAATTAAGAAATGGGGGTTTTTAGCAGTAGAGAGTGCAAAAGAGAAAAATAACAGAAGACTTCCAATAAGAGAGAACATTCAGCTTAGGGTTTCTATTGTGACATGTTTATCATAGATATCTAATGATCAAATCTTTGTTTCTTAGTGTGGAATTCCGACAAAGGTAATTCCTAAAGTATCCCGACAAAGGTAATTCCTAAAGTATCCCGACAAAGGTGATACAACACATCTAACCCGACCAAGAGTTAGATTTCTAGTTCTTTCCCTAAACACAATAATCCGACAAAGGTATTATTTTATCTAGGTGTTACGATCTACCTTTACAACAAAGTTTCCAGTAGATATCAACGATAAGAATTAATTGTTTGATTAAGCTTTGCGACAAAGTTTCCACATAACCTCACAAATGAATTCATGGAATAAGCACAAGAACTAGAGAAACATAAAATTGCATTAAGAACAGAATCTCAAAACATTATCACAATATGCGAAACCCTAAACTGAATTAGGAGTTTAGCTACACATAATGGAAATTAAACACATAATTAGTAAGAAATTCCCTTCTCTCGTCGAAAGCTTCGTCTTCTCCTCCAGAGCCGTCTTCAAACGTCGTAGAATAATTGATAATTGGAAACCCTAACCCAAACCTGATATTTATAGCAAAACTAGGTTTCCAAATCTGTTTTTGGGTTGAATTATCAAATTGGGTTTCCAAATATGTTTTTGGGCTTGAATTATCAAATTTCGGACTGCGCCACAATAAGGTGGCATCTGAGGCTTGGGCATATGAGTCATAAAGGGTTAGTCATGTTGTTTAAGGCTGGTATGTTTGGTAAGGAGAAAATCAGTGAACTTGACTTTTGTGAACCTTGTGTATTAGCTAAACAACATAGACTGAAATTTACTGCTGGTGCTCATGCTAGTAAAAATATTTTAGACTACCTGCATGCTGATTTGTGGGGGCCTGATGCTCAGTTAACATATGGTGGAAATAAATATTTCTTAAGCATTGTTGATGACTATTCTAGAAGAGTTTGGACTTTCTTGCTAAAAACTAAAGATGAAGCATTTCAGAAATTTAAAGAATGGAAACTGTTAGAGGAAAACCAGTGTAGTTCTAATGTGAAAACTCTTAGAAATGATAATGGTTTAAAATTTTGTAATGCTGAGTTTGACAATTTCTGTAAAGAAAATGGTATACTTAGGCATAAAACAGTTAGATTAACTCCTCAACATAATGGTGTTGCTGAAAGAATGAATAGAACTCTTCTTGAAAAGGTGAGATGCTTATTGTTTACTTCTTGTTTACCTAAGTCTTTTTGGGGTGAAGCTTTGTATACTGCTTGCTATTTGATTAACAGGAGTCCTAATAGAGCTTTAGAGTTTAAATGCCCTATGGAACTGTGGAGTGGTAAGCCACCAGACCTGTCAGAGTTAAGGGTATTTGGTTGTGTTGCTTATGCACACAACAAGGAGGATAAGTTGGATCCTAGAGCCATTAAGTGTGTGTTCTTAGGATACCAGAAACAGTTGGGAACAAAAGGGTATAGACTGTGTGATAGGAGTGCTAGAGGGGTAAATTTTTTGGTAAGTAGAGATGTAACCTTTTGATGAGGATAGTTTCCCTTGTAAGGAGAAACCAGAAAATAGCCGTAGCAATTCCCCTGATGTAGCAGCTTCCCCTGTACCCATAGACTTGAGTCCAACTCCCTTAGTTCCTCCTGATGACCCTGATATAGAGCAAGTAGTTGGGCAAGCTCCTGAAAATCCTCATGAAGAACCATGCAATGAACCAGAAGGTGAACAAGGTAATGAAGATGACCACAATCAGGTGGAGGAACATCATGTTGAGAACCAGCAGAATCTGGAAGGATATCAGTTAGCTAGGGATAGAACTAGGAGTGAGGAAATTAGGAGACCACCTAGATATGCTTATGCTGATCTAGTTCTATCTGCCCTAGTTGTTGCTCAAGACTTGAAGGAAGAATCTGAACCTCAAACATATTTGGAGGCATTGACTTCAAGAAGAAAAGAAAAATGGCAGACTGCCATGGAAGATGAGATTAATTCTCTGAAGGTAAATAAGACATGGGATTTGGTTCCTTTACCTAAATCTCAAAAGATTGTTGAGTGCGGGTGGATCTTCACATTAAAAGAGGGATTGACCAAAGAGGAACCTCTGAGGTACAAAGCCAGATTGGTGGCTAAAGGATACACACAAAGCGAAGGTATTGATTTTACTGAAATCTTTTCACGTGTAGTTAAGTTTAAAACTATTAGACTTATGCTATCTTTGGCTGCTTGCTTGAACCTTGAAGTAGAACAGCTAGATGTAAAAACTGCTTTTTACATGGTGATTTGGATGAAAAGATTTATATGAGACAACCTGAAGGTTATGTTGGTAAAAAATACCCTGAACATGTGTGTTTCCTTAAGAGGTCTTTGCATGGTCTGAAACAAAGTCCCAGACTTTGGTATCAGAAGTTTGACAAGTTTGTGTTAAGTCTTGGTTTTTAGAGAAGTGAGTATGACACTTGCTTCTATTTTGCATCTGTTGATGATCTACCTATATACCTGCTGCTATATGTTGATGATATGCTATTGATATGTAAATCCATGGATAAAATTAAGTCATTGAAAAAGGACTTAAATTCTGCTTTTGACATGAAAGACCTTGGGCATGCTAAAAGAATTTAGGGCATGATAATTAAAAGGGATAGAAACAGTTTTTCACTTAACTACACCAAAGACCTTACTTAAAGAAACTAGTATCTAGGTTTGGTGACTTGAATAGTAAAACTGTTTCATTACCTTTTCCTGCACATTTTGATTTGCATAAATCACAATGCCCTGTTGCACAATCTGAGAAGGTTAAGATGGAAAATTTTCCTTATGCTAATGCCATTAAGTCTATAATCTATGCCATGATTAGTACTAGGCCTGACTTGTAATATGCTATTTCAGTCTTAAGTAGATACATGAGTAATCCTGGTTATGAGCATTGGCTTGCTGTGAAATGGTTAGTTGCATATATAGCTAGCACTTTGGATATTGGACTGTCATATTCTAAGAGATGTAATGAGCTTGACTTGATTGGATATGTGGATGCTGATTTTGCTAGAGATAAGGATAGTAGGAAATCTACTACTGCTTATTACTTTACTTTTGGAAAGAATTGCATTTCATGGAAATCTGGTCTACAATCCATTGTTACTTTGTCAACAACTGAACCTGAGTATATGGTTATCTCTGATGCTTTTAAAGAAGGGATTTGGTTGCAAGGTTTAGTTTGAGAGGCTGAGTTAACAAACAGTGTTGTGACAATATTTTCAGACAGTCAATCTGCTATTTACTTGTATGAAAATCCTGTTTTTCACGATAGAACTAAGCACATAGATGTGAGGTACCATTTTATTCGAGATAAGGTATGTGAAGGTGCTGTGAAGTTGCTGAACATTGAAATTGAATCTAACCCATCTGATATGGGACTAAACCTGTGACAGTTAGCAATTCAAGCTATGATTGGACTTGCTACATATATCTTGAGTTGTTTGTGTTGCAGGTGTGGCAATGATCGGTCGGGTATGTCTTGTATGCATTTATGGGGTTAGGTTGGAGTGAAGGCCTAAAGCATTCGAAGATGTCTGCTTTAGGTGGAGGATTGTTGGATTAAAGCAGACTTTTTTGGGCAAGTTCTGGAGTCGTCGCTAAAGGTCCAGCAAGTCGTTGCTAAAGCCCAGAGGATGCCGTTAATGTTTCCAGAAGAGAGTCTCGAGTCGTTGCTAAAGACAGTTGACGCAGCGTGACAAACAAGGTAATTGAGTCCACCAGCAATGAATTCGCAAAGACTTGGAATCCACCAAGGAATCTCGGAATCCACCAAGAACGAAAACCAAAGGTTTATTGAAAAGAAAATAAGATACATAACTGGAACCCTAATGTGGGTTTAAATAAGAGAACATGAAACCTAATTAGGAAAGGAACACTAAACCTAATTAGGAATGGGAAAAACTAAAAGATAATTATGCTGCTAAAAGATAAAAACCCTAATTCGGAAGCCTAGACGAGCCCGGATGGCTTAAAAAGCCCATACATCACGAGTAAAGCTGGTGATTTGCGTTCGTTGGCCCGTTTCCACTGAAATCAGGGTATTATGGCGAATTTCTGGACGCCGGATGCCAAATACCGATATTGCCGATTTTGCCCTTCTTGCGCGACATTAGCTCTTCAATTAGCACTGCGATTTGCCCTGCATCAACAGTCGTCCGTTGCTGAAAATAATATCGACCAATCGCGGAGCGCCACGTCAAGGCGGGAATCCGCGTTTAAGTGGCAGTTATGTTCGTCGTGGTTGAGCGATCGAGATTAGAGGGACGTTAGTCTGATCCAAGGGACGAGGTTCAATCTGGAAACAAAGGCGGGCGTATTTAAGATGAAAAACACGAAGCTAGGGTTCTATCTTGCGCAACTCATTTTCTCTCTCGTTCGACCATCAAGTGTGATCATCTTGGGCAATTGGAAGAGGGCATCAACTCAGCGGACGTCGGCGAGTGTTTGGGCGTTCAATTGAGTGAGGTAGTGTTCATTTGAGTTGTAATCGATCTAGTCCAAGCGACTGTTCATCTGTATCTTCTCCGGACAATCTTGGTGCGATTCCGGCCACCCATAGTGCATACGAGGCTCCGACAGTGAGCCAAACTGGATTAACCCCTCACCTAGGGGCGAACCAGTATAAATCCGGTTGTTCTTTGTCCTTTCATTAAGTTCTCAATTTTAGGGCTTAAACTTCACATTGAATTGAACTAGGGTTGTTGCTAGTAATTTGTAATCGGTCCTAATCACATTAAGGAATTACTACATGTATTAATGTTTTGGGGTCGGGTGAGAAATTGAGGACATGAATGGGCGAGTTAGTTATGATTAGACGAAGATTCATGATATGATAATGATGGTCGAGAGGAGTAGTGAATGGTGCATAAAAAAATGTGATGTATTAGTAGAAGGAGGCGCTATAAGAATTAATTTCCTAAAAATTGATGTTTGGAGTTTTAAAAAAAACCCAAAAAGAAGATAAAAGTAATATATTATTATGTACTTTGATTTGGTGGGCATGATAATTAATTTTTTTGATCGATGGTTTACAAGTCGATATAGAATTAGTACATAAAAGCACTATCTAGTACACTTTCTATCGGTTAAAGTACATTTCTTTCATTTGAAAATCCTCTACGCATTCAAAAACTAGACTTTAATAATTTATCAACATCCGCAACGCACAACTAGAACTCCATTATCACCATCCTCAGGCGACATGAAATAAATGGGTATAATCACCAAAAAAAAAAAAATCAAACGTGGGACATGATGTATTGTTAATCAACACAACAACCAACAATATACCACCACCGTGTTAACTGTGGGCATTGCAATTATTTTTTTTATTTTTTTTTTGATTGGAGCATTGCAATTATTAAATACATGAAAATTCAGAATTGACCTATCAATGGTTTTGGTGAAAATCATTGTCCTTATCAATAGTGTTTCTGTGTTTGTCATGTCAATAATTTTTTTTATTGTTGTTATAGGCACTCGAATCCTGTGTTGCGCAACTAAATGCTGGCAGTCAGAAACGTATTCGTCGGAGGGACCTTGTTTAACCCTACAAAACAATACTGTTCCGAAACCTTCCATTAAACCTCTTGCAAAGAATTAACACCAAAACCCCTGTTCCGCAATGCTTCCATTAATCATAATTCAATCAAAACCCTGAGTTGGGACGGAAATCGGAGGACATCGAATTAAAGCAGACTCTCAACACGGAAATCGGAGGACATCGTTTCTTGCTGACAGTACTTAGCTGCACAGCACGGGATCCGAGTCCGTTGTCATAGGTGGTTCTTAAGAATTATGGTATAAACCAAACAATTCTTAAAGAGTAAAAAGTTCCTGCGTTTTGTTAAAAATTTGATTTTTATGCATGCAATTATTTTGTTTTATTGCTTACTTTATAATTTAGGCCGTTCAAAGTAATCTGAGAATTTTATTTGATTTAATGCCGACCTGGTTCGAACCGTAGTACCAAAGGGCGGTCTGTACGTGTACGTGAACATGTGTTTTTCCCGGGACCAGTGCAAGACAAATCACAACGGTTTAAAACTCGTGTTGCCGTGTTGGTACGCTGGTCCATCGACACTGATTGGACCGGGGACTATGTGGTTGGCTGAGCATGAAAACCTCATACCGAATATCAATAATTTTCATTTGAAATCTTTTTTCCAACCACATAGTCACCGGTTCAATCAGTGTCGATGGACCAGCGTATTCATTTGATATTTATTGAATATCAATAAATAAAAAACACTCACATCGTATTCAACTCTACCTTTTTGCCAACCAAACATAAAATGCCTTTCAGCTAGTTTTATCGTACCCTTTTGCTTTATAGCGTGTCCCTCTGGGGCATTTGTCTGTAAGCCTTTATGGCTTTTTCGGTTGAATGAAATGCATGTTCCATCACAAAAAAAAATGCCTTTTATCAACAAACAAAACAACCAAACATAAAATGCCCAAATTAGTGCCCACGTTTATCCCCCCTCTAACAAAAATGACTCACTATATTTTTGAGGTAAATTATAAAAATATTATTTATTTGAACTATCATTTGATTCCAAATCAGACATTGAATCTTTCAATTTTAAATTTAGTGACTTTACATCAATTTTTATGTATTTTGTTTCAACGTTTGAGATTTTAAGGAATTTTAAGATAAAAAGCTGTCTAAATTGACGATTAGATCAAAAAGTTGAGGTATTTTAATTTGATCGAATTTATTTTTATTATGGTTGATAATGAGATTAATACCATATAACCTGTCTAAATAGATGCAAAGCTCACTGTGTTGAAAATTGGAAAAATTAATTACCTAATTTTAAATCAGAAGAAAATTCATGTAATGTTTGTGTAATTTACCCTATTTTTTCAACAAATTAAGAGATGAACTTTAGGCTCTAGCAGCAAAAAAAAAAAAAAATAGAAATGTTTATGTACATAAATTGAATATCGGATAAAAAGAGCTTTTTGTCCAATATGAAAAAAAATAAAAAGCGTCTGCATTGTCACATACATGGGTGACTTCAGCTGTTACTGTTTGTTGTTGTCCGCTAGAGTAGACTCGTACATTCCAGAAATTAAAGACATCCAGAAACTCATCGATCCAAACACCTCAAGATTTCCAGAAAGCTCCCAAACCCACATAGCCAAATCCCCAAAAAAAACTCTTAAACAACAATAATTACTATATAACATCAAAGTAAAATGAACAAACTGTTTGAAATCTTGTGTATTTTTTCGTAGTGAGTTTTTACATTTCATACATATTAATTAACATTCGAATACATCTTATACAGACTGTATGAGAACTTTTTCTTATCGGGTACATGTGATATTCGACTCTTGGAGCACAGGCCACGCACGACACCACTTGCATTTGATACTTGAATTGTGTCCATACAAACAAGACTCATTCACTTTGAAACCCACGAGCATAAGCTTGCAATTAGCATCTCTACGGGCACATGGACGAAATAGACGAACCTGCAGCGCCAACATGCAGGAACAAACACGTCGGCGAGGGACGGACAACACGCCCACGCCGAGGCGGGACGAAAACACATCCACAAGGGATGAAAAATACTCATAAAATTGAGGAGAAATATGCCACTCAAGGGAGTCGAACCCTTGACCGTTCAATCCAACTCGACCTACACCTCTTTCGCAAAATCTTATGTAATTAAAAGGCTAAATTATACGTAAAATTTTTTTTGACTCGTCGCCTGATTTCAGCTTAAGGAATTTTAAGGTCGCAAATTTATATATTCTTTTACTGATTGATTTAATTTAGTTGTCAATAAGGTGGTGGTTGTGGGTAGAACATTTGCCTTACAATAGCAAGGTCAAGGGTTCCAACTCCATCATGGCATTTTCATTTCCACAATTTTGTGGAATTTTCCTAGTTCCACAAATGGTGTGGATCGAGGAAGTCTGCAGGTGCTATGGTATATCCCTCGCGGAGGCGTGCTTATGCATTTTAACGTTCAGTTCTGGGGTTGGTGCCTGGGTATGGGGTACTTCAAATGATCTAGAAATATAAATGTACCCGAGATATAATTGATGTATTCCTTGATGATATATTGGCCCACAATCAATTTTTTTATTTAGTTAATATTATTGTTATTAATGATATAACTAATATGATGACAAATGAACAAAATAATACAAAAATTACTAAATTAAAAATTAGAAAATACGATATCTAATTTAAAATCTTGTGTTAGTTCAAACTCCTGTTAATACTTTTATAATTTATCTTATTTAAAACGCAAGAGTTAGATTTTTCGCCAATAATATCTTTATGAAAATGATTGTGAAGGGTTAGGTTCGGTTGCGAACCACCCTTTTACTTGAGAACTTAGAAGCGACGAACTTTAGGATTCTTTCCATGAATTTTATGCGATTTTCCATGAACCGATGATCTGTAAGCTAAAGTTCGCGACGAACCATCTTCAGGCTAAAGTTCGCGACAAACTCCCAAAATTCATGAAAAATAGCCTAAAGTTCATCGGTTCAGTTCTCATTTGATCCGCTCCTTTAGTGTGAATTATCAATTAATGATTGAACTCTAATTTCTTAAATCAATTATTCCTAAATGTAACGATTACAAATTAATCAATTCGACACTATAATTACAAAAATAGTAACATTATTATACCAACGGTTCCAGATTTTTCCAAACCATTTGAATTCCCATCAACAAAATTCATCGATGAAATCATCTAAAACAGACCCTCACCTACCCCCAATCGCCTAACCATTAAAATAAAATTCATAAAATCTAATATTCAACTTGTTCTTAATTCTTATGACGTCTCCTGCTTTTGTGATCAGATCGATCAAAACGACCTTTCGGAATTCCTAAACGTACATTTCGAGGCGTTTGGAACAGTTGGAGCAGAAGTATTTGCGCTTGATTTTGAAACAGAGAGGCAGACAACACAACTTCCTCTGGCTCTCAACATCTACAGCCTCAACTTTTCCGCCGCAGTACGGACACGCTCCCGGCGCTTGCTGCCTCCCTAGCTCCTTCTCCTCCGCTCCGCACATGAAACACATTCTCTAATCTGCCGTCGCGCGCTCTGCCTTCAGCTGCTCCTCTGTTTTCTCAGGTCGACTTTTGTTTCGGACAGATTTTTAAAGAGAGAAAGACTTAATGATATCTGTGGGCGGAGACCTTAGGATTTCGGTGGTTTATGAAGATATTTATAGAAGTAGTTTTCAATTATTGTTCAATTTTAAATTTATTTATTTTCATAAAGATATTTTCAAATGAACTTTTTTTTTTGATAGAAGAAAAAGAGAATACAAATATCTGAACAGATAAACAACAACAATAAATAGACGATCGACTAGTATTGGAACGGAACATCTAAACAAGAAAAATAATCCAAGCACAGTTAAGCAATCCATCAACTGCTTATTCATCTTTACGCTCCAAAGATTATGGCATGCCAATATGGCCAAACGGAAGGAGTGACTCGTCCGTCAACTCCGAAACGACGATGAAGCACTGGCCAATTTCCACTGAATCACATGACAATGCTGCACAAGCGAGCTTCAAACACCGGCGTCCTGCCACCGGTAGCACGCCACCTGAACCCCATAAAAGGCAACAACGAGGACTTCAAGGCTCGGACAAGTTAACTGCCCGGGAGCAGTGAGATGCTCCACTTCGCCTCACGCCGAGCGAGGTGACCAGACCACCGAAGCCAGGAAAGCACCAAAATGCAACGAGGACTTTTCCAGTTGAATGTCAAAACTATCAATTTTTCCAATCAATGGCAAAATAAAAAATAAATTGACCAATTTTCGAACACCGAGCACCATAACTTCACAGTGATCAAATTACAAACTCAATTATATGAACCATGTTGAAAATAACCCGATGATCTCATCATAAACGCTTAACATATTAAATCGATCTTTCTTTTTTAACACTAATACACTTTTTTATTGAGTCGTTATTAACGGGATTCACATGATTGAGTTTGTAATTTGATCACGGTGAATCTACAGTGTTTGGTGTTCGAAAATTGATCAATTTTTTTTTTTGCCCTTAATTGAAAAAAATGATAGTTTGGATCTTCAATTGGAAAAGAGCAGTAGTTCGAGACACCAATTTGTACTTTTCCCTTCTTTTAAATTTATTTTTTTGACAACAATTCATATCGATAAATATAACACTTTAGGTTTCCATCACTACACTAGATCTTAACTCACTTGTTAAGATACGAATGTAAAAACTGATTGAAATATGTAGCAATTGTCTCTATGTAAAAATAATAAAATTTAGATTGTATTTAGTAAAAATGTAATGATTCGACATAATTCATAAAAAAATAGTATATATATTTTTTTGTTTATATACAAAATCGTATAAAAAATTCGTATAGAATGCAAAAATGGAAATGGAAATGGAAATGGAAATGGAAATGATAATATTCCGGAAATGATATGGGAACAAATCTGATTGTCCACGTTTCAATGATGTTAAATTTCCAGTTGTCTTAATATTGTGATTTGTATGGTGGTATGGTTGTGTGGTTGTAGGATATGTGGCATTGAATAAGGAACAGCCGAACAGGGAAGTAGGTAATGCTTTACTACGGTTTTCATTTATGTGGTTAGAAAATATGCATATATGAATATGACATTTTAATTCTGATAATATGAATGATCGATTATATTGATGGAAGGCTAAATAGTCTTTATATACAGTATTTACAGATAGTATCAAATATATATATCAGATAATAATTAAATATTATGATGTATGTCTTAACAGAGGAAGGATCCGGTACAAAGCCCAAATTACTGTACAAAATACAAAATCATCGCAACCCTTCATTTTATTAGTTGGATGACCAGGATTAATTGAGTATAAATCTGTTTAAATTCAAATTTTAATGTAAACATGGGCAAATATGGTACACCATTAACATATAATTCGTTTCCTAAACTGTCGTGTTCCTTCGATTCATCCGTTCATCGTCGTCCGAGACTCCGAGATAATTGCAAAGCCGTTCCAAGATGAAGGACTCCGAGATGAAGGCGCATCGTCCGATTCATATTATCAGATTTGGTCGCGTCGTCGTCCTCAATTCCCAGGGTTTAACCGTTCTTCATTAGATTCCCAGTTTTCAAAATAATCCCAATTCTCTACTCCTTCTTTCACTCTCGCATCTCCGAACCTCCTTACGGCCAGCCACGAAACCCTAGAAGTGTCTGAAAAACATGGACGAATTCTTAACGAATTATGTCATAGTTCGTCAAAAATGGACTATAATTCGTACAGAATTCAGACAAATTTTAGTGTACATTCGACGAACTATAACATAATTTGTCAAAATTGGACTATAATTCGTCAACAATTCGGCAGTACCATTGTGTAATTAGTCATGACATTTTATAGTTCGTCATGACCATTTAAGATTGTTTTGTGAATAAACGAAACAATTCCGAAGTCATTTGAACTATGACATAATTCGTTAACAGATTACTATAATTCATCGTCGTCGTCATAGTTCGCAAACCCTAAGACTTGTACCTCGTCAATTGCCAGATTCGCCAACGATCGAACTGCAAACTAAGCATCATCGATGCGCATAGAGAAATTTTTCGAAAGTGCCTCGAATTCTTTGAAAATCAGAGTTTCAAATTTGGTTGAATCGTGCGTGATTTGAGGGATAATTGTCCGTGTTTTGGTTTTGAAAATAATGTTGCAATTATACCTCGTCGATGTGCGGAGAGATTCTGGGATGAATCGCGATTGGGTTTCCTAAATGGTCGGTTTTTGTTTGTGTGAGGAGAGATACGAGGTTTTTTTTATTAAGATACGAGGTTGTTTTTTTAATTTTGGTTATTTTGTTAGTCAATTATGCCCTTTCCATGGAGAGATACACGTTCAAAATTAAGTTATTAATTTATTTAATCCAATTATCATCAGCCTTTGGATTAACAAAATGAACGGATCAGATGAGTTTGTATTTTGCACCAGATCTGGGCTTTGCATCAGATCCGGCCTCTGTCTTAACATAAGTACCAAAATATATCTCTAACAAAATTCAACAAGTTTGTGATCTCTCTTTTTCTTTTCTTCCCTTTTTTCCCAATAAAAGGTTGTTACTTTAAAATTTAGAATATAAATAATACATATTAATAACTCATCTGAATCGGGATGGATTTCGATACTCAGTACGGTTAATGCACATTTTTGATAAATTATTTAGTGACATGTCTTCATAAATTTGGACATCATGTGCAATGAGATATTCGATTCGATCCCATTGTCGTATGATTTCCACAATTTGTTCGGTACCATGGGATTGTACAAGATCCTTAACACTCCCTTTCGACGCGGTGCCATGATCAAAATGCGACCCCTTACGTGTTGCTTTGTATTCAACTTGGCTCGCCTCGAGTTTTTGCGGATTGACAATTGAGGACGCTTCTCAACAATTTGTTTAGTGTGTCGACAATATAATGCACAACTTATAACAACAATAAAAATAACAAAAATACTTGTATCAATGTTGTCCATTTTATTTAAACTTTTTTTAACTTGGGACCAATACCTTTAAAAAACTAAAGTAATTTCCGATATTTTTATGATGACACGTTGGTTGAGGTGTTGATCAAACACACATGTCATGATAAACTAAAGAATGTAATAGGATATCACACAATTGTGCTTGGTAGTATATTCGAAACTAAGACGCATAACAAACCATGTGTTGTTAAATGTCAATTTCAAGCAACGAATTCATAGAGACGTAATGATCATATAAAAATCATCCTCGTACATATTTTCAGGTAAAAGAGAAATGTCAATGTTAGCCAATTGAAACGAACCGATTGAGATGTGACAATTGAACCGAATAATTCGCATCCTTCAGCGCACCAGCGGATTAAGCGGTTCAATTCAATTCAAATCAAATCAAACCAATCCCTAACCCTAAAATCGACTACGGAGAAAAAGATGACGACCGTTAACGAGCAATTGGATCTTCAGCAGCAGCGATAATTTGTTAATTTGGAAGAAGCGAAACGCGTCAGGAGTTCAATTCGATGACATTGTTCTCCGTTGTCGGCCTTCTGCTCCAGTTGACGGCGGC
Organism: Rhodiola chrysanthemifolia; assembly: GCA_033675395.1. Lineage (NCBI taxonomy): Eukaryota > Viridiplantae > Streptophyta > Magnoliopsida > Saxifragales > Crassulaceae > Rhodiola > Rhodiola chrysanthemifolia. Next base: position 26,663,134 of record CM066205.1, read on the forward strand.
CGTTTTCCTGATTGTCAGTGATGGGCTTATTGGGATTGGAGCCCAATGATTTCGATCGGATCTCTGCGCGGGCTGGAAATGATCGGCCCAGGCATCGACGCTTTCCTAATCGATCTGTATCTCGTCTTCGTCAATGAGGTTAATCCGATTCTGCTGTAATGGAACGTTTTCTAGCACGTTAGGATTTGATTTGAAAGATTCGATTTTAGGTATTTAAGGAACATTTGGTGCTTGTCCTGATATTGAATTGGTTAAAGATTGGTTATCTACTTTGTGTGGTTAGGATTTGGATTGGGTCAGCTAATGAACTGAATTCTAATGTTAACATTATCTTTCGTTATTTCTGGTGGTTTTCTTTGTTTGAATTGGTGAATGGTTTGCTGTAGGAAACGAATGTGGAGTTTAAGTTGCATTGTGCCTGTGATCATATACAGAGATTTGTGATACGAAATAGAAACGATAGTTGTTATTGATAGTGGGTCAAACATGCTGTACATACGGCATAGATATTAAGAGATAAGTTCAAATCATATCAGTATATAGCTTTGGTGAGAAAGATATGGGCTTCGTGCGTGCAGCGTTGACAAGGTTCTCTATAATTCCTGGGCTTGCAAGATCAATTCAGTCCTCAAGAAGTTTATCTGAGCAGACAACGTTGCCGAAGAGTGCACATGGAGTCCATGTTTTCCACTGTGTGGTTAGTCATTTTTACTTAAGTATTTTAATGTACTAGCATGAAAAGCCTTTAAATGCAGGCCGGATGCTAATATTTGGCTAGTAATTCAAAATTAGGATGCTGTTGGGATCGTTGCAACACTATCCAGTTGTATTGCTTCTAGAGGAGGGAACATACTTGGCGCAGATGTATTTGTTCCAGAGAAAAAGAAAGTCTTCTATTCAAGAAGGTATTCCATCTCATTGTTATTTGTGTGTTTTAGGACTTTCCCTAATTGAGTATATGTTTTAGTTCTTGAAAACGGTGGAGTTTGGTGCCCCAAAACTTGCCTGTTTTCATTTTAGAGCTGCATATTAGCATTAAACTCATTATACGAATTTTTCGCAATTTTAGCAAGAGCATAATATTGTGAATATTCTCTCAACATACTCGGCCAAAACATTAGTGAGTTTGTTTTCGACCCCATCAAGTGGCCAAGGGAACAAATGAATGAAGACTTCAACGAGTTGGCAAAGACATTCAAAGCTTTGAGATCAGTTGTTCGGGTGCCCGAGCTGGATCCCAAATATAAGATTGCTATTCTTGCCTCAAAACAGGTACTACTTACCAGTTACCACATGAACATGGTATGGTTGAAGGAATAATGCCGAATGTATGCACACCATAGTTACCAAAATATTTACATGTGTCTTGCAGGACCATTGTTTGGTCGATCTGTTGCATTCGTGGCAGGACAGAAAACTGCCAGTAGATATAACATGTGTTATAAGGTGATATATAGCAAACAATACATTACAAGTATTTACAGTTTACTACTCAAAATTTGAAAGCTTCTAATCATAGTATCGGTTTCCCTTTTCAGTAACCACGACAGAGAGCCAAACACACACGTGATGCGGTTTCTCGAAAGGCTAGAAATTCCTTACCATTACTTATCCACAACCGATGCAAGCAAAAGAGAAAGTCACGTCTTAGACTTGGTTTGCGGTACAGACTTTCTTGTACTCGCTAGATACATGCAGGTGATGTTGTCTTCTGCACGTACTAATGTATCGACGTTTTATCGTTAGATAATAATTACAAGTTTAATCGTTAAATGTCACAGTGCAGATACTTTCTGGCAACTTTCTGACAAGCTACGGTAAAGATGTAATCAATATCCATCACGGCCTATTGCCATCTTTCAAGGGTGGTCGCCCTTCCAGGCAGGCCTTTGATGCAGGGGTGAAGTTGATCGGCGCTACGACTCACTTTGTCACCGAAGAGCTGGACGGTGGACCAATCATCGAACAAATGGTCAGTTTCAATATTATCAGAATTCACTTTATTTGAGCAGATCGGTAAGCATCAGTGATTTGATTACATGTATGATCTTTTTGCAGGTGGAGAGAGTTTCGCACAGAGACAATCTGAAGAGCTTTGTGCTCATGTCTGAGAATCTGGAGAAACAATGCCTTGCCAGAGCCATCAAATCTTACTGTGAGCTCCGGGTGTTGCCTTATGAGCAGAACAAGACTGTTGTCTTTTGAGAAATATGTTATTACGGTGTTTTTGGCATTCGGGAATTTTGATAAAAATTTATACCGTTATTTAAAAATAAATATTTTGGAGCTTCAATTTTTACTTTTTCCCATTAATTAAATATATTTTATTGATGAATGGGATTCAAATGACAATTTATAGTATTTAGAACTTAAAAATAGTTTAAAATAGTTTAAATGTTTAGTTTGTTATAATTACAAGAAATTAAATTTATCAAAATAATGAATCTTTACAAATAATTAATGTAGCTACATTCTAACTTGCACTTCACGTCTGCTCGAGATTTATAATTTATAGGCTGAAATATATTTTATCTTATGGAGGCCAGATCTGGTGCAAAGTAAATTTTTGGTACAAAATAATAAATTTGTTAAAATAATTTTATAATTCGTCAGTTTATTTTATAATTCGTCAAAATTCGAGCCGAAAAACGAAAAAGACGAGCCGAAAAACCAAAAGACGACATAATTCGTCATGTTTATTTTATAATTCGTCACACAAAAAAACCAAAAAATCAAGATTTAATCTCATCCATTCAATCACAAGATCAAGGACTATGATTAGTTTGTATTTTGTACAAAAATATCAACTTTGTACCTGATCCTTTTCCTTATCTGTTGACAAAACTGAATTTAAAAATTATCTCAGCCCTTTTATATATGAAACAAATATCTATATAATATAAGGATTTGAATGACAGCTGATCTAGAAACTAGCATTTCAATTTTAACCACTACACTAAAGTTATTTAATTTGAATGAGACATTAGTGGTTGTATCTCATTATTAGACTGATCAGTTTGGTGAAATAATAATTAATAAACCCTCAATGGTGAAAGACAATCATATTAATTTTAATTTATTTTATTCAACATATGCACATTATGGGGGCGCTCAAATGATGTTGTGTACTATTGGTGAGGTCGTGAGGTCCAATTTCACACATTTTGATCATTTTGATCTAATGGTTGAGATTTAAAGGTGCATGGAATAATATTTTACTTTTTGCTTTTGATGGATTTTGTTAGTGGGACACGTGTTCTCACCAGATGAATTTGATGAAGTTGATCTAATGGTAAAGATTGAGGTCTCACGACCTCACCAACACGGAAGATCTCATTTTAACGCTCCTCTACACATCATTATCTAATCTACTTACTACTCGAGCACTCTAACTGATGCAAATTGCTACCTGCAGCAAAGCACAAACAAGTCCCAAGTTGTCATATTCATTTTGCCCACCATCATATACAAATTTTTGATTCTGAATTTAAAATAAATAGAAAAAAAAGAAAGAAAGACAATATTCGTGCAAACGCATGTTATATTATCACATAGTTGTTGCCGAAAAATGTCATAGCATTACTAAAAATGTAATAAAATATTTACAAAAGAGAACGTTAATGTAATAATTATATTACTGTATTTTACTTTTATTCTGTCTTAAAATGAAAAAATTTAAACCCTTAAATAGGTATGAACTTTTACTATAAAAAAGAAGAAGGTATGAACTTTATAATTAGTATCTTGATTTTTAGTAACCAAACGAATGACAATTTAAATTATAAATACATTCTATAAATAAGTCAATTTATGTGTCATACCCTGTATCAATTTATTCTTTGTCAAATGGGCTAACTTTAGGATTTATCACACTAAAACTTAAAAGAGAGGAAAAAAAGGCACCAAAAAAAGTTTCTTAATTAACTTTTATTCTAACTTTTCTTTTTCTCGATTTTGTTTGCAAATGCTTTTTATATTAATCTCCCACATTTGACAGAGTGCGCTTTTTATGTAAAATTCAATATTAAATTAATTTTTTGTGTGCGTTACTTTAATTCTATTTATCTTTCAAGTATGACGCTTGACGTCCAAAAAGACAATAAAAATGGTAATTTATGCTTAAAATATTTTCTTTATAATTGTTTCACTAAATGCTATTCCAAAATTGGATGGATCTTCATTTTCTTAAGCGAATGAGATTTTCTTTTCCACTCACTAAAACTGCACCTTTCCAGTTCCACTACAAAAGTACAAAAAATATACGAATTTCAATTAAGATTTAATTTATTTGTGGGATGGAGTATTTGACCAAAATACCACCTTGAAAAAATGCAAGTCAAAGTTCAAACTAAATAAAATTATAAATGAAATTTGCAAATTGATTTGGTAAAATAGTATTCCCATCATGGTGAACAATCCATGATTTTAAGGCACTTATATTTAGTGTCACAAATCATTAAGCCTACATTCTTAAACTTCATAATAACCATAATGCGTTGATAACAATGATTTTAAGTTGGTGCCTATGATATAATTACATATATCCGTTGTTTGTTTAGAGTAATTTTTAAAACATTGAAACGAAGCATTTTTATGATGCGAGCTACTACGTAGAAAATTGAACATCTAAACCTCTCGTAATCCAACACAATAGTTTAGCTATAGTGAGCTTGTTAATTTTCAATGTCAAAATTTAAATATGCAAAGCCTTTATGTTCGTGTCTACAACGCGATCACTCAGTTAAGTTTCACCGCGTATTGACATTTCTCGTGAAGGTATAAAAGAAAAAACGAGAATTTCTTTTCGATACCGTTATATGTATTAGTTCGGAACAACGCGGAAAAACGCAGTACACTTATTTCTAACAACCTGATAAACACATCCACGAACCATGACGCTATGACATCCGGCACCAAATAGGCAAATATAATTATCAGAACCAAATTATGCAAAATTTCTACTATGATTAACATTAATTTAAATCACTTTACCTCACTTAATTTTAATCGACTAAATGATTTTAATCTTACAGTTCCTGGTTTCAAAATGATGTATGAATAATTTTACATTAACTTTCATCAATAATAATAAAAATTGTTTTCAAGTTTTTAACAATTTATCAACAAAAGTATCGGAAAATACAAATATGAAATTTAAATTTCAAAATCCAAAGATCTGGCAGGGGCAAAATTGGTCATTCAAAAAGCACAGCACCGAGCATATAAAACCCAACTGGAGAAGATTTGCAGAGAGAGATTAGCAACACAGCAAGCGAGACGACGAAGAAGAAGCTGCTGCGGTTTGGTGCGGTCTGGTGAGTGACCTTTCGCTTTTTCAATTTAATCGAGTGAAACAATTTTCCTCATTTGCGATTTACGTTATCTGTCTCAGAAAATGGCATCGGAGATCCGTCGCTAGCTGATTTTCCGTCCTTGTGTCGTCAGGTTTGATTCACTGATTCAATCAGTTTCGTTATTTACGACGAGATTATATTTTTTGTTTTTAGGAGCGTTTTGGTTGCGTTTTGCGTGTTAGGGCTATGACTTCTGATCTGTTTATGTGATTGTGATACATTTGGTTTCGATTTGGAGGCGGATTGAGTGGTTGAATCAGTGAGAGTGGCTGTTTTTGTGTGTTTTGTGGTTCGGATCCGGAGCATGGGATCCGGATCCGTGGAGTGGAGTGGACTGCATTTTGGATGATGAATGTGGCGCTTTGTTTGTCTCTGTTTGAATTTGATTTGGAGTTGGCTGCTTTGAGATGAATTGGTGTTTGGTTAGGAATGATGTTGGATGTTTTGTTCTGCATTTGTGGTTCAAATTGGGATGAGATATGTAGGTTTTCAGTGGTTGTACTACTGTACTGGATTTCACTGCTGATTGTTATGTCATTCATGTGTTTTAGGTGATTAAGTATGGATCATAGCTGTCTGATTACAAGTGTTTTCACTTTGCACCTCTTTGGATGGTTTTAAAGGATACTTCTAGAGTAACGTTCTTCAAGTATTATGATGTGTGCATCTCGGTTTATAGCCTGTTATCATGTTTCTGTGGCGTTGTTAGTTGATACCGAATTTTTTTTGTACGGATACCCGGGGTTATTGGAGGTCGTATCTAATGTAAAATGACTGGGTGTCAGTGAGTTGGTCAGATTTTAGAGTAGTTATTGCAAGGAAAAGGAAACTGATTAGAAAATTTGTTAGAACATATTACAGTAATATTTTGAAAAGGGAAAAAGTAAACTTATTTTAATTTCGGAAGAATGTCTGTTGAGATTTTGCTTGACAGGTGGAAGGCTCATATACTCTTTGCCATACCATTTCAGCATGTAGACTTTTTATTGAGTTCATGAAACTTGATTCTATACAAAATTAAATTGTAGGCCAGTATGTCAAACAATGCGGCTGTTAGTTTTACATTGATTGGGCTACTCACATTCTTCTGTTCATGCAAAAAAAACTTGTTTGATATGCTCAAGATCAAAATGTTTTGATTGTTAGCTCTATATTTGTATCTTATTAACTTATAAAGTCCACAATTATTGATGCATGCGACTTGAGTGCAAAAAATGCTCCAAGCTTAAATTGGTTACATATTGTTTGTAACGTACTCACATTTTTTCCATGTACCAACCATCTTATCTGAATCGACAATGCATTTTGAATCACAGAAAGGTCTTTACAGCATCGAACCGTTTGCTCGCGTTTAATTTTCCGTGGGCCCCGTTGTAACGTCACTGTTGATGGCCTAGCTTCAGCATTTCCATGCATTCATAATTTTGGAAGACGCAGAAGTGCCAGTTGTACTGCATTTTGTCAGCTTAAGTTCGTTCTTGTGTCAGATTCCGGCAGTCAGATAGATGGGTTCCAGGTTTCCATCTCATAAGCTTAGCAATGGGCTTTACGTATCAGGGCGTCCTGAGCAACCAAAAGAAAGGGCTCCGACAACAGCTGTGTCAGCAATGCCTTATACCGGCGGAGATATTAAAAAATCTGGAGAGTTGGGCAAAATGTTTGAGCTGCATGCTGAAGCTAGCAGGTCAAGAAAGAGTGGGCCTATTAACAATGCACCTTCAAGGACTGGATCTTTTGGTGGCGCTGCAGCCCACTCTGGCCCTCTCATGACTGGTGGGTCTGCTCGCCCAGGATCTGCTTCAGGAATTCCAGGTTCTGTTTCAATGAAAAAGACCAGTTCTGGACCACTTAATAAGCATGGAGAGCCACTGAAAAAATCATCTGGTCCTCAATCTGGCACTTCTCGCCAAAACTCAGGTCAGCAGGCTCCAATTTTACCTGCAACCGGTCTGATAACGTCTGGACCCATTACTTCTGGTCCTTTAAACGCATCAGGAGCCCCTCGAAAGATATCCGGACAGTTGGACTCCACTGGATCGGTTAAGTTACATAGTGCTTCAATTGTTAACAACCAGGCTGTGACTAATTTAAGCAAGGAAGAGGAGTATGCTTTCCATAAGAACTTTCCAAAGCTTGTATTGTGGTTGGTGGTACTGTTATTTCTGATGGGATTCATTGCTGGTGGGTTTATCCTTGGTGCAGTTCACAATCCCATTCTCCTTATTGTTGTTGCTATTCTCTTTGGCATTGTTGTTGCACTCTTTTCATGGAACAACTATTGGGGAAGAAGGGCTATTAGTAGTTTTATTGCTCAGTATCCAGACACCGAACTGAGAACTGCTAGAGATGGCCAGTTTGTTAAAATCTCAGGGGTAAGTAGTACTTCCTTAAATATCGATTGTTTTCTTTGATTAAATCTCAATAGAATGCGCTTATATATTAATTTGCTATGCTGTCACGACCCACCATAATAGTAGCGTCATAATATTTAATATTGAAGTGACTTGGTTTTATTTTGCTTTTCTAAAGATGGAATGGAACTAATCCATTTCTAGTTTGGTGCTTCTGGCATATCGCCACTTGTTAAATTTGGAAACTCAAAGCTCAATTGTTCCGGTATTTTGTTTTGTTTGGAGTTTAAATGGTTGTTCGTTATTATACCAGTATGTGAAAACTTACAAGTTACAACCAATTAATATCAAATGTATCTGTTTAAGATTTGTTTTAAGTCATCTGTTAGATGATTTGTGATCTAGATTGTGATTCAATGTATTTTCTTTCTAGGCCCCCTTTAACTAGGCTTCACCTATTCCAGCTGTATTTATTTATTTTTCTGGTAGTTGCTGTTGCTTGTAGATAATAATATCTACGTACATGCCTCATTTAATCATTGACATTCAACCTGTCGTGGGGTTGACTTAAACTTTTGCAATACTACAGGTTGTTACTTGTGGAAATGTTCCGTTGGAGTCCTCGTATGGGAGGGTCCAGAGATGTGTGTATACATCTACAAGTCTATATGAATACAGAGGTTGGAACTCAAAACCAGCCAACCCTACTCATCGCCGTTTAACTTGGGGGCTGCGATCAAGTGAGGTGAGAGGATTAGGAACATGATTCCTATTCTTAACAAGTGCACATATTAGTGGACTAAAATGTCAATCTTTTTAAGGTGAAAAAATATGTAATGTAGAAGTGAGATGATAACATGCTAAGCCATCTATTGTGCACTCATGAAGATTCTCTTGCTGCTAATAGAATTGCCGGTCTAATTGTTTTTGTTTGTGTCAGAAGCTATATTCGTAAACATGTTCTAATGTACTTGTTTTTGTTCATTGAAACCGCACGAACTTTTGGTTGGAAGCTGGAAGTATGCATGCTATCTTGTTCCTCCTGTATTCTAATCTTTTGAATTGCTGTTATTTACAGAGGCATGTTGTTGACTTCTATATTTCTGATTTCCATACTGGGTTAAGAGCATTGGTTAAGACAGGATATGGAGCAAGAGTGACATCGTATGTTGATGAATCTGTTGTTGTCGATGTGAACCCGACTGGTGGTGACATGCCTCATCAATTTGTCAGGTGGCTGGCAGAGAGGAATTTATCCAGTGACGATCGAGTAATGCGATTGAAAGAAGGGTACGCATATACTAATAGCAGACCTAGTCACGTATTGATTATATTGTGCACCAAGTAGAATCATAGTGATTATTCTTGTCATGTTGAGTTTCTCGTCACTATTAGTACTAAGATATGCATGGTATTTCTAAACTGAGATTTGCGAGTCTGATGACTCAAATGGATTTGTTATAGTCAAAATTGGTGTCTTGGAGGTGCTATCATGACTGAGAAGTCCTGGCTGCAAGCAAATATATTTGCCATGTAACCTTAAATTGTTTCTTGTGTATAGGTACATCAAAGAAGGAAGCACAGTAAGTGTAATGGGAATAGTCCAAAGGAATGAAAATGTGCTTATGATAGTTCCTCCACCAGAGCCATTCAACACTGGATGCCAATGGACCCAAGGCGTCATCCCCGCCAGCCTAGAAGGCATTATTGTGAAATGCGAAGATTCATCCAAAACTGACAATGTCATTCCAGTTTAGTTTTTAAACTCCTCCTGGCCGCAAAGCTCAAGTTTTATTCAGTTTCTGACAGTAGCTTCTATGGAGCAGCGGCCACAATCTTTTCTCTTCTCTATTGGGGTTCTGATGTACAGTCGGTGTGCTTCCTTCTTCCATATCTTAGCCGGTTCCTTCACATCTAATGTTCTACAAATGGGTTGTGGCAGGTGTGGTTATAGTATTAATATAGGGGCAAAGAAGCTTCGATGGATGCTGTTAGGGCTGGTTGTTTGGTTGAATTGAGACCAGAATCTGATTATAATATTGTGTTTGCCCATCTCTCTGGTTATTTCAGAATTTGTCATCATTTCCTTAGTGTTTACCTGTTCCTTGCTATCGACCTGTCTTTGTATCTGAAAAAGATGTGTCCGTCAGGGCGTGATCAGATGAGTGCACCTCTCATTGGAAATACTATTTTTGTAACTTCAACAGTTGTCTTATGACGAAGATGATCTGAAAAAGATCGAATGAGCTAATACCCGCATCCCGGAGGACAGATTGCAGCTTCTGGGAGTTGAAGGAATATATTAATGCTCTGGATGATAACCCGGGGTGGGCTCTTGGCAGTGTTAGCAGGGAATCTAATGGCGCAGCAGATTGGCGACAAGTGGGAGTGGAAGGACATATGGTCAATACCAAGAGAAATCCCAGTATCTGCGTTCTTCACTGACCTGTTGTAGTCTTTGGTCCCGTCTCGTTCTGCTTTGTAATATGTAGTAGTTCCCATTCAAAAAAAAAAACAAAAAAAAAAAAACCGCTCTGCTTCACTCTCGATCCGATTTGAAATCGGACCCGTTTCTCCTAACCGCCTCATCCCCAGTTCCATCGTCTTCGAACACAAAAACGTCGTCGTTTATCGCTGCAATACACTCGGACATTCCCCATTTTCCAAAACTCTCTCACTCTGTCTTCTTCCCCAATTTACAAACCCCTCATCATCATGACTCGCATCCTCTCCCAAGCCCTAATCGCCCGAACCACTCACTCCTCCTCGCTCCTTCCCAACCAAATCCTACTCTCCCTTAACCACCGCCACACCTTCGCCGAAGGCACCGTGATCGAGATCGATTTAGAAACCTCATCCGACACCAAAGAATCCGGCCCCGTCAGGATCGTTAAACTCGCGGATTTGATGCACACCATTATTGCCCAAAGATCTGCACCTTCGTGGCTCCCTTTCATCCCGGGATCATCCTATTGGGTGCCGCCTAAGCCCAGCCCTAAAAATGTCGCTAATTTGTTGAACAAGTGCGTTTTGGGTCCAACTTTCTCTGCTGAGGAAGCCTTGTCGCTTACCTCCGTTAGAGGCTGGCCATCTTCCGATCATCTGCTGAGAGGTCTGTTTCCCAAGTTTTAGTATAAAAAATCTTAATTTTTTTTTTTTGGAAACAAAAATCTGATTTTTAAATAGTATAATTTATTTGATGAACAATTCATTTTCAGAAGTTAGCTTTAGGGCATAATTGAATGCTATAGTCTGTGAATTGGTTGTGCTTTTAGTATAATTTTATTATACTCGTCCAGCAGGATGGGTTGTGTTCAGTGTTCACTAGTGTGCTACTAGTTATATTGACCTGATGATAGATCGTTCCATCTTTATAAAGTTTAGTGAAGTCTTTTAAATATCGGTAAGATATTATTTTTAGCAATTCGAGTTCCATCTTTATAAAGGAGGATTTTTACACTATTTATTTAATGACAGATGTGGTGTTAAAACTTGTCCGACTTCGTTTACTTGGGACAATTATAACCCAAATACAAGTACATATATATATTAAGTTTTACTTACCAAATAAATCGACTAGTCACAAGAGTTCGCCCTAAAAGAAAATGTTGACGTCCAGGAGGAAATAAAACAAGAACTAACACTGGTTGTCCACAATCTGCTCTTTTTTATTATCAAATTGCTCCTGCCGAAAACTTTCAGTGCTTTTTACTTTGCATTTGTGATGTTGATGGGCTGTAGATTTGGTTTTTGCATATAGAAGAACAGTAGGGGAAGATAATCATGGTTTGCTTCATCATACTTCATCTGTAGTAATCAATTATTGATACCAAGAAGTTCCCTTAGATGTGCATGAATTGATTTACACTTTTGTTACCTCTGGACTGGACTCGTGGTTTTCAATCTCAACCTGTTTGTTAACGGTCATTAAAATACTTAATATTCATTTTCTGGAACTAGCCTCTTTGGATTGACGTATCTTATTTTTGTTTCAGCTGACACTGAGGTCCAATTGAAAGTTGTGGATGTTAAATCCATGGATTCAGATAATGAGGAAGATTGATACAAGCCTTACATGGGGAGCTAGCTGCTAGGTAACTTTGATTACTCAAGCTATGTAGCTGTTTAACTTTATATTGCTCACATCATAGATCATACAATCAACGTTTCCCATTTGACATATGACTATTAAAATCCAAGAATGCATCGTTTACACTTTGTCCCTTTATGTCCCCCACTGTAAACTGATATCATATCAATCATCAAATATTGAACATTCCCTTGGTGCCTTATAACTCAGAAGATCAGCTGTAGCTGCTGGCATTTTCCTTCTCTCTGTGCGGTAAACTCTGGTTACTCGCAGGTTTGCTTGGATATGTAGATGCGTCATAAATTCAAGAAACCATATCTGAGCTGGAGTAGGCCGATGAGACAATGAAGAATGTTGTTGTAATGTATATTATGGAAACTACCAACCCGTCCAAACTCGGGGTTCTGGGTTCTGTTTTCCCTATATGGATGGATGCATTCTGAAATCAACATTTTTAATTATTTCACAAATGCTTTGCTTTCCTGCTCTCCAGAACCAGAACCAGATGGAGTCAAAGAGAAGTGGCACAGTGGTGACCCTTCCCCCTGCGCTCGCTAATGACCAGGGTTCAACTCCTCACTAGCTCTAACCTAACATACTAACCCATGTATCAAAAAAAAAAAAAAAAAAAACCCAGAACCAGATGAATCTAAATTATGAATTTAGCACTTAAAATATTATGCTTGACCCACAGAGTTCACGAATAAATTACACGTGGTAAGATATGGTTGGCACTGCATCAAGAAAAATACTGTTAAGTTACCACGTGGCAGGATCTGATTGGGTGGGTTGACACATAATGTGATAAAAAATCGTCTTAGCCCCTAAAAATTCCAAAACGCCCCCCGCTTATATTAAAAAATTGCGTGAGACCGATTCGTTTTGTCTCAACAATGGCAGAAGAATCGACGGTGACCGTCCGAACTCCTTCCGATGCCAAAAAATGTGAAGCGAGCCAAGATCAGTCGCAGGTAATCATCGTTCGTATTGATTACTTTGTTTTGAGGTTGTGAATCGTCTGTGACCGTCAGACTTAGGGGGATTCGCGATTTAGTTGACTGACTACTGCTGCTTCATGATTTTCATATTTCCTTGTTTAATCTCGATTTTTATGCCTTACTATTATTAGTGATAATTATAATTATATATTCTTTGTTTTAATTTCTTGAAACTTTATAAAGAAAAACTGTTTGATTTCATCTGTAGATGCGTGGCTTCTTCCTTTTTCAGAAGTATGTTTTTTTTTCGTATTTCAATGTGTAATTTTGAAGAAATGATCCCCACAGTTTGCATAGCTTTCTTCAAAAGCCATTTGATTTTTAGATTTGTCTCTGTTACTTACTTTTTTTGCATTTGACTGTTTAGGTACCTGGTGGTATTGGTATGCAAACGATCCCTACTATGTATCCCGCTTTAATTCCAAATTTCTCAATAAATGATTATCAAGAACACTCAAATCGAGGAGCTGGGTTGTATGCTGTTCCTGTTCTCCCGTTTGCGGGGCCTGTTCCTAACAGTCTCATTCCGCTAACTTACAGTGTACCTACGTAAGTGTATATTTTCAGTGTCATTCATTTTCTGTCTGACCCTGTTATGATCTAAGATGATTGAATCTATCGAAATTCCAATTTGAAATAAAACTTGGTTGGTGTTTTGTTTGAAAAATAGGATAATCCGGATTTGATTCGTGTGTCACAATAAAAAAAATGTAGCGGAGAAGAAGAAATTAGTTTTTTTTATTTATTGAGTTCTTTTGCTCAGTTTGAGTTTTGACAACTTCATCTTAATCTATTTTGTACTACACCTTCCCGGAGTTGATTTCGACGGGCTTCCTTTACAACAGCTTTCGTATAGGATCTCTGATTTGGATACGATCTGGAAGACACATATAGTGTTTTATTAACACTTGTCCAGTAATGAGAACTTTCAGTCAGAACCTTCCGATTTAAGGAATGTTGTTTCCAGTTTTCGGAAGAAAAAACATGTGAAAAGAAGAACAACCACTTAAAACTACTACGTGAACAAGATATTTATTTATACACATCATCGGTTAGTAATTTTCTTAAATAATAGGGCTAGTCCCTCGGTGACTGAAGCAACTGGCCAAGAAAATGAGCCCGTGGGTCAGCAAGGTGCACCAGCACAGCAGCAAGGCGGACCTGAAGGCCAAGTGATTGTCAGGCAGTTTCAAATTGCAATAAATCTTGATTTGTCATTGTTGGTCAAGCTGATTGCCTTGATATATTTGTTTCACCAAGATGGATCGAGGCAAAGGCTCGCTCTTCTTGTGTTTCTTGCTTCCATTGTCTATCTGTAAGTCCCAAAACTTTCATGTTTTATATACTATTTAAGCATGGAACCTTTATATAAAATGCATCATCCATTCTTTTAGTATAGTTTTTTAGTGAAGCACGAAGGATTTCAAAGAAAGGAAATGCTTATTTTGCTATTGCAGGTACCAAACTGGAGCCCTTGAACCTCTTACTCGCTGGCTTTCAAGATCTTTGAATAGGGTACCCCAACCCGCAAGACCTCCTAGGGATGCACTTCCTCCTGATGACGTGAATTTAGCCAATGAGAACGCTGATGTTGCAGGTGATTAGAGCAAACTATTCATTTTTTCCATTTTCATCTCCAATGAGCGGATGTGATGCCTTTTGGTCCAAGTAGTACTATTAAATCGTATGTGTATTCTACTGTATCACTTTCATGATTGTTGACATTGTAGACCAGATGTGAAATTTGTTCTAGTAAAACTAGATTTGTTACCTAAGAATGAGGGACCTGGGTAGGAGTAGGAAGTCTATATCATGCATTTCACCTCTAGTTGAGACAGCTAGAAGCATGAACTAAATGGTTTTCTTTGTGAATTTAATGAGATGGCCTGGCCTGGTGATTTGTCATGAATATCTGGAGTGCCATTGTACTAGGTTTTTTCAGTTATATTTCTCTTTTCATTATGTTGATTTCTAATACTGATCGGTTCTTCTACTTCGATCCTACTTGAGTAGTTGCTTTTAAAATTTATAGTTTATCGAATTTGGGACTACCTTGGATTATTTTGAAGCTGATCACATCAGATAGTCTTGTGTTAGGTTATATTGCAACTTTGCTGTAAAGTACTCATGGTTCCATGTCATCCATCTTTTCTTAAAATTCATAGTTGCTTGTGTAGGCTCATTGGTAGTGCTTTGGGCTTTAAAATATTGAAATCGTGATTATTGTATGTTCACATGCGCATAAAACGTCAAAATTGAACTGTCCAAATCTAGATAACTTGTAATTGTATTGTGTGATGTCTCTTTTGCAGAGAGGAGGCCGGAGGGTGAGAATGAGAATCAGGCTGATGGCGATGGAAATGTGCAAGGTGAAAATAACCAACCAGCTGAGGAAGAACAAGGACGCCACAATGTCAATCCTTTGTGGGGACTGATGAAGGAGATTCAGATTATTGTGCTTGGGTTCATCACATCCCTCCTTCCTGGCTTTCAACATGTGGATTAATAATGTCTATGAATGATAAAGCAGGTAAATTAGTAAAGGAGAAACAGTTGTAAAGGTGATGTTGTACTTTTTGAGTACCGATGAGAATGAATCTATAAAAGGTTTGTAGTTGTTATTACTATAGAGAACATTTTTCCGACAAGTTAGCAATTTGATTTTCTACCCATTTCACAAGCACAACTACACAACGCTTTTGGATTGTTATATGAAAATGTATTCTAGATAAGTAAAATGTGGACATTTAAAAAGTTTATACCACAACAAATATAAAATATTGCAGGGATGGACAGCAACGAGCTCAATTTCACAAGATGTATGTATGTAACACGTTCCGAATTTCTTGGTGAACAGATACTCGCTGACATCTATGCATGTTATTCTTAAATCGCAACTGATCATAGCGGACATTTTGTTTTGGCTTCAAAAATTGCAATATACAACAAATGAAGCGAGTAAATAGGCTGAACATGAATATTCACATTTCAGATAATAGATTGCTTATTTTTCTAAGCTCTCCCAGTGCTGCAACAACGCCGACATGTCCCTGGTCTACTATTTTACTGGTGGCTAAATTCTCCAATGAGGTAGCACCTCCGTTATTCGGCCGTAGAACTGATTCAATGACCTGCAAGTGAGACAGAAAGTGCACAGAGTAAATGTCTTTCCTATTCACAAAATGGCAAACCCTCAATAACTCAACTAGATGTTCTGTCATGCAGTCCTTAAATGATAGAAGAATAACCTCAACCACCTTAGATTACATGTTCCATAGAAATCAACTTTGAGATTTTGAACGAAGTGCTACATTAAGTGCATAAGAAAGGTAATAAATCCAATGTTACCTGAATATTTTCCAGCATAGACTGGCCAAGAGTCCTCAGACTAGTGGTTTCTTTATGGATAATTGCATCCTTCTTACCATTCACAGATAAGTTACTACTTATAGTTGTTTGCAGGGACTCTACCACCCCATTTGAAGGTTTTGAAATTTCAGGGCTGCCTCTTTCTGATGTCCCTTCACCAGCAGCATTTCGTCCAAATCTCCACAACCATTGAAACTTCCCAGAAGGCCTCCGGTCCTTCAGTTTCGGATCAGATTGTGCTTCCATGTCATTGTTATTACCAGAAGTTGTCGGGGTAGCATCTAAAGGATCAGAGAGTATAGGTCTGACCTCTGGTGCAGGTTCACATATTGCATCATTCGATTCTTCATAATTATCATCAGCAGACAAATTTGATGCAACACTGCTTTGTTCAGAACAAGTTTCATGGTCATTAGGTTTACCACAAGGGATCGCAGAAGCTGAGAAGAGGAAATCATTCTCCTTGCTTTCACTGTTTCCGTTCCAACATGGATCTTCATCCTGATTTGTGCAACTGTGGGCCTTCACATCTATTTCAACTACACTTTTCTCCGAGTCACTTCCATGCTCATCAGGTCTTCCGCATGCAGCTGATATCGAAGTATCTTCCTTGATACATGAGTTTTGATTTGAAGAACACCCTTCGCTTGGAATCATGCAATTTTTATCGTTCTCCTCTTTTCTCAGCCTCTGAGAGTCATTGTCCATAGACTGGGATTCACTGATATCAGAACAGCCGTTGTCTTTGTCTAATCCAAGCTCCATGGACAAGTCTGCAAGTAAACTCCGCCTTACAGATGAACTAGGTTCCTTCAAGCCATTCTTCACCTTTAAAGACGATGGGTCTGATTCGGTTCTAGACAGGCTAAATTTCACCTTATCAGACCACCTCTTTTTGTTACTTGAGACTTTTTTCCCTAAACTGTTTTGACTAATTTCTTCTGCCTTTTGAATGAATCTCCATTTTTCTTCCCAATAGCTTTCGGGCACCACACTTACTGCTGTTGTAGGTGATACAGAACTGGGCGGAATATTTTGCCCTGTCACAAACATGGACTTGCTCCGGTAATGAGAACTCTTAGATGAAGTCACAGGTGAAGGTGATGATGTATTGGCTTCAATAGCAAACGTTCGAAGTGATTTTGCCTTTGCAATAAGCTTCTTTAGACTAACACTATCCGGAAAATTCAACAGTCGCTGAAGACATGATGTAGCATTTTCAGAGGCAAGTAGAGAAGATCTTAAGTGAAGTATCATCGAAAGTGCCAGGGAAGCAATAAATGCACCTCGAGGTGACGTGAGAATTGCAAAGGTAGCCCCTGTGTCTTCAGTTCCTTTGTTACATTTGCTGTTATCAGATGCAAATATCTCATCCCAGATTTGTAAGAGATTTGGAAGTGAAAATTCCCTCCCAAATAAAACCCTCAGCCAGCGAAGTGCGAAGTACTGGGGTTCAACCCCCAGCTCGATAAGATGGCTGTGGAGAGAAGAGTCTGCAGTAGAAAGTAGATGATACAATGCTGATGAAGCTTCAATTATAGGAGGAAGGCCGGTGTGAGACGCAATAGCAGGAGCTGGAGAAAAGAAATCTGACATGGAAATTGTTCCGTGTGACCCACTCATCAGTGCATCAAACATGCAGTATGCATCATGTTCCATGAATTTCTGGGACAAAACAATGCCCAATTCACCTTCTGCTCCATAAGCATCGCTTAGTGATATAATGTTTTGTACTTTGGGATCAAGTTCATCAAAACAGCTACGTTTCGAGGGATTTTTTTGTGAGTCTGACAAATCATCATTCGAATCTTGAAAACTTTTAGGACCTGAACCGTATATGCAATCATAATTTGGAAAAGCCAACTCTTCGAAGTACTCAGTGAACTGATCCTTGTACTGATTTCGCACTTCAGAAAGATGCTCCACGTCAACATGAAGAACATATAAGAACGGAGCAAGGAGTTCATGCATTCCTGCAAATAAACATGTTCAGACACATCCATGTGATTTTGATGTCAGATAGCTTTGAATAAGCTAATATATTATGATAACATGTCCACCACCAGCATGATGAGGTCGACATTACAAGGAAAGGCCTAAGATTGAAGTTGCCAACACAATAACCCATCTTTTTTATTCAGGGTTTGGTGCTTGAAAACAATTTTTAACTGCTAGAATAAGTGTTATATGAATGCTCACTGCACCGCGATTCATTATTATCTATAACATAGCAAGTAGCCTCCATATTACTTCGATGAAGTGCATTACTTCTGCATATTATTCATTTACCAGTATGCAGCTTACATTCCATCATCTTACACTATGATCACCTGGACTACGTATGAGTATTGACTATCGAGTATCGACCCACCATACTGGACGTGTACGATGTACCCAGTTAAAAATGAGACCAAAAAAAATGAATTACCTTGTCTATAACCACATTCAGGATGTCTAAGGCACCACAATAGCAAGATTCGGCGTAGCATACTTTGACACAATGCAGTCTGAAAGTAGCTTCCATGTTCTGGATATAGGCGTGACAAATCCTGGTCTACCATTTTTTCAAGCTCGGCATTGCGAAAGAAGCGTCCCCACGTGCTATCTAAAAAGACAGCCGCAGTCAAAAAATTAGCCTAGCTGGGAGAAGTTTAGTTGTAACTGCAGTAAGAATGAGCTTATAAAGTAGAACTTACCAGGGTTCTGAGACAGCGGATCATCCATGACAATTTCTGGAGAGCTAATAACATCCTTGCGAAAATGTGGGTCGACAAGGAGAGACCTCCTTAGTCCAGCATATCTGGCAAAGCAAAAGAAACACGAAAAATAAAGAAATGTCTTCCTAATATCAGTTGCCATAGGATCATAGGAGCAGTGCCTCATTTCCTCATTCGATGCACACCTTCACTGATCTTATTTCCATAAAATCAAAACCTTGCATCTCTAGTTCTCTACTTCAAAGAGATTCCATTCACTCTCTTTTTTCTTCAATATTTGACAACTCTCAAGGTTATCAAAATATCAAATAATTGACAACGAACACTACACCAAGCCATCAAATAAACAAATATCAAATCTCTACACAAGCAGCAGCATTACCTCCGCCGACAATCAGCCGTAACACGGCGAAGCTCATCCGTCGAGCTGGAAGAAGGCAGAATACCGAGATCAATGCGCCACCGCACACCTCTAAGATCCTCAAACCGCCAATTCTCCTCTTCAGCAACCAACCGCTGCGCACCGAAGCCAGAAACACCTACAGTTCCCGTCCGCGGCGTTTCCGGCGACGCCGACTCCCACGACGCTCCCGGCGCCATTCTCTCCAACCACCTACTTCTTCAACACAAAAATTATCAAATTATCAATCAACGAAGCCTTCAATCAATTACTCCGTAGGCGCTTTCGTCAAGATCAATTCTCGATTTCCGAGCCGCCGGAGCTTAACGAAGAGTTGAAAAAATTGAGGGGAAAATTAGGGCAGAATATTGAAGCAGAGATTTTGGGAGAGGAGAGAAATGAGGAAGATAAAAGATGAAGAAGATCAAATATTCGCATCAAATTTCGCATTTTTGCAATTTGTGTTTTGCCTTTTGGTGTGTTCTTCCTATTTTCTATTTATATTTATTATTGGGATTAGAAATAGCTTTTTTATAACCAAATTCAGTTAAATAAACTTTTTTTGTTTCAATTAAATAAAGTTGTGTATTCAAATTTTTTAAAATAATGTTTCTATCATTTGCTTAGATTCAAATAATAAAATAAAAGAAAATTAAGCAAAAGTGAGTGATGGCCTGTTGTTGTTGATTTTTTTTTTTTTTTTTGATGGTGTCTTGGTTAAGTTAGTGTAGCACCTGCTTATGAGGGAATGAGGAGTCGAACCCGGACATGGCGTGGATGCCGGGCGCACTTGCTCCACTGAGCTAAGTGCTTTCCTCGTGAGTGATGGCCCGTTAATTGAGGTATTGATATTTGATACGCCAAGTTCAATCCCTAATAATTACATAAGAAAATGAAAAATTGCATACAAATGAAAAATATGAATTTTACAAAGCAATTGCTTCTTTATTTTTTGCGTGAGTTGAACGTGATTAGTTGACAACATGTGTGGAAAACTTGGTCAACAAATGATGACAAATATTTAGTTGAGATAGGTGTGATGGAATGATAGGGCGGTGTCTATTATTGATACAATAAAGACAAAATTAAATTTGTATTTATTACTATTGGTTTTCAGGATAATTATTGAAGTGATGTGACTTTGAATACAACTTCATGTAAACAATTTATGGAATACGATGCAATGACAAAATTACAAACATAAAAACTTGGGGAAGATAGTTATTTTTTCACCGCATTTGTAGGTGTTAGGATTATTTTTTTTTGATTACAGTGCTGGGTTATTTAATTGTAGCATCTGTTAATGTTAGATTTGTTAGATGAGAGGCGTGTTGAACCCGGGCTCTTCGAGCTCTCGGGGGGGCAGGCAACCGCCACGCCACATTTGCCTCTAGGTGTTAGGAATTTAAAAAATCAAAGTTATCCAAAACTCTACCTAGCAAGTCGGATTGATCAAATGTCGGATTAGATTGATAAATAATTCGAAAACAACCATTGAATGCAAAGAAATCGTTGAAATATTACAAGGCCCTTTGGCTAGTCTCGTCACAAACTACAATCAAGAGTCTAACTCGGAATTTCTATGCAGAAGCGTAAAAGAAATGAAAAGAATTGATAAGAGATGCCTAAAGATCTTCAGAGAATGCTTGCATATTGAGAAATGGTCATGTGGTCTTGTATTTATAGTCCCTTGGCCGAATGGACGCCTTGTCCTGGTCGTGCCTACTCGGCCTTGGTGTCCTTTGGCTGATTCATGCTCTTGTCCAGGTCCATTTGCTGGAATATATGCGGGTTCCCAGATCCATGTCCTTCTATTAGATTCGTCCATTCACTTGAATGTAGCCCACCAGGTTCATGTACCTCATTAATGTCGGATCCTTCATCAATAGACGCATTGCTTGGCCTCTTGACACGTAACTCTTCAGTCGGGTACATTGCACCTTCATCAGGTCCTGGGTTCTCGGCTTGCAGGGGACTTGGCTGGACAGTCGAGGCCCTTCATGGTGCCTATTCGGTTGACTCGCACCCTTCGCTGGGTCCTTCATACTTGGTTTGCTGGATGCCTTGACTGGGTCGCCTATGTCCTCGACAGTGACTTTCGACAGTCGCACCTCGTCGAACTCAATGAGCGCGTTCCTTGATCCACCGGGTCCTTGCCCAGGTCCTCGTCTGGGTCCTTGCCCTGACTCTCGTCTAGGTCCAATCGCGGGGCCTTCGTCGGAGCCCTGCCTGGATCACTTGGGCGGTGGTACTTGGTCTTCACCTGGGTCCTCGCCCAAGTCCTTTTGTCGTCTCGAATAGACCCGTCTGGGCGGGTCCTTGCTGAATGAGTGGCTCCTCCGGCACCCAATCGAAGTAATCTTCAGGAATGCTAAAGTCATCATACAGGAACTCATCAAGTCCCACATCCCAATGATAGATCTTGTCCTCAATGTCGTCAGTGGCATCCTCTTCTTCGACATGTCCGCCAAACTTGATGATTTTGCCCCGGTCTTTAAACTCCATGGTGAGTGTCTCAAAGTTGAACACAATGTTACCGAGTGTATGTCTATGTAGCACGAACACGCCATTTTTGGGCGAGTTGCCGTTTCGGACACAGGGACACCGCTGGACACGGCTGGAAACAGTCAATCAGTCAACAAGTGGATTTTATTGCAATCAAACCGATTTGAAGAACAAAATTGGACCTGGCTCAACCTCGTCTGTCCATTCCGCAACCCTAGCTCGCATCCAAACTTCCAATCGGGTCAGCAACTTCGATCAGAACTTCCATCTGAAATCGCCGGCCGCATCTTCGATCAGAGCTTCCATCTGAAATCCCCAGCCGCGTCTTCGATCATCAGCATCCGCGTCTTCGATCATCAACATCATCGCCGCCGGACTGTGAGACTTATTTGGTGGAGATGAAATTGTATTGCGTCTTTTATGAATATTTAAATGTATATAATCTGTAAAGGTAGAGATTTGGTTTAGTCTTCGATTACCAATACCATGTGCCATGACTGACATGCTTTTTTTAATGATTTTATATTGTACACAATCTGTAAAAGTAGACAATCTTTTATGAGTATTTTATGCATTCTTGTGACTTTAATGTTTGAATATTTGTTTTCAATTTCAAAAGAATTGCACCTTCTTAATTATTTTTTAAAATTTAAAATATTTTCATGAAATATAAATTATATAAAAATATAATTTATATTGCCGTGTCCAGCCGTGTCCACTTCTTATATATTTTGAGTTTGGCGTGTCCACGTGTCTTCCGTGTCCGTGTCCGTGCTACTTAGGTGTATGTAGCCACTTTAACCCCCAGAATTGCATCAGTGATGCTTAAGGCGAGTAGCTTAAAATCTGCCTTAATTTTGTAGCCGGTCGACCTCATGTCATCTGCCTTGATTTTTTGGCTGGATAACTCCATCTCTATGCCTTGGCAGATCCCAGGGCTTTCTTCGATGACCCCGTTAGCCAATATCACTTGGCATGCTCCATTTTCATTGACTTTGAGTCCTTCCTCCGGAACTATGTTACTCAAAATGAAATTATGCGTTGCACCATAATCAATTAGAAGAGATACCTTGCGGTTGCCGATTTTGCCCATAAGTTTCATGCATCGATTTAACGTATTCTCCGTCAAAATGTTGAGTGACACTTCGGCCTCCTAGACTTTTTCGTGCTCTTCCTCAAATGCTTCAATGTTCCTCAAAGACTTCTCAGCGCATCGATGCATATGACCCCATAATTCCATGTATCGATAGCACTTGTTGCTTGTTCGCCTGTCCCTTTGCTCGTAATCTAGTGCGCGCCTTGGTTGGTCTAGTTTCCTTGCTGGTGGACCTTGCTGCTGCTGGTCCATCGGATATGGTGGCCTTGATGGTCCTCCACTCCTTTGGTTGTAATTGTTGACTTGATTAGCTGGCCCCGAGTTGAACGTTGTCTCTCGGTTGTACTTGTCACCTTCCTTCTCTTCAATCAATTGTGCCAAGGTCATTACTTATACAAGTGTGCCGGTTATTGTATTTTGATCGCTGCTCGAATATCTGGCTTAAGGCCCCTCATGTAGTTGGCCATTATCGCTTTCTCGGTGATGCCTTCTATCGCACCAGCGAGATCCTTGAACTGCTCTTAGTATTCCATCACGGACTTGGTTTATCTAAGCGAGAAAAATCTCTCGTGGACGTCTTGGTTGTTCGATCCACGATATCGCCTTACTATTACTGCCTTCAGCCACCCTCAAGTATGGACTTGTTGCATTTTGCGAAACTAACAGTACCATTTGAACGCCTTCCCTTCAATGCACATTGTTGTTGTTATAAGTTTATCGTTGCCAGTTAGGCCATTAACGAAAAAGTACCTTACGACTTCAAACAGCCACTCGGCGACGTCGCTGCTGTTGAATATAGGCATGTCGAGTTGTCTCATCCTTAAGTCGCCTCACATTGGGTAAACTACTCCAAACAGGCCCCCATATTCTTTATCATCTTCTTTGACATGATGATTAGTCCCCCAAGTTACTCATGGACGGAGAGCTGGATTACCACGCTCCTCTCGTTCATCTCTATCAGTTGGGTCTTTGACGTGTAGAGGCCTTACATACCCAGGTATACGTACATGATTCTCCTATCGTGCGGTCATTTGTCTAGGCGCAACATTTCGCGCAAGTGCTCTCCCTCGAACGTCCCCTTCATCATCACTACTGACCTCAACCTCGGACTTAAAGTGTCGGGTCCCAATCTCATAGGCGGCTTGCTTGGCTCGTATCTTCGCCTTCCCCCAGGCATTAGTGCTAGAAAGGTTGCCTTGCGAACTATCTTCGAAGGACTTTCTGATAGTTGCCTTGTGAATTATCACCAAGGTTTTTGTTGCGCTCTGTTTGGCCGCTTCTCGTTGGCTATTTTGAAGGATTCGAAATTAGTCCTTAGTGCGCTCATTTCTTCTTCATTTTGGAGCGAGTTCTCTGCATCATTGGACGATTCGTCCGATGTAGACTTGCTCATGGTCTACATTTTTTCAGATCGTGCGGGCTCTGATACCAAGATGTTAGAGACCCAAAAAACCAAATTTGCCCAAAACTCTACCCAACAAGTCGGATTGACCTATTGTCGGATTAGATTGATAAATAACTCAAAAACGGCCCTCGAATGCAAGGAATCGTCGAAAGATTACAAGGCCATTTGGCTAGTCTCGTCACAACGACGCACAATCGAGTCCCTAACTCAGAATTTCGATGTGAAAGTGTTGAAAAGAATTGATAAGAGATGCCTAAAGATCTTCAGGGAATGCTTGCATGTTGTAAAAATGGTCATGTGTCCTTTTATTTATAGTGCCTTGGCCGAATGGTTGCTTGGCCCTGCCTGCTCGGCCTTGTGTCCTTTGGTTGATTCATGCTCATGTCCATGTCCATCTGCTAGAATGAATGTGGGTTCCCATGTCCATGACTTTCAACTAGATTTGTCCCTTCACTTGAATGTCGCCCACTAGGTTCATGGACCTCATTAATGTCGGGTCCTTCATCAATAGACGCATTGCTTGGCCTCTTGAGACGCACCTCTTCAGTCGGGTCCATTGCACCTTTGTCAGGTCCAGGGTCCTTGATGAGCATAAATCGTAACTATATTTATGCTCCACATTTAGTTGATTTTCGATCATTTGCCTTATTCTTTTGAGCTATCACATTATATTTTAGTGATTTATTGGTGAAAAACGAATCCAGAGCGAAATAAAGCATTTTGTGGATTTTAGCGAAAAACAGTGCAAAAATTGGTGGATTGGCCCCTACTTGTAGCACGCGCCCAGAACTGATACGATGTCCGAATCCGTCGATCTATGGCTTGTTGGAAAGCTTAGATAACGGGCTACAACTTTGTAGTGTGCACCTAGAGCAGATTCAACCATTAAGGGTGTTAGAACTTGAGCTCAAGAGGTCATCTCGCTATGCGCCAATGTCACATGTGTCAAGAATTGTCGACACACGGAGGAAAATTCAAGCCACTGGTCCAAATAGTGTCACTTGTGACACTTATCAGGTGACATTGCTAAGTGGGCCAAAAATGTAATTTTTGCTAGGTTTTTGGGGAAAATGGGCAAAAATGCAAAAAAAAGAAGTGAGGGCAGCCGGATTGGATGGATATACTTTTGTCGACCAAAAAGAAGGGGAGCACGAGATTCCACTCAAGGCAATCGATTGAATCGAGGAGATTGCGAATCGAAGAGGAACAACATCATCGTCTACATCAAGGTTGTGATAGTTCTTCGTAGAATTTGTAATTCCAATTTCGAACAAAAACATGAGTTGCATATTAACTTCCATGGATAGTGAGTAGTGACCCTATTTTGGGGTCCTACGAATCTTTCCTAACATGAATCGTTGAATAAAATATAAAATTGCATGATTTGATTCGTCTTATTTGATTTGTATTTTACTTAGGGCTTAAACCCAAGCGATGCACACTAGGTGTTTGACAAAATTTCTAGGTGTATTGTATTGAGATATTAAGTCAATATCGCCGAAAGGGTGAGGCTTAATATCCGACTATTAAGTAAAATACACGTTATAAACTAAGCGACTATGAGAGTAGCCCAAGTTTATAACGGGAAAGACTAGTTTTACGACAAGGACTCTCCATGTTTACGCGACGAGAGTTGGTAAACATCAGCGAGTTTCTTGATTCAAACCAATAGCGCCGAAAGGGTGAGGTTCGTCGTTTAAGGTACATCTCCAATATAAACCAATAGCGCCGAAAGGGTGAGGTTTATACTTGGAGTGTACGTCTGTTTTCCAATCAATATAAGCATATCATGCATGCTAGATAACAAAAACTCGATTCAAATGTTAGGCAAGTGAAGTAGTCCCCCAAAATATCTCTTGAAATCGACAAAACTTTTCTTACTTTCATTTATCTTGAATTCTAGAAACAAACCCAAAACACGCTTTGGATTAGGATAAGTAGAAATACAACCTTAAATAGTGCAAAAGTTTAAACTTGCTCCCTTGGACGATCCGGTTCTTACCGGCTTATAAATTATTTTTGACATACAAAATACTGCACGTCAGTCCTCAGCTTGCTGTGACTTGGCTGGACAGTCGAGGCCCTTCATGGTGCCTCTCCGGCTGACTTGCACCCCTTCGCTGGGTCCTTCGGACTTGGTCTGCTGGGAGTGGGATGCCTTGGCTGGATCGCCTAGGTCCTCTAGGGTGACATTCGCCAGTCGCACCTCGTCGAGCTCTATGGGCGCGCCCCTTGATCCGCGGGGTCCTTGCCCTGGTTTTGTATATGTGAGCAAATAAAACATGCTCTTTTTTTTGTTGAAATACTTTTTTAAACAGTTGCGTGGAATGGAAGGTAGTTATTCTACTTTCAGTCATCTATTTTGTTTTCTAAAGAATTGATCGTACATTTGCTATTAATGGACACTATCATCTATCTAATTGTTACTATTCAGAACAACATATTTAGCGTAAAAAAAGACTGTAGTTCAGCGATTGTATTATTTACCTCTAAGACAAGAACTTATAAAATGAATTCGCAAAGATTATTTTTCGCTTAGTAAAAAAAAGACTATTTTTCGCGGGCTTCCAATTAATTTTCGTGTCGTAAATGCTTTTCTGAAAGGGAAACTACAATACTATTGATGTAAGGATTGAATATGGATTGTTCAACTCTTTTCTATAAAAAAAACTCTTTTCTATTTAAAAATATATTACAATTACGTATGTGGAGTATTCATTGCCAATGGATTATAAAAAGCTGACTAGACAGGATCAGTACAAGTAGACGGATGGTATAAAAATTGAAAAGGGATATGATATGAGGGACAAATTTGTGTACTAGATATGCCATCAGTATCAGGCCAGCTTGTTTATAGCTAGCATATTGAGATGTGTTGGAGGAATTATTGGTTTGCGGAAGTGGCTACAAGTTTACCAGCTGTTACATTTTCAAGGTCCATGAGGCCCAGAAACTTGTTTTGGTCCTATATCAATTAAGATAATTTATTATTTGACGATTTTTTTTAATACAATTGACGAATTAAATTTGAACAGACTATACAATTCATTACGGTCCACAATATTACTTTTAGCTAAAGGATGACATTTCATAAGATAACATCAAGCTGACAGTGGTTGAGTAAGACTCTATTTATTTGAACTTATATTTTTGACGATTAAGATAAGTTTAGTTAATTTCAATTAAATTAATAGATTCAGATCAAATACAAACAACAATTATAAATAAACACTACAAACCCAATAAAATATTGACACGTGTAAATATCGACCAATCAGAATTCATCGCGTTCGGGACGCTTTTTGTAAATAAAAAAATTAACGCGTACTTATTTAAAAATACATAATATATAAGAGGGGTAAAATAATCCTAAAATTTGTTTAAGTCTGATCATTTTGGTTTCGCGCGTCCAGCCTTAACATTAGCGTCGCGCCCAGTTAAGACATTAACTGTTAATGTCTACACTGGAAGCGGCTCAATAATGTTAAGGCTGGACACGCAGCATGTCGTGTACTGTTCATCTGTCGACTAAAAACACAGAAAATCGACTTATGTCGACTGGGAGAGGATATGTCGACTGGGAGGGGAAAGAACGGCGATGCCGACTGATCATTGTAAAGTTTTAAGTCTGATCATAATAGTTTTAAGTCTGATCATTACTGGTTTAAGTCTGATCATTGTTGTTTAAGTCTGATCATTGTCTGTTTAAGTCTGGTCATTGTTTTTTTAAGTCTGATCATTATTGGTTTAAGTCTGATCATTGTTTTTAAGTCTGATCATTACTGGTTTAAGTCTGATCATTATTTTTTAAGTCTGATCATTACTGGTTTAAGTTTGATCATTGTCTGTTTAAGTCTGATCATTGTCTGTTTAACTCTGATCATTGTTGGTTTAAGTCTGATCATTGTTTTTAAGTCTGATCATTGTTGTTTAAGTCTGATCATTGTTTGTTTAAGTCTGATCATTATTTTTAAAGTCTGATCATTACTTGTTTAAGTCTGATCAATGATCATTGTCTGTTTAAGTCTGATCATTGTCTGTTTAAGTTTGATCATTGTTTTTTAAGTTTGATCATTACTAGTTTAAGTCTGATCATTGTTTTTTAAGTCTGATCATTGTTGTTTTAAGTCTGATCATTGTTTTTTAAGTCTGATCATTCCAAGTTTAAGTCTGATCATTAACAACTCGAGGACAAAATTGAAAATAACATTATTAGTTTTTATACCCCTCAGTGTGGAATGAGTATAATACCCCCTCCGTGTGTTTGTTCGGGATTTCGACTAAATGGGACACGTGTCAGCTTAAAATTCGGTTTGTAGTTTTATATATAAATCGGTTTGTACCTGAACCGCACTCGTTTCCTATAGTTTATATATAAAAAATTAGTTTGTACCTCAAAGTTTCCTATAGTTTGTTAGGGAAAATTTGCTACTTCTAAGATTCAGTCCCCAATCAATCAAATTGTCAAGAAGCCCCTCAAGGAAGAAGCCGATGATTTAGTTGCCATGTTCTTTTACACAAGTGCTATTCCATTTAATTGCACAAAGAATCCAGCCTTTGCAAAAATGTGCGATGCAATTGGAAGGTATGGTATTGGCTTTAAACCTCCTACTTATCATGATATTGGAGACAAGCTTTTGAAAAGGGCAGTACTTCAAACTGATCAAACTGTTGAAGATTTTAAGGATGAGTGGAAAAGAACTGGCTGCTCAATCATGTCTGATGGGTGGACGGATAGAAAAAAATGTTCGATTTGTAATTTTATGGTGAACAGTCCCAAGGGGACAAATTTTCTCTATTCATTGGATACTTCGGGTATTTCCAAAACAACAGATAAGGTTTGTAAGATGCTAGATGATGCAGTTGAATTTGTAGGAGAAGAGAACGTAATTCAGGTGGTTACCGATAATGCTGCAAATTTCAAAGCTGGTGGGGAATTACTTATGTTGAAGCGAAAGCATTTATATTGGACTCCATGTGCTGCTCATTGCATTGATT
The DNA here is from genome assembly GCA_033675395.1 of Rhodiola chrysanthemifolia. Lineage (NCBI taxonomy): Eukaryota > Viridiplantae > Streptophyta > Magnoliopsida > Saxifragales > Crassulaceae > Rhodiola > Rhodiola chrysanthemifolia. Next base: position 26,692,417 of record CM066205.1, read on the forward strand.
TGATATTCGAAGATTTTGAGAAAGAGTTGATTCTTCATCATATTTCTATAAAGAAAGCAAGAAAGTTCACAACTTATATTTTTTCCAGAACAATGCTCATTACCATGGTGCGCAAATTTACTAATGGGAGAGATTTGATTAGGCCCTGCAATGACAAGATTTGCAACAGCTTATTTAACTCTTGGATGTCTCAATGATTTAAAATCATCATTGCTTAATATGTTTAACTCAAATGATTGGAAGTGTAGTAGGTTTCCCAATACAGCCGAGGGAAAAAAGATTGAAAAGAATGCTTTGGATACTCGTTTTTGGAAGAATATTACTATGTGCCTAAAGACTGCGGCTCCTCTTATGCAAGTATTACGATTGGTGGACTCCGATGCAAAGCCTTCCATGGGTTTTTCATATATGAGGCAATGGATTCTTGCAAAAATAAGATTCGAAAGAACTTCAGTGACATCCAAAAATAGTGAGTTTCATTTAAATAAGTTTTTTAATTTGAAATATCTACTTTGACATATGATACTTATCGTAGGAAAAAGATTCGGTGCAAAGATAAATTTTTGGTACAAAATACAAACTAATCATAGCCATTGATCTTGTAATTTGAATGGATGAGATTAAATCTTGATTTATTTTTATTTTTATTGGTGACGAATTATAAAATGAAACAGACGAATTATGTCGTCTTTTCATTTTTCGGCTCGTCTTTTTTCATTTTTCGGCTTGAAAAGTGACAAACTTTAAAATAAACTGATGAATTATAAAATAATTTTGACAAATTTTGTATTTTGTACCAAAATTTAACTTTGTACATGATCTTATTGTAGCTATGAACCTGTATGGAAGATTATTAATGAACGATGGAAGCGTCAACTCCATAGGCCATTACATGTTGTTGCGTATTATCTTAATCCTCATTATCACTTTAGCAATGATTTTAAAGGTGACAATATCGATGTTAAAAATGGGTTATACGATTGCTTGACAAAATTGGTAAGTGATGCTGCGGAAAGGGACAAGGTAAATATACAACTTGCTGATTTTCATTTTTGCCAAGGACCTCTTTTTGGTACCGAGTATGCAAGAAATGCAATGAAAAATATGCATCCAGCACAGTAGTGAGAAATGTATGGAGATTATACTCCAGAACTGAAAAAGTTTGATATTCGAGTCTTAAGCTTAACTGGTAGGTCTTCTAGATGCGAGCGTAACTGGAGTGAATTTCAAATGGTAATTACATTTATTAGCTTTGAATCTCTAGTTTTCAGTTTTAGCTTTTTAATAAACTTTGTCTGTTAAAACTTAAAAGCATCAGTTTTAGTTTCATATTCATTTGTCTTTCTCTTACCTTAAATTTAATTATGTTTATTTTCTAGGTTCATACCAAGAAAAGGAACCGACTTCATCAGCAGAAAATGAATGATTTGGTTTATGTCATGGCTAATATGAGGTTAACTAGGAAGGAAACAAGAAAAAGAGAACTGCTTGAATTTATTGATATTGAATCTGATGATGAATTCTTGACTACTTTTGATGGAAGTGTTAACAATGATGATGAGAATTTGCCACAACCTATACATGTTGAAGGAAGTTCAGGTTCCGCAGCTATTGGTTCAACTTCAAGCAATCCTTTCTATGTATCTTCAAATAATTTGGTCTTTGGTTCTAATATTGAAGATCCTTTATCAGAAGATGAATACCATATGGAAGATGAAGGCATCGATGGAGACAATATTGTGGAAGGGTTTTAATCTTTGAAAAGTTTACCTCTGTTTCTATTTTTATGAAATTTTAGCCGGTAAAAGTGAAACTCTTTTTTTGTTGGATGATGTACTTGTACTTAAAAGTTACAAGTGCTTACAATATTCAAAAGCACGTACTTTACAAGTTGGTAAATACATATGTTTACACTATAGAATTAAAAATACATATATATAATATTATTTTAATAAAAAAGGTAAATTCGGCAATTTTACGAGTCGAGTTTACATTTCGATTCCACCTAGGCAAAACGAGTCAATGTAAAAACTCGATTCTGACAACCTTGCCTCAAACGCACTCAAAATATTTTATTTCAATTATTATATTTATTGTTGTTGAGCTTGAGCAAGAAAGAAATAGACATGAAAACTTATGGGCATCATTTAAGTTAAGGGCCTAGCTACCCGTCCATAACCATTTTAAGTCAGCTCAAGGCCCAATATAAGTTACAAGGTGAACGGCTACTTTTTTTTTTCACTTCAGTTTCTTCGACGTTGACTCTCAAACGGTCAAATTCAAATCTCTCTCACATTTTCAAACGCAACTGCGCTCTTTCTAGCCAAAATTTCAACAACTGTTTGTAATTTCGGACGAGGTTGAGTCAGGAAACTTTCGAAACCGCAGCTCCGAATTCCGGTACTCTCTGATTCTGCATATTTTGGCGCAAAAACGACACGGGGCTTAAGACGCTGTCAACAAGAGCGTATTAATGTTAAGACGCTGTGAGCAACAACGACTTACAAAACTAGTGTAAATTGGGAAACCAATTTAAAGTATGTGTAAAATTGGAATTGAATGTAGATTTTGATGCAATTTGGAAAATTATCCTTGATTACATTAGGGAATACAGTTATTCCCAATATGGCTCAAGGAGGTCATTTACCAACAGAAGTCAAATTTATTCAATGCTTGATAAACAATACAAAATTTTGATGAATATAGTATGACAGGAATATCCGCATTACGAGTTAAGACCTTGTATTGGAGCCTGGTAATAAATTGAGATGTCATTTCTTGTTTAACCAATGTAAGCAGATGGTGCTAGTAGTTGTATCCGAAATCGTCATCTTCGTCCAATTCCACTTCAACATCATCACCTCCTGCCATGAGTGTCAGAAATACAAGAACTGCGACTACCTGTGCACCTAAGAAATATTTGGCTCTTCTTCTGAATGTTTTTTCCTCTTCTGTTTTTTCCTTTTTAGGCTTGCTCTTAGGCTTTGACCCTGACAAAAAAGACAGTCAGGATCATTAATTCATTGTAGTGAGTGAAAATGCAGAAAAGAAACTAATCCGAGCAACTAGGCCAGGTCATAAATAAAAACAAACCGACCCCATGATTCGAGGTTTTATGAGTATGATCTATGCGTAAATGTTAACTAAATCCATTTCAGGCACTTATGTGCATCTATCTTCAGCTATTATGTCTTAAGAATGCCTAACGATGTCCTAACAGCATGGTGACTATATGAAAATGGATGGACAAATCCACATAAATAACAGCCAGCTCTGGAAACCAACAATGCATATAGCAATATCTTTTCATTTCTGTAGTATAATGGACCTATGAAATCTTAAGAAAGATTAACCACTCAGCTTATTGATTTAATGAATTACATGATTTGTAAGAAGACAGTTAAGTATAGAGCTAAATAGTTTTCGGTAAGCTTTGTTTCTCTCCGAAGAAACTGCCTTAATTCTACTGAAGAGTATTCTTCCTATCTGTAATAAATAAATTTAATGTTTATACACTGTATATATATTATGTACCAATCTACCGGCTAAACCTGTTAGAGTGGAATACTAACAAAAATGCATTGAAGTACGAAATCTCTTGGAACTGAATTCAGGTTTAAGGGAAACTAAACTAAACACAAGTAATCATCAAAAACAATAAAGTCAAATTCAAAATATGAATCCAGTGAAATAAGTATCTTACTCCAACTTGATCGACTGCCTTTTGGGTCTGATGATGAAGAACCTGAAAGGGGTTGTGGCATTGAAGAGCAATTAGGATCAGGATCCACAAATTCCTTCCTTAGTTTTTCAGCATAGCTACCGATGTTACTATACTCCAAAAGTTTGCTCCTCAAAGTTGATGTTTCCTATTCCCATATAACAATTACAATAGAGCAATTAATCGAAGGTCCAAATTCTGAATTAACATCTCCACAAGGCCATAACAACAAAAGCTTACAGGTAGAGCCTGCAGTGTAAACAGGGCATGTGCGAGAAAATTTGCATCTACACTTGTAGGCCTGTGGAAATAATTCAGTCTAAGTTCACTGAGTTTGTAAATTAATATAGTGGAATGATAACAAACTCACGCATTAGTGTGCATCAAGCCATCAACCACATTTGGAAAACATTAAATGAGCCATGAAAAGATCACCTGTTGTCAAAGAAAAACGTCTCATCACCAAGCTTAGTTGACAAAGCTTTGTATGCACGAGTAGCCCTCCTGTATATCTGCCCATTATAAGAAACATAAGTCAGATTATATATCAAAGAATCTAGTATGATCTATCAGACCGTGAAGAAATGATCCAATATGATGTTTAAATTTGTGTTCATTGAAATGACGATTGTCTTAAAGTATCCACCATTCCACCCATAGAGTGCAGGTGCAAATTTGATAAAGAGGAAAAGGAAACGAACAACTGGATATATACAATGTGTGTTCTCCACAACATACGAAAAAGAGAGGAAACATGACAGGATGAGAAGTTATTACCTCTGCTTCTCTACGGTCAGTGTTGTCACTATTTATACCAAGAAGCTGCTTGACAACACGAACTTGCTTGAGAAACATGATCTTCCCAATTGGCCAAGCAAGATCAGAATAGTATATCTTGTGGACAGGACTCTCATCAGATGCAACCCATAGTTCATACATGACAGCATCTGAAAGCCAAGAAGTAATCATAGCATTTGTTGATAACCAGTCAGGGTCAAATTCAACTCTGGAGTCCAAGTCCACAACCCCATCGTCCTTCAAGCCTTCTATCACTCCACCTTTCTCGTTATTATACGCAACATAGTCTTCCGACTCAACATAAGGAATTTGCTCTGAAATTAAACGTTCCATACCATCAGCTGACTCAGTGATGAAATGAAGCACATATTTTTCCATATATTAAGATGGATCCATTTATAATAAAATCAGTAACACAATATCTAACAAGCTTCCATTCATCCAACATAGACGAACACAACATAAAAATAAGCATAAATCTTCTACTTTTCCCAACTCCATTGCCTCATATTTCATCAAATTAACATAAATGCCGAAACTGAAACACACAATTCCACCTCTAAATGTGGTACACATCAACCCTAAACACACAAAAAAAACTATATTTTCTTGCAGCATCACTCCAGAACTAATCCAATAGGAAATAAGTCTGATACCTGAATCTGGATCTACAAGATTGAAATCCAAGTCAAATGGAACTTTAGCAAGTCTGAGATAAATGTAAGCAGGCAAGCACTTAGGGCAAGCAGTAGGGAGTCCAAAACTAGGTTTTCTAGCCACAAGCGTCAGCTTCCCTTTCATAACTCCGTCCATGCTTTTCCTTCCTGTCCACTTCAATTCGACACTAAGAACACGTGCAGCTGAGTTTCAGACTGTGGTCGTAAGGTTAGGGCACGAAATTGTAGTGTAGCAGACGACGCCAGAGGAAACTTGGAGAAGGAGACGACCGGTCTGATTGAATTTGGTTCAATTTCATACTAATTTAACGGTTCAATGCTGGTTCGAGTTACAATTGAACCGAGTAATCCGATTCCTCTTGTTCGCGGTTCAATTGAAATTGTAGTTTCAGATGAAATAAAACCTTGGGAAATGGCTGCATTGCTTGAAATAAGAATCTGTGCTGCAGAGATTCAAAACTAGCTAGTTTGTGCTAATGTGATCAAATGCAGAAGATGACGCTTTTCTTCGACTCAACGACATCTTCAGGAGTTTCACGTCGAGTATTACCATTTTTTAAGCTACTAATATCAGATGCCAACTTCTTAAATATTTTGCTGAATTTGAAATCTGGGATGGGTTCAATCTTTTTTTTTGGCTATGGAATGTAGAGAATTACGAGATGAAATGGTACGAAAAATCACGGAAAGTTCAGTAAATCCTTGGTTTTATACACTGAAAATTAGTCCAGGAAAAAAAACATAACTTTGATTCCTAAAAAGGTACCAAGATTTTTACTAAGCTGGTTGATGGGTAGGCTTAAGATATGAAATCAGACATGTTTTGTTCCCCAAGGTCTCGCAATGCGTTAAGAATAGGCAGGACTTCCTCAAGGTCTGGCCTGTCTCTCCTCCTGAGTTCAGCGCATTTCAAAGCTATTTTAGCAAACGTCAACGCTGCATCAATAGGCCAGTTTGGAACACTTGGGTCAAGAATGCTGGGAAAGGTGTCTTCTTCAATAGCCATTTCTACTCGGTGCGCTAAGCCCATTGGAGGCTTGGCTGTGATGATCTGAAGCAGCATGATCCCGAGAGAGTACACGTCTGATTTTGTGCTGAGCATGCAGGTTTGTTGGTATTCTGGATCAATATAGCAGAAAGTTCCTGCAGCTGAGGTCATTCTGTATTGAGTTACTTGATTTGCGACGGACTGTGGGACGAGTCTGGCCAAGCCCACGTCGCTGATTTTAGCTACATAGTTGCGGTTGAGTAGGATGTTTCCTGGTTTAAGGTCTCGGTGGACTAGTGGTTCGGGTTTGGCATGGTGGAGGAAAAGAAGGCCTGTGGTGATCTCTGCTGCAATGCGGAATCTTAGTTGCCAAGGGAGTACTGGAGTGTTTCCTCGTCGAAAAAGACAGTCTTCCAAGCTTCCTTTTTCCATGTACTCGTAAACTAGTGTCCCTCTCTCTGGACATGCTCCCAGCAGAAGCACCATGTTTGGATGCCTTATGCAGCTCAGCACTTCAACCTGCATCACATTCGATTAAAACGGTATTTTTGCATATCATCGAAGAAAAAATCTAGGAGAAGGTTATTCTATGCACCTCTTGCTGGAACTGGGATTGGCCTTCAGCAGCATCTGCTTTCAGGATCTTAATAGCAACCGGCGTGTGATCCAAATACCCTTTGTAAACAGGTCCATATCCACCTTCTCCTATTTTGTTACTTTCGGAGAAATGCTCAGTTGCTTTCTCAATCTCCTCATAAGAGTATTTCATGTATCTGAATATGCGTTGCTCTTTCGGGGACTCCTCTACAAGCCCCTTCATTTCAATCTCCTTCCTTTTTTGAGCTTCAAGTTCAGCTATTCTCCTAGCAGTTGCAGCTGCCTCCAATGCCGCCTTATACCTTTCTCGCTCTTTCTCAGCAAGCGCCATCGCAACTTCCTCGGAGTGCTGAGTCCTTTGCAGCCTTCGTTGCTCGAATCTCCAATCCGGATTCTCTACATTCTGTTTAGAAGAAAAAAAATTAGGTGTCAAATTCAGATCATCTAAAATGAGCAACAGTTTTAGACACATTTTTATCAATTAGGCCAGTACCGCTTGTTTCACAAAATGCACTTCCTTGACCGCCGCGGAGTACATTTCTTTCGTGTGCTTCAGTTCCAGCATAAGTCTCTTCATTTCAGTCTCCAGCTCATCCTGAAGCCCAAAAAAATGCCATCTCTGTCAGCTTCACCAGTAATGTACTTTAATTATTTTGGGAACTTTTTTTTTTTTTTGGAACTTACCGTCGTGCTTTGTGATCCTGATGACCAAGAGGACAACGAAGCTAGACTAGAGCCTCCAGATGATGAGCTGTAACCATCTTCAGAGCTGGCTGAGAACTGACCCTTGAAGTTCTCAGTGAACTTATAGTCCGGCTTGGCATGGTTTACGAATGATATGTCGCTCTCTGCGCTCGGTTTGAATGCTGAAACTCCTTGCCTGTTGAAAGGTGACCTACTGAAAATGCCCATCATGTCAGTTATTTTGAAAATTATATATTATCTGATTTTCGTTAAAAAAACTTACATGAATTCATCTCCTTCCTGGTCTTTCGGTGCAGGTAAGGCTTTCTCCGGTGCTGCGCCAAAACGTTTTTTTTTTTAGCCGGTAACAATGGGCTTGAGAAAAATATTAGCATACGAAAGTCTGCAATGTTACCATTTCTTGCACTTGCGCCATTTCTGTTGTAGATCATATGAGCATGGCCAGGCTGCGATGGCTGGACAGGTGGTTTGGAAGGCGCAGAAGACGTAGAGATTCTACTGTGTGACAACTTGCCTTTACACACAACATGTACAGTGCAGAAAGTTGGGGCAAGCTTTGACACAACACTGGAAATCTCCGTACCGTTGAATTGTCTAATTAACCCATGAAAATGAAACATAAAAATTTATTACATTTTATTTTTTACGGACTTTTTCAAATTTGCAGGCTTGGGATGGATGGTCTGGCAATTACCTGAGGAAACCGCTTTTGCCAGAAGATCCAACAACAAGTATGTCCAGCACCGCTGTCTTTGCATATTCGATCAGCACCTTTGGTATATCTGACTGGTTAGTTGCGTCGAGGACGACTGTAGTGCAATTCACCTAACAAAACATTTTAGAATATCATATGACATTTTGTGGTTTGTTATCTAACTGAATATCATGACCCAGTTGGGCTTTAAACTCACATTTTTCCGCTTGCAGTATCCAAGAAATGAACGGAACAATTCCTTCGTGTCGCTATCAAGCTTTTGATTATTAGCCATCGATATAGTGTTGTTCATATCAGCTCCTGCAGGAAATTTTTTTACTCAACGGTTTATTAAAATGTCCAAATCATGAAAGAAAATTATTTTTTGTGTGTGGAAGTTCCATCCTTACCTTTTGGCGGTCCGGCGAGTCTTCTGTCACCCACTGAGCAAAAAAAATGAAAAAACACAGACGATAACAACGTGATAAATCGATTTTTTTTTCTTTGGATTAGAGCATCTCAGGTACTGTCGTAAATTACCTGCACTGCATCGAACATAGACTAGAATTATCGGGTGGCTGCGGTTAAAAATGTTATCCACAGTCCACTTCAACACAGCTTTGCTTGTTTTCCCTCCATCGATCGCGACTGCCACTGCTGCCATTTTCTTTCACTCCTTTCAAGAAATCCTGAAACTATTTGGTGTCGATATGAAAAAGAGAAAGCTCGTTCGAAGCACCGTTCACCTGCACAAAATGCTGATATCTCCTTCTGTTCAAACGCGTTGGATACAAGGCTCTTCTCACCTTTATTTACATCCCACAAACGCTAAATATAGCGCCTATTCGTTGTAACAAGTTGAACTACTTTCTAAACATCTGTTATGATTCGATGGATATATTTCATGTTTGACAGGAACAGCTAGGTGAAACTGTTTTAAGTGCAAATGGATTTTTTTTTTCGAACATGAAAGTTCCCTAACATATTTTTTTCCTAAATTTTTTTTACTTGCTGTCATCTTGTTTTGATTCAAAAATAGGCTTGAGAAGCTTTTATTTTAGCCGAAATGTATATTTAGTCGCATTTTCGTAAATGTCGCAGATACCTTACATTTTAAGGAAAATTCACTTCATATTATCTTATGGTATTTAAATTTACTGTGCTTGATGAATCCCAATTATGCGAAAAAATTGTCTTTTTAATCTGGTCTGTTGTCCAGTACTAGTCGCATTCTGACATTTTTTTTTTCATAGTTCTCGACGAGCTTTGATGACTGACCTTAAGTTCTTCACCTAAACCAAAAGAAACCGAAGTGTGGTTTTTGCATTTTCAGACAGAAGGTCGTAATAGGCAACTGAGCTGAAAAAATGGCTTCAGACTCGGGGAAGTGCGACGATGAAGCGAAAGGTGAAGTGGATGAAAAAAAGAAGAAGACCAGTTGAAAGGCTATTAATATCAATGGATGTGCTTTGATTTCTCAATGCATAAATGGCTGAGCTTTGACAACTATATCCATTCTGTTCCTTACTATATTTAGCTTCTTTTTCGGTCATTCGTCCCAATACCAAAAAAAATTCTTTGATCTTTTGAGCAGAATTTTCATCTGAATTGGAAGGCTTTTTTCACCCAGGGTGCGCACACCGCCCTGTTAAAACGTGTGCGCCGCCATGGCTGATAATCCTTCCTGGTTTTTACTAGCTGCCGCGCTAGTACTTTCTTTGCATTTCGTGGTTTCTGTGTCAGAATCAGATCAGGAAATTCTGATCAAGTTTAAAGAATCTTTGCAAAACAATGGGAAGCTGTCTAGCTGGAATGCCTCCACCAGCCCATGCGCTAATGGCGTCGCTAATTGGGTTGGAGTCATCTGTACCACCTCAGGATCCATCCATGGCCTTAAGCTTGAAAATTTAGGCCTCGTCGGGGAACTTAATATTACCCCTCTTAAAAATTTGGTGAACTTGAGAACTTTAAGTTTGAAGCACAACAGCCTCAGTGGCTCCTTGCCCGGTGTGAATCAACTTGGTGCACTGAAATCGGTTTATTTCTCGTACAACAATTTCAGCGGTGAGATTGCAGATGAGGCTTTTGCCGGAATGTTGTCCTTGAAAAAAGTGCATTTGGGTAATAATGGATTTGTGGGTAAAATACCTGTTTCGCTTACGAAACTGCCTAGACTTTTGGAGCTGAGGCTGGAGGACAATCATTTTCAGGGTCAGATACCGAGTTTCGTGTCAAAGGAATTGACTTATTTAAATGTTTCGAATAACGAATTAGATGGAACGATCCCCGAAGAACTTCAGGACTTGGATATGGCCTCATTTTCAGGTACATTTTTCTCATCTTTGAAAATTTTCTGCAGTCCTTTTCTGATAAATTTTACTGTACAGGGAACAAAAATCTATGTGGAGGGAAACTTGCGGCGTGTCCTGAAAGCGTAGCGTCAGTATCAGCAGAAACCAATACTTCAAATGTCACGAACTCGACGCCAGAATCAGCAACAGCAACTAGCCATAAACTGCACAAATCATCAATCATAATGGGCTCAGTTGCTGTAGGCATTATAGTACTAATGACAGCCATTGTCTGCATTTTAAAATCAAGGCCTCGTCGCACACAGGACTCAGTTGAGTCCCCGGTTTTAGAAAAATCGAGCAAACACAAGGCATCCCATGAATCACCTGCTCAAGCGGAGATAGACGCAGGACACTCGATGACCAGCATTGGGGCAGGAAAGAAAGATCAACAGACGAAGCTGACGTTTTTGAAAGACACTACGGAGAAATTTGACTTGCAGGACTTGTTGCAGGCCTCAGCTGAGATTTTGGGAAGTGGAGTCTTTGGATCATCTTACAAAGCTGACATTGGATTGATTGGTCCAGCAATAGTTGTCAAAAGGTACAGGCAGATGAATAACATGGACCGAGAAGAGTTCCAAGAGCACATGAGGAGACTTGGAAGGCTTGATCACCCTAATCTCCTGTCCCTCGTCGCTTTTTATTATCGAAAGGAGGAGAAGCTCATGATTTCCCATTTTGTTCCAAAGGGCAGCCTCGCTGTTCACCTCCATGGTACGCTTTTTCGTAGACTTATTGCAAAATTTAACTTTACGCTTTTTCGTAAACTATCAAAAATTTGAGTTCAACAGAACAGACCCTGATATGATACGATCAATTTCAGGAAAACAAAATGCTGACAGGCCGGGGCTCGACTGGCCAACCAGACTGAAAATAGTGAAAGGAGTCGCAAAGGGTCTTGCAGTACTTTACCGGGAACTTCCAAGCCTAACCACGCCCCACGGACACTTAAAGTCCTCGAACGTTCTCTTAAACGAATCCTACGAGCCTCTACTAACTGACTATGGACTAGTTCCGTTAGTCAACCAAGAGCATGCGCAGAAGCTCATGATTGCCTACAAGTCACCGGAGTACGTGCACCACGGCAGAATCACAAAAAAGACCGATGTGTGGGCTTTAGGCACGCTTATACTCGAGGTACTCACCGGGAAATTCCCCGCAAATTTTTTGCAACAAGGAAAAGGAGAAAAGGAGTTTGATCTGGCGCTTTGGGTGAGCAACATGGTTGGAGAGGAGCACGTAGACCAAGTTTTCGACAACGAAATGGAATTCGACGAAAACAGCGAAGGCCAGATGGTGAAACTGCTGCACATTGGGCTAGAATGCTGCCGCAGCGAAGTTGAGACGCGGTTGGAGTTGAAAGAAGCTGTGGAAAAAATCGAGGAGCTCAACGAAATAGACACGGAATAATCGAAATCCTATCGAAAAGGAAATTCTGATGAGTTCATTTCTCTTGAGTCCTGATTATAAACCATGGTGCATTGTCATGTACACTGCTGTTTTACTATAAAACTACAACAACATTGGTGTAGAGAGTATGGCTCGACACGGCATCAGACACTTAGCTCATCGCCGTTTCGTGCTCAAAATGTCTCATTTTTCTCTTCATCTGTCCTGGTCTGATCTCACCAAAACTGCATGGAAGATACGAATACAAAAATATTCTAAATATCTAATTTTAAGCAGATGTCAGTCAAGAGTTTTCCCAACTTTTGCATATCTGCCAGTCCAGTTTTCGTAACTGCCAGAAAATAGGAAACAGCAACGGTATAAACCGTTGATAAAAGTTGATGACTGTCGCTAATGCAATTATGTTTCTGCCAAAACTGAAATCAGACTGGCGATGACAAACATTTATAATTTATTTTATTTTCTTTTGAAAGAAAAATAAATAATTAAATTCGATCATGGTGGCGAAAAATCGCAGCAGATGAAGTCCGTCATCATTCACAGTAGCAGGAACTTCGATACAACGTTTCTGGGGTCACGTGGATTATTCGGCGAAGGTTCGGGATGAATCGATGCGATTTTCTGCATTGAAACCCTAGAAATTGAACCATTTCACATCCGGATCGCTGAGAAAGAGGTACGGCATTTTGACCACTTTGGTCGATTCTGAATCTGGAAATCGCTGAATGTGACTTTTCGTGATTTGATTGGATTGGATTTGAGTGGAGTTTGTGATGTAGTTGAAGTGATTCTGAATTGGTGTGTAATTGCAGATTTGTTGAACTGAGGGCGATGGATAAGTCAAGTGCCTTGGAGTATATTAATCAGATGTTCCCTACAGGTTTGCAGTTGTTTATTTATTGAATTTTATGACTGGGAAGCTTATGGTTGTATATTATTAAAGAAATGCTATTTGATTCAAGCTGTGTTTGATTGCTTCGAAGATGATTTATTTTTGGTTTGATCTTCAATGCTTACAAGAGAGGTACATTGTTTTGTTCGCATTCAGAGGCATCGTTGTCTGGAGTTGAGCCACTAATGCAGAAGATCCATAATGAGATTCGTCTAGTGGATGCTGGAATACTAGCAGCTGTTCGACAACAGGTTTGAAATTTTGCTTATTCTGCTTCATACATGCTTAACAAAAAACTATACTGGTTTGATACTGATCGGAAGGCTGTATTTAATTTATAGTTTTTTAAACTTAAATCGTTTCCCCAAGTGGTTACTGATGACATAAAATTTATCAGTGTCACTAATATTATATTTTGTTGGACGGTGGTTTTGGTTGTAGAGTAATTCAGGAAACAAAGCTAAAGAAGACCTTGCTGCTGCGACTCATGCTGTGGAGGTTCATTTGTTAATTTGTCACTTCATTATTTTATAACTGTTTGCTCAATAGTCTTGATGCATGAAACACAGTGAGAGCATCTTATGAGTTGATGTCGTTTTGACTCATGTTGTGGATGTTCATTTGTTAGTTTGTCAGTTCATTTGTTAAATGCAGGAACTCATGTACAAAATCCGTGAAATTAAAACGAAAGCTGAGCAAAGTGAAACTATGGTTCAAGAAATATGCCGGGACATCAAGAAGTTGGATTTTGCCAAAAAGCATATTACTGTAACAATTACTGCTCTCCACCGCCTGACAATGCTGGGTTAGTTTCTCCAAAACGTGTTGAAGGAACCATTTCCTTGAGAAATTTATTTGAATTTAAAAGTATGGTCTTTAGCAGCTAATAAGTTGACTATGTTATATGATCGTAGTATGCTAGTGACTCATAGTGATTATTGACTATAAAAGAATGATATAAGGCACTAAATTTTTACATCTCTAAAATTTGCAATGTGAAATTAATCGATCAGGTGTATTAGTCACTCTTAACTCTTTCCTTTGCATGACAGTTTCTGCTGTGGAGCAACTTCAAGTAATGGCCTCAAAACGACAGTATAAAGAGGCAGCTGCCCAGCTGGAGGTAGTTAGCGATAGGAAGCGTTACTTCAGTTCATGTTCTGTCATGGCACTCCTTTTATATTTTATATTTGTCATAGAATAGGTTATCAGTATATGAAATGATGCTTTGTTATCTTTCAGGCTGTGAACCAGTTGTGCAGTCACTTTGAGGCTTATAGAGATATTCCAAAGATCACAGAACTCAGGGAAAAATTCAAAAACATCAAGCTAGTACTCAAGTCACATGTTTTCTCTGATTTCTCGAGGTAATATAATGCTTTGCAATATGTTTTTCTTTTAGATGGTTTTTTCACAATCATTTTTAGGAGCTTATTATTTTCCTGTGTCTTCTTATGCATGCACCTATATTTTTCCTAATACATTCCAAAAAAGAGGGTTTAGGGAGAAACCTCATCCTGTGGCTTGCTCCTACGGTATAAATATTATCATATGTTTGATCTGTATTAGTTTTCAGTTTGCAGTTTAACATGTGGCATGTGGGTAGTCTCATTGATGTCGTTAATAGTTCAAAACCGCACAGTCGCACACGTTATATGTTATCACTCTGATATGCTTTTTCCATCTCAATTTTTACAGCTTAGGCACCGGTAAAGAGTCCGAAGAAAACAATTTACTGCAGCAGTTGTCTGATGCATGCTTAGTAGTAGATGCGCTAGAGCCATCTGTGAGGGAAGAATTAGTAAAGAGCTTCTGCGGTAGAGAGCTGACTTCATATCAACAGATATTTGAGGGAGCTGGTCTGTGTGCCTTCTTGTGTTGTCATCTCCCCTTTTAGCAATTGCGGTGTAACATAACCACATCACATGGTATCATCTTTTTTATGTATCTTAGAATTCCTCACATACATTTCCTCCATTTCAGAATTGGCAAAGCTGGATAAAACCGAACGAAGATATGCATGGATAAAACGTCGACTGAGAACTAATGAAGAAATCTGGAAAATCTTTCCTTCCCATTGGCATGTTCCTTATCTGCTTTGCATCCAGTTCTGTAAGCTGACAAGGTTAGTTTATTTAGCTGAATGCTTATTCTTGCACATCATTGATAGTTATTGTAAGCCCTCCCAGATTTATGACAAAGAAAAAAGAAGCTAAGGGCATTGGATATATATATGATTTATTGTTTCTACATTGTTTGTATATTCATTTCATTGTTTTGCTAAAAGAGATTGAAGGCTTTTCAATTATGTGGTATTGCAGGACACAACTGGTTGAGATCCTCAGTAACTTTAAGGAAAAGCCGGACGTTGGGACACTACTGTTGGTAATTTTTTATGCTAAATATTAGGGCAAATGTTGGTTACATGCATGGGTTAATATGCCAAAAATACAAAAAGTATCTGTACCATAATCTTAACTACAGGCTCTCTATGTCAATGGTAAACTGAAGTAGCAAAATGTGGGGATTTAACACCTTTCCAGATACTTAGATGAATCCGTCCCATGTGCTCCACATTTGAGAGTCTCAGTAGCTATTGGTTTGGCAGATTGGTTCTTCATTTTTTATTCTAGCGCTTTTGCGTAGGAATGTTACCACATGCATTGTATTAGTAATAATGATGAACTATTGAAAAGTGTCTATTGCAGTTATAATTTTTTCAACAACCCATTTTAAGATCAAAACATAGATAGCGCATTTGCAAAAATAGTTTGCGTCACAACAAGATTGAGGAGTTAGATACATATGTAGTTACAAATACTCAAATATATATTATTCTATTTCAGGCATTGCAAAGAACTCTTGAATTTGAGGAAGAACTAGCAGAAAAATTTGGTGGAGGTGCTCGAAGCACAGAGAGAGGGAGTGACTCGGAAGAAAATGATAAAGCGGAGAGCAATAATCGTATTGTATCAGATATTAGGAAGAAGTATGAAAAGAAGTTGGCCGTCAATCAAGAAGTAAACTCTGAAGTATAAATTAGAACTTATAATTTTGATGGTATCCATCTATGATTCTTGTGTCACCTATTAGTCACAATCACATTTTCTTTTTCAGGTGAAAGATGGGAGAAGCGAAGACTTGTTGGTAACTGGAGCAGGGGTACATTCTTATCGTTAATTTTTTCCTTGTACCTGTTACTGTACATGTAGTTTTATAACATCAGTGTTGATTTGTTCAATAGTTCAACTTCCGTGGAATAATCTCTTCGTGTTTCGAACCACACCTAACCATATATGTTGAACTAGAAGAGAAAACTCTTACCGAAAATTTAGAGAAGCTTGTTCAGGTATTATCTATGAATACAAATAACATGAATATTTATGAAAGCTTTTTTATGTTTATGAATCATTTTTTTTTATATATATATAGGAGGAAACCTGGGATATAGAGGAAGGAAGTCAGACAAATATTTTATCTAGCAGCATGCAGGCACATACTTGAACCTTCTTTTTGTCCCATCACACTTTCATTATTTCGTCTGGCTCTTCTGTGTGATCTTTGGTCAGGGAAACTCATATCTGTTTTTAGGGCTTTAATGACCGTCACATGTAGAAATTGTTTGTTACAAAGCCATGTCATCACCCTTATTGTGAACCTACTTTTCAACCCTCTTCTGAAATAAAGTACTTAAGCTATGTAATCCTCCCTCATTCAATCCAAGACTACTTCCTTTTTCCTGCCATTATTGTTTTCATGTCATGGACAGTGATGCATCACATTTATGAATGTGTTGATTAATTCTAAGGCTCCATTTCTATAAGCAAAATATGAAGTTTTCGCATTTGTAAAGTGAAGGTTAGTAACACATGTACATATTCTTGATCCAAAGGAAGTTTCGTTGCCTTTTTACTGCTGGATTCCGTGAATTAGAGTTTATTTCCCTATACCTTACCCCAATGACTACTAGATACAATTCTACAGCAATCAAATGTTTTCACCAAGGGCTCAGTTATTAGGAGTGAATGAATGCTAAAGATTCATTGTATCTTACATGCATACTATTTTTGTCCAGGTGTTTCTGATCATCAGGAGGAGCTTAAAACGATGCAGTGCTCTTACTAAGAACCAGACATTATTCAATTTATTGAAGGTGAACTGGAACTTATAGTTAGACAGATGTACCTTTTTGTCCTCATGTTTATTCAAAAAAAGAATAAAATTATGATCTTTTGGCTTGCTTCCATATGTTATCTTATTCTGAAGCACATATTATGATGCCTTTGATGAATTATGAAGTATACATAATTTTTATGCTGGAATTTAACTCCTTGTTTTTGGATCAATACATGTTTTATGATGTAGAACAATGTATCATATAAATTCATTGAATGTTTGAGGTAACTCTTGAAGGTGTTTCAAAAAATATTAAAATCATATGCCGCAAAGCTGTATGCAAGACTGCCTAAGGGTGGTTCAGGAATTGTGGCTGCTGCCACTGGAATGGACGGACAAATAAAGGTTTTACAAAATTTTCATTTGTTTTTCTCACATTGCTGGCTAGTTATTGCACGTTCATTCAATTAAATTTATTGCAGACATCTGACAGGGATGAGAGAGTCATCTGTTACATTGTGAATACTGCTGAATATTGCCATAAAACGGTTAGTCGGATAACAATCATATATTTCTGCTACTTGTATAATTTTACGATCCTGATTGTTCAAAAGGAATTCAGTTTAAACATAATGTTTTGATTCCTTATACTTACCAAATTCTTCTTATAGTCAGAAGAATTAGCCGAAAACGTGTCAAAGATAATCGATTCACAACTAGCTGATGCAGTTGACATGTCAGAAGTCCAGGTAAAAGGCAGCATCTGATTTTCTTCCAAAATTATTTTTTGGTATCTTAGATCTCATTAGACATAGTTCTTCTTTTAGGATGAGTTTTCAGCTGTTATAACTAAAGCATTAATGACCCTGGTACATGGAATAGAAACTAAGTTCGATGCTGAAATGGCTAATATGGCACGAATTCCTTGGGCTACACTTGAAGGTGTTGGTGACCAGTCAGAGTAAGAACATCTCCCCAAATTTCCATCACAAGCATTTGAGTCTATTTCTTCATGTAATGACATTTTTTCATGCAGGTATGTTAACGGCATAAATCTAATCCTTACAAGTAGTATTCCTGTACTTGGAAGCCTTCTTTCTCCCATTTATTTCCAGTACTTCCTGGACAAGGTAATCTCAAATCAAGTGACATTTCTTTGTCCAACTCGCGAGGATTATTTGTGGCGTCATAATGTATATTGAGTCATGAATCAAACTTATTATCCTTTGCAGCTCGCATCGTCTCTTGCTCCAAGGTTTTTCCTCAACATCTTCAAGTGCAAGCAAATTTCCGAGACAGGTGCTCAGCAGGTATTTGTTTGACGATCTTTGAACTCTTGTCAGAGCTATCGTGTCAAATTTCTTCTGGTTAGACGCAACCTAGTATATCATTGCTATGAAAATCCAACAGAAATGATTGGATGTTGGTTTCAGATGTTGTTGGACACTCAGGCTGTAAAGACCATTCTTCTTGACATTCCATCCTTAGGAAAACAGGTCGGTTTTCCACCCTTGTTTTATTTTATCTACTTACCTTCATAACTAGTATGGACACTACGAAGCATTGGCAAAGAAGTCGCAGTGAACAAGTGGCGGCCATCAGCTGGGATCAGCATGATCTTTGTGTTCGCTTAGCTTCAGACGTACTCTAGTGCCTAGATCCCTATACATAAATACTTCTATGATAGACGATCCTTAAGAGTCGTGTGTTCTTGCTTACTTTGGATCCATGAATTCTCAAGTGCTTAGATCCATACATCATCAATTTATCTTCTTTTATTTTCCAATTAAGATAAAATGTCCTTCATTCATATGTAGTTGATTTTACTGATCATTTCAACTACTATTATGAACCAAAAGATATTTTTTAAATGTGACTGTCTCTGCTTGGAACTTAGGCAACGAGCGCTGCTAACTACTCAAAATTTGTCAGCCGTGAAATGAGCAAAGCTGAAGCACTATTGAAGGTAAATATCATTGCTGAAAATTAGAGGTATGATGCACCTTATCAGGGTTAATCTGTTATGCTTGGTGGCACAGGTCATATTATCTCCAATTGATTCTGTGGGTGACACTTATCGTGCACTTCTACCAGAAGGAACACTTTCAGAGTTTCAGCGAATTTTGGACCTTAAGGTGACGATCAATCGTTATAACACATTGCTTTTATTATAACTCTAAAGTGAATATCTGAGCTGGCTGACTCTTTTCTTCTAACATGTTCAGGGTCTCAAGAAAGCTGATCAACAAACTATATTGGACGACTTCAACAAACACAGCACTGGAAAGATGCAATCTCATATTGCTCAGCCAGCAGCAACTCCTACCCCGTTTTCTCCTCCTACACTCACAAATACGTCATCATTCATAGGCATTGCCTCGCGAGAGGATGTGCTGACCAGGGCAGCTGCCTTGGGACGAGGTGCTGCTACTACCGGATTTAAAAGATTCTTGGCTTTGACTGAAGCAGCCAAAGATAGGAAGGATGGCCCATTCAGAAATTTCTTCAATTCATAACAGCCTCCCTCCTATTCAGCATAGGAATGCATTGCATGTTGATTATGGCCCTCAGCTTCATCTACACAGCGATTGGCTGATTGGCTCTGCCACATGGTTCATAAACATATCCCTGATATACACATGGGGCTAAAATGTCACAGGAGATATAAGTGTAGCTTTTCACTTCAGAACTGTCTGATCTCCAAATCCATGATGTACTTATAAAAGCTTGCGCAGCATTAGAATCCGCATTAGAATCCTTTGTTTTACAGCAACTGTTTCTTACAACAATATCGAGAGCAAATCAGGACTACGTCCTATTACAAACCAAAAAATTGCTCCATCTTTTCTTTTCACCTACCTGGTGTTTCTCCTAGTATGTTTTTTCTCTCAGCTGATTAACCTCAAAAATCCTCGTCTCTGTTCTATCAAAAAGAAAAAAAATCCTCGTCTCTGGGGGAATATATAGCGCATTACATCACACACGTCCAAAACAGAAGACAAGGTGGTTGCATGAGATCTTGCATATTACGATTCGCCATGCGTCAATGACTTCTTAATTCGCTTCTTTGCTGGCTGATCAGAGGACTTTCGAATTGGAGTTTCAAAAGATGACGGGGGCAGACCATTGTGCAAATCAACTGAGTTGCATGGATCAGCCCATGCCGGAGGACTCGCTGCAACATACAAATTTGCGTATGAGCAAAAAGCAGGTGAAACAAAAAGGAGAGACTCTCCATTCACGAGTTTTTTTGTTTGAAATATTCTAACAAGACCGTAGGTTATAGCAAAATACCTTCACCGGATTTGAGTGGTCTTGATGACTTCATTCCACTAGGGCGCTTTCTAACATAATCTTGCTGCAAAGGTCTCGGAATTTGGAATGAGAACTTCGAGATATTGGTTTCAGCAGCTAGCTCGGGATTCTCCGCTAAGTACCTGAAAGATGAATATGCATTACCAAATCAGATGCAAAGTCGGGAATAAATTATATACTTGAAGTAGGTGAAAGAAACATTAAACGGAAATGAATGATTTGCAGCCAACGGGAAAGAAGGAAACTATCATCCCAAACAGGCAGGTTTTGTGACAATTTCTCGTGTCATGGAAATGGAGGAAAAGACATGGTGATAGTAGACTCCAAACATGTGTCGCCTAAACCATGGAAATATAAATCACACAGGAGCCCAACAACAGATCTCGACCAACAACACTCTAGCACCAACATGTTCGTTTAGGAAGACACTAAAATAACAATAACCAAGATAAAAAATAAATGTGACCGACTCCAGTAACTTGTCAGTTATTAAACGGACTACTGGTGTGTAATACAAGCCAAATTTAACCGCAACTCGCTTATCACCGGCAATAAAATTTCCTAAAACTTGGGCTAAAAACATTGCCTCTTCAATAAAATGAATCACCAATTTCGTAGGCTAACTCAAGAAGAAATTTTCACTTGAGAGCTTGCAGCAAACCCATTGCTCTCTCCACTATCTCAAGCATATCTAAATCATGGTACATCAAATTCATTGTTGGCGGAGAAGTGAACCCCACTCGCATAACCAAAATCAATTGACGATGCTATACTGTTAATGAAATCAAAATCAAGTAACACATACTTTTGTATCTCAACCAACGAACGAAATCGTTTGCCTGAAGGTGCCACATAGTACCTGAAACATAAAGCAACCACACATTTTTGAGTCTACCACAAAAAACGCTTAATAATCCACAATAAATCTACTGAATATGATCCCAAAGAAACATTTAGCTACTTAAAATGAAATCCGCTACTCCTTCCATTTAATTTGATATATATGCTTATTATGCGGTGATTAGTATGTAAGGTCTGGTTCAAAATTCATCGTCTCATCGATGAAAATGAAAACCTATATGATCAGCAAGATCAGCTTGAATAAAGAAACCACTTATAGAGTAATGCAATTTGCAATATATATAGCTGTGAGTGTGAGCTAAGAAAGTGAGACGTACACATCTGCGAATTTGAAACTTCCTTCACCTCTCAACCGTAGCAATCGCTGCCATCCAGGAGGGGGGCGAGCAATGTTAGGTTTGTCAATTGCCCAAAGCCTACTGTTATCTTGCTGTATATCCCCAGGATCATCACATGTAACACCAGGTCGCCACTCGCTAGCTGTTTCACAATAGAAAAGCTTCTCGGTTATATTTTCACGTATTTCTTCATATTTATCCCTTGTTGGAATTACCCTCCACTGATAGCAATTAGCACACTGCACTGTGAAAATTCCAAATCCCAACGCTTTAGAAGGCTCCTTTCTTGAGGATGACGGAGGCCGAGAATTCAGAGGTTCAGGAGCATGAACAACTCCTACGGCACCACTTGTCAACGGATCATACACAACCAGCTGGTTTTGAGCATTTTCTGAAGAAAAGTTGTTTTCATCAAGTGAACGACCACCATCTTCTGATGAGGATACGTCAGTATCTTCCTTAATAGCGCTGTCATTTGCGTCTTTCTTGTTTGCTTTCGGAGAACCGTTCCCATCAAAAGACTGCATCTTTGCGATTGCCTTTCAAAGAGATAGCTATTCAGTCTACCGAAGCATGAATCAATAATCAAATTTACTTTTGGGTATACGTAAAGGCTACTGCGAAGACACGCCTATAGTTCAAGTTATTTGCTTCTGTCTCGACATCCAGCATAAACTGAATCTCAGCACAGACATACCTAAGAACTAACATATTGACCTTAAAGCCAATAAGTAACCAGTTAACCACAATGGCACACTTCCATAGAAAAAAAAATGCACAACCATTGCCTCCAATCACCCATCGTAAGCATCTACCACACAGAAACGAGGAACAAAACAAAAGAGATGTTTCCGAGCACCTTCAAGGACGAAAATGAAAAGCGAAAACCAAAACAAACACCAACAAAATTTACTCAACAGAAACAGGCAGGTTCCAAAACAAAACAAGCAACATCAGAACACAAAAAATATTCATGAAACAACAAAATAAGAAGCCATTCCAAAACCCTCATCACAAAAATCAAATCTTTGGTAAACAAAAAGCGATTATCTACAAAGATGAGAGCAACAGAGAGAGAGAAGAGCTCTACCAAATCAAACAAAGCCTGTTCAGCCACAAACCCTTTGAACGCCGATTAAAATATAAACACACGAGTCCGCGTCTCTCTCTCCTCTGGTCCGGAAGATGCTTTTCGTTTTAATTCAAAAATCAATTGAACTTTTTTTTTTTTGATTGGATCAATTAAACTATTTTAAAATAATAAAATACATAAAAAGAAATGATTTTTCATGTTCATTCTTTCTCTCTCCTCTTCGTCTTCTTCAATAGATCTTTCTCTCTCTCTATATCACCCAGTCTTCTTTTTTTACTACAACCAGTTCCACCAAACGCTTCGCTTTCTTATTCGCTCGCCGATCGCCTTCATCCTGCTTCACCCCAATCGCAATATTTGCTCCCTGGTCTCCGAATCGAGGTTCGTTTTGCTCCGATCAGCTCGCGTGCGTTTACACCCTTTCATCCACTGCTAGGTGTTCGATTAGGGTTGATGGTTGGTTGGCTACCGATTTTCTTATATGGTGTTCTACTGACTGAAGCTGAGACTTCTAAATTGTAGCATTATGTGTTCATACAGATATGCATAATTCCTTTTTTCCATTGAATTTCTACTCAGAATTGTTGAGCAAAGACTACGATTTCTTCTCTTCAATAAGTAACATTTTATTGATAATAAAGTAAAAGTAAAATCACATTTTGGTAAGTTTTTCTAGATACAAAAAGTTAAAATGCTAGTTGTGTGATGGAGATGGCAGCTGGTGAGTCTCACATAGCTGAATTCTCACTGTGTGAGCTTCTTCTTCTTTTCCAGAAGAGGTTTCTCCAGTTACAGCTGACCAGCTAGTAGTAGTTGCAGCTAAAAAAGAAGCAGACATACTACTCTTGTTTCTTGATTTAGTTCCTTCAGCCCAGTCTTTTAGAACATCCTGTACATGCTCATCAAACATGCCTTGTTTGAACATGCTCCCCATCTTCACAGAAACCAGACACTTGTCAGATTCTATTTACAGAAACTGGTCGAGAAGAAGAAAAAAAAAGGGCTTGATTGAACCTGAGTGACCAGGACATATAGAGGCAGTGTGCTGTAACTGCAGAGGACTTGAACAATCACCCTGCAAAAAAAAAGAAAGATATACTGATCGAAACACAAAGAAAAAAAAAGAAGATAGATATGAGCGAGTTTTACACGGTTAGTACCCAATAACTAGCCGTGGAATAATGTATACTAGTCTCTCCACTATACACGAGCGAAAACCGAACTGTGCCTGCAAAAAAAAAGAAAACACATTCTTCAAAATAAGCAAATTCAGGTTGTGTGCCTTGAAAAGGGTCTTTGAGAAGTTACCAAGATCCAGAAGAAAAAGGCTATTTCGAAAGAGTTCTGAAACAGTATGAAGTGGATCAAGTAGAGCACGAGCTTAGGCTTCCCAAACCAAAAGTGTGCGTCTGAAGGTTCCACTTCTTGTACTACCCCTTCTTCTATCTTGACTTCCTCAGCCAAGCGCGTTATAATGTGTTCCAGCTTTGCACCCACCAGCAGCAGCAGCTGCAATTTTTATAAAAATAAAATTCATCCACGAACACATCGTTTATATGAAAATGACGGTGCAGTTTATACTTACGGCGAGAGGCAAAAAGGCTAGCCAAAAGTACGAGTGCCAGCCTGCGATCGAGCAAAGGGATTGTGTGAAAATAAGCAAGCAGTATATATAATTGCTGAAATTTGAGTTGAGGAACTCTTTTTTTTAGTATGTGGAGGAAATATTTACCTTCAATGTTTAGCAGCAAAAATAAGATGACAAAGAGCCACAGATACCAACTTTGGCAATCAGAAGGCAAATACAGACAACAGGTTAGATTAAAATCTTTGCATTAGTCTTAAATATGAGAAGGGAATATTAATTCTTACCTGATGCCTACAACCTTCTTGAAATCAACGGAAAGTGTCCGCATCATGTACTTATGGAAGTTGAAGTTGGGATTGGAAGGGCAATGTTCCTGATCAGAGAGAGGCATTTAGGAATCACAGTTGAACAATTTACTAGTAGAAAGTAAAGTGAAGGCCAACCATGATGAATCCTTGTCGCAGTGCAAGGTAGTCTGCCTTAGTTACTGAGCCATAAAATTGTTTGAAGAAGGATCTCTGCGGTTATACAATTTAAACATAAAATGGTTGAAGGAGGCACAAGTAACTAGCTTTTTTGATTTTACCCAAGAACTCACCATCCAACCGAAAAGAAAGTATTTTCTCCAGTACCCAACTGCGCGCTCCTTGAAGAACTCATAATGATGGTGAGCGTGAACATTATGTTTCGGAGATGCTATAAAATAAGAAGGTCTAGAGTTATTAAACTTAAAGAAGAGCTCAGAACAGTAAAATGTTCATTTCAGTACCTGATGGTTTTCTGATGTTGGTTCTTGTTATCGCGTTCTCCCAGTGCCTCCATTGTTGTATCTGAGACATGTTCAGACTCGGGAATAAATTTCTCTCAAGTAAACGAAGATGGATGAGCTGGAAGCAAGGCAGATGTTAGCTAGTGTTACCCTTGCGCGGCCTAAAACCATTGTGGTGGCACAAAAGATGACATAAACTACTGCTAGTACGAAGATGAAGATATGCAGTTGATGCACTGCTTCCACTGACAGCATTGGCACCATGTTCTGTCCGGAAAAAAAAAACATGTCTCACACTTGATCTCAATACTCCAACTGGTCATAAGCTGATATTTATGGTAACTCGTTACCTTAGCAGCACAATGTCCTGAGCCTCCTGCTGACTCGGATTCCAAAAGGCGTCTTGAGCCTGCAGAGGCTGGTGTCTCACTACTGCCTTCTTCATCGGGATCTTTACATGGAAGCATGAGTGAGACAAAGTGACCGGGTATGCAGATTTTGCTGATTACTTTTTGCGTGACAGTTAGAAGAAGTGAAATGAAGCCCAGTATCATTAACTCTGACAGATAAAGAAAACATCGACTCAGGAACTTCAATAGAATTCGACAAAAAAAAAAGAAAGAGTGTAACAGTTTGACCTTCTTTGAGTTTCTGCAACGCTTCAAACATTTCAACCTGATTGTGATGCTTTAAAAACTGGCAAACACAAGAAATAAAATCATTCAGTTAAGTTCTTGCTTTTTTTTCTTCATGAAGTGGTATGTACTTTATATATTTAGCTTTTAAACATATATCAGTCAACCTTTCCGAGGCTGTGAAGACCGCGCTCTGCTACGATGGAGAGGAGGATGATCACAGTGCAGACAACAGCGACAACCCATGTTGACGTATACTCGAATGACTTTGATTCATTGTCTTCCATTTGATCTCTGATGTTTGATTTCAGCCCTGAAATTTTTAGTGATCATGTTGAGCCCATGTAAATGTATAAAGCCTGAAGAGTAAAAGTGAGATTGTAATGTGGGAAGTTACCATTACCAAGAGAGTAAGGCATATACTGAAGCTAAGGAAAAGAATCAGACACCAGAAGGGCAAAAACTAAAGTAAGGAACATAAGACTGCAACATTTTAAGGTAATACAAACTTGTCCAGAAATTAAGGAATCTAACCAATGTGTGAGAATTTTAATACTGAAAACTGAATGCTACTAAGGGCATCCGTAGTAAGGGAGCAATAAGCAATAAGCAAAAATAACATTTTCTCATAAAAGTCATGTAGCAAAGCAGAGCTAAAAGCAATGAGCAAAAATGGTTATTTGCTCTATATATTTTAACGCAACAAGAGAGCAAAAAGCTATACTCATAACCATTTAATTATCCGAAATTATCACTTCTATTATTTCATTTTTTTTTGTTTCGTCACAAGATTCATTAATTTTTCTGATTTTTATTTTTTTTGTCCATCTAACGTTCATTTTATGAAATTTCTGATTTTTAGTTCTTTCAAAACCAACAAAATGTAATTTCCTTTTGTTTTTCTTCATAAATATATGTGGACCCCACTTATTGTTTTCCTATCTCACACCCTCTCCATTATTGCTCACCTATCAAGCATTGTTTTTTGCTCTTTTTTTTGCTCACTTGCTACATGAGAGCAATAAATAATAAATGTTGTATTTATATTGCCGACTTTTCGACCCAACAATGTTGGCAGACTTGCAACCCAACCATTCTCAAGGCCCAAGGCACATGACTTTGAATCTGGCACTATTGGCACAGAGCACATGACATTATATTTGGAGCACTTGTTGGTTGTTGGTTGGGATTGAACCCTTGCCACCCTTTAACATGTTGCCTTAGTGCACATGTTAAAGGGTGGCAAGGGTTCAATCCCAACCAAAAACCAACAAGTGCTCAACATTATTGGGTCGAGAAGTCGGCAATATAAATACAACAATAAAGTCTCTCTATTATTGTTTATTGCTCCCCTTGATGTGAATGCCCTTATGTTGAGGAAAACTTCATCTGTGTAATATACATGGCATCTACTGCCCAGTGTCAGTAAGTTACTTAATAAATTGACAAGTCGGTAAAAATGATTGAAGTCAAAATTGTGTTTCCTCTTGCGGCAGAAAGTGAAACTTATTCTTGTAGAAGGTCACTGGAGACAGCAGAAGGTATTCTGTGTCGTTTCATGATACGAGATGTGGCTACTTTGGCCATGCTGTAGTTCAGTACTATGACTCTCTCATCATCTAAATCAAATCTCACGTTTTCCTGGTCGCAATTCTCCACAATTTTCTGTAGATGTTTCAGGTTCAAGATTTCCACCCCGTTAACTTTCTTCACTTGTAGCTCTGCTAGACGTTCATATCCGGTATTGATTTCATCCATTAGTACCTGAATAAGTGAAGGCTACATTAGATCAACGCATGAAAACAAACACGCTTCAGAGTGAAGTATTTACTAGTTCATATTTCCAGGGATTGTAAGAGATGTTAGGTCATTAGAAATCGAATATAACCTGTGAGAGAATGACCAATTGTTGACCAGGCTTCTCAGGCAGTTCCTTTAGGGCACGTTCACACAATCGACGAGGAGATGTATTATACCATTCTTCCCCATATTCGTGAAGGTATGGTTGGGTTAATGGGATGAAAACAAATCCAGCAAATATAAAATAACTCGGCAACGTATCAAACTGATGAACCGGGACCAAAGGCTGCAACTGCAAAGTCAATAAAATCGATGGTTACTTATAACAAAATTTTACAAAAGGGAACATAATAAATGAAGATAACTTCTTGATAAACATTCAAGATGCATGACTGCATTCACGATCAAGGATTTTCTAGAGTAATTAACAGATGAGCAAATGTGAATTTATATACAAGTCCCGGTTTCAGAGTCTCACTGGTTGACAAGATGTCGAACCATGAATATTGCTCATGATGGAAAACTATGAAACGAAGATGAAAGTTAACAGATGTAACTTACAGGTTGAAGGGTGACGGTTAAATCTTGCTCTTGGCCATCTCTTAGCACTTTAAGCTTTGCCTTCTCATTTGGTTTCTTCATCGAGACAAGATGGTCGAATGTTATCCTCTCCCTGTTTCTAAAGGGAACTGCATAGTTTGGAAAATGTATACTACTTGAGTTAAAAGTGTGTGATTTACCTAAAATTATTCTCATTTCTCACAGAAAGAGAAAAGAGAACATACCTGTCCCATCATTTGCTATGGGCACACCATCAAATTCAAGAATTATGTCGTCCTTTTTCAAAAATTTATATGCATCTGAGAGTGGATTGATTCTACTAACAAGTACCCCTGTCTTTTCAGGTGGCATTTTGAAGTGTGCCCTAAGTTGTGCATTTTCTGTAGCTTGGCATGACAATCCGAGAGAACAGAATCCAACATATTTTCCCTTTTCTTCCACACCACCAATAAAATGTTTGATTACAGGGACTGGAATGATGTACCTAAAATCACAGAAAACAAGAAAGAAAACTTACAATAGTCGATATGTACAGTTTCATATTGAATAATTTAAAATGGATGTAATAGGAGTTTGAACTTCGCATAGGCGATCCTACGTAACTAAGAAGTGCTAGGAAAGAAAATATATAGGGGTTCTTCCACGCCAGTTGCATTTTCATACCATATCATAATGTTATCACCACTTAATGTTTATTATATAAAATATAGGGATCTTGAAGTAATACAATACCAAGTGAAACGTGAACTAACCCAATATTTTCTGCTCCTGAAAGATTCTGGAATGCTACACCAGCAACTTTACTGCCCATCAGTGCCGGCCCACCACTATTCCCTGGATTTATAGCCGCGTCAATCTGGATTGCCATTAGATTGGCTGCTCCATGCACATATTGGGTAGGCTCAACTCTAGAAACAACACCCTTCGTGACAGAAATGTTATCCCCACCTATGAAAGAAGAGAAACAACACCCTGAGTGTCAATCCAATATCCTTCAACAAACTTCCTGTATCACATTACATATACTCCATTCTATGGGAACAAAAAATACATTGATTTCAGCACTCTATTACATTCATATAGCTGTTGATTGACTGTCCCCCTGTATCACTGCCGAGAAAAAGGATAAAAAGAGAAGAAATATGATTGAACTAATCCAAAACTAGTCTCCAGTTCTCATTCCTCTTCACCGCACTATTTATACAACGATTGTAACATATAAAAAGACTGCAAAATTAAAAGACCACTAAACGAAGGGAAATAGATTTACCCTGAGGATATCCAACAACTGCAACAGCTTCTTGCAAAAATGGAACATCTCCAAGTTCCAAAAAGGTCATACCCTCCCAAAACTCTTCATTTTCAACGGTAAGAAGAGCCAAGTCACACTCGTGACCAACAGCCTGAACTTCTGCTCTATACTTCGTAGGAGACCCATGCTTTCTCACCAGTACGAATGTATGATCAGCCACAACATGCGCATTTGTAAGAATCCTTCTCCCAATAATCACAAACCCTACAACAACAAAATCCAACCATCAAAATTCCAGGCATCAATAAGTCCCAAGACAGCTCCTTTTTGCTACAATGTTTCAAACTTTCAATATTGAATCAATTTACCTGAACCCATAACTTCGCGCTGCGACTTGTTCTGCCATGGAAGAAAGTAATTAGGGCTACTGGAGACTGTAAATATCTTAACAACAGAATCAAGCGCCAATTCAACAGCTGAATAAGCATCATCGCTCTCTCTTACTCCCGCTTCCGAATCCGAATCAACACCCTCCGCATCAATTTCAACCGGCTTCATTGCCGTCGCACAAGGCTGGACATTCTGACACGACTGTGCGCCGGAATGGAACAAATTGCGCGGAAATGAAGCCCTTTCATAGGACCTGATTGCAGAACTGAGAATTTGGGGACGGGTGGAGATTAAGGATTGAGCTTGAACGGTGTGGTTACGGACGAGCTGCTGGCGGTTAATGTGAACTCTGGAGTTGCGGATGGAGGATGAGAGTCTACGAGCAGCGCGGAGTGATGAATTCAGCATGATAACTTGCTTCACACCGGGAAACGGAGGAGGAGAGAGAAGGTGTCCCCGGCAAAATGTCGGAGAAAATTTTCCGGCTGGGGGCGGAGTGGGAAGAAGGAGCAGCAAACCCTTTAAGTGCAGAAATTAAAAATGATTAAATATAAAATTTCTTTTTTAAAAAAAAATTACCCAATCAAAAAAATATTACGAATAATATATATTTTTTATATAAGAATTTACGAATAATATATATTAAATAAAAGGGAAAACGAGAAAGAGTATAAACTACCATCATTGACAAATCACGCTCGAATTATGAAAATTAATAATTAAGAGCAATTTCACAATATTTAAATCCTTAATTTAACACTTAAGTCAACTAAACGAATAAATTGAAAAAACTTTCTTACCCTTAATAATTATATCAAGGATTCAAATATTTTGAGATTGCCCTTAATTGTCAATTTTCATAATTCGAAAATAGACGATAATTCATACCTCTCTTTGTCATTATTCATACCTCTCTTTGTCATTGCCCTTAAATAAAAATGTGAAAGGATTCAAATAGTTTGAAGCATAAATCAGTAATTTACTTCCAATTGGTGATTAAATAAGCAAGACACTGAACTATTAGTTGACAAAATAGTTGAACAGCTGATTCGAGTCGCATGATGATTGTACAGGGCTGAAATGGACAAAGCCATTGAACAGAGACTGTCTTTTGAACTTCAAATATGTCGAAGTGTGTAAAAGGCTATGCTTCATCCTAGGAAGTTCATGATCACCAAGTGCAGCACCAAGTTGCATAGCACGAAATCTGCAAAAGCGCGCTCAGGTGCTAGGTCCTGCAAAATTACAGGAAATGATTAGGACAGCCAATTAGAAAAAATAAGAGTATTTTCCGCATGCCTTTTTATTCACTATCTAGTCAAGCTATGTAAGGATAAAAGTATATGAAGTGGTAAAAATACAACAAATATCAGGCTGGACTGGCTGAATGGGGGGGATGATGCAGCAGCGGTCATCAAAACAAAAGTTATTTAAACAAGTTATTTCATGCGGTAAAGGGGCATACCTTAAATTCCTTGTTCTCTTTGTTCACTTGAATGCGCAGGCAAACTGTTTAAAAGGGTGAATAAGCTTTAAAAAACTAGTGGTCATAAGGTTTATGGACCAGTATGCTATATGCTTCGATGCTTACCAGCAAGAACTGCTGTCCCAACACAAGAAAGTACTCCTGAAAGGAAGGAGTTGAAAGGAAACGATCCAACTAATGCCATGTAAACCACCTAGTTATCATCAATGGCCAAAAACATGTGCGGCGTTAGTACCTTTTTCCGTTTATCACATCTAAAACAAAATATTCTGCCACTTTTCATTATTACACACACATGTGATCAGAAAGTACTTCAAAAAACCAAGTATGGGTCACTTGAAATGCTGATGTACATTCCCTTTACAAAATTGACGTTTTTAACTTCGTTTACACATGTCAGGATGTAGCATAACATGTTTCGAACCATTCAATACAAGGGGAGATGCCTTAAACTCTCTCATAAAGCCTTGATTGCAAAAAACGAAATACATCCAATAGTTCTGTTATCATAAAAAAAATCCCTACATATTCTGACTCATTATTCTTATGTTATACGAGCTCAATGCAGATTTGCAGTACTGCATTGAGATATATCAACACGCAGTACTGCAATACAATAAGATACATTCCTGAAGCATCCTTCAAATTCGAAGCTAATTACAATAACACATAAACGAGCTTCACGGAAAAAGAAATTAACCCATTTTGATAGCAAGGAAACATGCCATACAATTTGTAATAATTACCATTTCATGAATCTGCGCCAGCAAATGTGAACAAGGCTAATCTCAAGTTCAAACACTCACCAAACAATAATCAAGGAATTTCAGCACACAAAAAATGCATAAAAATCCAATATTTACCTGTATAACAGCCGCGAGGATCGCAAACAACACATACAAATCGATGATCTGCACCAAAACGACACGAATTAGGGTTCCGATCTTCAAGAACCGCAACCGCAAATGCATCGAAATCAGTCGAAATTCGAGTTCAGTTCCAAGAACCGACCTTCAGATTCGTTGGAGTCGCCGCGTACGCAGATCGAAGCGACTGGATCAACGCCTGCGCGTCCTTCGAAGTCGATCTCGCCATCGCTCCCGTCCTCGTGAGCTCGTATAGTTAAAAAATGTACAAATCAGCCCCCTTATGACCTCAGTTGATAAACGTAAAACTACACGGGCTGAATTCGAAATAATGATTTCCCGCACGATTAAGGAAGCTCAACAGGCTCAAAGCGCTCCGTCTTCGTCAATTTACACGACGACCTCAATTGATAAATATAAAACTTCTTGGACCGTTTTAGAAATAATGAAAATTCAATGTGGGCGGGGGAAGCCCATAGCGCTTATTCTTCGTCAATCTATTAACCATCATAGAATTTCAGGGGCTGGGTTGCAAATAATAATATGGGCCGAGGAAGCCCAACTCAAGGCCCAACGAGCCGAAGCGCTTCGTCTTCGCTCGAAAGTGTTTTCTTTGCACAACATAGATTCAGCCACTTCACTGATCAGCTTCATCGCTCCATTGCTTCGGAGCTTCTGAAAAACTTCAAATTAACTTAATTTATAAAAAACACATATTGGATGACGTCATCGATCGTCAGCTGCTGCCATTAACGTTGTTGTTCGTTACTAATTCGATTTTTGGATAATTTTGTTCTGAAGTGGAAACTGGAGAGCAGCGATGTGGGCGATTTTCCGAACGGGGAGGGAGCTTTTGAAATTCAGGTTTGTAGCATCTTACGGAGGTAATCGATTAACGTGCAGAAAATCGGCTGTGGAAAGATTTGTTTACGGAGGTTCGATTGGTCGGATTGGTGGTGGAGAGGAGCTGAAATTAGGGTTTCGATACCGGACGGAGAGGTGTAGAAGCTCGGATAGTTATGATCATATTAAGGCCGAGGTGAACTGTCCGAGATGCGAGAAGAATATGGCTGTGATATTCTCAAACAGGCCGTTGTCGATTAGTGGTGGTGAGACTGGGGTTTACCAGGCGCTGAATTTGTGTCCGAGTTGTAAGACTGCTTTTTACTTTAGGCCGTTTAAGTTGGTGCCGTTGGAGGGGAGCTTTGTGGAGATTGGGAGGATAAATGATGGGAAGAAGTTAAAAAATGGTGAGAAAGATTGTGGGAGGAGTAAAGATGGAATTGCGGATTCGAAAGAGGGTAGCGGTGAAGTATGTGGAAAGGTGGAGGAGGATAGTAGTGAGTTGAGTGGTTCGAATTTGGGGATGAACTTGCCTACGCCGAAAGAGATATGTAAGAAGCTTGACGAGTTTGTTGTTGGGCAAGAAAATGCTAAAAAGGTACTTTTTTTGATTTGCTGTGGAATAGTGCGTCTCAAGGTGTTTCAAGCATTTTCATGTGGTGGTGTATGGAAATGTATGAAATCAAGGAATTTGCGTACTGTTGGCATGCACTTGTATTGGATGATATTGCATGCTATTTACCTAGGTACTCGCTGTTGCGGTTTACAACCATTATAAAAGGATTCATCAAGATAACCTTCCAAAAGGGTAAGTCATGGGTACCTTGTTCTATATATTATTTATTAGCTTCATAAGGATCTTTTTAAATAACCATTATAGTGGTTCACTGAGTGCAATCATTTTTTTCTTTTATGTATCCTCTGTAATTCGTTTGATTTTTGTGGCTAAATGTCTCAAATAATCTTGTATGCTCTAAGGATTAAGTCTTGACTTGAAATTCAGATGCGGTGAAGAATCTGGAAATGGCCCGAGTGACTATGATGATTTGGATTCCGTTGAGCTGGAGAAAAGCAATGTACTAATGATGGGCCCAACGGGATCAGGTCTGGTACATCTTTTTTCTTATCTTTGATTTTTTTGTTATTTATTTACTGGTGCGATAACATTTCTTATATGTTTATCTCATCAATCGAGTGATTCATTAATAGTAGGTGGTATAATTTTGTAAAATAATTGACAATAAATTAATATGTTGACATGTGCTGGTTTATTTTTGTTGAAAGAACAGGAAAGACATTGCTCGCTAAGACTCTGGCACGCATTGTCAATGTTCCATTTGTTATTGCAGATGCAACAACATTAACACAGGCAAGTTTTACAGTTATTTTAACTCAAATAATTAAGTCTCTTACCTGCAAGAAAGTAGGCATGTTGTAATCTCCACGGTTACCCTAAGACAACACATATTATCACTAACATATCGATGTGAAGCTCATCATCGTTTATGCTTGAACAGTAAAAACAACGTTTATACAATACCCCTAACATGCATGTATGTACGCGTCCTGCGGCTTTCCGTGCATTGTTTAATGAGTTTTTTCTATACATCTACTTTGGAAACTCGTACCATAATCCTAACCTGGGACTACTATGATGATGTTGTCTTTTTGAGACTAAAGATCTCGGCACCGACTTATGGAGTGTTAAACTGATTAGTTGATTTATCAAGGAATTTATTGTGTATTGAGTATAAAATCTTCTTTTCAGAGAATCAGCTCATCTGATGATTCTATGGTCTTGACTCCATGCATGCTTGAAATACAGCATTAGTTCCATTATTCTAATGATGCTTACTCTCTTCATATGTCTATAATGTCTGAGCTGGCATCAATACTGCAGCTTTATCAGGAGTGTCAGTTCTACTAATTTCTGTTGTGGGCTTTCTTTCTCCAGGCAGGTTATGTTGGGGAAGATGTGGAATCCATACTGGAAAAATTGCTCAAGGTACCCCGATGCATTTTTTTCAGATTATTTTGCACCTGAGTTTTTTTGGGCACTCAGGTTGAATAGTTGACGCTACGTTAGTGATAATTGGTAAACATTTTCATGTGGGGTTCCTCTGATAGTCGCCTTCGGTTACATGTTGAGTAGGATTGATAATCTGATGTTTTCCATTTCCTTGACCTCTCTGTGTTCATGGTTTGTATTTATTTTAAATTTGTATCACAGAGCTGTCCGTTATTTTGCTGAATAGATGAATTGGTAGTTGACAGTGGGTCCTGCCAACTCCCCTCTTCCATTATAATTGTAAATTTGTAAAATAATCGTGTAACTTTACTTGAAGGGACTTTATGCTTTATCACTTGCGATAACATATACATGGTTGTTATTAGGCAGCTGATTATGATGCGGAGGCTGCTCAGCGAGGAATTATATATATCGATGAAGTGGATAAGATAGTAAAAAAGGTTGGCATGCTTAAAGTTAATAATTATGGTGCTATCTTAAAGTGTGTCTATTGAAGTGTTGTTTATTTTTTTCCTTTACATTATATATAGTCCGAAACATTAAACATGGGCCGGGATATATCTGGAGAGGGTGTTCAACAGGCTTTGCTGAAAATGCTGGAAGGAACAGTAAGTTGGAATGTGATTCTTTCACTTCTTGTCTTAATCAGTATTGTTTGCTTAAGAATGTGATTTCATTCTCAGGTTGTTCATATTCCTGAAGGACCTGGTAGCAAACATTATCAAGCTGATCCCATCCAGGTATACATATAATTCTCCTTGCACAGTGATGAGATATTTCCATTCATTAGTGTTAACTCGACATATTGTTCTATTTCTGTGACAGATCAATACAAAAGATATTCTTTTCATATGTGGTGGTGCATTTAATGATTTGGAGAAAACAATTTCAGACAGGTAACATGCCTACCTTTGCAACTGATCACTAATGTTTACAAAAGACCTCTATTGGTTTTGTTTGGAACATTGAACTGAAGTTACTGCCATTATTGTTTCTTTAGACGTAAAGATTCTTCCATCGGTTTTGGAGCACCGGTTCGTTCAAACATGAGAACTGGAGGGGTGATGAATGGGGCAGTGAGATCATCTCTTATGCAATCAGTGAGATCTCCTTTCCCGACTTATACACTGAGTTCTTTCTTTGGCCCCATGTCAATGGTTTTCCTTATTTTAACAGATGCTTATACCTTGGAGATTCCATATTGATTTTGAATTTATTTTTTACGCTGCAGGCTGAAAGCAGTGATCTTATTGCATATGGGCTTATACCTGAATTTATTGGGCGTTTTCCCATCCTAGTGAGTTTGTCAGCTCTCAATGAAGAGCAGCTTGTTCAGGTGTATATCTGATACAGATCTGTATTTCGCTGTATCATTTATCGTCTTGCTCTGTTAATATTCGAACCGAAACATTAATGCAGTAGTGGATCTAATGCAACAGGTTCTCACAGAGCCCAAAAATGCCCTTGGTAAACAATACAAGAAAATGTTCAGCATGAACAATGTACGTCTCCCTTTATGTCAATCGGTGCAGTACACTATTATTTAATTCACAATTCTGATATTTTGACATATTATAATCTCAGGTCGAGTTACATTTCACAAATGAGGCACTTCGGCTAATTGCAAAGAAGGCAATGGTAAAAAACACAGGTGCCCGAGGCTTGAGAGCATTGCTTGAAAGTATTCTCACAGAGGCCATGTTTGAGGTAAACCAAGGAAGAATATATCACTGATATTCAATTAAATACGATATCATTATTGGTAGCGGTCTCCATAGCAGTTTCTTCTTTTGATATAGAGCTGTAGGAAGTTTTTCTCATATTTCAGATTAGTACAGACATGAACTCGCACAGCCAAAATGTTATGTTTGTCGGCTTATCCTCCCAATTTCTTACCAGGTTCCAGATATAGAAAGAGGAGTGAGCAATATTGACGTTGTTTTGGTTGATGAAGAGGCTGTAGGTGCGTTGGACAGAGCTGGATGTGGTGCAAAAATCCTCCTAAACCGCGAGACTTGTGCTGAAAATCCTCATCAGCCAAAGAATAAGATAAATTACTCGGTACAAATCGTAAATCTCCTGTCACTGTCTAGATTAATTAACTCGAAACTCTATAGAATGCTGATACGACTTTCGCGCAGGATATGAGCAAAACAGATCCCGGATTCTCAAGAGCAATGAGCTTGTGAACTCTTTTACATCTTTGTAAATACCTCACCTTTGTAACATATCTTTATTTTTGGCTGTACAAGAAATAAAGCTGTCTTCTGTGCTAGTAGTTGAGAATTCTAAAACCTTGTTATAAAACATTAATGTGAAAATAAATTGTTTTCATTGAAATTATACGAAATTTTCATTTATTGCGTCGTAAATCAAATAAAAATCTTCATTTTCTTCTAGATATAAATCTAAAAATCTATTCATACCAATATGTCAAAAATATGTTAATTGAGCCAAGATTCTGGCCGTTATTGGACCGAATTATGGGCCGAACAATCGAAGGCGGTTAGGCCCAAATCGTCTACCCAAGGGAAATCTCAATTCAGAAAACCCCAAATTCGATATATGCGAAAATATCTGTGAAGCATTTTAGGGTTTAAAGAGCTTAAACCTCGTACCGCCATTGATATTCTCTGCAACTGAGCATTATCAAAGCTCTCGCCTTTATCGGTATTCAGCCATGTCGATGTACTGGCTCATCATCAGATCGCTTCGTCGAACTTCATCCTGCAATTATACATCCGTGTTCACTCCATCGCTCAACTCCGGCTATGCTCATTTTCGGCTCGGTTCCCAAAGCTTGACTAATTTGGTGCCTGATCGGTCCTTCGCCTTTTCATCCGCCGAGGAGGCTGCCGCAGAGAGGCGGAGGCGGAAACGTCGCCTGCGCATCGAGCCGCCGCTTAATGCTCTGAGGCGCGACCCTAACGCGCCGCGACCGCGTCCAGATCCGAACGCGCCGAGGCTGCCAGATTCGACTTCTGCGTTGGTTGGACCGAGGCTGAATTTGCACAATCGCGTGCAGTCGTTGATTCGAGCTGGTGATTTGGATGCTGCGTCGGCTGTGGCTAGGCACTCAGTGTTTTCGAGTACGAGGCCGACTGTGTTTACTTGTAATGCGATTATGGCTGCAATGTATAGAGCTCAGCGGTACGATGACGCTGTTGCGCTTTTCCAGTTTTTCTATAACCAGTCTAATATTGTGCCGAATGTTGTGTCGTATAATGTGTTGATTAACACGCATTGTGATGCTGGAAGAGTTGATGTTGGGTTGGAGGTTTATAAGCATATTATTGAGAATGCGCCGTTTAGTCCTTCATCAGTGACGTATAGGCATTTGACTAAGGGGTTGGTAGATGCCGGGAGGATAGGTGAGGCGGTTGATTTGGTTCGTGAAATGCTGAATAAGGGACATGGTGCTGATTCACTTGTTTATAATAATGTTATAGCTGGATTTCTGAATTTGGGGAATTTGGAGAAAGCGAACGAGTTTTTTGATGAGTTGAAAGAGAGGTGTTTGGTGTATGATGGGGTTGTGAATGCGACGTTTATGGATTGGTTTTTTAAGCAGGGGCGTGATAAGGAAGCCATGGAGTCGTATAGGTCGTTGCTGGACAAGAAGTTTAACATGGTGCCGGCTACTTGTAATGTGCTTATTGAAACTTTACTTAAGCATGGGAAAAAGACTGAGGCTTGGGCTATGTTCGAGAATATGTTGGATAACCACAAGCCACCGAATATTCAAGCAGTGAACTCAGACACGTTTAACATTATGGTTAATGAGTGTTTTAGATTGGGGCAAATCGCTGAGGCGCTGGAGACATTTAAAAAAGTGGGGACTAAGGCATGGTCGAAACCATTTTCTATGGATGTTGCTGGTTATGCTAATATAATTGCAAGATGTTGTGAGAATGGAATGATATCAGAGGCAGAGACTTTATTCTATGAGTTGTGCAACAAGTCGCTTAACCCTGATGTGCCAACTCATCGTAATTTGATTGATGCCTACTT
This sequence comes from Rhodiola chrysanthemifolia, assembly GCA_033675395.1. Lineage (NCBI taxonomy): Eukaryota > Viridiplantae > Streptophyta > Magnoliopsida > Saxifragales > Crassulaceae > Rhodiola > Rhodiola chrysanthemifolia. Next base: position 26,731,206 of record CM066205.1, read on the forward strand.
GAAAATAGGCAGGATTGATGATGCTGTTAAGATGTTGGAGAGGATGGCAGATAATGGCTTGAGAGTAATTCCGAGTTTTAGCAACAAGGTATTGGACATCTTTGTGAAACATGGGAAGTCCACCGAGTGTCATCAGATTTTGACCAGGTTGGCAGAGAAGGATCCGAAGCCAGATGTGGACAGTTACAAGATTGTGGTAGAGTCTCTTTGCCATGAAAATAAATTGGAAACAGCTCGTGATTTGTTGGATCAAATGATGAGGTTCAGGGTTGGGGTTCCATCTCCGCTGCGCGAATTTGTGGTTGATGTCTTTGGTAAAGCAGGACTTAGTGAGGACATTCATAGAGTGTTGGACTTGAACAGATTGGGATATGCTACCCAATATTCCAGGCCGCTGCCTCCAAAAGATACCACACCCCATTTTCTTAGACCAGGGCCTAGACAAATGACTCCACCTCAATTTTTTCGAACCGGACCTCAGCAAATGAGTTCACCTCAATTTTCTGGAGCAGGTCCTCAGCAAATGACTTCACCACCAGGTCCTGAGCAAATGACTTCACCACCAGGGCCTCAGAAAATGACTTGTCAGTTTTTTGAAACAGCGCAATTTCCTAGTCCACAGCCTCATCAAACGTTTGCGCCACAACAAGTGAGCACGCCTGAGTTTGCTGGACCAGATCCTCCTCAAATGACTTCGCCGGCATCTCAAACAGCAGAGCCTTCTTACCTGGACAGATATTCGGTGAATTCGAGATCCTAAGCTAATCTCTTCTCATTTCCTTGAAAAAATGACGAATTATGGTATGCGTCATTCCATCCCCATCCCATATCAATGTAATCTTATTATCAATATCTGGATAGCTTTGACATTAAAACCAGGTTTTCTTGAGAATTTCGATATGAGGCGAGTATTAATAATTTATGTAATCCTTTTGAGTTGAACAATCACAAATGTATTATTGATGCTTAATATGTATGCTCATCATTGTTCTTTACGCTAGGTTTAGCAAGTGTTTGGTTGCTGGTTTAGTGAAATTATTACCTGCATCTAATATTATTTCATTTTCTTCTCATATCAATCTGTAGTGTTTTCAAAAAAATGATTTTTCAATTCTTGCCCACAACCATTAAAAAGAAAAGCAGCAACCTTGCCATGTATACACAAATAAGGCATTGCACTATTATAGGATTACTCTTGCCTTAGTAAATGAAGAAAGGAGAAGTGTATTTTCATACAGTATGAATGCCTGGAAGGTTTATTTCCATCAAAAATGCAATGTAACAAATACACAGGGAAAATGCTTTCAAAGCTGAAGATAGTGGTCTTTTATTTCAAAGAAATAATCTCACGGACAAAAAAAAATTGTTGGCAAAAGGCTACCATTGTTATGCACCTATCAAGCAGTTGATTCCTTGAGGTATGCAATCAGGTCAGCACGCTCTTGGGGTTTCTTCAATCCAGGGAAAACCATTTTCGTCCCAGGAATGTACTGCAATATTGGATCAATAATCAGAACATATATTGACAAATTCAAAGTGACAGTTAAATGAAGATGAGCACAGGAATCATTTGCAAAATAAAATTACTCAAGTTACACTAAAACATATGTCGTCACCGTTCAGCTGAAGTGCTTATTAACTAACTGGTGGGTAATGGGGAACTGTCAAACTTATAGATATTGAACTACTAATGATGCGGCTCACCTTCTTAGGGTTGAGCAGATAGTCATACAAAGTATTCTCTCCCCAAGTAACAGCCATGTTCTTGTTAGCAGTAGAGTATGAATATCCAGCAGTTGTCCCAGACTGCCTTCCAAAAAGACCATTCAAATTAGGACCTGCATTCAACAAAAATGCAATATAACATCACACAATTAATTTATTCCAGGAAATTTAGACACCATCAATTAATCAGTCTCAAAGCATTTCTACATTTTTGTAATAATCAGAACAATCCATCAGCTTCAAGGCATTTTTGTAATAACTAGAACAATTCGTAAAATTATTGTCATTGATTGAACAACAATGATACGGGAAGCAGCCAATCCATACATATCAATTATATTTTTGGCATAAAATTATGATTCGATCGATCGATCAAACTCAACGCCACATACAAAAAAATTAGATCCGATGACGTAACGAAATAGAGGACATCGATGCGTACCTTGCTTGTGGCCGGCACCTTTATCGACGGTGTGGCACTGAGCGCATTTGGTTCTGAAGATCTTGTCTCCAGATTTGACGTCACCGGGAGGTGCTTGATCGAAGGTCGCCATTGATTCGGGTTTCCGATTTTGGAAATTGGCAACGCCGTGAAGGCAATAAATTGGGCCGATTTTTGCTGTTTTCTTAATGACCAAACTACCCCTCATGTTACTCACCATATCTAACGTAATTTTCATCTTAATACTCCAATAATCTTTTCATAATTATTCCTACAAAATGGTTAGTGTTATAATTACCTTGGAAAATATAGAGAATTTTGGGATTAGTTAGAACTCAAATGCACTGCAATATTATTGAAGATTCAGAGAGAAGAAGGAGGTGAAGGTGTATTTGATCCTTCACCCCGAACCTCTTATTTATATTACAACTTCCCCGACATGCATCCTCATTTTACTCAATTCACAACTTATTTTCTTTAGTGTGGGCCCCACAATGATATATTTTTCCAACCTATGTGTAGACCATTCATAACACTCCTCCTGGGATGCACATTTAGCGTTTTAGGCTGCCTCGTTAAAAACCTTAGTTGGAAAAACTCATTGGGATAAAAACCAACTTAAGGGAAAAAGAGTGCAGCGACGCGAAGCTCCCTTTCATATTGGCATGCGTGATGTGCTCATAAATTTTGCAGCTTTCGCATTCCTATGTCGTTGACATGTTTTCGGAATGTTGAGGTAGGGAGAGCCTTTGTAAAAAGATCTGCTGAGTTTTCATCAGAACGAACATATTGTATGCTGATAACTTTGTCTTTTTCCAGCTCTTGGGTGAATGAAAAGTATTTGGGATGGATATGCTTTGTTCTATCACTTTTGATAAATCCATCCTTCATTTGAGCAACACACGCAGCGTTGTCTTCATAAAGAGTGATTGGATCATTTACTGAATAGAGGCCGCTTGTGACTCTGATATGCTGTGTTATGGACTTCAACCACACGCATTCGCGACTAGCTTCGTGTAATGCGATGACTTCGGCATGGTTTGATGATGTTGCAACTACTGTCTGCTTTTGTGAACGCCAAGAGATTGCGGTTCCTCCACACGTGATTACATACCCGGTTTGTGATTTTCCTTTGTGTGGGTCAGACAGATAACCTGCATCTGCATAGCCAATCAAAACTGGTTTTGCATTGTTAAGATACAATAATCCTAAATCAATCGTTCCTTGAAGGTAACGAAATACATGCCTGAGTCCGCTCCAGTGTCTTTTTGTAGGGGCGGAACTGAATCTCGCTAATAAATTAACTGCAAAAGATATATCAGGGCGAGTACAATTTGTAAGGTACATTAGTGCTCCAATAGCACTGAAGTAAGGTACTTCTGAACCGAGAATTTCTTCAGAGTCCTCGCAAGGGCGAAATGGATCTTTATTAACATCAAGGGACCTTACGACCATTGGGGTACTTAATGGGTTACATTTATCCATATTGAACCGCTTTATGATCTTTCTCGTGTAGTTTGATTGATGGACAAGTATTCCACTCTGCAAGTGTTCAATCTGTAAACCGAGACAATATTTTGTTCACCCAAGGTCTTTCATTTCAAATTCTCTTTTCAAATAAGAGATCACTTCGTGAATCTCCTCATTTGTTCCAATGATATTTAAATCATCAACATAGACAGCGATAATTACACATCCAGATGTCGTTTTCTTGATAAAAACGCAAGGGCAAAGAGGATCGTTAATATATCCCTTTTGTGATAAGTATTCGTTTAATCGATTATACCACATGCGTCCGGATTGCTTTAATCCGTATAAGGACCTTTCCAACTTGACTGAATATCTTTCCCTAGGTTTTGAACTTGATGCTTCAGGCATCTTAAAACCCTCAGGAATTCTCATGTAGATTTCAGCATCAAGTGATCCGTATAAATAAGCTGTAACGACATCCATGAGGTGCATATTAAGTCTTTCATGTACTGCTAGACTTATGAGGTATCTAAACGTGATTCCATCCATGACAGGAGAATACGTTTCTTCAAAATCGATACCGGGCCTTTGGGAAAAACCTTGTGCAACAAGCCTAGCCTTGTATCTCACAATTTCATTTTTCTCATTTCTCTTTCTTACAAATACCCATTTGTATCCAACAGGTCTCACATTTTCAGGTGTGAGTACTATAGGCCCAAAAACCTTACGCTTATTAAGCGAGTCTAGTTCAGTTTCAACTGCCTTTTTCCACTCAATCCAATCGGGTCGGCTTTTACAATCAGTAATCGACCGTGGCTCGGGATCTCCATTATTTTTATTCATGATATCAGTGGCCACGTTATATGAGAATATATCATCGATATCCTCATTTCGGTTCCATATAATGCCCATGCTAGCATAATTTATCGAGATTTCTTGATTTTCCTGGTCCTGTAATTCTACAGGAATTTGTTCCTCCATTACAGAGTCGTCTCGTCTATCCGTCGCTACAATTTTGCGAGGATTTTTATTCTTAGAACCAGGTGGCCTCCCACGTTTTGGGCGCGTTGTGATTTCATGATTCCCTTTGTTTTCAGATTTTTCCTTTGGGATTTCAATCTGAACTGGAGCATTCACATCTGGTATATGAGATTTTGTTACTCTCTTTGTATCTGTAAAAGCATCAGGAAGTCGATTTGCTATTTCTTGTAAATGTAAAATCTTTTCAACTTGTCTTTCACAATCCCTTGTATAAGGATCAAGATGCATTAATGTTGGTACAAACTAAGTAATTTCCTCTTCCAGCTGTTTTCTTACATCCCCCAATGTTGGAAAATTTTCTTCATTAAAATGGCAATCGGCAAAACGAGCTGTGAAAATATTGCCAGTTTGAGGTTCAAGATATTTAACAATGGATGGGCTTTCGAAGCCAACATAAATCCCAAGACTCCTTTGTGGTCCCATCTTTGTTCTTTGAGGGGGTGCAATAGGCACATAAATGGCGCAACCAAAAATCCTCAGATGGGATACATTTGGCACTTGTCCGAATGCAAGTTGCATTGGAGAGTGATAATTATATGCACTTGGTCTGATGCGAATTAATGCCGCAACATGTAATATTGCGTGACCCCATACCGACGTGAGAAGCTTTGTTCTTATTACAAGTGGCCTGGCAATAAGCTGAAGGCGCTTGATCAATGATTCAGCAAGACCATTTTGCGTGTGAACATGAGCAACAGAATGTTCAACACTTATCCCCACTGACATACAATAATCATCAAATGCCTGGGATGTGAATTCACCAGCATTGTCGAGTCTGATTTTCTTTATTGTATGATCAGGGAACTGTGCTCGCAATTTAATTATCTGAGCAAGCAGTCTAGCAAATGCCACATTTCGGGTTGATAATAGACATACATGTGACCATTTACTTGAGGCATCTATTAATACCATAAAGTATCTAAATGGTCCACAAGGTGGGTGAATAGGCCCACAAATATCACCTTGAATACGTTCTAAAAACGCAGGTGATTCTTTTTCAACTTTTCCCGGTGAAGGTCTCACTATTAGTTTTCCAAGAGAACAAGCTTTGCACGGAAAATTATTACTTAGGTGGACCTTTTCATTCTTTAATGAATGTCCATTTGTATTTTTAATAATCCTTTGCATCATTGTTGTACCCGGATGACCCAATCGGTCATGCCACAATGTTAACATTGAAGGTTTGGCAACTACCACATTTGACTCAATCGCATATATATGCGTATAATGCAATCCAGTAGGAAGCATTGGTAGTTTTTCAAGTATGTGCCTTTTTCCAGATTTATCTGTTGTAAGTAACATATACTTCCTGGCACCCTCAGTTGCAGACTGAATATCAAATCCATGATGATATGCGTCTTTGAAACTTAATAAGTTTCTTTTCGATCTTGGCGAATATAATGCATCGTTTATTTTAAACATCGTGCCATTTGGCAATGTGAAGTTTGCCATGCCAGTTCCTTCAATCAGATCTACTGGACCGGATATTGTATTCACAACAGTTTCTGTTGGTTTTATTTTTGAGAAAAATCTTTCATCCTTTAGGATTGTATGCGTTGTTCCACAATCGAGTATGCAACTTTCTTCAATATTAATCCTTTGCTTGACTTTGGCTTTGTCCATTTCAAAGCTTTAAGTAAACAAGAAAAATTATAAGATAGATAAAAAGGTAGACATATTTTATTACATATGAGAAAACATAGTTATGCTTAAAGGAAAAACATACATATAACATAAGAAAATCAAATTAAAACATCGGACCGTTTGACTTCATTCACATGAGTGGTTACGCATTCTTCTCTAGTTACCACCATCTCCTTGTTCATTTGAATCTCTCGTGAGGCCATGATAGAAATCGGATTCTCCAAGATGGGTGTATTCTTTTATAGGATCTTGGTCGACATAGTTTGTCCCCTTTTCAGTAGTATAGTCACCATCAGTGTCACCAAGATCATTATGAAAATCAGGTGCTCCAAAATGGGCAAATTCATTTAAAGGATTTTCGATGAGGTTAACCTCTTTCCCTTTTCCCTTTTCTTTTCTGTTTCTTGACTCTTGATAGAGTTTGACGAAATAATCTGGGGTACGACAGGTTTTATACCAATGCCCCTTCATGCCGCATCTATGACAATAAGATCCTTGATTATTTGCGGAATTAGAGCTCCTTTCCCATTTGTTGTAATTTTCTTGATTCCACTCATCTCGATTCCTCTTGTGGTGATGGTTAATAGTCTTAGGTGAGTTATCGTAATAACTACCTCGACCACGTCCTTGTCCACGACCATGACCGCGGCCTCTACCTCGTCCCTGAAAATTATTCACGGGTTCGGGTTTGTCGATTCTTACAAAATTTGCCTCGGTAAACGGCTTAGAGCCTGTTGGACGTGACTGATGATTTTTTATTAATAACTCGTTCTGCTCTTCTGCAACTAAGAGATTAGTGATCAACTTAGAGTATTCTTGAAAACCTTGAAGTCGATACTGTTGTTGCAAAGTAATGCTCGATGCATGAAATGTGGATAGAGTCTTCTCAATCATTTCTTTATCAGTTATCGTAATCCCACAATATTTCAAGTAGGATACAATACTGAACATTGTGGAATTGTAATCGCTAACCTTTTTGAAGTCTTGGAACCTTGAAGTGTTCCATGCATCGCGGTATTTTGGGAGAATTACATCTCTTTGGTGATCATACCGATTTTTCAAACTCATCCACAATTCGCTTGGATTTTCTACGGTGAGATGCTCATTTTTCAAGCTTTCATCAATATGTCTACGTATGAAGATTAAAGCGGTTGCTTTATCGCTCTCGGATGAATTGTCTTTATCATCCAATGTTTCAATGAGGCTCTTTGATCTCAAGTGATTTTTGATGTCTACCGACCATGGAACATAGTTACTTCCGGTGACAAGGAGTGGGGCGAAATCGAGCTTTACAAAGTTGCTCATGTTTGATAACTAAAACAAAACAAGTAAATTTTATTAATTCAAGATATACAAGTCTACAAAAGTGTAAAGAAGAAAAAAGCATACATGAATCCTTGTATTGCTAAACAATTATAAAACTCATCCGGTGTTAGATCCCCGGTGAAAGTAAGAACAGTAAGTACAAAAATAATTATGAAAACAAAAACTAGCATTAGACGAGGCATTTTATGGCAAGGTTTTCTTGAGAGGAATATGCAGTAGAAGAGAGAGTGAGTGTGATTTTGTATGGTGAATGAAATCAAATTATAGAGGAAAAAATAGCCGTTTTTTTTTGTTACCGTTGGGCACAATGTTACCGTTTGTTACCGTTGAGCACTAAGGGTGGTAAATTAACAATGTAATATCAACAAATAAATTGTGCAAATATGATTCAAAGAAAATGAAGTATTTAAAGTAAAGATAGTTACTTTGTAGATCACAACACTTTATTATGGGGCGGTAATCCACACTACATAATAATACGTTGTTATACATTAAGGAAGTAAATAGATGTATAAATAATCAAACAAGCATGTAACTAGTTTAAAGCAAATGTAAATAGTTAACTGATCAAATGTAAATCACATCATTTACTACGGCGGTAAAGAAAAATCGTCCATCTGTAGTTAAATGATGTTATACATGTATATAATTAAGTACAGTGTAAATCACATCGTTTTACTATAAGGGATAATCTGCCAATATAGTAAATCGATATTATACACGAATGAAATTATAAACAGAAAAGGTTAAAGTAAATACTACTCAGCTGGCACAGAGTCGTGCTGATAACGTGTTATAATTACCTTGGAAAATATAGAGAACTTTGGGATTAGTTAGAACTCAAATGCACTGCAATATTATTGAAGATTCAGAGAGAAGGAGGAGGTGAAGGTGTATTTGATCCTTCACCCCGAACCTCTTATTTATATTACAACTTCCCCGACATGCATCCTCATTTTACTCAATTCACAACTTATTTTCTTTAGTGTGGGCCCCACATGTGGGTCCCACATGATATATTTTTCCAACCTATGTGTAGACCATTCATAACAGTTAGGAGTATTAAGATGAATTCAAGCTGCCAACAAGGTAGTGGTTGAGTTTTTTTTTTGACTCTTTCAGAATTCGAACTCACGATCACTTAGGTAGTGGTCAGAGGTTTTACGTCTTAGCCCTTGACCGATTGTTCTACGTCATGATGCACCGTGGTTGAGTTAGTAGAACACTTACCTTGTAATTCGTCCCGCGTTATTCCCCCTCGTGGAGATGTTCTTCGTCCCGCCTCAGCGTGTACGTGTTGTTCCTCCTTCGTGAAGGTGTTGACCGTTCCTTGTGGACGTGTTGTGTTCTGCAGGTGTTGCTTGCATGATGCATTGATGTGCGTATTCAATCGTGGTTTTCAAGATAGGGTGTCTTATGGCCTGTGCTTCAATGTGGACGATTCAAGTATCAATCTGTATGATCCTTGTGTGGCCCATGCCTAATGATTGTACCCCAAGTAACAAAAGTACTCATGTAATATATGTAAAGTGATTGTACCCGAGTAACAAAAGTGTTCATGTAAATATATATAAGATATATTGTGTACTGTGTAGCTCGGAAGCACGGATACGCTATTTTTGGGCGAGTTTCCGTTTCGGACACGGCTGGAAACGGTCAATCAGTCAACAGAGGTGGATTTTATTGCAATCAAAACGATTTTAAGAACAAAATTGGACCTGGCTCAACATCGTCTGTCCTTTCCGCAACCCTAGCTCGCATCGCAACTTCCAATCGCCGTCGGACTCTTTGTTGCTCTGTGAAATCGCCGTGTCGATCATCAGCATCCGTGTGAAATCGCTGCCGGACTGTGAGACTATTATTTGGTGAGTTGTGCAAGTAGAAGTGGAGATGAATATTTAATTGTATATAATCTGTAAAGGTAGAGATGGAATAGAGATTTGGTTTAGTCTTCGATTACTTGGACAACCTACTTCCTCGTCATGTTCTGAAAGAAATTGGAACACTTATTCTTTCATTCATTCTTTGAAGAGGAATAAACTGAATCCAAAGCGTGCTGAAGATCTTGTATTTATTCACAACTACCTACGACTCTTATCAAGAAAGAATTCAGAATATCTTGATGAAAAGACGAAAATGTGGGATGTTGGTGATAGTGCTGATGTACTTGGATCTTTGGAGGATACGGATATTCATCAATTTGTTGATCTTTCCCTTGATGAGCCAGAGATTGAGCGTGTGTTCTTCGAAGATAGTCAAGAAAACGCATTATGAATCTTTTATGCATTCTTGTGACTTTAATGTTTGAATATTTGTTTTCAATTCAAAAGAATTACACCTGCTTAATTATTTTTTAAAATTTAAAATATTTTCATGAAATATTGCCGTGTCCCCCCTTCTTATATATTTTGACGTGTCTTGCCGTGTTCGTGCTACATAATTGTTTAGTACTTGGTTGGTATGTGAAGTTGTAACCCACAATAAAAAAAATATGAATTCAAAGTTAAATTTATTATCTTTTAATGAGTTTGTAGAAATTTAATCCTACTGCCAAACAAAATTAAAATAAAATTTTACCGGATTAAATTAAACAGCAACAAAACCATGTTTCATGGAATTCAAAGAGAAAAAGAACACAGAGAACATCCTCACTTAGAAATGGCTACAGCTATGAGTATGTATTTTCTTGTCTGATCCTCCCACACACTTTACAAATTCACTTTGACTTGGCCACACAAAAAACTCAGCCCTCTGTTTATTTCTGCTGCCATTCCGATTGATTGACTTATCACTCTTTTTGCGACATCGGATGGTCAGGTGTGAAGACTATACAACACTCTCAGCAGCGGGAGACGGTGAAGCGGGTCTCATGGGCCACCCTTGAAATTGAGGTGACCCATCGTCACGGCTAGGAGAGAACAAGCTTAGTTCCACAAATGTTGCACATCTTTCATCTGTTCGAAATGAGATGGATTCTGTCTTTGTGGAGGCAATTGATATCCTGCTGCTGCTTTCTTCAAGATGGCTTTGGTTAGCAATCAGGGAAATGATTTCGTTCCGATCGTCGTCGTTATCGACCCTTCTCCTAGCTTCCAAGTCTTGCAAACTGCCCAGGGCTAAAGAATCCGCAACTGGGCAGTACACCAGGAGGAATATACACACCACGATGCAGCATAGAGGTGATAAAAAGGAAACGAATGCTAGAGCTTGGAACAGATATTCTTCAGGTTTGGAAAGAGCAGTCAGCCCCAGCAGAATGTATCTCAGAGGCAGGCAAATTGCAACTAGTAAAATGATGGTATAGATTCTTCTCTGCAAGACTTGACTGATCACCAGTTTAAGAATTTGTCTCCCGATCCATATTAAGTATAAGGTTAAAGCTGTCCCAAACACCCCGAAGATAACAGTACTGAGCAGCGGAAATGTGCAAAGTGCATTTGAAACCTTGCCTTCCAGTGCGAAAGGAATAGCAGTTCTAGTGAAATGATCTGGCAGCAACTTGGTTCCATTTTTGTAGAGGCTGAGCTTGGGTCCAGCAAAGATGGCGGTCAGTTGCAATATTAACACTGGTACGCACCACAATAGAACGTTTCTTAACGCCTTCACATTCCACTTTTTATTCAATGGACCAGACTCCACCTTCTGGAGTGGGCCGCGAAGAAGAAATGCTAACGTTAGGAACAAGCACGGTTCTGCAAACCCCATGTTTGAAATTATGTAGCACTTGCAAACGGTTTCCTGCCATTCAAAGCCAACAGTACTCAGCAATCTTCCTTCTTGCCGCAAGAAATCTAATCGAACAATCTCACCTAAGCCCCACCAAACCGCAAACAGGATGAAAGTTATACGAGTGATCCAAGGACCACTGAAGTAATTAAGTTGAATGAGTCCTTGACTGTAGATGCGATATCGCAGGTAGAGAGAATAAAGGATGCATATTACTCCAAGAAAAATCAGCAGAGCAACTAGACAAATTGTCACCACTCCGACCAAATCGGCAACAAATTTTGTCAGGGGCATTACCCGAGCTATAGAATCTACGCATGCTCTCAGCCAGCATGGATACACAGAAATCCCCTGTGTTCAACTGATCCCCTCCAATAACAGGGGCAGATAGGGAGATATGTCCACGACCGGCAAACTTGAATATTCTCCAGGTCAACTATTGAAATTCCGTTCTCGAAGTGCTTGTGAGATCTGTCCAACAGAGTGCACAATGCAGTACAGCAGTTGTGAAAACAATATTCAGATTGAGTGCGACTCAATCTGAATATATAGCTTTTACTCTTGACTTCTATGTATGCTATCAAGCATGAAAACCTACAGGCAATGACAAGATCCGCATCAGCAAAAATGCATCCCATTATAGTAATCTGACCACACTGTCAACTGCATATCAAAATTAGCATACTAACAGATTATGTAACCAACGACACAAATCATAACGACTCATAATACAACGACCTTACCTCTCAAAGGCACGGATGATCAAATATCTCCATTAAAAGAAAGATACAACTACCTCAATAAGACAACGACAACGGATCCCAACGACCTCCTCCCAGAAAAGTCATGCATCAACCAAACCACTTGTTTTCACACAACCAAGCACAATATTGAATTGCCCAGGCAACAAAGCCCAACCATGAATCCTTCGAGAAACAATCAGTAACATACACATACAAATCAAAAACAAGAAATAGCACACATTTCAAGCGGTTAAATTGTTCTCTCTCAACAGTCTCATTTTCTCTTAGATTACATAAGTAAATCAAAGAGGGATTCATCTCTCCTTAATCCATCCTGGTGGATGCTTAAACCATTCAACTCCTTCGTTCATCATCAATCCAGTAATCCACCACAAACATCAAAATAAAAAACCTAAACAACCTAAATCACACCTCATACAATTAAAAAATCCAGCATCAAAAAGCATCCAACCAATTACAATGTAGCCAGCCTCATCAATTATCACAATTTCACACACAAAAACACTCTCAATTACACAACAAAATTGAAGGATTCTTACCGCCACAGCAGCGAAACGAGCCTGAAAACTGCATAATCGGGTTGATCCGGGGATGGGAAGAGGAGAGGAAAAACGTAAAACCCTAATTTTCAGGGTGAGGGAGAGAGAGAGAATGAGGAATGGGTGGAGGAAGGGAGGAGAAGGAATGGGTGTGTGGGACTTGAAGGTTGGTTGGTGACAGGCTGTCTCCAGCTGTTGGTATCGTCCACAGGTTTAGGCTCGGCACGTTAAAGAACACCTGGTTCGGGAGTTATACGAACCTACGTGGTATTGACTCGTCTGACGTAAAGATGAAGTGGTTTCTTACGTTGTTTTATTTGTCTTGTCTGTCAACCTGTTTATTAAATTACTTTTTAGATAAGTTAGAATTATTTCTCATTAATTGAAATTTATGGATGATAAAGCAGTTTAATTTAATTTAATTCATTAGAAAAGAAAAAAAAGAGTAAAATATGGGGATTACTGAATTCGATGAACAACTGAACTTAAATGTAATTTATTTTTTTGATACATGGGTTAGTAGTTAGTGTTAGAGGTGAGGATTGAACCCGGGCTTCAACTGGCGCCGGAGGAGACTGCTCCACTGAGCCAAATCTCATCCTCTTAAATGTAATTAAAACACGAAAATTTAAAGGAATAACTTAACTTATGTATTTTACCTGTTCATTAGAAAAAACTTATGTATTTTGCCTTTTTCCATTAGAATAAACTTATGTATTTTACATTTAACAATAGAAAATTAGACCATTAATTTTATTTTGATGGGCACCATTAAATTTAATTAGATACTCAGTTTAAGACAATGCTCTTTTGAGCTGTTCTGAACTAAATCTGAAAAATTGTACTTGACTTGTACAAGAAAATTGAATTGACTAACTTAATTGAAGTGCTCGACTTTTAAAGTATTTAAATCAGACATTTTACTCAAATTAACTAATTAAGTGCTTCAGAAAATTGGATGAATTGAACTAACAATGTATTGAATAAAAGCTAAGTTTTAAGTTATAGTAATAGTTCATCAAAAAATAAAAGTTATAGTAATAGACCGTAATTATTCACATAAATGCTGAACTGAAAAACTAGAATTTTAAGTTCATCCGAAACCAAAAATCTCAAGATTCAATTCCCGTAAGGAAAAAAAGTGACTAGAAGCATAGCATCAGTTAAGAACACTTGATAACAAAAAGCACAACAACAAAGCACATTTTGGATTTCAGGACTAAACTCTATGACAAGTTGCCTCCACTCTGCTGCCACAGGTTGATAATATCTGTAGCCTGATTGAGAAGGATGATCATTTGCTTCTGGGAAATCCAAGGCTTACTTTCCAGTAACACCTTGAGTTCTTCCCAAGCATCTTTCCGTGGCCAAAAGTAGTAGGGACTTAAAGGGACGGTCCCATGGCCAGGTATCATCTGGTCTAAGGCTAGGCCGATGTTCTTTTCCATCCAAATGAACTTCAACACAAGCCTCGGTTTTTCAACCGGCTTCACAGTCATTCCAACCTTCTACAATAACGATAAACATCCCTTCCGTTTAGTAACAGATCAAGCTCACCGTTTCATTACATTGGGTTATCGCAAAACTAATACTCATTCAGTAAAATGAGCGGCTATAAAAACAGCATATGCACATATTTTCGGTTCTAATATAAAGACAACCAGGATATGACAAAACAAATACTCACTGCATAAGAAAACGCAAGCAAGAGGCTATAAAAACAGCACGCGCACATATTTTCGGTTCTAATAATCCATATAAAAATGCTATAATTTCAATAATCAATTATTGTTGCGAAACAAGCCTCACAATCCCAATTCCCATCTTACAAAAACAATAAATGATCTCAAAAGTAAAAAATATCCCTACTCTCCCAATAGAAGCATCATTATCAACAACTCTTTAGCAACATATCGTAACTGGTATCCAATTTCAATTAGCAATAGCAAATATAGCATGTAGCACAAGCTTTTAGGCGTCGAGAAAGAATTAAAGGTCGTTAATATCATTCTGGTAAAATCACTCAATACACCATTAGTCCATACATCAAAGCGGACTCATCTCCAGAACACACTGAAGCACTAAGTGTCCTCAAGTGCTTAATTTCCAACTTCATACGGCTAGCCATTAACTGAACTCTGAAACACAATTCTTATCAAACAATTTTCTACACTACAGAATTGAAATATCGATTTGACATCTTCGTTAATACATTCCCTTTGTTTCATTTGAATCATAAATTGAAATTAAGTATGCAACATCACGCATTGATATCTCACGAAACAACAACAGCAGCAATGGAAACAACGCACGATATTTTATCAAGAAAACCATACCTCTGTGATCACCGAAGTAGCGGCGGCCTTTCCAGAAGACGACGCAGCAACTTTCTCTTCATCCTCAGCCAACGCCGCAGTCGAGGACGTAACTGCCACTCTCCTCACTTGACTCTTTAATCTAACAGAGCTGACTTTTTGTAACGGAAATGTCAACGCCGGCTTGAACGACGATGGCTGAATCGACATTGATGACGTCATCTTTGAGCAGAGCAGACGAAGTTAGGGATTGAGGATAAGGAATCATTTTTCTTCAAATAAAAAAAATCAGAAAAGAAGACCAAATCAAACCGAACCGATTTAACTGGTTTGATCCGAATCCGATTTCGTTTCTCAAACCAGTAAAAATTGGTTCGGCTTGAATCTTTTAAAACCGATTCAATACGGTTCGACTTTGTGATTTTGGAAAATACATTAAACAAAATTCAGTTAATAAAATTAATAATAGAATAAACGAGGAAGCGATATACTATAACGAACGATTCTACCCCCAAATTGAATTTCGATGCTCAATCCAACTCGAAAATTAGGGCACAGAATGAACACGAAACTGCGTATTGATGAAGAAATCAAATTGATGTGATATCAGGGAGGCTTTCAGTTTCGTGGAAGTTGTCGAATTTCTGGTGTATTGTTGTTTTTTGGAGTTTAGGTTTTGGTTGTTGACGATGAAGGGGACGGCAGATCGGACTAAGGTGGTGTTGCGTCATCTGCCGCCGTCGATTCCGCACTCGATGATCATGGAGCAAATTGACCGTGGGTTCGGTGGACGGTATAACTGGAGTCGGTTTCGGGCTGGGAAGAACAGGTTAGGGTTTGGATGGTGACTGTTAGTATGTGTGTAATTGGATTGTGCTTCTGGTCTGTGTTCTGTGATGTTATTTTTTATGAGTGAGTTGATAGTTGTTCGGTTTGCGCTTTGGTACATTGTTCCGTGCAATATGATGGAGGAGTGTGCATTCCATTGAGGTTGATGATACTGCCTTTATGACATGATGATATTATCTAAAACAAACGGCTTTTTAAGGGCGAAGTCCGAGTATTGAAGCAGTGCTGTGATCGTATGTTGTGAACAGGTGTATTAAGTTAGTTGCCTAGTTGATAGCTAAGTTTTTGTGAACTGACATTGCAGCCGCAAGCATCAGACACACTCCAGATTATACATTAACTTTGATAGAGAAGAGGATGTGATTGAGTTTGCTGAGTTCTTTAACGGGCATGTTTTTGTCAACGAAAAAGGTAAGAGCTTTTTCCTAATGTGTCGAATGCCCAATATATTTCTTAGAAACGTCAGGTTTTGATTTGGTTTTTTAAGGAAACGATAGTAATCAGCTTAGTAATTTTATTTTGGTGTCCTAGGTAATCAGTTTAAAGTTCAAGTTGAGTATGCTCCATCACAGCAGGTGCCGAAGCCACTCAAAAAGGATGGCCGTGAAGGGACCATTGTTAAAGGTACTGCGTTATTGGATGTTAATATATTTTTGACCTCTTTAAGTTCTTAATGACCTGATCTTTCTCCTTCATAGACCCTGAGTACATCCAGTTTCTTGAAAAGCTGTCAAGGCCTGTTGAAAACCTTCCTAGTGCAGAGATCCAGTTGGAGAGAAGAGAAGCTGATCGAGCTGGTAAGTTGAGAGTTGAGTATGCCCTTTATAGTGTGCAATGTTGTCTAATGACTTTGTATTTGTGAGGCGAAGGTGAAGAATTAGGTATTTACAATTTGACTGCAGCTTTTCATTTGGTTGATAAGAACCATCCGTATCACTGAATATGTTGTTTTAGGTGCGCCAAAGGATGCTCCTATTGTTACTCCTCTGATGGACTACATTCGTCAGAAGAGAGCTGCAAAGAACTGGCCTCAGGTACTACAAGTTGATAATACCGCAAGAATTTGGACTTTTTGGATATACATTTTGTTAATGTAGCATCTCTGTTAAGCCCTTGAAGCTTGAGATGTTTTGAAATAACTTTTTCTCGATAAGGTAGTTGTATTGTAGATTAAGCCTTGTAGCACTTTCATTTGTCTAAATTGGACGGTTCTTTTGTTACAAGTCATGATCATCAAGTATTTGACTTGCCTGCGTGCTTAATGTATGCTGACTTTGCTAGTTCTGTGCTAGTGTCAAGTTCTGTATCCTGACCTTCATTTTAGCTTTAGTGCTTGCTGGTTCCAGTTAGGGAAACTTTTAGTATCTCGACCCGTACTGTTTAGTAGAATAGATTTGTTTCTTGACCAATGTATCATGATTTATGAACTGTAGTTTCTCCTAAAGTTCAGGACATAATTTGTTGCGCGATTTTGATTTTTATCCTCATGTCTTTACAGAAATCAATATCTGCTGGGAAAGTGAGCAGAAGATCTGGTACATTATCAGCTCGAGTTTCCAATTCATCGTCTTCCAGACGAGGATCTGAGAAGAAAAAATCCTCAACAGTGGTTAGCAATTTCGTATTCTTCGTCATTTATTTGTAATCTCTTTATGAATATATAATGTTAAGAAATGGTGCTTTTTTCGTGTGATGTAATGACAGTTTCCCATCATGAATATTGTTGAAAAAATTGCTAATGTGCTGAAGAAACAAGAGATTATACAAGTACATAACATGAAGGCTCTCACAAAAGCTACCTCTCAATATCATTCCAGTCTATATATGTTTTCTTATTTAGTTGAGAATTAGAGTTTCTTGTATAAGGCCACACAACTTTTTACTTAGGGCTCTCATTTCGGCATCTGTTTTTTTTTTTGTACTTAAACTTTACTTGTGCGAGACTGTTTATATTATTGATGTTGTGTGCCATTGGAACAGTATGTACAAAGGGAATCTGCTAAAAACACCAAGGGAAATGTTAAATCAAATTTCATTATTGTGACCAAGAAAGATGATCAGCGGCTTCTCGATAAATCTCCTACACTAGTATCTGCAGCTGGCAAGTTCTCTCAAGATGATAATGGTATGTCTTTAAACTGATCTGTATTAGTTGGTGGATGGCAGGGCAGGACGTTCTGTTATATCAAATTTCAGAAGTGATGAACTGCAATACCTGTATCTTGGTTTATACCACCAACATTTGTCTTCAATCATGGACAAAAAGGAACTTACTTGATATTTCTACTGCAACTATTCGTCTTTTTTTTCACAGGATTCGCTGGTGCAAGTGATGGTGGCACCAAAAAGATTATTCTTCTCAAGGGAAAGGGGAAGGAAATAGAATTTTCTGATGTGAGTATAACAATCTACTGTGCTTGCAGATAATAACATGAGTGATGAAACTAGATATACATATTTCTTAGTGGTTCTATTGGCGACATTTAATAGATGGTAAAGACATAGTAAGTTTTTTGACATATGTGCACATTACCTAGGTATGAGGGGTGTGCTGTTCAGGTTCTAGTCACCATCTGGCTGACTTCAAGTCTATTTGTAATCTGAATAACTCGTGCACTAGGTGTTTGGTGGCACTCGTGGCAAGGAACATGTTTGCTTAATTATAACGTAACATATGTTTGTAGTTGTGAATGAAAATGAGGGATCAGCACTTCTATAGCTGTTAAAAGAGACATTGGGCAGTGTCTTTATGTATTTGTAACGGAATGCAGACGTTAGATATACATTTTAGTCACCATCATATGCATAATAGATCCACTGATATACGGAATGTGGATTGCCAGACTCATGTTTTTTCTATCTAATGGCTTTAATCTTAGAGTTCGGATAATGCAGTATGCCAGACTTGAGCAATGTTTTGAATTGCTTGTTGTGAAGCTAAAGCTATTAATTTTACATCTGAGATCATGCTTAAAAAATGCAGGCGGATGGCAACCCTCCACAACAACAGGGCATTGATACTCCTGTTAGAAATGCCATTAGTTCATATCCAGGTAAAAATAATCCGCGACGTGAGGGTGGCAGTGGAAGGATAATCAGGACCGTATTATCAAATAGTGGTGCTCGTTCAGTTCCATCTTCAGGAGGTCGCTCTGAACAAGGTATGCACTTTTCAGTAGTGGACAAAGATAAGCGATCCTACAGAGGATCAAATATTCAGTTGCCTTCAAAGGATGCTAATGGGCTCGAGGATAAAGTTTCTGGAAGTGGGACCAATGAACATGGACACAGTAGTGATAAGTTGGATAAGCGAACCAGAAACAGGGATAGGCCAGACCGTGGTGTGTGGGCTCCTCTTCGTCGCTCTGATGGCTCACATACCAGCAGCGAGTCTTTGTCATCCACATCTCAAAATACACAATCAGCCTTGGACTCATCTGAAGGTGTGCCATTAGTCCTTTTTATCAAGAATCTTCCACTATATTTAAAACCTTCAATATTCTGCGACCTCTTCCTATGAATTTATGTATAGACACTGCAATATAATTATTGGTGGGTGGGTTATATGCAAGTTATGAAATTAACTAAACTTGCTTGTATCCAGGAGCTCATGGACAAAACGAGGTTGATATGTTAATGACTAGGAATGGTTTCAGAAATGTTGTAACTGGAAACCATAGCTACTCTTCATACAAAAATGGTAAATTTACATTTTAGTTTTATGTTCGATCTTGGTGTGGGGAACAGCTGCAAATCATTCAGTTTTACTTTTCTGATATGCAGGTTCCCAGAAGCAGTTTACTCGCCGTGTCCCACATGGTCCAATGGATGCTGAAGGTAATCAGTACCTGAGCGAGGGCAAACCATCGAAAAGAGGACCTCCGGGTTACAGCTCTAACGAAGTAAATATCTTTTATATGCTGAATTAGAGTTGTTAATCTCTGCTCTCGTCTTTTAACTGCAGCGATATATTTGCATTGCAGAAACAGGTCTGGGTTCAGAAGTCAGGATCTGGGACATAATATCTACTCTGGTCAGTTCTTTTACTTGGCGTGTGCAATGATTACATCCTTTTGGATTTACATTCCTTGTTTTACGTTGCCTGTTTGATGTTTTTGACAGTATGATTTTATATGACTTTTGATCATGTATGACATACTGAATTTGTCACCCTCAGGAATTTATGCGGCTGTTACAGAATCTATTGGATAATAACGAGGATGTACTCAAGAGTCCATGAGGAATGGAGGTTGGTTCTAACTATCCATCAACTAGAGTAGACACACAAAGCCTTGTACAAAGCAATATAAGAACGGCACAAGAAGTGAATGGCGCAGCGCGTTTTCTTTTAGAGTCGACACATAAAATGAGATAGCAACAATTTTCACCAGTGTGGTGTGGTGCCTTGGCCAAGCTCGGCACTCTAGATGATGGGGGTATATGCGGAAACACTCTCAACCATACCAGCAACAACTTTCACCCAGAAGAGCTCAAGTCATCCTTTGGTTTTTATGAGCAAGTAGTAATTGACTACCTTATACTTCGAATAACCAAGGGTTTGCGATGATGCGACTTGCTATTTCTACCTGATATTAAGTCTGTGTTACACATTGCTGTTCTGCAATTCTGAGCGTTTGACTTGATGAATGAAGATGATGCCCAATTGTGTTGGTTTGATGTCGTTACTCTCCTCAGTCGGTCAAAACATAAACACTAGCTTGTTGAGTGAACTTTTTGATCATCACAGCCTATACTTAAATATACATCATGAACAACATTTTTCAGATCATGCCCAAGCATGCAACTTTTCAGTGCTTTTCATCTCCTTCCTTTTTACTTTTGACCATGCCTACCATACTCTCTACAATAATTAATATAATAGTTTCAAACAAGCATTTTAAATTATGTTGCTCAAGCTCAACCTACTACAATTTTCATATTTCTTCATCTTACTTAACTTTGGATATTCTGATAATTGAACAAGATTATAACCGCTAGATCATTATTCGCTCTGTATAAATCCATTGCATTAAGATTAAATATGCTCAAAATATGTTTCCTTGAAATGTTCCTCATTACATACAATTATATTTTCTTTCTTATGTTCTATTTGAAAGAAAACAGTGTAACGTCCGTGTATTATATACTTATAATTTATGATTGTATAAAATATTATTAAAATATAAAGTGCAAAATATAATTAATTAAAATTCAAAAATAAAATAAAATGGGATAACAGTTCCAAACAAGCTTTAACGCTCTCTCTCTCTCTCTCTAAATTTCTCTATTTCTGACAAAGGTGCGCACTACCAGTGACCCGTGGCGACTCTCCGGCAGATGCTTGGGAATATCTCGCAGCGATCTGCAGTAAGCTTACAGTTTCCAATTGATTATTTTTTCAATGTGTCGTTGAATTCATTCTCGCGATCTGCGGGTCTGAGTTTTTAAACTGATTGTGAGTGTCAGTTGTTTCTGGATGCGTTTGGATCTAAGGAAAATGCTGAGTTTAATTTTGAGGTTAGGGTATTGGAAGTTCGCAATTCGTAAGATTCCTTTGGATGTTTTTGTGGTTGTGTTTGTTAGGTTATTGTAGACATTATAAAGTTGTGTTGATTTGTGCGAGGAGAATTTTGTTTTGAATGCTGTGGATTGGGGTCAGGAGTGTTTAGAGCGGGGTGGATATTTTTTGGATGTGTTTTTTTTGGAGTGAATTTGAGTTGTGTGATATGAGAAATGTGGAAAGAGTGAGAAATTTGAGAAAGAAGTAGTGAGTGGTTTGGTTTTGATGTTGTGTGATTGGTGGTTTGATGAGTTGGAAATTTGGTAGCGCACATGGAGCATTCCGGGATTGGTTTAAACAAGTGATGGTGCTTTTCTAAATTTGGAAAAATATTCAAGTGGAGAAAGCCTAACATGCGAACTCGTTATAAATTGAGTGATGAAGTTCAAATTAGTTTATAAGGGCACCCTGTGTAAACGCCTCTCCTGTCTTGGAGTGTCTTTGGTTGCTTTTATAGTCTTGAATATTGTGTTTGTTTTTCCTTTTCTTTTTCAATCAAAATTTTCTTTTTTTTAATATATCAGGAGACCCTGGGAAGCAAAATAGAGGTCAAATATAATGGTGTTGGAAGGAGGTAGACGCCCTTTTGTCAATTATTAAGTATATGGCATCCACAAGGTTAGGAGGAGCAGGCAGTTCAAGGACTGCTAATGGCTTCGACGCGTCTTCTAGTTCAGTTGATTGGCTTGGAAGAGAGATGCATCAAATGAGACTGAGAGACAAGGTGGATAATGAAGATGAAGGAGTAAGTGGCATTCAGTTTTTTTTTCTCAAGGATTTACAATTTAAGAAAAGAAAGAAAGGATTATTCTAAATACAGATTTTGGGAATGCTCATATGTTTTTTTTTATTTGTTTCACTTTATTCTGTATATACTTTTCGTCCTTCTTGCTGGACTGCAAGGAAATCCATAAAAATATATGTGCTAGTAGGAGTGGGTAACTGCTGAGCTTCAAACATTTTAATGGTGACCTTACCACCAAGTTTTCTGCGCAGGAGAGTGAACCAGATATAATAGATGGTGTGGGTGCTGAGGCAGGGCATGTGATAAGAACTACAATTGGTGGTCGAAATGGTCTGCCTAAGCAGGTTAGTTTGGAGTTTTCTTACAAAAAAATTGATATGAAACCAATCATCTCATCTGTAACCACTTTTCTGTCGTTTGTATCTATAGACAGTGAGTTACATAGCTGAGCATGTGGTCGGAACCGGGTCATTTGGTGTTGTTGTTCAAGTAAGAATTGCTGTCTCATTCAGTTGTATATAAATTCTGCATTGTTTTCCATCTATTTTCCTTAATAATATAGATGCTTTACATCCTAGCTTTTAGAGACCAATAGATGTACTTATGTCATTGAGTATGTTCATCCTAGCATTGTTTATTGATTCGTGCAGGCAAAATGTAGAGAAACGGGAGAGATAGTTGCTATAAAGAAAGTGCTCCAAGATAAGCGCTACAAAAATCGAGAGCTACAGATCATGCAAATGTTGGACCATCCAAACATTGTTGCTCTCAAGCATTGTTTCTTTTCAACCACTGACAAAGAAGAGCTATACCTGAATCTTGTTCTCGAGTTTGTCCCTGAAACTGTAAGCCGCATTGCCAGAAACTATAGCAGGATCCATCAGCGAATTCCTTTAATATACGTGAAACTGTATACCTATCAGGTGTGCTGGCCCTCTTTACCTTCTCCTAGTTCTTTTAGAGTTAGTTTCTTATGAGTTACAAGTGCAAGCTCTGATTTCTCATTAAGAAAAGCCCTTGCATCTTTTGCTGATAAACACTCATGTTCAAGCTCTTAAAAGGGAACTTAACCCTTGTGAGGAACTGAATATGAACTTTGGAGGGACAAAGGAACTGTTATATATAGAATTGTTAATTATGATTCAAGAGACCTATATATGCTGACATCAACAACAAAGCTCGTTACGAAAATGTTATCATACAATGAAGACTGTTTTTCTTATACGTATATCTGTTTTTGGACGGGGCTTCTTATTTGCTAACATTTTCTTGTACAGATATGTCGAGCACTTGCATACATACATAACTGCATTGGTATATGCCACCGAGATATCAAGCCTCAAAATCTACTAGTGAGTTGGTAACATTATCTGAAGCTTTATTTTGACGATGTAACCACTTATATTTGCAACATGGTCGCAGAAACATATTTCGATTATGGCGTGGTTTTTCATTCTTTTCACCCTTACGTACTCGTGCTGAATGTATACAATTATTGCTGTCAATTGTTAATCTGTACATCTTTAAAGACTTTATAAAATGATTATGAGGTGTGCCACCTTTTGAGTCAATTTCCTTTTCAGGTGAATCCTCACACCCATCAACTCAAGATATGTGACTTTGGAAGTGCTAAAGTATTGGTAAGTTTTTGTTTCTTCATGTCTTGATTGTTATCTATTTCTTCACAAGGTATCTCTGAGCTTCTGTTACATTTAATCAGGTGAAAGGAGAGCCTAATGTGTCTTACATATGTTCAAGATACTATCGTGCACCTGAACTTATATTTGGTGCCACTGAGTACACCACTGCTATAGATATATGGTCAACAGGCTGTGTAATGGCTGAGTTACTGCTTGGACAGGTTGATCAGAATCCGCTTCTTGTCATCCACTCTTAAATTTATATTTGCTAACCTAGTTTTGCTGCAGCCATTATTTCCAGGGGAAAGTGGAGTGGACCAACTAGTTGAGATCATTAAGGTATACATTATGGCACTTTAACATCAGCCGTAATATTTGTAAGGGATAATGGATAAGTATGCATGTCCATGTCTAGTCTTGTTCGAGCATCATTTCCTATCCATTTATAATGGGTCCCTACCTTTTAGTCACCTATATTCTTCAATGAACCTATGTGAAATGTTTATCATGCAGGTACTGGGGACACCTACCAGAGAGGAGATTAAGTGCATGAATCCAAATTACACTGAATTCAAATTTCCGCAAATCAAACCCCATCCTTGGCACAAGGTATTTTAATTCCTCTCTTTCCATACATTTTAGTACTGCTACTGGGGGACATCATGATATTTGATTGCATATTTGTAGCTGGACCATACATTAAAGAAAAGATCTCCATGACCATTTCTGTTTATCAACTATTAACCAGGTTTTCCAAAAAAGATTACCCCCAGAAGCAGTCGACTTGGTCTGTAGGTTTTTCCAATACTCTCCAAATCTGCGATGCACAGCTGTAAGTACCTGCCTAATGTGCGCTACTTTTCCATTTTATTTCAGTGTCTTTGCATTGACGAATATCCACTGTAATTTGCAGTTGGAAGCTTGTATCCATCCTTTCTTTGATGAATTAAGGGACCCAAATACTCGTCTCCCAAATGGTCGCCCCCTGCCACCTTTGTTTAATTTCAAACCTCAAGGTCAGTTTTAGTTCGGGTGCTTCTCTTTGCCGTCTTCATTATGACTAGTTATATGAAACCTTTGACATCGGGCCACTGTTTACATCTCCAGAGCTCTCATCTATACCACCGGAAGTCATCCCTCGACTTATCCCAGATCATGCTCGCAAACAGAACTTATTCATGGCCTTAAACTCCTAGCTCTTCAGTATCTACTCTCTCCGCCATATCTGTCAAAATCTCATCACCACCAGTTTACACGACCGCTTTAGACAGGCCAGCAATCTCTTCACAAAGTCAAATCAGAGTGTTTTCGTCCACACTAATTTCTCTGTTTGTATAGACACTGCCACAGACATTTTCCTCTTGTTATATACTAAGCTACTCTGTTGGATTGCCTGCAAGCAACCATTCTGCACTATGCATTGCTAAAACCACGCTGTTCCATGTCCTTTTTTTAACCACTTAAAACCGGCTACGTGTAACTATCGAAAATCCACCACACAAAGTATACCAATGAACAGGAGTACGACCGAAAGAGCTCAGGATTGAATGAATGACATTTGGAGCGGAAAATTAGCGACAGATTGGGCCGTCTAAAAATTTTAAAATATAAAAGGGTTTAACGGTATAGTTTTTTTAGTTAGGCCGAGTAGAATATTACTATGTCGTAATTAGATTAGACTTTTTTCTTTTCTTTTTTTTATAGAGGGAATAGGACCAGACTTTAATTCGGTCTTGGTTTTTTTTTTTTGGATCAAATTCGGTCGTAGTTTTTTTTAATTTTTTTTTATAAGGAGTTAATGTTAGAATTAATATCTGTTAACAGAGATTTGAATCCGGGAGTATATTGTCACCGAAAGAGTGACCAATCACTAGTGTCACTCACTTCGTCCACATTCGGTCGTAATTAAGTCAAGACGGAAGAGGACTTTGAAATTATAACGTAAATTTATAATGTAGATCGTAAAGGCTTCATTTGAGCCCTACTGCTCAATAGTGACCGTACCAACCAGTAAACAGAGTCAAATAAAGCTCTTCTCAACTGTTTCCCCGCTTCTACTCTCTCTCTCTGTCTCCCAAGCTCTCCGTTATCGTGGTCCTTCGCTCCGATGGCTTCCTACATGTCGCAAATCCACACGCTCTACGCACCATGCCACCCGCTTCATCCACCAATTCCAAAACCTCATTCTTCGGCGCCAGGATTGGAGCCAGCTCGGCTCGAGTCTCGTTCGTGACACTTCGCAAGAGCTCCACCAGCAAGTCGTTCAAGAGAGTAGGACCGTTGCGCGTCGTGAGCGAGAAGGCCGTCGGTATAGATCTAGGAACGACTAACTCCGCCGTCGCGGCTATGGAAGGAGGCAAGCCGACGATCGTCGCCAACGCCGAAGGGCAGAGGACCACGCCGTCTGTGGTTGCGTATACGAAGAACGGTGATAGGTTGGTTGGGCAGATTGCGAAGAGGCAGGCGGTGCGGTGAATCCCGAGAGCACATTTTTTTTCTGTGAAGAGGTTTATTGGGAGGAAAATGTCGGAGGTGGATGAGGAGTCCAAGCAGGTTTCGTATATGGTTGTGAGAGATGATAATTGGAATGTGAAGCTGGATTGTCCTGCGATCGGTAAACAATTTGCAGCTGAGGAGATTTCAGCTCAGGTATTGCTGCTGCGTATGTTCACTCCAATTTCAATTCTTTCAAGGAATTATAAAAACTGTTTTTGAATTGATGATTGATGTTTTGGATGCAGGTGTTGCGCAAGCTGGTTGATGATGCTTCCAAGTTTTTGAATGACAAAGTTACTAAGGCTGTTGTTACTGTGCCTGCTTACTTCAATGACCCTCAAAGGACAGCTACCAAAGATGCTGGGAGAATTGCAGGACTGGATGTGCTTAGAATTATTAATGAGCCGACTGCTGCTTCTTTGGCATATGGGTTTGAGAAGAAGAACAATGAGACCATTCTAGTGTTTGACCTTGGTGGTGGTACATTTGATGTATCAGGTATACTTGGGTGTATTCTTTATGCATGTTTTTCGTGTATTAAATGCAACTGTTAGGTATGGAACTATTAGCTTAGATCATTTGGGTATCTTTGGTAGGTTAGGATTAGTTGACCCTTGATCCCATTTGATATTTTGACTGGAAAATAAAGGAAATATTTGAAGGGAAAGGAAATGTAGATATTATTGCAAAAGTTGGATTGAAGTTTCAGGGTGATTAGAAAATGATATAAAGTATACATACATAACATACTGTGATTGGTAATTTGAGGCAGAACATCTCTTTGTAGTCTATGTTCCATCTGCTCTTGATTTATCTTACAGTAAGTTGGTCTTACAGTGTGATCAGGTATCCATCTCTTTGACTGGGCACTTGCTTCAGGACATGTTAATATATTTTATATGCAGTTCTGGAGGTTGGTGAGGGTGTGTTTGAGGTGCTGTCTACTTCAGGAGATACTCATTTGGGTGGTGATGATTTTGACAAGGTTTGAATCCCTTTTTTTTTGTTGAAGACTATCTGATCTAATTGGGTGTAATGTAACTAACTCATTTCATACTTGTTCATGTAGAGAATTGTTGATTGGCTTGCTAATGATTTCAAGAGAAATGAAGGCATTGACCTTTTAAAAGATAAGCAGGCTCTTCAGCGATTGACTGAGACAGCCGAGAAAGCTAAAATGGAGCTGTCATCGCTAACTCAAACCAATATTAGGTATTTGATTCATTTTACCATGTCGTCTTTGCTACCAATGTGCTCACCGTATTGTAGTGACTTTAACTCATGAAGTAATGCAATCGTTGCAGCTTGCCTTTCATTACAGCCACTGCTGATGGTCCTAAACACATTGAAACAACCATAACAAGGGCCAAGTTTGAAGAGTTGTGCTCGGACTTGCTCGACAGGTAAATCTTATCTGTCTGTCTCTCAATCAACATTTTACTTCTGTCCACCTGCTGTAGATGGTTTGATGTTTTATGAAGTATCTATTTCATTACCCCTTTATTAGTACTTTTGAGGCCTGATCTACTTTTTGTTGATTATAATAAAAAAGAATCTTGTGATCACAGGCTTAGAACACCAGTTGGGAATTCACTAAGGGATGCAAAACTCTTATTTAAGGATCTGGATGAAGTGATCCTTGTTGGAGGGTCGACACGTATTCCTGCTGTGCAGGAGTTGGTAAAAAAGATTACTGGGAAAGACCCAAATGTCACTGTCAACCCAGATGAAGTTGTTGCTCTTGGAGCTGCTGTGCAAGTAAGTTCATTTATGCAACCTTACTCTTTGTTATAAGTTGGCGGCATGGTCAACTGCACAGCTCATGGAGGTTCATGCTCTAATGAAAGTCGTTTTGAAACGTTGCAGGCTGGTGTATTGTCTGGAGAGGTCATTAATATAGTGCTATTGGACGTAACTCCTCTATCCTTGGGTTTGGTGACTTTGGGCGGAGTTATGACAAAAATCATTCCAAGGAACACCACTCTGCCCACCACCAAATCGGAGGTGTTCTCAACAGCTGCTGATGGCCAGACAAGCGTTGAAATCAATGTTCTTCAAGGTGAGAGAGAGTTTGTTAGGGACAATAAACCTATTGGAAGCTTCCGTCTTGATGGCATCCCACCAGCTCCTCGTGGAGTTCCAAAAATCGAAGTGAAGTTTGACATTGATGCCAATGGTATTCTTTCTGTCACCTCTGTGGACAAGGGCACTGGCAAGAAACAAGACATCACCATCACTGGTGCAAAGCACATTGCCAAGCGATGAGGTACAATCCATGCAACAAAAGAGCAAAATGCGTACTGTATTTTTGGCACACCTGTAATCATGAATCTACGCATGATCAAACTGCAGGTAGAAAAGATGGTGAAGGAAGCTGAGAAGTTTGCAAAGGAAGACAAAGAAAAGAGAGACGCAATAGACACAAAGAACGAAGCTGACTCCGTAGTCTACCAAACCGAAAAACAACTCAAGGAGCTGGGAGATAAGGTTCCAGCAGAAGTAAAAGAGAAGGTGGAAGTGAAGCTAGGAGAGCTAAAAGAAGCCATCTCAGGAGGCTCCACTCAAACAATCAAAGATGCCATGACTGCCCTAAACCAAGAAGTAATGCAACTCGGCCAGTCCCTCTACAACCAACCCGGAGCTGGAGCTGCCCCAGGCGGGCCAGATGCTTCTGGTCCATCCGAGTCCTCCTCAACCAAGCCCCCACCATCAGACGGAGACGTCATTGACGCAGACTTCACTGACAGCAAATGAAGATTGTCCATCACAAGGTCTGGAACCTCAGCAAGCTTTTTGACTCCAGGGTGTGTTACTAGAGAGTAGATATGAAGAAATGAAGCAGGTGTTATTCATGTTTGTCATAAGAGTAGGCTTTTAGATGGTCAAAATTTGACTCACCTTTGTCAAATTCTTTAAGCTATCATTCGTCAACTCTTCCGTCATTTTCCACTCAGTTTCTTATCACAGTCAACCTCTCTTCTCCTCCGTCCATTCTCTCTCTAGATCCAAATTCTAGGGTTTTAAACTCACACTACCTGCATCGCCAATTTACCTCTTGCGGATTGTTTAAGAGGCGGCTGATGGCGCTGAAGCTTCCGGCACGGGAAGCAGCGGAGGTGGCCATACGCTCGATCGGGAGGGGCTACGACATATCAGAGGATTTGAGGCTCAAGTACTGTAAAGGAGGAGCAGTCGGCGATCCCAATTCTCGCTTGATTGAAATTGACGACGCTTCCGGCCTTGACGACATTGTATTACCTGGTGGAATTTCCGTCCCGAATGTCTCCGGATCCATCAAGTGTGATAAAGGCGACCTCACCAGGTTTCGTTCTGACGTCCTCCCTTTCCAGCAGGTCCGTCTCTCATTTTCCCATCTTCTTGAGATTCAGTCAGTAGCTATTAGCTAGTGCTTGTGAGTTGTTTAGTGAATGTATTTTTTGCTGTTTTGGTTGAGAGGCAGATGACGGAGCAATTTAACCAAGAACTGTCTTTGACGGGGAAGATACCTTCCGGCTTGTTCAATTCGATGTTTGAGTTTTCGGGAAGCTGGCAGACAGATGCAGCTAATACTCAGAACCTTGCTTTTGATGGGGTCTTCATCACATTGTACACTGTGGCGCTGGATAAGTCTCATATTGTTTTGAGGGATCATGTTAGAAAAGATGTCCCTGCGTCTTGGGACCCTGCTGCATTGGCAAGGTGAATATTATTTTATGCTATTCTTATCCTTATGTGTATGGAGTTGCACCGCAATTACATTTAGTATGACTAGGGAAATTTATGATTTTGATGCATACAACTTATGTAAGATTCATTCCCTCCGGCTTGTATCTCATTACTGATTTATCCTTTATCTTTTTACTTGAGCATTTTGGTTCTAGTAGATAATAGGGGTCGGGGTTTGGACTGATTCCGATAAGCTCATATAGACTCGCACGATAAATGTTTGCCGCTTTAATTTCAATTGTGTTAGTACCACTTCTTTTTTATTTATTCATGGTAAACTAGTTTGTTATAATTTCCATTATGTTTCTTTAGTTGAGTTTCGTGTTGTTAAGCTTGCACTTCTGTAACTAGTTACTGAAGCAATATGTATTTTTGATAGGTTTATTGAGATGTATGGTACACACATTATAGTTGGTCTGAAGATGGGTGGAAAGGATGTAATTTATCTGAAGCAGCAACATTCATCCACTCTCAAATCGGTTGAATTGCAGCAAAGGTTAAAAGATATGGCCGACAAGAGATTTGCGGACAATGTTGGACAATATACTATGGAATCTGAACAGGCAGGTCAGGATAATAAGGTTTGTGATGATTCTATATGGTTGCTAATTGGTCTTGGTTCCAATTACATGCACATTCTTTACAATTTCACTGAGGGTTCAGAAACAATAGTGTTGGTGACAGATTCCTACTAGTGATTGTTTTTATGTTTCAAAACAACGTATTTCTGCTCTAACAGGTCCTAAATCACATGCGTTACCAGTTTATTTATTTTTATTGAGGAGTTTTTGTTATTTCTTATGCACTTGCACACCATATGTACGGAAGAGTGTTAACCAATGCCATTGTTCTACTGAATGAAGTGAGAGCATGGGTTTTGATGTAATATGATTCATTATCCTTGTTCACATGTGATTAAATCCCTTTTAGTATGCTCCAAGACATTTAAATTTTACAGTATGCATATGAAGCATGCCAGTCTTATAATCTAATCTTGTCATCTTCAGTCTGAAATCAGGATGCAACGGATAAGGTTTGCTGATATGAGCCCTTCGAGTTCATATTCACACAAGGAGGTGATTCACCTTACTCAACCGTAGCAATTTCTTGGAAGTTTTTCATAGTTATCATAATGTGATCAAGTGAACTGCAGGACATCGTGCGAATACACAAGAGGAGAGGTGGACATGACAGTAAAAATCTACCTCACAATGCTTGGCTACATACAGTTCAGGATCTGCCAGATGTAATCTCAATGTCATTCATCCCAATTACGTCTCTAATGAATGGAGTTCCAGGAAGTGGATTCCTTAGCCATGCTATAAACTTATATCTACGCTGTAAGTGATTGACTGCATTCTCAAGCTAGCTGTACATTATCTCCTATATTTCATGAATTTATCACAATTCAAGCTAATAGCTCTGAGTGTTTGAGACCTTGTCGATGGAATCTTCATCAGTGTCCTGTTAATTTTGGTAATCATCAATGTAAGCAAACTTTTTATATTCTCTGTTTGCAGATAAACCACCTATTAACGAGCTCCATCAGTTTCTAGAATTTCAACTGCCGAGACAGTGGGCACCTGTTTTCAGTGACCTGCCACTTGGTCCGCAACGGAGACAGTATGCCACGTCAAGTTTGCAATTTAGTTTTCTGGGACCCAAGCTTCTTGTGAACATCTCTCCGGTAATATATTTTTTTCTCTATTCGTGCAAGTTATTTTTCTTGGATGCATGTCCTGTCTTTAGCATCTATCAGCGATCCATGATCTAGTCATCCGTTGAATTAAAGTTACATTAGCAGAAACTTACCATGATGTGTGTTAATGAGGAGAACCTTTTTTGAACATTAATTTGAACTCATTTCAGGTAGTGATTGTGTATTTAGTAAGCAAAATCTTAAAAATGAATTTCAATATTGACAGGTTGATGTGGGTAAAAGGCCAGTGACAGGCCTCCGTCTGTATTTAGAAGGCAGAAAAAGCAACTGCTTGGCAATCCATCTGCAGCACCTTTCCTCTCTTCCAAAAATATTCCAACTCGTGGATGATCCAAATGGAAACTACCGTCAGGACTCAGATGAACGTAAATATTATGAGAAAGTGCAATGGAAAAACTTTTCCCATGTGTGCACTGCACCTGTAGAGTCGGATGAGGATCTTTCTATAGTCACTGGAGCTCAGTTACAAGTAGGCAATTACGGAATGAAACGAGTTCTCTTCCTGCGTCTTCGCTTCTCCACAGTTGTCGGAGCCACACTGGTAAAACAGCCAGAATGGGATGGATCCCCAGGGTTGACTCATAAGTCCGGCCTCATATCCACATTAATCAGCCATCACTTCACTTCCACAGCTCTTATAAAGCCGCCCCCTCGACCTGCCGATGTCATTATAAACTCAGCTGTTTATCCTGGTGGCCCTCCAGTACCATCGCAAGCACCCAAACTTCTGAAATTTGTCGACACAAGCGAGATGACAAGAGGTCCACAAAAAACTCCGGGATACTGGGTTGTTTCAGGAGCAAGACTTGTAGTCGACAAGGGTAAGATCTCCCTCAGAGTAAAGTATTCCTTATTGCCTATAATGGTTCCAGATGAGGAAGACTATGATGAGCTATAAAATACATGGGATTCAACTTCTACCAGTCATCAAGCTGAAAACAGCATGTGACACACACAAAAAAAAGAGTCAGTAAGCCACTCAGTTCCACTTCTGCTTTTTTGTTGTATTGTATATATCGTCATTCCCAGTGTAGCTTAAATTTCTGTTATTTCAAAGTCTGTATATTTCATTATCAAACGACGCCGTGTTATGTATCAGATTTTCTCTGCGACAAAAATTTCAAATTATTAATTCAATGGGAAAAAGTCAAAAGGAATTTTGGATGAATTAATTAATAAAAATAAAATACGAATGTTAGAGTTTGTTAATCCGCCAGTTGATGATATCTCCCTCAATCTCACACATCCCCAAATAAAGGCAAAGTGGAAGAATCGAAAGCAAGACGAAGATCAAACCCAGAGTGCTGCTCAGGCAACTAACCATAGAATCGATCGTGCTGTGAACAGAAACCTAAAAGCGGACAGATCTTCAAATTACAGTCCATTTCAAGTCACCCCTGGTTCAATCCGGCGCAATTTGGATCTGTGCTCTTCGTGGGCATGCCGCTGCGTTTATTGATGACTGTGTGTTGAGTGAAAAGCCGAAAGAAAAGGGTTTTGTCATTTTTGTGTGTTAGGGTTTGAGAGGCGTGATGTCGACCCAGAGCTGGAAAGAATCGTATAGGGGAATGTCGTCAGATAACATCAAGGGATTGGTGCTGGCTCTGTCGTCTAGTATTTTTATTGGGGCTAGCTTCATTGTCAAGAAGAAGGGTTTGAAGAAGGCTGGTGCTTCTGGAATTAGAGCAGGTATGTTTAGATATGTGATTTGAGCTTGATTGTTCTGCAAATCTGTTGTGTAATAGTGCCATTCTTTTGGATCATAATTTGTTGGATCTTTTGAAGTTGTTGATCCGTTGTGCATTCATATTGAAACTTGGTGGGGTAAAGCTCCGATTCTAAAGATTTGTGTCTCTGATGATCTTTGTATGATCATCGTGCTTGGCAGTTGGCACTACTATTTGAGTTAATGCTAAGGCGAAAAAAGGAAAACCAAAATTGAATAATTCACTTGGCAGTTTACTTGGTTTTGATTCTAAACTTTTGAACATCGGTTCTCGTTTGGAGGATGTTAATGTACTTATCTTTTAAGGACTGAATAGTTCTTTTGTTTGTAAATTGATGTCATTTTTTAATACGTAACTAGTTGTGTTTGGAAATCATCAGCAAGATTAAATTTGTTTTCACCATCTTTTCTTATTCAGGATAATATTATAACGTGTAATACACATTACACTTTCAAGTTCTGCGTGTCTATGAATCGAAAATGTTTTTCTTTATTTCACAGGATCTGGAGGCTATTCTTACTTATATGAGCCGCTTTGGTGGGTAGGCATGATAACGAGTAAGTTCCATGTGCTCGTTTCACTTTCAATGTTCAGTCACTTGAAGAAAAGTTTCTCATAGGAAAATAGCTCTGAGTAATCTTTTTGATGCTCCTTTTACTTGATTTGTCATTTATTCTTCTGTGATGACCTCTCCACGCTGCAGTGATTGTTGGCGAAATAGCTAATTTTGCAGCCTACGCATTTGCTCCGGCTATTCTGGTCACCCCTCTTGGCGCCCTCAGCATTATCATCAGGCATGAACTAATTTCAACAATAATTTCCCTGGTGTAACTTTTGTCTTCTGCTTCGTGTTAATCAAACATATTCCTTTCAGTGCTGTACTTGCACATATAATTTTGCGGGAGAGGCTACATATATTTGGGATACTGGGTTGCATTTTGTGTGTTGTGGGGTCTACCACAATTGTCTTGCATGCCCCTCAAGAACGAGAAATTGAGTCTGTGAAAGAAGTATGGGATCTCGCCACTGAACCAGGTGACTGCTGCATTAAATATGTTATTGTAATTCTCTTTTTACTATGGTAATGGCTCTGAACAGCTAATCTACAACACTTAATGAGTTGATGGCTTGTCATTGCAGCGTTTCTTTTTTATGCTGCTTTGGTGCTGACAGCTGTGTTCATAATTATTATACACTTCATCCCTCAGTATGGTCAGACACATATTATGGCCTATATTGGAGTTTGCTCACTTGTAGGGTCATTGTCGGTATGTTTTGGATTTCTGCCTCTCTGTCTGGCGTTTAGCTGTGTATGTTCATATTCTCCTTTTATGCTCTCTCATTCAAGTATTCTAGTTCTGATTAGTTGTCCGAACAGGTTATGAGTGTCAAAGCACTTGGAATTGCGATTAAACTTACTCTATCAGGCATGAACCAGCTGATCTATCCCCAAACCTGGGCCTTCACAGTCATTGTAGGTGCTTGTGTGATTACCCAAATGAATTATTTAAACAAGGTACATTTTTCCTTCTCAATATATTTTCTGATTTAGAAACAGCGAATTTTTAGCATCCTTTTTTTTTATCGCTGGTTGTATTTTTGAAATAATTGTCGTCATTACATTTTTTTCCTCACTGGGTGATAAAAAGTGCCTTAGCCAGTTAGTCATTGCCGTTCCATGTTTGTTAATTCTTTTAAAAAGAATTAAGCATAGAATAAATAGATACATTGAAATGACACGATAGAATTTTGTAATATAGTGCTCTACTTTACCGTAAAGTTGAGTCACATTTTTTCAAGAATTGCAAGAAATGCGTTTTTTCTAATTACACATGTATCTCGGGCTCTCATCGTTTTTATTTTCTTAAATATCTGATTGAATAATAACACGATATGCTGTTTTAAAGAAATCATCGGTGATGGTTGAATATATACATTTTGTTTTGCAGGCACTTGATACATTTAACACAGCTGTCGTATCTCCTATATATTATGTGATGTTTACATCACTGACTATTGTGGCCAGTGTTATCATGTTTAAGGTATTTATCAGTTACTCCTGGTTCATTATTTTTCATTTTCATTTTCATTTTCATTATCATTATCAATAACTATGCTAGACTTAAAGACGGGGGCAATATCTATTTTGAAAAGATGATCCATAGAGGAGGAAGTATTCTTTGATCCATACACGTGGGTGTTTGTACACTTGCTCTTTTTATAGCTATTTGATATCAAGTTTATGATTTTTATGACTAGGATTGGGATAGGCAGAATCCAACCCAAGTTGTCACGGAAATTTGTGGGTTTATGACAATCTTCGCTGGAACTTTTCTTCTGCACAAAACAAAAGATTTGTCTGACGGTATGTCTTTACACAGTTACCCTAATTCACCCATGCCTAGCTTTTTCCACTTTTTATGACTCTTTGTTTATGCAAATGAGTATCATACTATCATCTAGTGTACATTAGGTTTGAAACTTGATACACTCTCCTTAAGGCATCCATATGTTGGTAGATTATGCTATATATTTTTTTTCTCCAACCCGTTTTAAAATGAGATACATACAATACTTTAACCCGAGTACCCTCTTGTGAGTTAAAATTAGTGAAAACGCAGTCAGGTTTAGTTCTTTGGAGCTTCTGCCTATTTATTCTTACTTCCAGCAGAAAAGGTTGAGCTGCCGATTAACTAAAAGTCCAACATCTACAGGTTTGACAGGCTCCCTTCCTAACAGGCAATCAAAACATGGAGATGAAGAAGATGGATATGGGTCAGAGGGCATTCCCCTGAGACGGCAAGAATCAATGAGATAACATGACAGGCTATAGTTTGAATATTCGAACAGAGCGCATTCGTGACAAGCCCACGTAAATCTTGTTTGCCCAACTGAGATATTCCGGCACTCATTCCTGTTTTTGGATATGCTGGTCGAGAATGAGCTGTGTATTCTCCCAATTGTTACCAGTTGCATAGCAAAACAGTCATTCTTTCTTCATACTGTTCAAGAATGTACAAATACAACTTGGTAATTGATAGTAAGTTGTAGCGTGGTCAATAGCTTCTGCAAGATAAATTCTTCATTACAATCATTATGCGTACACTTTTCAAGCATTGCTCTACTTAATCAAACCATCATCATCAATATGAGCTTAAACATGGCAACCTTATCTAATAAAAATGTCCTGAAAATAGCTTATTAAGCATACACATGAAAATAGCTTTAGGTTATAATAGCTGATGCTAAATTACAACATTTCGAAATAAGTAGAGCTATCCCTTAAAGATCGCTGCGCCCGGGCAGGATTCATGATTACTACCCAAAGTAATAATATTAAATATTACTGTTATTTATTAGTCTAAATGACCAAGAACTCAAACCCATTCCACAAAACCACGTACAGGTCAGAGAAGCAGGGCCTGGTGCTAAACATTGATGATCAGAGAAGCAGCGAAGTGATACACCTGTTATGGTTGTAAATTCTCAAAACGTATGGCGGCATAGTCAATGCATGATTAACTTGGCATCCTTTTCCCCTGATTACATGTCACTCATGCAAGAGGTTTATCACAGAACAGCTTTGCTTGGATTGGCCTCTTTATTCAATGAGAGATTGGCAAACTGGGAATCAAGGTCTCTACTATTGTTGCGCCGATGGCTGGAAGGTCTTTGCTGCGGTTGCTGATGTAGATATGACTGCTGCTGATGCATATTACGCAACCTTCCAATTTCTCTCTCAAGTACCTCTTGTTCCACTAAGAATTAGAGTAAAACATCACCACGTCAAATTTTAGGCAGGACAATGCTCATAATTAGATCAAGATGTTAGCATGTTTGTGTATTCAAGTATTTCAATACATTTAAAAAAAGATATTTTTTACCCCATGGAGGGAAGCAGATGCTACGAAAGCAGACAAAGGACTTGCCAAATTCAATTTATCATTAGCAAGCAGGATACTGCCTCCAAACATGCATCAAAATCACTACTTTGTTCATCATGTAGATATCAAGCTGTTTCAATGTCCATATCAAAGCGTTTACATATGTAGCTAGATATTATTTTCTCCATTGGCAGGCCACGTCTAAAATGTGTGATCTTAAATGTCTTTTGTCAAAGGAAATGAATATTGGGTAAAATCTAGAATTGCATTTTTGCTATGTAAGCTTAAATGTTAAGTAACTTACTATGCTTAATGAGATGCT
Organism: Rhodiola chrysanthemifolia; assembly: GCA_033675395.1. Taxonomy (NCBI): domain Eukaryota; kingdom Viridiplantae; phylum Streptophyta; class Magnoliopsida; order Saxifragales; family Crassulaceae; genus Rhodiola; species Rhodiola chrysanthemifolia. The sequence continues at coordinate 26,768,867 of CM066205.1, forward strand.
CCTGAACCAAGCTGTCTAGCCGTTGTTTCAAAGCCTTGTTTTCCATGCTCAATATAAGGTTCTGCTGATTTGTGAACTCGAGCTCAGCCGAGACTTCAGAACCTTCAGCCTGCGGTGACAAAACGTATTCAAAAATACGACCATAATCGAACAATTTTCTTAGGATCATTAATGAATCCCATGTTTATTTGACAACTTGCCTGCAGAGCTTGTACATTTCTTTCCAGTTCAGCAATGTATTGAAGTTTACGGACTCGTGATCTTTGAGCGAACTGTCTGCAATAAAGAGATCAACGCCTTTAATCCAAATTCATCACCTGCTATTTTCATACACAACAAAGGGTGCTGCAGATTCAACCATAGTGTATCAATGGCACTATCTAACAATATTTTGTAAATCACCAAAACTGTTCAGTTTGAGATGAATATCTCGCTTACAGTATTTTCCAGGAAAGTAATGGAAGAAAGTGAAGGAGCGGAGCATTAAATATACACCAGAAAACTTACTGCTTAGCACGCTTTGCATCCATCTCAGATGCATTGGGCTGAGGGCTGTATGAGTCCCTACAATCACCGGGTTTTTGGTCATTTATGCCAGACTCTCGCGCATCATGCTTTCCGTTGATCGTGGTTTTTGGCACATTTGTGTCCCTAGCTGATACTCCATGATTTTCAGAAAGAGGTTTATCACCTGGAGAGCTGTGAAATGGTTGAGCCAAAGAATTAAGACTTGAAGCCCATGCATGGTTTCTCTGTCGTCCAGATAGATTATTCTCTCCATGAAAGGAGGCATGTCCTGGATCTCTATACACATTCTGCTCTTGGGTTTCCCATGAAGATACGGACACTAAATTCTTGAACTTATAATCATCCCAGGCTGCAAAATTGTTGTTTGAAGCAACACCTGTTTCTAGATATGCAAACGAGTCACTTGATGAGCGACGATGACCACCTTTTCGGATAGGTGTTTCAGGTTCATCAAGGAGATCAGCAAGCCAAGAAGGTTGATCATCAATCACAACACTCTCAGATGAAGTACGTTGGTGGTGAGTACCATCTTTATGCATCTGAATGCTTCTAGACCCAGGTGCAGAACTATCAGGAAATGATGTAGGCACACTTGGAAACGGACTTTTTGGAGGAAGCAACGAGGTCTTTCCATTGTAGTTTAGATTCTTGAAGTTTGATGACCAATCAAAGTTTTCCATGAAGTAAGTCCGGCGGATCAGATTTTCAAAGATCTTACAAACAAAAACATAGCCAAATTAGCCAAAAGATTATGAAAGTGAATGCTACACTATCTATTCTCACACTTCCACCATGCAAATTAAACGATAATCATTTTGCAACTTAATATTACATTATCCTTGGTACACAGGTTCAAGTAGCTGTGTTACTTACCAAAATAACACCTTCCACATTCCTCTAACTAAAATCCAAGTTTACCAGACTATCCAGAACCAGTAAAGCCAAGTACACCTGTTATCAAATAAAAATAACACGAACAGATGTTGGAGAATGTGTGTTTAACGTTTTGAAGAAAATGGGGTGCGCCACATTTGAGACGGTTCGGTTTTGTTCAATTTGATTTCAATTTTGGTTTGAATCAAAAAAACGTCAACTCATAAGACTGAGTCAGTCTTCGGTCGACAGTTGATGAAATCATGGGCTTGTTGGGCAGTTGAACATGTCTGATATCATGGGCAGTTCATGAGTTCGTGGACAGTTGCTGATCGTGGGCTGTTACCACTTCTTCAGTTGGTTATCAACTCAGCAATATAAAAGGAAGTGAGTCCTTCCTCTGTCAATGAGATGCAAAACACACAGAAACATCCCTACACATATCTCGGTTTCTATTTTGCTTTTTCGATCAGTGGTGATAGTGAAAGGTTGAATAAGTTCGTACAGCAAGGCGACGGTGCTCAAGCGCTTGCTGTGATTCTTTCATCCTGGGAAGCTCATTGCCATCAGACCCAGCACCTACGGGAGGCAATACAGCTTTAAGGACAGCGTCCTCATTGACGTGACTGAATCTTCGGTTTGCTGTCCTCTGCTTTCTATGTTTTCTTTTTAAAAGATCTCGAAATGTTTATATTCTGTTTATCTTTGCATGATCAGTGATTGTATTTTCAGAGTTCTTCAAATTCACATCTATTTGTCATTGCTCTCGGTTGCCTGCTGCTGCATGTTCTGGTTTTATTTTCAGTAAAACTGCTTCAATTTATTGCTGCTGTTTTGTTTTCGGATCAATTAATTCAGATAGCTACTGCATGCATTTCTGTCAGATCTGGTTTATGTTATTTCCTGTTACTTGCTGCATGAATTTATTTATATGCTCAAATTAACTTGCTGTTAGTTGCTGTTTTATTTGTTAAAGCTGCATGAGTTCAATTTGCATGAGTTCGGTTTTTAATGCTTGCTGTTCTCAGTTTAATGCATGTGAAATGTTCTGGTGCTCAGATTCTTTTACCAATGCTCTCTGTTTCATTTGAATTATATTCAGATAGATAAAATTTCCAACAATCTTAAAGCTGTAGCTGTTTCTTAATCTGAATGTTAATTTCAGCGTACTAACTAATCTGTCTTTGCTGTAGCAATGTCTGAAAATATTCAATCTGTGAACATGGATGCCGTCCAGCAACCTCCGGAGTTCGTTGCCGAATCGACACATGCTGCCACTCCAACTGCACCAGCAGTGATGCCTACGGGCAGGAATGGACCTGCGGGTCCAGTTCCAAATAATGTTGTGGCACAACTGCCTGCTGCAGTTATGGCTGCTGAAAAGCCTGAGAAATTCAACGGATCGAATTTCAGTACGTGACAGCCAAAGATGCATTTCTATCTCTCCCAATTAGGGCTTGCCCGGTATCTGACCGAGGAGATGCCTAGGGTTGCTGAGAATGAGTCTGATACTCAAGTGCTCATGGCATACAATGCCTGGAAAGATGCTGAATATCTGTGTCGAAATTATGTGCTGAATAGTCTGAATGACGTACTGTACAAGGTGTACAAAACCAAAAGCTCAGCTAAGGAGCTTTGGGGGTTGCTTGATCGGAAGTACCGAGCAGAGAATGCTGGCTCCAAGAAGTACCTTGTGGGGCGCTTTCTCGAATTCCAGATGGTGGATTCGAAGTTTGTGAGCAGTCAAGTGCATGACTTGCAGCTGATAATGCATGAGTGCAACTCTGAAGGAATGAAGATCAATGAACCATTCCAAGTTGCTGCAGTCATTGAGAAGCTGCCTTCAGGGTGGAAGGACTTCAAGAATTACCTTAAGCACAAGCGAAAGGAAATGTCTATGGAAGACCTAGTGATTCGCCTCAAGAATAAAGAGGACAATCGACTCTCTGACAAGAGGATGAAGCTTCCTTCTGAGAGGGCCAATGTTGTGGAGCATGGTTGTAGCTCCAAGGGGAAGAAGCCCGTCAACAAACTTGGACCCAAAGTTGGGAATATTAAGAAGAAGGCGCAGCCGAAGTTTGCTGGCAAGTGCTTCAACTGTGACAAAGAGGGTCACAGAGCTGCTGACTACAGAAAGCCAAAGCAGAAGAAGGCGAATGTCGCCGAGGTGGAAGAAGAGCTTCTAGTAGCTGTGATTTCCCAGCTGAATCTGGCGGATTCCAACCCCAAGGAGTGGTGGCTGGATACTGGTGCTACGAACCACATTTGTTGTGACAAGAATGCCTTCTCAGAGCTGAAACTGGCTGATACTGGAGAGAAGGTTTACATGGGCAACTTGGCCACCTCAGAAGTCAAGGGATGAGGAAGTGTGATGTTAAAGATGACCTCAGGCAAAGAGCTGAAGCTGACAAATGTCTCTTATGTGCCTGATGTCAGGAAGAATTTAGTGTCTGGAACCTTACTTAATAGTCATGGTTTCAAGATGGTGTTTGAGTCTCAAAAGGTCGTGCTTTCTAAGAATGGCATGTATGTGGGACGTGGTTACGTGAAAGATGGAATGTGGAAGCTAAATGTAATTGCTATCAATTCTATCAATAAAAATTCTTCCGCTTACTTGCTTGAGTCATCTAATTTATGGCATGGTAGATTAGGTCATGTAAATTATGACTCGATAAGGAATCTAATGAAATTGGATTGTATACCAAAACTTCAAATTGATTCCGAACACAAGTGTGAAATTTGTGTTGAAGCAAAATTAACAAGAACATCCTTCCATAGTGTTGAAAGAGACACTGAACCCCTTGATCTAATACATAGTGATCTATGTGACTTGAAATTCATGCCAACAAGAGGTGGAAATAAATATTTTGTGACTTTCATAGATGACAGTTCAAAATATTGCTCAATATACTTGCTAAAGAGCAAGGATGAAGCAATAGAGAAATTTGTCATGTTTAAGTTGGAAGTGGAAAACCAACTAAATAAAAAGATTAAGAAGCTACGAAGTGATCGTGGTGGTGAATATGTAGAACCATTTGGGGCACTGTGTGCACAAACTGGAATCATACATGAGGTTACTCCACCTTACACACCTCAATCAAATGGTGTAGCTGAACGTAAGAATCGCACTATCAAAGAAATGATGAATGCGATGTTGCTTAGTTCAGGGTTACCCCAGTCAATGTGGGGGGAGGCCGTTTTGTCTGCTAACTATCTGCTGAATCGAATACCCCGAAAGAAGGAGGAATCTCCCTATGAATTATTTAAAGGGAGAAAACCGGCCTATAAACACTTGCGAGTGTGGGAATGCTTAGCCAAAGTAATGGCTCCCGGTCCTAAAAGAATGAAGATATGACCAAAGACAGTTGATTGTGTCTTTATAGGCTATGCGCAGAATAGTAATGCGTATAGGTTCATTGTGTATGAGTCGAAAAACCCTGATATACACAAGAACACAATTATAGAGTCGAAAACTGCTTCGTTCTTTGAACACGTATTTCCTTATAAAGAAATGCGATCGAGTTCCCCTTATGAGATAGGTGAAGATACTACTGAAATGTATCACCAACAAGAAGAAGTATCCGATGATGATACAAATGTGGGGGAACCAAGAAGAAGCAAAAGAGCAAGGGTTGAAAATTCGTATGGACCTGATTTTGTAACCTTTATGGTTGAGGCGGGACCTCCTACATATAATGAAGCTATAAGCTCTATTGATGGTCCTATATGGAAAGAAGCCATAAAAAGTGAACTAGACTCCATTATGCAAAATCATACTTGGGAGTTAGTTAACCTTCCTCAGGGATGTAAACCACTGGATTCCAAGTGGATTTTTACTAAGAAAATGAAAGTTGATGGTACTGTTGAAAAGTACAAAGCGAGACTTGTAATCAAAGGTTATAGACAAAAGGAAGGTCTAGACTACTTTGATACATTCTCACCTATGACAAGGATCTCATCTATAAGGATGATAATTGCCATCGCAGCATTGCGCAATTTAGAAATTCATCAAATTGATGTGAAGACTGCTTTCTTGAATGGAGACCTTGAGGAAGAGATATATATGGAACAACTTGAGGGTTGTAAAGCGCCAGGACAAGAGAGAAAGGTCTGTAAACTAGTTAAGTCTCTCTATGGTCTAAAACAGGCACCAAAACAGTGGCATGAGAAATTTGACAAAGTAATATTGTCAAATGGATTCAAAATCAACGAGTGTGACAAATGTGTATACATCAAAAACACTGAACACGGTTATGTGATTTTGTGCTTATATGTCGATGATATTCTCATTGTGGGAAACAATGAAGAAATGGTCAAATCCACTAAGTCCATGTTAAACTCAAGGTTTGATATAAAAGACTTAGGTCTGGCCGATGTAATTTTAGGGATTAAAATTACAAGGACGGCAGATGGATTTATCTTAAGTCAAGCACACTACGTTGATAAGATTTTAGACAAATTTGGGAAAGATAGTGTAGGAGTTTATAAAACTCCTATAGACATGAACCAACACCTGTCTAAAAACAAAGGGGAGAGCATCTCTCAAGTGGAATACTCGAGAGTAATAGGCAGTCTAATGTACTTAATGAATTGTACTAGACCTGATATTGCCTATAGTGTGAGTAGGCTTGCACGATATACGAGTAACCCAGGATCAGAACACTTGAAAGCCATCGTGAGAGTACTGAAGTATCTACGATGTACTCGAAACTACGGTCTACATTATACCAGATATCCCGAAGTCATTGAAGGATACACTGACGCAAGTTGGATATCTGATATACAAGACTCAAAAGCCACAAGTGGATATGTATTCACTTTGGGAGGTGCAGCCGTGTCATGGAAATCCTCGAAACAAACTCTAATAACCCGATCCACGATGGAAGCTGAGTTCGTGGCATTAGATAAATGCGGCGAAGAAGCAGAGTGGTTAAGAAATTTCGTAGAGGATATTCCTGGTTGGAAAAACCCTGTGCCACCAATATGTTTGTATTGTGATAATCAATCAACAATTGGTAGAGCACATAATGTCATGTATAATGGTAAGTCTAGACACATACGTCGAAGACACAATACCATAAGACAACTTCTCTCATCAGGAGTCATAAGCATTGACTACGTGAGGTCCAAAGAAAATATATCGGATCCGTTAACCAAAGGGTTAAATAAGGACCAAGTAGAGAAGACGACTAAAGGAATGAGACTGAAGCCTTTTGATTGCTAAAATCAAAACATAGGCTTAAGCCCTTGGGCATTAAAAGTCAAGGCAAAGGAAAACCCTACCATGATGACTGGAGATCCCAAGAACTTGGTTCAAAGGGACAACCGACCTGCTAAGACTGGGTGAGGTCACTGTGGGGGCAACCCCCCATCCTATTCCTTGATAAAACAGTGACTCCCGCACGAGGCTAAGCTCGAAGCTTTTAATGATTCTAGTAATTTGAATAGTGAGATTCAAATGGGTAATGCGGGATTACTTTGAGAAAGAATCACCTATGTGAGAGAGAAGTGGGGTCGCTTCAAAGGAGAATTCAAAGGGCTTAATTCTTTAGAAACTCTTGCAGAACCAGGAAAGGGGTGTCATGACCAAAATGAGCCCACCAGTAAGAACTGAATAAGATCAGGATAATATCTGTGGGAACATGATTTTGTTTACAGTAAAAGACGAACAGTTCAAGGACATCACGTCTACTGAATAGTCAGTAAAGAGATCTTGTTATCCCAAGGGAAGGTTCAAGGGGGTAACCTACCTATCCTGTGCAGATATTATCCGTAGAAGCTATCACCACATCAAGACGAGTTTGATTATCGAGGATTATTGTTTTATTTGATTTCTCACTCGATTTTCTTCATGTGGGGGATTGTTGGAGAATGTGTGTTTAACGTTTTGAAGAAAATGGGGTGCGCCACATTTGAGACGGTTCGGTTTTGTTCAATTTGATTTCAATTTTGGTTTGAATCAAAAAAACGTCAACTCATAAGACTGAGTCAGTCTTCGGTCGACAGTTGATGAAATCATGGGCTTGTTGGGCAGTTGAACATGTCTGATATCATGGGCAGTTCATGAGTTCGTGGACAGTTGCTGATCGTGGGCTGTTACCACTTCTTCAGTTGGTTATCAACTCAGCAATATAAAAGGAAGTGAGTCCTTCCTCTGTCAATGAGATGCAAAACACACAGAAACATCCCTACACATATCTCGGTTTCTATTTTGCTTTTTCGATCAGTGGTGATAGTGAAAGGTTGAATAAGTTCGTACAGCAAGGCGACGGTGCTCAAGCGCTTGCTGTGATTCTTTCATCCTGGGAAGCTCATTGCCATCAGACCCAGCACCTACGGGAGGCAATACAGCTTTAAGGACAGCGTCCTCATTGACGTGACTGAATCTTCGGTTTGCTGTCCTCTGCTTTCTATGTTTTCTTTTTAAAAGATCTCGAAATGTTTATATTCTGTTTATCTTTGCATGATCAGTGATTGTATTTTCAGAGTTCTTCAAATTCACATCTATTTGTCATTGCTCTCGGTTGCCTGCTGCTGCATGTTCTGGTTTTATTTTCAGTAAAACTGCTTCAATTTATTGCTGCTGTTTTGTTTTCGGATCAATTAATTCAGATAGCTACTGCATGCATTTCTGTCAGATCTGGTTTATGTTATTTCCTGTTACTTGCTGCATGAATTTATTTATATGCTCAAATTAACTTGCTGTTAGTTGCTGTTTTATTTGTTAAAGCTGCATGAGTTCAATTTGCATGAGTTCGGTTTTTAATGCTTGCTGTTCTCAGTTTAATGCATGTGAAATGTTCTGGTGCTCAGATTCTTTTACCAATGATCTCTGTTTCATTTGAATTGTAATTATATTCAGATAGATAAAATTTCCAACAACAGATACTCAAACCATAATCCAATACACACTACGGTCTACGACTCGAACACAAAAGTGAAAACTGCCAAATCTTTAATCTATTAAATGAAACAACCAACAATCTATTAGCATTCGACTCATCTCAATCAGGTAAAATAGACCACTCCTAGTCTCCTACACAATAATAAAATCACTACAAGGAGGGAAAAAAATTCACAAAATTGCAAAATTCAAATACAGGCAGACACATTAACAATATCAGAAAAAGAAATACCATGAAACATGCACTACATTCTCCTCAAATCACAATCAGGGAATCAAATTCCCCTAAAAAGGATTAGGTTTGAATTACCTCCGCAACGCTAAATCGCATATAAATTAGCCATTCGAATCGGTGGAAGAAGCAGCAGATTGCACGATCGGAGCAAGTTTTCGTCAAATCAATTTGTCGTCGCCTCGTCGTCGTGCATTTCGATGTCTTCTAGGGTTTTTTGTCGTCGTCCTTTTCGAATCGAGACAACACGGAGACAGCTCAGCTCTGAATCAAACAACAGAATCCAATGGATGAAGACGACCACGCTCCAGCAATACTTATTTACAAAATGACCCCCGTATCTTCGAAAATAAACTTTAGTTCCCTTTACTTATAAGTTAAACATCAGGATGAAAATATAGTTTTATAATTATAACCGCAATCCATGAGTTGTCAAACATGCACTGTAACCCCCATTATTTTGCAATATGAATTTTAGGGCTCAAAGTGTAATTTGTGGAAAAGTAAGGACTGATACATAATTAAAGTTTTTCCTCGGATGCTGGAATCGGAGAGACCGTCGTCAGCTCTGACGATCGATAAAACCCCCAAAATCGTAGAAAGTCAAACGAGTCAACCGTCGTCTTCGCATCATCATCGATGTCAAGAAGCCTTAATTCTTCCGAAACCTCGTACAGAAGTGTTTCAAATTGACGTCGATTCAGGTACACCAGAAAAATTGGAAGCGAGATTTTTTTTTTTTGCAGCTTTTATGAATCTCTGAAGATATGATAAGGATGGACTTCAGGTGAGGAAAGAGCATTTAGATAGCAATTAATAACTCAATATTGCAACTTTGTTGTATACATAATTTGACCTAAAATTTCAATGACTTGTGAAATCTGCAGTATGAAGTGAAGCCATTTTGAATAGTTGAGCAAGAGTTCTAAAATGTTGAATCCCATTCGCAATCCTGCAGAATTTCAACAGCCTCAGCGCGTTGCTCATCAGGTAGTTCAGTGGGGAACTCGACAAGAAACTTGATCTTTAAGTCGCCTCGTACTCCTTGTTGTTTGGACTTAGGCATTCCCTGACCTTTAATGATTTTTTCGTATCCTGGATATATTATGTCGTCGATGTACACTGACATTTTTTCAGTTTCTCCTAGGAGTGGGACTTGTAAGAGACAACCGGTGAGCGCTTTGACTAAAGGGACCTCGACGCCTATCTCGAGATCATCTCCATCTCTTTCAAACAATGGATGCTTTTTCTCGTCTATTAAGAATATTATATCTGCGTGTAGAGTTCCGGGTTTCTCATCACCTTTGCCCTCAAATGTTACTTTTGTTCCCTTCTTCCATCCCGGCTTTATTCTGATCTTCAGTATCTCCTCTTCTTGTGCTATCATCCTGCGAATTTGATTTGGAAAAATTATTGACAAGTTATGGCCACAAAAATTTTGTAATGAAATGTGGAAAGTTGCGAACCCCATGTCGTTCATGACGTCTCTGGTGATTTTGATTTTCTTTGCAGATCCATGGCAAAGGTCTTCGAGCGTGCACTCCAACTTCCTCTCGATAGGCGGAGGCTTCCGCCTGACAGTAGATTGGGAATAAATGATGGGATTACTTCCTCTTCTGCTCATGGCGTGTAGAAGTGAAGCAGCAGGAGCAGAGGACGTTGATGCCTGATCAGCTGCCGAGGCCCCTGTTGGGGTTCTTGGACTAATAACGGTAGGTGAGCTGATATTCCAGCTAGTAATGCGATCAAAGCTGGTCTTCCTGCTAGGGCTGCTGAAGTTCCTGCTGGAATTCCTGTCCAGGCCAGGCATAGGCGTTTTGCTCCGGCTGGCATTCCTTTCGAGTGCAGGATTGGGGGTTTTGCTTCTGCGGCTCAAACTCCTGGAAAGAAATGAAGGCTTTTTTAAAAAGAAATTGTCATCAATGCTCCTAACCTGCTGGAATTCGTCTTTTGGGGATGAAACTTTCCCATTCTTTTCATCCATCTTGTTCTGATTCAAGACCTGGAGATTCGGCAATATTCGATCATTGATCAACATATGGCTATGATTCATTCAAACAATGTGGAAGAAAATGATACCTTGTATGCTTCGTTGATGGCATGGAATTTGGCCTGAGCTTCGGATTTGTTGGATGGGTGCTTGTCTGGATGCCATTTTTTGACAAGAGACTTGTATGCTTTGCCGATTTCTTTTAAAGTTGCTCCCTTGGAAAGGCCAAGGATGGTATAGGAATCTGAGGTGGGAGAGCGGGGATTATCCCCCATCAATACGACTGAAAATCCTGAGACAGCCTCAGCTAGTTAGAATGTCAAAAATGATGATAATGTGCAGCAGCAATCCAGGAACTTTTCTACAAGGAAAAAGGAGGTGTTAGGATGATGAGGAGAGGAGAGACATGGAAGCCATCATCTTTCTAAGGGACGTGGACTGCTCTCCTAAAATTAGATTTTGAACAGGTCATGTCCCATGGTTGGAAGTATAGTGTTTTCTTTGTAAATTGTCCAATAAAGGAGTGACTGCCCAGAGAATGTTCATAGGCAACTGCAGCTTCTGTTTGACTGCATGAAATAGTTCTTCAAACCTTAAAAGTTACAAGAGGTATGTGAATTATTACTTAAGCTAATTGAACCAGCAAAAAGACTATTTATGGTTCCAGATAGACACAAGCCTTGGCAATGGAAATGAAATGGCTTGAGGTGGCTGTGACCAGACATTGTTCTGTTGATGGAAAATGGAAATTTATGTATATATATATAACAAAATTAAGGAGTTAGCCTAATATAATGCAAGCTCCCCCAAAGCATAAAATCTCTGCCTATCTAATATAAGCATATAGTAGAATAATGTTGTTTGTCCGCATCAAATGGGGGGAAAACTCCAGATCTTCTGATTTCCCTTGGCATTTACTGGGGGAACTTTTCCTTTCCGGTGGCCAACTATTCGAAAAATGTCCTAGATGCCTCGCTGAAGTGTTATCATCTGATCAGAAATGTTCGAGGAACCAGCCAGTGGATTCTCTACATTTTTCACCCCACATATCTCTAGTCGCATTTGATGTTTCTGTAAATTCTTCTGACAAACAAGTTGGAGCCCAAAAAACCGACAGCACCTGCAAGTTCGGGTAAATAAGAAGCTTTTAACATGTGTATCATCTTCTGTCTTCTCCTAGGTTGTGCTAAATAATGGTATGTCCAATGCACCAAAGTGAAGCATGCTAAGATAAAAGAACGTACCGCAAAGGATTCCTAGACCAAGACAGAACATCAAAGTGTAGCCGAAGTAGAAGCTGGTTTGGAAGAAGCCTGACATCTTTGTCTTCACATAAAAGTAATAAATCGAGTACAGGTATACATAGACTGCTGTTGAGGCAGCAGAGAAGAATGAGGTCCACTTCCAGTGGTAATTTTCAGCATTTAGTAAGAAGTATGTCCCCACAATTGTTACGCAAACAGTAACAATTACGAGTATGACAAAAACCAATAGCATGAAGCCATACACATAGTACACCTGCCATCAAAAAAAAGGAAGCAATATTAGCGCATCCTTTTATTGTAAATATCACTTCTGCAAATCAGACCCCAGTTATTCGGCCATTGCTGAAATAAAGATATTAATGAATGCCAAAATGGTCAGTAAAACAACGAGACAACATTAGGTAGAGAAGAAAGACTTAAGATCGAGAAGGGAAATATTTATTGGTGAATTTGAACTGGTAACGCTGAGCATAAACCAAGTGAAAACAAAAACTATAAAAAAAATTCCAGAACTCAATTAAGAAAATAAGTAATAAGAGTGTCCATAAGTTTTATCACTATATCTTAAGAGTACCTCAAAGAAGATGTTGGTTTTACTAATATTTGATGGTAGTAGCTGGATTGCTAAATAATAGTTAGTCATTTGAATAGTGTAATGAACTACGAAGTTCCAATTGTCAGCTACACTTGTAGTAGGATCTCACCTTTTCTTATCTCATTCCTAGCCATGCAACAAGTAGAAATAAATAAGGAGTATTTAGTTTTACCTTGTAATTCCAAAAGGATGTGAAGACGAAATACATCTCGATGAATATGCTGCCGAATGGTAAGAGACCTCCCATCATTGAGACCACCGAGGGTGTTAGGTACCATTTTTTCTCAGGGATTGGTCGGGGAATGGTCTTTACACGACATGGATTATTAGGTGCCCCACTCCAATTCCGTCCCACAACAGTGCCAAGAAGAGCCAATGGGAAAGAGATGAAAGCCCAGATGACAAGAACAACAACCATAGTGCCAAATGGAATAGCAGCAAGAGACCCATAAAATATTGCAATCGTGTTCAATACAAAGCCAATCCCAAAACACAAAAATGGGAATAAGGATGCTGTAAGAATCATTGCCTTGATCCAACTTTTACCTAAAACCAAAAGTCAAAGAAATGAAAAACAAAGCAGAATATGGAAGAAAGGTTATGCGGTTGAGGCTTCAGAATGAATAATATAGAGAGATGTTGCAGGTCAGTGTCCTCATTCTCACCCCCATTACGTGAGTACATTCCACCACTGACATAGCCAGAGATGAAAGATGTAAGTGCATAACATACAATAAAAGTTGTCACGATTGCTCCTCTCCTGGACAACGAAATACACAGAAAATGTTCTGTTAGAAAGCTTGAAGACCCAAAAAAGCCCGATGATCACAAAACGTTATTATACATAAAAGCTTCTTCTTGAAGCGCTTATAATGGGACCGAGATCCATAGGCAAGGTAATCTAATTCCTCATAATATGCGCTTTTAATCAATGAAAAACAGAAGACATGAACATGTCCAACTGATACCATGGCGTGAGTAAACAGCCATAAAACATCATGAACCATGCCTAACAATTGAATCATGATCACCATAGTTCATAAAAAAAAATCCATGATCACCATAGAATTAAAGATCAGAATGTCAACAGATGACAAGGAAGTTTGAGCACAATAACTGCGTACCCAATGTATAACATCCCAACAATAGCCAATAAGATCACAAGAAGAACCAGCAGTGCTAGCTGAGCACCAATGCCAACAAGGGCTGAAAGCAGAGCCAGATTTCGAGGAGGACGGAAGACATCCCCATGAACAAGTTTCCAGCCAGATTCTTCACTGACATCCCTTTCCTGGAACACACAATTTTCCATGATCATTTCAACAGCTTATACAAAGCTGTCAACCCAAAGAACAATGAAGTTCGGAAAAGAAGTTACAATCCCATACAGTAACAACTGCACAGATAAGTGGTGGCGCATACCAGACTCTCAAGATCATCATCTTCACGGGCATATTTCGCGTAGTCATTTCTGAGAGTTCGCATTAAAATCATGGATACCAAACCAGTCAGAAAGATGACCATCATAAAGGAGTTGAATATAGAGAACCAATGGATCTGCATGTACACATTAAACGATCAGTAATGATATCTTACACATTCAACAGGATGGTTTGGAGTTAACAACTCTCAAGAAATATAAAGATCTAGAGGAATAGCAATTATCAGTATATAGTTAACAACAGTGTCATATTATACTGACAACCTCAAATGGAAAGATTCCCATAACTGTTTCAGTGCGGGTAAAAATACTGCCTAAATGACTAGTAAATAAATGTAGATTCAGTTAGAAAGAACGAAACAAAATAGATCACCTGATGCTCAAAGAAAGGGTAATCCAAATATACATCAAATCGCCTAGCAAAAGTAACATTAGTTGGAGTCCACTTGACACTGTATGTTAAATCAAGAGTCCTTCCTGCTTCTACCGGTTTTGGATTGTCTTGGGTGAGATTGACGTGGATGATCTGCAGCTAGATAAATTTAACAACATAACTTGTAGTAATAGAAAAACGGCATCAGCAAACTACCAAACCTGGTCATTATTGTACTGGATGTTGATATTTCTGTGTGTATAGAGAACATGCTTGTGCTCGTTGGTAGTTTTATCTTGATGAAGTTCGCCAACATAGCCTGGAATTGAGGGAGAAACTATGTTACTCAGTTCTATTATTTTGAACTTTGTCTTCGCACTCAAAAACAAAACATTAGCCTCGGAATGCAAATCATATGAGACTTGTTTCTTTTGAAATTTGTTTACCCTAGCTACAAACAAAAAATGTCCATTTTTTCTTTGTTCTCATGTTGAGATAATTGTGCCGTTTTACACAGTGCATTATAAATATAAAGGCACAGGCTAGAAGTTTACCCCACAGTGGCAGATCATCTGAGCTTGTAGTCAAGGCGTTAGGATGATGGAGAGTTGAACACCACAAACAGTAGACAATGATTAGTGAAACAACTAGGAAATACAACTATTAAGGAAACAAATATCCATGTGTTTCACTAGCTGTTAAGAGGACTACTACTTTGAAGTTACATATCTCCAACTGGATAGCCACTTACCTATGAAAAATTCAAACCAATAACTATTTTCAATTGCATCCTTAAACTGATCAGCCTTCGACTCATCAAGCTCCAACTCACACACTGTACCCTTTTCAACATTTTCTGTAAATTTATGGCCAAAAAAGAAACACAAGGTCAATGATTAGAAGAACTTACTAAAGATAGCTTCATCTATCTAATGGAACCCATACTCTGAAACTTGATATCAATTTGGCTATCAATGAGTTCATTTCCACCAAGGACCTCGCCAAGGCCACCCCATTTATGAGCAGGATTAGTAGATGGATGGCAAAAAGGGAGACTATAGTAATTGTACGTTTCTTGTGGATTGTTGTAAGGGCCAACTTTGTTCACCCAGAGTTTCACTGGTTCATCAGGTTTATACTGCATGGCGTAAAGAAATAACTAGTTACTTTAGTTTGAAAAATTCATGTACAGACAAAGATATATACTACAAAGGTAATACATTTAATACTAAAGTTCACAACTAATCGAGAAATAGCAAACAAAATGGAAGCAGTACATAGTAACTTAAATCACAAGTGTGCGTGACACGCACAGTGATAGATAATAATAATAAAAATCTTTTGATACCTAACACTATGTTTGTTTGTTTTATTTAATTACAAAATCCGAAATTATTCACACACAATTACCATATTTCAATCAGAAGACTCATATGTGTTCATGGGCATGCATAAAACTGCCCACAAGCAGACAAGTCCTCTCCCAAACTACCTAATTCTAATAATCGAGTACCGGAATAATTACATTGCGTGACAAATACCCAATACCGAAACTGCCTCAACATTTCACAACCACACCAATGCAAACCCAAGCCAAATCAGTCACACCAAAATCCCTCAAATCCCATCAGAACAAAACCATATAACACAAATTAAGCTCCTAAAACAAACATCACTAACCGAAACGTAATCCATACTCAAAGCAACACAGCAACACTACCACAACACACAGATCTGAATCAAACGCGCAGCAGCAGAACAAAAATGAAATACCTAACGAAGGAAGAAACGCATCAGATCGATTAACGCATTGTTAAATCAAACCTAAAACATAGAAAATGAAAACACAGATGAGCTCATCGGAATTCGGAGCTGTTACCTTGTGATCGTACTCCGATGCGAGCGCCGGAGAGACGAGAAGTAGAATCAGGCATATGAGGAGGGAGCGCGGGACAGACCCGACGGCGGAGATGGTGGTCGCCATCGGCGGAGGAGAGTGAGCGGATCTACGTTAGAGATTTGGAGCTTCAAATGGAGAGAGAAGATCGACTTCGCCAGCAGAGAAACTATTTAATTACATTTCTTAAATATTTTTTTATTTTTATTTTTATTTTTATTTAATCACTTTTTTTGTTGTGTTACGTTTTTCAACGAACTGTTTCGTTTCATGTACGATGGGCCTCGGCCCAGTTGAACCTTAAACTTTAGAATAATAAAATAAAAATAGAAAAACAAAATTAAATGATCAGGCTAAAGGAGAGATCATTTATTTACCAAATTGCCATGGATTTTTCTAGCAAAGTCACCAGTAGTCTCCACACGAACAAGTTCCATTTCTAAAGTGATGGAACCTATTCACATCTCTAATAATGATAACTCTTCCATAAAGAGACGATACGAGCTTTGTGAATGTGTGACAGTCTCCGCAAATTCGGAGATTTTTAGTCACCCGAAGAGTTTGGCCGCAGGGCGTGTTGAGCAGCCCGAAACCGATAGCCAGCTTCTCGCTGTGGGTGGTAAGATTATGCAGTTTCTCTTCTTCGCTTATATCGTGTAGTACCAAGCTTGTGTCTGGGGTGTAAGTGTAACCTGCATTTTTTATTTTCCGGGGAAGTTCTTCCAGCAAAGCGTAGATTTGAGTAGTCTGCGGATGGTAAGTGTCTCCTCCGAAAAATAAAGTGCTTGTTCCGTTTACTTCGATCCAACTGCAGCCAGGGTTCTTTTTCAGTCCTTGGAGTTTCAAAATTGCGCGGAGGTTGTTGATGTCGTCCCACATTCCTTTTTCGGCGTACATGTTCGAAAGCAAGACATAGTTCCCTGTGCATTCGGGTTCCAGGGCGAATAGCTTTCTTGCTGCCACTTCTGCAATCTCTAAGTTGCGATGACTACGACAGGCAGATAATAAAGCACCCCAAATGCTTGGCCCTCCCTCCATGGGCATGGTTTTTATTAGAGACAGTGCTTCAGCTAATCGTCCAGCACGAGCCATTAGATCAACCACGCAAGCATAATGTTCATGCTTCGGGTCCACGGAGTATACCGATTTCATACAATTGAAGTATCTGAGACCGAAGTCAGTAAGACCAGAATGAATACATCCGGATAACAACCCCGTAAATGAGATGCTATCAGGCCGTACTCCACTTCTTATCAACTCCTCAAAAGTGGATACACATTCTGCACCACGTCCATGAGATGCGTAAGCATTAATCAAGGTGTTCCATGCAACAAGATTTCTCTTACGCATCGAGTCAAAACAACGACGAGATTCAACTAGGCTTCCGCATTTGGCATACATGGCCACAAGTGCCGTCTGAACATGAGAATGCTCCCCCAATCCAATACTTTTTGCATATCCGTGAATCCATCTACCGCGTTCCAGAGCAGCTGAATGCGCACACGAAGGCAGCACACTCATAATCGTGATCCAGTTCGGCTTCACGTCACTTCCCTCTTTACACATCTCATCAAACAAGCTCAACGCCCTATCATCAAGTCCGTTCTGTGCAAACCCCGATATCATAGCAGTCCACGACACAATGTTGGCGCACGGAATTTGCTCAAAAAGCTCCCCAGCAATCTCAGTATCCCCATCTTTCATATACCCAGCAATTAAACTATTCCATGCTGCAATATCTCTCACGGGAATTTCATCAAACACCTTATGCGCATTCCCAATCTCCCCACATTTCACATACATATCAATCAAAGAAGTCGCCACATACATATCCTCCAACAATCCCAATCTCAAACTCTCCCCATGAACGCTCTTCCCCATCAAATCCCACCCCAACTCGGCGCAGGACTTCAGCACAAACGGCAGTGTAAAATTATCCGCACAGAGACCCAAAAGATGCATTCTTGCAAACAATTTCAGCGCTTTCTCACAAACACCATAACTCGTATAACCCCTAATCATCGCATTACACAGCAACACAGACCAAACCCTAACTTTAAAAAACACAAACTCAGCCGAGTCCAACTCACCGGAGCTAGCGTAAAAAGCCACCATTTTCGCGGCAAGGAACGCTTCCGGACTGAGACCACGGACGGCCATATGGCCGTGTACTTGCTGTCCGAGTTTGAGCAAATTGAGGCCGGTGAGAAACTGGAAGACGGGTGAGTATGAGTGAAGAAAAGCGGAGTCTTGGAGAAGCGGTTGTATGTGGGTTTGTAAGGTGGTGGTTTGGAAGGGCTTTGGAGTCCATTTCGGAGAGGATTGTGAGGCGGAAGCGGTGGAGATGAAGTGGAGGTTGGATTTTGGTGTCAGGGAAGTCAGTTGGCGTTGCAGTTGGATCCGAAGTCGCATCAAGTCGTCGTCTGACTCTCGAGCCGCCTGCTATTGGAGTAGAAAATGGGAGTTTCAGTGCAAGGGTTCCATTTGTGTTGTTCTGTGTTTTTTATTCTTCAGGTCGAGTTTGTTATGCAGGAGGGTATTTCCGTTAGGCAACGGCGTCGTTTGTTCTCAGCGTGTAAGTTTGCGTTTGGGACAAAACGATGTCGTTGTCTCATGGCTTTATATTCTCCTCCTCGCGCTCGTGTCCTGTAACACTTCACAATCTTGAAATCAATGAACCCTAAGCTTTCTCCTTGAAATCCGTTCCTCATTTTCTCGCTTCCGATCGATCTCGAGCCATCGCCGGTGGTTGATTAGCATCCCGATGGCCTCGATTCTCATGGTATCAGAGCCTGCGTTGATTTCTGTTTTTGTTCTTCGTTTAGCTGAATTCCTTCGGCTGTTGCTGTGTTGTTGAATATGACTGATTCTGAAGCAAATTCGAGTACGAACGGTGGTAGGCCGACTGCAGTGAGTCCGAATTTTGTTAATCCGAGTGTTGCTAATGGTAGCACAGTGTTGGCCGGTGATGATCCATATTTTGTACATAGCAATGAGTTGACTGATAGTTCAATCGTAAGTAAAGTTCTGGTCGGTCAAGAGAATTATGCGACCTGGAAAAGATCAATGGAAATAGCTTTGTCTGGTAGATATAAACTAGGTTTTGTAGAAGGAAAATATCCAAAGCCGGTTGATGTTGTCATGGCTGCGAGATGGCAGCGCTGTAATGATGTTGTGATGTCGTGGTTGATCAATTCTGTATCTGAGAAAATTATTGGAGAGATTCTACATGCTAAGGATGCTGCAACTGCTTGGGAGATTCTAGAGTCCAGCTATGCCGGCACAAACTTAGCTAGACAGTCTGAATTACAGCGTGAACTTAGAAATTTGGTCCAAGGAGATTTAAGTGTTGCTATGTATAAGAGGAAACTGGAATCCTTGTGGCAAGAACTGGATGGTCTTAAGGTCAGTAAATGTCCTAATGCTGGTAAATGCCCCTGCTGCAAGAGAAATGATGATGACTGCAAAGCTGATAGAGTAATAAAATTCTTAATGAGATTAAATGATGACTATGCTTCAGTAAGGACACATGTGTTTGCTATGAGTGAAGTACCTAAATTCAGTGTTGTGTTTGGATTGGCTTTATCAGAAGAAGCTTCAAGGAAAGCAAGGCAGATTGGTAAAATTGAGGCTTCTGCTTTAACTGTTCAAACTGATCAGGTTAACAACAGTCAGGCTGATTCTAATCACAGTGGGCAGCCAAGGCAATATAGTGCAGTTTCAAATAATCAGGTGAGAGGTAGAGATGCTGGCAGAGGAAGTTTTGGTAGAGGGAGGCCTAGATTGTTTTGTTCACACTGTCAAATGCCTGGTTATTTGAAAGAAAACTGTTACAAATTAGTTGGATATCCTCAAAATTACAAGCAAAACAGGAATACAAATACCAGTGGTAGCTCAAATTCTGGAGGGAGATATTCTGCAAATTCAGCCACTAATACTGGTACCAGCAACAGTCCAGGAGAAAATGTAGCAAAACAATTCAGTAATGAGCAGCTGGAACAGATCCTGGCTTTATTCAAGGGAAATGGCTTGAATGACAAAACCAATGCTCAAGTCAACATGGTTCATACTCACATAGCAGGTATAGCAAACTCTTGTCCTGAATTTATGATCAATGGTGATTGGTTGATTGATAGTGGTGCCACTAGTCACTTCACATATGATGCAAATTTATTACATAATGTTTGTGAATTGAAAGACACTCATAAGGTCACCTTGCCTAATGGTGAGTGCTTTGAGATTAAAACCAAAGGAGACTGTCACCTGCAGAATGGAATTACCCTGTTTAATGTCCTGTTGGTTCCAGAATTTCAAGTAAACTTGATCTCCGTTTATAGACTAGCTGCAGACTCAAACTGCCAAGTTTTGTTTACTGACAGCAACTGTGTTATTCAGGACCATCAAGGCAAGATGATCCTAGAGACTGGTAGACCCAGTGGAGCCTTATATAGTACTAAGCAGTTAAAGTCTCAATGCGAGACAGATAATGCTAACAGTCTGGTGATTCAACCACAGATTCAGGAGGTAGAAATTTGGCACAATAGGTTGGGTCATGCACCAATGGATATTGTAAATCAGTTGCTGAAAAATAGGACACCTAGTGTGCATTGTAAGAATTTTAAGTTCCAGTGCAATGTCTGCCCTTTGGCTAAACAGACAAGATTATCTTTCCCTTTGAGCAATCATAGTACAAGTGCTCCATTTGAACTATTACACAGTGATGTTTGGGGACCTTTTCATGTGCCTACTATTTCAAATGCTCAGTATTTCTTGACTATTGTTGATGATTATACCAGGGCTGTATGGACATTTCTGATGACACACAAGTCTGAGACTACTAATATCATCATTGACATGTTTCACATGGTTGCTACTCAGTTTGGGAAACTCATTAAGAAGTTCAGGTCTGACAATGGGGGAGAGTTTTTTAATCATAAGCTCACTTCTTTTTTGCAGTCCAAAGGTTGTATTCAGCAGAGTAGTTGCCCTTATACACCTCAACAAAATGGAATTACAGAAAGAAAACATAGGCACATCCTGGAAATGGCTAGAGCTCATGTTTGAGGCTGGTTTGCCAAAACATTTCTGGGGGGATAGTGTCCTTACTGCCACACACATTATAAACAGGCTGCCCACACTTGTTTTGAGAGGTAAGAGCCCATGGGAGATGTTATTTGGTGAAAAACCACATATTGACCATTTGAGGGTATTTGGTTGCTCATGTTATGTTAGCACAACTGTTCACACAAGGGATAAGTTTGATCCAAGAGCACTGGAGTGTATATTCTTGGGATACCCTGCTGGTCAAAAAGGTTATAAGTGTTTTTGCTTGTCCACTCAACAAATTCTGATCAGCAGACATGTGATTTTTAGAGAGCACATTTTCCCTTTCAAAAGGAATTCTCCTCAGGCTGATACTGATAATCTCATGACTGTTTCACCTCTGCTGATCCCTGATGTTGGTTATACTCAATTCAATGATGATGAGTTATTAGTAGAATCCCAAGCATGTGATGATCAGATGGTTTATGATACAGAAAATCCTGATGACCCAGTGTTATATGATATTCAGCATACTCATGCTCATGACAGTACAACTTCACCAGTTATTGCAGCATCACCAATTGGCAATTCTGATGTCTATACCACTGAGTCACCAGCTATTGTACCTCAAAGGAAATCTACAAGAGTTTCAAAAAGACCAGCGTGGACTAAAGATTTTATCTGTAATACAGTTTCTGCAGGGAGTTCTCCTCATCAGTTGGAAAATTTTGTGTCACATTCAAAATGTTCTCCTCATCATGCAATTTTTGCCTTGCAAATTTCCAGTGTCAAAGAGCCCACATCTTATGCACAGGCCAGTAAGGATGCCAAATGGATGGAGGCCATGCACAAGGAAATTACAGCTCTTGAAGGGAACAATACTTGGGTATTGGCAGATCTGCCCAAAGATAAAACTGTAGTGGATTTCAAGTGGATCTACAAGGTCAAGTATCTTGCAGATGGAAGCATTGAGAGGTTCAAAGCCAGATTAGTGGCTAGGGGTTTCACCCAGGTTGAGGGACTTGATTATCACGAAACTTTTGCACATGTGGCAAAAATGACCACTGTTAGGTGTTTGTTGGCCATTGCAGCAGCGAAAAATTATCCTTTGCATCAACTTGATGTTGACAATGCCTTCCTCCATGGCACCCTTGAGAAAGAGGTGTACATGAAATTACCTCCCGGGTTCTACAAGAAAGAAAAGGCTGCTGGTAAAGTATGCAAATTAATCAAGAGTTTGTATGGGCTTAAGCAAGCTAGTAGGCAATGGTTTGCCAAGTTAAGTGATTCTCTTATTGAATTTGGATTCAGACCTAGTCTCAATGACTATTCCTTGTTTACATTGGTCTCTGGTGACATTTTTTTTGATCTTATTGGTTTATGTGGATTATGTTATCATCACTGGCAATTCTGAGGATCTGATCAGCAAGGTTAAGCAGTTCATTCATCAAAAGTTCAAAATAAAAGACTTAGGTCTTTTGAAATATTTTCTTGGACTTGAGGTAGCAAGGTCTATAGATGGCATTTTTTTGCATCAACGAAAATATGCCTTAGAGCTATTGGAAGAACACAGTCTCACAGATTGCAAACCAGCTAAGACCCCGATCAGACTGAAGCATAACTTGAGCTTGTCCACAGCGCCTGCTATTAGTGACCCTCTCCAATACAGAAGACTGGTTGGGAAACTCATTTATCTTACAATCACTAGGCATGATATGGCATACCCCGTGCACATTTTGAGCCAATTTATGCAACATCCTACCGAAGATCATCTGACTGCAGCAATTCATCTTCTTCGCTTTGTCAAAGCAGCTCCTGCTCAGGGCATCTTTTTCTTGGCCAGATCAGACCTTCAGTTGAAAGGTTTCTGTGATGCCGACTGGGCGGCTTGTCCCTTAACAAGATGTTCCATCACAGGCCATTGCGTTATGCTAGGTCCTTGCATCATCTCCTGGAAAACTAAAAAACAGCATGTGGTGTCGAGGTCTTCAGCCGAGTCTGAGTATCGGTCTATGGCAGCTGTTTGTTGCGAATTGGTTTGGCCGGCCAGATTGATGGCTGATATGGGTGTACCCGTGACATCTGCCATTCACCTCCATTGTGACAATAAAGCAGCCCTCCATTTAGCTCGCAATCCTATATTCCACGAGCGCACAAAACACGTGGAGTTGGATTGCCACCTTGTTCGGTCCCATGTCATCTCCAAGTTCATTCTGCCACTTCACATCAGCACAAGTGAGCAACCGGCCGATATATTTACCAAGCCGCTGACGAGAGAGCAACTGCAATATCTATGCTCCAAGCTTGGCGTCACGAACTTTCTTCATTCCGCCGCTTGAGGGGGTATTGGAGTAGAAAATGGGAGTTTTAGTGCAAGGGTTCCATTTGTGTTGTTCTGTGTTTTTCATTCTTCAGGTCGAGTTTGTTATGCAGGAGGGTATTTCCGTTAGGCAACGGCGTCGTTTGTTCTCAGCGTGTAAGTTTGCGTTTGGGACAAAACGATGTCGTTGTCTCATGGCTTTATATTCTCCTCCTCGCGCTCGTGTCCTGTAACACTTCACAATCTTGAAATCAATGAACCCTAAGCTTTCTCCCTGAAATCCGTTCCTCATTTTCTCGCTTCCGATCGATCTCGAGCCATCGCCGGTGGTTGATTAGCATCCCGATGGCCTCGATTCTCACCTGCTTGCTTCTATTTGGACTCAACTGCGAAATTATGAACATCAAATCAAACGACCATTAACTATCATATTGCAACAGTTTAGGTGCCAATGTGTCATTACAAAAACAAGAGTGACCTCGCTCTTGCCGTTAGGGATGCATAAAATTGGACCGGACCGAAATTTTACGATTCGGTCCAAGATTGGACCGAATTTTTACTATACGGTCCGGTCCACGGTCTATCCTTTCAAAATATCTGGTCCACCGGTTCGACTCGGACCGTAATATTTTGGTCTGGTCCGGTCCCGGTCAGGACCGTAAAATTTGAGTGATAATAACATGAAATTCCGATCCGGTCCCGGTCCGTTTTAAAAAAAATATTCTGGCCAATACCGGTCCGGTCCGCCAGTCCATATTTTCAAAAAAATTCGGTCCGGTCCCGGTCGGACCGGCTGTGCATCCCTAACACAGACTGGAGGCGTCGTTCTCTGATTTTTTTTTTTTTTTTGATAAGGCTGTATAAGATTTCTCTATATGAGTTTTTTTTTTTTTTTTGCGATGAAGCTGCAGCAATATTAGCTTCGTGACTGACCAATTAACGTGTAGGCCTTCGTTTGACAAAATGTAGTTGATGGCTTGCACTAGGTCTTTGTTATCAGTTTCAAAGATAACCTGGTTTCTTGCTCTTCACAATGAGTAACACTGTCACAATTTCGAAAAGAAAAAAAACTAAGATACAATATATAGCTAGCACACATCCTGTTGAATTTATTTTCACATAACTGCCAACTGGTTTTTGCCACTTTAAACTTGAACTTGTTAATACGCAAGCTAGCAGTCAGTCAAAAGGGGAAATACTATTTGAAACCAAAGGGCGACTACAATTTTACAGAAAATGTCGTCTGGACTAGTCGTAGAATAACAGTGATAAAAGAAAACATCTGCCAATTGTAGCAAAGTCCTTGCAAATAATATGAATATCTAACTTCAAATATCACCAGCACCTAAGGATGCAAATCATCCTAATATTGAAATTGGCAATTATGACAAGAGAAAGTACCTCCAAATAGGCAAATACATCTTTTATATAGTTGTGCACCAGTTGGTAAACCTTGGTTTCTCCAGATGAAAATCTTGATTTTACAAGGGATGGGAAGTTTCCATGTGAATTTCCAAAACCTGGACAGTTTACTTCTTATCAGAAGATTCAGCTTTGTTGCAGAAATTGGAATCATAGATAATTCTGTATGAAGAATTCTGTTTCCATTTTGAGTTCCCCAGTGTTGTCATCTCATTCACACCCATAAAGTAAGACTTGCAATGATTTGTGTAAAGCTCTCCATATATGAGAAGGCCTACTAGATAGTGGTGCATCAAGCATATGAATATTGGGGAAATATTTTCCCTTAAAAAGTTTACTGACCAGTAAGTTAGGGTCTTGCAATTAGTCTCCAGCTCTGAATGCTTAGTTCAAATACTTGATGTTGTAAAAGCCATGCCCTCTCCTCCATCTTCTCTCGACTTCCTGAGTCTGTCTGCATTGATCCAATGAATTTCTTTCCACCAAAACTGATTAATCATGCTATGTATCTTTTTTCCGGCAGCAAGAAACATGACAGCCAATAATGAGGGATTGCATTTAACACTGAATTTACTAATACTTGCCTACCTCCCTCCCTGTGACAGAGTCGTAGATTTCCAGCTTTTGGTTTTGCCCCATATCTTGTCTAGAATCCCCTGAAAAGTTTGCGAACAATTACGATTCAATAGAGTAGGCAAGCCTAGATATTTTGAATGGTTCTGAACTATGTTAACTCCCAACACTTGCTGAATATGATCAATCACATTTTGCTGGGTATTTCTACTCACCATAATTTCTTACTTTCCATAATTAATACATGTTCTTTCATAAATACTCAAGAGATTTTTAAATCCAATTTATGCTATCACGAGTAAGTTTAAGAAACAGTAAACTGTCATCTGCAAAAAGTAGATGACTGACAGCAGGAGCTCTCCGGCATCTTGATTCCATCTATGAGTCCCAACGACTTATACTGATTTACTAAAGCTGTAAAATACTCGATGCACAAAATGAAAAAGATAGGGAGACAGTGGATCTCCTTGTCTAATCCCTCGTTTAGGCACTATGACTTCTGTAAAGCTTCCATTAACTCTAATATGGTATTTTACAGTGGTTACTATCTGCATAATTCTAGAGACCCAGCTTTCTGCAAAACCAAGCTATAATAAAACATTCTGTAAAAACATCAAGTCCACTGTGTCGTAGTAAGCTTTAGCTATATCCAATTTCAAAGACCCGTAGGCTTTTTGCTGATTGCATACATTTTTAATATAATGAACAAGCTCATGGGAGATGATAATATTATCTGTAATAATCCTGTTTTTCACAAATGCACACTGCTCAATTGAGATTACCTTGTCCAAGAGAGTTTGAAGCCTGTCGACAATCCACCTTCATCTTGATCCCAATCAAGCTAATGGGTCTATAGTCTGTCACTTTAGAAACTTCTTTCTGCTTGGGAATAAGAGTTATCAGCGTGGTGTTTGTCTCGTCATGAAGAATGCCGTTATTGCGAAAAGATAAACAGTCATGAATAAAATCTTCCTTTAAAATAAGCCAGAAATTATGGAAAAAAGCTGCTGAAAAACCATCCTCGCCTGGGGCTTTCATCGGATGTAACTGGAATATAGCATTTGTTACCTCGTTGGCTGTATAAAGTGTAGTAAGGAATTTAAACAAATAGTTGCAGAACACTACAGGAGGATTTTTGGAACTTGAAGATCAATATTGTTGCAAGAAAAAGAAATGCTATCTAATCTCAGCTGTCTGGACTGCAAGATATCTGATCTAATTGATTAACCTTTTTTTTTTTAAAGAAGAAGAAGAAGAAAAAGAATGTTATATTCTTTCAAAATAATAACAGAAGACTTGACACTTAAGACGCAAAGCGACGCGTAGATTTCAAAGAGGTCTTTTGCTGTAAAACAGACAAAGCGGCGTCGTGTTTGCCTTCTCTGTTGAGGCCAAAGTGGACAGTTCTGAAATTCACTGTGCTTGGCACAAAGCCACTATCAGCCATTTCAGACAGAAGCTTAAGAGCTTCTTCTGATCTACCTGCTTTACACAAACAATGCATGAACATAGAGTAAGTCTTGAAATCAGGCGAAGGTCCGTTCAGCTTCAGCGAGTTAAAAACATCCCATGCCTCTTTGATCCTTTCTGTCTCGGTGTATCCTCGAATCAGTGCAGAATAAGTGACTATTGTTGGTTGCACGCCGTGACGTTTCATGTCCTCGAACATCTTTAGAGCTTTTTCTACCTGTTTTTCTTTGAAGTAGTGAACGATAAAAGATGTGTAAACGTGAATGGTAGGCTCAGTGCCTGCTTTTCTCATAGAATCGACTTTAACCAATGCATCGTCGAGCCTCCCTAGCTGAAGTAATGCATGAACAATGCTCCCGTAGGTGTACTGAGCGAGATTTGAGTTTTCTGTCTTGGCTTCATGTAACAACCTCAGAGCCTCATCCAGCTTTTTTGCTCGACAAAGAGCTCGAATGTATAATGAATAACTTAGTGAGTAGCTGTATCCAAATTTGTTTAAAGTCTCAACGCACCTTTTAGCATCCGATAGGCGATTTTCTTCACACAAGCATTCAAGATATGTTTCGACTACATCTTTGTCCACAGCATTACCTTCCTGGAGCATCTCCTGGAAGGTCGCGATGGCTTCAGAGAGCTTCCTTCCTTTCTTCTGACATAGAAGTATGATAACATACCTATACGTGCTGTTCGTTGGTTTACACCCACTGTCTTTCATATCTTTAAAGAGACCGAGGGCTATGTCTGTCAGGCCAGCGCGAGCATACTGCATTATCATGATGGTCCAAGTATGGGATGTTATCAAACAACCATTTCTCCTCATTTCATAAAATAGAGTCCTCATATGTTTGAAATCTTTCCCACCGCCTGCGATTTTAATGGCCATGTTGTAAGTGTCGGTGGTATGAGAATAACCAGCTTGCTTTGCTACCCAAGTGAAGAAAGACAATGCGATGTTTCCGATTCGCGCAGAAGCATGAAGAACTTCCTTCACCAACTCTGGTGTGAACTGAATATTGCATTTCTCCAAAGCCTCTTGGACTAAATACCATTCATCGGACAGCTTTAGTATACTACAGACTTCTCGCAGATCCTGCTCACTGCAGATGTTGAGAACAGGCTTTACCAAATGTGAAGCTTCCCCTTTTGGCTCCATTAATTCAGTTCCTTTCACCATCTTTATTTCTTGCAGCGTAACAGCCTCATTCACAATTCCCTTAGATTCCTGTAGTCGTGACACTTCACTTCCTTGTGGACCAAATTTACATATTCTCTTTAGCTGACTAGCTTTTTCAATCATATCAATTTCTCCGCACTCTTTCAAATATGCAGCAATGTAACGAAACATACTATCTCCAATAATGACCTTCAAAGCTAGCATTTCATCTAGTAGCAGTAAAACATCACTCGTCCTTGAGCCTTTACAAAGCTCCTTGATGAACATGAAGTAACATTTCGGACTAGCTTTGATACCTTTTGCCTCCATACTTTTAAAAACATTCCACGCTTCAGAAATGCGATTTGCGCTGGCGTGGCCCACAGCCATGGCAGTGATTGCAAGGCAGTCCAAGTCGACTCCCAAGTCCACCATCTCATCAAACAGTTTACAGCCCTTGTCATAATCATTTGACCTGAATAGATGTTGCATGAGTTCGGTCCAGGTTGAGGCCATAGGTACATGTCCTCTGTCTCTTAAGCTTTGAAACAGCTCAAGTGCTTTCGGTAAATCATTCTTCCTCAACATTCCATCTATTATGATCTCATAAACCTTGTCATCAACTCCATGCTTCTTCTTCATAATGTCCACTATTTCCAAGGCATCCTCAACTCTGCCCGCTCTACTAAGTCCTCTCACCAAAGTCTCCAAATTATCCGAGTCAAAAGTCAAATTCTTGTTCTTAAATTCACGAACCAACTCTAGCGCTTCTTTTATCCTTCCTGAAATACAAAAACTCTTCAGCATGCAAGCATACGCAATAGGTTTCGCAATTTGAGAAATCCTGACCATGTCATCCGCAACCATGTGAACACCAGCAACATCTCCTGATTCAGCCAAGCCATTCATCAACAACCTATACGTACTCATTTGCATTTCAAACCCTTTCTCCGTCATCTCCTTATAAAACTCCTTTGCAATCTCAAACTTCTGCGAAGCGCATAGCACATGAATCATAGTTCTGTATGAAAACACATCAGGTTCACAACCAGCCCTCTTCATTTCCTCGAATGTGGACAACGCTTTAGCAAAAGCCTGTGGTTTCTCATACGATGACAAGAGAATAGTCCACGTCTTAACATTCTTCTGACATGAGTTGATCTCCATATCTTTCAACAGCTTCTCAACCAACAAGAAGTCCCTAGCTTTCTCTGCAATGGACAACATTGCATTATAGGTTTCCACAGTGTGAATAAACCCATCTCTCATTCGTACCCAGTTAAAAAACCGATATGCCAATTGAGGTACTCTGAAACACCTCCTCAATACCTTCTCAACCACCTCTGCATCAAACAAAATACCAGACCTCATCAAACACTCCTCCATTGATGACATGGATGAACCGTAATCCGCCCTGACTATTCCAGTGATCTTATGAACCATTGGGCTCACATCAACCGCAGACGCATCCTTAAATTCACCATCTTTCACACCCACAACCTTCTCCTCGACATTTTCACAAACACGTTGTGTGCAAGTGGAATTCTCCGCTGTAACCTTATCATTGGCAGCAAGGATGTCTCCAGAAACTGCAAACCCATGTCCGAAATTGTCCATAACTACATCATTAGATCCCAAAATGTCTGTAATTTCACGGAACAGTAAAGAGAATTGGCTTGTTTCGGCTCCGGAATCAGGCGGGGGTTTCTTCTGTGCTCTACCACTTCTCGACCTTGTAGATGATTTTGAGAGTGTGGAATGAAAGAAGACGTTGTTAGGTCCGGAGATTGATCTCAAAGATAAACTCTTGAATGCATTTTTCATTGTAGTCGTAAACACTCTGCTCCGACCATGAAATCTGATAACTCGAGTTCTCAAGTTTTAAGGAGTTTTTTTTTTTTTTTTTGACCTGTTTTCCAAACTCTATCTCATTTTTGCTCAGTTTTAAATTCAAATATCAATTTTGTTATGTTTTTAACAAAATCGATTTGGGGAATCCGGTTTATCTCATTTTTTGATAAAAATCGATTTCTCCCGAACCGATTTGCTGACTGTGCACATATTTGATCCTACGTTGACCGAAACAAATGTAATTGCGACCACGTGTAAAACTGGTTTCCGCCAAACCGGTTTGACTGGTCAACAATAATTATTTTTGACAAATTTAACTAATTACCACCCAATTCAATTAATTATCACCCAATTCAAATAATTAACACCAAATTCAACTCAAACATTTTAACTAATTAACACTCAATTCAATAATTCAATACAAACATTTCAACTAATTAACACTCAATTCCACCCAATTCAACACAAACAATTCAATTAATTATCACCCAATTCAAATAATTAGTTGAATTTGTGTTGAATTTGGTGTTAATTATTTGAATTGGGTGATAATTAGTTGAATTGGGTGGTAATTAGTTAAATTTGTCAAAAATAATTGTTGTTGACCAGTCAAACCGGTTTGGCTTGCGGAAAACTGTTTTACACGTGGTCGCAATTACATTTCTTTCGGTCCACGTAGGACCAAATATGTGCACAATCAGCAAACCGGTTTGAGAGAAATCAGTTTTTATCAAAAATGAAACAAACCGGGTTCCCCCAAACCGATTTCATTATAAACAGGACAAAATCGATAGTTGAGTTAAAACAGGATAAAAACGAGATTGAGTTTGCAAACAGGGCAAAAAAAAATTACTCAAAGTTTTAACTCCTTCGATTTGGAGTCCAACTGCGAGATTCTGAACTTACACGGGCCTGAATTGTCTTATTAATATAGTTTTTTATGTAATAAAGGAAGGATAGTTATGACTTATGAGCGTCGTATTATTACTTTTTTTTTTGATTACAAACTTTGAAAAACAAAGAAACACGAGGAAGACCTCGGATAGCACTACGAAGGAAAAGCTGACAGTCTTGGCAAGGAAACAACAGAAGACCAGCTCCACCTTGTCTCTAGCCCACTTCGCCAGCTTGTCCGCAAAGCAATTAGCTTCCCTTCTGATCAGGATAATCCTCCAGAACTCCCTAGAAAGCATGATGTCTGAGATTTCTCGCGCCCAAACCGGAATACCACTCAGCCTGTGACTTCTCAAAGTGACAAGCAAGAAGAGATCAGTGCAATCTGTTTCGAAGATGCAGTGGGAAAGGTCCTGTCTGAGAGCCCATTGTATAGATTTTAGGACAGCCAATCCTTCGGATTCCAGGACAGTTCCAATCCCTTCCACAAAATCCGCCATGAGCCCAACTATAATGCCCTCATCATCTCTGCAAACTCCACTGATTCCTGCGAGCTTCGTCCTCTCGTCCCACGCCCCGTCACAATTAAACTTGACATAGGGTTTCTTAGGCGCTGTCCATACGACACTGCCCTCCAGATCAGAGATTGTGAATCTATGTGTAGGACACGAAAATGACTCTGCCAAAGCTCTCACAGATAGACTCGCTTCATCCACATTGAGGCCTCGCTCTTCATGATATAATAGATTCCGATTGTACCAAATAGATCTAGCTCCATAGCAAAAAATAATCAACTCTTTAGCATCCATGGTTTTAACACACCACCAGATCCAATCACTTGTGTTCAGCAGATTTGAACCAAGAAACTCTTTCTTGATGTTCAGCTTCTTCCAAAAAGCACAAGCGCACCAACACTCAGTGAATAGATGCATTGATGTTTCCAAACCAAAACCGCAAACCTTACAATGAGAATCCACCTCGCAGCCCTTCTTCAAGAGATTTGCAGCTGTTGGTAGAAAATCGTGAAAGAGTCTCCATATAAAAAGCTTCACCTTCCCCTGTAATTTAAGTCTCCAAATCTTATTCCAAAAAGCTATGGTTCTGCTATTGTCGGATGGTTCACCCCTTTCCCTCCTTAAGATCCGTAACTGATCACCTCTAAGGCCCAAATATGCCGACTTTGTCGTGAAGGTGCCATGTTTCTCTAACTCCCAAACCGGTTTACCTCTGTTCTGGTCCCAGCGTATCCACCTTCGAACCTTAGATCCAGCCATCCAGATTCCTCTCCATGCCATTGAACAATTCTGCTTCAGCTGGGAGCTAAGAAGATCTGAGTTTTTGTAGTATTTAGCTTTTAAAGTCTTGCTAATGATTGAGTCCGGATTTTCCATCAACCTCCAGTATTGCTTCGCTAAAAGCGCATCGTTGAACAAAGACAGATCCCTGAAATTCAGACCTCCCTGATTCCTCGGCATGCTCAACTGAGTTTGATTAGTCCAATGAATCGCCCTGCTATCTACGTCATTAGACCACCAAAACTTCCTCATTATTCCAGAAAGTCTCTTACAAACTGCAGCGGGCAGCTTGTAACACATCATGGCGTAGGTTGGCAAGGCTTGGAGCACTGACTTCAACATGACCTCCTTACCCGCAGCTGACAGCTGAAGCTCCTTCCATCCCATAACCCTTTTCCAAGTATTCTGGATTATATATTTAAAGAGCTCCACCTTGTTGTGACTGAAAGCCTACGGTAGGCCCAAGTATTTCGAATGCACTTCCACTTCTTTGACTGCAAAAACTCCATTAATCAACTGTCTCACTGGGGCTGCTACGTTTCTACTATACACAATCTCCGATTTTGCAGCACTAATCCTTTGGCCTGAAAGATCTTCATATTCACTTAGAATTGCTCTAAGTTTTCTAGCATTCTGTTCCGTTGCTTTCATAAAGAATACACTGTCATCCGCAAAAAATAAGTGTGAAACCATCGGTGCTCCTTGACAAACTCTAATACCTTTCAGCCTTTTCGAGCAAACCTCTACCGCCAGCTTCATGGACAACCATTCTGAACAAATGAGGAATAAATATGGAGAGAGAGGATCCCCTGTCTCAGTCCACGCTCCGGGGGAGGGATATCGAGAATCAGGTTATTCAGCTTGACTTTATACCTAACAGAAGAGATACACTCCATGACCAGCCTTGTCCAGCGCTCTGGAAAACCCAACTTAATCATCATTTGCTTGAGGAAACTCCACTCCATCCGATCATAGGCCTTGCTCATATCTGTCTTGATGGAAAAATAGCATGTTTTCTGTCTCTTCATACTTCTAATATACCGCGTAACTTCATGAGCCAAAAGGATGTTGTCCGAAATTAACCTGCCTGGGACTAAAGCACTCTGCATCTCAGAAATAATATCCGGAAGGATATCCTTTAGCCTGTTTGCCAATATCTTCATAACTATCTTTGCTGAGACGTTGCATAGCGATATTGGTCTAAATTCCTCGACTTTCTTGGGCCTTTTGCTCTTCGGAATCAAAACTATCAGCGTGTCATTCATTCCCTCCTCCATCTTCCCTTCTTCAAACACCTTGAATACTTTGCTAATCACTGTATCTTTTATGATGTGCCAGAATTTCTGATAAAATAAAGCATGGAAGCCATCCGGCCCGGGTGCTTTTATATGCGACATTTGGAAGATGGCTGCTTGAACTTCAGAAGCTGTAACCGGCTCACATAATCTTCCTGCCATTTCTACAGTGACCGTCCTCTGAATGTTGTTGAAAGAATGGTAATGATCTTCTCTGGCTATCCCTCTACTGGAAGAGAATATGTTGGTGAAATATCTCTTGATAACTTCGCCTATCTGTCTCTCATCGGTCATCCATTCACCATCCTCATTCTGCAACCTCGAAATTGTGTTTGATTTCTTCCTTCGTGTAGCTTTGGCATGAAAATAACTGGTATTCCTGTCTCCTTCTTTAAGCCACTCTACTCTAGACCTTTGCCTCCATAGAATTTCTTCACGTAATCTCCATTCATCAATCTTTTCCACAATATCGGCCTCTTTAGTTATCGTCTCCCTGTCTCTCTCTAATAATCTAATTGATTCTAACTCCTCTTTGAGCTCCCTGATGCGCTTCCCAACCTTCCCAAAATTCTCGGAATTCCATCTGGATAGTAACTTACTACACCTGTGGAGTTTGTTTGCCAACGTCATATCCATCTCTCCCCTGTTGCTCCAAGCAGCTGCCACAACATTCCCAAGCTCCTCATTTCTAATCCACATAGGTTCAAACCTGAAACGATTATACTCCGACTTCCTTACTCTCCCCATACTATGAAGTAAAATTATCGAGTGGTCAGAAGAGGTTGCTGAAATATGGGTAACTTGGGCATCCGGGAATATTCTTCTTCATGCATTGTTGGCTAACATTCTGTCCAGTCTGGCCTTCATCTCCCGAGCACCCGATCTCCTGTTCGAAAAAGTAAACAGATTCCCTTTATATCCAAGATCAGACAGACCGCAATCCAATAACGTTTCCCTGAAGGCTCTCATTTGCCACTCACCTCTGATCCTACCCCCTTTCACCTCCCAACCAAAACACACCTCGTTAAAATCACCAAAGACAATCCACGGAAAGTTGAATTGACTATGTAACCTCCTAAGCAAATCCCACGTAATTCCCCTCCTACCGGTAACCGGCTCTCCATAAAACACTGTAACACGCACAACTTCCTCCCCTTCAACACAGGCATCTATGTGATACTTAGAGAAGGAAAGAATTGTAAGGGGTACCTGATAAGTCGTTTTCTCGACTATCTTTCTCCTACCTTTACTAGATGTTTTGAGTAGTTCCGAGTCCCTTTCGATGTCATTTAACCCTCACATTTGCCATTTCAGGCGAAAAACCAATCCCATGGTTCTCGGACTCAAGACTATCAATTCTCGAAGAAAACCAAAGTTTCGAGCCAAAAATGGATGAAATCCCATGCAAACATTTGCGCTCGCCCGGGTCAGATGAACGCCCGCCCGAGCATTTCGCGCACAACCCAAGCACAATCCATCAAAGCCTACGCTCGCCCGAGCGTGAGAAGACCCGGCCGGGCGTGATCGACAACACCCCTGGGATGAGCAACACCCGCCCGAGCGCGAGGAGGATCGCCCGAGCGCCTGGCGGCAAGGACCAAGTCTTTCGATCCTACAACCCCAATGCCCGCCCGAGCATCTCAAGGCCCGGCCGAGTCACTCATCCATCATGTAATCTACGCCCGCCCGAGCTCCCACACTACCGGGCGAGTCTACCCTGCACCCTGCTCAGCTAGACCTCAAAGACTCGGCCGAGTCATCCCACCGCTCGCCCGAGCCTCCACAAGACCATTCGAGTCCCAGCTCACCTCCACCAAACGCTCGGCCGAGCGCGTCCAAGACCCGGGCGAGTCTCGCCCGAAAACCTAGATTTTATACTTGGGCTATAAATAGAAAGTTTCGTTTTTGGGCACGATCATGAAGGGTTTTGAAGGGTTTTTGGAGACAAGTTCAAGGGTTTTGAAGATCAACTCACCAAATCAAAGCACTCTAAGGATATAGGGGGATTCTTCACTCTAGATCCTTACTCTTCTTTGTGTTTTCTTCATTTTCACTTGCAACAACACTACTTTTGTTTGTCTATGAACATGAGTAGTGAGTAGTCCATTAGTTTCTAGGGGTCTATGGACCTCCTTGGTGTATGAAACTCATTACCTATTGACTATATGCATGAATGAATACTTGTTATGATTTGTGAATCTACTTGGATTAAATGTCTATTCTATGCCCACCAAGTGTTTGATGAAATGACTAAGTGGACTAGAAACATGAATTTGAAGTTGAGTGTTCTAGCGAACGAGACTAATGGTTCTAGAATGAAGTAGATTCACCCTTGTTAAGTGATGATCACTAGCGTGACTCATCTTGGCATTGAGATAGGCTTGATCTTAAACCGCTCATTGGTTATCAATCACTTAACTAGCGTTGATGATTGAGAGCCCTTGAGTAGGACGTGGGCTAACAATATCTAGCGATTGAAGCTCACGTGCGAGGTGTCTTTTCCTTGAATCGAATAACAACATCTAGCGATTGAATTTGATTTAATAGGGACACGCCTTAATCTAACATTTACATTATTCGTTCTTGCATGAAATTGAACCGTTAAGAGTTGAATGCACCAAGGAGGGAAGTAGTACCCTAGGAGCGCCTTTGAAAACCTTGAAAACAACCTTTTACGTTGCATTAATCCTTATTTGACAATTGACAATCACATTTCTCACAACCGATTGGAAATAGACATATTGAGTAAAATTGAATAGTGATCCTAGGTTTACAATTGCTCCTTGGACGACCCGGTACTTACCGATTATAAATTGTTTTTGATCAATTTATTGCTTTCGAATCTTACACATTTGAAACGCATAAATTACAACGTTCAAAATGGCGCCGTTGCCGGGGAGCAACGAATTAACTTAGGGAACTAGAGTAGATTTTACAAGATTTGGATTATTTCACCTGTTTCTCGTTCTATTGCTTGTGTTATTGCTTGCGACTTAGCGGTTCTCCTTGATCTTGTAGGTCTTGATTGAATGCTAACGAGACTTAAAGCAAAGGAAAAAGCAAGCATTAACTTTGAGGAATCTTTAAGGTATTTCTTGGATCAAGAGAGAGCCAAGGGAGAAGGCTCTCGGAACAAGAGACTACCGCGCAAGCGAAGACCACAACCCATGGCACAAGTACATGATGATGAACCTAATGGGGAGAAGCCCCTAAAGGATTATTCCACTCCAAGCCTCACCGGCTTTCGGTCACCAATAGCTCCACCGGGAGTAAATGCCCCTCAATTCGAGCTCAAAACGGCGTTGATCAACATGGTGGGCAACAATGCCTTCTCCGGGATAGGAAATCCCAATGCCCATCTAACATCCTTCCTTGAGTTGTGCGAGACATTCAAGATAAATAACGTGCCAAAGGAAGCCATTTATCTAAGGCTTTTCCCTTTCTCTTTAATGGGGAAAGCCAAGGATTGGCTATGGAGCCACGATGCAAGCACCTTCACAACATGGGACGAGCTAGCTCAAGCCTTCCTCCTCCAATATTTTCCACCGGCTAAAACTCAAAGGCTCAAAAACTTAATCAATGCATTCGAGCAAGGAGAGGATGAGAGTTTCTATGAGGCATGGGAACGATTCAAGGAGTTACAAAGGGAATGCCCACATCACAATATAGACAAGCCAACCTTGATCCAAATCTTCTATCAAGGCATAGATAATGACTCAAAGAGGCAAATGGACCAAGCCGCCGGTGGTGCATTCATGGAGCTCCACCCCACAAATGCCGGAGCTATTATAGATAAAATTGCAAGAAATTCTCACCATTGGGGGAGTGATCGGAACGTCCCAAGGAGACAAAGCAAGACGAGGGAGGTAAATGAGGCGGATTCAAAAGAAGATGTCCGAGCCCTTAGTAGGAAGATTGATGCTTTAACCAATTCTCTTAGTGCACTTCATGTGAAGCAATCACAAAAGCAACCTCGAGTATGTGCCATTTGCACAAGCCCCTCTCATAAAGAAGATGATTGCCCTCACACCTTCCCTCAAGAAGAGACCCAAAATGAAGAAGACGTTAATTTCTTGCAAAGGAATCAAGCAAACTATGGGAGAGACCGGGATCATCCAAATTTCTCGTACAAGACAACCGAGCCAATCAAGTATGATCCCAATTGGCGTCAAAAGAACAATGCTCCTCCCGGTTTCACCCCAAAGAACCAAGATTACCAAAGGCAAGGGCAAAGCTATCAAGGGCAAGGCTATCAAAGACAAAGCTACCAAGGGCAAGCTAGCCAACCTCAACCTCAACAACAAACTCAAACCCAACAACCACCTAAGGAAGACGCCTCTATAGCTCAATTACTATCTTCACTAGTTGCGGGTCAAAACCAAGGGATTGAAGATCGAAACAAGCTAGCTCAAGATCAATTCAAAGCCTCCCAAGAAAATAAATTCATGTTCCAATCCATCAATCAACGGCTCGATGAGATGTCCACCCATCATAAGATGTTGGAGAACCAAATCGCACAACAAGCTAGCTCATCTACGAGATATCAAGGGAAACTTCCCTCCAAGCCGGATTTCCACCAAAATGAGCATGTGAATGCTATATCATTGAGAAGTGGAACCACCTGCAAACCCCCTACACCCAAGGAAAAGGATGTGAGCACGAGGATGCCCATCATTATTGAAGAAGGTGAGGAAGAGGTTGAAGAAGAAAATCCCACGCCAAAGGAAGTTGCCTCTAAAGGTTCAACGAAGGAAGTCACTAAGGAGCCCTCCCCTTACAAGCCTCCCATGCCTTTCCCTCGAAGGCAACTAAAGAAGAACAATGAGTCACACTTCCAAAGATTCGCGGAGATGATGAAGAAGATCAATGTGACACTACCAATCTCCGAGGTAATATCCCAAATGCCCCTCTATAGTAAATTTCTTAAGGATGTTATCTCTCATAGGCGTGAAATTTCTGAAATTAGCTCGATAAATCTAAATGCGGAATGTAGTGCTATTGTGCAAAATCCCATGCCTAAGAAAGAAAAAGATCCGGGGTCATTTTCAATTCCTATTACTATTGGTGATGTTAACATAAGCAAGGCATTGTGTGATTTAGGTGCTAGTATTTCATTAATGCCCTACTCGCTCTATAAGAAACTTGATATGGGAACTCTCGTGCCTACCTCCATTAGTCTACGCCTCGCGGATCGCTCCTCTAGGATCCCTAGTGGAATCTTGGAGGATGTGCCCGTGAAGGTGGGGAAGTTTTATATCCCCGTGGATTTCTTTGTTCTAGAGATGGAGGAGGAGCGAGAGATCCCAATCATTTTGGGAAGGCCATTTTTGAAAACTACTAAGGCGGTTATAAGTTGCATAAGTGATTCACTAGAGTTTGAAATAGGGGGAGAGAAAATCAAGTTCTATCTAAGACAAGCATGTAGTGCCCCTAGTGATTCATTGGATTGCAATTTGCTTGATGTTTATGATGATTTCTCTTGTGATGAACTAACTTCCATTGAGCAAGAACTTTTGAGTGATGAAAGCATAGGTGACTCTATGATGGATTTGTTGATGATGGATGAGGACGATCAAAAGGAGGAAAAAGATGATGGAGAAAAAGAAACGGAGAAAGGAGAAGGTAAGGGATCTTGTGGGATAGAGCTTAAGGCTCTACCTACAAGTCTAAGGTACGAATTTCTAGGTCCAAACTCTACCTTTCCCGTAATAGTGAATGCCTCTTTGAATGAGCTTGAAACCTCTAGACTTTTGCATGTGCTTAGAACTCGTAGGGGTGCAATTGGTTATTCCATTGATGATTTGAAAGGGATTAGCCCCGATATATGCATGCATAGAATTACATTGGATGATGATGCTAGACCAACCCGAGAGAGGTTGAGGAGGTTGAACCCTACGCTAGGGGAAGTTGTCTTTAAGGAGATAACTAAATTGAGGGAAGCGGGAATCATTTATGCCGTTCCCGACTCGGAATGGGTGAGCCCAATCCACGTAGTCCCTAAGAAAGGTGGCTTGACGGTAGTCAAGAACGAAAAAAACGAGTTGATCCCCACACGCACCGTCACGGGGTGGCGGATGTGTGTTGATTACCGTAAGCTAAATAAAGCCACTAAGAAAGACCATTTCCCTCTACCTTTCATCGATCA
This sequence comes from Rhodiola chrysanthemifolia, assembly GCA_033675395.1. Taxonomy (NCBI): domain Eukaryota; kingdom Viridiplantae; phylum Streptophyta; class Magnoliopsida; order Saxifragales; family Crassulaceae; genus Rhodiola; species Rhodiola chrysanthemifolia. The sequence continues at coordinate 26,808,426 of CM066205.1, forward strand.
AATGCTTGAGAGACTAGCTAACCATGAATACTTTTGTTATTTGGATGGATATAGTGGATTCTTCCAAATCCCTATACATCCTTCGGACCAAGAGAAAACCACCTTCACGTGCCCTTATGGAACCTATGCGTATAGACGTATGCCCTTCGGGCTATGTAATGCGCCGGGAACCTTCCAAAGGTGCATGATGGCCATTTTCTCCGAGTTCATTGAAAATACAATGGAAGTATTCATGGATGACTTTTCGGTTTATGGTTCCTCATTTGATTCTTGTCTAGAGAACCTTTCAAGGGTTCTTGACAAATGCATTGAGACCGATCTAGTCTTGAATTGGGAAAAGTGCCATTTCATGGTACAAGAGGGAATTGTGCTTGGGCATCTTGTCTCTAATAGGGGAATTGAAGTGGATAGAGCTAAGATTGAAGTAATTGAAAAACTTCCACCCCCTAGAGACGTTAAGGGAATTCGAAGCTTTCTTGGTCATGCCGGGTTCTACCGGCGCTTCATTAAGGATTTCTCTAAGATTGCCAAGCCATTAACCGATCTCTTGCATAATGATACTCCCTTCTTATTCAATGATCCTTGTGCTAAAGCTTTCGAGAAGCTAAAATCTGCCCTCACATCCGCTCCTATCATCCAACCTCCCAATTGGGAACTCCCTTTTGAGCTAATGTGTGACGCAAGTGACTATGCCATTGGAGCCGTTCTAGGGCAAATGGTAGACAAGAAGCTACATGTTATCTATTACACGAGCAAGGTCTTGGACCAAGCTCAATCAAACTACTCCACGACGGAGAAGGAGATGTTAGCTATTGTCTATGCCTTCGAGAAATTTAGGCAATACTTGGTGGGATCCAAAACCATTGTCTATACCGATCATGCCGCCATCAAGTACCTAATTTCTAAGAAAGATGCCAAGCCGAGGCTCATAAGATGGGTACTTCTACTTCAAGAGTTTGACATTGAAATCAAAGACAAGAAGGGAGTAGAGAACTTGGTCGCCGATCACCTTTCTAGACTTGAGCCTTTGAGGGAGAAGACTTCAAGTGAGGAGTTGCCTATTGAGGACTCTTTTGTTGGGGAAAACTTGATGAGAATTGAAAATGGCCCTACTCCATGGTATGCCGATATAGTGAACTTCAAGGTTTGTGAGGTACTTCCTCCAAACATGAACTACAATCAAAAGAAGAAGTTTGCGCATGATGCAAGAAGATACTATTGGGATGAGCCCCACCTCTTCAAACTTTGTTCTGATGGTATCTATAGAAAATGCGTAGCCAATGAAGACATACAAGGGGTCTTGCATCATTGCCATTCTTTACCTTGTGGAGGCCATGGAGGGAGTTCAAAAACCGCGGCCAAGGTGCTTCAAAGTGGACTCTATTGGCCATCAATTTTCAAGGATGCTTACACCTTCGTAAAGGCTTGTGACAAGTGCCAAAGGAGTGGGAATATCTCCAAGAGGGACGAAATGCCCCAACAAGTGATGCTAGAGGTAGAGATTTTTGATGTGTGGGGAATAGACTTCATGGGCCCTTTTCCTCCTTCTTATGGGAACCGTTACATTCTCGTAGCGGTTGACTACGTTTCTAAATGGGTTGAAGCTATAGCCTCCCCGACTTGTGATGCCAAGGTCGTAACGAAACTTTTCAAGAGGGTGATCTTCCCTAGATTTGGAGTCCCAAGGACGGTTATTAGTGATGGGGGATCTCATTTCAAAGAAAAGCAATTCGAGGCGCTTCTAAAGAAATATGCGGTCTATCACAAGGTTGCTACACCTTACCACCCTCAAACTAGCGGGCAAGTTGAAGTTTCGAATAGAGAAATCAAGGTTATCCTTGAAAAGACGGTGGGAAGCTCTAGAAAGGATTGGTCTTCAAAATTGGATGATGCTCTTTGGGCATATAGGACCGCTTTCAAGACACCTATAGGGATGTCTCCCTTTAGGCTCATTTATGGGAAACCTTGTCATCTCCCGGTTGAACTAGAATACAAATCATTTTGGGCGGTTAGAGAATTGAACTTTAACATGAAAGCCGCCGGAGAAAAGAGGCTATTGGACTTGAATGAGTTAGATGAGATAAGACTTGACTCATATGAGAATGCCAAGATCTACAAGCAAAAGCAAAAGAAATGGCATGACAAGAAGATTTTGAGGAAGGAGTTTAAGGAAGGGGACCAAGTTCTTCTATTTAACTCAAGATTGAGATTATTCCCGGGAAAGCTCAAGTCAAGATGGACGGGTCCATTCAAAATTCAAAAGGTGTTTGAGGACGGACATGCAAACTTGTTCAACACACGTGGGGAAATTTTCAAAGCTAATGGGCAAAGACTCAAGCTCTACCATGGAGCCCCTCTAGATCCCGAGAACACCTCTATCACCCTACATGACTTGACCGATTAAGGCCTCCTAAATCCGTTTCAAAATTTTCATGAGGAGATTCGGCTCGGTCTTTGCCAAGACGTTAAACTAGGCCCTCTCGGGAGGTAGCCCGTCGTAAGTGTTCATTTTGGCCCCAAACTTTCAAATGCTTGGTGTCTTGGGGGAGTGCGCAAAAATCTAAGTGTGGAGTAGAAATTGAGTAAAATGGCTCAACATCAGAAGCTCGCCCGGGTCTCATCCAGCTCGCCCGAGTCGTTCTTGCATCACGCCTGGAAGCCTCGGCGCTCGCCCGAGTCAACACTCGCTCGGTCGAGTCTGTAGAAAAAGGGCAGAAACGCGCGCACCCGCCCGAGCTTCGCAACGCTCGCCCGAGCCTCTCCTTGCCTTCTCTTCGCTCGAAGTTAACCCAGCGCTCGCCCGAGCGTGAGACGACCCGGCCGGGCACAAATTGCACCACGCCTGGAAGCCCTCGGCGCCCGCCCGAGTCCTCCAAACACCCGCCCGAGCCTCGACCTGGTTCCAAAAAGATCCTTCGTTCCCAATTTTCAAAATCCGATTTTGCCCTAAAAATTCATCCCGCTTTCGAGCTCCGCCGCATCCCAAACCTCTGTCCGCCGTTCTGAACAATCGTCCGCCCTCCTCACCTCACTTCAACCCTCAATTCGATCACTCATCACCTCGCTCAACCCTCCATCCGAAAACCTCCTCACTCGAACCTCACTCGACCCGCCCAATCGCTCGATCTGTGACCTAGCCGTCGCTCTCGCCACTCATCCTCAACTCTCGATCAATCTCAATGGCTCGAACTAAAGGCTTAGAGAAAGCCAAGGAAAAGGAAGCCGCCGCATCCCAGCCCAACCCCCCGCCTCCCGAGCCAACGAAGAAGAAGGCAGCCAAGAAACCCAGCCAAGCCCCGGCGGTGGATAAGCCAATTCCAGCTGCGTCCAAATCATCAAAGAGGTCAAGAAAGGCCGTGGAGCACTCTGCCTCCAGCGAGGACGACCCACTGGATCCTCCATTTGAGGAAGAACTTCCCCGACCATCCAAGAAACGAAAGTCCAAGGCATCCGCCGCCCCGAGCGAGCCTGCTCCATCCTTGCCAGTGGCATTGCCTCCAGCTCCTCTGCCTGAGCCCACAGAACCGAGACCATATCCTTTCCATGAGGAGTTGGCATTCACAAATGCCAAGCACACGGAAGTCTTGGCATCGATCACGAAGAAGGGCAAGGCGCCGATGGCCACACTATTCCCTCACGAGAAGACCCTCACCGACTTGGGATTACATGATGAGGTACATTCCCGGCTCTCGCACTCTGGTTTAGATTTATTATTCATTGATGATCCCGGAATGTACGAGAGGGTTGTGCAAGAGTTTCTATGCTCGTTTGAAGCGGTGAGGAATGCGGGGAACAAGATCACCCACTGGAAATTTGTGATAGGAGGTTCGCAAAAGAGGATTGCTAAGGACAGAATATGTGAATGGCTGAGTTTTCCATTGAATGGAGTGAATGTGCCCAAATTTTCTGATTTCGAGCTATATAACTTTTGGCACAAGATTTCGGGTCGAGATGAATGGTTCGCTTCGGGGTACAATTCTGCAACAATCGAGGACAAGCTTTGGAAGATTATGCATCGATTTGTTGCTTTGGTGATTAATGTTCGTACGGATGGGGCAAGAATGGTGACTATCCCGGATTTGACCATCATGCTAGCCATAGACAATGGCCTTGTCCTTGACTGGTTTACCATTTTGGCCGAGCGCTTTGAGGAGTATGCGAAGGAAACCTCACAAGTGACTTCGCTTGGTGGAGGCTCATTCGTGACTCACCTTGCTCTAAGGTGCGGTTTCAGCTTTAATCATGATGGTTGCCCACCTCCGGTGAAGAGAGCGCTCAATGTGAAAGCCTTAAAGGTCATGAAAATCATTGAGAAGGATGGCAAAACTTGGATTCCCCACAGTACGGTACCTCACAAGGGTCGATTGCGAAAGGCGGCTAGAGAAAAGAAGAATAAATACATCCATGCCAACAAGCACGATATCTATTTTGACATGGCCCTCTCCCACTCGACCGAGTCCTCTAGTGCCCCTGCAGCTCCACCCAATGAGCCCTCGGTCCAAGGAACACCTCCACCGAGAAAGACTTCCTTGGGGGGCAAGCTCGCCGCCATTTCCTCCGACCTTGCTGGATTGAAGGCCTCAGTTTCCTCTGTCCATGGGCGAGTAGAGAGCTTGGATGAGTTTGTGCGCGAAAACTCTAGATGGGTGACCACTACTCTAGCCGATATTTGCCGTGCTTTGAACATCGTGCCTTCCACCGCTCCTCCCTCATTCCCGGGGTATTCTAGTCCCCGAGCACCCTCTCCTTCACCCATCATTCCTCCACCCACTGTTGCCGAGGCTAGTGCTCCCACACCTTCTCATATTGAGGAGCCACTACACACCGTCGCGGAGGTTGATGAGGGAATCATTGCTCGTGTAGAAATTGAAGAAGGCGGCGCTATGAATGATGATGGATCTGCACCATTAGGAGATGGCGTTGTCAATGCTTCTTAGGATCCATATTGGGATGTTTTGCTTTTATGTTTTGACATTTTGATGTGGCTTGAATGTTAAAGTCGCCTTGGTGCGCAATTTTGGATGTTTGCCTCTTATTTGTACCCTTACTTGGATATTATATGCTATGCCATGAGGATGTTGATTGTCACACGACTTGCTATTGTTAGTGCCATATTTGGATATTATGTTCTATAAGGAATTTTAATTGTCACTTGAGCTATATTGCTATTATTGTGAAACTATCTATGCTAGTGCACTTTGACTTTCCTTGTTTCCATTGCCATCAGGGGGACATTTTATCGAATGGACGAGGAACTCAACATATTTGGGAAAAGCTACATACTACAAACGAGGGGAGTTCCCTTTGCGCCTTTACCTCTATTTTATCCTTTCTTTTGCGCTTAGGGACTAAGCTTAATTTAAGTGTGGAGTGTTTTGGATTAGGCGCAATATTCACATGTTTACACCATGCATATCTCTTGAAAATGAACACTTGCATCATGCTTTATCCCAATTTTTCTTGAGTGTTAAACTACTAGAGGCTTGTGACTATCCATTCGCAACTTCTATAAGTCACATCTATCTCACAATTCCCTCTTACATGATTTAGAGTCTAAAACCAAGCTAGTTCTATTGAATGCTCATTCTTGTGAATCAATTTTCATTGCTATCTTGTGCCTATCTAGCAATCTAAGTATTTTTCACGCATGCTTTGAAAAGTTTTTAGCAAGCACACTTTTAAACATTTATGAAAAACTTAAACCCCTCGATTGCTTTTAGGTGACTTTAGTCCTCTTGCCTCGTGCCTTGTTTGTGGTTGTTTCTCACACGTTCCATATTCACATTGGACATATTGTCAAGTCTTAAGTGTGGAGTCAAAAGAGGGCGAAAAATAGGCCCCATCAAAAATATTTTACATGGTCAAAGAGGGCAAAGCCCCGACTAAAAACTTTCTCGAGTACTAGAGAAGTTTTATTGCAAAAAGATACAAATGCCGGGGGTTAGGAAGAAAAGTTCCCCCTCGAAAGTATTTGTAGGCCAAAGGCCAAGTAAAAACCACTTAGACTTGACTTTATGCCCTTCCATCATCTCTTATATGTGTGAGTACACCACGTACATTGTGTGCTAGCAAGTTGATCTTTAGGACGACCCTTGTGATTTCACGTGAGCTATTGATAGGTTTATGCTTGTTTTAAGAACTCTTGTTGTCAAACTCCTCTTTCCTTATGGATTACGACTTTAGCGTCTAAAACTTGGAAATGAGTTATATCGTGAGCCCGTGGACTAGCCCTAGCTAGCACAAGTGATCGAACGACGTTTTTTGTGCAAAAAGCTTTAACCATTTTTTCAAAAACCTTGCTTCAAAAATAAATAGACTTCTAGGTTAGGCACTTGATAGCGCTAGTATTGACCTCCTTGAATGTGCACCCTCATGTGGACTTAAACGGTTTGAAAACTCTCTTGAAATGTATAGTGATTGTGATGCTAGCTTGGGATGTGAAGTAAGTTTCGAGAAATCCATGCCTTAATTGTTAAACACTCTTGCTTTTCACTCTTATGGGATAAACGCATGTGGGATTTGTGAGTATTCCCGGTTCTGAAAACTCTCACGAGACTATAACTCGTCCACTAGGGTAGCCTAGGGGTTTAAAGGCTTGGTGCATATGCTAAATGCACCCGTAACACCTACGAAAAGGAGTTGTTTGCTAATAATAAGTGTTGCTATGAAAAACTAGTCTTCATCACCCTTGTTGCTCTTGACTTGTTCTTATTGTTTGCTCGGGACGATCAAACTCTAAGTGTGGAGTGTTTTGATAAGTCATTTTCTCGACTATCTTTCTCCTACCTTTACTAGATGTTTTGAGTAGTTCCGAGTCCCTTTCGATGTCATTTAACCCTCACATTTGCCATTTCAGGCGAAAAACCAATCCCATGGTTCTCGGACTCAAGACTATCAATTCTCGAAGAAAACCAAAGTTTCGAGCCAAAAATGGATGAAATCCCATGCAAACATTTGCGCTCGCCCGGGTCAGATGAACGCCCGCCCGAGCATTTCGCGCACAACCCAAGCGCAATCCATCAAAGCCTACGCTCGCCCGAGCGTGAGAAGACCCGGCCGGGCGTGATCGACAACACCCCTGGGATGAGCAACACCCGCCCGAGCGCGAGGAGGATCGCCCGAGCGCCTGGCGGCAAGGACCAAGTCTTTCGATCCTACAACCCCAATGCCCGCCCGAGCATCTCAAGGCCCGGCCGAGTCACTCATCCATCATGTAATCTACGCCCGCCCGAGCTCCCACACTACCGGGCGAGTCTACCCTGCACCCTGCTCAGCTAGACCTCAAAGACTCGGCCGAGTCATCCCACCGCTCGCCCGAGCCTCCACAAGACCATTCGAGTCCCAGCTCACCTCCACCAAACGCTCGGCCGAGCGCGTCCAAGACCCGGGCGAGTCTCGCCCGAAAACCTAGATTTTATACTTGGGCTATAAATAGAAAGTTTCGTTTTTGGGCACGATCATGAAGGGTTTTGAAGGGTTTTTGGAGACAAGTTCAAGGGTTTTGAAGATCAACTCACCAAATCAAAGCACTCTAAGGATATAGGGGGATTCTTCACTCTAGATCCTTACTCTTCTTTGTGTTTTCTTCATTTTCACTTGCAACAACACTACTTTTGTTTGTCTATGAACATGAGTAGTGAGTAGTCCATTAGTTTCTAGGGGTCTATGGACCTCCTTGGTGTATGAAACTCATTACCTATTGACTATATGCATGAATGAATACTTGTTATGATTTGTGAATCTACTTGGATTAAATGTCTATTCTATGCCCACCAAGTGTTTGATGAAATGACTAAGTGGACTAGAAACATGAATTTGAAGTTGAGTGTTCTAGCGAACGAGACTAATGGTTCTAGAATGAAGTAGATTCACCCTTGTTAAGTGATGATCACTAGCGTGACTCATCTTGGCATTGAGATAGGCTTGATCTTAAACCGCTCATTGGTTATCAATCACTTAACTAGCGTTGATGATTGAGAGCCCTTGAGTAGGACGTGGGCTAACAATATCTAGCGATTGAAGCTCACGTGCGAGGTGTCTTTTCCTTGAATCGAATAACAACATCTAGCGATTGAATTTGATTTAATAGGGACACGCCTTAATCTAACATTTACATTATTCGTTCTTGCATGAAATTGAACCGTTAAGAGTTGAATGCACCAAGGAGGGAAGTAGTACCCTAGGAGCGCCTTTGAAAACCTTGAAAACAACCTTTTACGTTGCATTAATCCTTATTTGACAATTGACAATCACATTTCTCACAACCGATTGGAAATAGACATATTGAGTAAAATTGAATAGTGATCCTAGGTTTACAATTGCTCCTTGGACGACCCGGTACTTACCGATTATAAATTGTTTTTGATCAATTTATTGCTTTCGAATCTTACACATTTGAAACGCATAAATTACAACGTTCAGTACCTCCTCCTTCCACCAAAGAGCAAGCCCACCCGATAAACCTTGCCTGGGAACTACAAAGCCGTTCTTGAACCCTAGTCTTTTTTGAATCGCTACTAGTTTCCTCTCCTCTATCTTTGTCTCTTGCAATCCTACTAGGTCAGGCCTGTTTAACCTCACCAACTCGGCGAGCTCACGAACTGACCGAGGTTGGCCCAAACCCCGACAGTTCCACGCCAAAGCTTTCATCCTTCCAGGCGAGGCTGCCCTGCCGCAAGCCCCGCCGTTTCCAGTACATTTTGTTGTGCCTTAATACCCCTTTTCTCCTCACCATTCTGTGCTTGAGAACCCTTGACGTGATATGGATGGAATCGAATTGCGCCGCCCCTCAGGGTTGCCCTCCTCTCCCCAAGCTCCATGTACTCTTCGATCTCCCTGCCTTTCATACTTCCGCATGCTTGCTTTACGCCAGATTCATCGGTTGCCACTTGCGACAGAGCTTGCACAGGCTCCTCCAAGAAAACACACTTCTCTGTTTCATGGCAGAGCCTTCCACACTTAGCACAGCACTCCGGCAATCTCTCGTATTTCACGGACACCCAAAGTGGACCTCTATTTAAACGTCTGAGAAAGAAACCTGTGATTAGGGGTTTGTCAACCTCAATCTCCACCCTAACCCTTATGAATCTCTTCCTCACCCCGTCCGATTCCGAGTGGCCCACTTTGATGAACTTCCCTATGTATCCAGCCAGCTTCTCTCCACACTCCTTATCGTTCAACACAGCACCCACCGGTAAGTTATGCAGCTGTGCCCAAACACCTAGCCTATTCATTATAAACTCTTCCGGAGCAAGGTCTGAGCACCAGTCATGCATAATGATAAAGGAATCCATACATAGCCATGGTCCTCCGTCACGAATCTTCTTCATGTCGCCCTCCGTTTTAAATCTCGCCAAAGCCATATTGTTGGCAAGCTCCGCAAAACTGACCCTGTTTTCCATGTTCCATATCTTCGTCAGGACATTAGCTAAGCCTTTGATGTTGAACGGCGTCCCATTCGCCAGCTTGACCACAATAGCCCATTTTCCTTCCTCAGACATCCTTCTCCAATCATCGTCTTCAAGAGACACCACTAACTTGCCATCGAGTTCGTCCGTTATGGAGTCGACCTCCTCCTCCAACCACTCTTTGTCCATACCAGTTCACAATGAGCTTCATAATACCTGGAACACTATGATTTCCGAAATACCTTGGTGAAAACACAGCGAAAACACTTCTAAGCTTAACTTAGAAGAAAACACTCTCTCGCAATATCAGCTAGAGGAGAGAGAAACTCTGATGGACCCCGGATTCAAGATATGCTTCGGAGCGTCGTATTATTACTTCGATTTGGACACAAACTGCGAAATTTCGAACTTCTGCACACCAACTGTATTATTACTTCCTTAAGTTTTATATTGTAATTTATAAAATAACAATAATCTCGCTCTCGCTCTCATACCAGTGTTATTAAAACCGATCCGTGGATCGATTCGGTCAAGTCATTGGGTCAATGGGTCAATGGTTCAACCGGGTTGACCCGCACATATTAAAAAAATAAAAATAAAATACTTATATATGCTATTATAATTTAACATATTTATGACTTGAATAAATATTACATGTTTATGATCTGATTACAACAACATATCATAACAAATTTAGAATTTGATAAAGTACAAATCAATAATACAACAATAATAGAACAACAATAACAATTTTAGTCTTAATTTGCAAGTCACAACAATAAGGGATTTCTAAGACTAATTGAATTTTTAGTTAAATTGATAATAAGTAATAAATTTTATAGATTTAATAAATCAATATACATTATTGAAACAAATAATAAAACAACAATCATCAAGCCTAGTGGAAGGAAAGAGAATATACATTATCCTTAATTGTCAATTTTCATAGTTGATACCGTAATTTGGTGATAGTTCATAACTTCATACCACTCATTGTTTTCCCAAAAATTAATTGTAATATTAAATAAAAATGATACAAAATAATTATTTGCATATGGTCAGCAATTGACAACCTGTGACAGAGAACAACATGTTTACCAAATTGGGGATTTTCAGACAGCTATTTTTTTAAAATTCTAATAGATTGAAATTCCAGCCATGAAGTCTCCACAAACTAATCTCCACCATTGAGAAAATAAAGGGCACCTTCCAAAGCAAAGCCTACATAACTCTCATTTCTGAATGCCCAATTGCTGCTCATATCGATCAACTTCGGTTCTTGTCTTTCCTTCCTTGGGTTGATTAGCACAAGAAGAAACTTGCCTTCATAATTTCCCGGAGAGCCTCCTCTTTGGGAATATTCGATACAATGGGTGCGTGTGCAAGTTTTCCCAAGACCCTTGGTGACGCACTGATGCCAGAGCAGCCCAAGGAGGAGAGCACTGTTGCCAAGGAGGTAGTTGTTGATGACAAGGCTGTTGAGGAACTGAAGGAAGATGTGAAGACGACCGTTGATGGCGAGGAACAGACCGAGAAATCCCTTAACGAGGTACATTCATTTTCCATAACATACAACCAGTAGCGGATTCAGAATTTTTTTTTACACATGTTATGCAAAATTGGCGAAACATCGAGTAAACTTGTATTATATAAAAAAAGAACACATTTAACAACGTTTAACTAGCTTAATATATCAACTTTTTTATTATTTTACCTATTAGTTTCAGAATTATGCACTAGTAATTAAAATTTTAATCAAAATTAATTAACAAAAAATCGGAATCCGCCGCCAACCTGCATTTCGTGGAGAACTATATCTCTCACTAAATTAAATGCGATATGTATGTATGCATGTATGAATGTTATGACAGAGCACCGAGGAAGTGAAAGAGGAAGCCGCAACTGCGGCTGTGGAGTCAGAGAAGGCGGCTGCGCCAGTGGTCGAGGAGGCTGAGGAAAAGTGTGAGGCGGCAGCGGCGGAGGAGCCTAAAAAGGAGTAATAAGTACCTGATGTCATGTTATTAATATTCTCATATCACAAGCCTCATCCATAGTGATTGTTTGTATCAAAATTGGTTACGTGCTTCATTTCTTAATTTATTCAGTTACAAACTATTTAATACACAATCATACACCAAGTTAAAATGAGAACGCATTTATTAAAGTTTCATAATTTGATTTATTATTATCACTAGTTGAATTTAATAAAGAATGTATACCAACCAGTTTCTTACTAGCTAAAGATGTCAGTAACCAAGTAATACTTGGAACACCTTTTCTCACTAAAATCTATCATCTGAAAAAAGTTGATAGTAAAGGAATAATAGGAACCTTTGAGGAAAGAAATATTATATTACAGTTTATAACTGAACCTCTAACAAAGGTTTTACATGATGTCTATGACAATATAACTGTTAAAGAAGATCAACTAGGTTTTCAGAGACATGAATTATATGTTCTCACTCTTAATAAAAGACTTCAGAATCAATTCTCTTTTGAAATATGTAGAAATAATCCTAACACTTTTTGGGATAAAAGAAAACATATTGTTTCTATTCCATCAAAGGAAGGTTTTGATAAATACTAGACCCCAGCAAAGGATAAACATTGCCAAATAAATCATGCCCTTTGTGCAGAGAAGATATTAACATGTTATCCCATAAAAGATTAATTGATCCTTGGAAATCTCCCTGGTCAGGCACTGCCTTTTATTTTAGAAAAAACAGCGAGCAGGGTAAAGGAATTTCTAGATTAATAATTAGCTACGAGCCCTTTATCAAAATCCTTAATTGGATTAAATCTACTATGATATGGATGAATCATCCAGGTCTTAGTAATAAAAAAGAATTGATACATGAACTTTATGCTTCTGTCATTCTTTCAAAATTCAACCTGAAGACAGGACGTTGGCAAATCCAAATTTGCAAGACTGATAAATTTAAGCCAGTCTTTAATATCTCTTTTGGACAACTGGAATGGGATATCTTCCCATTTGGTCTCACCCAGGACTCTTATGATTTTCAAAAAATCATTAATGACATTTTTGTCTTTTCAAAAATTCTTGAAATACATCTGAAACATTTAAAGATGTTCAGCAATACTTTCGGTATTAGTCCAATAATTTCCAAATTAAAAATGTCGTTATTTCAAATACCGACTAAATTCCCAGAGAATACTTTGGGAAAAATTTCAGTCAAATGTAATATCCACTTTACTAACCATCTCCTGACCTCCAATACAGGAAAAGAACAGCTGCAGAAGATTTGCTTAAATAATCTTCATTTTGCAGGTATGACCCCTCAAGGGAGAGGTTCCTCCTCTAATAGAGGAGGGAGAGGACGTGGTAAGAAACCAGAAATTCTAGCTCAAGTTGGAAATAAGACACTGGTCAATATGAAGCAAGATAAAGAATACCAGAAATATCTGAAGTACATAAAGCAGAATATTACTGCTTCAGAAAATGAAGTACCATCCTATGCCAATATAGTGGCAACAGAGGAAAATGATGCAGGTTATACCGCTTACTTAATGAACCAAAAACAAGAAGTAATACTTCTTCTCGAAGAAAGGGACTCCCAATGGAGTGATGAGCCATGGACCTTAATGAGGAAATACATGGGAGAAGAGTCATACCCTTCTCGGACATACAAATGTCGAAGTTTCTATGAGAATATTCTCAAAGAGACCGGTTGTGAAATCACCCATTTCTTCCATCAAGCACAACCAGAAATTTACAACTACAGTAAAATTACGATCAAAAGGGTAATATCTCTTCAAGACTGGGGAATCTCTCCTCTAAGCACAAGAGAATTCTTTTTCGGCCAGAATAAGACCCCTTGCCGGTATAATTTCTGGGACTACATGGATGCTTTCAATAAAGCCCTTCTTTACGATAATTTCAGGCATAAACATTCATGGTTTATCAAGATTTGTTTGGTGGTTTACAACACCGACATACCCTCCTGGTTTATCCTATGATGGCAGCACTTTGGCACCACGGAAGAAATTCTTCCTGAAAACTTTAAAGAAAGATTTCATCAATGGGAAAAGATCTCCCCAAGAGTCTTGGATTATCAGGGCAAAAACATGAAATTTAGAGAAATATCTTCTCTCTTTTTCTTTATTGAATTCTCTATTCCCTACATCTGGAAATGGATATCATCTTTCGGATATACAGGAGACATGATCCCTTGCTTAAAAGGGATACGTATTCCAAAAACTGGGATAAGATGTTCAGGATTGATCCAGACATAAAGCAAATAAATGGCTATGACACTGTCTGCGATATTGACAAGAAGATAGCGTTCTATGAAGAACAACAGCGAAAAACCAAGGAAATTTCCTTGCAATCCATTTCCCAGAAGATAAAGTCTAAAACCCAAAATCTTAATAAAAAAGATTTAATTTCAACCTACATCCAAATTATGAAGAATGACTTCTTGGATCGTGAAGATGAGACAGTGTCCCATACTTCAGAAAAAACAGATGCCTCCATGGCCACATCAGGACAAAGCATTTTCCAGGATTCCCAGGATGTGGAACCTGAACCAGATTTTGATGATATTTTTGACAACCTCCAAGCCGAGCTTGAGAAAAGACTGGCACAAAGGACGGTTCATTTGGGGGAATCCTCCCAGGCTAAAGACAAAATATGAAAGGTCCCATATCTCTAGTGGCTTTCATACTTAGCCAAAAGAAATCAACCAAGGACAAAATTCAAGTGGTGAAAGGTCCTAACTCTCTAGAAGCTTTCACTCAATCTTTGAATTTTGAGGCAAATGTTTGCCATTATAGAGAATCTCCAAATAGTACATATTAGTGTGTAAATGGTCATACTTGTTTTGGACTACTTCCTTCCCTTTTACTATAAATATGTGTATGGGTGTAAGAGAAGAACAAGCCTTAGAACCCCCTCTTCTAAGCAATAAGTTTCTACTCATTCTTCTCTCTAAGTTTGTAAAATATTTTTTAATCAAAGTTTGAAGTTTGAAGTACCCTTGGTGCATCAACGGAGTAAGTTGATTTTTTATATAATTTTTATTTTCGTTTCTGATGGGTAGCCTAATAGGCTAAACCCTTGATATGTGGTAAATCGATGTCAAGTAACATGCCTATTGATATTGATGTAAAGATCTGGATTTGAGAACAAAGGACTGGTCTGGGATTAATACAGTTACAACATCACCAATACTGCAAGGTTTGTTAAGTTCGTAACGGGCCTACTGGCACGACTAGTTCTCTCTTTCAGCACAGGCCCATAAGATCACGTTCCCATAAGCATTTTGAGTGTAAGTCCCGCTTAAGCCGGAGTTGGCGCAAGGGCAGTTCTATTTTTTGTGCTATGTGGGATAATCTATGTGGGTTGTTGAACTGACGAGAACTTGCAGCTGTGTAGTAAGTGGTGACCGTTTGAACTGACTGTAATCAGAGCTGGATCTATGATCTAGAGTCTTACCCTTGGCAAACACGGTGATGAAGTAGCCAGTATTATACCCTGGAACGGTGTATCCGGTTCTCTCTTTTGGTATCAGAGCCGTGGTGGAATAGTTATGGTATTTGTACTAGATTTATCACATATCTTCTTTATCATGAACCTTTTCAGAAACCAGAAAATGGTTAAGATCAAATTAAAAGAAGAATATGATCTTCCGACAAATCTAGAAGCACTTAATAAGTGGACTATCCCTAGAATTGAACCCAGTTCAATTTATAAACTGGGTACTTTTGAGAAAATTGGTCTCAAACAGGTTGTTAAGACAACTGAAGAAACAATTCCGCTGAATTCTGAAGATTTGACGATTAGATTACTTGAAGAAATTGATTCACTTTTATATCTTCACTCGCATAAATTTATACATATTGGTTTAGTGCAAATTGCTTTTAAACCATTAACTCTTGAAGGTTTACCAGAAAGCTTTATTGCAGCTCTTCGTGATGGTAGGAACCTTAACTATAAACAATCCTTAATAGGAATTATTCAGATTAGCTTGGCCCATGGTCCAGTTTGTTTTGATGTTTATCCTAACATTCAACTTTCCTTGTCTGATGTTAATATTTTAGACTCCTTAACGTTACACGTTAAAACTAATGGTTACAATTATAAATCTGGAACAGAAGTAATAGCTATCTGTTATAGGATTTATTATAAGCCTCTGTTTACTCTTAATCCCCAGTGTAAGATTATGGATAAACAGAATAATGAAACTATAGTTATTGAATCAAACTTTAGCAAGTCGAGTATCTCGACAAGACGTAAGATTAAGTGGGAAGAAATAGAATTTCCAACAGAATGGACTTTGGCAGAAGTGGTTCCACCTCAGCCAATAAGCCATGACAACTTAATCAATTTGATTCAGACTCCTGAAGGGAATGTCACCCTTGAATTTGATAATTTAAGCAAACCATATACGTCTTCTAGACCCCGTTCTAGGCTTAGCAAATCAAGTTCAATGATAAATTATATTTCGCCTTTCGACTATAAGATTGAAAGACCCTTTGAGTCCTCTAGAGCCTCAACTTCTCAAATTAGAGAAACTCTTAATTATAAGTTAAAACAACCTCTTGAATCTGCGAGAGCTTCGACATCTCAATTTGGAGAAACTGAAAGAATTGAGAGGCTAATAATGGAACAAAATAATATTGTTAAAGGCCTTAGCATTAAAGATCCGGAAATAACCGAATCTGAGATGGATTTCAATATTTGATCATGTCTGACAAAATCATAGATTTTAGTCCTGGTTCACAGGCAAGAAAAATTGTTAAAATTGAATTTGATTCAGATAATTGGAAACCGTTTAGAAAATGGTTCTTTGAATCTTATGATTCAGTAGAGTTAACAACTCTAAGTAATGAATTTTACAAGTTGTGTGAGCATAAGAATAGAATCTTGTTCTTTGTTCCCTGGTTTGTTTCTACTTATGTTGAGCAATATATTTCAGCATTAGAAAGAAATTACAAGTTGGGTACAGGTAAGAACATGACCCAAGTTTATCCTCCGCAACAACCTTTTCAAATTGAAAATAATGGTATAAATCATAGTTTTGTTGCTTTTGCTAGGCTATTAGAAGATAATACTCTTCCTGCAACATGCCAACAAATTAATATGATGTTTAAACAGAATAATTATTCTAATCTATATTTGAGTGTTTTAGGAGAACAAATGAGTTCTTTACAAAACAGAGTTGAACAATTAATCGAGGTTATGAAAACTCAGTCAGTAATAACTGAAAAACCAGTAGAAATAACTACGTCCAAGACTATAGGAATGGCTACGCCTAGTTTACGGCCGCCTCCTATCATTACAGATTTTAAATTGAAACCTATGAAGGAACTAGAAGAATTTCTAGAAGAAAATTTTAAGAATATGAAATTAACCACTCTTGATAAAAGACTAAGAGATAAGCTTATAGAAGAACCAAATTATAAGCAAGCTTATCAAGATCAGATTAATAAATTATATAAATGGGCAGATAAGCCAACTCCGGGAAAATATTATTACCCTAGACCTACACCAGCAGATGTGCTGATAGAAGAATCCAATGAGATAATTACAAATTGTTATAGTGGCGGACACATCTATGAATGGAATGTAGATGGGTATGCAAATCAACAAGTGCACAATACTATGCATAGGATGTTGATGTATTCCACAGTTTGTAAAATTAATAATAATAGTGATAAGACTGCTGCTAACATGATTATAGCAGGATTTTCAGGCCAATCAAAAGGTTGGTGGGATAATTATCTCACTCTAGTTGAGAAAAATGATATTCTCAATAAGGTTAAACAAGAAGGTGATAATATTGTTGAAGATGTTGTGTATACTCTGATTGTTAGTATCCTAGAACACTTCACAGGAAAATACTCCTCAAATGGTGAAAGTATTAAAACCTTATTACAGAATCTTAGGTGTAAAACACTTACGGATTTTCGGTGGTATAAAGATACTTTCTTAAGTAGGGTAGTGGAATTACCAGAGTGTAATAGCACTCACTGGAAGTCAAAATTTATTGATGGCTTGCCTAGTCTATTTGCTGAAAGAATTAGGAATATCCTTAGAGGGAATTTCCCTTCTATTCCTTATGAAAATTATACTTATGGTAAACTAATTGGAGTTTGCACACAGGAAGGAATAACCTTATGTAATGAAATTAAGTTGAATCAGCAGCTTAAACGACAAAGTTTTATGGAAAAATCACAATTAGGTAATTTCTGTGATCAGTTTGACATAAACAAACCCTTTTCTAGTAATCCTAGAAAACCTAAGAAAGATTATACTCCTTATCATAAAAGGAAGAGATTTTCTAAGAAGAAAATTGAGGAGAAAGAAGAGCGTAAATACGCTAAGAAAGAAAATAAAGGCAGAAGAATAAGTCAATGACTTGTCATATATGTGGTAAAAAGGGCCACTTTGTCAATAATTGTTGGGTTAAACAGAAGATTAATAATCTTGAAGAGTCTAATAGGATAAAAGATATTATATCAAAGATCCTACTTAATGAGGTTTCAGAATCAGGTCAAACTGATTTCTCTTCAACTAGTGAAGATCTAAAGGTTTTAAGAAATGAAACCCTAAATACAGACTCAGATTCAGACTGTGCTTCTTGCAATCAAGGGCAACCCTGTCTTGAACAAAATTCTGAAAATGAGGAAGCATTATATAGAATGCAGTCTCAATTCCAAGATTTGGAAATTAATATGTTAAGCTTTAAATCTGCTATGGAGCTTCTCGAGGAAATAAAAGATCCCGAAGCCAGATTAAAAATTATGGAAAAACTTAACACTCAGTCTGATAATATATCTGAAACTTCTAAAACACAAGAAGTTCATAGGGAAATAGTTAACCCTAAGCCTTATCTCATGGATGAAGTCTATAAACGGATTAGGCAGAAAACAGAGATAGAAAAATCTACCTCTACACATGATTTGATTATAGAGGTTAATAATCTCAAACGAGAAATTCAAAACATTAAAACAGACAATAAACGTCTTGATCAAAGGATTTCTAGAATAGAGAAAGGAAAAGAAGTTATGACTTCTGATCAAACATTTAACAAAATCATCATTACTGATCAGAAGAATCCTTCAGATACAAATCTTAAAATCAATGATGACCATTTCTTGTCTACTTTAGAAATGTTTATTACACAGAAATGGCTTGTTAAGATCACATTGATATTAGATAACAATTATTCAAAAGATTTAATTGCTCTTGTGGATATTGGAGCAGACTTGAATGTTATTCAAGAAGGATTAATCCCCACAAGGTATTTTTATAAAACTACGCATACATTATCTCATGCGGGGAGAAATAATCTCCAAATTAGTTACAAATTGCCTGAAGCTAAAGTATGCATTAATAAAGAATGTATACCAACCAGTTTCTTTAGTTGAATTTAACGGAGTTCAATTTTAAAAAAGTATTATTGAAATCAAAAAAAATTTAAAAGTATTATTTCATTTTTTTTGGCTTACAACTCATATTTCATCTTTCATACTTCCATGTCTCAAAATTACAAAGTTTAAGAAAACGGGTTCATATCCCGTGCAAACAACTTATTTACAGCAATTTGAAACGACGTAGTTTTGATAAAACAACATCGAAATTACGTTGTTTCATTAATATAACTCCTAAATTAATTACTGAACCATTTACTAAACGGGTTGGGATCAAATGAGAAATGACATCTTTGGTGGGAAATAAGAAATTTTAAGAAGCGTCCGATTGCTCATCCAACAGACTTGATTCAACCAATATATTTGCATTTATTTTCGGAATAAAATCGAGAATGAGGGTGTATTTGTCATTTGATTTTACTAATTTTAGTTAATTTCCTATTTTGTCGCACACGTTCGTGCGGTTAGGTTTTCGATCCTCGTTTTATGTTTCTTCTCGAGAGTCGTTCGTCGTCGATATCTTCAAACCTTTCCTTACTACGTCCCTATGTGAAGTTTGAGCACATCTGTCGATACCATTGCAGGTAATTAGCTGGTTATAAGGGCTTGCATTGTACGTAACCGTTTTGATTAGAATGATACGATCCCATATTAATCGACTAGTCAAATTTATAATTCGGCAGTATCGACACTCAATTATCATCGTATCTGGTAACTCATGTTTGCTACTGCATGTTCTATGTAATTAATTAAAATGTGTAGATTAATACATATCATTCGTATCGCAGTTTATAGGGGAGCCGACCATGTAACTGTTTAATTAGTAGTTGTCTATTTATAATTCGTAGCAGTTTAAGATGGGTAAATTGCGTAGAGTAATACATGTAATTCGTTGCGCATTGACAGTGGAATTGAGCGTGTAATTTTAAAATGCGTAGATGTATAACTAAAATTCGTATCGGATTATAGCATTGAAAATTTTAGACAGCTAAAATTTGTAGCACATTTCATATAATGCGTAGCATATGAACATTGTTTGTAGAGATTTTGTAAGTTACTTAAGCCATTTAAGGAAAGTAAGTGTAAATATTTTGCAATTTTAATACATAATTTGTAACAGTTCAATTTTTGTGCGAAACAGGTCACCGTGATGTTGATGCTGACTTTTGCGATGATGAGACTAGTTCGTTTGTATCTGATTCTGGTACTAGACATTGGATTCCTAAGTGTCCAGATGAATTTAAACCTCGTATTGGGATGGTATTTAAAAATGTTGAAGATGCTATCAAGTTTTACAAACATTATGCATACATTGCTGGGTTTTCTGTGCGTTTATCGACCACTAGCACAAGGTCAGATGGTGTACTAACCCACAAGTATTTGGTGTGCCACAAGGAGGGGTTCAAAGAGAAGGCTACACTGACACAGTAAATTTGGTAGAACAAAATGAGAGGCATAGAAGGGACAGTAGGTGTGGATATTTTGCAAGAATATGTTTGAATATAATTGATGGTGGTACATACCGTGTTTACTCTTTTGAGGAGTCTCACAATCATTGGTGGCTGATGATATTGGTAAACAATATTTGAATCAAAATAGGCAGTTGTCCGTTGTTCACCAAAATATTATCATGCAATGTGATAAATACCGAATTGGGGCTACCAAAGCGCATCATCTTGTAAAAGATTTATGTGGGGGGTTCAGTAATGTTGAGGTAACTGTTACTGATTTCAAGAATTTCAAGAGGGATTTGAAGCTATATATTGAGCTTAACGATGCGCAGATGATAGTGGACAGTTTATCGAACAAGAAAAATACTTGTCAGGGTTATTCTTTTGAGTACTATCCAGATGAGCATGGTTCTCTAGCCAGATTGTTCTGGGCTGAGATTGCATTATATTTGGTGATGTTTTGTCATTTGATGAGCATGGTTCTCAACATACATAACTAATAAGTAATGCAACTGAATATGTTATCTTCAGGGACAATCGTTTTTTTGAACCTAATTGAATTTTTTTATCTACATGTACAATCTTGTTTCGTACCATTCACTGTCGTTGACAACCATCACAGAAGTGTGACACTGGCTGCTGGGTTGATATCAAAGGAGGATGTTAATTCTTACACTTGGTTGCTCACTTGCTTCAAGAATTTTGTAGTTCGCGATCCTAGTGTTATTGTGTCTGACCATGATGCAGCAATGAAGGTTGCCATTTTACGTGTATTTCCCACAAGTCGACATAGCTAGGTTTTGCATGTGGCACATTACCGAAAAGCTACAATCAAAGGTATTTTGTAGATATAATGCGTAGGATTTTTTTTATCATTCGTAATAATGCATATTATAATATTGATTGGTATTTTTATTTGTAGATAATAAAATGCGTATTGATGATATAAACCAGTGCTTTTTCTACATTTTATGTAATGATTTTGTGAACAATTATTTATTATTTAATGATTTATAATTCGTAGTAACAAATTTATAATTCGTATAACTGTAATATGATATTTTACAACTGTTTCGTTCTCTATGTGTCTATTGATATTAGTTTGTTTATATTGTTTTTCTGCCATAGGTGGGCATTTCCAAATGCAGAGAAACGGGTTTTTTTAAATAGTATTAAAGGTGTTATATGGGATGATTATAGCGATCCTAAAGAATTTGAAGAATGATGGTGGGAGACGATTATTAAATATGAACTCCAATGTAACAAATGGCGAGCTGACATGTATGAACTAAGAGGTTTATGGATTCCTGTTTATTTCCGTGATGTTACAATGGGAGGCCTCTTGAGGACCACTTCTCGTTCCGAAAGCGAGAACTCTTTTTTTGGTAGGTACATTCACGGGTTTATGACTCTTGTGGAATTTTTCACGGGTTTCAATAATGCTATGGATCTTCAAAGAAATATTAGGGTGCAACTTTACATTGATTCAAGAAGTTCCAACCCATCTATGCATAAATTGGAGAAGCATGCATCGGAAATTTTCACAATTTCTGTTTTTAAGAAAATTCAATTGGAGATTTTTTCTGCTTCCCATACTTGTGGAATTCAGATGATGATGGATAACGAATATGGTAAAATGTACACTATATATGATACCGAAAGAGGAAACAAAACCTCCTTGATAAAAGTCATACCACTTTACTAGTTTGTTTCACTGATTGTATGTTTTAATATGGTATGTATTCCTTATAATGCGTATCAGTGCGTTCAAAATTGGTAGATTCGTATTTTATGATAGGACGTCATTTATTATCAGCCTGTTTAAAATTCGTAGTCTTGCAATGTAAACCATATTGTCATGTACATTTTGTAGGTGAACTTCATCTGATGACAAACTGAAGTGCAGCTGCAATTACTTGGAATCCTGTGGTTATATTTGTCGTCATTTATTCTGTGTGATGTTCTTCCTGAGATTCGAGAGGATACCTGAGTTTATGGTAATACCTAGATGGCATAAAGAGGCATCTAGGAAGCACAATCCCGGTTTGTATGTCGTTGACGTTGATTACTCCAAAAAAAAAGGGGAACAAATAATGTTATTGTCAGCTATATGTCACATGTTAACCTTGGTATACACAGTTTTGGGAGTAATGTTGACATCTTGTAAAGATTCCATGACTATATATTTCAGTTTGTTCAGGAGAATGCGCCGAATGATGTTGGTAGCAACAATATGTCGAAAGCCGACTATTTTCGATCTGTTTTGGACATGCCTCAGCCCACACATGTATTTGTTAATAACCCCGCATTATCTAAGAACAAAGGAAGTGGTAAGCGGGTGAGAGGGCCTAGAGAGATTTCCATGGAGAAATTGAAAAAGCCTCAAAGATTATGTGGGTATTGTAATGAGAAAGGTATACATGACAAGCGCACGTGTCCAAAGAAACTGTTGGACGAATCAAGAAGACGTGAACCAACCTGTGAAGGTGCCAGTGAATATCATGCAGCTGACCATGATAGTGAATATATCTAGGAACAAGTTATAATTCGTACTATAGTAGTTATAATTCGTAGCATATGAACATTGTTTTTGAAATTGCGTTGATCAGTCAATAAAATTCTTAAAGCATATTTGTTATGTGCGTAGAGTAGATTTGTGAGATTCTTAGTGCTACACCTTTTATATTTGTAGTGAAACATTTAAGACACACTAAATAATTTTACACTACGAACTGTTACGACTGATGAATACATGTATATGGTTATCCCATTACGAATTTTAGCATGTGGATTACGAATTTTAAACAACAAATGAATAACACCAGCCTGTTTGTCTTTACAAAATGAAATTCAATTATTTACAAAAGCTGTTGCATTAGGAACACAATTCGTAGTCGGATAGAAAACAAACTTTGATTACAAGCAAGATCAGCAACATCTAATAAAAGTACTAGTTTGTTACATAATGAAATGACATCTATTCAGCTTGAGTTTCATCACCTAAATTGTATTCTAAATGATCTTTGATTTTGATCCAGTCACGTGCGCATTGTAAAACTTTGGCTCTTCTGAAATTCAGATGTGATCTTATGATAACATTCAAGTAAGTGTCGCGCAATGTCTCTAGTTGTTTGTCTTGCTGCAATGTAAATGAAAGAATAATCAGTTAGTAAGATGTAAGTTAGTGCTATAACTAACATCATGTTCATAGAAATATTATTTGGTGATTCTCACCTCTTCACTTTCTTTAACAAAGCCACTGTTCCAATTTGCAGTTCCTCCTCCTTTGCAGGTCTCCATATGCCTCATGGTGAAAATCCCACAATCGTCTCCATTGGTTTCTGTTTCCCAACTCAATTCCAGGCGATTTGGTTCAAAATTTTCAAACATGTGAAATTTCTTGTGTTTGACTTGTTTTAAATAAGCAAAGAAGTTGTACGTTTGCATAAAGATTATTAAACGGGAGGAAACATTAAGACTATGTAGATAACATAATGTGCTAGTTGCTAATTGCAAGCGACAGGCTACGCATTTTGATATAAAATCTACGCATTTTAATTTTCAAGTTACTGAATTATAAAATAGCAACAATTTTTGTACCATATTGCGTATGGTGTGGCCATATCTGTCTTGGGCTCCCTTCTTCATATTGTCAATTAGATCTATTTTTCCCTCGACCATATCAAAACATAGCAAGTAGTAATGTTCTCGGTAACATATTGGGAACATGAACTGCAAAACCAGATTTGCATCTGTTAGAACAACATGGAAACCATCTGAAAATTGTATATTTTCAAAATACAGGCTTACCAAGCTGACTTCATGTATGTTAACTAATGGAAATTGTTTCAATTCTTCTTGAAACAGCTTTTTGAATTGGGCTGCCGTACTCTTCTTTGTTCCTCCGTCCCCTGCAGACCCAATCTGCAGGGCAATTATGTGTTATGGACAGCGATTTACTGGTGTAAACATATGTGTATGAATAAGTATTTGTCACTTACTGCAATCTTTGTAGTGGCATAAAATCTAAGCAAGCTGTTTTTTTATCTGTATTTTTCCTTTTCGTTGAGCAAAATTGCCCACAAATCAATGATGGGCTAGTGACGTATTTTCCTAGATGTAGGGAATGGAAATCCCTTCTTTCCCCGCAGTCAGCCCCATACTCAAATAATATATCACTGAAAAGAAAATAATCAAATCATAAATGCAGTTACGAATTTTGAACACAACATTACGCATTATAATGAGAATCATTCATTTATACTCTACGCATTTTAATCACCCCACTACGCAGTATATGCATGAATTTACGCATTATAAGTATGTGTTGCTTTACAGTTTATTAAAACACATGGATCACCCACCTCATGATCATGAGATGCTCTACGCATTTTAAACGAAATTATGAAACATATATGATGGAATATAAAATTATAGGTAAAGGACAATACCTGTTTTTGCAGTTGCCCTCGTAGACCCACTCACAGAAATCCATGTAAGGTTTTGGAGCAGGTACTGTCAGGGGTAGAACCCTCTCCATGAAAGGTGATTTTAGTTACGGTCCTGGTTGTAATTCTCT
Organism: Rhodiola chrysanthemifolia; assembly: GCA_033675395.1. NCBI lineage: Eukaryota > Viridiplantae > Streptophyta > Magnoliopsida > Saxifragales > Crassulaceae > Rhodiola > Rhodiola chrysanthemifolia. The sequence goes on from CM066205.1 coordinate 26,833,259, forward strand.
CTTCGATCTTCGAACTGGTGACAAGCGTATTTTTAACCCTTTATAATTGTCAAGTTATTAGTTTTAGGGGTCAAGTTGCAGTCAAAAATAATTTATAAACCTCGGTAAGCCAATGGGTCGATCCAAGGAACAAACGTGTATGTGTACTAGTATGCAAGTAATGTGTTCAGCTACTCCTATAGGAAAAAGGTTTTGGTAATTACTAATTCCTTAGTGACACAGAAATTAGGAAAAGCCTGATTCAATCAGAGAAATAATTTCAAGATCAAACTTCACCCGTGCCTGCCATACAATTCATGTGATAATATCATGCAATCCAAATATGCCATCAAATATGAAAATAAACCAAAATAACATTAGACAAGATGCCTTTCCACGGATCATTGTCTAAATTAACCTAGATTGTTGAACGCCGCCCATCCACGGATTATCAACAATTTCGAATAGTTAATCCTAGGGTTTTTCAGATAATAAAGTCAACTTTCCTATTAATCCATGTACTACCGGTGTAGCTACCATGACCTAATATCAATTCATACAATCTGGTTAATACCTAGGACCCATTCATCTTTTGGTAATTAACCTAAATACGTTCTAGCTCGTGTGTGATAGCTCGATATCCATAGAGATTAAGCGATGCCCGGGGAGTGAAATGCGACTCATGAGCTGGTAGATATATAGATAAAAACATAGAGCTGCACAAGTGATAGATTAGCATCGATAATCGTGAAGGGGCTAGCGGTGCCAAATAGAAGATATGACAAATGATTCCTGAGCTCGGCGTACTCCACACTTAGAATCCTGAAATGTCCACACACAAACGTATGCGAGGATCCTCTGTAATCGAGCTGAGGTACACATCAACAAAGTCTTCGTACCTATCATTTGATAGCTCATCAGTGCCCAGAGAAACTGGTGGAATAATGTTCTCTTCCGTGTGTTCATCTAAATGACCTTTAGAAGCGCTCGTATTGGATGAAGATGCATCTTCATGTTCTGAGTCGTCTTCAGTACAAGAGTCATCATCCTCCAACTCAGTGTAAGCCTTGACAACCGTTCTCAACGCCTCAAAACCATCCTCACAAACAGGTTGTTCTGGTTTAGAGAGCATTCTCGTATCCTGATCATCTTCCACGTGGATTGGAAATCAAACTGAAGATGTAATGTGATCCATAGACTTGAACTTCTTGATGGTTGGCCATTACCATCTCAATGTCCTCATTTCTGGATTCATTGGCGGTTGCTCTGGCTTAATGCTCTAACCGGTCCTTCAGTATTCCTTGTCTTATTGCGAGTTGTTCTACCGTCTTCCGGAGGTCTTTTATGGTGTCTTTTAGCTGCGCAGTCGTCTCTTGAGATGTCTTTCGTTGTTCTGCTATGAAGCTAGCTAGCATGTCTTCTATATTTGATGTTGTTCCGAAGTTTTGATGTTGTTGCAGCTGCGTCTGATTCAGGTAGCTCTCATAACAATGACCATCTTGATAATAGGGTTGATCATAAAACTGATATTGATTGCCTTCCCAATTCGTATCATATGAATATGTCTCATAATATGGTTCTTCCCTTGAGTAGGCATCTTGATAACCAAAAGAGAACATTCTCGCAACATTCAAAATAAAAGGGATTAGTGAAGTGAAGAAGTAAACAGAGTATGCACAAGGAAGTATAGAAAATGGAATAGTCCTAAACTATACTTGCTAAACCTAATAACGCACTAAACGCTGTTCCCCGGCAATGACGCCATTTTGACAAGCGTATTTTTAACCCTTTATAATTGTCAAGTTATTAGTTTTAGGGGTCAAGTTGCAGTCAAAAATAATTTATAAACCTTGGTAAGCCAAGGGCTGATCCAAGGAACAAACGTGTACGTGTACTAGTATGTAAGTAATGTGTTCAGCTACTCCTATAGGAAAAAGGTTTGGGTAATTACTAATTCCTAAGTGACACTGAAATTAGGAAAGGTTTGATTCAATCAGAGAAATAATTCCAATATCAAACTTCACCCGTGTCAGCCATACAATTCATGTGATAATATCATGCAATCCAAATATGCCATCAAATATGGAAATAAACCAAAATAACATTAGACAAGCCGCCCATCCACGGATCATTAACCTAGATTGTTGAACCCCGCCCATCCACGGATTATCAACAATTTCGATTAGTTAATCCTAGGGTTTTTCAGATAATAAAGTCAACTTTCCTATTAATCCATGTACTACCGGTGTAGCTACCATGACTTAATATCAATTTCATACAATCTGGTTAATACATAGGACCCATTCATCTTTTGGTAATTAACCTAAATACGTTCTAGCATGCAAACATCTCATTCACTGTAAAACTTGCAAGAACGATAAAATTAAGCACAATGAAATTGAATATTCGAATTGCAATAATGAAAGCGTTTTTATAAATCACATGAAGAGTTGGGTACAAGCACGAGATCCGTAGGATCCCGGAATAAAACGACTACTCACGATTCATGGCTATCAACCACAAATACATATATATATAAAACGAGGAAATCGTGTTTTGATGAAGCGTAGCCTCGAATCTTGGTCTTTCTTGAGCTCTTAGTCGTCCTCTTTCTTCAATCTAGGTCAAAATCGATCCCCAAAGTCAGTGTACTCAAAATCTGGTCCGAAACTGTTATTTATAGCTTAAAATATCCGTCGGGGTCATGACATATGATTTTGTCACGAGTGTCACGACCCCCTAAATGTTTCTGGGCAATTTAGAGGCCGTAACACCCGTGAGTAGTGACATATTGTTTTGTCACGGATGTCACGGCAGGGCAAACTGGTAGAGACTCTTCTCATGACTTTTTGGAGGTCTAAAACTTCGAATCTGCTCTTGGTGTCAACTACAACATTGTAGGCCTTTGAGTTAGCTTTCCAACAAACTAAATTGCGTCCACTTTGGACAAGATATGCGCTCTGTGCATGCAAAATACGTCGCAAAGATCCGTCTGCCCTGTTTTATCATGTTTTTGTCCAAATCTTCACCAAATGCTTTGCTTTGCTTCGGATCAATCCAAAAGTATTAGGTATGTGATATATGACCTGAAACACTAGAAAAGAGGTTAAATGATAACAAATTATCCGGAAAAAAACCTATTCCATCATCGAATGAAGTGAATAATAGGTCAAGAATTCGACCGATCAACTGGCTCAGGACATGCAATTTGGTTAGGATCAGCACCTTAGCGCTTTGCTCGTCACACAATCTGGCAGCCTCTTCAATAACTTGAGTTGGCAGTCGGGGATCTCGGCCAGTATTGGTAGCGGATTATACAGCTCAATATTGTTTTGGGCATCATCTAGACTTGGTAGCGTATGTTTTTCTGTTGCATTGTTTGTAGGTGTTTTAAACACATTGAGCGATAGTTCTTCCACTGGTTGGCACTGTTCCATAGGAGTTGGTGGGTTAAAAATATCCACTATGACATTCACAGGTGATGGTTGGCGCTGTTCCGTAGGAGATGATTGATCTTTGTGCACGGTGTCTGGTTCGATTTCTTGTTCTTGAATATTTTGTACCTCTTCCTGAAATGGTTCCGTTGATGATTGTTGGCTCTTCCAATTTTGATTTCAATTTTGAATGTAAATGTCAAAATGTTTCCTGACATCTTCATTTGTTTTGTTGATTCTGGCCTGGAAATTCGATTGGCGTGCTGCTTGTTTGTATGCATGGTCATAATTCTCAAGTGCCTCTATTAATAATTCAGCAGCTCTTTCATGGTTTGTCACAAGTTTCTGCTGTGTAAAAGGAGAAATGATTATGAAAATGTAATGCACTTCACATTTTAAATGTAATTCCTAACAAGACATAAAATTACCTAGCAATATCAGTACCTGGTTATCATCAATGAGAAAATTTACAAAAGGCGTATTCCTCAACCCAGCCTCCGTTTGTATTTCTTTGTCTGTGTGTTGAATTCTCTCTACTGATTGACCAATACGTGCATCTTGTTCTTGGTGTTCCACATGTTTGTGCTATGTAAATACGAAATTAGTATGTAAACTAGGTTTCTGTTACGAATTTTAATTACTGCAATACGCATTATATATGGGATATGAAACATATCAAATTTGAATATACTGTTACGCATTATACAGATAATATATCATCTTTATTGTAAACAGAGTTCGTGTTACGAATTTTATACAGCTTACTACGCATTATAACCCGACATTAGTCATGTGAAGATACGACAGCTGCTAATTTCATGTAGGATACTACACATTATAATTATATGGTTTTGACTATGGGTTAAATAACACATTCATCACCCTGTTAATACATCAGGTTTATGGTTATGCCTTTGATTAAATTAGAAGTTGTGAAGAAATCTTACAATAGGTGTCTTTTTCAGTCTAGCCTCCCTTTGTACATCTTTGTCATTGTGTGACACCACGTCTATTGACTCTTCAATACTGCCTTCTTTTTCGTTGTCTTCCACCAGTTTCTGACATGTAAAGTTTAAGAAGAGTATTAAATCAGAGGTGCATGATACAAATTTTAAATATATGGGTTGATTTAATGAGTAAAGTAAAACAGATTACTCATTCTGTGAATGCATCAGCATTACATTTATGCATCTTGATTGTGAAAATTCCAATTCCAATTGTTTACTTAACCAAATAAAAAGTTTCGATCTAACTTACAGTAGGTGTCTTCTTCCCTCTAACGTCTGGTTGTAGTTTTCTGTGTTTGTCTTTAACGTTCTCCACTGACTGCGTAATACTCGCAGGTTCTTTCCGTTTTTTTAACATTGTAGTACCTTTACTGAGTCCACCTTGTTTAGTCTCATATTTGATCTTCTTTGCAATGAATGCATCATTGATTCCTTTTATAGCAGGTGTTTGTCTATCTATTTTACATAGTCTGTGCTCAAACAAGTCGATGTACAGTGCCAAAAAGATTATTGAATGTAGAGTCAGATGGTGAAATTAATACACATTATAAATTTACAAATAACAGTAGACACTTACAATTAGAAATGTAATTGGTCCGTTGTATGGACTTCTCCTGTTTCCCTCCCATTCATCTCTTGTGTCCCGCAAGCAAGTGATTATGTATTCGCACCAATTTAGCGCGCGTATGTCGTCAGTTCCTTCTATTCCATTTAGGATACGTTGGTTAGAAGTTCATGACTTGGTGCTTTCAACCATTGATGAGAAAAACAGCACAAGGAAATTTAGTTTGAAAGTATCATCTGCTCTTCCAGATTGTTAAATCTTATCCACGATTTTTTTGCAGCTCACTATTGAGTCCGTCGGACCACCGTATTGGTTTCTAAATAGTCTAACAATAGAAGTGTCTGGATTTGTCCTTCCCGGTAGTTTTATAATTCGTCCGCCTAATGGTAGTCCTAGAGTGAAATGAACATCCTTTGGTTCTATTTCTACGTCTCCCCTGTCAGTGATGAGTGTGCTAGTCTTTGGGTGGTATGATTCCAGCACCCATTCTCCCAAATCTGCACGCACATTGTTTAATCTCAGATGTAGCATGGCTTTTAAACCTATTGAAGCCACAGCTATCCTCTGGTCTTCAGTAAGGGACTTTACGCAGTCTGTTAGTGGCTTAGGAGTAGTTCTTGTTTCGAAGCATGTGTATCTTAGTTGTTTGGGATGGGGCATCTTTTGTTGATCTTTAGGAACTCCATTTGACAAAATTATTTGCAAATCGTTGTTGTCTACAAAATCATCATCGTTGTTTGCAGAATGGCATTCAATGTTGGTTGACTGTGGTTTTATACTTGCTACAAAAGCAAAGATATACAAATTATTACTGCCTCTCAGCATAGATTGAATCAATGCTACGCATTTTGAATGCTAATTAACAATGGAAAGACTGGTATGCAAAGCCATTAAACTAGGAAACACTGCTCCGCATTTTGAATAGAAAGATACGCATTTTGTAGTTATAATATGCTAATGAACCAACAATATGTACCTTCTTTTTCAGACCGTGTAGAATTTTTTTCCAGATGCATCTGCATCTCTTCTTTTGTTTGGTGAAGCATAACCACCAACTGTTATTAGATAAAAACTAACGTGATATTAGCAATTATGTTTTTAAAAAACGTCAGCTAATTAGTTAAAAATATATCTCTTACCTTTAAATGTTTGCGTGCTTGTATGGTAAGTAATGTCTCTTACTTTTTTCGCAGATGGCCCTTTGTCTGGTATGTTTGCATTCTTCTTTCTTTTTCGCTCTGAAAATAAGAAGCTGCAAAATTAATCTTGTTTCCAAAGTAGCTACCAATTATACATACGTGACTGACGAAAACAAGCATGAATTAACTAACCTGGACGATTAAGGGAGTCCAAAACATCAATGTTGTATGCTAAGTCTATAATGCGTAACAAAATATTTAAAATTGGTAGTCTCGGCTAAAGAATGTTGCAAAATTGGTACATTTGTGCGAAATATGCCCTTGAAAGTTAGTGACTAACTTTCATTGTCCACCATATTTTGATAAAAGATGCTACGCATTTTAAGATTACCTTTAAGTATGCATATAAACCCTAACATTCGGATACACAACTGTAAACTCTAAAATTCGTATCGGCGACCGCAACATTCGTAGCCACCACTGTAATTGTTACTTCTTTGAACTCTCCGGAAACCCTCGCATTCGTAAACAGAATTACAACATTCGTAGACACCGCTCGAATTGAATTATGCTACTGCCATTAGCCCTATAATGCGTTTACGACGTACCGTAAAATTGGTTTGCTGCTTTTGTCTCCGCCATTATCCCTATCGTCGCGAGTGATGTTTTCGTCGCCGTCGGTCGAGTTGAAGTCACAGAGAATCACAGTATCGCACTATTGATACGAATTTCGGATGTTTACTGATTTTCGGCGAGTGAATAGCAGGCTGACGGTTTAGAATGAATTTTCAATTCCTAATTTGCCCCTTAACCATATTTTGTAATTAATGAAATACGAATTTTAATGAAAGTTAGTACTAACCTTAACCGTTTAGTTTTTTGATCCAATGGTTATTAAAATTTCGTATTTCTCATCTAATAACCTCTTCTCACCTGATCTCAACTCTTTACTAAACTACTAAATTTATATTTAAAACTACACAGTTTTATCTTAAAATACACTAAAAATAATATTTCCTCAAATTGTTTTAAAAATTTTGACTTAACCTCATTCCGTTTAACTTGCTCAATAAGCTGCTTTCTTGAAAAATTAAAGTGGAGCTTCGATATTCTCCTTACAAATTCTTTTTTTTTATAGAAACACGCCAAACGGCTACAACTGCAGGACCTCACGCCTGAAACGGGCACAATATAAAGCTGCCGACATAAGAAGCCGACACTCATTACACAGATAAACGACCAAATGCCCAGCTAAAAATCCGATCGTACCCAGTTCTAACTATCACCCGATTTGACCCGGCCACAACTATCACCCGATATTCTCCTTACAAATTCAATAGCGATGGAGACTCGCCATATCCATTTAAATAAGCATATTACATTACAAACGAGCTAAAGAAAAAAAATTAAATATATGAGAAATTAGAAACAAAGATACTTTAGAGATTAGAGATCTAAATTTTTTTGATTGGTAGAGATTATCTAAATTGAAAATCATTTTTTAAATCAATCAGCTTTTTTTTTTGGGATTGGAAATCAATCAGCTTATACACACAATTTATCCATAAATTTATTTTATAAATAAATAAAATTGAAAAATATGAGAAATGAATGACCTTCCGTTGACGCCATGGCAGCCAGCTCGTGCGTCTCTAAGCTGAATCGAGTCCTCAGTCAACGATGAACTTTGACTTGGCTTCTGGAGCTGTTGCAGATGCGACTATTTAATTAGTCTGAGTAGTGGCACAAATACAACCACTAACTGCAACTGCTCCGGCTGCCTTTTTTGGCTCTGTACTGCTGCGTGTTGCTGATGTGATTCTCCGTAGATTTTTCAGCAATTTCATGACACCTGTGATTTTGTAGTTGCGCACGACTCGCTTCAGTGTCGCGGTCCTGATGGTATAGCTAGGGTTTGATTTCGATGATGAAGCGAGTGATGTCGACTCGATTTGCTGTGATTGTTTTCATAGCGAGCTATAGTTTGCTTGTTGCTGCTAATCCAGAAGGTATTTGTTTGTTTATATTTATATTTTTAAAATTATTTTATGTAACTGTTTGATTTTGTGAAGGTTTGTATGTGTGAATGATAGCATCATAATTCAGTGAGATTTTGAATTGATGTCTTATTGATTAAATTTAGGTATTCCGTGGGAAAATTTCCTCAAATGCTCAAAATCCGAAATTGCATTCTTTTTCTACTGAACTTTTAAATTTCATTCCCAATTTACTCACGTTTTATAAGGCGCCGTAAGCCTAAGCCGCTCTTTCCGAAATCAAAATCGGATTGGACACAACTTGTCAAGTAGGCATAAACAGCGTCTTAAACTTAGACGTTGTTGTGGACGGCGTCTTAATGTAGTGTAGCAACTCAGAGGCTTGACATGTTGACAAGGTTAAGCCGCTGTCGTCAAAGGCGTCTTATAGTTTAGCCGTTGTTTGCCATGGCGGTTTAATGTAATTTTCCAATTCAGAGGCTTGGTATGTTGACAGGGCTAAGCTGCTATCTCTAAAGGCGTCTTATATTTAAGCTGCTGTTTGCCAGAGCAGTTTAATGTAATTTTACAAGTCAGAGGCCTGATATGTTTAAAGAGCTAAGCCGCTGTGCATAATGGCGGTTTATATATTTAAGGTTAAGACGTTGTCTTGGACAGCGCCTTGACCTTAAATGACTGAATATACAACTCATTTTCTCATGAATCTCAATAAACCTGTAGAAAATCACAAGTAAAATAATAACCCTGTCCATCGACACAATACATACAATTCATCACCACAGAACATCTAACATAAACTATCACTTTCAAAAAGTTACATCATTATCGTTATATCTCAAAATACATGAAAGTCGAGATTTTATAACGGAGTGTAATGCTGTGTTGTTCTTTTAACGCGTGTAGACCTCCGTATTGGACTTCTTTGTGAATCTGCTTGAGTCACTTGTAAAGGGCCAACTTCCTCCGCAGCTTGCGGCAGGTGAACTTCTTCATCCGAATCTACATTCACATAAAAATGGCTAGTCAGACATAGGAGGCGTACAAACATTGATTTGATTCAGAAAAAATTACATACCACTGTCAATATGAATTGATGCGACATCAACATCCAAAGCACGACCCTCTCCAATTTTCAAAAGGTCGGCATGAGTAGCATGAAACATATCATGCAGTCCTCTCTTGGTATCCATATCGATTGTATTAAAGAACAAACCAGAAACTGCCTTGCAATTGCGCATTAGTGACGCGACCTGTATAAATATTTATCTTGCAGTTAGAAGGTATATTATCTAAATTGAAGCAGTTACCCTATAATTAATATAAATACTTGCCATTACATAATGATCTGGTCCAGATGGGCGATACGGCTCCGGAGTATCCACCGGTGGTTGAATGCGCTTACGAGTCACAGATAAATACCATGAGTACTATGCATCCAGATACGATACGTCTATGGCCGGATCACCAATAACAATCCTCTGAGCACTATCATTCCAAATGTGTATATAGCCTTGCATTTCCTCATCTACAAGCTGATTAGTTCTTCGGATGTGCATATGCATCTCTTTATGACTCTCGGGTGGCGATGCTGGAAGTGGCTATCTCCATCCAAATTGACGGAGAACTCGCAACGGATAGTGCCACTCAGCTATGTGAAAACAAATGAGAGGAACTTCAGCGCTCCAACTATCCTTGCCAGCTACGCACAAAGGATTAAGTGTGCCAAGAATCTCATCGTCGTATGGAGTCCATATGACATCGTTGGATTCTTGTCGGTCCAACATATCACGGAATAACATCAACACCTGATGAGATGTGTGCAGGTACTTGGGGACATTTCATCTGCAAAATTGAAATAAATAATTAAAATACGCTTTAAATGTTGGATAGTAAAAAAATGAAATAAATATGAATTACTTACTTGTATCCTAAAGCTGGTTGCCGCATACGATCAACATCTGCATCTGTAGGTAAAGCCGGAACAACAAGCTTCCTTGGTCTACCTATAGTTTGATGTTCCCAAGCCCATAGCTGTAGCAGAATGGCACATTGAAAGCATTAACTTCATCACTTGCTTAGGAGAATATCTCAAATCCTCTTGGATTAAGTCTTTTATGTCCTTTGCAATAAAATGTTTGTTGAAATGGACGTTGTCAATCCGGACAATATCAACCTCGCACGTGTGTTTGTCATGTCGTATTTGATAATTCTCCACATACCCCCTCCATTTTCTTCTTTGAAGCTCGTAGTTCCCATTCACATTTATCCTTACTCCCGCGACATTCGAGAATCATTCGTTTAGTATCCGAATTTATAGTGCGATACTCGCGACGGTGTTTGATATGATATTTTCGACAAGCATGTATATGCAACTCCTTATTCATAAACATACCCCCTTCACGAAGCTCTTTCGTGTTGAATTGGCTAGTATGAGACCCGTAGTCGTCAAAGGGGAGACGTCATTGAATGATGGAAAATTCCATAGAGAATTATCAACTCCTTCACCGGCGATGGGTACTTCAACGTACCCTTCCTCGCCATCATTACTTAAATTTTCCATATTGTCTCTATCGTACTCATCGTATGATGGAATTTCAAATCTTTCTATAGAGGACGTTATCATTTGGTCGGTTTCATCATTATCCATTGCTAGAAGATTTGAAAAATAACAAATTTTGTATATTTGTGCCAACGCTAATTTAAACGAAACTATATTGATTATTGACAATAACACTACAAGCAAATATTGTTTGCAAACCTATTCAAATAAACAAAATAAAACTAGAACTAGGCAATGCAAATCACAACGATGAATGACCATATGCACAAATTCATATATTCCTTTCTCAAGACAAACAACAACCAATAAACACATTACCAATCACTGCTACGTCTAAAAATTCATATTCATAGTGCTAAAAATCTATGGATGAGCCAAAATCTCAGGAAGAACAGATTGAGCCTTAATACACCATGGTACATTAATATAACACATGGACATATTGAGCCCTAAAACACATGAACATTTGTTGAAAGCTGATACAGGCGCGAACACACTATAGCTGATAGCTGTACCCAGAATTTACATACTTCATCCGCAAAAGCCCTAGACGAATGTAAAAAAAACAGAGCACAAAGCTTACTGGATTTTGGAACAGCCACAGATCGTCGGCGAGAATGTCGAACGGCGACGAAGACGGACGGAGTGATGTCGGGATTTCGAACGGAGAGAGCGACGATGAAGGCTGATTTTGCAAATTCAGCTAAACGGGAAGAAAGAAACTATATTGGACCTAAGACGCTGTTATTGACAGCGTTCTAATTTAAAAACCACGTCAGCTCTGACTCAGCTTTATTTTGGTTAAAATATGCCACGAGTTCGAAACTGCGGTCCGAAATAGCGGCTTAAACTTAAGCAACGGTGTCTTATAAAACGTGAGTAAATTGAGAATGAAATTTGAAGTTACAAAAGGAATGTAATTTTGAAATTTGAGCATTTGAGGAAATTTTCCTATTCCGTGTATGTTAGACATTACTTATTGTTTACTCGCACCAGACGTCCTTATAAATATTTGGTTCCGCCACTTGATTTTCGCTGATTACGAATTCAAGCACTAGTTTTTTTAGCACGAAACCGTTAATATTGTAATGATCGCGTGTCCATCTGAAAGGAATCATGTTTCTTTACTTCTACCTAAAATGTGTCATGTGTCCGAGTTATAAATTATAATGGACCAGTTCCGATCAGTAATGATAAAAGATATTGCATTTGGATAAATCTTGCTAGTAATAATCCTAAACTGCCAATAGCGTATTGGAAACGTTTTGATTTACGGTGATTCATGGATTTATGATTGAGACATACAAATTTAAAAGGTGATTTTTTTTCTCTTTCTGTTGTTGATATTGATATGTGCGATGATTAACGTCTCCAGGACTAGCTCTGGATACTTTCAGAATGAAGTTAGAACCTAATGAGGCAACAAATAATTGGGATCAAAGCCTGTCGAATCCTTGTACATGGACTCACATTGAATGTGACATAGATAACTATGTGACCAACATGTATGCTGTTTCTGCGACCACTTAGATATGATTGTACCTAGTTTTACGATGAAAAATACTCCTAATCTTAGTATTGGGAATCACCTTTGTTTTGTTCAATAGAAATCTTGGAAATGCAAATCTATCTGGTCAACTTGTTCCAGAACTGGGTGTGCTGGTTCATCTGGTGAATTTGTAAGTAAGAAACTTCCAGTTCCTATTATGTGCAAACTAATTATGTTTATAGCTTCAACAGACTACCGAGCTTAGCCTCACTTTCTTTAAAGGGAACTTCACAATAACAATTTAAGTGGGAGTATTCCCAAAGAGTTGGGAAAATTGAAGGCCCTGAAAGTCATGGATCTCTATTTGAACAAGTTGAGTGGTAGCATTCCAGAAACGTTGGGCCAGCTTTCGAATCTCCAGACTCTGTATGTCTATTTACTCTATTTTTTTCTCGCTTTCTTTTAGCTGTTGTTCTATGAGATAAGTGATATTCAAATTGTTCCTCGTAGCTTCTTGACAAAGTTTGAGTCTATCAACAGGGTTTCTGTATGAAATGCAAAGCTAACTAAACCCAGTTTTAGCCGCTTTAGGTTCATGACAAAGTGAGTGCACTAGGTATCTAGTATCTAAAATAAAAAAGGTGTTGGGTACATTTTGTAAGCTTGATACCTGAAAGGTCACCGCAGCAATGTTTTGTGTATGGTGATACCCATTTCTTGTGATATTCCTAACAAAGATCATACACCTAATAGTGATAGGTTACCAGCTTGTCTGAATATTACACAGCAACCACCCATGATTGCAATCCCTAAATCCTCTTCAGTTGTCTTGATTCATGTTCATGTACATGATTTGTTGGGTCTAACTTTGTATTGTGTGATCTTTGTATAATTATGAATAGCCGGCTCAACAACAACAATTTGAGTGGCTCAATTCCTATGACTTTAACTGACGTTGACTCGCTTAAAGTTCTGTAAGTACGGCCTTCTTATTTTTTTAATCTAACAGTTGTGTCATCATTTGACTGGCCACCACTGCAATACATGATATCAAAACATACTGTCTGGAATACAGGGATCTATCGAATAACAGTCTAACAGGTGCAATCCCATCAACTGGCTCATTTTCTTCGTTCACCCCTGTCAGGTTAAATTAATTTTTCGCCATTTACTTATATACTTTCAGTACCATTTACAAGTTACACCTAAGCAGCTTATTTTCCAATGTGCAGTTTTGCTAACAATGCTTTAGATCCTAGTCCTCCTCCCCCACCGTCCCTTCCGTCACCACCGCCTCCTTCAGGTTTATTTTAAATTATTATACTAGAATCCCTTATTTTGCTTGACACATGTGGTGAAAATCCAATGTCTTCCCATCGTGTTTGATTGGCCCTCTAGATGATGGTTGTTTTGATAATATGTGTTCCTTGCATAATTTGTGACTTACTGTTCAGTTGCAGACTAGATAATCTAAATTACAAATCTGAACTAGGGCACTAGGAGAAAAAACACTACAATTTGTTTGCATGTTCACTCTTTTTTTAATATAAATTTTCTGGAAAATGGAACTTTTTACTTTCCGTTGCAACTAATGAAAATATATAATAGCAGACGGTTTTCGTACCGCTGCTTTCGTTGCTGGAGTTGTAGCTGCTAGTGTTGGCATTTTGTTCACTATCCCCATAATAGCAGTTATTTGGTCACGACACAAGAAAGAAAAAGATATTTTCCACGATGTCCCTGGTTAGACCCCAATCTCTTGTATGAAGTTGTGAAGTTGCAAAGATCTCATGTCTGTTGACATATTGCTGTTGGTTCGCAGCTGATGAGGATCCTGAAGTTCATGTGGGACAGCTGAGGAAGTTTTCTCTGCGTGAATTGCTGGTGGCAACTGATAATTTCAGCAACAAAAATATTATTGGTAAAGGGGGCTTTGGTAAGGTTTACAAAGGCCGGTTAGCTGATGGTTCCTTGGTGGCCATCAAAAGACTTAAAGAAGAACGCACTGAGGGTGGCCAACAGCAATTTCAAACAGAAGTAGAATTGATCAGCTTGGCTGTTCATCGAAACTTACTTGCGTTAACCGGTTTTTGCATGACCCCAACCGAAAGACTGCTAGTATATCCTTTCATGGTCAATGGCAGCCTAGCATCACAGTTGAGAGGTAAAATGCTTATATTTAGCTACTGGAATGCCATTGAAATGCAAAAAGTCGGTCACAAAGCGAGTAAGCTGCTCGCACTGAAATTTTCTATATATAACTTGATTATCTGTCGTTTTTCCGGGAGCTCAGGGTCAGAGGCCTCACTTAGATGGTCTACACGGAAGCGGATTGCTTTGGGAACAGCAAGGGGACTAGCATACCTTCACGATCAATGCGATCCTAAAATAATACACAGAGATGTGAAGGCTGCGAACATATTACTGGATGAAGATCTTGAAGCCTTAATTGGGGATTTTGGGTTGGCAAAAGTCGTAGGGTATAAAGACACTCACGCCACCACTGCTGTCCGTGGAACGCTGGGACACATAGCTCCTGAGTATCTCTCAACTGGAAGGGTCACTGAGAAAAACGACGTTTTTGGCTATGGGGTTATGCTACTTGAGCTCATTACTGGACAAGGGGCTTATGACCTTGCTAGACTAACCAAGGACGATGATATCTTGTTACTCAATAGGGTGCGAATCTGATTTCATTGCTTCGGAAAATGCTGTATCCTTGACAGTAAAGTTGTTTCATTTTTTCAGGTGAGAGGACTACTAATTGATAAAAAGCTAGATCAGCTCATTGATCCTAGTCTGCAAGGGGACTACGCTGAAGTAGAGGCCGAGCAACTTGTCCAAATAGCTCTACTATGTACACAAAATTCTCCAACCAATCGCCCAAAGATGTCTGATGTTGTTAGAATGCTTGAAGGTGATGATGCAGTGACAAGGAGGTGGGAGGAATGGCAGAGTAACCAGTCTTTACACAAAAAAGAGAGCTTTCTGCTGCTGCCCAAGTCTGTTCCGCTTGAACAAGACTCTACTTCCCAACTACCGCCAGATGTATTATCTGGTCCCAGATGACCTATCAATTACTTAATATGTGTACATGCGAGGAGCGTTCTGTTGGATTATAGGATCGAATTGCGACGATAGAATCAACAAGAACAGAAATTAAAGCACACACAATTTACCCTGGTTCGGGACCGGATGTCCCTACTCCAGCAACCAATGATCGATTTATTGATGTAATAGTGCAACCGGAACCTTGCGCCGTCGATCCGAGCTCGTCGCCTCAAGCAATTACAGATTGTCGTCTTCAATCGCCTCTAATCGCTCTCGCTCTATCGAACTGAAACTATGAACCCTAATTCCCAAATCTGGGAATCAAATACGACTTCTCAGCGCCTTCTAATCTAGTCCCTAAAGTTTCCAGTATTTACATTACAGCCCCCTAAGTTACAGACTCATACAAGCTCAAACTAGCCGTTGGAGAATAACGACTATAACTGCCGTTTGCCCTTTGTCCAAACGCCATCGTTTCTGCTCCAAGCTGCTTGCCCTTTGCTCAAACGCTGCCGTTTCCAAAACAGAGCTTCAGTCTTCAACTTTGGTTCCCGCTGATCATACTGACACCTTCAGCCACCAATTACTCCGTTGTCCGCCGTCCGTCTTGGTCCGGTCTCCTTCAAGTTGCACTCATGACATGTCTGGCTCACATTTTACAATCTCCACCTTGAGTCAGACGTCATTTGAATCGATCATTGGTTCAGGCTTTTCAGCCTGTCTCCACCAGCTTGATCAGCTCCAAGCACTTTAGGAACTTTGTGCTAGGAACTGGTTTTGTGAGCATATCAGCTGGGTTATCTTCTGTGTCAATCTTGGTCATTTGCACAGCTCCTGTCTCGATCACCTCTCGGACAAAATGTAGCTTCACGTCGATGTGTTTAGACCTCTCGTGGAAGACTTGATGCTTTGACAAGTGTATGGCTCCTTGACTGTCGCAGCAAATCCTTATGCAGTCCTGACTATGCCCCAGCTCTCCAAGCACTCCGTTGATCCACAGTGCCTCCTTGACAGCTTCAGTCACAGCCACGAACTCAGCTTCGGTTGTGGACAGAGTCACCATCCCTTGCAGACTTGCTCTCCAACTCACAGCAGTGCCATAAATTGTAAAGACATAGCCAGTCTGAGATTTCCTGATATCTATACTGCCTGTAAAATCAGAATCTACATACCCAACAGCCATATCAGTAGCACTGTTACTTTGCCCAAACGTTAGACCTTTGTTTAGGTTTCCCTTTACATATTTTAACAACCATCTAACAGCATGCCAATGAGCCTTACCTGGTGTAGCCATGTACCTGCTAACAACACTAACACTATGGGCAAGATCTGGTCTAGTACAGACCATAGAATACATAAGACAGCCAACAACATTAGCATATGGGATCTTGCTCATGTAATCACTTTCAGACTCACTCTTAGGGCATTGTTCACTTGACAGTTTAAAATGATGTGCAAGGGGAGTTAATACTTGTTTGGCATCAGACATATCAAACTTGTTAACAACTTTAGTTAAGTAGTCAGTTTGACTCAGAAATAACGTTTTCTTGCTTCTATCCCTTTCTATATGCATCCCTAGTATTTTCTTGGCATGACCCAAGTCTTTCATTTCAAATTTGGAATTCAGTTGTGCCTTAAGGTCAATAATCAGTTGCATATTATCACAGCAATAAGCATGTCATCTACATACAATAGCAAGTAAATAACAGACCCATTCTTCCAGAATTTAAAGTATATGCACCAATCATAACTTGATCTTTTAAAGTCACAACTAAGCATGAATTCATCAAATTTCTTATACCATTGTCTAGGGGATTGCTTTAAGCCATACAGGGATTTATTTAGCAAACAAACATCAACATCAGTATTTCCAATGACAAACAGTTCAGGTTGTTTCAGATATATAGTTTCATCCAAATCTCCATACAAAAAAGCTGTTTTCACATCTAATTGCTCTAGTTCCATATCAGCATGTGCAACCAAAGATAGAACCATCCTAATAGATCTATGTTTCACAACAGGAGTATAAATTTCATTAAAATCGATACCTTCCCTTTGTGTGAAGCCTTTGGCACAAAGCCTTGCCTTATACCTTGGCTTCTCCACCCCTGGGATTCCTTCCTTGTACCTGAATACCCACTTGCTGTCCACCACTTTCACTCCATTTGGTTTCTTGACCAGCTTCCATGTATTGTTCTTGTTTAGAGAACTGATCTCATCTTGCATAGCTTGGTACCATAAGTCTCCATGTTCAGAGTTTAGTGCTTCCTGGACGGTCTTGGGCTCATTCACTGGTACATCTGTAGCAACACTGAAAGCAAAAGCTACAACATCTTCATAGCCATACCTAACAGGTTTCCTATGAGTTCTCCTTTCCCTATCTCTTACTAATGTATAATTTTGGAGGGATCTAGGGAAGTTTTCAGGTTCAGATTGCCCTGTTTCATTTTGATCTATTGGATTTGGGACAGGGAGTTCAGTTCTACCATGCTCTTGTATTTCTACACTACCCTGCTCCACCTCGGTTGATGTACTACTAGGTTCCTGCACTTCACACTCTATACTAGGATTCTGTTCAGGGGATTTCTCTTCATTTGTTTTCTTAAAGGGGAATTCCTTCTCATTGAACACTACATCTCTACTGATTAATGCTCTCTTATGGTTCTTCTCTAGACACCACAACTTATACCCTTTTACACCCTCTGGATATCCTAAGAAAACACATTTCAAGGCCCTTGGCTCTAACTTATCCTGTTTCACATGAGCATAAGCACAGCAGCCAAAAACTCTTAACAGATTATAATCAACAGGATGTGAGGACGACATTTTCATAGGAGTATTGAAATCAATAGCAGCTGATGGACATCTATTGATTAGATAACATGCAGTATTTGCAGCTTCAGCCCAAAAAGATTTAGACATACTGACACGCGTATTTTTAACCCTTTATAGTTGTCAAATTATAAGTTTTAGGGGTCAAGTTGCAGTCAAACAAAATTTGTAAACCTTGGTAAGCCAAGGGTCGATCCAAGGAACAGGTGTGTGATTACTAGCAAACAGTGTGACCTATTTAGCTATTCCGATTAACAAAAGGTTTTGTGATGTCAAAAGCAGCAGAAATTAAATGTGCAGAAAACAAAAGGTTGTGTTTTTATCAGAGAAAGAATTCCAGAATCCATACTTCACCCGTGCCAACCCCACTAATCATGCAATCATGTCATGTAAATTATACATGCTATCGATTATGGAATCAAATCGAAATAACACTAGACAAGCCGCCCATCCACGGATCATTGTCTAGATTAATCTCAATCGTTGAACGCCGCCCATCCACGGATTATCAACGATCTCGATTTATTAAACTGAAGGTTTTCCTATTAAATCATGTAAACATGACCTAATATCAATTTCATGTAATCCGATTAATACCTAGGACCCATCCATCTTTCGGCATATAACCTAAATACGTTCTAGCAATGCAAACATACCCTTTGATGTAAATACTTGCATAGAACGATAAAATAAAGCACACAATGAAATTGAATATTCGAATCGCATAAATAAAAACTTCAATTGATCACATGAGAGTTAGGGTACATAGCAGGGGATCCGTAGGATCCCGGAATAAAGAGACTACTCACTATTCATGGCGATTTACCAAAAATAGCGTATAGAGAAAGAAGGAACGAGTAAACCGTAAAGACGCGGTGGCTCGTTGAATCTCTCACGATGAATTGCTGTCTCTTCCAAGCTAAGTCTTCTCCAAATATAAGCACAACAATGAAATTCTGACCGTGTTTCCTTTATAGATCGTCTAAAAAGGCTGAAAAGCCCAAAATTGATTTTTGGAAACCACTTGAAGTCTGCCTGCCGACGGACCCGTTGCACCCGTGACAGCCAGAGCCGAAATCTCGGTTGAAGAAAAGTGCCGTGACACCCGTGACAGGTGAGTGTGTCACGGTTGTCACGGGCTGAGCCAAAATCTCGGCTGGACAAAATTGCCGCGACACCCGTGACAGGTGAGTGTGTCACGGTTGTAACGGGCTGTTGCTGGCTCAGGTCCCTTTGTTGGTCTTTTTCGTCGATTTTTCCGTTCTTTCGAACTCATGGGCTTACGGAGCAAGGATATGCGTTATTTTCCTGAAACACTAGAGAAAGACATCAAACAGAGACAATTTGCCCGGAGAACGAGTATTATCCTTCATCGAATGCAATGAATAATTAGTCGAAATATCGACTGATCAAAACACTCCACACTTAGGATTTGTTCGTCCCGAACAAATGTCAAACAAATGGCAGAATAGATACACGAGTCAATGTAATGCTCAACAACCATATGTTTCAAAGCTACCCACTCAAGTGAAATGTGATCAATTCCAACAAAAACAAAGATAAAAAAGAAAAACTCATAACCCACTGTCGTAGAGGACACGAATGCATTTAGCGTATGCATCAAGCCTTTAAACCCCTAGGCTGCCCTAGTAGGACGAGTATAGTCTCGTGAAGGTTTTCAGGAATGGGACTACCTACAAATCCCCTGTACAACTAACTAACGTGTATGCATGAAATGATGCTCAACGAGTCACAGTAAAGTCATGTCATACCTTGGATTCATCGTGCTACCTCAACTTCAAGTCAAACATCTTCATCAAAGTTTTCAGACAATCATAGATTATACGAGTTATGCATCCAAACGGTCAGTGTACACGGCTAACAAACGCCTCATCACAAGTTCTAAACAGTTCTATCGCAACGGGATAAGAACATGAAAAGGTGCACAAAACACGCTCGCCATTCACCTATGCTATCTAGGGATAGTCCACGGGCTCTTGGCGCAAAGCTCATTCTCAAGTGCCAAGGACTAGGCAATGACCCGTAAGAGAAGAGGAGCTCGGCTTAAAAAAATTTCTGAAAAATAGTACGAAAATTGCATTAAAATTTCAGTGCAAGCACGACGATCGTCCCTTAGTTTCTAGTACATGAATTCTCAAGATAGGTTATGATTTGCACGCAATGAGAAGGTGGGATTACACTATATCAAGAAGAAGGGAGCAGAAATTGTTTCAAGAGTGTTTTCCATACGCAAGGGGCGACTTTCGTCACAAGGTCCTTGGTATTTTGTTTTTTTTTGTTTTTTTTTTCTTCGCAGAAATTTTTCTGTTTCTCTTTGATTTTTCGGGGTCAATATTTCACCCAACTCTGAAAGCCAAGAACTGTGTTCTTGAGGGAAAACTTGAAGGTCAATTGTCTAACTCTACACTTAAAGCTTGACATAGTGTATGAATAAAGGCGGGTGCATGCAAATCACAACGAGTGTAGAGAAACATATACTAGCACTAAGGTCACTGATGGACCCAAATTATACAAATCATAAACACCGTAAAACCCACCAAATTAGACTGTTGATCTATTTAACTTTTGCTTGTTAGTCCCGGTATATTTCTACAGGGTATTTTGGCGCTTAGAGAGAAAACACGCTAAGGAGAGGATTTTACGCTGAAAAGATGTTAAGAGTTATTCCAAGGTCAAGATCAGACGCTGACTGAAGAAATCTCAAGAATCCTGACATGGAATCACTCCAAACAAATCAAACCGAAGAGGAATTTGCATTGAAGACTCAACCGACCGGGTAGGAAAAATGCCTAGAAACCACCGACCGGTTGAAGCAGTTCCAGGCCCTCCGCCGAGCTGACCAAACACTCAATTCAAGTTGCCCGAGCAAACCATCTCATCTGACAATTCTGCCTCGACCATAATATTCCAATTGGAAAATAAAGTGGACAATATCGGAAAACCAAGGAGAATGCTCAAGCAGATTGGCAGTTAGCTCAATTCCAAGGCAAAGGCCCGGCGCACATTGGCACCCAAACCAAGTCGCTCGACCCGACGGATGCATCTGGAAAATCTGGCTCGACCAAGATGTTTGGAATGCCCAACAAGTCGGACAATCTCGCTTCCCAGACAAAATGCTCGATCAGATTGGCAGTTGGTGCAATTCCAAACTAAAGGCCGCGCGCATAGGCACCAAGACCAAATTGCTCGACCAAAACATGGAATTTGGAAAAACTGGCTCGACCATTAGTCTTAGAATCACTTGGCCATTCAAAATCAACTATCAAATGCAAGCATGGACCAAGATGACCGGCCACCATGCTTGGAGGTGGCCAAGGGAGGAGCTCCTCCCTCCATGGTGACCTGCAACCGGCGGCTCAGCCCTCCTCCTCCTCCCTTGACCGGCGGCTTTGCTCCTCCCCCATGTGGCAGCTCCTCCTTGCTCCTCCTCCTCCTCCCTTGGATGAAAGACATGTGCAACCATCTCCACCCTCCATTCTCCTCCCCTTTTGCTATAAATACACCCCTCCTCCTCATTTGTATAATCCCATTCTCATCCAAAAATCACTTATCTCTCTAGATTTTGTAAGTTTGGCTTTGGAAATAAAAGGTTGCTCCCTTGGCGCTTCAACGGTTGTAAGTATTCTAATATTTATTTCCGTCTTTAATTTCCAATTCCTTAGTTATAATGTTTAGCGCGATAAATAGTAGCTAAACTAGTCGTTCGGTAGAAGGGGCGGACTTGTATTATAAAATGTTTTAGACTATTAACTTAGTGTCTCGTCTTTGTATTCAAAACTTATTCTATGTGCCATATATAAGATTAGAATTTCCAAGGTTGAGTGGACCATTTGTAACTGGACCAAAGGGACCAAATGGGCAAGCTCTTCCTTGGGAATTCGTGATCATACTCGGATAAGTGGACCATTTGTAACTGGGCCAAAGGGACCAAATGGGCAAGCTTATCCGAGGAGTTCGATCTATCTAAAAAACCATTTGGAAACTGGACCAAAGGGACCAAATGGATGCACATAAAGCTAAGATACTTCGGAAGGAGGAATTAGTTGAAGTAGAATAAGTGCTCTACGACCTTAAAAAGGCTAGACGATGTTGCAAGTCTTGAGCTAGGAATAGCCTCGATTCATGTTTGAATACTTTGAAGGTTTACTAAGAGTCAATGATAAACAGGATATAATACAAGGCCCCCGAAACCGAACACGTTCTTTTAATTATAATAATTATCAGTTACTTTCCAGTACTAAAACCAACCAATCAACCAATCAATCACTTAGCTGGTAGCTTTAAAACCAACCAACCAATCCCAAAATCGTCCAACTTAAAGAACAACTTATCCCCCTAATTCCTTTGGGTTCGACCCCTAAATTTATTTGTACATTTGCTTTGACGACGAGCATCTGTCAAATTGGCGCCGTTGCCGGGGAATTAGCCATCGGATTAGTTGTTCTTTCCCTCCTATGTCCTCATGACGCAACCCCCTTCGTATGCATGGACAACACGATATCTTCCTCAGTTTGGAGGGACCACCGGAGAAGACCCAGTAATACACTGCCAACATTTCCACCATATAAGCCGTCACATGAAACCTGAAAATGTAACGTTAGAAGAGTTTCAATTAAAATGTTTTGAACACTCTTTAACTGACTTTGCGACGGTATGGTATTACACATCAACTGCTAATTGTGCAAAATATTATGTGGACCTTCGCGCTAAATTCCTGAAAGAATTTTCCCCCCCGTCCTTACGACATGACACCCGAGAAAAGTCATCTGCCTTCAGCAATCCCGGGATGAGACTTTAGATGAATACTACACGTACTATGACACCATCGTCTCACGCTGCCCGCACCATGGATTCACCGAAGTATTCCTTCTTCAAAAATTCCTTTGTGGAATGAGGCATGATGAGTTCTCAAGGATCAATGACGCAGTGGGAGGATCAGCCATGCACTTATCCCTGACTCAAATGTGGGATGTTATAGACGACTTGGCCGAAGCCACAAAACGAAGGCAAATGCCCCGACCTAATAGAGGAATACATAGGATAGAGGCTAGCCCAGAAAGGAATGAAGAAGGCATTACAAAGGATGAGATGGACGAATCAGATACAGAAAGCTCTGAAGAAGAGCCTACATTGGAAATCACTCCTGAACCATCAGAAGAATCAGATATGGAAAGCACCGGAAGCAACGAGGTTGGAGTCCAGAACACCACTGACGAACTGCCCAATTCATACCCGACTATCATTACCCGGGCAGCCGAGACTATCTACGACCAGTTCCTCACTGACGATCATAACGAGGCAGAACCAAGCCTTAAGATGCAAGCTTCCCGACTTTTCCCTTTGATCAATAGACAAATCGCTGAAAACTATGTGATCCATGAAGAGGCTGAAAAGAGGATGGGAAACGGGCCTCTGCAGAATGACTCCTCGATGGAGCAGTGTTACACCGTAGATGGACTAGGCAGTCCCAAACACGAGAACTTTAAAAGGGTAGCAGTGAAAGTTCCCTCACCCCCTCCGGGGTATTGGAAAGAAAAGATCCCAAAACAAAGGAGTCCTGACCCAAGCACATCATCTCGCAAGAAATCGGGAAAAGGCAAGGCAAGAAGCAACACAGGAACGGTGGCAAAATTCGACCTGAGCCACCCATGGGACCCAAACCAGTAATCCACAACGAGGTATCGTCGAGCCAACGACGTTAAACAAGTGCACTGGTCGGGAGGTAACCCGACACTATCTTACTTTCTGTCATTTAAATTCTGCCATTTAATTTTCTGTCTTAGTCATTCTCACATATATATATTAGCTTGCATGACTTTTGAACTAAGGCACGCCTTCGTTCAAAAGTGTGGGGGTGAGAACCACCGTTGTATATAAATAACATGCTTGCTGTTTTCTTTTTTTTTAGTAATAGTATCTTTTTGAAAATATGAACTTAAGAATGTGAAAAAGATAGACCGAAATTCATGCATTTACCTTGTGAAAATTCAACTGTCTAAAAACTTAGAACGTAACTTTTCATTTGTCCTTTGTGCTGAGATTAACTAGAGATGTGGAGTTGACATAAACTGCCCTAGAGAGGCTCGGCAAGCAATCGAAGGATCAAATCAAACTATATGGTTTTCGAAGTCAGTGGAGGCTGCATTTCGGGTTTCAGTGAAGATTGAAGTCATCTCCGCCATGCAGTGTTTATGCAAAAAGAAAAGAAAAGGCGAGGACGGGAATCAGACCGTCCTCTCTCTAGTTAAAGTAGCCGAGAAAATAGATGAGCGACCCTCATCTTGACCCGCGCGAAACAACAACGATGAGAGGAGCGGGGAGGTATTTCCATAGGCTTGCGGGCGATGATTGGACCTCCCAAAAAGGCTTGAGAAAATGGACTAGCAAAGCCACAAAAAGGCGAAAAGCTCGAAGAAGCAAATCAAGAGGCCAAAGGCCCAAAATTGTGAAGGTTTTAACCAAACAAAAAGTGAAGTACTCAAAGAGTCAAATCAAAGGCCAAAGGCCGATTCACTACAAAAGCAGTCCCTCGCCAAAAGAAAAATCAAAGTACTCAAACCAGTGAAACCCGAACCAAATCACGTGCTAGAGAAAGCTACAAGGAAACCATATAGTGAGAGACAATCCCGAGGTTGCAGTCCAGGAGCCTAAAAAGGGCTATCTCCCGAAACATCCAGAATAATTTGCATCTCAGCACGGAGGTACACGTATCAAGTTACTTCTATTTATTTACACAGTTCAATTTGGTAATAAGTAAGTAATGCATGAACTAGGATAAATCGAGTCCCACAGTCTAATTTTCATATTCCAAAGCCAACTTAGAATGCCGCCCTTTAATAGCATTGTTCGGGACGAACAACTAAAAGTGTGGGGTGATATGATGGACCCAAATTATACGAATCATAAACACCGTAAAACCCACCAAATTAGACTGTTGATCTATTTAACTTTTGCTTGTTAGTCCCGGTATATTTCTACAGGGTATTTTGGCGCTTAGAGAGAAAACACGCAAAGGAGAGGATTTTACGCTGAAAAGATGTTAAGAGTTATTCCAAGGTCAAGATCAGACGCTGACTGAAGAAATCTCAAGGATCCTGACATGGAATCACTCCAAACAAATCAAACCGAAGAGGAATTTGCATTGAAGACTCAACCGACCGGGTAGGAAAAATGCCTAGAAACCACCCGACCGGTTGAAGCAGTTCCAGGCCCTCCGCCGAGCTGACCAAACACTCAATTCAAGTTGCCCGAGCAAACCATCTCATCTGACAATTCCGCCTCGACCATAATATTCCAATTGGAAAATAAAGTGGACAATGTCGGAAAACCAAGGAGAATGCTCAAGCAGATTGGCAGTTAGCTCAATTCCAAGGCAAAGGCCCGGCGCACATTGGCACCCAAACCAAGTCGCTCGACCCGACGGATGCATCTGGAAAATCTGGCTCGACCAAGATGTTTGGAATGCGCTACAAGTCGGACAATCTCGCTTCCCAGACAAAATGCTCGATCAGATTGGCAGTTGGCCCAATTCCAAAGTAAAGGCCGCGCGCATAGGCACCAAGACCAAATTGCTCGACCAAAACATGGAATTTGGAAAAACTGGCTCGACCATTAGTCTTAGAATCACTTGGCCATTCAAAATCAACTATGAAATGCAAGCATGGACCAAGGTGACCGGCCACCATGCTTGGAGGTGGCCAAGGGAGGAGCTCCTCCCTCCATGGTGACCTGCAACCGGCGGCTCAGCCCTCCTCCTCCTCCCTTGACCGGCGGCTTTGCTCCTCCCCCATGTGGCAGCTCCTCCTTGCTCCTCCTCCTCCTCCCTTGGATGAAAGACATGTGCAACCATCTCCACCCTCCATTCTCCTCCCCTTTTGCTATAAATACACCCCTCCTCCTCCTCATTTGTATAATCCCATTCTCATCCAAAAATCACTTATCTCTCTAGATTTTGTAAGTTTGGCTTTGGAAATAAAAGGTTGCTCCCTTGGCGCTTCAACGGTTGTAAGTATTCTAATATTTATTTCCGTCTTTAATTTCCAATTCCTTAGTTATAATGTTTAGCGCGATAAATAGTAGCTAAACTAGTCGTTCGGTAGAAGGGGCGGACTTGTATTATAAAATGTTTTAGACTATTAACTTAGTGTCTCGTCTTTGTATTCAAAACTTATTCTATGTGCCATATATAAGATTAGAATTTCCAAGGTTGAGTGGACCATTTGTAACTGGACCAAAGGGACCAAATGGGCACGCTCTTCCTTGGGAATTCGTGATCATACTCGGATAAGTGGACCATTTGTAACTGGGCCAAAGGGACCAAATGGGCAAGCTTATCCGAGGAGTTCGATCTATCTAAAAAAGGAACCGCAGTGATCTTGAATAGGAATCCTACAGCGATAAATAGAATCCCCATAAAAATACCACTAGATCGAGCACCCGTGATTTCGTATCCGGTCAAAATCTTGGCTAATTGATCGAAGTGGGTAGCTCCAGTAGACCCATAGATCATGGAACAAATAGGGTGGGTAGGCCCAACCACCACACTACACGTATAGACGCGAACCCCCCTCGTTACCGTACGTGCGACTCTCACCGCATACGGCTCGCACAAAGACTCCTAAATCCATCCCGAGCCTTTTCTTCCCAGGATTATACTCAAACAAACAATAGCAGCGCTATTTCAATGGGAACTTGATGAGTCGATCCGCCTACACGTCTTGCTTTTACTGCTATATCGGGAGTTACTCCACATATTGCTTGACGTAAAACAGATAGTGGATTTGTTTCTGTCTTTTGTTGAATCTTTTTCATGGCTCGATAGATAATTTGATAAGCCAATGATTTTTTTCCGTGTTTCAGAATACGGTTAACCAACATGTTAACTAATCGATTACGATAAGTTGGATCGGATTTTACAGTTTTTTCTTCGGCAGTACCTCGACGTGACATGAGCGTGAAAGGGGGAAAGGTTAGCGTTCTTCACTTACTTAACAACTGCCGAAGCTTGCTTTCCATTTAGGTACAGGTAGACGTATAACCTTAGAGGAAGTCGTTTCTGACTGGGGTATTTCATTCGAGAGTTTGAGTTAGTTGGTCTTTCCCTTTAAGCAACGACTAAGCTTGTTAAAAGCCTTTATGAAGCTTGCTTTAGTAAGGACTTCTTTCCTCACGAACCGACTTCCCGGAACGTCGAACTGATTCCAATCCTGTCCGCTGGGGCTAAGGTTGTCCAAGCAATTTGGCTTTCCCCCTTTTGTCAGTTCCTTGTCAGTCAGTCGACTCCCATCCCTCAAAAGATTGTCGAACTTCACGGCATGGGGGATCACTTGGCGGAATGAAATAATGCTAATCCATATTCCACACGGCCAAGGAAGCATCGTTTTTTAATCTCATTATGACTTGGCGTCTATTTGGTCTCTAATTCTATTTGAAATAACATCCTTTGTTAATGGAGTTAGACCGTTAGGACAGTATTCTACTCTCCTACCGTTATGGATGGACCTTGTACAGCCGTAGAACTTTATGGCCGTTTGGGGATCCCATAGACATTTTAGATACGATGATAGAGAGTCTGATGGAGGTATGGTCAACGGTCAAACGCGATTTCGATTTCTTCTATAATCAAATTTGGCCTACCTACCTCTACTCTTGTCTCCATCCATGTAGGTTCTCGTCCGTAGTGGAGGGTGCTGGAAAGCGCCGCCTGCTTGTTATAGGTAACTATATTAAACAGCGCCTGTTACACCCTATCCATGTATGGTCGATGGAGTGTTTGAAGAGGTTGCCAATGGATGGAACCTTTCACCAAACTGCTCCGCTCCGCTGGAGCGATTAGTGAAGAATTTTAAGTCTCAGGATTTATATTCCTTTGATCTAAAATCTTCCACTGATCGTTTTCCAGCAACCATTATCCAGGATTGCCTAACAACAATCTTTGGAGAACGGTTATCTTCCTGCATTGTAACTGTTGGTTTGTCCCTAAATTTTATTGACATTCTCCCGCCCTTAGTCAAAAGGGGAAAAAGGAATAAATATAGTGATAATTTGATTCTTCGTCGCCGTAGTAAATAGAATTTGTTTCTTCGTCTTTACACTTTACAAAAGAAAAAATAGGAGTAATTAACTGTGACACGTTCACTAAAAAAAAATCCTTTTGTAGCAGATTTTTTATTACGAAAAATTTATAAGCTTAATATAAAAGCTGAAAAAGAAATAATAGTAACTTGGTCCCGGGCATCTACCATTATCCCCACAATGATTGGGCATACTATTGCTATTCATAATGGTAAAGAGCATTTGCCTATTTATATAACAGATCGTATGGTCGGACATAAATTGGGAGAATTTGCACCGACTCTAAATTTTCGGGGACATGCAAAAAATGATACGAGATCTCGTCGTTAAGACTTTCCTCTTTCAATTCTTCCCTTTCCTTGTAGCTGGGAGCTCGGGCGGGTGCTTGACCCGAGTGAGTAGCGGCAAGAGAAGACCTCTTATTCGGTTCTAGTAATGTAATGAAGCAGTGAAGCACGACCAGCGGTATCATAAATGAAGCAAGCATAGCACAGCTGGAAGACGAAACTGGACCAAAGGGACCAAATGGATGCACATAAAGCTAAGATACTTCGGAAGGAGGAATTAGTTGAAGTAGAATAAGTGCTCTACGACCTTAAAAAGGCTAGACGATGTTGCAAGTCTTGAGCTAGGAATAGCCTCGATTCATGTTTGAATACTTAGAAGGTTCACTAAGAGTCAATGATAAACAGGATATAATACAAGGCCCCCGAAACCGAACACGTTCTTTTAATTATAATAATTATCAGTTACTTTCCAGTACTAAAACCAACCAATCAACCAATCAATCACTTAGCTGGTAGCTTTAAAACCAACCAACCAATCCCAAAATCGTCCAACTTAAAGAACAACTTATCCCCCTAATTCCTTTGGGTTCGACCCCTAAATTTATTTGTACATTTGCTTTGACGACGAGCATCTGTCAAATTGGCGCCGTTGCCGGGGAATTAGCCATCGGATTAGTTGTTCTTTCCCTCCTATGTCCTCATGACGCAACCCCCTTCGTATGCATGGACAACACGATATCTTCCTCAGTTTGGAGGGACCACCGGAGAAGACCCAGTAATACACTGCCAACATTTCCACCATATAAGCCGTCACATGAAACCTGAAAATGTAACGTTAGAAGAGTTTCAATTAAAATGTTTTGAACACTCTTTAACTGACTTTGCGACGGTATGGTATTACACATCAACTGCTAATTGTGCAAAATATTATGTGGACCTTCGCGCTAAATTCCTGAAAGAATTTCCCCCCCGTCCTTACGACATGACACCCGAGAAAAGTCATCTGCCTTCAGCAATCCCGGGATGAGACTTTAGATGAATACTACACGTACTATGACACCATCGTCTCACGCTGCCCGCACCATGGATTCACCGAAGTATTCCTTCTTCAAAAATTCCTTTGTGGAATGAGGCATGATGAGTTCTCAAGGATCAATGACGCAGTGGGAGGATCAGCCATGCACTTATCCCTGACTCAAATGTGGGATGTTATAGCCGACTTGGCCGAAGCCACAAAACGAAGGCAAATGCCCCGACCTAATAGAGGAATACAGAGGATAGAGGCTAGCCCAGAAAGGAATGAAGAAGGCATTACAAAGGACGAGATGGACGAATCAGATACAGAAAGCTCTGAAGAAGAGCCTACATTGGAAATCACTCCTGAACCATCAGAAGAATCAGTTATGGAAAGCACCGGAAGCAACGAGGTTGGAGTCCAGAACACCACTGACGAACTGCCCAATTCATACCCGACTATCATTACCCGGGCAGCCGAGACTATCTACGACCAGTTCCTCACTGACGATCATAACGAGGCAGAACCAAGCCTTAAGATGCAAGCTTCCCGACTTTTCCCTTCGATCAATAGACAAATCGCTGAAAACTATGTGATCCATGAAGAGGCTGAAAAGAGGATGGGAAAAGGGCCTCTGCAGTATGACTCCTCGATGGAGCAGTGTTACACCGTAGATGGACTAGGCAGTCCCAAACACGAGAACTTTAAAAGGGTAGCAGTGAAAGTTCCCTCACCCCCTCCGGGGTATTGGAAAGAAAAGATCCCAAAACAAAGGAGTCCTGGCCCAAGCACATCATCTCGCAAGAAATCGGGAAAAGGCAAGGCAAGAAGCAACACAGGAACGGTGGCAAAATTCGACCTGAGCCACCCATGGGACCCAAACCAGTAATCCACAACGAGGTATCGTCGAGCCAACGACGTTAAACAAGTGCACTGGTCGGGAGGTAACCCGACACTATCTTACTTTCTGTCATTTAAATTCTGCCATTTAATTTTCTGTCTTAGTCATTCTCACATATATATATTAGCTTGCATGACTTTTGAACTAAGGCACGCCTTCGTTCAAAAGTGTGGGGTGAGAACCACCGTTGTATATAAATAACATGCTTGCTGTTTTCTTTTTTTTAGTAATAGTATCTTTTTGAAAATATGAACTTAAGAATGTGAAAAAGATAGACCGAAATTCATGCATTTACCTTGTGAAAATTCAACTGTCTAAAAACTTAGAACGTAACTTTTCATTTGTCCTTTGTGCTGAGATTAACTAGAGATGTGGAGTTGACATAAACTGCCCTAGAGAGGCTCGGCAAGCAATCGAAGGATCGAGTCAAACTATATGGTTTTCGAAGTCAGTGGAGGCTGCACTTCGGGTTTCAGTGAAGATTGAAGTTATCTCCGCCATGCAGTGTTTATGCAAAAAGAAAAGAAAAGGCGAGGACGGGAATCAGACCGTCCTCTCTCTAGTTAAAGTAGCCGAGAAAATAGATGAGCGACCCTCATCTTGACCCGCGCGAAACAACAACGATGAGAGGAGCGGGGAGGTATTTCCATAGGCTTGCGGGCGATGATTGGACCTCCCAAAAAGGCTTGAGAAAATGGACTAGCAAAGCCACAAAAAGGCGAAAAGCTCGAAGAAGCAAATCAAGAGGCCAAAGGCCCAAAATTGTGAAGGTTTTAACCAAACAAAAAGTGAAGTACTCAAAGAGTCAAATCAAAGGCCAAAGGCCGATTCACTACAAAAGCAGTCCCTCGCCAAAAGAAAAATCAAAGTACTCAAACCAGTGAAACCCGAACCAAATCACGTGCTAGAGAAAGCTACAAGGAAACCATATAGTGAGAGACAATCCCGAGGTTGCAGTCCAGGAGCCTAAAAAGGGCTATCTCCCAAAACATCCAGAATAATTTGCATCTCAGCACGGAGGTACACGTATCAAGTTACTTCTATTTATTTACACAGTTCAATTTGGTAATAAGTAAGTAATGCATGAACTAGGATAAATCGAGTCCCACAGTCTAATTTTCATATTCC
Source organism: Rhodiola chrysanthemifolia (assembly GCA_033675395.1). Taxonomy (NCBI): domain Eukaryota; kingdom Viridiplantae; phylum Streptophyta; class Magnoliopsida; order Saxifragales; family Crassulaceae; genus Rhodiola; species Rhodiola chrysanthemifolia. The sequence goes on from CM066205.1 coordinate 26,864,738, forward strand.
AAAGCCAACTTAGAATGTCGCCCTTTAATAGCATTGTTCGGGACGAACAACTAAAAGTGTGGGGTGATATGATGGACCCAAATTATACGAATCATAAACACCGTAAAACCCACCAAATTAGACTGTTGATCTATTTAACTTTTGCTTGTTAGTCCCGGTATATTTCTACAGGGTATTTTGGCGCTTAGAGAGAAAACACGCTAAGGAGAGGATTTTACGCTGAAAAGATGTTAAGAGTTATTCCAAGGTCAAGATCAGACGCTGACTGAAGAAATCTCAAGGATCCTGACATGGAATCACTCCAAACAAATCAAACCGAAGAGGAATTTGCATTGAAGACTCAACCGACCGGGTAGGAAAAATGCCTAGAAACCACCCGACCGGTTGAAGCAGTTCCAGGCCCTCCGCCGAGCTGACCAAACACTCAATTCAAGTTGCCCGAGCAAACCATCTCATCTGACAATTCCGCCTCGACCATAATATTCCAATTGGAAAATAAAGTGGACAATGTCGGAAAACCAAGGAGAATGCTCAAGCAGATTGGCAGTTAGCTCAATTCCAAGGCAAAGGCCCGGCGCACATTGGCACCCAAACCAAGTCGCTCGACCCGACGGATGCATCTGGAAAATCTGGCTCGACCAAGATGTTTGGAATGCCCAACAAGTCGGACAATCTTGCTTCCCAGACAAAATGCTCGATCAGATTGGCAGTTGGCACAATTCCAAAGTAAAGGCCGCGCGCATAGGCACCAAGACCAAATTGCTCGACCAAAACATGGAATTTGGAAAAACTGGCTCGACCATTAGTCTTAGAATCACTTGGCCATTCAAAATCAACTATGAAATGCAAGCATGGACCAAGGTGACCGGCCACCATGCTTGGAGGTGGCCAAGGGAGGAGCTCCTCCCTCCATGGTGACCTGCAACCGGCGGCTCAGCCCTCCTCCTCCTCCCTTGACCGGCGGCTTTGCTCCTCCCCCATGTGGCAGCTCCTCCTTGCTCCTCCTCCTCCTCCCTTGGATGAAAGACATGTGCAACCATCTCCACCCTCCATTCTCCTCCCCTTTTGCTATAAATACACCCCTCCTCCTCCTCATTTGTATAATCCCATTCTCATCCAAAAATCACTTATCTCTCTAGATTTTGTAAGTTTGGCTTTGGAAATAAAAGGTTGCTCCCTTGGCGCTTCAACGGTTGTAAGTATTCTAATATTTATTTCCGTCTTTAATTTCCAATTCCTTAGTTATAATGTTTAGCGCGATAAATAGTAGCTAAACTAGTCGTTCGGTAGAAGGGGCGGACTTGTATTATAAAATGTTTTAGACTATTAACTTAGTGTCTCGTCTTTGTATTCAAAACTTATTCTATGTGCCATATATAAGATTAGAATTTCCAAGGTTGAGTGGACCATTTGTAACTGGACCAAAGGGACCAAATGGGCAAGCTCTTCCTTGGGAATTCGTGATCATACTCGGATAAGTGGACCATTTGTAACTGGGCCAAAGGGACCAAATGGGCAAGCTTATCCGAGGAGTTCGATCTATCTAAAAAACCATTTGGAAACTGGACCAAAGGGACCAAATGGATGCACATAAAGCTAAGATACTTCGGAAGGAGGAATTAGTTGAAGTAGAATAAGTGCTCTACGACCTTAAAAAGGCTAGACGATGTTGCAAGTCTTGAGCTAGGAATAGCCTCGATTCATGTTTGAATACTTAGAAGGTTCACTAAGAGTCAATGATAAACAGGATATAATACAAGGCCCCCGAAACCGAACACGTTCTTTTAATTATAATAATTATCAGTTACTTTCCAGTACTAAAACCAACCAATCAACCAATCAATCACTTACCTGGTAGCTTTAAAACCAACCAACCAATCCCAAAATCGTCCAACTTAAAGAACAACTTATCCCCCTAATTCCTTTGGGTTCGACCCCTACTTACCACTTGCTACCCAGTAGTATAGTCGCGAGTAGCTGACTATACATTTATTTGTACATTTGCTTTGACGACGAGCATCTGTCAGTCACCTGGAAAAAGATATGCAATTTTAAGCTTTTGACATTTTTGAACCGGTGCCTACTAATTTCAAGTCTCAAACATGCTTCAAGAAATACGTAGAACATGTGATAGGCAAAGGCTAGCAATGATACTGACTCAAGAGAATACACACACGAGTAAAACTATTTCAAGTCCTAGACTTCGAATCCAAAAGAATGTCAATCAGTCAAGGAGTATCGTAGAAAACGAGGATTTCAATCGTAATACATAGACTGTTAAGCATATGCAAGAGTGAACGTGAAATACAATGTGTGTGACTATGCGCTACCCACTCCACACTTAAAAATGAGCTTAGTCCCTAAGCGAAGAAATAGAAGAGAAAATAAGCGTATAGGAACTTCCCTCGTGCGTGATAGCTCGATACATAGTGATTAAACGATGTCCGGTGAGTGAAACACGACTTATGAGCTGTCAAAAATGGAGAGGAACACACAAAGCGTCACAAGTAATAGGTTATCATTGCTAATCGTGGAGAAACCTGGATAAGAGATGCCAAAGAATAAAAAGGTAAACGATGTGAGTAAAGATGAACAATGTAAACAAGGTAGCTCAAACATCGAATAACATGGAGATAGTGAATAGCATCCAAAAGTCAGCGTACAAAGATGAATATCGTGAAATGCAGAACAACTGACAAAAGCTACAAAAGTCAGATCATGAAGTGTGAATCCAAGGGGGACTAGCTGGCCCCATCGTCGACAGCATCACCATCAGAGCCAAACAACCGCTCTATGCTGTCTGAGGGAGCATCAGGGACGGGACGAGAAGGGCCATCCTCTCGGCCAGTGTGGGAAGGAGCATGGGGGGGAGGAGGAAAGTCGAGCTCAGCATGCGCAAGAAGAGTGGATAAAGCACCTTGCTCCCAGTCTCGCGCCCTAATGGTCTGAGATTTGAACTCTGAAAAATCGGCGGCGAGATGGGTATAGTTCTGAGCCTGCTGATCCTGCGGTCTGGAGAACAGAGCCTGAGAAGCCATCATCTGGTGCTGATATGCGAGAATCTGCTCCTGCGCCCGGATCATCTGATATTGCTGATCAAAAAGTCTCAAGTGGGAGGTCTCCAGGCGCTCTAAGCGCTCCAGTAAAGTGCTCGGGGGCTGGTCATCAGCATGTGGCGGCGGAGGGGGAGAAGGGATGTGGCTAGGCGCTGGAGGCGAGGGCGCCTCGTCCATGTCAACATCATCATGCGGGGGCTGGTTCTCCTGGACAGGTGCCCTGGCCTGTGCCCGATCAATGCGGCGTCTCTTTGCTCCATTTGGGAGCTCGGGGTTGTGGGTCCACTCCCCGTCTTTCCCAATCATCTTGCATTCAATAATTTTGAGCAAATTCAGTGTCAACTCTTTCTCAGTCCCGTACAAGGGATCGAGGTTCCATCCTAGAGACTCGGCGAGCAAAGAAATAAATAGACCGCCACCTAAGGCCTTGTTCCCAATAGACAAACCCCACGCCGTCATCATCCCGCTGAGGAGCTGAAAGAAGTCGACCGATACCCCTTTATGCATAGAGATCAAGATGTCCAAATCGGGGTTGGTGATAACCGTGGCGCCCTCAAGGCGAGTGTTAATGCTCATTGCCACCAATCGGTGGACTATCTTCCACACAGGCTCCTTGATGCCAGCAGCGCTCCAACCGGACCTGAAGTAGTAATCGAAGCTAGATATGAGTTTCCAGAACTCATACCTCTCATCCACGCTATACTCACCACGGAAACCCTCTAAAGGAAAACCCAATGCCTCGCAAACCTCGGCCTTGGGCATAGTATAATATCTCGACCCAATTCTGAATTTCCAGTGCGTCACCTTCAATGGGCTGCCTACAATCTCAAACGTAGCTAAAAACTCCTTAAGCAATATAGGATAAGTAGGCGTATGGCGGCGACTGAACAATATACCAAGCCCGGAGGCGACAAACAAACTACGACACTGTGGCAATATACCCCGTTGCAAGTCAGTAAACGTATCAATGCAGGGGACAAGAGTAGGTTTTACCGTCTTTTTGGATATGACATTGTCGAACCGTCGCTGGTGCTCAGTCTCGTCACCAAATCTGCAGGCATTGGCAATTGGGTAGGGGCGTGGTTGGTCCGGCGGTGGTGCTGGGATGATGGCGGTTGAAGATGATAGTGGAGGAGCTGCGGTGGAGGAGCTGGCTTGGTTGGTTCGCCTGGAGCGACTGGAAGAGGGGTTTCCGACCCTTCTCGTTCTAGCCATGGAGTGAAGGGTTCGGCCGGAAAGGAGGAGAGGGGTTAGCCGGACGAGAGAGTGAGTGGTGGGCGGCGGGATTGAGTGGGGGACGGTCGGGAATGGCGGTCGGACGGCCTGGGGTGGCTGTCGGGCGGACGGAGTCGGTCGGGTGGTCGGAGGGTGAGAGAGAATGCAATTTTTGAAATTAGGGCTTCTGAACTGAAATTGAAATTTGGAGAAGACGAGACCCCCGTGACAACCGAGCCGGTCCGTGACAGGTCCAATGTGTCATGGCTGTCACGGCTCATCAAGAATTCACTGCCCAACTGCAATACCCGTGACAGCCGTGACAGTCCTATGTGTAACGGCTGTCACGGCACCTCAAGAAATCACTGCCCAGCTGCACAGCCCGTGACAGCCGTGACAGTCCTATGTGTAACGGCTGTCACGGCGCCTTCCCAAAATTTCAGCTAAATTTGCTGTGTCGGTCCAGAAAAACTGATTGTTGTTCACTCCACACTTGGATTCCTGCACGGTTCACACAAATTGTACGATGCAAAAAGTGCAAATAATAGAAACTTACAGCGCGGGTTACTCCCCGAAGAGGCCTAGTTTAACGTATTGGCGAGACGTAGCTAGGTCTAGACAGGCACCAGTAGGTGCAGGAGAAGCATTCTCGGAGAGTCCTTTAGCTAGGATCCCTCCCCGAGAAGCAGGGTATCAGCAACGCCTTCGGGAGGTGCCAGATGCTTGAGTACGTGGTAGTGCTTAAGGCGTTGCCCGTTCACCACCATAGATTTTCCTCCCTCAATGCTCAATTCCACATGCCCATCAGGATACGCTCGCTCCACTGTGTAAGTGCCACTCCATTTTGTGCGCAACTTTCCAGGAAATAATCGGAGGCGGGAGTTGTAGAGGAGGACTCGCTCGCCTTCATTGAACTCTCTGCGTACTATTCGTTTGTCGTGCCACTTTTTGGTCCTCTCCTTATAAATACGAGCATTCTCATATGAATCCAATCTGATTTCGTCAAGCTCGTGGAGTTGCAGTATTCGCTTTTCTCCGGCGGCCTTCATGTCCATGTTCAGCTCTCTAATAGCCCACAAAGCCTTGTACTCGAGTTCGACTGGCAAGTGGCAGGTCTTTCCATAGACAAGTCTGAAAGGACTCATTCCAATTGGAGTTTTGAATGCAGTCCTATATGCCCACAGCGCGTCATCTAGCTTGGACGCCCAGTCTTTCCTGTGGCTCGAGACCGTCTTTCCCAAAATGCTCTTGATCTCTCTGTTAGAGATCTCTACCTGCCCACTGGTCTGAGGGTGATAAGGAGTGCCAATCTTGTGGTAGACGCCATACTTCTTCAACAGCGTTTCGAAGTTTCTTTCTTTGAAGTGAGAGCCACCGTCGCTGATAACTGTTCTGGGCACTCCGAATCGAGGGAAAATTACCTTCTGAAACATTTTAATAACTACCTTGGCGTCGCAAGTAGGAGTAGCAACTGCTTCAACCCACTTAGAAACATAGTCGACTGCTACCAAGATATACTGATTTCCGTAGGAAGGTGGGAACGGTCCCATAAAGTCAATCCCCCAAACATCGAATAGGTCTACTGCGAGAATGCTCTGCTGTTGCATCTCCTGCTGCTTCGAGATATTTCCAGTCCTCTGGCACTGATCACAGGCTTTGACGAATTCATGTGCATCCTTAAATAGCGAAGGCCAAAAGAAACCGGACTGCAGAACCTTTGTAGCTGTTTTCGAACCAGCTCCATGTCCACCGTATTGAGAAGAGTGGCAGTGTTCCAGAATATATGGGATCTGGTCCTCGTCGACACAAGTCCTGTAGAGACCGTCAGCACATAATCTATAAAGGAAAGGGTCATCCCAGAAGTACCTTTTAACATCGGAAAGGAATTTTCTCTTCTGGTTGTGTGAGAGGTCGGGAGGGAGGATTCCACAGGCCAAGAAATTAACAAAATCTGCGTACCACGGGACGGTGTCAACATCAATGCGCATCAGCTGTTCTCCTGCTAGAGAGTCAGTCATCGGGAGCGTGTCCTCTTCGCGGTCGAGCTCTCCTAGCTCGAGGCGTGACAAGTGATCTGCAACCAGATTTTCTGCTCCCTTCTTGTCTCTAATGTCGATATCAAATTCCTGGAGGAGGAGGACCCATCGTATGAGACGAGGCTTCGAGTCCTTCTTTGACAGCAAATATTTGATCGCAGCATGGTCGGTGTATACTATGGTTTTCGAACCAATGAGATACTGTCTGAATTTCTCGAATGCATAGACGATGTCCAGCATCTCTTTCTCAGTTGTAGTGTAGTTAACTGCTGCTCCGTCGAGGACCTTACTGGCGTAGTAAACTACGTGTAGTTTCTTGTCGATGCGCTGCCCCAAGACTGCTCCTACTGCAAAATCACTTGCATCACACATTAGTTCAAATGGCAGGTCCCAATCGGGAGGCTGCACTATCGGAGCGGAAGTAAGAGCAGTTTTCAGATTATTAAAAGCGATTAAACATGAATCATTAAAATTAAACTCAGCTTCCTGACAAAGCAAATCAGTGAGCGGCTTTGCTGTCTTTGAAAAATCCTTGATGAATCGTCTGTAAAATCCAGCGTGCCCAAGGAAGCTCCTGATTCCTTTCACATCTTTTGGAGGGGGCAGCTTCTCAATCACTTCCACCTTCACGCGATCGACCTCGATGCCACGGTGAGAGACCATCTGCCCCAGCACAATTCCTTCCTGCACCCTAAAGTGACACTTCTCCCAGTTCAAGACCAGGTTAGTGTCAACGCACATGCGGAGAACATTAGTGAGGTTAGAGAGACATGCATCGAACGAAGAGCCATACACCGAAAAATCGTCCATGAATACTTCCATGGTGTGCTCTAAAAATTCAAAAAAGATAGCCATCATGCAACGCTGAAACGTGGCTGGTGCATTACAAAGCCCGAAGGGCATGCGTCGATAAGCGAATGTGCCAAAAGGGCAAGTAAAAGTGGTCTTCTCCTGATCCCCGGGGTGTATAGGGATCTGAAAGAATCCACTATAACCGTCGAGGTAGCAGAAAAACTTATGCTTAGCTAGACGTTCCAACATCTGATCAATGAAAGGCAATGGGAAGTGATCCTTAAGAGTGGCCTTATTCAATTTCCTGTAGTCAATGCACATACGCCAGCCAGTTACAGTACGAGTAGGAATTAATTCATTATGCTCATTTCGTACAACAGTTAAACCACCCTTCTTAGGGACTACGTGCACAGGACTTACCCAATTGCTATCAGCAACAGAATAAATAATACCAGCATCCAACAATTTCAGAATTTCCTTCTTAACCACATCATTCCGCTTAGGATTTAAACGTCTCAAGGCATCTCTACTGGGTCTAGCATCGCCCTCAAGATTGATTCTATGCATGCACAAATCTGGGCTAATCCCTTTGAGGTCGTCTATCGAATAACCTAGGGCTGGTCTATGCTCACGCAGAACATCTAGCAATTTCTGGGTCTCTACATCAGTCAAAGATGCATTCACAATCACCGGATAGGTTGAGTTAGGGCCCAGAAATTCATACCTGAGACTTGCAGGTAGAGGTTTCAGCTCTACCTTACAAGGTTCCTTACCTGACTCGGAGAGCTGTCCAGTTTCAGCGCATCCCTCAATGCTCACTGCGCAGAGATCCATCGGTATGGGGCAGCCATGTGTAACTCTGTAAGATTCAATAGAGGTCAGTGTAATGGGCAGATCAACATCAGCAGAGTCTAACACATCACAGTCAGCTAAAAGACTAGGTGTCTTGCACATGTCAGGCAAATAAAAGACAACACGTTCGCTGCCTACTCGCAAAGCTATAGACCCTCTATCCATGTCAATAACAACCTTAGCCGTATAAATGAATGGTCTACCAAGTATAATCGGGATGTCTATGTCTTCTAAGATCTCTAGCACAATAAAATCAGCAGGTATGTAGATATTTTTCACCTTGACAGGTACGTCTCGTAGAATCCCTTTCGGGAGTCTACAAGAACGATCCGCAAGGCGAATAGAGATATTAGTAGGACAAAGATCACCCAAATTCGGTTTAGCATACAACGAATAAGGCATGATAGACACACTAGCACCAAGATCACACAAAGCACGTCTAATAGTAATGCCACCAATATCACAAGGGATAGAAAAACTCCCTGAATCCTTAAGCTTACGCGGCATGGGCCGGTGCATGGCGGCGCTACACTCCTCACTTAGGGCCACTGTCTCGGTCCCGTCCATCTTCCGTTTCCCAGTCAGAATCTCCTTCATGAATTTTGCATAGGTGGGGATCTGGGTGATTGCATCAGTGAAAGGCATCGTAATGTAAAGAGTTCGAATTTTGTCAACGAACTGCATGAACTCTTTATCTCTTCTCGTAGCTTTGAGCCGCTGTGGGAATGGGACCGGAGGCTTATAAGGAGCCGGCTCCACTGTTTGAGCAGAATTCTCAACTCGGTTTTCAGCTTCTATAGATGATTCTGCGTCAGTAGGAGCAGAATTAAGCGCTAATTTTTCTGCTGTTGCTCGAGTGGTTTGAGCTGGTAGCATTTCAAGTTGTTTGCCACCACGGAGTGTGATAGCATTGACCGATTCCCTAGTGTTGTGCTCTGGTTTTGAAGGGAGTTTCCCATGTTCTCTCGTTGCTGAATTTGCATGCTGAGCCACCTGAGTCTCCAGCATTCTGTTCTGGATGGCGAGCTGCTCAACAGTCCTTCGTAACTCTCTTACCTCGGCAGCGGTGTCCTCAGATGTCTTTCGCTGATCGGTCATGAAGCTTGCTAGCATGGCTTCGATGTTTGAAGTTGAACCAGAATTCTGATCTCGCTGTGGTTGATCTCTACTATTGTAGCTCCCTGAATTCTGATTTTACTGCCCTTGTGGCTGATTGTTGTACTGGGGCTTCGGCTGGTAGGAAGTGTGGTTCTGTGTTTGCTGAGCCTGAACGGTGTATTGTCCTCGTGGTTGGTACGGTGCACTGCCTTGTTGCTGTTTATACGAGAAACTCTGAGGTGCTTGATTCTGTGGTTTGTACGAGAGGTTAGGGTGATTTCGGTTTGGATTGTCCCACCGGTTACCGGCTGATCCGTTCCCGAAACCAGTCCCTTGATTATTCTGCCCAACAAAGTTTGCATCCTCTTGGTTTCCGCTGTCATCATTTGATCCGATTACTGGACAACCATCTGCATAGTGAGAAGGAGAGCCGCATATCTGACAGTACACGCTAATGTTAGTGACGTCTGAGGACTTCGTAGTGCTTCCTACCTTCATGTTCTGAATCTCTGTTGCAAGTAGTTTCACAGTATCAGTCAACCGGGCAATGTCATTGGTGCTCTCAGTTTGGCAGAGATCCTGCACACCCTTTCTATCCTTAGGATTACCTCGGTCGCTTGTCCAGAGGTGGTAATCTTGGGCTGCTCTCTTTATAATACCATAGGCGTCCTCCAGCGGGACTCCATTAAGCCCCCCACCAGCTGCTTGATTGATCAAGGTACGCATCCCCTGATCGATCCCCTGATAGAAAGTGTCGATAATCTGCCACTGCTCTAGATTGTGGTGTGGGCACATCCTTGTCAGCTCCTTATACCTCTCACATGAGTCGTACAGAGTCTCACCATCGATAGAGCGGAACGAGATGATTTTGTTCCTGAAATGAGCCGTCTTCGATGGTGGGAAGTATTGTTGGAGAAAGGCTTCGGCCAGCTTGTTCCAGGTGGTAAAAGTACCTTCAGCATGGCTGTCTAACCATCTGCTAGCCTTGTCGGACAGTGAGAACGGGAACAGCCTGAGGTAGTAAGACTCTGGAGGGACACCGTTGGTTTTCACCGTGTTGCACATCTGAGTAAATCGCTTGAGATGCTGGTGAGGATCTTCATTCATTCGTCCAGAAAACTGATAGTTTTGCACCATTTGAATGAGACCTGTTTTGAGCTCCCAGGTATTGTTAGCTATCCCCGGTGGTGCAATGGCGGACTGGAACCCAGTAACACGCGGAGTAGTGTAGTCTCCAAGCGTCCTGCGCACTGGTTGCTGCACTGGATGCTGCTGATTGTCTTCGACCACTCCATTCAGCAAAGCTGGGTTGTTCTGATTCATAGCCATTGCTGCGAAGTTCCTGTTCAGTGCTCGTAGCTGCCGAGCTTTGTTTTGGACCCTGCGAGTATTGTTTCTTCGTTCTGGTGTGTCCTCGTCTGAAATCTGAATTAGCTTCTTCTTTTTGGGTGTTTTCCTTGGCATGAACTAGCTAGCACCTGCAAGAGCCAAGAATCACCGTGAGCGAAGAAATCAAAGCAGAAAAAACAGATAACGAATATGGTGGAATAGTCTAAACTACACACGTTAAATCTAATATCACACTATACGCTGCTCCCCGGCAACGTCGCCATTTTGACACGCGTATTTTTAACCCTTTATAGTTGTCAAATTATGAGTTTTAGGGGTCAAGTTGCAGTCAAACAAAATTTGTAAACCTTGGTAAGCCAAGGGTCGATCCAAGGAACAGGTGTGTGATTACTAGCAAACAGTGTGACCTATTTAGCTATTCCGATTAACAAAAGGTTTTGTGATGTCAAAAGCAGCAGAAATTAAATGTGCAGAAAACAAAAGGTTGTGTTTTATCAGAGAAAGAATTCCAGAATCCATACTTCACCCGTGCCAACCTCACTAATCATGCAATCATGTCACGTAAATTATTCATGCTATCGAATATGGAATCAAACCGAAATAACACTAGACAAGCCGCCCATCCACGGATCATTGTCTAGATTAATCTCAATCGTTGAACGCCGCCCATCCACGGATTATCAACGATCTCAATTTATTAAACTAAAGGTTTTCCTATTAAATCATGTAAACATGACCTAATATCAATTTCATGTAATCCGATCAATACCTAGGACACATCCATCTTTCGGCATATAACCTAAATACGTCCTAGCAATGCAAACATACCCTTTGATGTAAATACTTGCATAGAACGATAAAATAAAGCACACAATGAAATTGAATATTCGAATCGCATAAATAAAAACTTCAATTGATCACATGAGAGTTAGGGTACATATCACGGGATCCGTAGGATCCCGGAATAAAGAGACTACTCGCTATTCATGGCGATTTACCAAAAATAGCGTATAGAGAAAGAAGGAACGAGTAAAGTGTAAAGACGCGGTGGCTCGTTGAATCTCTCACGATGAATTGCTGTCTCTTCCAAGCTAGGTCTTCTCCAAAAATAAGCACAACAATGAAATTCTGACCGTGTTTCCTTTTATAGATCGTCTAAAAAGGCTGAAAAGCCCAAAATTGATTTTTGGAAACCACTTGAAGTCTCTCTGCCGACGGACCCGTTGCACCCGTGACAGCCAGGTGTGTCACGGCTGTCACGGCCTGAGCCGAAATCTCGGTTGAAGAAAAGTGTCGTGACACCCGTGACAGGTGAGTGTGTCACGGTTGTCACGGGCTGAGCCAAAATCTCGGCTGGACAAAATTGCCGCGACACCCGTGACAGGTGAGTGTGTCACGGTTGTAACGGGCTGTTGCTGGCTCAGGTCCCTTTGTTGGTCTTTTTCGTCGATTTTTCCATTCTTTCGAACTCATGGGCTCATGGAGCAAGGATATGCATTATTTTCCTGAAACACTAGAGAAAGACATCAAACAGAGACAATTTGCCCGGAGAACAAGTATTATCCTTCATCGAATGCAATGAATAATTAGTCGAAATATCGACTGATCACATACCTGACTGTAGCAGCAGACACCTAACCCTCTCAAGAATGGTCCTGTTGAATCTCTCAGCCAAGCCATTTTGTTGAGGTGTTCCTGCTACTGTATGGTGCTTTGCAATACCACAAGATTTACAAAAGTCCAAGAACTCCTTATTTAAATACTCTAGTCCATTATCAGTTCTAAGTCTTTTAATGTGTTTTCCTGTTTGGTTTTCTACTAGATTTTTCCAGGTTTTAAATGTTTGAAAAGCTTCAGATTTCTTAGCAAGAAAGTAAATCCATACTCTCCTTGAAAAATCATCTATGAAGGTTATTAAGTATCTTTTACCACTATGTGATTCAGTCCTTGTTGGACCCCAAAGATCTGAGTGTATATAGTCTAGAATGTCAGTTGTTCTATGAATGGCTTTATTAAACTTTACCCTGCTGGATTTTCCCAACACACAATTTTCACAAAAGTCTAGATTTCCCAGTTTACCATTTCCTAGATAACCCAGTTCATGCAGTTTACAAATTCTTTTTTCACTAACATGTCCTAGTCTCAAATGCCACAAGGAGATATCTATCTTAGCATTTTCAGTGTAGTTCACTACAGCTCCCACAATTGTGTTACCCAGCAATACATAAATCCCAGTCATCCTAACACCCTTCATCATTATTAGAGATCCTTTTGTTACCTTCATAGTACCATTCTCAGCTTTAAAAGTATAACCTTGTTTATCTAGCATGCCCAAAGAAATAAGATTTCTCTTAAGTTCAGGCACATACCTGACCTCAGGAAGAAGAACTTCTTGTCCATCCTCCATCCTTAGTCTAACTGTGCCAACTCCAGCCATGGTGCAGGATTTGTTGTTTCCAAGGTGAACTGTCCCTTGTTTCTTTTCTTCAAGCTGTTGGAACCAAGACTTATTAGGAGTCATATGGTATGAGCATCCACTGTCCATGATCCACCTTGAATTGGCTTCACCATCCATGACAGTTAGTACATCAGCGCTGTCATAACCATCATCCACCACAGCAGCATCACCTTCCTCTTGCTTCTTTCCACTAGCCAGCTTTTTTCTATCAGGACAGTCCCTCCTAAAGTGCCCTTCCTTGTGACAGAAATAGCACTTTAGTTTCTTCATATCAGTTTTAGAACCTTGAGGTGTGCCAGGCTTTTTCTGAAATTTCCCTTTGTTAAATTTCTTCTGTGAACCAGACTTGAATGATCGTCCATGAACCATCAGGCTTTCACCTGATTCACGACTGGATTTTGCATCCATCTGTTTAGACTTCAAAGCCGAGATTACCTCTTCAAAAGTCAGAGATTCCCTCGCATATTTCATTGTCTCCACAAATGAATGATAAGAAGATGGTAAAGCATTGAGGATCATGATCGCCTGATCTTCATCATCAATCTTGATTTCCATGTCTTCCAAATCAAGGATGATCTTGGAGAATTCATCCAAACATTCATCCAAATCTTTGTCTTCCGGAATCTTGAAACCAAATAACTTGCCCTTCAGATGAACCTTGTTTGTGAGCGACTTAGTCATATACAGACTCTCCAATTTCAGCCAGACTTTAGCAGCAGTCTTCTCTTTGGCAACTTCGCGGAGTACCTTGTCTCCTAAATGCAGAATGATAGTACTGTAGGCTAATTCCTTTGCCTCGTCCTTCTCATCCTGATTCATTGTTGCAGGAAAATCCTTCTCGCCATCAAGCGCCTTAACGACCTTCATCTGGACAAGGATCGCCTGCATTCTTTGCCTCCACAAACTGAAATCGCCCTTTCCGTCAAACCGATCAACTTCAACTTTTGTCGACACCATTGCGTCACAACCAGCTCTTGATACCAATTGTTGGATTATAGGATCGAATTGCGACGATAGAATCAACAAGAACAGAAATTAAAGCACTCACAATTTACCCTAGTTCGGGACCGGATGTCCCTACTCCAGCAACCAATGATCGATTTATTGATGTAATAGTGCAACCGAAACCTTGCGCCGTCGATCCGAGCTCGTCGCCTCAAGCAATTACAGATTGTCGTCTTCAATCGCCTCTAATCGCTCTCGCTCTATCGAACTGAAACTATGAACCCTAATTCCCAAATCTGGGAATCAATTACGACTTCTCAGCGCCTTCTAATCTAGTCCCTAAAGTTTCCAGTATTTACATTACAGCCCCCTAAGTTACAGACTCATACCAGCTCAAACTAGCCGTTGGAGAATAACGACTATAACTGCCGTTTGCCCTTTGTCCAAACGCCATCGTTTCTGCTCCAAGCTGCTTGCCCTTTGCTCAAACGCTGCCGTTTCCAAAACAGAGCTTCAGTCTTCAACTTTGGTTCCCGCTGATCATACTGACACCTTCAGCCACCAATTACTCCGCCGTCCGCCTTGGTCCGGTCTCCTTCCAGTTGCACTCATGACATGTCTGGCTCACATTTTACACGTTCAAATGAGGCATCCATTCTAAGAATGAGACAGTGAGGCACGATCTGAGCCACACATCTAAACTCGTGCTTTGTGGGTGCGTCACGTGTCCCACTATTCAAATCCTGCACTATTCAAAAAGCAAAAAGCAAAACACTATTCCGGTACTATTCTCTGCCACATAATCTAAATGAGTGGCTCAGATCGTGCCTCACATGCCTCATTCTACCAACCCTACCTCAACCGAGTGCTCCCCGTGTACATACATATTAAGCACTAAATATGAGAGCCCAAAGTTATGACATTTTTTCTACAAAAAAAGAATGCTTTATTTGAGACTTAAATGTCAAAAAGAAACATATGAATGCAACGTTAAGCTAGCCTAAAGGCTCATCACATCAGCACTGGACATCCACCTGCTCCAAATTTTCCCTCACTTGTCTAAACGTATTTTTCTGTATCCATCAGGTGCTTTTATGTGGCATTTTCACTGTTTAGTACCACTTGTTCCAGCTTTTGGTCTAGCCTTAACCTCGTGCTCCTGCGCCAACAATATACAATTTTATGAGTTATATCCCACTTGCTGAATGCCGACCGATATAAAAGTAAACGTTGTTACTAGTTGATATTACCTGAGGCATATGCAGAAAGATGTGCGTCTTAGCAGTGGCTGGATTGTGCTTCTCTGCTCCCCTGCTCCAGTCATAGCAGACCTGCAATTCAGGTTTCATGTCAAATACATAACGGACAATTGACTTGTCAGCTCAGTCAAAAGGCAAAACCAATCTAAGAGAGGCAAAAATGTTACACTTGCTCATGATGTTCAAAGCCTCCCAAGGAATGAAACTGAGCAATTGTTAATATTAATATAAAGGAGCAAACGTCATTAATGTAGTTGCTGGGTCGTTTGCTTTTTGTCTTCACAGCAACAAGTAAGGACAGGGTCTTCAATGGCAGCAATGTAGATTAGCTTGAATGCGTCTGACTTCTTGATTGTAGTAATATGGTCGCTTGGATATCAGAATGAATCGCGTTGTCGCTTTCCGAAATCAATATTTCCACCCTAATCAGAATTGCCTTAGGTTGCAGGAAATTTGAAGTGGGATAATCCAACTGAAGAACATTATGTTTTTAGACAATGAAAAACACAGCAGCTTAATGGTTTGAGATAATTTGGAAATCAGAGATGGGATAGTCGTATCTAGCAATTGCGCAGCAATTTTTCGTATCCCATAAATCAGATATCATCTGGTATATATAGAGAGTGAAGAGAGACGAAGAAATGATGTCTCTGGAGCTAAAAGATGCATATGTGTCCGTCCGTCGCACGCCTGGTGTAGACATTAGGTCGCCGCGTCTGCCCTTGATATTACGTTAATGTCTGAAGCAAACGCGGCCTGACTTAATGTCAAGACGAAACGCGGTGATCACTGATGGGCAGAGCCGGCCGGTTCGGGACAGTCCTAAGGGTCCGAAACCCTAAAATCACCAACAATCGTCCCCCATTTTTGGGTTACACTTTGATCCACAAAGTACCTTTGTTTTTAAGCAAAACACGCATATACAAAAATGTCGTAAACGATTGAATTTCCACTTAGTGTAGCCACGCATACAAAATACTCGAAAATCATGGTGCTCGTAAACTTTTGAACCAATCAATCCATTTGAGTACTTGACGGTGACACATGCATGTGTTACTTCACAAACCGTTAAGCTAACTTGACTCTTAAAAAGCCCTTGAGTCCCTATCCATTCATAAACGCATTGAGATTAAACCCGATACTCATGAAGCGACCAGAAACTTCGCGTTTATATAGGTAGATTCTCTAGTGGGTCACACCGCTTGATTGTGCTCCTACAATTAGCACTTTTTCAAAGAATCTATTAAGAAGAGTCTATCTTCAACCTCGCACTTGTAGGTGCTGAACACATACTTGGGGATGCAGATTTGTGTTCATCAATCTTCTAGGAATGGGCTTTCCACATTGAATTCAGCTCTAATGCTAGTTAGATGAATTGGGTGTCCCACGACTAGATGATTATATGGTTTTTAGTCCCATCCCCTTCACAGACTTAAAGATCAAATCTCTAGCTAATCCCTTCGTCAAGTGATCGGCTAAATTCTGCTGTGACTTAACAAAGTCCACAGATATCACCCCATGCGTAATGAGCTCTCTTACCGCACTATGTCTAACACCCAAGTGTCAAGACTTCCCATTGTATACATGGCTATATACTTTAGCCAATGTTGCAGCGCTATCACAATGAATCGATATGGGTGATATCGGTTTCTCCCACAATGGAATTTCATGTATCATGTTCTTTAACCATTCCGCTTCTTTCGAAGCTGCGGCTAGAGCAACAAATTAAATTCAGATTCCATTGTTGAACTACTGATGCAAGTTTGTTTCTTAGATGCCCATGAGATGACACCTCCCCCAAGTAGAAACACCCATCCACTTGTAGAAGAATGATCCTCTTCGTTTGAGATCCAACTTGCATCCCAATATCCTTCAATGACGGAAGGAAATTCTGAATATACAAGATCTAGGTTCATCGTTTCTTTAAGATACCGAAGTACCCTATGAACCGCTTGCCAATGATCCACACTAGGATTACTTGTATATCGACTTAGCTTGCCCACCGCAAAAGCTATGTCTGGTCTTCTACTTGTCATCGCATACATCAAACATCCAATGACCCTTGAATATTCAAGTTGTGACACTGGGTCTCCCTCATTAGGAAGAAGGTGTTTGGAGGAATCAAAAGGAGTAACCACCGGATGACAGTTCAAATACTTGTACTTCTTTAGCACTTTCTCAATATAATGAGATTGAGTAAGGGCTAGACCTCCGTCTACTCTTTCTATTCTTATACCAAGAATGACTTCTGCCTCCCCCATGTCCTTCATGGAAATTTAGATGACAAGAAGTCCTTTGTCTGATTTATGCACTTTAGGTTAATGCCAAAAATCAACATATCATCTACATATAGACAAATGATAACTCCATTTCCAGAGTTGTCAAATTTGCTATATACACATTTATCCGATTGATTTAAGACAAATCCATCGGAAAGCACCACCTCATCAAACTTTTGATGTCATTGCATAGGTACCTGTTTAAGTCCATATAGTGACTTATCAAGCTTGCATACCTTGTGCTCTTGTCCCGTTACAACGAAACCTTCCGGTTGCTTCATGTATATCTCTTCCTCTAAATCACTGTTTAGGAAAGCAGTCTTCACATCCATTTGATGTACTAGCAACTTATGTATAGATGCTAAAGCAATCAACAATCTGATTGTAGAAATTCTTGCAACCGGTGCATAAGTATCAAAGTAGTCCATACCATATTTCTGTCTAAAGCCTTGGATTACCAATCTTGCTTTAAATTTATCAATGGTACCATCCACTTTCATCTTCTTTCTGAAGATCCATTTATTTCCCAATGCTTTATGTCCTGTTGGTAAATCTACCAAAATCCAAGTGTTGTTACCCACTATAGAGTCCATTTCATCATTAATGGCCTCTTTTCAAAATGAAACATCTTGGGATTTCATGGCTTCATCAAATGTCTTAGGATCATTTTCAATGATATGGCAATATAAATGTTGCGAGCCAATGTCTTCCCGAGTCCCTTCCACTAGGTACATTTGAAAATCATTACCAAATGATTTTTCTTTCCTAGCCCTTTTACTCCTATTTTCTGAAATTTGGGGGTCACTTGATCCTTGAATTGTAATAGGCGTAAGAATCAAATCTTTAGGCATGCTAATTGATGAAAATCTCTTTTCATCAAATATGGCATCTCTCAATTCAATGATAGTATGAATCGATACGTGCTTATTAGGTTCTATAACATAGAATCTATAAGCCAAGGAGTGTTGGGCATATCCTATGAATATGCATTCAACTCCCTTTTCTCCTAAAGTTTTAAGTTTAGGTAGATGTAGTCTCACTACTGATCTACAACCCCAAACTCTAACATGTGCCAAATTTGGCTTCTTATTATGCCAAATTTCATATGGAGTAATGTTGTTTATACTATTAGGAACCCTATTTAGTAAGTAGCAAGCTGTTAACATAGCTTCTCCCCAAAATCCGTCATTTAGACCCGAGTAAGAAAGCATAGCATTCACCATTTCTTTCAAAACTCTATTCTTCCTCTCCGATACACCATTTTGTTGTGGTGTGTAGGGAGCTGTGGTTTCATGAATGATACCAACACTTTGGAAATAACTTGGATTAAAGTATTCCCCACCTCTATCGGTGCGCAGCTTCTTAATAGAAGTTCCCTTTTGAAGTTCAACTTCACTCTTATAAATCTTAAATTTATCAAGAGCTTCATCTTTGGAATGTAACAAATAAACATAGCAAAATCTAGAACAATCATCTATGTATGTAACTACATATTTCTTGTTTCCTAGAGATGGTGATGCATGAAAATCACATAAATCGCTATGTATCAAATCAAGTATATTGCTTTCTCTAGTAACCTTATAGAATGGTTGCCTAGTAATCTTAGTAAGCATACAAGTTCTACATTTATCAATATTCATGTTGAATGAAGAAATTAAATCATGCTTAGACATGTTATGCAATCTTTTATAATGAACATGTCCTAAACGTGCATGCCATAGTGTAGATATATCAACATGTGAATTCATAGATTGAGTAGAGATTTCTTGCTCACAATTCATGTAAAGAGAAGAAACAATTTTATTAAGACTTAACTTGAAGATTCCATTACACAAGTATCCTTTACCAACAAATATACCACCCTTTGATAACACATAGTTATCGGTTTCATACACTTGTCGGTAACCTTGTTTATTCAAAACAGTACTCGACACAATATTTTTTCTAATATTTGGTACAAATAGAACATTACTAAGAACAACAGTTTTTCCCGAAGAGAATTCTAACTCTACTCGGCCTAGTCCAAGGATTGGGGCAGTTGACTCGTCTCCCATGTGAAGAACTCTTCCTTCACTTGTATTGGCAAATGATTTGAACAATCCCTTGTCTCTACAAACATGTGTCGTAGCACCGGAGTCAACCCACCATGAAGTCTCATCATCCTGCATAGCAAAGATTTCAGAAAAGTTAGAAACATAATCTATATTAGAGTATGTATCTATCTTAGTTTCCAAACTTGAAACTAACGATTTCTGACCTTGAGATTTCTGCTCTTGGTTTTTAGTACCAAAAGCATTGCCTTGAGCCTTCTCGCTCTTCCCCTTTCCTACGCGGCAATCACGCTTGAAGTGCCCCGCTTTTCTGCAAGTCCAACAAACATTCCCTTTCGAAGGATGCTTCTTGTTCGGACCTTTGCTAACATAAGCATTTGGCCTTTTCTTGCCCTTGTTCTTGTTCATCTTTTGAGAACTAGCCTCCATCACATTCACTTTAGGTGAAGTTTCATCCACTTCCATTGTGTCCTTTTCCCGAACACGAAGTTCCTCTTCCATTCGCAATTCCTTTGCGAGTTCCACAAGAGACATCTCTTCCTTTTTGTGCTTCAAGGTACGTCGGAAGTCCTTCCATGCTGGTGGTAATTTGTCAATTATACTTGACACCGAGATGGCCTCATCCATCTTCAATTTTCGTTGAGCAAATTGCCCCAAGATATGCTGTATCTCATGGAACTGTTCCATCACAGGACGAGAATCCACCATCTTGTAGTTGTTGAAATTACTCACAAAAAACTTGACGCTCGAGGCATCCTCAGCCATATATTTGGATTCAAGTGTGTCCCATAACTCTTTTGCAGACTCAACATTTTGATATAAATCAAATAGAGGATCGGACATACCGTTGAGGATATGTCCTCTTGCGATGTAGTCGTCGTTTTCCCATCTGCTTCTATCACGGAATGCAACCACCGGTGCGTCATCTCCAACTTCAAGGCATGGTGTAGACAGCACGTACACCACCTTCAAATTCGTTAGTAGAAAATGCATCTTCCTCCTCCAACGCCGGAAATCAGTTCCTTCAAATTTGTCTAACTTCTGGAACTGATGCATCATGTCTCTCACGCTCGCCATTAATTATCGAGATATTGATTTCGTTTGTAGTTGCTGGGTCGTTTGTGATGTTCCCTTGAGTGGCATGTATTTGGCAAAACGTAGTTAGACAGTTCAAGCAGAAGTTCATGGGGAGTTCGAACACATCCTGGCACTCAAGTATAGCGTGGAGCAGACGCAAGGATAGCTTCCGGAAGTTTCTAAAGATCTTCTCGATCTGTTTGAAGTCGGCTAGCGAGGAGTTCGTTGATACAGATTCTCAAACGAAGATCTCCGATATAGATTGAAGATTGGGGTGGCTGACTTGGCAAGGAAGAAATCCGAATCTTCCCTAAAATTGGATTAAAGATACACATCAAATATTTTAGGAATATTTCCTAAAATATTGATGATGATATCTTCTGCAGTTTTGGACGCTAGCACCCATGCATATATATACGAAGCTAGGGCGTCCAAACATCCATCGCTTTCTGAGAGAAAAAATACACGAGTGTATCCTGCTGATCGGAGATTGGAGAAAGCGACGGCCGACTGTGTTTCCCCACTGGAAATTCATCGGCACTGGATCTGTCTGTGCTAGTGTGCTAGTCAGAGAGATAGGAGCTCACTGCTGCACACAACGAGTACTCACTACCGGCTTCCACGCGGAAGCTTCCGACTTCAGGCGAAGGTCGAGTTCGTTCAGACAGACGGTTTGAGCGAATGGGATCAAGGTGAACCGAGGGGATCCTTGATTGCAAATCTGAGAGACGGTGGCTTAGAAGCTGGGCAATTACGAACACGGGGTTTTTGTAAGCATAAGTCCTCTTATTGTTCTAAGCACGTAATAAAGATTTGTGTCCCTTTTAGGGTGTGGGAAACCCCCCAGAGTAGGCTTAGCCGAACTGGGTATCATTCTGTTTGTCCCTACTTTGTTCTGCTTACTGCACTGTCACAACGGAGTTCCAGGTCTGTCTCAAACAGTCCCTGGAACAGTAGCTTGAATAGGTTACTATATTTCAATTGGTATCAGAGCAAACACTCGATACCCTGAGTGGGATCCTTGAACTGTTAAAAATGACTCTGAAGGAAGGACAAAGTATTACCCGACCCCCTCTTCTGGAAGGATCAAACTATGCCTCATGGAAGCCGAAGATGAAATCTTTTTTAAGATCCCTCGATGAGAAAGCTTGGAAGGCAGTGTTGGTTGGATGGACTCAGCCCACGATGGAAAACCTCACCGGAGAAGTCGTTCCTAAACCTGAAACTCTATGGGACGAGGCAGACGAGAAAGCCTCCATCGGTAATTCAAAGGCTATGAACGCTGTCTTCTCTGGAGTGGACGAGAATGTGCTGAAACTGATCATCAACTGTGAAGTTTCTAAGGAAGCATGGGACATCCTTCAAACTGCTTATGAAGGCACTGACAAGGTTCGCAACTCACGTATGCAGATAGTGACAACTAAATTTGAGGAGATGAAAATGAAGGACAGTAAAACTATCCCTGAATTCAATGCTAGAGTTCTTGATCTGTCCAACGAGGCTGCTGCTCTGGGCAAACCTATTGATGAAGAAAGAATGGCTAGCAAAGTTCTGAGATCACTCCCTCCAAGATTTGCTATGAAGGTCACTGCCATTGAGGAGATGCATGATATCTCCAAACTGAAACTGGACGAGCTCATGGGGTCTCTCAGAACTTATGAAATGAATCACGAAGCTGAATCTAAGGTAGTCAGAGGAATTGCCCTGAAAGCAGACATATCAGACGGAGTGGCTGAAACAGATTGCAATACTGAACAACTGGTAATGCTGGCACAGAATTTTGGCAGGATGATTCGGAAGCTCAACAGACGAAGTCCTGATCAAGGCCAGTCTTCCTCAGGTAACTTTCGTAATTGGAAAAATGGTAAAACAAGGTTCAGTGAGAAAACTGAAGACTCTTCGGAAAAAGAAAAAGAAGTTCAATGCCATGAATGTAAGGGTTACGGACACATCAAGGCTGAATGTGCCAACACCCTCAAAAAGAAAAAGGCTTTGGTTGCAAACCTCAGCGACAGTGATGAGGAGGAAGGGGATGAAACTACCAACTTTGTAGCTTTTGCTTCCATCACCGAAGTATGCGGTATCTCCAACTGCATCAAGACTCCTCAACCAACTCTCCTGACTGATGACTCTTCAGACAGCGACGATGAAGAACTCACACAAGAGTCACTGGCTAAATCCTACAAAGACCTGGATGAGAAGTGGCTGTTGGTGTTCAATCTAAACAAAAAACTCAACGACACTGTTGCCACCATGACGGAGGAGAAAGACAAGCTGTGGCAGGAGGTGGATATTCTGGTTGCACAGAAGGTGGAACACCAGTCTGAAGTCAATTCGCTAAACACTCAACTTACAGAAATCAATCAAGATAGGCTGTGTCTTCTGGCTCAGAAAACGGATCTCCTGGGAACTATCTCTTCCCTAAAAGTTGACATGGAGAAAGATCGTAAAACTCATCCAATTGGGATGGCTGGTCTGAGGAAAACCATTGCAGATCTGAAACGCAAAGAAGTGTTTCTCTTGAGGAAAGTAGAGTCTCTGGAACTCCAGTTAGAGTCTGAAAAAATGGAGCACTCAGCCACCATGAAAGTGCTCAACCAGCTCAAACAGTCAGTAAAGATGCTGAACTCTGGAACTAAGGACTTGAATGAGATACTCAGGTCTCAACAAATGGTGTCTGGACATCGAGGACTTGGTTTTACTGGTGAAGGAAGCTCGAAAGGTACAACGTTCACTAAAGCACAACTATTGGATGAGCTGATCCCAGAACCAAAGCTGAAACAGAACCAGAAACAGAATCAGTACCCAAGACAGCTCCCAAGACAGCACCCGAGACAGCACCCGAGACTGAAGCTAGATCTGTCTCAAGGAAAAAACGCAGCTGGAAGAACTCGCAACGATCGAACCAGGTACTTCTCAGAACAAAAGGAAGACCTTCGTACATGCTGGTACTGCTTCAAGATCGGTCACATCAGACCAAGGTGTCGTCTGTTTCGTGCTGAACGAAGAGCTATGGAACACAAGGGCACTCCTCGACTGCAACAGATCTGGGTACCAAAGGCAAGCAAGACCGTGTGTCTGGCCACGCTCAACTCCTCATGCTCCATGGGGACAGATCACTGGGTCTTCGACAGTGGGTGCTCTGCTCATATGACAAGTAACTCTACATTCCTTACGAATATTCAACCTGTCCAGAAGAAGTTTGTCATCTTTGGGGATGGAAGAAAGGGTCAGGTGATCGGCTGTGGGACATTGAAGGTTCCGGATCTTCCTGCACTCAAGGACGTTCTCTTGGTTGATGGACTGAAGATGAACCTATTTAGCATCAGTCAACTGTGTGATGATGGATATCTTGTCACCTTCACTCACGATTCATGTCACGTATTGAGTAAGGAAGGAAGCACATTAATGAAGGGTAACAGGACCCCCCACAATTGCTACCTCATTGGCTCAGCGGGACCTGTTGGTGCTTCAGTCAGTCTTCCTAGCCGTCGGACTAAGATGGACTTAGGACACAAGAGCATGGGTCATCATCCTCACAAGATCTTGATACCTACCCGTACAAGGCCCAAGGAGACAGGAGATTCTGATACACTCAATGTTGCCTGCCGCATCAAGTCTCTGACTAAGAGCGTATACCTCAACAGCTGTCAACACTGTACTAGAAGACAGGTAAAACAGATTCACAAGAACTTGAGTGGTTCGCCTACGGCAGGGCACTGTGGGAGCTCCAAACATGTCTCTGCATGTTTAGTTGGGCAGTCATCCGAGTCTCAGAATAAACGCCTCATCAATCATGGATCTGTTCGAGGGGGAGTGATATCACAGGCCAAAATCGCACACACCCATGTTGATAATCGCTCGATGAGGCAAACAAGATTCGTGCCCTTACAGAGCAAGTATGCCGTAAAGTTAGCAAGTCTACGCCAGAAAACATTCGTGCCCTTACAAAGCAAGTATGCCGCGAAGCTAGCAAGTTTCCAAAGAACGCATATCGCTACTCCTCTCAAACCTTCTGAGCACAAAGGAAAACAAGAGAAACTGATCCGTATGCGATTAATGCCCACAGAGGTTGAGATTCTTAGATCCTTGCGGGGTCTAGGTGCTATCCGTATGCGGTTGAATCCCTCAGAAATTGAGACTCTTAGATCCTTGCAGGGTCTAGGTGTCATCAATTACTAAACCCGACAGGGCAGTGGTCAGTCAGAGTCTCAACTCTAGCAGAACAGTTGGACTGACCACTTAAGGAAGGGAGCTGGATCAGAAGGTACAATTTTAGAAGATGAATATTCTTTTTATATTTCTGGGAGATATTTTTGTGCCGCTATAAGGAAAGGAGTTTCTCTTTATACCATGTTTGGAAAGTCGAAAAGAAAATTCAATTTCAGTCTCGCCTCGACAACCCTAGCACAGCCGTTCTTCGCAAGTCTCCCCAAATCATCTTCTCTGCAACAATGGTTCACACCAGGAAGTCCTCCAAAACAGTCATCAAGGGTTCTTCGGAATCAAAGAAGGCGGACAAGAAGGCTCAAATTCCGAAAACAACTAAGCGGAATCCTCCATTGAAGAAAAAGGCGTCACCTTTAGTTGTAGAATCTCCGTCCCTACCTGATGCCAAGGGTAAGGAAGTCTCTTCTCAACCGGCGGAGGAATCTCCTAAACCAACCGGAGCCAGTTCGTCACCATCTAGCTTTGTTCCAAATCTTCTGTCCCAATCTAAGGTATCTTCAAACCCTAATGCTCCAGTTGATTTCCCTTTGCATACTAAAGAGGCGGTGGTTGAGAAGAAGAGGGATGGCGAGTGTGGTGAAGCCAGAAGGGCTAGTATTGGTAAAACTATTGTTTATGGTGAAGCCAGTAGGGCTGATATTGAAAATCCCTATGTTGATACTGTGAATGCTGTCAGTCCGGGAAAGTCTGCTTCTAAGGTGTCTGTGCGTTCGATGTCATGGAAGGAGAAGATCCATGCATCTGGCTATGTGCGCTCTTCTGGCCTACGAAGGATTGTGATAAATCGTCAAGACAAGTCAGCACAAAGGCGTCTTGCCAAAATCAGCTCGGTAAGGAAACGCTCAGAAGCGACAACAAATCCAGTGGCTAATCAGGTTCCTGCCCCCACCACTGAAGGAAAGATGACTGCTGGTGAAATTAGAGAAGGTGGCCCAAGGGAGGTGCATGGGGGTTCAGTTGATAATCCACAAACAAAGGATCATGACAGTCTGACTGTTGCATCTGTACAGGATGAAGAGCTTGATGATTGTTTCAAAGACATCGATGCGGTCGTAGAGGATCTACAGAAGAGAGGTGTCACTGATGTGCCAATGGGTTCTCAGTCCCCTCATACCAAGAAAGCCGTGCTTAAAGTTACTACTCCTGCCAGCAGTTCGGAAAGTGCAAAAGAGGCAAGCTTTTCAGGAGGTGTTTCAACTGGGTGTCAGCTCGATACTAAGACAGTCATGTCCCAAGATATCTCTGGCTCAGAGGGTGAGTCAGTTGAGAATGCAGCTCCAGCCAATAAAGACAAGGCTGTGAATGTGGCCGTGGAGGATGCTGCCCAGACTGTCTCTCTGTTAGACTCAACTTCTGAAGATGCTCAAGATGCTGTTCCCCTTGCAATGCTCAGGAAAGAAAAGATTGTCAAAATGAAGAAGAAGAATGCTGTTGAAAGTTCCGTCAAAAAGGTCAGTACAAACAAGGAAGTAGTTAGTAAGTCTTCGGAACAGGTCATCAGGACTAACAAGAGAAAACGTGGATTCCCTGTACCTTCTTTTGAGGATGCTCCCGTCGGGATTGTAAAGAAAGGAATCTGGTTTGCTTCCAAGGATGCATCTCGTAAGTGGAAGGCTGTTCAGAAACAGAAGATTATCCCAGAACGTCGTCTAGATGATACTCGATACAAAGGTAAAGAGGTGGTGCACACTCTGAGATGAAATTGCCAGATCTGGACTCTGACCAAGTGTAAACCGTTTAACGACCAGCTGATTCGTGAAGCCATAGCAAACCTCCCTTCACGGTTTGGCGTTATTGGAGATAAAGACTATGGGGTGGTCTACGTGAGGGGAAGACGAATTATCATCAATCCTGATATTATCAACACTTACTTCCAGATGGATGACCCAGAAGTTGATGAGGAAGTGGAGGACTATGACAAAATTGCGGACACTATCACTGCTGGCTCCGTCCCATGGTGGCCTGACACTGTTGTGGCCACAGCTGATCTGTCTACCTTCTACTCCATGCTTTTCTTTATTGCTGTGTTAAATGGAAGCCTTCTTCCCATCACTCTACAGTCAGCAAGGATGTAGCTCAACTGATCTACCAGATTGGGAACAAGAAGGTGTTCAATCTGGGTCGAATCATGTTTAAACAAATCGCTGAACACGCTATCTCTTGCCGTTCGCTTCACCAGATATGCTTCCCATCACTCATCTATGAGCTGATTGTCAACCAAGCTCCAGAACTGTGTGATTCGAATGGTCGTCTCTCCCAGGCTCCACAAAATTTCTCAGTTGATCATAAGCTCTTCAAAGGGAGGCACGTGAATGATCTCAAGGAGGCAAGGCGGCGAGGAATGAACATTCCAGAATCCTCAAAGCGAGGAGGAGCCAAGATGGGCCGTGATGAGAGGAGTACGCTGATCAAGGAACTGGACATCATCATTGCAGCAGACAAGGAGCAACGCAAGCGCATTAACAAGCTGGCTCGCACTCTTCGCTACCCTAGCGACGATGGAGAGGAAGCTGCAGAGTCTGATGGTGATTCAGATGATGTGTCGTCTGCCTAAAGGTCCATCGCTATAAAACTCTATGACCTCTGAACTATTTCCTTTTGTTGAGTCAGTGCTTGTTCTGGCACACCTTTTGTACTGTTTGAACTCAGATTAGACCCCTTGCCAGTTTGTGGCAAAAAGGGGGAGTATTTTGAGAGGTGACAATTTCTTTGTTCTCTCAAGGTTGCCTATTGTCTAGATAGTTAGATAGATCTAGTTATCTAGTAGATTTTGGTTTTGCCAAAATGTCAAGGGGGAGATTGATGTTCCCTTGAGTGACATGTATTTGGCAAAACGTAGTTAGACAGTTCAAGCAGAAGTTCAGGGGGAGTTCGAACACATCCTGGCACTCAAGTACATAGTGGAGCAGACGCAAGGATAGCTTCCGGAAGTTTCTAAAGATCTTCTCGATCTGTTTGAAGTCGGCCAGCGAGGAGTTCGTTGATACAGATTCTCAAACGAAGATCTCCGATATAGATTGAAGATTGGGGTGGCTGACTTGGCAAGGAAGAAATCCGAATCTTCCCTAAAATTGGATCAAAGATACACATCAAATATTTTAGGAATATTTCCTAAAATATTGATGATGATATCTTCTGCAGTTTTGGACGCTAGCACCCATGCATATATATACGAAGCTAGGGCGTCCAAACATCCATCGCTTTCTGAGAGAAAAAATACACGAGTGTATCCTGCTGATCGGAGATTGGAGAAAGCGACGGCCGACTGTGTTTCCCCACTGGAAATTCATCGGCACTGGATCTGTCTGTGCTAGTGTGCTAGTCAGAGAGATAGGAGCTCACTGCTGCACACAACGAGTACTCACTACCGGCTTCCACGCGGAAGCTTCTGACTTCAGGCGAAGGTCGAGTTCGTTCAGACAGACGGTTTGAGCGAAGGGGATCAAGGTGAACCGAGGGGATCCTTGATTGCAAATCTGAGAGACGGTGGCTTAGAAGCTGGGCAATTACGAACACGGGGCTTTTGTAAGCATAAGTCCTCTTATTGTTCTAAGCACGTACTAAAGATTTGTGTCCCTTTTAGGGTGTGGGAAACCCCCCAGAGTAGGCTTAGCCGAACTGGGTATCATTCTGTTTGTCCCTACTTTGTTCTGCTTACTGCACTGTCACAACGGAGTTCCAAGTCTGTCTCAAATAGTCCCTGGAACAGTAGCTTGAACAGGTTACTATATTTCAGTTTGCTTTTTGTCTTCACAGCAACAAGTAAGGACAGGGTCTTCAATGGCAGCAATGTAGATTAGCTTGAATGCGTCTGACTTCTTGATTGTAGTAATATGGTCGCTTGGATATCAGAATGGATCGCGTTGTCGCTTTCCGAAATCAATATTTCCACCCTAATCAGAGTTACCTTAGGTTGCAGGAAATTTGAAGTGGGATAATCCACTTGAAGAACACTATGTTTTTAGACAATGAAAAACACAGCAGGCTTAATGGTTTGAGATAATTTGGAAATCAGAGATAGGATTGTCGTATCTAGCAATTGCTCAACAATTTTTCGTATCCCATATATCAGATATCATCTGGTATATAGAGAGTGAAGAGAGACGAAGAAAAGATATCTCCGGAGCTAAAAGATGTGACTATGTCCGTTCACCGCGCGCCTAGTGTAAACATTAGATCGCCGCGTCTGCCATTGACATTACGTTAATGTCTGAAGCAAACGCGGCCTGACTTAATGTCAAGACGAAACGCGGTGATCACTGATGGGCAGAGCCGGCCGGTGCAGCTTAGTGCTGTTTCCGAAGCCGGCCGGTTCGGGACAGTCCTAAGGGTCCGAAACCCTAAAATCACCAACAATTAAAAGCACTTACAGAGTAAGCAAATATTGAGCCATCATTGTTGAAGGCGCTACGAGGAATGGGTGCTTGGCAGCGTTCAAGGGCCTGATATTGATGACCAGTTAGAGAATTGGAAAGGGTAAGTACTTGACTAAACATTAGGGTGGGCACAACCCGGCCCGGCCCGATTAATGTCGGGTTGTGACAAGGCCCACATGTTGAATAATGATCCATGGCCCACATGGATTTTGACAAGGCATGTTGAAATATCAATCAACCCCATCTCCTGCAAACAAAATCCATTCCCTTGTTTTTATTCTGCAATACACAAACTCAAGTCAGATGAAAACAGTGTTATAGATCCGTAAAATAGGGATCTCGGTTTCATCAAGTTTAACTATAAATAGAGTAGAAGACCGAAGAAGAAAATCATCCTCAGTGATCAGAACACAACGCAGTGTTCTTCAGTATCCCTCATCAGCCCTCAGTTTCTTCTCTTCATTCAGTATTTCAGTTTGTTATTTGAGAGTTTATCTCTCTAGTATTTCCTAGCTTATTTGTACGAGTGTGTTTCCGTTCCAGTACAATAAATCAGTTGTTTTCTTCTTATAAAGTCCACCAAAATTAGTGATACTTGTGTGCCACATTTATTGTGATCCTGGGAGGATTAGTAATAATCCTATTGGCCTTAGAACGAGTGTTGACTACAAAATATCAGGAGCGATATTTTTGTATTGTGGTTCAATTATGTCGAACACAATTCTACTTCAGATACCGAAATTCAACGGGCGGAATTTCAAAATTTGGTCTTTCCAATTAAAGGCGTTTTTCTGGTCCCAAGAATTATGGAGTTTGGTCGAGACGGCCTACACCGAAGTAGTCGGAAAAACTTTTGACGAGCTTGAAAAGGAAGGTAGAGATATGTTGGCAGACACCCGTAAGAAAGATCAGAAAGCATTATTTGCGATCTTTCAAGCTATGGAGGAACCGATATTTGAAAAAATATCAGAGGCGGAGACATCCCACAAGGCATGGACTATTTTAAAGAACGCTTACAAAGGCGATGAAAGAGTCATGCAGATGCGTCTACAGACACTGAGGGGAGATTTCGAGTCACTACGAATGACTGACTCGGAAAGCATATCGACATACTGTGATTGGGTCAAAGCGGTCGTTAACAACTTGAATGTTAACGAGGAAGCGCTGGAGGAACAACGAGTCCTCGAAAAGATATTACGCTCGTTACCCGCTAAATTTTAATATGTCGTGGCAGCTATTGAAGAGGGATACAACATATCAAAAATGTCGATTGATCGACTCATGAGTTCACTGTGTTCACATGAGCAACGGATGAACCAGAAAGCGAACAGCTCTAGTCAGGAGCAGGCTTTGCAAAGCCGAGTCGAAGTTCAAACTCGCGGAGGTTACCGTGGAGGTCGAGGACGTGGACAAGACCGAGGAGGATGCCGAAATTACAACGGTGAACGAGACCAAGCCAGTAGGAGTAATATTTAGCGAGCCCGAGGCGGTCATACTGGAGGACGTGACAAGTCCAGTTTTACCAATGTCAAAAGTTCGGACACTACAAGTCCGAATGTCGAGTAAATGAGCGAGTGGAGCAAGCTTATGCTTTCGAGGCGCATGATAATATGGTTCTAGCATGCAAGACGAAAGATACGTGCGGAGGCTACACCGATGTGTGGTACCTTGACTCCGGATGCAACAACCATATGAGCGGGAGAAAGGAGTTATTCCCTCGCTTAGACGAATCCGCTCGCGCTGAAGTCAGTTTTGGAAATAAGTCACAGATCCAAGTCATGGGCAAAGGCGACATCCAAATTCAGACTAATGACGGTACATATGCAACTATTGCTAATGTGTACTATGTACCAGAGCTATGTCGGAATCTACTTAGCTTGGCGCAACTATCGGAGAGAGTTCATTCCATTTTTATTCGAGATGGCATTTGCACAATTGAAGGCAAAGATAGGAGGATCGTTGCGATGGTCCCTATGACAAAGAATCGAATGTTCTCGTGGATTCTTAAGAAGGGAGTTGAAGTGAACTTCCAGACAATGGTGAGAGACATCAGTTGGTTGTGGCATCTCAGATTTGGCCATTTAAATTTCAACGGACTGAAATTATTGGCTGCAAAGAAAATGGTGACAGGATTACCGGCGATTCAAATTCCTAGTCAACCATGTGAGGCGTGCTTGCGAGGGAAGCAGCACAGAGAACCATTTCCAGTTGGAAAGGCGAGACGAGCGAACCAACTGTTGGAGCTGGTTCACACGAATCTATGTGGTCCAGTGGAGGTAGAATCTCTTGGCGGAAAGCGATACATGATGGCACTTGTTGATGATTTTTCAAGAAAGACTTGGGTCTATTTCTTGAGAGAAAAGTTGGAGGCTTTCCGGACATTCAAGGAGTTCAAGATCTTTGTTGAAAAACAAAGTGGCTACACTCTGAAGACACTGAGATCAGACAGAGGAGGAGAATTTACTTCAAATGAGTTCTCAAACTATTGCAGAGCCCAAGGAATCAGACGGTAGTTGACTGCAAGCTACACACCTCAGCAGAATGGTATTACTGAGAGGAAGAACCGCACAATCTTTGAGATGGCCAGAAGCATGTTGAAGGCCAAGGAGCTACCGAAGCCTTACTGAGCAGCAGCGGTATCTTGTGCAGTGTTCTTATTGAATCGATGTCCCACGAAGGCGGTTCAAGGAAAGACTCCAGATGAAGCTTGGAGTGGTGTGAAGCCGGATGTATCTTATCTACGAGTGTTTGGGTGTATTGCATATCCCACATACCTGATTAGCGATTGAGGAAGCTGGACGAAAAGAGCAGGCGATGTATCTTCATCGGGTATAGTGCCGATACGAAGGGTTATGGGTGTTATGATCCTAACACGAAAGAATTGATTATCAGCCAAGACGTACAATTTACTGAAGATGAGGTTTGGGATTGGCCTCAAACAGATGCTAGAGAGCCCCATGTCGCAATTGAGGAGGAGCCTACGGAAGATAGGCGTTCGCCAGTTGTTGATTCAGCTGAGAAATCAACTAGGTCAAAGTCTAGCAGTTTACCACGACGAAGAAGATCACCAGTTCGATACCATGACTATGTGGTCTACCGAGATGATGAGGCAGACATACCTGATGAAACTATGGTGAACTTTTGTCTATTTGTAGATTGTGATCCTGTAACGTTTGAGGAAGCAACAAAAGACAAAGGGTGGATTCAAGCTATGGATGCGGAGATAGCTTCCATTGAGAGGAATGATACCTGGGAGCTGACGCCTATACCAGTTGGGAAGAAGACGATTGGAGTGAAATGGGTGTACAAGACGAAGTACAAACCCGATGGTCAGGTGGACCAGTTGAAGGCAAGGCTAGTGGTGAAAGGATATAGGCATAAGCCTAGTATCGATTATTTCGAGGTATTTGCACCAGTTGCTAGAATGGATACCATTCGAATGATTATAGCACTTGCAGCAAAAAACAGGTGGAAGATACACCAGATGAACGTGAAGTCGACATATGCTTGGAGTTGCAAAATAATGGATCAAGGAGGAGTGTTGAATATTGATCCATTGCCCACATGAATTAGACAAGGCATGTTGAAATATCAATCAACCCCATCTTCTGCAAACAAAACCCATTCCCTGGTTTTTACTCTGCAATACACAAACTCAAGTCAGATGAAAACAGTGTTATAGATCCGTAAAATATGGATCTCGGTTTCATCAACTTTCACTATAAAAGGAGTAGAAGACCGAAAAAGAAAATCATCCTCAGTGATCAGAACACAACGCAGTGTTCTTCAGTATCCCTCATCATCCCTAAGTTTCTTCTCTTCATTTAGTATTTCAGTTTGTTATTTGAGACTTTATCTCTCTAGTATTTCCTAACTTATTTGTACGAGTGTGTTTCCGTTCCAGTACAATATATCAGTTGTTTTCTTCTTATACAGTCCACCAAAATTATTGAGAATTGTGTGCCACATATATTGTGATCCTGGGAGGATTAGTAATAATCCTACACAACAATGCTATGGGGTTTGGTCTGCATGCATCTTTTGCATATGAACTTACTATTGATGATACTAGTAGTTACTCTGACTTTTCTACTACCATTAAATGAATAAAATTTGGTGCATTACGAGTTAAGACACTGATTCTGTTGGATCGTAGTTAGCGACCTTGCAAGTAACGTTCCTTGCCAGGTAAACGTAAAGCATCGGAAAAGAAAATATAGCAAGTAAAATCAAGACCACACAGCAGGTTATAGTGGAAACCCCAGCACTCAAGTAAGTACTGGAGAAAAACCACTACCTTCTAGCGGAACTAGAAGGATTTCGAAATAGCTCCTGTATTTAGCATTTTTCGGTTACACAGAGTTGATTACAACCTTACCACTATCAATGGTGTAAAACCTTACAAACGGATGTACCTTCGCTGTAATCACCTCTGTAGTTCACCGCGCAACAAGTTGCTATCTCCGTCTGGCTCAAATTGCTCCGTTTGTTCCCTCACAGGTATGCGCGGAATGCGATAACCTTCAAACAGTAATCTGCAGTTGTTACTCGATTAGAAGCTTCAACGCCAGCAGTCTCCAGAACAAACAACTTCAAAGGAGGTCGTGGCATCCAGTATATAGTCTGTTTATTCTCTCGGGAGACCCTAGAATATTTGTCAAGATTATCCCATAATAATCTTTCCAAATCACCAACCGGAATATCTCATACTATTCAAGTTGCGTGTGCACTGATTTAGTTTCCTAAAGAGAGCACCAAAGATCTTCAATCAATCATCTCTTCCAAATCTTGATCTTTCCCTTTTAGGCACTTTCCTAATTTGGCGATATATTTGATCGGATCTTTCCTTCGTCATCCACACGCTTTCCAGCTGGATCTTGAGATCTTTCGGGAACTGAAAAGATCTTACATAATATCCTGACCGATATTCTTTCCCTGCAGTCACATACTGAGGGAACGTTACTTCCAGAGTACCTGTGCATTAACCTGCACGCTCAAGTAACACATCAACAGGATGTTTGTCATATCAAAACCGGTGGAGTTCGCAGACTCCAACAATTTCCCCCTTTTGATGATGACAAAAATCCTCTTCACAAGAGATAATAATAGCATGGACCACATGTATATATTACCCTCTACTCAGTTTTTAAGCTAACGAATCCCAAACAGCAACAGGGTCACAATTCACTTTATAGTAATCCAATATAGTAACACATTTCAATATTGTAAGTTAATGAATATTTGATGAGGGATATTTCAAACTCCCAAACAGCAACAGGGTCACAATTCACTTTATATTACCTTTGGCATACAAAGTTCCCCCTCAGATCAGCAATGCATATTGCTGAGGTAATGTTCCCCCTCAGAGCGAGCAGATCGTCGTCTTCCCCCTTTTGGCATCATCAAAAATCTCGACAAGTGTAGTCAGTGCACTAGTATGCAAGCAGTGAATCGGTAAATTCATTAAACTGTCAGAGCATACCGAAACAAAATGTTGCATTCAGTAAATTAAGAGCATGACAGACTAACATGAAACACTAGGGATGAAGAAGCACCAAAAATAGTACCAAGAAAAGGGATTGATGAGCTGGGGAGCAAAAAAGGGGCTGACCACGGAAACGTTACTCAGTGCGTCTGCATCAGAAGTAGGGGACTTGGGAGTGACGATGTAGGCAACGGGCTTGGGTTAGAGTGGTCATCCAGAGCATGTATATAAGTCGGAGCATCTCTTTCTGAATATCTGCCAACTTATCACCCCTTTGAGGTGCATCCTTCTAGTGAGCAACATCATGCTCCGTATTGATTCCCTCCTAGAGGTTCCTCCACTGATGATCTAATCTATCCTTCCTTAAAAATCTTCATACCACTGCATCCTTGTTCTCTTCGAGTGTACTCTTCCTCCTTCTCTCCGTACCCTTTCTTTTGGTACGGGAGAGGGTATACCTGAATAGGGTCATCATTAACCACATGTTGAGCTGCTCACTTTTGTGCATGTTAAGCTGCTCACTTTTGTTGAGCTTGTTTAGCATATTGCAGTGTACTTGTGTCCCTCGCGTAACATTCCTTACCAGGTAGGTATGGAGGAACGAAAACTGATATTGAGACCTCTCTCATTGATTCACCGCACAAGATGGGGATCCGTAATATTAATGTTATCTTCACCATCCTTCAAGTAATGCACCTGTCTTATTACATAGAGCCAATGTTTCATCTAGTATTTCGTCAAATCTGTCTATCATCAATGACCTCCTCTGTACAGTTATCCAAGCACGTAATCCCACGTCCCTTTCCCACGATACATATTTTCTTCGCAAATTCTCGTTGTCTTGCAAGGGGCGGTGTGATGCTGTAGGGTTTCCCGAGTGGTATGAGATAATGCATCACACACAAAAGCAGATAACAGTAGAGATGATAAGAGAAGTGATGGTACCTCGTGGGGATCTCCTCCAGTATGTGGAAAATAACAAAGGGCTCATAGGAGTGTTCCCCCATGGGTAGGTTAGGGACGGCTGTAGATACCTTCCATCATATGGGCTTGTAATGTTGGATCAAAACATCCGAAAGGTTCTTTTGGGCAGAAAACAAAAGCTTTTTCATCCGTATGTTAGTGTATCATAAGTCACACAAGCAATCAACTTATGCAGTGTATGTTCACAAGTATATTCCTAGGTGAGACTGAATAAGACCAAGCCAACAACTTCACATAGTCATGCACTTAAACACAGGTCAAATATTTCTCATCAATCATTGGGGGCCTCACAGGGGACACGTACTCAGTTGAGGGAAGTCATACCTAGCTCCATGCGAAGCCTCTCAAAGGGTTCCCTGTTGAGTGCCTTGGTGAATATGTCAGCAACCTGTTCTTCTGTTCTGCAAAACTCTACACTCACCACACCCTTTTCTACACAGTCATGTAGGAAGTGATGTTTTATCTGAATGTGTTTTGTCCTAGAGTGCTGCACATGATTCTTAGAGATGTTTATAGAACTAGTATTATCACATAGAATGAGAACAGACTCAAATATAATATTGTAATCACTTAGCTGCTACTTTAGCCATAGGAGTTGCATACAACACGCTGCAGCTGCAATGTATTCGGCTTCTGCTGTCGAGAGACCATCAGAATTCTACTTCTTTGAGGCCCATGACACCAGGCATAATCCAAAGAATTGTGCCATGCCAGATGTAGATTTTCGGTCTACCTTATTACCAGCAAAATCAGCGTCGGTGTATCCCACTAGTCGGAGGTCAGCATTTCTGGGATACCATAGACAGAGGGTATCAGTACCCTTCAGGTAACGTAGTATCCTCTTTATTGCTTTCAAATGTGTCTCTCGGGGATCTGCCTGAAAACGTGCACATAGACAAACACTATACATAATATCAGGTCTACTTGCAGTGAGATAAATAAGTGAACCTTTCATCCCTCGGTAGAGTGTCTGGTCTATCTGTGGGGAGCTTTTGTCCTTCCCTAGTGACTCATTTGGGGAGATTGGAGTGGTCATAGTGCTTGAGTCCTTCATGCGAAATTTGACAATCATCTCACGAGAGTACTTCTGCTGATGGATTCGGGTGCCGTCACCTTCTTGTGCCACTTGAAGTCCTAGGAAGAATTTGAGCTCTCCGACCATACTCATCTCAAACTCGCTCTCCATGAGTTTAGTAAACTTCCTGACCAAGAGATCATTAGTGGAACCAAAAATGATGTCATCAACATATACATGTACCACCAGATCATGGTTTCCTTCCTTCATAAGGAACAGTGTCTCCTCGACCTCTCCTCTTTCATATCCGTGCGCGAGGAGGAATTGAGACAGTCTTTTGTGCCAGGCACGAGGAGCATGTTTCAGTCCATAGAGATCTTTTTCCAGGATGTACACGTGATTGGGATGCTTGCTATCCTCGAAGCCAGGGTTCTGTGCGACGTACACTTCCTCCTTTAGTACCCCTTTGAGGAATGCGGTCTTTACGTCCATCTGTTGCAGTTTTTTTTTTAACTGGACGGAGCCAGGAGATTTATTGATAATGAGGGTTCAAAAAGCCTGAACCGGGGCTACAAAAGTGAGTCCTCAGATGCCAGAGACTAGTTATAATATCTAGACTCTTAAAAACATCGAACAGACTAAAATAAAAAGCGACCAGAAAGGCAAAAATAGCCATAAACAGATGAGGTTTAAGCATGATGGTTGCACTGGAGGCATGCATGAGGGAGCTGCAGCCGATCACGTTTGAGGGCAAGCTTGAGCTCGGGAGAGTTGAGGCAGTTGGAGGCGGCCAGAAGCAAGGCAGGAGCATTAGCAGCATGGCAAACTCTAGACATGGGAAAGTGTTTGAGGGAGGCGATCTTTAAGGTAAGGGCTTTAATGTTGGCGAACGAAGCGTGGGAAGTTCGACAAGCATCAATCGGAAGGCCCTGCATATAGATCAGACGGACATTATATGAAATGCTAGTGATGATGTCCAGACGAGAGGAGATGTTGCAGTAGAGGACACGCCCATCCATCGAGCGCAATATGAAAGCCCCACGGAGCCCATCGACAGTGTTAATCCAGGCCATGTTAAGGGTCGTACCATCAGGGAAGGGGATCCATCTTTTCCAGGTAGCTTTGGGAGCATAAGGGATAGAGAGGTGGAGGGCTTTAAGGATGGTATCATGGACCAAGTTATGACTGTGGGGGTATTTGAGCAAGGGAGCCAGCTTGCTAACCCATTGACGAGTAGCATGGAGGGTGTCCGGGGGGCGGTCTCCGTGGAAGCATTTGTTGCGGAAAGACCATAGCTCCCATAGCCCACAACAGATCCAGATGATGCGGATCCCGTCCACGAAAGACGTCTTTTGAGAGAGTTGGATCAGGAGGTCCCATATCATGTTGGTAGAGGAAGGAGGAGGGATGTCCAAAAGAGCTTGACCTTGATGCCAAACAGTCTGAGCCTTCTCTCCCCTAGTAGTAATATGAGGGATGGATTCCTCCTGAGGGAGGACGCAGCAGCGGCAGCGGGAGGCAATGGAGATGCCACAACGCCTGATCTGATCATCAGTGGGGAGGGCGAGATGCTTCAAACGCCATAGAAAAGTGCTGATCGTGGGAGGGAGCCAAGGAAGCCAAAAGGTGCTGTGGACAGGGTCACGTTGCATGGGAGATTCAAGCAAGTTTTGGAGCTCTTTAGTGGAGAAATTTCCCGTGTGAGACCTCTGCCATTCCAGAATATCAGGGAGAGGAGAGATGGATATATTGTGGAGGTGATACCAATTGTTGAAACGTTAAGTTAGCCAACTATGTGACGGAGATCCCAGAGTGGTATCCCTCAGACAGATGGCAGTGGAAATTAACTCTCGTACAGGAAATACAAAACAGATAGTAAATGCTCACGATTTAGAGTGGAAACCTTATTGCAAC
Organism: Rhodiola chrysanthemifolia; assembly: GCA_033675395.1. Lineage (NCBI taxonomy): Eukaryota > Viridiplantae > Streptophyta > Magnoliopsida > Saxifragales > Crassulaceae > Rhodiola > Rhodiola chrysanthemifolia. The sequence goes on from CM066205.1 coordinate 26,903,210, forward strand.
CTTTGCAGCAGGCTGAAAACCACTTTGCCTTCTGGACAGTTCCAGAAGGGCTTCAAGATCCTTGTTATTGATAAAGGAATATGCTTGCAGTTTGTTACACTTGTCTCACGCAGTGACAATTAACAAAACTACTCAATTCGAAGGATCAACTAACACGATCGTCTTGTCCGCACACAGCAGCACCTTGTCAGCTCCGGAATTGATCGCTCTTCAATCTCCGATTCGTTCTCTCCAAAAGCCGCACTTCAATCTGAAGACTCCTCCTCCTTTTATAGTAGTCTTCAAGTCGGCTGATCTGATCTCTGTCTCAGATCCGATTGCTATCCAGCAGATATGATATGGTTAAGATATTTCCATATCTTAACCCTGTCACATATTTCTTTTCCAAATCTGGCGTGTATCTTCCCTCCGTATATACTAGACGTATATCTGTGTATATACTGACATCAATACTGCTCGTCAATTATCCCGCAGATATACTCGAATATCTCTGATTCGTATCGACTATATTCTCGCTGATCCGATCTCGTCATAATGTCGGTGTGTCTCTCACACAGAACGCATCTCTCTCGCAGCGCTGCTCTCTCGCAGAGATGTCTAGCAGATTTGATCTACATCAGAGATTCGATCTCCATCTTGCAGATCTGATTCTGTTAAGATATTGCCATATCTTAACTCAATCAACTATTTCCCTTCCATATCCAGCTCGTATATTTCCATACCATATCTTGAGTATATCTGCTCATAAATTTCCATATCATATCTTGAGTATATCTGCTCATATTTCCATATCATATCTTGAGTATATCTGCTGAGCTTGATCTCGTCTGTCACGCAGATCTCATCTCTTTCGTAGCGCTGAGCTCTCTCAGAGATGTCCAGTCGCGTTTCTCTCAGACAGTCTGGACCCTGTGACTTCTCAGACAGATTTGTGATTTCTGCACACTCAAGTCAAATATTAGCTAAGTGTTTGTTATCATCAAAACACAAAGGGTCCAACAAATACCCCCTTTTTGATGATGACAAACACTTCTTCACAAATAAGAGATCACATGCAACTATGACAGGGAAATCACATCACAATTCCCTATAGCAGCTAGCTACTTCAGAGTTTGGTCGCTAAGGTTTTATTTAGGTCTAGCAGGCGTAGTTCCCCCTCAGATAAGCATCCGCTTATATTTCAGTAATGATTTCCCCCTTAGTGAATGCACACATATTCTTCCCCCTTTTGGCATCATCAAAAAGATTTGCAACCAAGAACACTGAGTAATGGAAAGAAAGCATTTCAGTCATGCCAGCAAGTCATAAGTGTGTCACACGGACACCACACATCCAAGCAGGGAAATCAAAATGCACAGAGAAATTAAACATGAAATTCAAAAAGAAATTTCAAGGAAGCAGGGATATATGTGGTAGGGTTGGCAAAGAGGGGGGTCCATGAGACAGTCCAGACTAAGCATCATTCTGGGACGGAACCTTCAACTGTTCCACAATCTCTGTGGCAAGGCACTTGATCTGCGATGGGAGCCCTTCAAGCACAGCTGTGACACCACCCGAGTCAACCTCTACAGCCAACTCCATGGCTGCTAACCTCTCCTTCACATCCTGCAGCTCAGACCTCACCTCCTTCAATGCAGATTGAACCCCCTGCATCTCAGTCCGAGCCTCCTGAACCTCAGACCGAGGCTCCTTCAGTAACGACATCATCTCGCCCATACTATCGGTGGGGAGAACAGCTTCTTCACGCACAGGGTCAGCAACGGGAGTCACTTCAACAACATCTTCTTCTATAGGTGACGGGGTCGGGGAGCGTGGAACAATCCATCCTTCTCCTGCAGAGTACTCCAGACTTCAGCAATCGTGGACCATTGTCCATACCTCATGTTTCTATCACCGCAGCGGCAAGGCCTTCATTCTAGCCTCTTTTGGGTACACTCTCCAACCAAATCACACTACTCTCTCGTTGACATTTTTGATGCTCAAAAATATCCTTCCAAATTCATACTGGCACAATTCCCAGTACTTTTCTCCAAACAAGTGCAACCATCCTCCATCATGTTACATCCTCTCCATAATTTGATCAGAGTCAAGTACCTCGGCATCAACAATGCCGGAGCAACATTTCCCTCTAGCAATGTAACAAACAATCTGCCTGCGGGTCCACTTTGCTACATTTTCCATACAAAGTCATCAACACAGCAACTCAGCAACTCAGCGCGTCTGTCATCATACATCAAACAAGTGAGCTCCCTTGTCTTACATTGATGATGTCTAGCCTTAACTCATAGGACTCTTCCCCATTCATGGTTATTCAGCCGCCAACAATGATGATTATATCATCACAACTATTGGCATACTTTGTCAAAGCTTCTTCTGAATTTGCTTATCTCAGCATGGCAGACAGTGCAAAATAGGGCATCATATTCCGAAAGCTACTGAAGAGGTCATCATCATTGAGACAATCTTCCTCCATTCTTTCACCCCACTCTGTTGAAACAAATTTGTAGCCATCAAACTTACCAACTCCAATTTCAGTGTCTTCAAAACTACATAATCTCGTGACCTGCTGACTCAAGGGAAAGTCTCCCACTGGTACTCAATGTCCTTCTGGATGATTCTCCTCACCCTCGCCTCAAACGGCAGGCTCACTGCCTCGTTCCTTTACCTCCACGACTCACAACAAGAAACATCTCACTGCTGCTGTTTCCTAGCTCCAAACAAACACTTCAAACTTCGAAAACCAGCTTCACTGCATATTGCAAAACAAGAACTCTTTACTTCCTCATCACCTCCGGCCAGCACTTCACCCTTGCATAAGACGGATTGAGAAGCTGTCCCAGATGCTTCTTGCAAGGCATCGTGACATGCCTTTCTTGTTATTTACTTCAATTAATAAAACCTGATGCATCTCCAATCTCTTACATAAAATCAGAAGCCCCATATTCAAAATCAATGGCCTTAGAAACCCAAGCAGGCCCTGCCTCCATACACTCAGCTTCTATAAATCAACCCTCATAAAGCTCAAAACCTCTCAAATGCGTGTGCCTCAACTTTGACTTCGATATCAGCCAACGTAGTCAAAACATATGATGCCAACACCTGACCACAATTCGCTTGAATAGTCCCTGTGAAGATAAACAAGCCATAGACTTGCACAACACTTTTGCCAATTAAGAGTTTCGCAAGTCCGCTGCCTCATGAATCAACTCATCATACTTGAACATCGAACTGTCCACGACAATCTTTTCTTCACCATTGAGCCAATCACCATCTCATCTCAATGACATCGCTTTCATTTCACTCATATGAGGAGTCTCCTACTCCACTACTGTTACAGAGATTGTTTCCCAGCCAAAGTTGAACCTTCCAGAGTGATAACTCAATCTGACCTGTCTCATGGGTACGCAAGGTTTTTGGTATGGTGTGCTAACTTTACCCAAATGGTACAAATAACACCACACACAACCAGGCAAAAACAAATAAAATCATCCAAACACATTTTTATCATCTTCATACCTCATGTGGAATAACTCCAGAAAAACAGCACATCAACGGGCTCATAGGAATATCCCACATGAAGATAGGCTAGGGTTGGTCTAGAGTACCTCCTGAGCTTATAATGTGGGATCAACTATGGAGGTCTCTTTTGGGCAGAAAGAAGATTCAGAATTTCATGTTTTTCAATCCCTAATGCAGTCATCAATCACATAACTAGCATGCATGGATACAGTGTGAACACATCTTAATTTTTCACTAGCACAGAACATCCATGTTAAATTCTCCATCAGACGTGACTTATATGCATCTAGTCTAGCCAATCACTGAGGGAGCAACATATGAGCATAGCTCTAAGGAAGAGAACCCATACCTAGTTCAAGCCTCAGCTTCTCGTAGGGTTCCCTGTGCAATGCCTTTGTGAATATGTCTGCTATCTGTCGCTCAGTTCTGTAATATTCCATCTCCATTATTCCCTTTTCAACACAATCTCGCAGAAAGTGATATCGAATCTCAATATGCTTAGTGCGTGGAAACTGCACAAGATTTTTAGAGATATTAACAGCACTAGTGTTATCACATAGAATTTTAGCACAATCAGTAATAACACCATAGTCACTTAGCTGTTGCCTGAGCCATAGCAGCTGTGCACAGTAAGCAGCAGCGGCAATAGAGGACTGCTTCTTTGAAGCCCGAGAGATGAAACACGGTCGAAGATGCTGAGCCATCCTTGACGTGGACATCCCGTCTGTCTTGCAGCCCGCATAATCTGCATCAGTGTAGGCCACCAGGCGTAAGTCTCCTCCCTTCGGATAGAACAAACACAAGTCATCTGTTCCCTTCAGATATCTCAGTATTCTCTTCACAGCTTTCACGTGGGTTTCTCTGGGACCTGCCTGTACCCTGAACCACTAGAGTGGCCTTCCCTTCCTTCAATAGAAAGAGAGTCTTGTCCACCTCTCCTCTGCCATATCCGTGGGACAGTAGAAACTGTGACAGTCTCTCATACCTTGTTCCTCTCGAACTGATGTAGCTCTTCTTGCACGGCATTGACCCATTCTGGATCCTTGAGCGCTTATGCTACTGTCTTTGGTTCTGCAAGAGAGACAAAGGACGCAAATCCACAAAAATGATACAAATTATCTAGATTTACCTGATCCTGCGATACGTAACACTGGTAGTCCCTCAGCCTTGCCGGTGGCTGTATAACTCTCCCATCGCTTGTAGTCCTGGATTCCCCCTCAGTGCCCGGAACATCCCCTGTCCAGATACCAGGGTCGGGGCCTCACTTCTGCGAGAGAGAGATTAGTTTTTACGAACCCAGACAAGCTTGGGCTTACTGGGTTTTGGGACAGTTTTAATAGCAGAAGGACACTTTAAAGGACGAGAATCATTATCATCAGCGAGATTGATTCTCCTCCTGGGATTTCTCCTGGGACGTCCATAGATGGCTGTGTCATGGTGAGACAGAACCCATTCAGCTATGTCTTCCCTTCTATGAGGAGAAACCTTTCTCCTAGGGACATAAGCAGTACTGGCCTTTCTCTGATAGCTGTGACTCTTCTCGTTGGCTTCTTTCCATTTCTCACAGTCTGATCTGTAATGGCCAGGGTGACCACAGTGCCAGCAGACACGGTAATAGAGACAACCGGTTTTCTTGTGTCTCTCTGAGGGCACAGGTCTCCTGTTTCTCCGTGTCTCAAAGTCGATCGAGAAAGGTTGACGATTGGAACTCATCTTCTTCCACATTTCAAATGCCTTCCCAGCCTTGAAAGGTCCAGAGTCACTGTCATGGAGATGACTCTCCTTCGGAGATGTGGCAGCTCTTCCCGACTGTCTTGTGGGTTCTGGCTTTCTCTGCTGATGGGAGCCCTCTCCGACTTCAGTCATTGGTCCCTTTCCTTTGGCAATCCTTTTGTTTGCCGCCTCTTCATCAGTCTCTTTCATCACTTCGACGTACCCAAGTCCAGGTCTGGCAAACTTTCTTTTGTAGTCTTCTCTTACCTCCTCGGCCTTTTTGGCTTCTAGTTCTCGAAGCCAGATTTTCTTTCTCTCCGTCTCCTTTTGTCTGAGGTCTGCAACAGTCTGACGGAGTTCCTCGTTATCCAACTGGATCCTGACCGATTCTGCAATTGATCCTATTATCCTGGTGTCGTCAATTCTCATGCCCCTCAGTTCGTCACTTAGATCACTGATTTGTGCGTCCCTTCTGTCGCAGGTGGGACATTTGTAGATGTGCTCCTCCATTTCTCTCTCAAGTCGCATAGCTTTGGTTGACCAGAGATGATTGTTCTCCATGTCGTCTTCATGTTCATCTTTCATGATCTCAATCTGTTCCTTAAGGCTTGTGATCTTCTTCAGCAGTTCGGCAATAGTTTCTGCAAGGTCAGATTCACTGAACACTTTATCTATAAAGGGGTCAGATTCTTTTACCTCACAGGTTGTGCCTCGCGCCATCAGACATGGCTCCTTAGCTCGCTTCCCATCGCTGCGTTCCTCATCTGAGTCACCCCAGGCAGCGAACATGGCTTGAGCTTCCTTTGGAGCAGGTGGTTCACCCTTCTTTTTGCTGTAGCAATCTCTAGCAAAATGCCCTTTTTCTGGCAATGATAGCAGGTTCTTTCTTCCTTTGCTCCTGCCTCCTCTGAGGTAGATTCCTTGTTCCCCCTTTGGTTATTTCGTCCTTTGCCAGAGAAACCTCTGTTATGCGCTCTCCCTGTGTTCGCAATCATGAAGTCCCTCGAGAGAAGAGCAATCTCCTCATCCTCACCTTTAGATGGCATACTAACCTGGGCTATATCCAAAGCCTTCTCGACTTTCAATCCTATCGCTTGGGATTCGTTTGCTTGCCTCCTAGCCATTTTTCTCTCTGATATCCCAGCTTGGCTCTGCAGATTCGCCACGAGCTCTTCCAGAGTGACGTCTTTGATCCCCTTCTGAGCTTGGAGAGCAGTAGTCACTGTGTCCCATCTGGAGCTGAGAGCTTGCATGAACTGATGGGTTATTTTCCACTGTGGAAGTACCTCATCCAGGGAGTTCAGCTGTGCGACAATGACTTGAAATCTGGTGTAGAAGTCTTCCAGGGATTCGTCCTTTCGCTGTTCGACAGATTCGTAATCCTTTGTGGCGGCTAGGATTCTGTTCCTTTTTATATCCTCGTTTCCCTCGTACAGTCTAGCAAGGCCATCCCACTGCTCCTTCGCAGTTTTGTACACAGCCATCTTCACCTGATCTCCGTGTGAGAGGGCCATGTACAGAACCTTCTTAGCCCTGGCATTCTGCTGGAGAGCTTTGTAGTCAGCATCTGTGTACTTGTCTTTTTCCTTCTCTTTCGGTTTGGCAGGGTCTGTCATATCCAGAATAGGGAAGTTACCCTTTTCGAATACCTGCCACAGCTTCCCATCCAGGGAACACACGTGAGCTTCGAACTGGTCCTTCCACCAGTCATACTCTCCTGGACTGAGCATCGGCGGCTTCCAGAACGAGTCGCTTCCGTTAGACATGATTTCCTGCAAAGGCTAACACAAAATCTAGAGCTTCCCGGCTCTGATACCAATTGTTGGATCGTTAGGTTAGCCAACTATGTGAGGGAGATCCCATAGTGGTATCCCTCAGACAGATGGCAGCGGAAATTAACTCTCGTACAGGAAATATAAAACAGATAGTAAATGCTCACGATTTAGAGTGGAAACCTTACTGCAACCTTTGCAGCAGGCTGAAAACCACTTTGCCTTCTGGACAGTTCCAGAAGGGCTTTAAGATCCGTGTTATTGATAAAGGAATATGCTTGCAGTTTGTTACACTTGTCTCACGCAGTGACAACTAACAAAACTACTCAATTCGAAGGATCAACTAACACGATCGTCTTGTCCGCACACAGCAGCACCTTGTCAGCTCCGGAATTGATCGCTCTTCAATCTCCGATTCGTTCTCTCCAAAAGCCGCACTTCAATCTGAAGACTCCTCCTCCTTTTATAGTAGTCTTCAAGTCGGCTGATCTGATCTCTGTCTCAGATCCGATTGCTATCCAGCAGATATGATATGGTTAAGATATTTCCATATCTTAACCCTGTCACATATTTCTTTTCCAAATCTGGCGTGTATCTTCCCTCCGTATATACTAGACGTATATCTGTGTATATACTGACATCAATACTGCTCGTCAATTATCCCGCAGATATACTCGAATATCTCTGATTCGTATCGACTATATTCTCGCTGATCCGATCTCGTCATAATGTCGGTGTGTCTCTCACACAGAACGCATCTCTCTCACAGCGCTGCTCTCTCGCAGAGATGTCCAGCAGATCTGATCTACATCAGAGATTCGATCTCCATCTTGCAGATCTGATTCTGTTAAGATATTGCCATATCTTAACTCAATCAACTATTTCCCTTCCATATCCAGCTCGTATATTTCCATACCATATCTTGAGTATATCTGCTCAGATATTTCCATATCATATCTTGAGTATATCTGCTCATATTTCCATATCATATCTTGAGTATATCTGCTGAGCTTGATCTCGTCTGTCACGCAGATCTCATCTCTTTCGTAGCGCTGAGCTCTCTCAGAGATGTCCAGTCGCGTTTCTCTCAGACAGTCTGGACCCTGTGACTTCTCAGACAGATTTGTGATTTCTGCACACTCAAGTCAAATATTAGCTAAGTGTTTGTTTTCATCAAAACACAAAGGGTCCAACACAATCTGGCCACAAGACGGGAGCACAGAGAGCAGAGCAGCTTTCCAATCTGGATTCCCGAGGACTGCATGTATGGCTGAGTGACGAATACAAATGGGCGGAGAGGTTTGGTAAAGCCAGCAGAAGTCCTCCACTGTGATATCCCCGCGGCCGATCCTCCAGATGCATTGATGTCTAATATGGGGGAGGACCTTGCGAATCTGAGTCCAGATATGGGAGCCATTTTGGTCCTCTCTGTAAAGGGAGCGAGTGAAACGGCCCCAGAGAGAGTCCGGGCACAGACTACACCAAGCAAGCTTATAATGAAGGTTACGTTGGATATCAGCGAGGTGTCGAATTCCCAGACCTCCCGCCTGGAGAGGTTTGCAGATGGTCCCCCAGCTAACCCAGTGACGGCGGTGCTGGCCCCCAGAATCCCAAACAAAATTAGCGAGGAGGGATGGTAAGCAGAAAATGCAATCATTAGTCTAATGCTTCTAACCTGGCTACGGAAGCAAATGTCTCATTGTAGTCGATTCCTTCTTGCTGGTTGTATCCCTTGACAACACGCCTTGCCTTGTTCCGAACTACTTGCTCTTTGTCATTCAGTTTGCTTTTGAACACCCATTTTGTCTCTATGACGGTTCGATCTTCTGGTCGAGGGACCACTCGTCAAACCTTGTTCCTCTCAAACTGATGTAGCTCCTCTTGCATAGCTCTTACCTGGAATTTCCTCAGGCCATTAAATTTGCTCATTCTCTAGTATTGTTCCGACTCCATCTTCAGTGGGATTATAGGATACTGGGGGATCCAGTTCATTATCTGTACCAGTGTCGTGTAACGTTTCCCATGTGGTAACCAGTTGTGGATTCAAACATTCTTTGTTTCCGGTCATGTGTCCTGAGCATGCACTATCTATGTACCAAGGACTGCTCCCTCTCCATCCTGCAAGAAAAAGGTATTAGTTTTTACGAACCCAAATAAGCTTAGTCTTACTTGGTTTCATTGCAGCATGAGTGATTCTGGATCCGTTTGTGTCACTAGTTTCCTCCTTCTTGTCTTTCTCCGGAACGTTCCTTGGCGGGGCTTTTGGTTTCCGGCTCTTGTTCTTCTGGCTCTCTGTATAGGGACAAGTCTTTTGGTAGTGTCCAGATTGTTTACACGTCCAGCAGACCTTTTCTCGTCTTCCCGGAGTCCCGTACTTAGATTTCTTGTCTTTTCTTTTCTGAGCTGGCGGCTCTCCCACTATACGGCTCTATCTAGACGTATTGATGAGCCGTATTTATACGACTCATCGAGTCAACAAATCCCACCAATTCCGACACTTTATTATGCGAACAAGTTACTTGTTAGTGTTGTTTTGCATTTCAGGTGTTTTGGAAGCTCTAGGAGGAAACGCGCATTAAAGATGACTTTTCATGCCAAAAGCATCACAATTGCAGATCAGATCTTTGGACGCTCGACGGAGCGCTGGGAATGGACCCCTGATCAGAAAAATATGAGTCACGTGCCGTTGCGTAGCTGACTCAATTCCCTACAACTCTCTAGTTCACACCGAGAGCATCCGAGGTCATTTGGATGGTTAAATCAATAGCCGAAGTCGGGACTCAGTGGGGACCGCGTTTCGTAGAGACTATATCCCAGGCCGCGCTCCAGGCCAGCGTCCGAGGCCCGATCACAAATCTCGGCTCGTCCAAGCGTGGCGGTTTAAGCATGCGTGCAAGCTAAGTTAACTTGCAAGCCAAGTTTACTTGCAAGCCAAGCAAAGTCGGTTGAAGAGATTTGGACATGTTTCCTAATTCGTTTTTGGACTTTGGCCAAAAACAGATTTGGAAATGGACCAAGATTTGGATCTGGCCCAAATATAGACTTAGAAGCCCTAGGTTTCTGCTATAAATAAGACCTCTTGGTCAGGGCATAATCATCGAAACAAGCAATCAACTCGAGCATCACCAACCGGCCCTGGAAGAGACGAGCACTAAGCTTCGACGAGAGAAGAATTCCTTTACTTTCATTCATATTTGTGTTTATTTTCCATGGACATGAGTAGCTAAACCTTCTATTCGGTTTAGGATTCAATATATTGTGACGAAGTTTTGAGACTCTTTGCTTAATGCTGTTTTATGTTCTACTAGTTATTGTGCATATTTATCTCGGACTGAATTGTGAAGCTAAGTGGAGACTTGCAATGGTAAAACTTAGCCGAGCAATTCAGCCCCCATGTTTGCTGCTTGTTTGATACTAAACCGTTAGAACAAGTAGTTGCACTTAACCTGATATAACCTGAAACGGAGTATTAGGTTTGCTAGAACTAGAAGTCTATAACTTGAAACCGAGTAGATTGTGGTGTAAGTGCTTGAAACGGCCTTACCTTAGGTTATAACCTGAAACGGAGTAACCACACTTAGGAACATAAAATCAGATAATTAGAAGTCAATGATAAACGAGTCACAATAGGAAACCCTAGACCGAATACTTTCTCTGATTAATTTCCTTTCGTTTTGTTACTCTTGCACTTGCGATAATTGTTCTTTTACAAAACCTCCAATCAATTTGTTTACAGGACAACTGAACCACACCAGCTCTCTAGGGTTCGACCCCTGCTTGCCGCTTTACTAAGTTTCTTGTAGGGAAAATATAAATTTAAATTTGAGAGGTCAGACGACGCCTGTCAAATTTTGGTGCCGTTGCCGGGGAGCTGCGCTTCGGTGAAGTTGTTCTTTTTGTTTTTTATTTTTTATTTTTTATTTTTTGTGTTTTTGTTTTATGGTTCGCTATGTCTTCTTATTAAAGTAGAGAACCTTGTGACGATGAAGATGATGAGGAGGATGAATACGAGAGCAGCAAGGCCAAGTGTTTTTGGATGATTCGGCATCTTCCTCAATTTGGAGGTGCCATCGGAGAAGACCCAGTGAGACATGTACAAACGTTTCACTCCATCTGTGGCCGCATCATGCCTAAAGACGAGTCATTAGAGAGGTTTAAGCTAAAATATTTTAAGTTTTCTTTAACTGACTCCGCAATATTTTGGTTTTACTCATCAGGTGCAGATTGTGAAAGCGACTATTGGGATTTACGAGCCCAATTCCTAAAGAAGTTTTCTCCGCCATCCCTTCGATTTGAAGTCCGCGAGAAAATTCGTACCCTTGAGCAATTCCAGGGCGAAACATTCTATGAGTACTATGTGCGCTTCGATACCCTTCAGGGAAGCTGTCCACACCATGGATTCAAAGATTTATTTCTTCTTCAGAGATTTCTTGATGGGATGATGCCACTTGAGCGTTCTATGCTTGATGCTGCAGCAGGAGGTTCGGTAATGGATTTAACCATGTGTGATCTCTGGGACCTGATAGATGATGTGGGACAGAGATCAAGACCAAGACGAGGTCAGCTGCACCAAACGGATGATAGGCACAGACAGTAGAAGCTGATTCAGTGCAGGTCGTGCAAGACATCGCATTGGCCATGATGGACAAACCAGGGGCAGAGAATGAGGAGAACAAGACAGAGGCTATGAGCATCACGTCCAAGGAGGAGCTCACGCCCGAGCGCGCCGCGCCAACATGCATTCCGGACGCAAGAACAACCTTGAAGAAGGACGCAACGAGCGAGTCGTCCGCACCCGAAGTAAGAGATCCGGAAGAGCCTAGCTCGGAGTTGGCACCCACCGGGCCAACAGAAGACATCAACCCGACGCTAATGTCCGAAGTAGACCCGCTCGGAACGCCCAGGCCGGACGCGGTCGGACCACCTAGGTCAGGCCCGGTCCTCGTGGCCGAGAATTCCAGCACTGACGTTCCACTCTCGTTTCCTTCGTGTTCCATACAGGTAATGGCTCCTAAAGGCCATATGATTGACAAGGATGAGCCAGAAGGCAGATTGGAGGCAAGGCCCGAGCCAGAAGAGCCAACGATGGAGTACTCACTCGCTACGAGTCAAGAAGCACCGCCTGAAAAATGTGAAGACCCAGGTGTCGTGGCAGTCACCCGTGACATTGACTCTTATGTTTTGCAGATGGGAGATGCTAGAGATAACGGTCTTCCAGCACCTACTTTTGAACGACCAGTCCTCCTTGCCACAAAGACCAAGGTTGACACGGGAACACGCTTGCTGTCACTTGCGCTTGCTAGCAAGACATTGAACTTCCATGTTCGCGAGGATTCCGACCGTCCATACATAAGGAAGCGACCGAGACATGGCACGTTTGAATGGAAACCCGGATGGAGAGACACGAGAGGACACCCAGATGAAACGACGCATGCGACTGGGCCAGTAGCTATGATCAAGGTGTCCTCACCAACTCGGAAGGATGTGAAGGCGAACCCGCCTGATCAATGGAGAGCAGAACCGAGCACACCATTCGACGACGGCTTTGGGCGGATTGAAGGAGTCGTTGAGGCGAAATTTGACCTCACACGCCCATGGGATCCTAACTTGTGATCCCTAAAGAGGTAACGTCGAGCCAACGACATAAAACAAAGGCGCTCGCAAGGAGGCAGCCCGGCAAAAGTTATGTTTCTCAGTCTTTATTTTATTTTATTTCGTTTTCCATTTATGTGAGTCTTGAGTCATGTTCCTCACATTGTCTTTTGGGAAAGGAGATGTTTTTTATTTTTTATGCATGAAACATGCACCTCAGTGTGGAGCGCGCCAGGCCCCAACACCGGCCGACCGAGCCGAGCCAGCGCGAAGCGTCCCGGGCGCAGAATTAGGGCGTGGAGGAAATCCTCGGACAAACTTGGCCAATTGGAGATTCTGGCTCGACCAATAGTCTTAAAATGACCCATATATGGAGACAAGTGAAAAATCCCATAGTGTCCTGGAAAGTCGCCCGGAGACCCAACCCGTTGCGAGCCCTCTGCGCACAGAATGGGCACACTGCCAAAATCCTCGACCCAAGTTCATCATCTGAAAATTCCGGCTCGACATAAGTGTTTAGAATGACAAATAACCTTGGAAGAGCGATTCACATCTCGCGACCACACGAGGGGAGTGCCTGTTCACCTTTTACTCTCTACTTCTTTTCCCTACGTTTGTTTGCTTGCATAGTTGTGTCTTTGAATTTAAGTCATGCCGTGAGGACACGGCTTTGTTCAAAAGTGTGGGGTGGGAGAGTTTGTTGTGTCAGCACGTTTAGCTTTTGCACCTGCATAGTGTCTACATGTTTCCCTTAAAATTGAAATTTTTTGAAAGTATGAATTTCTCTCTATTTCCCGAATATGCGGTATTGATTGTTGATAATGTGAAATAGATGAGCTGATTAGATGCGTTTTTCTCATGAAATTTGAGTTGTGCTTTAACATGTGAGCTTAACCTACTACGTGCTTTTGAGTTGAGATAAACAAGGATGTGGAGTTGATAGAAACGTCCTAGAGAGACTTGACAAAGCCCTCAAAGGACCGGATTCAAACTATATGGTTATGTGGATTTCGTGGAGGCTAGCACTTCGAGATTTTATGATTCAGAGTTAGCTCCACCATTGCAGCGTTTATGTAGACAGGCGGGACGGGAAACAGACCGTCCTATCTCTAGTTCGAAGTAACCGGGAAAATAGGTGAGCGACCCTCAGCTTGACTCGCGAAAAAAAGGACGAGGATGAGAAAGAGCGGGGAGGTATTTCCATATGCTTACGGGCGATGATTGGACCTCATTCAAAAGAAAAGGAAAAGAAGGACAAGCAGTTCACAATAAGGAGCAAAGCTCAAGAAAAAAATCAGTCAAATTGTGAAAGTTCCACACGCAACAAAAGTGAAGTACATCAATGTTATATCAAGAGCCAAAGGCCAAAGAAATCACTACAAAAGCTGTCCAACAAAAGAAGAAAGAAAAAACTCAGAGAACCATTAAAGCTCGAACAAATCACGTGCAAGAAAAAGCAATGAAGTATAACCATTTAGCGAGAGCCCGGACCAGCGAGTGCAGATCATGGGTCTAAAGGGGACTATCTCCCACTCATCCGAATTGATTTGGATCTCGGCTCAAAGGTAACACGTATCGAATTTATTCCATGTTGAGCATGATAATCTTAGTAACGATTGAGTCACGCATAGAAAAGAAAGTCTAGACTAGCGACTCATATTCATGTAGCATTATCTAGGACGTCGAAGAAATTGTGGTGTTTCAGTTATTTTCCTTCTATGACCCAGTTCTTGTTCGGGACGAACAAGTTTAAGTGTGGGGTGGTTTGATGAGCCGTATTTATACGACTCATCGAGTCAACAAATCCCACCAATTCCGACACTTTATTATGGGAACAAGTTACTTGTTAGTGTTGTTTTGCATTTCAGGTGTTTTGGAAGCTCTAGGAGGAAACGCGCATTAAAGATGGCTTTTCATGCCAAAAGCATCACAATGGCAGATCAGACCTTTGGATGCTCGACGGAGCGCTGGGAATGGACCGCTGATCAGAAAAATATGAGCCACAAGCCGTTGCGTAGCTGACTCAATTCCCTACAACTCTCTAGTTTACACCGAGAGCATCCGAGGTCATTTGGATGGTTAAATCAATAGCCGAAGTTGGGACTCAGTGGGGACCGCGTTTCGTAGAGACTATATCACAGGCCGCGCTCCAGGCCAGCGTCCGAGGCCCGATCACAAATCTCGGCTCGTCCAAGCGTGGCGGTTTAAGCATGCGTGCAAGCTAAGTTAACTTGCAAGCCAAGTTTACTTGCAAGCCAAGCAAAGTCGGTTGAAGAGATTTGGACATGTTTCCTAATTCGTTTTTGGACTTTGGCCAAAAACAGATTTGGAAACGGAACAAGATTTGGATCTGGCCCAAATATAGACTTAGAAGCCCTAGGTTTCTGCTATAAATAAGACCTCTTGGTCAGGGCATAATCATCGAAGCAAGCAATCAACTCGAGCATCACCAACCGGCCCTGGAGGAGACGAGCACTAAGCTTCGACGAGAGAAGAATTCCTTTACTTTCATTCATATTTGTGTTTATTTTCCATGGACATGAGTAGCTAAACCTTCTATTCGGTTTAGGGTTCAATATATTGTGATGAAGTTTTGAGACTCTTTGCTTAATGCTGTTTTATGTTCTACTAGTTCTTGTGCATATTTATCCCGGACTGAATTGTGAAGCTAAGTGGAGTCTTGCAATGGTAAAACTTAGCCGAGCAATTCAGCCCCCATGTTTGCTGCTTGTTTGATACTAAACCGTTAGAACAAGTAGTTGCACTTAACCTGATATAACCTGAAACGGAGTATTAGGTTTGCTAGAACTAGAAGTCTATAACCTGAAACGGAGTAGATTGTGGTGTAAGTGCTTGGAACGGCCTTACCTTAGGTTATAACCTGAAACGGAGTAACCACACTTAGGAACATAAAATCAGATAATTAGAAGTCAATGATAAACGAGTCACAATAGGAAACCCTAGACCGAATACTTTCTCTGATTAATTTCCTTTCGTTTTATTACTCTTGCACTTGCGACAATTGTTCTTTTACAAAACCTCCAATCAATTTGTTTACAGGACAACTGAACCACACTAGCTCTCTAGGGTTCGACCCCTGCTTGCCGCTTTACAAAGTTTCTTGTAGGGAAAATATAAATTTAAATTTGAGAGGTCAGACGACGCCTGTCAGTAGCATAATGCATCTTTGTTCGATGCAGTACCCTTGAAGGAACGTTTCGGTGCGGTACCTGCCATCTTGAGTGCTCTAGTCAATATTGCTGTCATCTCATCCTCAGGCTCCTCGTTGTCATCCTTCTGAGCTAGCTCGAAGGCTCGTTCGACTTTGAGGGCAATGGACTTCAGGTTCGCGCCTCGCAGATTTCCTTTGCTGAATCCCATCATTGTTTTGTAGTTTGGCTACGAGTTCCTCTAGAGTGATCTCTTTGATGTTGCTTTTTGCCTGAAGTGCCACAGATACGGCATCCCACTTCGAGCTGAGTGCTTGAAGGAAGTGATGGGTAACCTTCCATTCGGGGACCTGCTCCCTCAGAAACTGCATCTGTCCGACGTAGCCCTGAAAACGTGAGTGAAATTCTTCAAGTGATTCGTCTTTTCCTTGGACTGCGTTGTCATAATCCTTCATTGCCGCTAGAATGCGGTTCTTCTTCACGTCATCATTCCCTGAGTAAAGCCTCTTTAGTGCATCCCAGATATCTTTGGCAGTTTAATAATGAAGCATCTTCTTCAGATCTCCCGGATTGAGAGCCTGATGTAGAATTTTCTTTGCTCTACTGTTCTTTTCAAGGATTTTATAGTCTGCATCAATATAATCCTTCCTCTCTTTCTCCTTAGTAGGAGTGGTTGGGTTCGGGACCTTCAACGCCCCTTGTTCGATGACTTTCCATAGCTGTCCGTCCAAGGAACACGGCAATACCAATCGTACTCACCTGGTTTCAAAATAGGCGGCTTCCAGAAGGAGTCGTTCATGGTTGTCATTCTACCCGCAAATCTAACTAAGAATCTAGAGACCAGGCTCTGATACCAATTGTTGGTGGTAGTTAGCGACATGGCAAGTAACGTTCCTTGCCAGGTAAACGTAAAGCAGCGAAAAAAAATATAGCAAGTAAAACCAGGACCACACAGCAGGTTATAGTGGAAACCCCAGCACTCAAGTAAGTACTGGAGAAAAACCACTACCTTCTAGCGGAACTAGAAGGATTTCGAAATAGCTCTTGTATTTAGCATTTTTCGGTTACACAGAGTTGATTACAACCTGACCACTATCAAGGGTGTACAACCTTACAAACGGATGTACCTTCGCTGTAATCACCTCTGTAGTTCACCGCGCAACAAGTTGTTATCTCCGTCTGGCTCAAATTGCTCCGTTCGTTCCCTCACAGGTATGCGCATAATGCGATAACCGTCAAACAGCAATCTGCATTTGTTACTCGATTAGAAGCTTCAACATCAGCAGTCTCCAGAACGAACAACTTCAAAGGAGGACGTGGCATCCAGTATATAGTCTGTTTATTCTCTCGGGAAACCCTAGAATATTTGTCAAGATTATCCCATAATAATCTTTCCAAATCAGCAACCGGAATATCCCATACTATTCAAGTTGCGTGTGCACTGATTTAGTTTCCTAAAGAGAGCACCAAAGATCTTCAATCAATCATCTCGTCCAAATCTTGATCTTTCCCTTTTAGGCACTTTCCTAATTTGGCGATATATTTGATCGGATCTTTCCTTCGCCATCCACACGCTTTCCAGCTGGATCTCGAGATCTTTTGGGAACTGAAAAGATCTTCCAGAATATCCTGACTGATATTCTCTCCCTGCAGTCACATACTGAGGGAACGTTACTTCCAGAGCACCTGTGCATTAACCTGCACGCTCAAGTAACACATCAGCAGGATGTTTGTCATATCAAAACCGGTGGAGTTCACATACTCCAACAGATTCAAATATTAGAAGCACTTCCGTCAACTACGAACAATATCATAATATAATTCTTCGAAAATAAGAACACAATTGTGACCAGGGATACCTTCAGTCTTTGTTTGTTGTCTTTGTCCCAAAAAGTAACAACACCGGCTGAGCCTGCAGTTGCGAATGTATGGTGGTGCACCTGAATAAATAAAGAGAAACAGAAAAAGACCCAAAAAAATCATGTTATGGTGCGCTATTGGTCGAGGAGGCGGAGAAAAAGGGTGAGGCGGCCGGGGCGGAGGAGTCTAAGAAGGAGTAATAAGTACGTGATGTGTCATGTTATGAATATTCTCATCTCACAAGCCTCATCCTTGGTGATTATTGTTTGTATCAAAATTGGTTACGAGCTTCATTTCTTTATTCAGTTACAAACTATTTAATACACAACCATACACCAAATTAAAATGAGAACGTATTTATTTAAGTTTCATAATTTGATTTATTTTTATCACTAGTTGAATTTAACGGAGTTCAATTTTTTTTTTTGACTAATGGAGTTCAATTTAAAAATTATTATTTCATTATTTTTGGCTTACAACCCATATTTCAACTTTCATATTTCCATGTCTCAAAATTACAAAGTATAACAAAATGGCTTCATATCCGGTGCAAACAACATATTTACAATAATTTGAAAATGACGTAGTTTTGATAAAAAAAACATCAAAATTACTACGTTTCATTTATATAACCCCTAAATTAATTACTGAATCATTTACAAAACTACTAAATTTCCACTTAAACTATACAGTTTTATCTTAAAACACACTAAAAGACAATATTTCCTCAAATTATTGTAAATAGTTTGATTTCACGGGATCTTATTCCATTTAACTTGCTCAATAAGCTGCCTTCTTGAAAAATTAAAGTGGAGCTTCAATTAATATTCTCCTTACAAATTCAATAGCGCTGGAGACTCGCCATATCCATTTAAATAAGCTAAAGGGAAAAAAAATATTTGAGAAATTAGAATCAAGATACTTTGAAGATTATTTAAAAAAAAATTTTTTTTTTTTTTGATAAAAGAGATTATTTAAATTGAAAATCATTTTTTTTAAAATCAATCAGCTCACACAATTTATCCATAAATTTATTTTATAAATAATTGTTTTTTTTATTAGTATAAATAAATAAAATTGAAAAATACGAGAAATGAATGGCAACGACCTTCCGTTGACTCCATGGCAGCCAGCTCGAATTTGAATCTCTCTGTGCGTCTCTTTCTCTCTCCAATCCTGTGTATGTGGAGCTTAATCGAATCCTCAGTCAACGATGGACTTTGACTTGGCTTCTGGAGCTGTTGCAGATACGACTATTTAATTAGTCTGAGTAGTGGCACAAATACAACCACTAACTGCAACTGCTCCGGCTGCCTTTTTTGGCTCTGTACTGCTGCGTGTTGCTGATGTGATTCTCCGTAGATTTTTCAGCAATTTCATGACACCTGTGATTTTGTAGTTGCGCACGACTCGCTTCAGTGTCGCGGTCCTGATGGTATAGCTAGGGTTTGATTTCGATGATGAAGCGAGTGATGTCGACTCGATTTGCTGTGATTGTTTTCATAGCGAGCTATAGTTTGCTTGTTGCTGCTAATCCAGAAGGTATTTGTTTGTTTATATTTATATTTTTAAAATTATTTTATGTAACTGTTTGATTTTGTGAAGGTTTGTATGTGTGAATGATAGCATCATAATTCAGTGAGATTTTGAATTGATGTCTTATTGATTAAATTTAGGTATTCCGTGTATGTTATACATTATTTAATGTTTACCCGCACCACACATCCTTATAAATATTTGGTTCCGCCACCTGATTTTCGATGATGTTTGCAATTCAAGCACTAGTTTTTTTTTTAGCACCAAACCGTTAATATTGTAATGATCACGTGTCCATCTGAAAGGAATCATGTTTCTTTTCTTCTACCTAAAATGTGTCATGTGTCTGAGTTATAAATTATAATGTACCAGTTCCAACCAGTAATGATAAAAGATATTGCATTTGGATAAGTCTTGCTAGTAATAATCCTAAACTGCCAATAGCGTATTGGAAACCTTTTGATTTAAGGTGATTCATGGATTTATGATTGAGACATACAAATTTAAAAGGTGATTTTTTTTCTTCCTGTTGTTGATATTGATATGTGCCATGATTAACTTCTCCAGGACGAGCTCTGGATACTTTCAGAAGGAAGTTAGAACCTAATGAGGCAACAAAAAATTGGGATCAAAGCCTGTCAACTCCTTGTACATGGACTCACATTGTCTGTGAAAATAACTATGTGACCAACATGTATGCTGTTTTTGCGACCACTTAGATATGATTGTACCTAGTTTTACGATGAAAAATACTCTTAATCTTAGTATTGGGATTCACCTTTGTTTTGTTCAATAGAAATCTTGGAAATGCAAATATATCTGGTCAACTTGTTCCTGATCTGGGTGTGCTGGTTCATCTGGTGAATTTGTAAGTAAGAACCTTCCAGTTCCTATTATGTGCAAACTAATTATGTTTCTTCCATTTGAGGTATTAGTTTATAGCTTATACAGACTACCGATCTTAGCCTCACTTTCTTTATAGGGAACTTCACAATAACAATTTAAGTGGGAGTATTCCCAACGAGTTGGGAAACTTGACGGCCCTGAAAGTCATGGATCTCTATTTGAACAAGTTGAGTGGTAGCATTCCAGAAACGTTGGGCCAGCTTTCGAATCTCCAGACTCTGTATGTCTATTTACTCTATTTTTTCTCGCTTTCTTTTAGCTGTTGTTCTATGAGATGAGTGATATTCATATTGTTCCTCGTAGCTTCTTGACAAAGTTTGAGTCGATCAACGGGGTTTCTGTATGAAATGCAAAGCTAACTAAACCCAGTTTTAGCCGCTTTAGGTTCATAACAAAGTGAGTGCACTAGATATCTAGTATCTAAAATAAAAAAGGTGTTGGGTACATTTTGTAAGCTTGATACCTGAAAGGTCACCGCAGCAATGTTTTGTGTATGGTGATACCCATTTCTTGTGATATTCCTAACAAAGATCATACACCTAATAGTGATAGGTTACCAGCTTGTCTGAATATTACACAGCAACCACCCATGATTGAAATCCCTAAATCCTCTTCAGTTGTCTTGATTCATGTTCATGTACATGATTTGTTGGGTCTAACTTTGTATTGTGTGTGATCTTTGTATAATTATGAATAGCCGGCTCAACAGCAACAATTTGAGTGGCCCAATTCCTATGACTTTAACTGAAGTTGACTCGCTTAAAGTTCTGTAAGTACGGCCTTCTTATTTTTTTAATCCAACAGTTGTGTCATCATTTGACTGGCCACCACTGCAATACATGATATCAAAACATACTGTCTGGAATACAGGGATCTATCGAATAACAGGCTAACAGGTGCAATCCCATCAACTGGCTCATTTTCTTCGTTCACACCTGTCAGGTTAAATTAATTTTTCGACATTTACTTATATACTTTCAGTACCATTTACAAGTTACACCTAAGCAGCTTATTTTCCAATATGCAGTTTTGCTAACAATACTTTAGATCCTAGTCCTCCTCCCCCACCGTCCCTCCCGTCAGCACCGCCTCCTTCAGGTTTATTTTAAATTATTAAACTAGAATCCCTTATTTTGCTTGACACATGCGGTGAAAATCCAATGTCTTCCCATCGCGTTTGATTAGCCCTCTAGACGATGGTTGTTTTGATAATATGTGTTCCTTTCATAATTTGTGACTTACTGTCCAGTTGCAGACTAGATAATCTAAATTACAAATCTGAACTAGGGCACTAGGAGAAAAAACACTACAATTTGTTTGCATGTTCACTCTTTTTTTTAATATAAATTTTCTGGAAAACGGAACTTTTTACTTTCCGTTGCAACTAATGAAAATATATAATGGCAGACGGTTTTCGTACCACTGCTTTCATTGCTGGAGTTGTAGCTGCTAGTGTTGGCATTTTGTTCACTATCCCCATAATAGCAGTTATTTGGTCACGACACAAGAAAGAAAAAGATATTTTCCATGATGTCCCTGGTTAGTCCCCAATCTCTTGTATGAAGTTGTGAAGTTGCAAAGATCTCATGTCTGTTGACATATTGCTGTTGGTTCGCAGCTGATGAGGATCCTGAAGTTCATGTGGGACAGCTGAGGAAGTTTTCTCTGCGTGAATTGCTGGTGGCAACTGATAATTTCAGCAACAAAAATATTATTGGTAAAGGGGGCTTTGGTAAGGTTTACAAAGGCCGGTTAGCTGATGGTTCCTTGGTGGCCATCAAAAGACTTAAAGAAGAACGCACTGAGGGTGGCCAACAGCAATTTCAAACAGAAGTAGAATTGATCAGCTTGGCTGTTCACCGAAACTTACTTGCGTTAACCGGTTTTTGCATGACCCCAACCGAAAGACTGCTAGTGTATCCTTTCATGGTCAATGGCAGCCTAGCATCACAGTTGAGAGGTAAAATGCTTATATTTAGCTACTGAATGCCATTGAAAAGATTCTTTAATTTGAAATGCGAAAAGTCGGTCACAAAGCGAGTAAGCTGCTCGCTCATTATGGAGATTTGGCCATTTTGCAAAGAACTAGTGTACTTCTGAAATTTGCTATATATAACTTGATTATCTGTCCTTTTTCTGGGAGCTCAGGGTCAGAGGCCTCACTTAGATGGTCTACACGGAAGCAAATTGCTTTGGGAGCAGCAAGGGGACTAGCATACCTTCACGATCAATGCGATCCTAAAATAATACACAGAGATGTGAAGGCTGCAAACATATTACTGGATGAAGATCTTGAAGCCTTAATTGGGGATTTTGGGTTGGCAAAACTCGTAGGGTATAAAGACACTCACGCCACCACTGCTGTGCGTGGAACGCTGGGACACATAGCTCCTGAGTATCTCTCAACTGGAAGGGTCACTGAGAAAAACGACGTTTTTGGCTATGGGGTCATGCTACTTGAGCTCATTACTGGACAAGGGGCTTATGACCTTGCTAGACTAACCAACGACGATGATATCTTGTTACTCAATAGGGTGCGAATCTGATTTCTTTGCTTCGGAAGGGCCCTTTGTTAATGCTGTATCCTTGACAGTAAAGTTGTTTCTTTTCTTCAGGTGAGAGGACTACTAATTGATAAAAAGCTAGATCAGCTCATTGATCCCAGTTTGCAAGGGGACTACGCTGAAGTAGAGGCCGAGCAACTTGTCCAAATAGCTCTACTATGTACACAAAATTCTCCAGCCAATCGCCCAAAGATGTCTGATGTTGTTAGAATGCTTGAAGGCGATGATGCAGTGGCAAGGAGGTGGGAGGAATGGCAGAGTAACCAGTCTTTCCACAAAAGAGAGAGCTTTCCGCTGCCCAAGTCTGTTCCACTTGCACCAGACTCTACTTCCCAACTACCGCCAGATGTATTATCTGGTCCCAGATGACCCTATCAATTACTTAATATATATGTACATATTAAGCACTAGGGGGCGTTCGGTTGAGAACGCCTCTAGAAATGAGGACGTAGGGACAAATCTGGACCATTGATCTTGTTGATCCAATGGTTGAGATTTAATGGGATTTTACTGTTTGTTTTTGATGGATTTTGGTAGTGGGACACGTGGCGCGCCCACAAAGCACGTGGGATTTAGTGGGGCACGTGGCGCGTTGTGAATGGTTGTACTCACGTATTCATTTCTGGAGGGTGTCCTCAATTGAACACTCCTCCTAAGCACTAAATATGAGAGCTTTGATACCAAAGTTATGACATTTTTTCAACAAAAAGAATGCTTTATTTGAGACTTCAATGTTTTGCTCAAAAAGAATGGTCAAGCACATATGAATGCAACGTTAAGCTAGCCTAAAGTCTCTCATCACATCAGCACTAGACATCCACCTCACTTGTCTAAACCTAACCCTGGACCTAGAAATGTCGTTTTAGCAAAATGATAGCATCAAGAAGGGTGGCCACTAAACCTATTTTTTCTGTATCCATTTGGCATTTTCACTTTTTACCACTTGTTCCAGCTTTTGGTCTAGCCTTAACCTCGTGCTCCTGAGCCAACAATATACAGTTTTATGAGTTATGCCACTTGTTGAATGCCGATATAAAAAGTAAACGTTCTTACTAGTTGATATTACCTGAGGCATATGAAGAAAGATGTGCGTCTTAGCAGTGGCTGGATTGTGCTTCTCTGCTCCCCTGCTCCAGTCATAGCAGACCTGCAATTCAGGTTTCATGTCAAAGACATAACGAACAAATGACTTGTCAGCTCAGTCGAGATTCAAAACCAATCTAAGAAAGGCAAAAATGTTACACTTGCTCATGATGTTCAAAGCCTCCCAGGGAATGCAACTGAGATATCCCTAGCAATTGTTAATATTAATATGAAGATGAAGGAGCAAGCTTCATTAAAAGCACTTACAGAGTAAGCAAGTATTGAGCCATCATTGTTGAAGGCGCTGCAAGGAATGGGTGCTTGGCAGCGTTCAAGGGCCTGATATTGAAAGACCAGCAGTTAAAGAATTGGAAAGGGTAAGTACTTGACTAAACAATGCTCTGGGGTTTGGTCTGCATGCAGCTTTTGCATGTGAACTTACTATTGATGATACTAGTAGTTACTCTGACGTTTCTACTACCATTAAATGAATAAAATTTGGTGCATTATGAGTTATGACACTGATTCAAATATTAGAAGCACTTCCTTCAACTACGAACAATGTCATAATATAATTCTTCGAAAAAAAGAACACAATTGTGACCAGGGATACCTTCAGTCTTTGTTTGCTGTCTTTGTCCCAAAAAGTAACAACACCGTCTGAGCCTGCAGTTGCGAATGTATGGTGCACCTGAATAAATAAAGAGAAACAGAAAAGACCCAAAAAATCACAAATTGCGGAATGTCTAATGTAGGATTATGTCCTACATGGTTCTTCAATACACAACGGTAAAATTGAAAATATGCAGTTTAGTGACAGAGTGTTTGTTGTTCCTATATCATTATTGTTTTTGAAACTCGTAAGGTTAAGTGCCTGGTATATGAGCACAGTTGTAACAAAGAGTAAATTAAGTACTCATAAACGGACCCAGAAACTTTTTTCTTAAAAGATTCAAAAACTTTCATTATTCAAAAAATATAAACAAAAATACACTGAGATAATCCACATGGAGCACGAACTATTTGTGAAGAAAGAAGGTCATGAATGTACCTAGTATATCAACATTCAACATTCATGGGCTCATGTGGCATAACAGAAATAAAGGCTAGCAAGTCCTGAAGATCATGGCTACTCTAAATATGTACAAAGAATACATGCTGCAATAGGGAATCAAAACAGCTTCATCCCAGTCGATTGGTAGAAGATTAAAAGTGCAAATTAAAAAGTTAAAAGATAAAATTAAAATAGGTTCAAGTTCAATCTTACAGGATGAAAGTTGAGTGAATTGATTCCATATATACTATTGCCGTCTCTGTGGCATTTGAATGTGAAGTTTTTGTTTTGTTGTGCGTCATCAAAGTGATGCACACCAACTCTTCCCTCTATTGATCCAACCTAAACAGAAATGTAAATAATAATTCAAGAAATTTTTCACCAATTGTGATATAATGATAAAACTGAAAACTTAATTCAATTTCAAAAACTTTACCAGAAACCCTTTCTGATCTGGGAAGGCTGCCACGCATCTTGTTTGTTCCTTCAGGGTAGAAGTTATTCTCTTGAACTCCGTCTGTTGTGATTTTTAACATTAAAAGAAAGGGAATTAATTAGATGCTGCAGATTCCCTAACAGAAGGTAGAGAACTCTTCCTGCTGGCTGGAGTCCAATAAAGCAGTGAACATTTTTGTTCAGGCCAGGCCACCAATTCAGGTGAGGATACATGTATAACATGGCTTCTAAAGAGTAATATAGGGTATAGGCATCAATCAAGTCCATAGTCACTAGATATTGCTGCTTGTTGGCAGAGTACTGCAGACGTACATACCACACCAAAAAAGAAGAAAAGAAAAGAAAAGGTTCAATATTAATGTCTTAATGAACATTTTTTTCAACAGACTAGAAGAGTTTCGTAAGATAAATAGCGTACCTGAGGAGATTGCAAGTTGAAAACAATTAAGTTTCTATCAGCCGTGCCAACAATCATTAAAGGGTGTCTCACTGACATTGTGTAGCATCTCTCAGGCAGTTGCTGAGTATGAACAGGAGTTTGCTGCCTCAGATCCCAGTACCTGCAAATCAGCACTAAAGAGTAAAGACAGGATCTTCTGAAAAGTATATGTTATATATAGTCCAATCATTCGCCACAGCATGCAAATTGAAGATAAAGTGGAGCGAAAGTCTATATGTATGTAAAAATCATAGAAGCATAGATTGAGTAGAGCACCAAGTTTAAAGTTCTTGTAATGACAAAGTTTAGAAATAAGAGCATGAACAGATAACAGAAGAGAGTAGCGGACCTGTTGTTTTGGGCCACTGACTAACACGTAGTGGGCCTCAGTGCCTTTTTGTAGCCATTACACATGCTTTTAAAGTTTTAACGAATCAAAAATAGGAAAAACAGAAGAGTCCTTTTTGTTTTCTCCAAAGAATTAGTATAGTATTCAAGAATGTTAGATAACACCGATATCTTACTTAAGAGTTTTATCCCAGCTTCCCGTAACCAGAAGATTCATCTCTGAAAGCCAAGTAAGTTGTTTGATCGGTGCTTCATGCATTGCCACAGTAACTGGCTGATTGCTAGCCAGTAGCCACAACTTGGCTTGCTTGTCACAGCCCCCAGAA
This sequence comes from Rhodiola chrysanthemifolia, assembly GCA_033675395.1. Taxonomy (NCBI): domain Eukaryota; kingdom Viridiplantae; phylum Streptophyta; class Magnoliopsida; order Saxifragales; family Crassulaceae; genus Rhodiola; species Rhodiola chrysanthemifolia. The sequence goes on from CM066205.1 coordinate 26,929,548, forward strand.
AAAACTGCTGTTCCATCTGCATTCCAATCGGAGCATAACACCTAAACAAGGAAAATGAAAGTCTCAATGGATGTTCAAACAAAAGTGCCATCAGCATCAATGAAAAATGCAGCATGAGTGTTTTTTACCGGCTGATCATGTGATATTGATGCCTTTGGCACAGTCGAAACATTTGTACCGTTCTTCACAACCTCCCAGCAACGCACCTAATAAAATTTGAACATCACTGGCATTAATTACACTCATGTGCAAAATATTTCTCACTCATGGCATATTAAAATCGGTGTATTGACTGACTCATCATAGGATGAAAATTGAAAATATTCAGAAACGAACGAACAGCAAAACTCAAAAGTGATATTCAAAGAGAGGCAAGGCAAAGTAAAGACGCAATGCCAGTCAGCACCTATAACTAGCATGAATGCAGCAGTCTTAACGCTCTTAAAGTATATATATACATTTGGAAATCTTCAAAATACACAAAAAAAACCAAGAGACTAAACCCTTAAACCCCTTCCTTGCCATCATGACCAGATTGCACTACTTCAATGTTCAAAAAAAAAAATCAAGAAACTTGGAGATAGCAACCAGTACGGCAGTACGACAGGGTCCACACATGACCAAGAACCAAGTGATACCAAAATTACAAGAGACTAATCAAGATCAACCAAAGCATCGAACCTGATTGTCCCAGGAAGTAGCCACAAGAAAATTCGCTTTAGGACTGAAGCACAAACTCGACACAGAATCACTCGGAGGCTGCGTCACCTACGCAACAACACAACGCCCGATCAAACAGCTAAACTCTCTCAAACGGCAAACAACAGTTGAATGATAATCACCTCGACCGACTTGTTCGGATTATGATTGAGGCTCCTAGAGTTTACAAGTTTAGCCATCGACTTCCGTCAGAAAACAACAACAGCAATAACGATCGCAGCGCAGTTCAGCGAGAATCGAACTTCAAGATGCGTAGTGTGGACTCAGTCGAGCCAATGTTGCGTCAATGCTCGAGAGAAAACGAAGAAGAGAGAATCGACGACGGAGGATACGTACCGGGAGTCGAGGAGGCGCGGTCGAAATGGCGAGAGAAACTTCTCGATAGTTCGAAACGGGATATATATAGGGAATACTGCTTGCTCTGATTCTGCTGATAATGCTCAGTCAAACGCTGCGTTTAAGAGTCTTGCTCTGCAGCGTATAAAAAACGCAGGCGTTATCTTCGATCGGGTAGAGTCATGCTCGGATTCGGGTGGGGCTTAGATCTAATCGGGCTTCGGGCTACCCGTGAGGCCGTGACCCTTCTGGCTGCTTGCTAACCCTTACTCATGCTCAATGCAAACGCTGCGTTTAAAGGACATTACCAAACATGATCAGCGGAGAGGAATGTTGAGAGAGTATTATTATTTATTTACAGTAATATTGTCTAGCACAAGTATGTCTGTTTTGGTTTTCAAATATGTGATTTTTTCTGCACAACTGAGACTATAACAGCCACGTCGTCGAGTTTGCCACCAGTGTAGCCTGCATAGCCGGCTGCTTGGGCTGCATCGGCGAAAGGGGTCCTTGTAGATGTTGATCTTCCGATCTCTTGGGCTTTCACGGCTAATACAGCTGCTACTTCCTGAAGAAAATTGCATTTGGTTACTACTTGGATAAAATGTTTAGATTTTTTCTGAGTTTGTGAAAATTGCCGGGATGTGAAAAGATTTAAAAGGGGTGTAATGACTAATGATTATTGTGGTTTACCTCGGGGCTCATATTGGCTTGGAGTGACTTGGTGACGACAGAAGCTATTTCTTGATCATACATATTGTCGAAAAGACCACCTGTTGCAGCAATGATCGCGTCACCCTCATCCAGCTCTATTTCATAGCACTGTAACGAAAATTTGAAGGCATCAGCAAAAAAGTTAGTGAGTCTAAGAACTATGTTAGCACCCATCGATTCATGGATAGACAAACAATTACCTCCACAAGCTCCAAGGGGTCATCCCCTTTTCGGATCTGGAGAGGGAAATGAAAATCGTGAACGGTTGGCAACGACCTGCACAACACAACACCATTTCTAACAATGACGAATCCTGTGTCCCCGATATTTGAAGCGTGAAGCACCTGTTTCATATAGTTCATTAGTAGCAAAATATCGAAGAACATATCTCCAAGCAGCATTTTCAAAGAAAGGAGTGAACAAAGCATGGTACACAGTGGACAACTAAAGCAAGTAAATGAAGACGTGTCAACCAACAGTGATTTCAAATGAAAATAGTCAACAAAATTTGAGAAATATGGTACTGTTCTCTATGCATACAGGTGTTTACATTATTAAAACATCTCAAATGAATAAGAACTTACATTTGCTTAAAAAGAATTTAAGCTTGCAATTTTAACCAGTAAGATCCACAACGGAAAATGCATATACCTGTCCATCAAAGTAGGCAACCAAAACTGTAGCTGATCCAGGAGATGTAGCTTCTGCAGCACTGCGACTTAATACTTCTTTGGGATTTGTTGATGGAGGGCAACCACCATTAGACACGATCCTTCTGCAGCACTCCATGAGTTCATGACCATAGAATCCGGCATCAGTCCCTGATAAGGAAAACATCGCATTTATATTAGAGTGTTAAAATCCAGACAAAAGATGAAGTTACTTTAGCTATCCGCTAAGTAAAACTGCCTCTACAATAATAGAGTTTCCAAGCTATAGGCTAAGATAAGAATAAGATGACAACTTTCAGAAGATGTATCAACGATCCTGATGCCAATTAAATTGTAAAAGGAAAAGAAAACTACCTTCTAATGACCACTGACCAACTCCGTCAGCAACACCAAACCAGGCCTCCCCTGCAATGAAGTAAGCATCCTCTCCAGCTGTCAATGGCTGACAATTATTATTCCTTTTAATGGTTGATCTGAATACCAAATATATCAACATGGTGATCTCATGGTTATGTAGCATTTTCAGGGTCATTTACATGGAATGGAAGATAATTTAAACAAAGCAGAAACCTCCCATCTGCTAACGAATATGCCTGGCTAGGTATCATAAACTATCAAATTATTTCTCAAATTATTTTCGATGATTCAAAGTCTATAGGACCTCGATATTTGTGCCAACTGATAGATATACAGTCTTTAACAGGGAAAAGAGGGTACCTCTAAGGTTTGTGGTAGTAGAGCAGCACCAATAGATAGGCAAAACCTAACTGGAGAGGCTCCTTCCCTTCATGAAATCGAAAAATGAAAACCCATTAAAAAGTATTTACATAGCATATTGATTATTAATCGAGCATGCACTTCAGCTTTGGTTCAACATCTGTACGCCCGTGCGTTCTTAGAAAATGTTACCATGACGGCATGAAGGAATAGCCACTGAAGAAAAAAATAACACGATACGAGCAAGTGGAGAAACTGACCAACCAAGTACCTGTCTGCAACGAGTTGGGCTGGGGCTGGTATTCGTTCCGTTACCTCATAAACTGATAAAGTTGCAACACCTTTGCTCATTACATCAGCTTCACTAACTTCAATTACTTCAGTTGTTTGTGTAGCTTTTTCATCAGTCTGTACATCATAAAATATATATATATAAACAAGGAGAATATTTTGCTTTGCTAAAAACTAATGTCTAAATTAGGAATTCCAGGCGATACTAATACAGCCAGTATCAAAAAGTAAGCTCATATGATTCCTTAACGGCTAACGGCTATACGATGGTGAGCTACATAGCAACATATGTCCACATCACTGAAAGTGAGTAAGAAGGATAACATAAACTATTAAATAAAAAACAAAAATAGTGTCGTTTACCAGGTTCAAGCTGTCAGTGCCAGTTGTGCTGAGAAAACCTTCCTCTATACCGAGATCTTTCCTCTTATCAAGAATAAGCTCAGTGTCTGGTTGACTTGCAACAGAAATCACCGCTATAGAATTACTTCCATCTGTATCTTCTATAATAGCAGGACCAGTAGCACTAACTGGTGTGTCCAGGTTCATCCTGTTGGTTTCGTCGCTGCTTTCATGCGAAAAATCACCTTCACCAGCGAATGAACTACTGGGGGAACCAGATGCATCACTTGCGTCAAGATTATTTTTCTGGTTTGAAATCACATCGGCAGAGGGTCGCTCAACAACAGAAACAGCATCCAGGGAATTAATAAGCAGAGAACTGCAATCCCGTGGATCTTCATTGTGAATAACTTCAGAAAGGGTAGTTTTTTGTAAGGCCACATATTCCTTATCGCTATCACATGCCATTTCGTCATCAAAAGTCAGAGAACCGTTAATAACTGGAATCTCCTTGTCATCACTTTCTAATTCTTCATCTGATATTCTAGTTTCCCGAATAGCTGACAATTCAGTATTGCCATTAGAATCGGTGTCGTAACTAGAAACGTCAGACTTCTCGGCCATTGGAACATCATTAATATCTGATCTTTTAATGTTCTCATCAGTTGCAAGGATACTAATCTCTGAAACAACTGAAGGACTCCAAATGTCTTCCTTATCTACGTAATGTGAAGCCTCCTTTAGAGACGAGCTTCCTATCACATCAGGTTCAAAAGCAACGAAATCATTATCTTTATCCACAAGAATTGATGAGTGATGTCTGCCATATGATTCCAAATCGTCATCAGAAATGATACTTTCAACAATCACAAATTCCTTTTCCATGTTACCTACAGAATTTTCATCAGAAACACTGGACGTCTCGAGATACAGGTTATCCTTTCCCACATCACCTTCAAAATCATCCGCAGAACTACTAGAACTCTCAACATCCACATTTTCCTTTTGCGAGTTGCATTCAGAATTTTCATCGAAGACACTAATGCTCTCAACTCTCATAACTTCATCTCCCAAACTAACTTCCAAATCACTATCAGAATCACAAGTTTTGTCCAAAGTACTCGATTCTTTCTCAAAGCCAGATTCAATATCAATTTCGTTGCAGCTAATATTCTCAGCAACACCAAGGTTCCCCGTCTTCAAACTTACATCTCCGTCTTCATTAACAGAAGGCTCCTCAACTGAAACATTCGAAATTATATCAGGACAACAAGGCGCATCAGAAAATACAGCACCATCACTAATTATCTTCTCTTCACTCAAAATATCAGATGAATCCGATGTACAATTAACTCCATTCTCCCGCAAATCACCAGCCATCTCTAGATTCGTATCCAAAACCTCATCAACAAAGCCCTCCACTGTATCCTCATTCTCAATATTTTTCTCCTGTACCTCATCATCAACTTCTTCAAAACTTTCAGTCTCCAATCTATCATTCACATTCAACACCTCCTGAGACGCCACATACTCAGCAATCTCGCTAGCAGTACCAAACCGAAACAGCACACTACCATCAGCACTCTCTGCCCAATACCACACCAAATATCAAAATCAATAAATTCAAAATCGTGAATCAGATAATTTACAGGCATACCGGTGGAGTAAACGATGTCCAATTCAGAAACACCGACGCTAGTCTTCCGGCACAATCCCCATAAATTAGATTCTCCGCGACGCCGCAAATGGACCCGAGACCTCCGAAATCTGGCGATCGGAGCCGGTGCGAGGAACATCGGTAAGGTCTTCAGCAACAAATCCCCCATTTCAACGAAATCGATTGGCTACAAAAATTCTAGGGTTTCGGTGATCGTGAGATTGCTCATTGCTGAAGTGACATAATGAGTGAGAAAGAAAGTAGATAAGGCTAACGTCATCGGTTGGCGCTCGTTCGCGCTTCTGCCACGTCGGATTCGGATACCACGTAGGAAATTATTATTTCTATTTCGAATAATCAACATTTAATACCTCATAAATAATTAAATAATTAAAATTTCACATGACATGAGTTTCACTTGAGCTGTTATTTACTAGGGTTTTTGTCTAACACTCTCTCTCATCGGATCGATCAGTGACAGCCGCGAACGATGACTGGCGCTGTACCTTCGCCGCTCGGCATCCCGACACCGCCGCCAGCTCCGGAGAAGCCCGCCGATGAGAAAGTCGACTACTTTAATCTCCCCCGCCCCGTCGCTTATGAAGAAATTCAGCGTGAAGCATATTGTGAGTTCTATTTGCCTTGCAAAATTTGATTTTTTGGTTGCTTGCTGCATTTGATTGTTGAAGTTTTGGATCGCTGTGTGAATTGGTGTATGGATTGATTGTTAAAGTTCTGGGCTTGTTAGAGGATCAGCCATTCCTTGCATTTGAGAGATGTGGGAGCCAATTGGGGTTTAAGATGGAAGAAGTGGAATTTATGATTCTGGGATTTTGTTGGGAGACAGTGTTGGACTGATGCCCTTTAATTATAAACCAAAAGCTGACTTTTTTGGGGTTTATGGTGAATGATTTGCAGTTTCGTTGAAACCCGAGTTGTTTGAGGGTATGCGATTTGACTTCACTAAAGGACTAAATCAGAGATTTTCTCTCAGTCACAGGTAAGTGTGATCCTCTTGTTTTTACTCCTTACAGTCTATTTTTTTGTCATTATCCGGTGATGATGTTCGATATGAATTTTTTTTTCCAGTGTGTTTATGGGACCGACAGAAGTCCCTTCTCAAGGCGCTGAAACTATCAAAATCCCCACATCACATTACGAATTCGGAGCCAACTTCTTGGACCCAAACGTATGAGCTAGTTGAAGCGGGAATGTTGTTGTTTTTCGTCCTTCATTTATACTGATATAAAGCCTGGATCTTTGCAGCTAATGCTTGTCGGAAGGATACTTACTGATGGAAGGCTGAATGCACGAGTGAGGTGCAATATAACAGATAGTCTGGCATTCAAGGCTAATGCACAGGCAAGCTGTGTGCTAATATATGTGAGTTTGATTCCACAGTCAGCATACTACATTTTTTTCTCACCCTTTTGGTTCTTTTACAGCTAACCCAAGAGCCCCATATGTCTCATGGCATGTTCAATTTTGATTATGAGGTGTGAACTTGAACTCACTCATCATTTCTTACTTCAATATGTTTGTGTTAAAAATTCTTAAATATCTTAGCATGTATTCTCACATTCGTTAAAATTATACTTATGTACATAACTTTTGTTGCCAACTTTGTGTTCTCCAGGGTAGCGATTATAGGACTCAGTTTCAGTTAGGAAATGGTGGCCTATTTGGAGCTAATTATATACAGGTACGGAAATTTCTTCCTATGATTGAATCTTTTACTAGAGCACTTACTCCTACCCCACATTTTGTTTATGAGTCAAGATTATCGCGAGTCTTGAGAAATTTACTTTGGAAAGGTGTTTTTTTTCAGAGCGTGTCTCCACATTTATCCCTGGGTGGGGAGGTATTTTGGGCTGGTCAACACCGTAAATCCGGTGTTGGATTTGCTGGTCGATACAACACACCCAAAATGGTATACATTTTTTAGCTCGCTTAGTATAATTTGACTCACCTTGCGCAATTTAGCTTGAATTTTTTTGCTTCTGTCCAATCAGTTGTACTTCTGTGATAATTAATTTCCACAGTTTGCTTTCCCTGTTATCCTGTGACCTCTCTGATGAATGGTGCTTAAAATCTTACAATAAATAAATTGCATATTCTACATATCAATGTATATAGTGGGTTCAGGTAGATGATTTTGATACATAAGATTTAATGCATTTAGGTTGCAACTGGTCAAATCGCGAGTACTGGAATGGTTGCTCTTAGCTATGTTCAGAAAGTGTCTGAGAAGGTAAGATGTGAAAAGCTGCGTCTCCTTAAGTTCTCTTCATGCCTTACTTCGTTTCTTGAACAACGAAAACTGATCTCTGATTTATATTTCATGCAGGTGTCTTTAGCAACAGACTTCATGTATAATTATCTGTCGAAAGATGTCACAGCAAGTGTTGGATATGATTATATTCTTCGTCAGGTACTTTCTTAGACACTTTCGACACTAAGATTTCGTTATAGTGAGTTAGCTAGTTTGATGTAATCACACATCACAACTTTATTTGTAACTGGAGATTCATGCCCTCGTCCTTCTAATGAACTCATATTGTTCTTGCAGTGTCGCCTTAGGGGTAAGATTGACTCCAATTGGGTCGCAGCAGCTTATTTGGAAGAGAGGTTGAACATGGGCCTCAATTTCATACTTTCTGCTGAGGTAATATATGCGGGAGTTTTATAGGCTTGGCTTTTTGGAAATTACACATTTTTTAATTTTATTTTTGGTTCATTAACAACGTGTTTAAATTTTCTTTATTTCAGATCGATCACTCTAAGAAAGACTACAAATTTGGATTCGGGTTAACAGTGGGAGAATAATTTTATCAGTCCACGGCATGCTGTTGTACTTTTTAAGATTCCTGTTACGATCATCAAGTAGGCAAAGGTTTTGCAAATCGATTTTATCTCTTCCATCTGCAATAATGGAACACATTTGTGGGCACAAAGAGTTACTTCAACGGATCTTCAGCATTTGTACTAGAGTTATTACTTTTCCAATGACCTTAAAAAGTGTCAATTTGTATCCGAAATTTTCACATTTTTATGTTCACAAGTCTTTATATTATGCATTTCCTGGCACTTCTTAGCCGCAGTTTTTATCCTCATATTGCAGTTTCTAAAACAGGATAGTCTCCTTATGTTGAGGATCTGATCCTTCCCGAATTAGAATGCAGGAATTTCCGATTTTTGTAGACATTACTTGACCTTACATTTCCTTTTCTGATAACTACATGCATCAAAAAAAGTACCAGGTAGGAGGATTCTTAGAGAACAAGCAAATTCAAAATGCCAGGAGGTACAATGGCTGCTCAAGACAACCATAGCCAGCAGAGATATACCGGAGATGATGGCCTAACAGCCTCTGTTGTCATCATCTGCATCGTCGCGTCTTCCGCTGGTTTGATCTTCGGTTACGACATTGGCATCACCGGTGCGTCCTCCTTCCCTTTAAACTATGATCAGCCTCAAAAATAGAAATTAATGACTCGTTTTGTAACAATGTGCAGGAGGGGTGACGACAATGGAGCCATTTTTAAAGAAATTCTTCCCGTCAGTCCTGATTAAAATGAAGTCTGCAGAGCAGAATCAGTACTGCATTTTCGACAGTCAGATTTTGACTGCTTTCACCTCGTCTTTGTACATTGCCGGTTTGATCTCCTCCCTCATAGCTGGCCGTGTCACCACTGCTGCTGGTCGCAAGGGCGCTCTAGTCATCGGTGGCGCCATTTTCTTGGTTGGCACGGCTTTCAATGCCTTTGCTGAAAATGTCGCCATGCTCATTATCGGCCGTGTTCTCCTTGGTTTTGGCATTGGCTTCACTAACCAGGTTCTTAAAAATACTCGAATTCGGTTTAATGCGCTAAATTGAGGTTTTTTGTAAAAAACAAAAAGTAAGACAATATATAAATAAAAATGTATGTTTTTTTTTCTGTAGGCAGCGCCGATATACCTAGCAGAAATGTCCCCGCCAAAATGGCGCGGTACGCTGACGTCATCATTCCAGTTCTTCCTCAGTGGTGGCTCACTTTTAGCCTGCTTTGTCAACTTCATGGTCTACCCTTTGGGTGAAGACGCATGGCGCTACGCCTTGGCCTTTGCCGGTGTCCCAGCTGCAATTATGACATTCGGTGCAGTGCTCATCCCCGACACGCCCAGCAGCCTGATCCAGCGCGGAAAGGTCGACGAGGCTCGAATCGCCCTCAACAAAGTCCGTCCTCGAAACTCCGACACTGAATCTGAAATCAATGACCTTATCAAGTCCCAAGCCGAAATGCCCAAGTTGAAAAAAACCGAAGCTTATAGCAAGCTATTCCAGAGGAACTTCAGGCCGCATTTAGTCACAATTTGTGCTATACCATCTTTCCAGCAGCTGACTGGGATCGGCCTTGTGGCCTTCTATGCACCGGTTTTGTTTACTTCCATTGGGCAGGGAACAGGCGACGCACTTCTGGGAGCTGTGATTTTAGGCGTAGCGAATTGCGCAGGCTCATTGGTTTCGGCTTATGCTGTTGATAAGTATGGCCGGAGATTCTTGTTCTTGGAGGGTGGGATTCAAATCTTTATATGCCTGGTGAGCTTCATTTTAAAAGTTTTCCAAAATTTCAATGTTCTTTTCTTATTTCTGTGTTTTCTTTTGAAAGTGTTTTAGAAATTCCACTTTTTACAAATCACGAATCATATTCGTATTCTTTTTCTCCGCTCAGTAAGGCTTTCCTGCGTCTTTTTTTTTCTTTCCATTTTTACCCGTGTTTTAATTTGTTCAAGAAATCGGACAGTTACTATAGATTATACTTCAAAAAGCTGACGAATCTGAAAGAGAAAAAATTACTTTGATCGGTATTCTTACTGTAAAATAAAACTGCAGGTAGCGATGGGGATCATATTCGCAATGGAGCTAGGAACAGCAGGGACAGCGCCGTTTTCCAAAGGATCAGGCATAGTCATACTTCTCCTAATGATTGGAATTTCAATGGGATTCGGTTGGTCATGGGGTCCGTTAACGTGGATTGTTCCGAGTGAAATTCTTCCCACGGAGCTACGAGCGGCAGGACTCGGTCTCTGCATTGCCTCAAATTTTATAATCACATTCATCATTTCTCAAACCTTATTGGGCATTTTATGCCAGTTGAAGTTTGGAGCTTTCTTGTTTTTCGCAGCTTGGGTTTTGGTCATGACGGCCTTCATAAGGTTTTTCTTGCCTGAAACGAAAGGCTTGCGGTTGGACAATGCCGGCGATATCTGGAAAGGTCATTGGTTTTGGCGCAGGTTTGTGGAGTAACTTTGCTGATGAGATAGATACGTAAATGCATTGCTTTTACATGAACATCAAATTTGTAAATATAAAAAAAAATACTTATGTTGTCTGATTACCATATAGACTGATGATTATACGGTGACGTTTTTAGGGGTGAACATATACCCTGTAGGATTTAGACCTTGAATTATAAATTGTATTTTGTAACACATCGTCAAAGATCCCTCTTTGCTTAGAGAAGTTTGTTCCTCACAAACCAAAAGATCGAATATATGTTTATGGATGAATTATAATTTATAAGTGTAGTTTAGTAGAATCAAACTTCAAATATAAAAATTCACAAAGACATCTCTATCAGTTAACTGTCCGTTCTAAGGAAATGATAGTACAATCTAAATGTTTGCTTTCCGTTATAACTCTCTAACGGGTTAACGGCCCGTTCTAATTAAATGATAAAATAACACTCGGAAATAACACTCGGCTCAATGTCTTAGATACGTAAATTGAGGGGAGCGTTCGGTTGAGACAGGGTTGGTAGAATGAGGCACGTGAGGCACGATCTGAGCCATTCATTGTGACACGTGGCGAAGCCACGTTCACAGCCGCCATTTGGGTTCACACTACTGTTGGTAGTGAGTTTACTATTTGGACACGTGGCGCGCCACAAATGCACGGGGGGTTAGATGTGTGGCTCAGATCGTGCCTCACTGCCTCATTCTAATTTAGGTGCCTCATTTGAGCGCTCCTCCGTAAACTGATATGTATGAATTTGAATTTCAATGTCCTTTTTAACGTTCATTTTTCTCTCAAAACAAATAAAATTTAGATTTCCTTTTCTCTATCTTCATAAATTCAAGTGGCCCCACTTATTGCTTTCATTTCCAACACCCTCTCTATTATTACTCATCTATCAAGCATTATTTTTTTTGCTCTATTTTTTTGCTCTCGTGCTGCATGAGATCAATAAACAACAAAGTCTTTTTATTATTACTTATTGCCCCCACTTATTGCTCTCTATTTTAGATGCAATTCCTATCATCAACACAAAGTTAAATGCAAATAAGAATATAAGATAATTTAAATATTCTTGCCGTATACCTAAAAGCCTCTACAATTACTTTCTCCTCGGCCCTCATCCCGTTCGACTTCCAGCTTCAGGTTTGTTAACGCTTGTGCGTAATGGTAATAATTTCATGTGTTTTGTATTGAAATCGATTTTCATTTCGGTTTTTAGCGTTGTGATACACTTATACTTGTCATACTTATATAACTGTTAACCGTCTTTTTGACGTTTGAATCCATAATTCTGATGAGTGATGAATGAGGAAAGATCAGGTACATAGCATATTTTTGGTACAAAATGCAAAGTTTATCAAAATTCGTCGGCGATAAACAAAAAATCCGACATAGCTCGTCATGAATAATTTATAATTCGTTACAGAGAAATTAACTATAAACGGGATTTAATACGTGATTTAATCTCATCCGTCCAAATTTACCCTTTGCATCATATTCTTTTCCAATCATGAATAGCACAATTTGTGTAATGACATTTAAAACAATTTAATTTTTCTTCTACTCTGCAAATTTAAATATTTTATTCATTGTTCAGTGTATCATGATAGGGTGAATCGTTTGGGGGTGACGGTGGATGGAAACGTCGAGCGCATGGAACGAGAGGAAGTGAAGAGTGAATTTAGGGTTTTCACCGAGTGAGTTTTAATTAGAGTTTGACAGCGGGAGGTGAAAACGTGTCGAGGGAAAATGAAAATTGGTAAAAAATTTCAAAGGTGAAATAACATTACAGTTTTATATTAAAAAATAAACATTACAGTTTAAAACAACATTAAAATGAAGTACATAATTTATTTGCTCACAAATAATAAATTACTCATCCATGTCACTTGTGTCATCCTCTTCTTCAGAATTTGATGAGATATTATATATCTCCTTCAGCACTACAATCATCACTCTCGTCACTATATTCAATGTAAGTGTCATCGGCCATTGTCGTTAGTGGTAAAAATTCACTTACTAAAGACATTTCAGAACTTGATCGATTCACCTTCGTCTTGGAAAGGCACATCGGCTATTGAAATATCAATAGCGTTGGTTGGCTTCACACGACAAACAGCAAACCAATCTTGTTTTGTTTTGTTTGGGAGCCCTGGAAATTCTGTAAAATAAACTTGTTCCGCTTGTTGAGCTAGAATGAATGGGTCATAGAATGTGTAGAGCCTTTTTAAGTTTATCTCAACAACACCATTTGCAGGATATATCTTCACAAACTATGGATCCACCCAACGACATTTAAATAGGACTGAACAGGCTGTCGTCGTACCTATGCAAAAACAATTTATAATTTCCTCGCAATGAACTGTGGGTTAGCACAATGGCAAGCAAGGGTCGAACCCAAGGGAGCTAGATAGCTACTACTTTGTTCTGTAATGGAGAAAGACAAGAAACTAATGTGAGAGTAAAGGTTAGTGAACAAAAGCAAGGCACGAAAATAAGAGGGGGTTTTATCAATCAGAGAAGATATTCAGGTTAGGGTTTTATTCAATTGTGACTACGTTCATCCTTGATTTCTAATGTTTATTCTTGCTTCTTAGGGTTACTCCTGGTCTGGTTATAACCGTTTTAATTCTAGCAAACCTAATACTCCTGGTCTGGTTATATTAGGTTTCGTGCGACTACTTATTCTAACTGGGTCGGTATCAAATAAGCAGTGAATGGATAGTAAGAATAACTAGGTTAAGTTGTACCCTTTCGGATCTCCCCTTAGCCTAATAATTCAAACTGATAATTGGCACAAGAACTAAATAGAATGCAATAATAATAAGTAAGATCAGAATCTCAAAACAATAGTCACAATTATTTAACCCTAACCCGAATAGTCGGATTAGTTACACATAGCCATGGAATAACAATACAATAAATAAAAGGAAACAAGGATTCTCACTAAAACCGAATGAAGAACAAGCTGGCCGTGCAAGGCTGAGAAGTGGCGGAAGCAAGGAGGAGCTCACGGCGGCTGATGGAGGAGATGGGCGGCGGACCAAGTTAGGTCTAGGGCACACGGCTAAGTGATGAATGGGATGATTGAGATGGCTTGTGGACTCCTCCTTATATAGGGTTTGAGAAACCCTTTGATCTTCTTGGAACCTTCCTAAACCCTAGCTTTTGAATGTTGCCCTAATATCACAATGTAGAGTGGGCCGGCTGCTGGATTGAGGGCTTGGACTTTCTTTCTTTTTTTCGAAGTTACTGTTCACGGCCCAAAATCACTATTCACGCCGGAAGTACTATTCATGCCGGAATTACTGTTCATGCCGGAATTACTGTTCATGCCGGAATTATGTTCTTCCACTGCGATGTTTCTGGCATGAAAATGCCGTCTTTTAAGCGTGTTTCCTCCTAGAGCTTCCAAATCACCTGAAATACGAAACAACACTAAAAAGTAACTGTTCGCATAATAAAGTGAATGAAATGGTGGGAATTAATGACTCGATGAGTCGTATAAATACGGCTCATCAAACCACCCCACACTTAAACTTGTTCGTCCCGAACAAGAACAAGGTCATAAGAGGAACGACTAATGTAAACACCACAATGCTTCGGTCATCCTAGACGAGCTACATGGACATGACTTGGCTACTATAGATCCTACCTGTTATGCATGCTTGCTACTAATATCTTTGTGCGAAAACATGGGTTAAAGATACGTGTTACCTTTGGGTCGAGATGCAAATCAATTCGGATGTATCTGGAGATAGCCCTGTTTAGACCCATGAACCCTCATTCTCGGACTCGAACTCGCTGCTATATGGTTATGTCTCGCTGATTTTTCTTGCACGTGATAGATTCGGGCTCAAGTAATGGAGTGCTTTTCAGCTAGCTATAGCGTCATATGATTTGGCATTCTCAATGACGCTTTTCACATGTGGGACGTGTGGACTATCACAATGGTAGTGGATTTTTCTTTGTAGTGCGGATTGTGACTTGCTCAAACCTACTTGCTCTCGCTCATCATCGTCCTTTTGCGCGGGTCAATCCAAGGGTCGCTTGTCTATTTTCCCGGCTACTTGAACTAGAGTCTGGACGGTGTGAAGTATTCCCGTCCCAACCATCGCAAAGTGTGCCGCAGTGGCGGAGCAGACTCGTACTATGTTTGCCTCGAAGTGCTAGCCTCCACAAGCTCCACATAACCATATATCCTGAGTCCGGTCTTTGAATGATCTGTCAAGTCTCTCTAGGGCATTGCTATCAACTCCACATCCCTGTTTATCTCAACTAACAAAGGCTCGCAAAATTTTAAGATCACAAGTTAGTCGCACAAATCAATTTTCACCAAAGACATGCATGTAATCGGCTCTATCTATTTCACCATATCATTATCCAATTCTGCAAGTCTAGGAAATAGTGAAGTAATCATGTACAAAAATTTTAAAAATGACTCGAAACGTGCTGACTCTGTGTGGTGGGCATGCTGACTCGATAACTGACTCTTCCACCCCACACTTTTGAAATGAGCCGTGTCCTCACGGCACGACTCAAATCTAGACTCACGAATGCATGCAATAAATAAAGTGAATAGAGTAAGGACAGGCACTTCCCTCGTGCGTGCGTGACAATCAGAGACTACTGATAATTCTCCTGTGAGTCCTCGAAGAGCACCATTGGAGCTTGCATCGTAGCGTGAGTTTGTTGCACACCAAAAGGTCTGCGTCAATGGCATTAAGACGAATAACAGATTCCCAGGAGGTTGGAGGAGTCACATCGGTCTCACTTAAAACCCAACCTCCTTAGACTCGTAAGTCTTTGTGACAAAATCTGTAAACGCTCATGTTTCTCGACGCAACTTATTCAAGGTGTGAACTACTCATGCCGGATACAGTCTGTTGCTAACATCTCTGATACGTTCGCCTCTGTCCCTGCATAAAGATCATCTCCTTTCCCAAGTACAATGTGATGATAAAAAAATGACACGTGACAATAAATGAAATGCAGATAGTGCAGGGCTGCCTCCCTGCTAGCGCCTTTGTTTAACGTCGTTGGCTCGACAGTACCTCTGTAGGGATCACAAGTTAGGGTCCCATGGACGTGTGAGGTCATACTTCTGCTCGGCCTCTTCTTCTGTTCGTCCATACTGCTTCTTTAGCTGTCCATTCGGCTCTGCCTTCCAATGATCAGGCGGATTCGCCTTTACATCCTTCCAAGCTGGCGAGGCCACCTTTATCCTAGTCATTGGTCCATCGAGTCGTGCTCTAGTGTTTCTCCATCCTGGTCTCCACTCAAACGTGCCATGTCTCGGTCTCTTCCTCATGTATGGACGGTCAGAACCCTTGTGAACATGGTAGTTTGATTTCGTTCCAGCAAGCGTAGGTGACAACCTTTTTGTTCCAATGTAATTCTTGGTCCTTGGGTCCGAGATGACCGGTTGTCCCAGAATGAGTGTAAGAGGATTGTGACCACTGGCATCTCCCGTCTGCAAAATATAAGAATCAATATCACGGGTGAGTGTGACAATACCTGGGTCCTCACCTGAATTAATGATTCCCGCGGACGTCTCCTGTTTAAGCGCCGCGGACGTCTCTTGATTTATTGGTAATTCTTCATACGTCCGCGCAGATATTGTAGAGGCATCCGCGCCCTTTACTGAGGTAGGATCTTCGATGGACGTGACCTTGATTTCCTCGGTTGCCTTGATAGTGATGACCGGTTCTTCCTCGGGCAGATCCGTAACGAGGTTCGAGCACGTCTCGGGTAACTCGATAATGAGGTCTGACTCGAGTGGCTCGGTCGGCTCTTCTTTAGGTGCAAGCGGGCTGTCTTCTTCCAAATATTCAGGGTAGTCCGACTTGAGCTCTTCTTCCTTCAACCATTGGTCCTCATCCTTTGCCGGTTCTATGGGCTCCAAGATAGGCTCTATTAGAGCCTCTTCCACGTCCTCCTCTGTTTTTGTACCGACATCTTCTTCCTGATTTCCCCTTAACTTGGACATTGCTCTTAACATCTCGGCCGAGCCTCTCTCTATGTTGGCCTGATATTGCTGAAACGTGTCGGCCAACTGCTGGTTGCTAGCTGCCAGCTCTTTCATCACATCTTCAAGTGACTTGGTTTGCTCTTGTACTGGTTTAGATCTCTCGGCCAAATCGTCTATCAAGTCCCAAGTAGCACTCATGGTCAAGTCGTAGATCGAGCCTCCGGCCTCCTCATTGAGCCAACTCCACTCATGTGGTAACATCCCGGCGAGAAACCTTTGAAGAAGATATAAGTCTGCGAATCCATGGTGCGGGCAGCTTATCACAAGGGAATCAAAGTACCGTAAGTACTCATCCAAAGTTTCATCCCGGGATTGCTCAAGGTGCATGATCTTTTCTCGGACTTCTTGTCGGGAGGGTGGTGGATATTGCTGATATGGTGGTGGGTACTGAGGGTATGGTGGTGGTGGGTACTGTGGATATTGCGGTTGGGGTTGGTTTTGTTGTTGGTAGTACTCCCCATAATTCCACGGCTCACTTCCATAGTAGGAAGTCATGTCGAATCTGTAAGTAAACTAGAAAAAAACGCAAACTAGCAACATGGTAAAGTGGGATTAGAGTAGCAAGCACCGGTCTAGCAAACACCGTAATAGCAAAGACAGACTAGCAACAAAGGGTCCCCAGAAGATTGGAGGGGTCACAGCGGTCCCACTTAAAACCCAAAATCCTTAGACTCGTAAGTCTTGGTGACAGAACCCTCTGAGAGCTAGAAATTGGAAATCGAATAGAATGGAAATCGGAAATCGAACAGTTGAAATTTGAATAACACCGAAATAGGCAAATTTCGAAATAAGCAAAGAGAAAATAAACGAAAAATTAAAGAAAGAACAAATTTCACCGTGCTTAGCTCCCCGGCAACGGCGCCATTTTGAACAGGCTGTCGTCGTACCTATGCAAAAACAATTTATAATTTCCTCGCAATGAACTGTGGGTTAGCACAATGGCAAGCAAGGGTCGAACCCAAGGGAGCTAGATAGCTACTACTTTGTTCTGTAATGGAGAAAGACAAGAAACTAATGTGAGAGTAAAGGTTAGTGAACAAAAGCAAGGCACGAAAATAAGAGGGGGTTTTATCAATCAGAGAAGATATTCAGGTTAGGGTTTTATTCAATTGTGACTACGTTCATCCTTGATTTCTAATGTTTATTCTTGCTTCTTAGGGTTACTCCTGGTCTGGTTATAACCGTTTTAATTCTAGCAAACCTAATACTCCTGGTCTGGTTATATTAGGTTTCGTGCGACTACTTATTCTAACTGGGTCGGTATCAAATAAGCAGTGAATGGATAGTAAGAATAACTAGGTTAAGTTGTACCCTTTCGGATCTCCCCTTAGCCTAATAATTCAAACTGATAATTGGCACAAGAACTAAATAGAATGTAATAATAATAAGTAAGATCAGAATCTCAAAACAATAGTCACAATTATTTAACCCTAACCCGAATAGTCGGATTAGTTACACATAGCCATGGAATAACAATACAATAAATAAAAGGAAACAAGGATTCTCACTAAAACCGAATGAAGAACAAGCTGGCCGTGCAAGGCTGAGAAGTGGCGGAAGCAAGGAGGAGCTCACGGCGGCTGATGGAGGAGATGGGCGGCGGACCAAGTTAGGTCTAGGGCACACGGCTAAGTGATGAATGGGATGATTGAGATGGCTTGTGGACTCCTCCTTATATAGGGTTTGAGAAACCCTTTGATCTTCTTGGAACCTTCCTAAACCCTAGCTTTTGAATGTTGCCCTAATATCACAATGTAGAGTGGGCCGGCTGCTGGATTGAGGGCTTGGACTTTCTTTCTTTTTTTCGAAGTTACTGTTCACGGCCCAAAATCACTATTCACGCCGGAAGTACTATTCATGCCGGAATTACTGTTCATTCCGGAATTACTGTTCATGCCGGAATTATGTTCTTCCACTGCGATGTTTCTGGCATGAAAATGCCGTCTTTTAAGCGTGTTTCCTCCTAGAGCTTCCAAATCACCTGAAATACGAAACAACACTAAAAAGTAACTGTTCGCATAATAAAGTGAATGAAATGGTGGGAATTAATGACTCGATGAGTCGTATAAATACGGCTCATCAAGGACCACCTTTATGTTATGGGCAGTGTGACATCTAACATGGAGAATTTCTTCCAAGATACCGTAATAGTGAACACCTTGTGTTCCTTTCACATGGATATGACAGTTGGTTGTGCTCCTCCATGCACTATGCATTTCTGTGTGAAATTTATAATTATTGATCTTGTAAAAGTTGATGTGGAAATAATATTCCAGTCGAATCCAGTTGCCACATATTGTATCCATGGCAATATACAACCCGCGTTTCTTTGACTCCATACCTATGATATAAAAGTCATAAAATGAAATAATCTAAATTACTTTTGTGTTTCTAAAATGTAGGATATAAAAAAAGTACTTACATGTTGTTTAACCCAATCAGGAAAACTCTTCAAAGTTTTGTAATAAATTTGACTTTCATTAAACTCGGGATGTAGCTGTGTCAATTCAATGGCGAAGTCACTGCAATTTAACAATATACAAAGTTATATATTTATTTAAGGTTAATTGAAATATATGGGAAACAACCGTAAATACCTGAAAAAGATGTCAAACTCCGGTGTGTTACTCAAGATATAATGTGTTGCTTTTCGAAACTCTTCGATTGTCAATACCCTACGTGTTTTTTTTCCCGCTCCCTATGCCCGGGTAATTGTATATTGAAACAATCTCATCGTCGTTTTCCGCCGATATTATTTCGTTTCTCTTTACACGTCGGGCATTTGTTTGAAACTCGGGACCAAGATAGTCGGAACCAATAAAGGATGTCTCTTGCTGAAGATACGCTTGGACAATGCTAGCCTCAATGAATGCTTTATTTTTTGCCATTTGCTTCAACCTATATATGAATCTTTCAAACGGATACATCCATCGATAGTGAACTGGACCACCCAATACTATTTCTTCGGCGACATGTATAGGTAAATGCTCCATAGAATCAAAAAAAGATGGTGGAAAACACATCTCCAACTTGCATAAAGTTTTCACAATATTCCGTTTCCAAGCAGACATTCGCTCGATGTTCAAGGATGAAGCGCATATGTCTTTAAAAAATGTAGATAGCTCTGATACAGCCTCCCATATTGTTGATGGAAGCAAACCACGGAATGCAATAGGCATAAGCATTTCTAAAAAAATATGTGCGTCATGGCTTTTGTAACCCACAAGTTTACGTTGCTCCACATCGACATGATTCCCCAATCTTGAAACATACCCATCAGGAAATTGAAGACCTTTTATCCATTCACATACAATAGTTTGTTGACCCACACTCAATGCGTATTTTGCCTTTGGCCCAAAAAGTTTCCCTCGATATGTCTGACATTCCAATTCAGGACGAGAACAATACAAAGCAAGATCTTTCCGACATTTGATACCATTGTCTTTCGACTTACCTTTAACATTCATTATAGTATTGAACAAATTATCAAACACATTCTTTTCAATGTGCATCACATCCAAGTTGTGTCGCAGTTTAATGTTCACCCAATAAGGCAACTCCCAAAAAATGCTTTTCTTTGTCCAATTGTGGAGGGTTCCAAAACCAGGTAGCTTTTCGTTGAGACTTTGTTCCCAAATAGGTTTTAAGCCTGAAACTCGCTCAAAAGTGGCATGACCATCACGTAAATCTATGGGAGATGCATATTCTGTCCGACCCTTAAAGAAATGCGTTGAATCATGTCTATACGGGTGATTTTGAGGAAGAAAGCGGCGATGACAATCACCGTAACTTACCTTACGTCCATTCTGAAGGAAAAAACTCTTTGTCTCTTCCATACAATATGGACAACCAAGACGTCCTTGAGTTGACCACCCAGACAACATTCCATAAGCTGGAAAATCTGAGACTGTCCACATAAGGGCTGCACACATATTAAAATTCTGTTTTCTGAAAGCATCATAAGTGGGTACACCATCATTCCAAAGTAGCTGCAAATCGTCAAGTAGAGGTCGAAGATATATGTCGATTCTCTTTTTGGGATTATGAGGACCTGGTATCATAATTGTCAACCACATAAATCTTGTTTTCATGCACATCCAAGGCGGTAAATTATACGGTGTCAACATCACCGGCCAACAAGAATATGGCTTAGACGACATATTCCCGCGACTAAAACCGTCCGAGCACAAACCAAGTCGCACATTGCGTGATTCATCTGCAAATTCAGGATAACACATGTCAAAGTGTTTCCACGATTCACCGTCGGAAGGATGCACCATAACTGTTCGATCTCTGTTATTCAAAGCGTGCCAAGTCATATTTGAAGCCGTTGTAGCATTTAAAAATAAACGTTGCAATCGAGGTATGATTGGAAGGTAAAACATTTGAGATCGGGATATCCTTTGGTAACTTGAGGATGATTCAACGTTTCGATCCTCCTTATATCTTGCTTCCTTACAATGAGGACATTGAGTCATACTTTCGTCTTCCCCATAATATATCATACATCCACTAATACAAACATCTATCCGAATAAAGCCCATGCCCAAATCGCTTACAAGTCTTTTGGTTTCTCGAAAACTTTTAGGCATTCTGTTGTCACAATCCAACAGATTATTAATTGTGCCGCACAACGAGTCGTAAGCAGCTTCCGATAACCCATGATCCGTCTTCGTTTGCAAAAGTTTCATTGAAATTGATAATTGAGTCTCTGATGTACATCCTTCGAAAACTGGTTGACAACTTGATTGGAAAAGATCATAAAATTTACTTGCATCCTCATTTGGTTCTTCATGTGCAACGTAATTGGGCGGTGGATGGACATAACTTGGACCTGCAACATCATGGACCATATCTGCAAAGTGACTGTCTACACCACCAAATTGATGTACATAATCTGGCATCTGTTGATCATGAATGATGTGTCATTTTCATTTAGGTTATGAAATGTAACTCAAAAATGTCATTTTCATTTAGGTCATACAACTCTAGAGCTTCAAATAACACAAATGTAACTCAAAAATGGAGAGCAAACATGAGAGGGAGTAGGAGTGTTTCTGAGAATTTTGAGTTGTATGAATGGAGGATCGAGAAGATGAGAATGGAAAAGAGCAAAAGGGAGATGAGGATAAGGGACGTGTGACTCACATTTGCTCATTTTTGTTTAAGGGAAACTTGCTGTCGCAAATTCGTGGTAAACTCGTCGCAAAATGACACGGTTTTCTCGCACTTATTTGCGTCGCAAAATGGGAAAAATATTCGTCGCATATTCGTCAACACGTTGTCGCATAATGCCACGAGTTTCTCGCACGTATTTGCGTCGCAAAATGGAAAAAATATTCGTCGCATATACGTGGTAACGTTGTCGCGTAATGCCACTGTTTTACCACGGTTATGCTACGATTCAAAGTGTGAAGCTGGAGTTGTCACAAAACCGTAGCAAAGTGGTCGCATACTCAGTTATTTGTCACATATGTGTGGCAAAACCGTCGCAACTTTTTGGGACGACTTAATTTCCGTGGCATAATCTTGTCGCATATTTGATCAAAATTTGTAGTGTCATAGTGTATTACCTTTAATATTGAGAAATATTTGTTTCATTGATTTTTCATTGTTTAAGAAGAAGGCGTGAGCTATGTTTACTTTAGTACTAGTCGAGTACAAACTCACGTATGATGTACAAAAGCTTTAGACATAAACAGATGGAGAATAAAATCACCTATGAAAATTTTTACCAAAAATAAATCCAACATGCATGATTGTAATATTTAAATGCAGAATGGATAGAGACATATAAAAAGATAGAATGAAATCGTCTAAATACAGAAACAAATCGAAATAGTTGTCATTTTTAATTCTGTTCCAGTGGCAAATCCGTAATTTTCGTCATTCTCCAATTACTATATGATGGACCTCTCACATCTCTCATCTCCACACAACCCTAAAAGCTTCGACCATTTCTCATTGTAATGGCGATGCAACCAAATGAGGATGAGCCTTCTCTCAGCCTCGATCAATCATTCACTTCATATCGAATCAATAATCTATCAGAAATGATTCCGTATGATTTAAGCGACGGAATAAAAAGGAGTACGGATCTTTCCACGATGCTTCACTGATCGAAGACGTGAAGCATCATGCTTAGATGCAAGGTAAGTTTGCAGTCATCTCACTAAGTTAATTAATAGCCTAATTAGCTTATGTATTGCTGTTGTTTTGTACTCCCTCCGTCCCATAATTTTCTTCTCACTTTCCTTTTTGCGCGTCCCAAAATTTTCTTCTCATTTCCAAAATAACTTACTTTACCACACTCACAACCACCTTATTTAATCATTTATCTTCACACTTACTTTATCACACTTACTTTATCACACTCACAATAACTTACTTTATTATTTTTCTTAAAAACTGTGCAATATCACAAATGAGAAGATCATTTTGGGACGGAGGGAGTATTTGAGATCGTAACTAGTCATAATCAGGGGCGGATCCAGGAATTTTTCGGACCGGGGGCGAGATAAATATTTTCGGACTGAGGGCGGACCTAGCAATTTATTTTCAAACTAGAGGGGGCATATAATCAAAATGACTGGGGGCGAGATGTAAAAATCATTCAAAAATACATCGAATTAGACTAGTATTAATGAAAATTCGGAATATCGACCGGGGGCGGGTGCCCCCCCTCCCCACACTCTAGATCCGCCCCTGGTCATAATATGTGTCTATGTTGTTTTTTCACAGGAGAGATTGCAGTGCACCTGAAACGAGGAGGTGCAACTGCATAAATCGGTTGCTCTAGATGACCGTTTTATGCTTCGGGATTTGACGTGGAGATAAACAAAACATATAAAGAATAAAATTGTGGAACAAAATTGAGACCGGACGAAATTTTGTAATAGATAAGAGTAACAGTTTACACTAAATAGACTTTTTGTATTTCAGTAAAGAAATAAGGCTTTGGATCAAATACAAACCAAAATTATAAATAAAAACTACAAACCCACAAAAAAATTTACACGTGTAAAAATCGACCAATCAGAATTCATCCCGTTCGGGGTTCATTTTGTAAAGAAAAAAAACACACGCGGACTTATTTAAAAATACATAAAATATAGGAGGGGTATAATCGTCCTAAAATTTGCTACAGTAAAATTCGACTTTCGCTACAGTACGTTTTTAAGTCTGATCATTTTGAATAAAATTTGCTACAGTAATAGTTTAAGTCTGATCATTAAGTTTTGACTCCGATTTCGACATTCTTAACGACTTAGTCTGCTCTTGGTGTGAACTAGAGAGATGTAAAGCTTTGAGTTAGCTACGCAACGATATATGGCTTGCCTCTATCGGATTTTTTATTTGATCCCAGCACTTAATTGAATGAATAAAGGTCTAATATGCCATTTGTGGTGCCAATTAAGTCTGATCATTCATGAATTAAGTCTGATCATTAAGTTTTGACTCCGATTTCGACCTTCTTAACGACCTAGTCTGCTCTTGGTGTAAACTAGAGAGTTGTAAAGCTTTGAGTTAGCTACGCAACGGTATATGACTTGCCTCTATCGGACTTTTCATTTGATCCCAGCACTTAATTGAATGAATAAAAGGCTAATATGCCATTTGAGGTGCCAATTAAGTCTGATCATTAAGTTTTGACTCCGATTTCGACCTTCTTAACGACCTAGTCTGCTCTTGGTGTGAACTAGAGAGTTGTAAAGCTTTGAGTTAGCTACGAAACGGTATATGGTTTGCCTCTATCTGATTTTTCATTTGATCCCAGTACTTAATTGAATGAATAAAGGTCTAATATGCCATTTGAGGTGACATCTAAGTCTGATCATTCATGAATTAAGTCTGATCATTAAGTTTTGACTCCGATTTCGACCTTCTTTACGACCTAGTCTGCTCTTAGTGTGAACTAGAGAGTTGTAAAGCTTTGAGTTAGCTACGCAACGGTATATGGCTTGCCTCTATCGGATTTTTCATTTGATCCCAGCACTTAATTGAATGAATAAAGGTCTAATATGCCATTTGTGGTGCCAATTAAGTCTGATCATTCATGAATTAAGTCTGATCATTAAGTTTTGACTCCGATTTCGACCATCTTAACGACCTAGTCTGCTCTTGGTGTCAACTAGAGAGTAGTAAAGCTTTGAGTTAGCTACGCAACGGTATATGGCTTGCCTCTATCGGATTTTTCATTTGATCCCAGTACTTAATTGAATGAATAAAGGTCTAATATGCCATTTGAGGTGCCAATTAAGTCTGATCATTCATGAATTAAGTCTGAACATTAAGTTTTAACTCCGATTTCGACCTTCTTAACGACCTAGTCTGCTCTTGGTGTGAACTAGAGAGTTGTAAAGCTTTGAGTTAGCTACGCAACGGTATATGGCGTGCCTCTATCGGATTTTTCATTTGATCCCAGCACTTAATTGAATGAATAAAGGTCTAATATGCCATTTGTGGTGCCAATTAAGTCTGATCATTCATGAATTAAGTCTGATCATTAAGTTTTGACTCCGATTTCGACCATCTTAACGACCTAGTCTGCTCTTGGTCTGAACTAGAGAGTTGTAAAGTTTTGAGTTAGCTACGCAACGGTATATGGCTTGCCTCTATCGGATTTTTCATTTGATCACAGCACTTAATTGACTGAATAAAGGTCTAATATGCCATTTGTGGTGCCAATTAAGTCTGATCATTCATGAATTAAGTCTGATCATTAAGTTTTGACTCCGATTTCGACCATCTTAACGACCTAGTCTGCTTTTGGTGTGAACTAGAGAGTTGTAAACCTTTGAGTTAGCTACGCAACGGTATATGGCTTGCCTCTATCGGATTTTTCATTTGATCCCAGCACTTAATTGAATGAATAAAGGTCTAATATGTCATTTGTGGTGCCAATTAAGTCTGATCATTCATGAATTAAGTCTGATCATTAAGTTTTGACTCCGATTTCGACCATCTTAACGACCTAGTCTGCTCTTGGTGTGAACTAGAGAGTTGTAAAGCTTTGAGTTAGCTACGCAACGGTATATGACTTGCCTCTATCGGATTTTTCATTTGATCCCAGCACTTAATTGAATGAATAAAGGTCTAATATGTCATTTGTGGTGCCAATTAAGTCTGATCATTCATGAATTAAGTCTGATCATTAAGTTTTGACTCCGATTTCGACCATCTTAACGACCTAGTCTGCTCTTGGTGTGAACTAGAGAGTTGTAAAGCTTTGAGTTAGCTACGCAACGGTATATGGCTTGCCTCTATCGGATTTTTCATTTGATCCCAGCACTTAATTAAATGAATAAAGGTCTAATATGCCATTTGTGGTGCCAATTAAGTCTGATCATTCATGAATTAAGTCTGATCATTATGTTTTGACTCCGAGTTCGACCATCTTAACGACCTAGTCTGCTCTTGGTGTGAACTAGAGAGTTGTAAAGCTTTGAGTTAGCTACGCTACGGTATATGGCTTGCCTCTATCGGATTTTTCATTTGATCCCAGCACTTAATTGAATGAATAAAGGTTTAATATGTCATTTGAGGTGCCAATTAAGTCTGATCATTCATGAATTAAATCTGATCATTAAGTTTTGACTCCGATTTCGACCTTCTTTACGACCTAGTCTGCTCTTAGTATGAACTAGAGAGTTGTAAAGCTTTGAGTTAGCTACGCAACGGTATATGGCTTGCATCTATCGGATTTTTCATTTGATCCCAGCACTTAATTGAATGAATAAAGGTCTAATATGCCATTTGTGGTGCCAATTAAGTCTAATCATTCATGAATTAAGTCTGATCATTAAGTTTTGACTCCGATTTCGACCATCTTTACGACCTAGTCTGCTCTTGGTGTGAACTAGAGAGTTGTAAAGCTTTGAGTTAGCTACGCAACGGTATATGGCTTGCCTCTATCGAATTTTTCATTTGATCCCAGCACTTAATTGAATGAATAAAGGTCTAGTATGCCATTTGAGGTGCCAATTAAGTCTGATCATTCATGAATTAAGTCTGATCATTAAGTTTTGACTCCGATTTCGACCTTCTTAACGACCTAGTCTGCTCTTGGTGTGAACTAGAGAGTTCTAAGGCTTTGAGTTAGCTACGCAACGGTATATGGCTTGCCTTTATCTGATTTTGCATTTGATCCCAGTACTTAATTGAATGAATAAAGGTCTAATATGCCATTTGAGGTGCCAATTAAGTCTGATCATTCATGAATTAAGTCTGATCATTAAGTTTTGACTCCGATTTCGACGATCTTAACGACCTAGTCTGCTCTTGGTGTGAACTAGAGAGTTGTAAAGCTTTGAGTTAGCTACGCAACGGTATATGGTTGCCTCTATCAGATTTTTCATTTGATCACAGCAATTAATTGACTGAATAAAGGTCTAATATGCCATTTGTGGTGCCAATTAAGTCTGATCATTCATGAATTAAGTCTGATCATTAAGTTTTGACTCCGATTTCGACCATCTTAACGACCTAGTCTGCTCTTGGTGTGAACTAGAGAGTTGTAAAGCTTTGAGTTAGCTACGCAACGGTATATGGCTTGCCTCTATCGGATTTTTTATTTTATCCCAGCACTTAATTGAATGAATAAAGGTCTAATATGCCATTTGTGGTGCCAATTAAGTCTGATCATTCATGAATTAAGTCTGATCATTAAGTTTTGACTCCGATTTCGACCATCTTAACGACCTAGTCTGCTCTTGGTGTGAACTAGAGAGTTGTAAAGCTTTGAGTTAGCTACGCAACGGTTTATGGCTTGCCTCTATCGGATTTTTCATTTGATCCCAGCACTTAATTGACTGAATAAAGGTCTAATATGCCATTTATGGTGCCAATTAAGTCTGATCATTCATGAATTAAGTCTGATCATTAAGTTTTGACTCCGATTTCGACCATCTTAACGACCTAGTCTGCTCTTGGTGTGGACTAGAGAGTTGTAAAGCTTTGAGTTAGCTACGCAACGGTTTATGGCTTGCCTCTATCGGATTTTTCATTTGATCCCAGCACTTAATTGACTGAATAAAGGTCTAATATGCCATTTGTGGTGCCAATTAAGTCTGATCATTCATGACATAAGTCTGATCATTAAGTTTTGTTTCCGATTTCGACCATCTTAACGACCTAGTCTGCTGTTGGTGTGAACTAGAGAGTTGTAAAGCTTTGAGTTAGCTACGCAACGGTATATGGCTTGCCTCTATCGGATTTTTCATTTGATCCCAGCACTTAATTTACTGAATAAAGGTCTAATATGCCATTTGTGGTGCCAATTAAGTCTGATCATTCATGAATTAAGTCTGATCATTAAGTTTTGACTTCGATTTTGACCTTCTTAACGACCTAGTTTACTCTTGGTGTGAATTAGAGAGTTGTAAAACTTTGAGTTAGCTACGCAACGGTATATGGCTTGCCTCTATCGGATTTTTCATTTGATCCCAGCACTTAATTGACTGAATAAAGGTCTAATATGTCATTTGTGGTGCCAATTAAGTCTGATCATTCATGAATTAAGTCTGATCATTAAGTTTTGACTCCGATTTCGACCATCTTAACGACCTAGTCTGCTCTTGGTGTGAACTAGAGAGTTGTAAAGCTTTGAGTTAGCTACGCAACGGTATATGGCTTGCCTCTATCGGATTTTTCATTTGATCCCAGCACTTAATTGACTGAATAAAGGTCTAATATGCCATTTGTGGTGCCAATTAAGTCTGATCATTCATGAATTAAGTCTGATCATTAAGTTTCGACTCCGATTTTGACCTTCTTAACGACCTATTTTACTCTTGGTGTGAACTAGAGAGTTGTAAAACTTTGAGTCAGCTACGCAACGGTATATGGCTTGCATCTATCGGATTTTTCATTTGATCCCAGCACTTAATTGAATGAATAAAGGTCTAATAAAGGACTAAATTGAAAATAAAATTATTAGATTTATACCCCTTTGTGTGTAATGACTGTAATACCCTTCCGTGTGTTTGTTCGGGATTTCGACTATAATGAACACGTGTCAGCTCAAAATTCGGTTTGTAGTTTTTATTTATAAAGTCGGTTTGTACCTGAACCGCACCCAAGAAATAATGTACATATTTTCATTTAATTCAACATCTAGCTTGTAAATTTCATCTGGGACCTTTTTTTTCATTTGTCTGTAATAATTTTTTTTTTTGAATTATGTTTGGCAATTGCAGACACCTTTTATATAGTATCAAAAAAAAAGACACCTTCTATAAAAAAAAAAGACTCCTTTTATATTGTACAAAAAAGTAAACAAAAAATGTACAAAAGTATATTGACATAAATGGAACACATAATCTTTATCGAAAAGAAAAAAAAGGAACACAATCATCTAAGACAGAAATATATAAGCCCGGATTGGTGGCGCATGTTGGTTAAGGAGTCAGACATGATTCCTTACACTCCGGATTCGAGTCTTGGGGTCACCAATTTTCTCACAATTTTGTGAGATTTTCTTCTTCTTCCTTTTCCTCGTCCCGCCTCGCGCGTGGATGCTTTCCTCGTTCCGCCTGGGGTCTATATGATGTAGGAGCGCCTAGGGCTCCGAATTAGTATTTTAGCTTTAAGTCGTTGTTTTAGTTTTTAAGCAGCATTATCTTTTTTAGGCATCATTATCTTTTAGGAAGCATTATCTTTTTAGGTAGTATTATCTTTTTAGGCAGCCTATCATTATCTTTTAGTTTTCCTTTCCTAATTAGGTTTAGTTTTCCTTTCCTAGTTAGGTTTTATATTTTTCCTATTTAAACCCACCTTAGGGTTTCAGTTATGTATCTTATTTTTCCAATCAATAAACCTTTGGTTTTTCGTTTTTGGTGGATTCAAAAACTCTCTTGGTGGATTCCAAGCTTTCTGGTGGATTCCAGAGTTATCTTTTCTGGTGGATTCCAGAGTTATCAATCGTATTCATCGCTTGTGAATTCGATTCTATCCAAGGTTTAGCGCTTGCTATTCCTTTCGATTTTTCCGCTGCGTCAATATATGCGCGGATCCATGGTAAAAAGTGTCGGACCTGGCATGTGCTTACAGATACCGATTTATGTATCGGTAAAAAGTGTCCGACCTGGCATGTGCTCCAAGATACCGGTATACAGGGGCGGAACCAGCCCTCTTTGAGGGTGGCTCCTGTCACCCTACATCCTCACATATTTCCAATTTTGTATATAATATATATAATCAAATCAAATTAAAAAATATATAATAAAACTACAAATTATGCTAAAACAGCAATATTCTATCTCAAGTCTCCACACATCCACAAATTAACATTAGGCGATTGTAAGTTCATAAATGAAATTGATCATTTTCTAAATTATGCAGATTGCTTGGTTATCAACTTTGAGAAAGACATAACTAAAAAGAAAAGTATAATAATGATTCAATAATATAAGTTTGCGTGATATGGAAACGATACATTTCTGTTTTAACGTAAATTTGTTTTAAACAATGTTAATATTTTTTAAAAATACAGTATGTCGGTTGTCACCCCTATCTTAATTTCTGAATCTGCCCCTGCCGATATATGTGTAACAATGATTGCGGGATCCTGTCGAGAGATAGAGCTTCAAAGATATACAAATATATTACATATAATATATTTTGACGTTTGAAAATTGAATCTACAGTTTGATGAGTGATGAAAATACACAATTTCTGTAATAACATTTGAAATAACTTAATTTTACTTTTCCTACAGATTGAAGTATTTTTATTCATCGCGCGTTCAGTGTAATATCATAGTTTCCTCCTGTTGATATTGGGATATATCTGTTTCAGTTTCACATGTCATTGACGTTAGGGGTGGGCGTGGGACGGGTTGTGCTTGATCTTAACCCGGCCCGAAATAATGCTTGGGTCATTTATTTGAACCCTAATCCGGTCCAAAAGACCGGATCAATTATGTGAACCCGAATCCGACCCTGAAACTAAAATTTATAAAAGGCATAAAACATTCAACGTCATCTATCATGATATAAATACTTTAAAAATATAGACTTAAATCACTAATTTATGATGTAAAGTTTAGTATTACGGTTTTATTTTTCATTGCAAACCAATTACTTATTCATATATGATGTGATATTGCACGAGAAAACAAATAGATTAATTGGTATGGTTGTCACATTCATTCAGATGAGGTGTAATGTTGTTAAAATCAAGTATTTTTTATATTACTAATAAAATCGGGTAACCCGAAACTCAACCCTAACCCGACCCGAAACTCATACCGGGTTGGGTTAAATCCGATATTGATTGGGCCGAGCCGAGTTTTGTTCACCCCTAATTGACGTCGATGTTTAAAAAGAAGGCATGAGGCCAACTGAGTTTCAACTCTCAAGAAAAAGTTTTTTTTAAGGTATATAAAAAGGGAACAGATCAAATACAAACCATATTTATAAATAAAAACGACAAACCCAATAAAATATTGCCACGTGTCTATTTCGACCAATCACAATTCGGGGTACTTTTTGTATATAATTTTTTTTTAAACGGACTTATTTAAAAATATATTATTGACGCGAGGGTATAATTGTCCTTAAAATTGCTACAGTAATAGTTTAAGTCTGATCATTTCTGCTTTAAGTCTGATCATTCGCTACAGTAATAGTTTAAGTCTGATCATTCGCTACAGTAATAGTTTAAGTCTGATCATTCGCTACAGTAATAGTTTTAAGTCCGATCATTCGCTACAGTAATAGTTTAAGTCCGATCATTGCTGTTTTAAGTCTGATCATTGTAGTTTTAAGTCTGATCATTCCTATTTTAACTCGGATAATTGCTACAGTAATAGTTTAAGTCTGATTATTGTTGGTTTAAGTCTGATCATTGCTCTTTTAAGTCTGATCATTGTATTTTCAAGTCTGATCATTGCTTTGTAAGTGATGTGGGGCGAATGTCGCTAACTTACATGCAGCAATTGGAACATCCGAAGAATTTTACGTAAAATTTGATGTTTATGCGCCTGTGTCAGAATTTGATGAAAGCCTAGTGTTTTTTTTGGGTGGAAACGACATTCTGAGCAAAACTCACTGCTTTACTGTGAGCTCGGCGTTTTAAAGGCGAATTCCTTCATCTAGAGGGTCAAATTCGTGTTTTATTCTTCTTTAGTTTTAACTTTGATCGTTGCTTATTTTAAGTCTGGTCATTGCTGTTTTTAAGTCTGATCATTGTTGTTTTAAGTCTGATCATTCTCAATTTGTAGTCTTTTAGTTACCAATGTTAAGTCTGATCATTTTCTCTATATGTCTGATCATTATCGATTTGTAGTCTTTTAGTTACCAATATTAAGTCTGATCATTCTCTCTTTAAGTCTGATCATTCTCAATTTGTAGTCTTTTAGTTACCAATATTAAGTCTGATCATTCTCAATTTGTAGT
This sequence comes from Rhodiola chrysanthemifolia, assembly GCA_033675395.1. Taxonomy (NCBI): domain Eukaryota; kingdom Viridiplantae; phylum Streptophyta; class Magnoliopsida; order Saxifragales; family Crassulaceae; genus Rhodiola; species Rhodiola chrysanthemifolia. Next base: position 26,961,703 of record CM066205.1, read on the forward strand.
CTTTTAGTTACCAATATTAAGTCTGATCATTCTCTCTTTAAGTCAGATCATTCTCAATTTGTAGTCTGATCATTGCTTATTTTAAGTCTGATCATTTGCGGTTTAAGTCTGATCATTGCTACAGTAATAGTGTAGTCTGATCATTGCTACAGTATAATTTAAGTCTGATCATTGTATTTTTAAGTCTGATCATTGTTGTTTTTAAGACTGATCATTGCTGTTTTTAAGTCTGATCATTTATGGTTTAAGTCTGATCATTGCTCTAGTAATAGTTTAAGTCTGATCATTTCTGATTTAAGTCTGATCATTGCTGTTTTTTAAGTCTGATCATTGCTGTTTTTAAGTCCGATCATTCCAAGTTTAAGTTTGATCATTAACAACTCGAGGACTAAATTGAAAATAACCTTATTAGTTTTTATACCTCTCAGTGTAGAATGACTATAATACCCCTCAGTGTGTTTGTTCCGGATTTCGACTAAATGGGACACGTGTCAGTTTGAAATTGAGTGTGTAGTTTTTATTTATAAGTGTGGTTTGTACCCGAACCGCACCCTATAAAAAAAGTTTAAAACAAAACAAATACCTTAAAAATGTTTAAAAGGCATTGACATATATAAATCCATATGGAACAAAATCATCTAAAAACGGAAACAGATAAAATAATTCTCGTTCTAATTTCAATTTGAAGGTTATATCTGTAATTTTCTTCATCTAATAACCACTATATAATGCTTCGTCTCTCCCAACTCTAAACCCTAAATTCATTAATTTCTCATTTGCCATGGTACGTACCGCTGCCGCTTCAGGCATCTGCCGGCATCAATTGTGGTGCACCTAAAGACGATGATGGCGATCGAGACGAAGGGTCGATTGACATCGATGTTCATCCATGTTAGGATCGTTAGTTAGCTATACTAGTGAAGTATCGATACGTGCGAAGTACGTAAAATAGCGGAAAATGAGTTACGTGTAAAGGTAAGCACAAGACAACAATATATAGTGGAAATCCATATACTGAAATCGGTACCTGGGAAAAACCACTATCTTCTAGTTTCCACTATAAGGGTTTTGGAACGATCACTTGAATTGATGTTATCGATTACAATGAGTTACACGCTCACCCAAACCACACTCAGTGGTGTTCCGCCGTTCTCTCAGACGCGTCTTAGTGATCGTGTAAGCCAGTTGCAGGCGCACCGCAAGTGATGTTCCACTTCTGGCTCAGATCGCACACAGGCTCCCACCGAAGTAAACATTTAAACCTTCAGTTCAATGCTCATTCGAATCTGCGATCTACAGTCGTTCTTTCTCCAGCAATCACTCAGCCAAGGATTCCAGTTCGAACGACACATTGAAAGGCAGTCGTAGCATCCTTTATATATTCGTACTCGAACCAGGTAGCCCTAGATTTTCTTAGAGAAAATCTCTCTATCTTACACGACAAGCTCTTACAAAACCTTCCAGCTGATTCGTCCACGCCAACATGTCTTCTTCAGCTTTCCAATTAGATCGTCTCATTCCGATCTAATTTGGATATGTGGTTGAGATAAAGTTTCCTAAAATCTCTCACACAATATTCTCATAACTGGACCAGTTCCAAATCTCGTTACAAGAATCTAAAACTGATCCTGGACAATCTTCCAGCATCTCTAAGCTAGAACCGATCTTGGGAGTAAAGATCCACCGAGAATATTTATGGAAATATTCTCGTCCTCAAACCGAGGTACCGATACCTTCAGAGATCCGTGCAATACTCTGCACACTCAAGTAGCTGTTACTTCCAGAGTACCTGTACTTAAACATGCGTACTCAAGTAACACATCAGCATGATGTTTGTCCATCAAAACACACTGGAGTAGACGTCTTCCAGACGTACGCTTACTCCAGGTGTATTGTATTCCAACAATCCACTCTTTCATCGAATCAATAATCTATCAGAAAGTAATTATTCATTTTACAAGTGTATTTTTTGATCAATTTACGGCATTGGGCACATGATGAATGCTTCTTTTTTCTAATGTTATACTAATGATCTTAAAGGTTTCGCATAGCTCGAGGAAGGAAGTCAAGTGAGCATTGGGATTTCCTATCCCGGTGAATGCATTGTTGCCCACCATGTTTATCAACGCCGGCTTAAGTTCAAATTGAGGAGCATCAATTCTCGGTGGAGCTATCGGCGATTGGCAACAGGCAAGACTTGGAGTGGAATAATCCTTCAAAGGTTTCTCCCCATTGGGAGGGAGGCGGTTGTCCATTGGTGGTGGTCTTCGCTTACGAGGTTGCCTTTTGTTGCGAGAACCTTGACCCTTAGCTTTCTCTTGATCCAAAAAATGTTTCAAAGCTTGATCAAAACCGCAGTTCATCTTTTCCTTGCCTTTAGACCTCGTTTGCATTCAACCGAAGCCTACAAGAACAAAAACAAGGGAACCTGTTAAGCCACAAATGCAACACAAGTAATATAGCAAGAAGACCAAGTGGAATAGTCCAAATCTCGTAAAATCTACTCTAGTTCCTTAGGTTAATTTGTTGCTCCCCAGCAGCGGCGCCATTTTGAACGTTGTAATATTTGCACTTCAAATGTATGCGATTCGAAAGCAAGATATTTAGTCAAAAACAATTTATAAGACCGGTAAGTACCAGGTCGTCCAAGGAGCAATTGTAAACCTAAGACCACTATTCGATTTTACTCAAATAAGTCTATTCCTTAAGCGATTGTTCGATTTTGTCAATTATCAAATATTAAGTGAAGACAATGAAATGAAAGGGTGTTTTCAAAGGTTAAAAAACGTTCCTTGGTGTACTAGACTCTCGATAGGCACAAATTCATGCAAAAACAAGCAATGTAATGGTTAGATTAAGGCGTGCGACTATTAAATCAAATTCCATACCTAGATTACTTCTTTGATTTAAGGAAGAGGCACCTCACGCGTGAGCTTCAATCTCTCGATGTTTTTAGCTCACGTCCAACTCAAGTTTCTCAATCATCAACGCTAGTTGAATGACCAATATCCAAGAGCGGTGAAGACCAAGCCTATCTCATTGCTTGGAATGAGTCACGCTAGTGAACATCACCTAGCAAGGTGAATCTACTTGCATTCTAGAACTCTTAATCTCATTCTCTCGAATACTCAACTTCAAGTTCATGTTTCTAAACAACCTAGGCATTTTATCAAATACTTAGAGGGCATAGAGTTAACATTTGATCAAAGTAGGTTCACAACCATGACAAAAGCTTCATTCAAACATATATTCAATAGATGATAGAGTTTGATGTTCCCTTGAATGGCATGGTTTTGGCAAAACGTATTTAGACAGTTCTAGCAAGAGTTTAAGGACATTTCAATCGCATTCTGGAACTCAAGTACAGCGTGGAGCAAACGCAAGAATGCAAACCGAAAGGTTCTAAATATCGAAGATCTTTTCGGTAGAAGTCGGCCAACGAGGAAGTAGATATTCAGATATTCAAACGAATATCTCCTCATCTGATTGAAGACCGTTTGACTGACTTGTCGTGGAAGATATCTCATGATCTTCTTTAAGATTGGAATGAAGATATCTATCGAATATTTAGGAATATTTCCTAAATATTTGACAGATTATCTGGAACAGATTTCGACTGCACCAAAGCATATAAATAGAAGGCTAGGGCGTCCAGAATGATCATCGCTTTCTGAGAGAAAAATACACGAGTGTATCTTATTGATCGGAGAAGGAGAGAGCGAAGGCCGACTGAATTTCCCCATTGGAAAATCACTGACGCTTATACAGTTTGTTCAGTGTGCTGATCAGACTGTTCGTGATTGAACTTACCGCTGCACACACCAGTGATCACTAATGGCTTTCGGGAGAAAGCTACCGAGCTTCGGGAGAAGATCGAGCACGTTCGGAAGGGAGTTTCGGACGAAGGGGATCGAGGGGGAGCCGAGATCATAAATCTGAGTGAAGTACTGATAGAGGCTAGACATCTTTGCGCGGGAGATTGTAAGAGTAAGTCCACGTGTAGCTCTATACTATTCAATAAAGATTTATATCCTTTTAGGGCGTGGAAAGCCCCCCAGAGTAGGGTGAGGCCGAACTGGGAAGTATACTGCGTTGTCTCTCTATTTGCTGTCCCACATACTATCTACCAAAGTGTTCAAGGACTGTCAGAACATTACCTTGAAGAGTAGTTTGAACAGATAACAATATTTCAATTGGTATCAGAGCAAACACTCTACATACTGAGTGTGATCCTAGAACTGTTCAAGATGACCCTGAAGGAAGGACAAAGCACAACCCGACCCCCGCTTCTTAAAGGATCAAACTATGCCTCGTGGAAGCCCAAGATGAAAGTGTTTCTGAAATCTCTCGATGAGAAGGCTTGGAAGGCTATTTTGATCGGATGGACTCAACCCATCATGGAAAATCTTGTAGGAGAAGTTGTCCCTAAACCAGAAGCCCCGTGGACTGATGCAGATGAAAAATCGGCTATTGGAAATTCAAAGGCTATGAATGCAATGTTCTCTGGTGTGGACGAGAACGTATTAAAATTGATCATAAATTGTGAAGTCGCTAAGGAAGCTTGGGATATCCTCCAAACAACTTATGAAGGATCTGACAAAGTTCGCAATTCTCGAATGCAGATTGTGACAACTAAGTTCGAGGATATGAAAATGAAGGACAGTGAAACCATCCCCGAGTTCAATGCAAGAGTTCTAGACCTGTCCAACGAGGCTGCTGCACTGAGAAAACCCATTGGCGGTGAAAGAATGGCTAGTAAAGTTTTGAGATCGCTCCCTCCGAGATTTGCCATGAAAGTCACTGCCATTGAGGAGATGCATGATATCTCCAGTCTAAAACTGGACGAGCTCATGGGTTCACTCAGAACTTACGAGATGAATCACGAAGTCCAACCCAGAGATAAGAAAGGAATTGCCCTTAAAGCAGAAGTGTCCGAAGACATACTTGAGTCTGGCTGCACCACTGAACAACTGGCAATGATGGCTCAGAACTTTGGCAGGATGATCCGAAAAAATCAACAGACGTGGTCCTGAGCAAGGTCAGTCATCCTCTAGCAACTTTCGCAACTGGAATAAAGGAAAGACGAGGACCAATGAAAATAGGCAGGATTTCTCAGAAAAAGGGAAAGAGATTCAGTGCCGCGAGTGCAGGGGCTTCGGTCACATTCAAGCAGAATGCGCCAACACCCTCAAGAAGAAAAAGGCAATGGTTGCAAATCTTAGTGACAGTGAGTCAGATGATGATGAGGAAGGCGATGAAACCACCAACTTTGTTGCATTTGGTGCAACTATAGGAGAGTGCTGTAAATCCAGTGAAACTATGTCCTCTCAGTTCGAACATCCAGCTGATGACTCCTCAGATAGTGATGATGAAGAACTCACACAGGAGACTCTGGCTGAAACTTAAAGAACTGTATGAGAAGTGGCTGTTGGTGATCAATCTCAACAAGAAGCTTACTGACACAAGTGCCAATATGTCTGTTGAAAAAGACAAGATGTGGCAGGAGGTCGAGATACTGGTTACACAGAAGGTGGAACTCCAAGGTAAAGTTGATTTGTTGAATACTCAACTGACTAATGTGAAACAGGAGAGGTTGTCTCTGCTTGCACAAAAAACAGAACTTCTGGGTACCGTTTCTTCTCTGAAAGTTGAAATGGAGAAAAATCGTGACATCCATCCAGTAGGCTTGGCGGGTCTAAGGAAAACGATTGCTTATCAGAAACGCAAGGAGGTGTTCCTCTTAATCATGTAGAATCACTGGAACTCCAGGTGGAATCAGAAAGGATGGAACATTCAACCACCATGAAGGAGCTAAACTAGCTCAAACAGTCGGTAAAAATATTAAATTCTGGTTCTAAAAACTTGAACGAGATTCTTAGGTCTCAAAGGATGGAGTCCGGACACCGAGGACTGGGGTTCATGGAAGAAGGCAGCTCAAAAGGTACAACTTTTGTTAAAGCAAAACCAGTGGCTGAACAGGACCCTGGACAGAAGGTGAATCAGAACCAAAGAAAAACCCCAGCAAGACAAAGGAAGACTCGCAATGCTCACATAAGGCCTTACTCAGCACGGAAGAAAGACTCTCGCACATGCTGGTACTGCTACCAGATTGGACACATCAAACCTAAGTGCTGCCTATTTCTTGCTGAACGAAGGGCCATGGAATACATGACTAAATCTCGAATGCGACAGGTCTGGGTACCAAAAACCAGAAAGACCATGTGCATGGCAAGCCACATGGAGAAAGATCGATGGTACTTCGATAGTGGATGCTCTGCTCATATGACAGGTAAGTCCAAATATTTCACACACATTAGACCTGTTACGAAACGGCAGTTTGTCACTTTTGGTGATGGGGGAAAGGGTCAGGTGATCGGCTGTGGGACATGAAGGTTCCGGATCTACCTGTACGTACTCAAGGATACCCTCCTCGTTGAAGGATTGAAGGTGAACCTTATTAGTATTAGTCAACTGTGTGATGGTGGACACCATGTCAAATTCACTCACGACTCATGTCAAGTATTGGATAAGGAAGGGGGCACACTGATGAAAGGTAGCAGGGCAGCCAATAACTGCTACCTCATAGGCTCTGCTGGAACAGCAACTGCATCAGCCTGTTTAACAAGTCAAGCGGATGAGATGGCTCTGTGGCACAGGCGCTTGGGTCATCTGAATCTCAAGACCCTGAAGAAGCTCTCCTCAACTGATCTCATCCGAGGACTGCCCACTGTGACAGGTGATATAGATGTAATCTGTGGAGAGTACCAAATAGGGAAACGGACGAAGGCTTCACACCCCAACACTTCGCAGATCAACACTAGCCAACCTTTGGAACTGATCCATATGGATCTTATGGAGGTTATCCATGTCCTGAAGACTCTTGATGAGAAGCGCTACAACTGGAAGGAGGTTATCCATGTCCTGAAACAAACGTGCCTAATATGGACCCTGACTAGGAGCAAACCATTCAACGAACAGTTGGCTCGAGAAGCTATTGCAAACCTTCCTCCACAGTTTGGTGTGGTAGGAGACAAAGACTATGGAGTGGTCTACGTTCGAGGAAGACGAATTGAAATTGACCTGGACCTCATCAACATCTATTTCTCCATGGATGATCCAGTTGTAGATGAGGAGGAACCCGACTTTGACAAGATTACAGACACCATTACTGCAGGTTCCTACCCTTCGTGGGGAGACAAGGCCATCCCAGTTGCAGACTTGACAACGTTTTACTCAATGCTCTTCTTCATCGCCATAGCCAATTGGATGCCAACCTCACATCGTTCCTCTGTCAGCAAGGACATGGCGCAGCTGCTGTATCAAATTGGGAACAAGATGCTCTTCAATCTGGGTAGGGTCATGTTCAAACATATTATTGAACATGCCACCTCAAGCCGATCGCTCCACCAGATCTGCTTCCAATCTCTCATCTATGAGTTGATCATCTACAAGGCTCCAGAACTGAAGACTCCGCATGATCGCCTGTTGACAGGTGTCGTTGTACCCGTCAAAAATAATATTTCTTATTCCGACTAGCAAGTGGTAAGTCGGGTCGTATCCACAGAGATTGATATGAGAATCTGTTCACTAAGTATGAAAGTGACAATGGGAAATTCAATTAAATAAATAAAACAAAAGCACAAGCAACAATGATCACTTATCAAGAGAGCAACCGTCACACAAATTCAAGTATATAATATCAAAGAGAAGTGCAAGCTAGAACCTTCGACTGTGATGCAAGACCAAATCATTGACAAATCCGTTTTGATTTCTAATGTTCTACAACTTAGAGCTCCCCCGCTAAGGTTATACTCCCCGTTCTAGTTCTAGTACTTAATCTCGCGCTAGCGATAATCAAGACCCTAACTCGCTAGAATTGCATGAAGATTTAAACAAGTTGTCCTATGGTGTTTAATCCTAGTGGTATATTACTCGTGTCCTAGTTTGCTATCCCCGCTAGGTTGCTAGTAAACTTGACAATCGGAATCAACTAACTAACCAAAGCTCCCCCGCTAGGGTTCCACTCGTGTTAAAGAATCAATTCCATAAACAATGCACAGTAATATGACACAAAACACAGAAATCAATATAGGTCTCAAGTCAAAACATCACAATGTCGAGTTCTAGCCTACACATATGAGTTTAGCTACTCATCGTAAGGGAATACATCATCAAGTTTATGAATGAGATGAAACGAAAATACTGATGACGAATTCTCCACCAAGCTGCAGCTCCACTCCAGTACTTGAATCCAGCAACGAATCCACGTTCAAGCTTCTTCAATTGGAATCCTACTCCGAGAGCTCTCTTCTCCAATCCTCTACTCTCAATTCCCAACTTCGAACGACCCCTAACCTTCCTGATTTTTCTCCTTAAGTCCAGAGCCAGCCGCCCCCCTTCTGTCTCTTCGAAATCTGTCTGTTCTTCTCCCGAGATTGCAACTTCGAAATAATGAAATTCGACTGCCAACTGTCTCTGCGGACGTCTCTTGATTTAACTTTCGCGGAGGTCTGAACAATTAACGAAATTCAGTAGACCTCCGCGCCTTTAATACTTCAGGCCTACGCGCTCTGCACTGACTCAAACTTCAAGCACTTCGGACTTCATTCCTTCGACGCAAAACATCTTCTAACAGGCTCTCTTTAGCCGGTATTCCTTCCATGGTCTCCGAATGCACATGAGAACGAAAACTACACACAGGTAGTGAAATAACATACAAGCAAACACTAAGAGACGGGGTTTTAACACAGAAAATAGTCGTACAACTACGACTTATCAAACTACCCCACACTTGAACTTGTTCGTCCCGAACAAGAACAAAGCCATAGAAAGAATTCCAAATGACCTTGGATGATTGGGAGATAGTCCCCTATAGGTACCACGGACATTGCATTCTTTTCTGAGTTCTGGTCTTTTGATTGAGTCAGCGGCTTTCTCTGACACATGATTAATTCACCGCTTTCATACCGTTGAGTCTTGAATTCCTTAAGTTGTATGGACTTTGATAAGCGACACATTTTGCTTGAATCAATCAGATTTTGATTTTCTTCTTACTTGATGGTTTGCCTTCGGCTTTTGAATTTGTTTCGTGTCCACATAATCGTTAGCGCCCTTGAACCAATCCAATCATAGCCTCCAGATAACAGCATAGGAGTGCGTCCCGCTCTTTTCTCATCCTCGTCCTTTCTGCATGAGGCAAGGTAGGGGTTACCCACCCATTCCCAGCTACTCCGACTAGAGATGGACAGTTTGTTTTCTCTGTCCTGCCACCACTGCGAACGCATGAATAAACTTGTATACTTGGTGACGGAGCTACTCTCAGGACTAGGCTAGTGAAGCGTCAACCTCCACCGCTTTTCTCAATCATCAGAACCGAAACTCAGAACTTCCTGCAACTTGTCGTACCTTTCTAGGACATTTCTGTCAACTCCACATCCCTGCATATCACAACTCAGAAGAACAAAGCATCGAAATTTTTGAAATTCTGCATTTTTTAGTCAAATGAGCACAATAGTCATACAAAGCTGGAAATGAGATTTCGACATAGGTGGAAAGCATAGCAGTACATCATCAGTTCATCACGAGTTCATCAAGACACAAAACATAAAACATAAAAATTTAAAACAGACACGACACACGACTGACTCTATAACATCCCACCCCACACTTAAATTGACACGTGTCCTCACGGAACGACTCAAGAGATAAGATGGACAAACAAAAACAGACTCGAATAGAAATAAAATAGAGGAACTGGTACTCCCCTAATAGTCTGGTGGTGGTGGCTGTGTGTACTCGGGCGGAATGGCATGTCCTGGACGCCATCCTGCAGGAGCTGAAACCGGATAGAAGCCGCTTCCCATCGCCATCACCATAGCCCTGTTCACATTAAATAAATGGTCAATCTGCGCCTGTGAATACTTTCTGGGCTGTCTCGGTGCCTGCTCCTCTGGTGGTACTATGTTCAGCGAGACCTCTACCCCATCCCTCTGACGTCTCCTACCCTCTGCGGGTCTTCCACGCACAGGCGGTCGCCCTCTCCATCGCGGTGGGCTAGGCGGTGGCCTAAGAGCTGGATCTGCAAAATAAGTCCAACGAACTATACCCTCACTGCTGAGTCTGAATGTCCTCCCAGAACTAAATCTGTCACTGTCAGCTAATCCATAAGCAAGGATCCTGTGACCTGGAAGTGTATCCATGTCCGGGTGAAGACTGCGCAGCAGATAAGTCACCATGCCACCCACACAAACTGGCCCTCGAGGCCGAATATGCTTCCAGTGCTCACACAAAAAATGTCCCCAGTGTGGGACTACCCCTCTCAACAAAGAGCCTAAAAGCGTCAGATCTCGGATAGACGGCTTATCATTTCCGTTCCCCCTCGCAGTCAAAGTCCTCGTCAATAAGAAATGTACCATATACCAGAAAGGATCTGTGAATGCTGATGTTGTAGCGTCGCTCGGTCTGTAGCGACTTGTCCCCATAAGGGTCGAGCAAGTGTCGCTGAGATCTATCATATTACTGAAATCGACGAAAGTCCCATCTGCCACCTCTGGCCACCCAAAGATTTGACGCGACCGCGTCATCGTGCAATAGTGCTCCACACCTCTGAAAGTGTACCTGAATCCCTCATGTTCCCTAGGTCCAATGTAGTGGTAACCGGTGAGGAAATCACAAGTGTCATCGATATCAGCATCACTGCGCAGCGTAAGCAATCCAGGCCAACCACATCTGTCCAACAGCTCCCTGAACCTCTCTAAGAATCCGCAATGCTCCAGAAAGAACTGCTCAACCCACATGGGCGACTTATGTGTAAGCGCCATGAATGCCTCAAATGTTTGCTGCCTTTCATCGACAACAGCCGGAACTACTGCCTCAGCGACATCAGGCGGAGGCTGGGCTCTGCGAGCCCGGGATGAACTAGCACGAGTCGATGAACGAGACATCTTGAGTTGAAACACAAAAATCTAAAATTTCCTGAAATCCGCGCACCCCTTGTGCAATTACGTTCCGCGGAGGTCTTAACGTTTTCCAAAAAATCCTTAGACGTCCGCGTTTTTATGCTTCAGACGTCCGTGGAATTACCAAAATCTCAGATCCGAACTCCGATCGATTCCCGGTCGCGAATCCGACCTCACCACCTTCAAAGACCAAAATCCCAACTCCGATAACCCAATCCAACACTCACACACTCCTTTCCACCGATTCAACACAAAATTTCTTCCAACAATAATCCTTCCACCGATTCACACAAAATCCTTAATCCAATAACAATGCAACCGGTAAGAAGTTACCTTGATCCAGCAGAGCTTTGATTTAGCTGAGAGTTGTCGATTTACGGACGGCAGATGTGTATAAGAAAATCGCGGACGGGAGCAAAAACAAACCACGGACGTGCCAAAAAAACAGATCTGGGAAACGACCCAGATTTAAACTCTACGACGTACCGCGGACGTCTCCATAATTGTTGTCCGCGGAGGTCTCTTGATTTATCATAATTGTATAGGCGTCCGCGATTTAAATGTTGAGACGTGCGCCCAATCCACTGATGCTGACTTCTTTTCTCCATTCAATCACCTGAAACCACCAGAAACAAAGATGAACTCGGGGCGCATTATCAGGGTACCAATTCCACTAATTAATCTACTAAAAACATGTGTAAAGTAAAAACACACCGGGTTGCCTCCCGGTAAGCGCCTTTGTTTTACGTCCTTGGCTGGACATTACCTCTAGCTAGGTAGAATATACCGGCTCCGCCAGTTCAACGTCCTCCGTGACTGCCTCAAACCCATCATAGGGTGGCTTGACTCTTTGCCCATTCACTTTGAAACTCTCTCCTCCTTCGGATCTTCGCAATTCCAATGCCCCATGATTGTACACCTTTACAATGACGTATGGACCTGTCCAACGAGAACGCAATTTTCCAGGCATAAATCTTAATCTTGAGGAAAATAAAAGTACCTTTTGCCCTACTTCATAGTTGCGCCTCAGTATGTACTTGTCATGGTACATTTTCGCTCTCGCTTTATAGTCTGACTGGCTCTCGTAAGCCTCTAAGCGGAGTGACGGAGCGCACTGCACTATCGTTAAGGTGCAGTGTTCTCTGTACAAATAAATTTATAATATCCGCTACTCGCGACTACACTACTGGGTAGTAAGTGGTAAGTAGGGGTCGAACCCAAGGGAATTAGGGGGATAAGTGGTTCTTTAAGTTGGACGATTTTGGGATTGGTTGGTTGGTTTTAAAGCTACCAGCTAAGTGATTGATTGGTTGGTTGGTTGGTTTTAGTACTGGAAAGTAAACTGATAATTATTAAAAGAAAGCGTTCGGTTTCAGGGGCCTTGTATTATATCCTGTTTATCATTGACCCTTAGTGAATCTTCTAAGTATTCAAACGTGTATCAAGGCCTTTTCCGGCGCTCGATTTGCCACACTTTCTAGTTTTTTGCAAAAGTGTGCATAAGTGAATCAAGGCCATTTCAAGCACTCGACTCGCAACACTTTTTGCAGAAAACGTAAGACCCTTGTTCTACTTAGACTAGCACCCCATTTCAAGGTATACTAGTCTATGTGCATCCATTTGGTCCCTTTGGTCCAGTTTCCAAATGGTTTTTTAGATAGATCGAACTCCTCGGATAAGCTTGCCCATTTGGTCCCTTTGGTCCAGTTACAAATGGTCCACTTACCCGAGTATGATCACGAACCCCCAAGGAAGAGCTTGCCCATTTGGTCCCTTTGGTCCAGTTACAAATGGTCCACTCAACCTTGGAGATTCTAATCTTATATATGGCACATAGAATAAGTTTTGAATACACAGACGAGACACTAAGTTAATAGTCTAAAACATTTTATAATACAAGTTCGCCCCTTTTACCGAACGACTAGTTTAGCTACTATTTATCGCGCTAAACATTATAAAAACAGTAAATTAAATACAAAGAAAGACTTACAACCGTTGAAGCGCCAAGGAAGCAAGCTTTATTTCCAAAACCACACTTACAAAATTTAGAGAGAGAAGTGAATTACAATTTTTGGATGATTGAAATGAGGAGGAGGGTTGTATTTATAGCCAAAAGGGGAGGAGATGGGTGGTGGAGATGGTGGCAAGTGTCCTTTGATCCAAGGGTTGAGGAGGAGGAGCAAGGAGGAGCTGCCACATGGGGGGTGGAGGAGCAGCCGGTCACATGGAGGAGCAGCCGCCGGTAGCAGGTGGTGGAATGGGGAGGAGCTCCTCCCTTGGCCACCTTCAAGGGTGGTTGCCGGTCATCTTGTCCAAACGTGCATTTTGATAGTTGATTTGGAATGTCCAAGTGATTCTAAGACTAATGGTCGAGCCAGATTTTCCAAATTCCTTGGTTTGGTCGAGTAATGTGGTCTTGATGCCTATGCGCGAGGCTTTTACTTGGAATTGGGCCAATCTGCTAATCTGCTCGAGCGTTTTGTCCGGGAAGCGAGATTGTCCGACTTGTTGGGCATTCCAAACATCTTGGTCGAGCCAGAATCTCCAGATGCATCCGTTGGGTCGAGCGACTTGGTTTGGGTGCCAATGCGCGCCGGGCCTTTGCCTTTGCATTGAGCTAACTGCCAATCTGCTCGAGCATTTGCCTTGGAGTCTCGAGAACTTCCACCTTATTTTCCATTTGGAACATTTTGGTCGAGGTGGAATTGTCAGATGAGGTGGTTTGCTCGAGCGACTTGAATTGAGTGCTTGGTTAGCTCGGCGGAGAGCCTGGAACTGCCTCAACCGGTCGGGTGGTTTCTGCGGCATTTTCTCACCCGGTCGGTTGAGTCTTCAATGCAAATTCCTCTTTGACTTGATTTGTTTGGAGTGATTCCATGTCAGGATCCTTGAGATTTCTTCAGTCAGCGTCTGATCTTGACCTTGGAATAACTCTAAACATCTTTTCAGCGTAAAATCCTCTCCTTAGCGTGTTTCTCTCTAAGCGCCAAAATACCCTGTAGAAATATATCGGTACTAACAAGCAAAAGTTAAATAGACCAATAGTCTAATTAAGGGGGTTTTACGGTGTTTATGATTCGTATAATTTGGGTCCATCATATCACCCCACACTTTTAGTTGTTCGTCCCGAACAATGCTATTAAAGGGCGGCATTCTAAGTTGGCTTTGGAATATGAAAATTAGACTGTGGGACTCGATTTATCCTAGTTCATGCATTACTTACTTATTACCAAATTGAACTGTGTAAATAAATAGAAGAAACTTAATACTTGTACCTCTGTGCTGAGATGCAAATTGTTCCGGATGTCTCGGGAGATAGCCCTTTTTTGGTTCCTGGACTGCAATTTCGGGACCGGCTCGCACTATATGGTTTCCTTGTAGCTTTCTCTAGCACGTGATTTGGTTCGGCTTTCACTGGTTTGAGTACTTTGATTTTTCTTTTGGCGAGGGACTGCTTTTGTAGTGAATCGGCCTTTGACCTTTGATTTGACTTTTTTGAGTACTTCACTTTTTTCGTTCGGTTAAAACCTTCACAATTTTGGGCCTTTGGCCTCTTGATTTGCTTCTTCGAGCTTTTCGCCTTTTTGTGGCTTTGCTAGTCCATTTTCTCAAGCCTTTTTTTGGGAGGTCCAATCATCGCCCGCAAGCCTATGGAAATACCTCCCCGCTCCTCTCATCGTTGTTGTTTCGCGTGGGTCAAGATGAGGGTTGCTCATCTATTTTCTCGGCTACTTTAACTAGAGAGAGGACGGTCTGATTCCCGTCCTCGCCTTTTCTTTTCTTTTTACATAAACACTGCATGGCGGAGATGACTTCAATCTTCACTGAAACCCGAAGTGCAGCCTCTACTGACTTCGAAAACCATATAGTTTGATAAGATCCTTCGATTGCCTGCCAAGCCTTTCTAGGGCGATTTATGTCAACTCCACATCTCTAGTTAATCTCAGCACAAAGGACAAATGAAAAGTTACGTCCTAAGTTTTAAGACAGTTGAATTTTCACAAGGTAAATGCATGAATTTCGGTCTATCTTTTTCACATTCTTAAGTTCATATTTTCAAAAAGATACTATTACTAAAAAAGAAAACAGCAAGCATGTTATTTTTATACAATGGTGGTTCTCACCCCACACTTTTGAACGAAGGCGTGCCTTAGTTCAAAAGTCATGCAAGCTAATATATATATGTGAGAATTACTAAGACAGAAAATTAAATGACAGAATTTAAATGACAGAAAGTAAGATAGTGTCGGGTTACCTCCCGACCAGTGCACTTGTTTAACGTCGTTGGCTCGACGATACCTCGTTGTGGATTACTGGTTTGGGTCCCATGGGTGGCTCAGGTCGAATTTCTTCTCGGTAGCTCTTTTGATTTGCCCAAAGAACACATATGATAGCGGGCTCAGTTCTGCTCTCCCATGATCCGGAGGCTTCTTTTTCACATATCCCCGAGAGGACTCCTTGACCGTAGCTGCTGGTCCATCAAGTCGAGCTCTCTTGCTTCTTCTTCCGGGTTTCCATTCTTTGGGCCCATGTCTTTCCCGCTTCTTCATGTATGGCCGGATGGCATCTTTGCAGCTTTGGAAGTTCAGTCTTTTGCCATGCGACCTTAAGCATGCTCCCATGCTGACCCTCTTCTTTGTGGCAGAGATGATTGGCCATCCTAGAACGAGTGAGTTTTCAGCCGACTTTTCTTGGCTCATGACGAGCGAGTGTTCCATCTTCGGCTTTTTTAGCTCATGTTTTGCCTCCAACTCCCCTTGCACCTTATTATTGATCACTTCATCTTCAGGGGCTGTGATCCGCATACAAACCGAAGGGACAAGTTGGGGGACTTCCACCACAAGGGCCAGGTCTTTCTCGAGCAGCTCTTCAGTGAGGTCCGGGCATGTCTCGGGTGGTTTGGTAGTGAAGTCCGGGACTTCATTTGGCTCGTTGGTGATGAGGATCGGGCCAGATTTAGGCAGTTTTTCTTTGGTCATCCAAGAGTCCTCATCCTTTGTCGGCTCCGTGGGTTCCAATATTGGCTCCTTTAGAGTCGCCTCCACATCCATTACTGCCCTTGTACTGATGTCCTCTCTCGGTTTTGTTGTGGGCAAGCTCATAATGGGTGTGGTGTCGGGCTCGTTCTGTACTGAGTCCACTTCCATCGTTGGTGCCTTATTATCAGTTTGGTGCCACTGACCCTGTTTTGTGTTCTTTGCCAAATCATTTATGAGGCGCCAGGCTTCAGTCACGGTTAACTTCATGAGTGAACATCCCGCTACATCATTAAGTCTTTTCCGCTCAAGTGGCATCATTCCCCCGAGAAACCTTTGAATAAGATTGAATCTGGTGAATCCATGGTGTGGGCAGTTCTCCACAATGGAGTCAAAGTACTCCAAGTACTCGTCCAAAGTTTCATCCTGGGATTGCTTAATGTTGATGAGCTCTTCGCGGAGTAGCGAGAAAAACTCCTCATTGTTCCAAGGCTCGTTTTCGTAGTAGGAAGACATGGCGGATTATGTATAACGGAAAAAAGAACAACTATCCGACGGCTAATTCCCCGGCAACGGCGCCAATTTGACGGAGCGCACTGCACTGTCGTTAAGGTGCAGTGTTCTCTGTACAAATAAATTTATAATATCCGCTACTCGTGACTACACTACTGGGTAGTAAGTGGTAAGTAGGGGTCGAACCCAAGGGAATTAGGGGGATAAGTGGTTCTTTTCCGGCGCTCGATTTGCCACACTTTCTAGTTTTTTGCAAAAGTGTGCATAAGTGAATCAAGGCCATTTCAAGCACTCGACTCGCAACACTTTTTGCAGAAAACGTAAGACCCTTGTTCTACTTAGACTAGCACCCCATTTCAAGGTATACTAGTCTATGTGCATCCATTTGGTCCCTTTGATCCAGTTTCCAAATGGTTTTTTAGATAGATCGAACTCCTCGGATAAGCTTGCCCATTTGGTCCCTTTGGTCCAGTTACAAATGGTCCACTTACCCGAGTATGATCACGAACCCCCAAGGAAGAGCTTGCCCATTTGGTCCCTTTGGTCCAGTTACAAATGGTCCACTCAACCTTGGAGATTCTAATCTTATATATGGCACATAGAATAAGTTTTGAATACACAGACGAGACACTAAGTTAATAGTCTAAAACATTTTATAATACAAGTTCGCCCCTTTTACCGAACGACTAGTTTAGCTACTATTTATCGCGCTAAACATTATAAAAACAGTAAATTAAATACAAAGAAAGACTTACAACCGTTGAAGCGCCAAGGAAGCAAGCTTTATTTCCAAAACCACACTTACAAAATTTAGAGAGAGAAGTGAATTACAATTTTTGGATGATTGAAATGAGGAGGAGGAGGGTTGTATTTATAGCCAAAAGGGGAGGAGATGGGTGGTGGAGATGGTGGCAAGTGTCCTTTGATCCAAGGGTTGAGGAGGAGGAGCAAGGAGGAGCTGCCACATGGGGGGTGGAGGAGCAGCCGGTCACATGGAGGAGCAGCCGCCGGTAGCAGGTGGTGGAATGGGGAGGAGCTCCTCCCTTGGCCACCTTCAAGGGTGGTTGCCGGTCATCTTGTCCAAACGTGCATTTTGATAGTTGATTTGGAATGTCCAAGTGATTCTAAGACTAATGGTCGAGCCAGATTTTCCAAATTCCTTGGTTTGGTCGAGCAATTTGGTCTTGATGCCTATGCGCGAGGCTTTTACTTGGAATTGGGCCAATCTGCTAATCTGCTCGAGCGTTTTGTCCGGGAAGCGAGATTGTCCGACTTGTTGGGCATTCCAAACATCTTGGTCGAGCCAGAATCTCCAGATGCATCCGTTGGGTCGAGCGACTTGGTTTGGGTGCCAATGCGCGCCGGGCCTTTGCCTTTGCATTGAGCTAACTGCCAATCTGCTCGAGCATTTGCCTTGGAGTCTCGAGAACTTCCACCTTATTTTCCATTTGGAACATTTTGGTCGAGGTGGAATTGTCAGATGAGGTGGTTTGCTCGAGCGACTTGAATTGAGTGCTTGGTTAGCTCGGCGGAGAGCCTGGAACTGCCTCAACCGGTCGGGTGGTTTCTGCGGCATTTTCTCACCCGGTCGGTTGAGTCTTCAATGCAAATTCCTCTTTGACTTGATTTGTTTGGAGTGATTCCATGTCAGGATCCTTGAGATTTCTTCAGTCAGCGTCTGATCTTGACCTTGGAATAACTCTAAACATCTTTTCAGCGTAAAATCCTCTCCTTAGCGTGTTTTCTCTCTAAGTGCCAAAATACCCTGTAGAAATATATCGGTACTAACAAGCAAAAGTTAAATAGACCAACAGTCTAATTAAGGGGGTTTTACGGTGTTTATGATTCGTATAATTTGGGTCCATCACGGAGCTCCTCCAACTCACTCAACTGTAGCTTTCTTTCATCCCCTGCATTGGTTAGATCAAAGTTGCATGTTTTAATTGCCCAGAAAGCTTTATGTTGTACCTCAACTGGGAGATGACAAGCCTTCCCATAAACCAGTCTAAAAGGCGACATTCCAATTGGCGTCTTGTAGGCGGTCCTATAAGCCCACAATGCCTCTTCAAGTCTTATTGGCCAATCCTTTCTCGACGGCTTCACCATCTTCTCTAGTATAGACTTGATTTCTCGGTTCGACACTTCAGCTTGTCCATTAGTTTTGAGGGTGGTAGGCGGTGGATACTCGATGACACACACCAAAGTGTTTGAACACCGACGCGACGGAACGATTGCAAAAGTGTGACCCTTGGTCACTGATCACCGCCTTCGGTACTCCATACCTACAAAAGATATTAGTACGCAAGAAATCCACCACCATCTTACCATCATCATGTTTGGTGGCCTTAGCTTCAACCCACTTAGATACATAATCAACAGCAACCAATATATATTGAAAATTATACGCAGGGGGAAACGGCCCCATAAAATCAATACCCCATATATCAAATATCTCATCAACAACAATGGGCATTTGAGGCATTTCATTTCTAGCAGAAATATTCCCTACGCGTTGACATCTATCGCATGCTTTGCAATGGTTATATGCATCCCTAAACAAATGTGGCCAAAAGAAGCCACTATCAAGTATTTTCCTAGATGTTCTCTTCCGTCCAAAATGACCACCACACGCATGTTCATGACAAAAAGCAAGCACAGAAGAAATCTCAGAATCAGGCACACACTTTCTAACAACTTGATCCGAACCAATTTTCCACAAATAAGGGTCATCCCAAATATAATATCTCGAATCATGCTTAAGCCTCAAACGTTGAGCAATAGTGAATGACGAAGGAAACTTACCTCCCACCAGGTAATTAACTATGTTAGCGTACCATGGTGCTTTTTCTTGGACAGCAAATAAATACTCGTCCGGGAATGTTTCCGTTATAGCTCCAGTTTCCTCCTTTCTCACTATTCGGCTCAAGTGATCGGCCACGGAGTTCTCAATGCCCTTCTTGTCCTTTATTTCCACATCAAACTCTTGTAGCAAGAGGATCCATCTAATCAGCCGCGGCTTGGACTCCTTTTTCGTCATCAAATAGCGAATAGCTGCATGATCAGAAAAGACAACAATTTTAGAACCAAGCAAATATGGGCGAAATTTTTCTAAAGCAAATATAACAGCTAAAAGCTCTTTTTTAGTTGTGGAATAATTTCGCTGAACCGCATCAAGCGTCCTAGACGCATAATGGATCACCACAGGCTTCTTTCCTTCCTTTGCCCGAGCACCGCTCCAACTGCGTAGTCGCTAGCATCACACATTATCTCGAAAGGTTGTGTCCAATCCGGTGCTTGAATGAAGGGTGCACTAGTCAGTGCCGCCTTAAGATCATCGAATGCCGCCTTGCATCCCTCCGTAAACTCAAATGGTGCATCCTTTTGTAGCAATCTAGAGAGAGGCAGCGCCCTTTTTGAGAAGTCCTTTAAAAACCTGCGATAAAATCCTGCATGTCCCAAAAAACACTTCACGCCACGCTGATCAGAAGGGTAAGGCAAGCTAATAATCAAGTCAATTTTAGCCTTATCTACTTGTATTCCGTCTCCAGAAACAACATGTCCCAATACTATTCCGTGAGTGACCATAAAATGACATTTTTCATAATTCAAAACCAAGTTTGTCTCCTCACAACGTGCAAGCACTCTACCAACATTAAGCAAGCATTCATCAAAAGTATTTCCATACACAGTGAAGTCATCCATGAACACTTCAACACAGTCACTAATCAATTCCGAAAAAATACTCATTACCACACGCTGGAAGGTACCAGGCGCGTTGCACAAACCAAAAGACATTCGTCGAAATGCAAATGTACCGAATGGGCACGTGAAAGTAGTCTTGTCCTGGTCTTCAGCTGCAATCGTGAAATTATATCCCCTGTTCAAGCAAGTGTTCTAGGTCGTGTTTCGACAGACCTTGAACTCTCTCCACAACAGTGCAACAAACAGATCAAACAGAACAGTAAAACTGGAGCACGCACAGGTTGATAACCCAGTTCGGCCAGGCCGACTCTGGGGGGTTTCCCACACCCGGAAAAGGGACAACAAATCTTTATTACGAGTATAGGGTTTCCACAGGGACTTACACTTACACCTTGTAATAGCCTCACCTCAATACTCCGTCTCTCAGATTTGCAACCGAGGTTCACCGCAATTCCCCTCGATCCCCTTCGTTCAGAACCTGCAGTCCGAACGTTCTCGACCTTCTCCAGAAGCTCGGATGCTTTCTCTCGAAAGCTTTGATCACCTTTGATGTGTGCGGCAGTTGATACGCTTCAGACAGTCTGAGTTGCACTTGAGCAGACTGCACTTGCACCGATGTATTCTCAATGAGAAAACACAACCGGCCGTCGCTTTCTTCTTCTCCAATCAGCAGGGTATGCTCGTGTGTATTTGATCTTTGAAAGCGATGAGAATTAGGGTTGCCTTTGCATTGTATTTATATGCTCGGACGAAACCCTAATTCGCACAAGATAATCTCATCAAATATTTCGGAAAATATTCCAGAATATTTGATGCATATCTTTCACAAATCCTTGGAAGAATATACGAAGTCGTCTTCTTTCCCAAGCAAGTCACGCCGTCTTCAATGTGCATATTCATTCAAATATCTTGCTCGAATAAGTCGCACGCCATCTTTAACTTGACGAAATCTTCGTTGCCAATTTCTTCCGGAAAATATCCTTGCGTCTGTTCCACGCTGTACATGAGTGCTAGGATATGTTCGAACTCCCCCTGAACTCCTGCTCGAACTGTCTAACCACGTTTTGCCAAACACATGCCACTCAAGGGAACATCAATCTCCCCCTTGGCATTTTGGCAAAACCAAATCTACTAGATAACTAGATCTATCTAACTATCTAGACAGTCGACAACCTTGAGGGAACAAAAAAGTCACCACCTCAAAATACTCCCCCTTTTTGCCACAAATTGGCAAGGGGTCCGATCTAGTTCGATCAGCAAATCAAGTTGTGCCAGAACAAGCACGAAATAACTAAAGTTTTAAACGAAAACTGAGTTCAGAGAGATTGAAGTCAGTGGACCTTTATGCAGACACATCATCTGTGGCATCTTCAGAATCTGCATCATCAGATTCATCTTCACTTGGGTAGCTAAGGGCACGAGCAAGCTTATTGATGCGCCTGCGTTGCTCCTTGTCCGCAGCAATGATGGCATTAAGATCTCTGAGCAACTTGTTTCGCTCATCTCGGCCCATTCTGGCTCCCCCTCGACTGGACTCCGTCACAGCATTTCCTTTCTCCTTGAGGTCGTTCACGTGACGCCCTTTAAACAACTTGTGGTCAACGATGAACTTGCTGGGAGCCTTTGAGAGTTGGTCAGGCGAGGCCTTCAAATCAGGAGCTTGATGGATGATCAGCTCGTATATCAGGGACGGGAAGCAAATCTGATGCAGAGATCTCATCGAAGTGGCATGTTCAGCAATCTGTTGGAACATTACTCTGCCCAGGTTGAACTTCAGTTTATTCCCTATCTGATAAAGCAGTTGAGCCATGTCCTTGTTGACCGTTGAGCGATGAGTAGACGGCCTCCAGTTGAAAACAGCAATGAAAAACAGCATCGAATAGAACGTAGAAAGATCCGCTGTATGCACAGCTGACTCAGGCCTCCACTGAACAGAGCCTGCAGTGATGGTGCTCACTACCTTTTCAAAATCTGACTCCACTTCATCAACAGCTGGGTCGTCCATGGCGAAGAATACATTGATCAGCTCAGGATCAATCTTGATCCTTCTCCCTCTGACATAGAAGACCCCATACTCAGATTCTCCAACAACCCCGAAGAGAGGGGGTAAGTTTGCCATGGTCTCAGGTACCAACTGCTCATTGAAGGGTTTGCCCCTGGTCAATGTCCAAAACAGATCAGATTCTTTCAGAACCGTAATCACCTCCTTCCCTTTGTAACTGGACTCTACTAGCACCCTCTCAGGAATGATCTTCCTTTTCGACACACAGCTCGATTTCCTACTTGCATCACGGTTGACGAACCAAACTCCTCCCTTGACAATTCCCACTGGAGCTGAATCAGACTCAGGAGATGGAACTTTGCATCTTCCAGCATCCACTGAAACAGGGACAGGAGCTTCATGTTTTCTTTTCTTAGATGAAACAGCTCCCCCTGCCAGGTTGTCCTCCTTCGCAATCTCTTGGACTGTTCCCTTAGCAGATTTTTCAAACACCACCTTCTTCTTTCCCTTGTCCTTCTTTGGCCTTTTGAGAGAGATAAGAGGAGCAATATCTTGGTCAGCTTCAGACAACTTACCCTCCTTTGAGACTGGCTTCGCAGTATCCTCACGAACTGATCCACCAACATCCTCCATATGATCACAAAGAAGATCATCTTGAGTAACAGCTGGGACAAGCACAGACTCCTTAGCAACAACTGGAACTGAAGTACCACCTGATTCCACTCCTGGCTGAACACCAAAATCCTCTTTTTGCAGATTTTCAGCAAAATCATCAATATCTTTGAACACACTGTCCAGATCTTCATCTCCTTCCGCAACCTCAGGTTCTTCATCAATCACACCAACACCGTTTACTGATAAAACAGGCTTCATACTCACAGTCTCAGCAACTTCTCCTTCAGAGACTCCAATCTCCTCAGGCAACCCATCAACAGGAGCATCCTCCATTACCAACTTCCTCATGCTCTTCTCCCTCATTAGAAATATCAGAGACCCTCCCTCTGATAGAGATGATCTTTGCCAGGCATTGTCTGGGAGAGGCAGCTCGGCGAGTTACCTTCTTTCTTTGAAATCCTCCTGGACGAACGAACCCGGAAGCTTGAATTTTCGCCTTCCACACATCTGAAATACCTGAGCCTCTTGTCACTGACAGCCTGGGTTCCGTTTCTTTAACAAACTTAGAAACATCATCACCCTTTTTACCAGCATCACAAGTCACAACCTTGCCCTTGTCAACACAAATCTCAGCCCTCCTGGCTTCATCACTACCAGCCCTACTGGCTTCAGCACCCAAACACCCAATTTTCTCAACTCCCACAATTACTTCATCATTAATCACAGAATTTTCAACCACTGAGATATTCGCAGAAACAGATGGGAGAACGGGATTTACCTCCGATTGCGGACACGCTTGTGGAGAAGAAACCGCTGAGACTGTCTGAGGAATTTCAGCGGTGACCTCTTCGGCAGACTTTTCATGAAAAGGTGACGCCTTTTTCACCTTCGCAGCTTTGGATTTTGGAATCTTCGATTTCGCCGTCACCGCCTTTGAGGTCTGCATGCTTTCCTTTCTTTTCTCCACGGATTTAACACTGGATTTTGCTGACTTCCTTGTGTTCACCATCGCCGTTTGCGGAGCAATCGAGTGAGAGATTTCCGATCTAGGGTTTCGGGGACGAGTGAGAGAGGACACGCTCAACAGTCGAGTTTTTGAAAATAAAATATCCTCCTGCCTTTTCGACTTCCTATTATACGCAAGCCGCTTTCCAAAAAAAAAGGCGTAAAACAAATCTTCTGGAATAAAGAAGTTGACATTAAGTATTGTCCCATCTGTTCCAGCTCCCTTTCTTAGGTGGTCAGTCCAACTGTTGTAGCTGGGGATTCGCCTTTGACTGACCACTGCCTGGAACACTTAGTTCATGAAACCACGCACACCCAAGGAGGATCTGGGTGTTCCAAACCGTGGAATCTCATTCAATTTCTCATCCAGTGGAATGGCATTCATTCGTGGAAACAGTTCGAACTCCGTCTTCAACTGTGTTACCTTTTGTTCGAACTCTTTCTGTAACTGCGACACCCTTTGATCCAGCAGTCTCCTGGTGCACTTGCCAACATGGATTTGTGCGATTCTCCTATCTGACCTTGTGTGCAGGGTCTTATTCACTCCCCCTCGCATAACTCGATGTTTGGCTTGAACATAGTCTAGAGTAGACCGTGGCTTGTCAAGACTTTCGACACCTATTCTGATGGTGTAACAGTTATTTGCCATCCTTGTGCCTTTCATCACAGAATCACCATTCTCGTCTAGAACCAAGCATGAGTCACGAGAGAATGACACATAGTGTCCATTGTCGCACAGTTGACTGATGCTAATAAGATTCATTGTCAGACCTTCAACCAGGAGGGTGTCCTCGAGTGCAGGGAGATCCAGAACCTTCAATGTCCCACAGCCGATCACCTGACTCTTCCTACCATCCGCGAAGGTGACAAACCGCATCTGCTCAACAGGTCTAATATGCGAGAGAAATTCAGAGTTACCTGTCATGTGGGCAGAGCATCCGCTGTCGAAGTACCAACTATTTTGCACTGTATCTCTTGAGGAGCAACAGGCCACCATGCATACTGTCTGTTGTTCCTTTGGTACCCATACCTGTTTCTGTCGAGGTTTGATCTGTTGTTTATGCCCTCGACGTTCAGCAAGAAACAACCGACACTTGGATCTGATGTGTCCATCCTGAAAGCAGTACCAACAAGTGCGCAAATCTTTCTTTTGATTGGAGATTGAACTGGAGTGAGCTTTGCCAGTCCTGCCTTTGGCTTTGTCATGGGACAGATCCACTTTCTGTCTAGGGTGCTTTCTCACCTTCTGTTCAGGCATCTGTTCCGACACTGGTTTTGTTTTAACAAACGTTGTACCTTTTGAACTGCCTTCTCCTGTGAACCCCAAACCTCTATGTCCAGACTCCATTCTCTGAGATCCGAGAATATCATTTAAGTCTTTAGTGCCAGAGTTGAGCATTCTTACCGATTGTTTGAGGTGATTTAGTTCCTCCTTGATAGTTGAGTGCTCCATTCTTTCAGATTCTAGCTGAAGTTCCAGCTGTTCTATCCTTCTTAACTGGAACACCTCTTTGCGCTTCAGATCTGTGATGGTCTTTCTTAGACCCACCATGCCTACAGGATGAGTGTCACGGTCATTCTCCATTTCAACTTTCAGTGAGGAGACAGTACCTAAGAGCTCTGTTTTCTGAGCAAGGAGACACAGCCTTTCCTGTTTCATCTCAGCTAGACGAGTATTCAGAGAGTCTACCGTGCCTTCGAGCTCAACCTTCTGTGTAAGTAATATCTCAACCTCCTGCCAGACCTTGTCCTTATCCAAGGTGACGCTTGCAACTGTGTCATTCAGCTTTTTGTTAATCCTGATCAGAAGCAGCCACTTCTCATACAGATCCTTATATGTCTCACCCAGAGCCTCCTGCGTGAGTTCTTCACCATCACTGTCTGAGACATCTTCAGCCGGGAGTTCCAACAGAGGTAGAGCAGGTTTACTGGTGCTGCCGTAACCATCCAGAGTTGAAGTAAAGGCCACAAAGTTGGTGGTTGCACCTCCTTTATCTTCGTCTGACTCACTATCGCTGAAGCTCGCGACCATTGCCTTCCTTTTCATGAGAGTATTCGCACATTGTGAAGCAATATGACCGAAACCTCTGCATTCATTGTCAGAGGAGTCTTGCCTTGAGTCACTGGACCTTGATCTGTCGGACTTCCAGTTTCGGAAACCAGTTGATGAAGACTGACCTTGTTCTGGACCACGTCTATTTATCTTGCGCACCATTCTGCCGAAGTTTTGTGCCATCATGGCCAGTTGCTCAGTGGTGCAGCCAGCCTCCACTTTGTCTTCAGACAGTTCTGCTTTCAGGGCGATTCCCTTCATATCTTCGGTTTGGAAATCACGGTTAATCTCGTAAGTTCTGAGAGACCCCATCAGCTCGTCCAGTTTCAGTTTGGAGATGTCGTGCATTTCCTCAATAGCCGTGACTTTCATAGCAAATCTCGGAGGAAGTGATCTCAAGACTTTACTGGCCATCCTTTCTTCCTCAATCGGCTTTCCTAGAGCAGCAGCCTCGTTGGACAGTTCCAGAACTCTAGTGTTGTACTCAGAGATAGTTTCACTCTCGTTCATCTTCATCTCTTCAAACTTAGTAGTGACAATCTGCATTCTTGAGTTGCGAACTTTGTCCGTGCCTTCATATGCCGTTTGGAGAATATCCCAAGCATCCTTTGCTACTTCACAGTTAATGATCAACTTCATGACGTTCTCATCTACAGCCGAGAAGATTGCGTTCATCGCCTTTGAGTTTCCCGTGGATGCCTTGTTCTCTTCTTCACTCCACAAGGTTTCTGGTTTCAGAATTGGTTCACCAGTGAGATTGTTCATCATAGGTTCAGTCCAACCTCTCTGAACAGTCATCCATGCTTTCTCGTCAAGGGATTTCAGAAAGGATCGCATCATGGGTTTCCAGGTGGCATAGTTCGATCCTTCAAGCAACGGAGGTCTGGTGATGCTTTGTCCTTCTTTCAGAGGCATCTTGAACAGTTCAGGATCCCACTCAGTGTGTCGAGTGTTTGCTATGATACCAATTGAAATTATATCCCCTGTTCAAGCAAGTGTTCTAGGTCGTGTTTCGATAGACCTTGAACTCTCTCCACAACAGTGCAACAAACAGATCAAACAGAACAGTAAAACTGGAGCACGCACAGGTTGATAACCCAGTTCGGCCAGGCCTACTCTGGGGGGTTTCCTACACCCGGAAAAGGGACAACAAATCTTTATTACGAGTATAGGGTTTCCACAGGGACTTACACTTACACCTTGTAATAGCCTCACCTCAATACTCCGTCTCTCAGATTTGCAACCCAGGTTCACCGCAATTCCCCTCGATCCCCTTCGTTCAGAACCTGCAGTCCGAACGTTCTCGACCTTCTCCAGAAGCTCGGATGCTTTCTCTCGAAAGCTTTGATCACCTTTGATGTGTGCGGCAGTTGATACGCTTCAGACAGTCTGAGTTGCACTTGAGCAGACTGCACTTGCACCGATGTATTCTCAATGAGAAAACACAACCGGCCGTCGCTTTCTTCTTCTCCAATCAGCAGGGTATGCTCGTGTGTATTTGATCTTTGAAAGCGATGAGAATTAGGGTTGCCTTTGCATTGTATTTATATGCTCGGACGAAACCCTAATTCGCACAAGATAATCTCATCAAATATTTCGGAAAATATTCCAGAATATTTGATGCATATCTTTCACAAATCCTTGGAAGAATATACGAAGTCGTCTTCTTTCCCAAGCAAGTCACGCCGTCTTCAATGTGCATATTCATTCGAATATCTTGCTCGAATAATTCGCACGCCATCTTTAACTTGACGAAATCTTTGTTGCCAATTTCTTCCGGAAAATATCCTTGCGTCTGTTCCACGCTGTACATGAGTGCTAGGATATGTTCGAACTCCCCCTGAACTCCTGCTCGAACTGTCTAACCACGTTTTGCCAAACACACGCCACTCAAGGGAACATCAAATCAGAATTTGATTATACCCAGAAAATCCATCTAAAAAACAAAAGTAAGGCTTACCTGCGAGCCTATCCAACATCTGGTCAATGAACGGCAAAGGAAAGTGATCCTTGTGTGTCACTGCATTTAGCTTTCTGTAGTCGATGCACACGCGCCATCCATTCTGGATTCTCTTTGTCACCAACTCACCTTGAGCATTAAGCTCCACTGTAATTCCTGTCTTCTTCGGTACTACATGTACGGGGCTTACCCATTGACTATCTGAAATGGGATAAATCACGTCAGCATCTAAGAGCTTTTATACCTCCTTTTGAACCACCTCCATCATCAGTGGGTTTAATCTACGCTGCGGCTGCCTCACAGGTTTGGCTCCATCCTCGAGTAAAATCCGATGCATGCACACGGTAGAGCTCACTCCCTTGATGTCCGCAAGTGTCCATCCAATCGCGGTCTTATGTTTCTTCAGTACCGCTGCCAATCTCTCCTCCTGATTAGGCTCCAAGCCTTTCTTGATTATGAACGGCAACGTCTCACCATCTCCCAAAAAGATATACTTTAAATGCTCGGGTAAGGGCTTAAGCTGCAACTCAGGTGCCTGTACAATAGATGGTACATGTGTAGATTTATTAGTTAAAGTAACTTGATTAGCCTCATACCTTGGGGTTAATGGTCCCGAAACTCTAAGCTCCTGTAGCATGTCACTAGTATCACGAAGCATCCCTATTGATGCGCCACGTGACTCAATAGCCTCCCTCAAAATTATTTCAAGCACATCATTCCCACAGGGAATATCGGAAGATTCCACTAGCTCATCGATCGCATCCAAAGTGTGTACTCCTACATCATCAGGGGGATATTGCATAGCTTGATATATATTAAAGTTTATTACCTCACCTTCCACCTCTATGGAAAGCGTGCCACGATCCACATCGATCTTAGCTCTAGCCGTCTTCATGAATGGCCTACCAAATAGAATTGGTGGCTGATCTTGTGCTCCCTCATCATCCATTTTCAGCACATAGAAATCTGCAGGAAAAATAAGATTTTCTACCTGCACCAAAACCATCCTCGATCACACCCAGAGGTTCGGTGCATGATCGGTCAGCCAATTGAATGGTCAAACTCGCGGGTTTCAGTGGACCAATACGCAAAGATAAGTACAAAGAGTAAGGAAGAACATTTATGGAAGCACCAAGATCAAACATACAATTTTCGATCCTTACGTTACCAATAACACATGGAATAGTAAAAGTTCCGGGATCCTTACACTTTTTGGGCACCTTCCTTCGTATCGTTGCTGATACACTCTCTCCAAGCATGACCTCCTCATTCTTAGTCATACGCCTACGGTTAGTACATAATTCCTTAAGAAATTTTGCGTACCTTGGAATTTGCCGAATAGCTTCAATGAGTGGAATGTTGATTTCCACCTTGCTAAACAACTCCCAAACCTCATTGTCTGTGATAGACTTCTTGTTGGTCTTAGGAACCTGCATTGGGAATGGTAGGGGAGTGTTAGAATTTGGAATTTCCTTACCAGAGTCCGAGGAACCCGCGGACGTCTTCTGATTATCTTCCGCGGACGTCTCTGTATTTTGCAATTCATCAGGCGTCCGCGCTTTAATTGGTGAGACGTCCGCCTGCCCCACTGAGTTGGAATCTTCATTCAGCTCTTCTCCTCCATTCTTCAACTGCTTTCCACTCCAAAGCATTACAGCGCTAATGTTGGACTTTGGGTTGGGAATCGCTTGTGACGACAGCTTCCCTTTGTCTTCTCGCCTTTCGTAAATGGCGCTGGCAATTTGAGACACTTGCTTTTTTAGCTCGTTAAAGTCTCCAGCTTGTTGGCCCATCTTTTGAGTTAGTTCCTTGAACATTCCTCTCATTTCCTCTCTCAATTCCTTGATCGGGTCCTCGTCTCCTTGTTTGATGTGTGGGGGTTTGTACGGCGGCTTTTGTGGGTACGAGGATTGCCCCACATCGTAATTGTTGTTCCTTTGCCAACCACCATCATTTTGCCTAGGTTGCCATTTGTTGTTGCCGTGGTATCCATCATACCTCCTTGGTGGCAAATCTCCCTTGTTCACGTAGCCCACTACATTCACGTCTTCTGTTCTTTCCTGAAAAACAGCGTTATCATTATTCATTGGATTAAAAGTGGACTTGTTTACCTTACACTCCACTTGTTGATTGTCTTGTGGTTTCTGCGTCACTATTTGAGCCATCATATTCTTCAGTTCCTGCAATTCAGAATGTACATTCACGTTAGCAACTGGTGCAAGTTTATATGTTTCTTCTAAATACCTTGTGCTCTCGGCGACTCTCTCAATCAACTCCCATATCTCCTCGGGGTACATGTCAAGGATAGACCCTTGAGCGGAGGCATCTAGCATTCTTCTTTCCATTAGAATCATCCCATCCATGAAGTATTCAAGCAACATCCTTTGTGGGATTCCATGATTCGGACAATTCTCTTCCAATAGCCTAAACCTCTCAAAATAATCGAACAACGTTTCTCCACGTCCTTGTCTAAGCATAGAGAGCTCCTTTCTTGTTTGAGCCGCCTTCGAATGGGAGTAGTACTTGTCCATGAACTTCCTTTGCATTTGTTCCCATGAAATAATCGAACCTGAAGGCAAAGACATTAACCAAGATTTAGCTTGACTTACTAAAGAAAAAGGGAATGCCTTTAATTTAAAAAGATTTTCCGGAACCGATGCCAATTTCATGGACGTGCAAACTCCATGAAATTCCTTCAAGTGCCTTAGGGGGTTCTCATCGGGCATTCCTCCAAACTTGGGCAAGTGATGTATCACCCCACCCTTTATCTCGATATCTTCTGCGTCCTCATCCAACCTAATGCACCAAGGTGCGTCATCAATATACGGAGCACAAACTCCTCTCATAGTGCGTCCCAAATCCCGACGCCTCGCTAACTGTCCATATTGGTTTCCTCCACCGAGGTATTCTCGATCCAACTCATCCTCGTAATCCTCGTGTCTAGCTCCACGAGGTCTAGCATACTCATTCACAAATCGCTGATTTCTGGGGGGTGGTACTCTTTGATTAACAGGGGGCAGTCCTTGCCTCCGTTCTTGCATGTTATCTCCTATTACACTACTTCGCTCTTCTTGATCACGTTCAACACTTCTCTGTGACATTGTTACTTAAACAGAAAATAATCTAGTGACAAAGTAAAAGACAGTAAAATAAAACCAAGAGAAATAAATACGTAGTGAGATTCTTCGTTACAAATCCCCAATGTGACAATATACCGGAAAATTTTCCAAATTGCACAAAATTGAAGTTTCAATTCCAATTGTACACATCTTTTAGATTGGTTTCCCAATTTACACTAGTTTTTCAAGACGCCGTTGCCAACGGCGTCTTAACATTAGGACGCTCTTGGCAACGGTATCTTAGGCTTAGGTGGACTTTCGCGCCCCAAATACTCAAATGGTGCCATAATATTGCCAAGGAGGTGTTAACCGCCGTAGCAAACAGCAGCCAAAGCTAAGCCGCTCTCCATAAGAGCGTTTTAATGGTGTTGAATCTCAGTGGGATGGGTCTTTTGGTTGTTTTGTACAGGACTGTGTGAATATGGAATGTGTGAGAAATAACCACAAACAAGGCACAAAGCAAGAGAACTAAAGTCACCTAAAAGCAACCGAGAGGTTTAAGTTTTTCATGAAGATTTCAAAGTGTGCTTGCTAAAAACTAAGTTCAAGGCATGCGCGAAAAATACTTAGATTGCTAGATAGGCACAAGATAGCAATGAAAATTGATTCCCGAGAATGTGCATTCAATAGAGCTAGCTTGGTTTTAGACTCTAAATCATGTAAAAGGGAATTGCAAGCTAGATGTGACTTATAGAAGTTGGGAATTGATAGTCACAAGCCTTTAGTAGCATAACACTCAAGAAGAATTGGGATAAAGCATGATGTAAGTGTTCATTTTCAAGTGTTATGCAAGGTGTAAGATCATGTGAGAATTTGCGCCTAACCCACTCCACACTTAATTTAAGCTTAGTCCCTAAGCGCAAAAGATGATAAAATAAATGTAAAGGCGCAAAGGAAACTCCCCTCGTTTGAAGAACATAGTTCTCCCCAATATGCCCAACTCCAACTCCACTCAATAAAAGCTTCCCCTTGATGGCAATGGAAACAAGGAAAGTTAATGTGCACGAGCATGGGTATTTTCACCAAAATAGTAAGATAGCTCAAGTGACAAATAAAATCCCTGTGACTGATGAGTCGTATTTATACGACTCGTCGAGTCAACTAATCCCATCTATTTCGATACATTATTATGCAAACAGTTACTTTTTAGTGTTGTTTTGCATTTCAGGTGTTTCGGAAGCTCTAGGAGGAAACGCGCATAAAAGATGGCTTTTCATGCCAAAAATATCACAGTTTCAGATTAGACCTTTGGACCTTCGATGGAGCGCTGGGAATGAACCGCAGATCAGAAAAATATGAGTCATATGACGTTGCGTAGCTAACTCAATTCCCTACAACTCTCTAGTTCACACTGAGAGCATCCGAGGTCGTTTAGATGGTCAAATCAAGAGCCGAAGTCGGGACTCAGTGCATATCGCGTCCGCAAGAGACATTAGCGTTAACGCTGATGTTGCTTACGAAAGCGCCGATAACGTTGCTTCCGAACGCGCCCAGTCGACGAGATGATGACGTCAGCAGTCCGTTTGATGACGTCAGCAGCCCGAAAGTTGATAATTCTAGCCCAAAAATCAGATTTGGAAACCCAAGTGATAATTCAACCCAAAACCAGATTTGGGAATACAGTTTAGCTATAAATAAGAAGCTTGGGCTAGGGTTTTCATCACCAATTATTCTCCGAAGAGGAGACGGCTCTGGAGAAGACGCAAGCTTTCGACGAAGAGAAGAGATTTTCCTACTTTTAATTATGCGTCTTTTCATGATTATGTGTAGCTAAACTTTTAATTCAGTTTAGGGTTTGTATATTGTGACGAATGTTTTGAGGCTTTTCACTTAATGCTATTTTATGTTCTACTAGTTCTTGTGCTAATTTATCCCGGACTGAATTGTGAAGCTAAGCGGATGCTTGCAATGGCAAAACTTAGCCGAACAATTCAGCCCTCATATTTGCTGCTTGTTTGAGACTAAACCGTAAGAACAAGTAGTTGCACTTAACCTAATATTGCCTGAAACGGATTATTAGGTTTACTGGAACTAAAAGTCTATAACCTGAAACGGAGTAGATTGTGGTGTATTGCTTGCAATGGCGTACTTTAGGTTATAACCTGAAACGGAGTAACCACACTTAGGAACATAAAGTTAGAACATTAGCAGCCGATGATAAACGAGTCACAATAGAAACCCTAGACTGAATGCTTTCTCTTATTGAATTCTTCGTTATTCTTTTCTCATGTGCTTTTTACTACACTTGCTCACAAACCCCCTTTCTTTATTGTTTTTAGATACAACTTCAACAACACCAGCTCCCTTGGGTTCGACCACTGCTTGCCGCTTTACTAGTTTCTTGCAGGGAAAATATAAATTTAAATTTGAGAGGTCACACGACGCCTGTCAAATTTTAGCGCCGTTGCCGGGGAGCTGCGCTTCGGTGAAGTTGTTCTTTTTTGTATTGTTTTTTTATTATTTTCTATTTTTTTGTGATGCACCATGTCTTCTTATTATAGTAGACCACCTTGCTACGATGAAGACGATGAGGTATATGAATACGAGGGCAGCGAGGTCAAGTTTTGGATGATTCGGCGTCTCCCCAAATTTGGAGGTGCCATCGGAGAAGACCCTGTGACACATGTAAAAACGTTTCACTCCGTCTGCTGCAGCATAAATCCTAAAGAAGAGTCATTAGAGAGGTTTAAGTTGAAAATATTTTTGTTTTCTTTAACTCACTCCGCCCAATCTTGGTATTACTCATCATCTGCAGATTGTGAAAGTAATTATGTGGATCTACGAGACCGATTTCTAAAGAAGTTTTATCTGCCATCCTTACGATTTGAAATCCGCGAGAAAATTTCTACCAGTGAGCAATTCCAGGGCGAAACATTAGATGAGTACTATTCGCAGTTCGATGACCTTGAGGGAAGCTGTCCACACCATGGATTAACAGATTTATTTCTTCTTGAGAGCTTTCTTGATGGGATGAATCCACTAGAGCGTTCTATGCTTGATGCTGCAGCAGGAGGTTCGGTAATGGACTTACACATTTATGATATCTGGAACCTGATAGATGATATGGCAGAGAGATCGAAACGGGGTCCGATGCACAAAACGGATGATAAGGCGCAGACAGTAGAAGCTGATTCAGTACAGATCGTGCCCGACATCACATCCAACACCTCTGTCACAATCTTACCCGCAACAGTGCCTAACCCGAGAGGAGACATCAGTACATTGGCAGTGGTGGACGAATCGGGTGCAGAAAACGACAAAAATGAGTCGGAGTCAGTGCGGATCGCGTCCGAAGAAGACATTAGCTCGATGCTAATGTCTGAAGCTAACGCGCCTATAATGTTAAGGCCGGACGCGCCCATAACGTCTACAGCGGACGCGACCCACACTGATGCCCAACCCAGAACTGACCCTTTTCCTTCATTTTTTGTGCAGGTGATAGCTCATGAAGACCATGTGATCGATAATGATGAGCCAGAAGACAGATTGGAGGCAAGGCCCGAACCAGAAAAGCCAACGATGGAGTACTCACTCGCTACGAGTCAAGAAGCACCGCCTGAAAAATGTGAGGACCCAGGTGCCATGGCAGTCACCCGTGATATTGACTCTTATGTTTTGCAGATGGGAGATGCTAGAGATAACGGTCCTCCAGCACCTACTTTGGAACGACCATTCCTCCTTTCCACAAAGACCAAGGTTGACATGGGAACACGCTTGTTGTCACTTGCGTTTGGTGGCAAGACATCCGATTTTTATATTTATGAGGATGATGACCGTTCATACATGAAGAAGCGACCAAGACATGGCACCTTTGGATGGAAACACGGATGGAGAGACACTAGAGCACCACTCGATGGACCAGTAGCTATAATCAAGGTGTCCTCGCCAACTCAGAAGGATGTAAAGGCGAACCCGCCTGATCGATGGAGAGCACACCCGAGCACACAATTATATGAGGATTTTGGGCATAATGAAGGAGTAGCTGAGGCAAAATTTGACCTCGCACGTCCATGGGATCCTAACTTGTGATCCCTAAAGAGGTAACGTGATAAGTCGATTCCTTGACTATCTTTCTCCTACCTTTTCTAGATGTTTTGATCCGTTCCGAGTCTCTTTCGATGTCATTTAACCCTTGTACTTGCTATTTCAGGTGAAAACCTGATTCTATGGTCCTCGAAATCAAGGATATCAATTCTCAAAGAAAATCGAAGTTTCGAGACCAAAATGAAGATTTCTCATTGCAAGGGGAAAGAGCTCGACCGAGCCAAAGAGAGCTCGCCCGAGCATGCATATGCCCAAAACTCTCTGCCAAAAGCAGCTCGCCCGATCCCGTCGAGGCCCGCCCGAGCTCCCTCCTTCAAAGCCAAGACTCGCCCGAGCCATCTGGAGCTCGCCCGGGCTCCCATGCATCATTTCACCCGTCCAAACATGAAAGTGCCCGGGCCAAAACAAGCTCACCCGAGCTCACTCCCGACCAGAAGGCACTGCCGAAGTTCGCTCGACCGGGCCAAAGGGAGCTCGCCCGGGTGCCTCGGCCAGTCCCCTCCCCTGCTGCACGAAGCTCGCCCGAGCTCGGCCGGGCGCATCGAAGCTCGCCCGAGCGTTTTCCCAAAGACTGGATTTTTATACTTGGGCTATAAATAGAAAGTTTCATTTTGAAAGCCATGATCGAAGGTTTTGAAGGGTTTTGGGAGAGCTCAAGGGTTTTGAAGATCATCTCATCAAGTGAAATCACTCTTAAGGATATAGGGAGATTTCTCCTCCTACTTCCTTACTTTCCTTTGGGTTTTGTTCACCACCCTTGTAACAACACTACTTTTGTTTGTCTATGAACATGAGTAGTGAGTAGTCCCATTAGTTTCTAGGGGTCTACGGATCTCCTTGGTGTGTAAAACTCTATTCTATATTGATTACATGTATGAATGAGGCTTTTGTTAAGGTTATGAATCTACTTGGTATACATGTCAACTCTATGCACCCCAAGTGTTTGATAAAATGTCTAGGTGGCCTAGAAATATGAATTTGAAGTCGAGTGTTCTAGCGAACGAGACTAATAGTTCTAGAATGAAAGTAGATTCTCCTTTGCCAAGTGATGATCACGAACGTGGCTCATATTGGCATTGTGATAGGCTAGATCTTAAACCGCTCATTGGCTATTGATCATTCAACTAGCGTTGATGATTGAGAGCCTTGAGTAGGACGTGAGCTAACAACATCTAGCGATTGAAGCTCACGTGCGAGGTGCCTTTTCCTTAAATCGAATAAAAACATCGAGAGATTGAATTTGATTTAATAGGGACACACCTTAATCTAACCTTTACATTACTCGTTCTTGCATGAAATTGAACCATTAAGAGTCTAATGCACCAAGGAGGGAAGTAGTACCCTAGGAGCGTCTTTGAAAACCTTGAAAACAACCTTTTTATTTCGTTAATCATTGTTTGGAAAGTCATAAATCACATCTCACACATTCGTTAGGAAATAGACTTATTGTAGTAAAATCGAATAGTGATCTTGAGTTTAACATTGCTCCTTGGACGACCCGGTACTTACCGGTTATAAATTGTTTTTGACCAATCTATTGCTTTCGAATCTTACACATTTGAAACGCATAAATTGCAATGTTCAAAATGGCGCCATTGTCGGGGAGCAACGAATTAACTTAAGGAACTAAAGTAGATTTTACAAGATTTGGACTATTTCACTTGGTGTTCTTGCTATTACTTGTGTTGCATTTGTGGCTTAACGGATTCTTTTGTTCTTGTAGGTTTCGGTTGAATGCAAACGAGGTCTAAGGGCAAGGAAAAAGTGAACGCTAGCTTTGATCAAGCTTTAAAACATTTCTTGTATCAAGAGAAGGCTAAAGGTCAAGCCTCTCGCAACAAAAGGCAACCTCGTAAGAGAAGACCACCACCAATGGCCAACAACCTTGCTCCCAATGGGGAGAAACCCTTGAAGGATTATTCCACCCCAAGCCTAACCGGTTTTCGGTCACCAATAGCTCCGCCGGCATTGATCAACATGGTAGGCAACAATGCTTTCTCCGGGATAGGAAATCCCAATGCCCATCTAACATCTTTCCTTGAGCTGTGCGAGACCTTCAAAATAAATAACGTGCCGAAGGAAGCAATTTATCTAAGGCTTTTCCCTTTCTCTTTAATGGGGAAAGCCAAAGATTGGTTGTGGAGCCACGACGCGGATACCTTCACAACATGGAACGAGCTAGCCCAAGTCTTCCTTCTCCAATACTTTCCACCGGCTAAAACCCAAAGGCTCAAAAATTTAATCAACTCATTCGAGCAAGGGGACGATGAGACATTCTATGAGGGATGGGAGCGATTCAAGGAGCTACAAAGAGAATGCCCACACCACAACATAGACAAGCCAACTTTGATCCAAATCTTCTATCAAGGCGTGAATAATGACTCTAAAAGGTAAATGGACCAAGCCGCCGGTGGCGCATTCATGGAGGTCCATCCCACCGATGGGCAAGCTGTTATAGATAAAATTGCAAGAAATTCTCACCATTGGGGGAGTGATCGGAACGTCCCTAAGAGGCAAGGCAAGGCGAGGGAGGTAAATGAGGTGGACTCGAGAGATGAGGTTCGTGCCCTCAATAAGAAGATGGACGCTATAGCCACTTCACTTAGTGCGCTTCATGTGAAACAATCCCAAAAGCAACCTCAAGTATGCGCCATTTGCACAAGCCCCTCTCATAAAGAAGATGATTACCCTCACACTTTCCCTCAAGAAGAGAACCAAGATGATGAGGACGTAAATTTCTTGCAAAGGAATCAACCAAGCTATGGTAGAGACCGGGATCATCCAAATTTCTCATATAAAATGACCGAACCAATCAAGTATGATCCCAATTGGCGTCAAAAGAACAACACTCCTCCCGGTTTCGCCCCGAAGAACCAAGATTACCAAAGACAAGGGCAAAGCTATCAAAGGCAAACCTACCAAGGGCAATCAAGCCAACCTCAACAACAAAAATCTCAAACCCAACAATCACCTACGGAAGAACCTACTATGGCTCAAATGATGGCTTCACTTATTGCGGGTCAAAACCAAGGGATTGAAGATCGAAACAAGCTAGCTCAAGATCAATTCAAGGCATCCCATGAAAATAAATTCATGTTTCAATCGATCAACCAAAGGTTGGATGAGATGTCTACTCACCATAAGATGTTGGAGAACCAAATCGCACAACAAGCTAGTGGCTCCACAAGGTATCAAGGGAAACTTCCCTCCAAGCCGGATTTCACCCAAAATGAGCACGTGAATGCCATAACATTGAGGAGTGGAACCGCTTACAAGCCCCCTTCACCCAAAGAAAAGAATGCGAGCACAAGGATGCCCGTCATTGTTGAAGAGGGCGAGGAGGAGGTCGAAGAAGAAATTCCCACACCAAAGGAAGTTCCCTCTAAGAGCTCAACGAAAGAAATCGCCAAAGATGCAACTAAGGAGCCTTCACCATACAAACCCCCAATGCCATTTCCTCAAAGGCAACTAAAGAAGAACAATGAGTCACACTTCCAAAAATTCGCGGAGATGATGAAGAAGATCAATGTGACACTACCAATCTCCGAGGTAATATCCCAAATGCCCATTTATAGTAAATTTCTTAAGGATGTTATCTCTCATAGGCGTGAAATTTCTGAAATTAGCTTGGTGAATCTTAATGCGGAATGTAGTGCTATTGTGCAAAACCCAATGCCTAAAAAAGAGAAAGATCCGGGGTCATTTTCAATTCCTATTACAATTGGTGATGAGAACATAAGTAAGGCGTTGTGTGATTTAGGTGCTAGTATTTCATTAATGCCCTACTCTCTCTACAAGAAACTTGATATGGGAACTCTCGTGCCTACCTCCATTAGTCTACGCCTCGCGGACCGCTCCTCTAGGATCCCTAGTGGAATCTTAGAGGACGTGCCCGTGAAGGTGGGGAAGTTTTACATCCCCGTGGATTTCTTTGTTCTAGAGATGGAGGAGGAGCGAGAGATCCCAATCATTTTGGGAAGGCCATTTTTGAAAACTACTAAGGCGGTGATAAGTTGCATAAATGATTCACTAGAGTTTGAAATAGGGGGAGAGAAAATCAAGTTCTATCTAAGACAAGCATGTAGTGCCCCTAGTGACCAATTGGATTGCAACTTGCTTGATATTTATGATGATTTCTCTTGTGATAAACTAACTTCCATTGAGCAAGAACTTTTGAGTGATGAAAGCATAGGTGATTCTATGATGGGCTTATTGATGATGGATGAGGAGGAACAAAAAGAGGAAAAAGATGATGGAAAAGAAAGAACGGAGAAAGGAGAAGGTAAGGGACCTTGTGGGATAGAGCTTAAGGCTCTACCTACAAGTCTAAGGTACGAATTTCTAGGTCCAAACTCTACCTTTCCCGTAATAGTGAATGCATCTTTGAATGAGCTTGAGACTTCTAGACTTTTGCATGTGCTTAGAACACGTAGAGGGGCTATTGGGTATTCCATTGATGATCTTAAAGGGATTAGCCCCGATATATGCATGCATAGAATTACATTGGATGATGATGCTAGACCAACCCGTGAGAGGTTGAGGAGGTTGAACCCTACGCTAGGGGAAGTTGTCTTTTAGGAGATAACTAAGTTGAGGGAAGCGAGAATCATTTATGCCGTTCCCGATTCGGAATGGGTGAGCCCAATCCACGTAGTTCCTAAGAAAGGTGGCTTGACGGTAGTCAAGAACGAAAAAAATGAACTAATCCCTACACGCACCGTCACGGGATGGCGTATGTGTGTTGACTACTGATGGACCATAATTATACGAATCAAAAACACAGTAAAACCCCCTTAATTAGACTGTTGGTCTATTTAACTTTTGCTTGTTAGTTCCGATATATTTCTACAGGGTATTTCAGAGCTTAGAGAGAATACAGGCTAAGGAGGAGTTTTTAAGCTGAAAAGATATCAAGAGTCATTCCAAGGTCAAGATCAGACGCTGACTGAAGAAATCTCAAGGATCCTGACATTGAATCACTCCAAACAAATCAAACCAGGGAGGATTTTACGCCAAAAATATCACATGGAAGACTCAACCGACCGGGTAGGAAAATGCCACAGAAACCACCCGACCGGGTGAAGCAGTCCCAGGCCCTCTGCCGAGCTGACCAAACACTCAATTCAAGTTGCTCGAGCAAAACACCTCATCTGACAATTCCACCTCGACCAAAATGTTTCAACTGGAAAATAAGGTGGAAGATGTCGAAACTCCAAGGAGAATGCTCGAGCAGATTGGCAGTTGGCCCAATTCCAAAGTAAAGGCCGCGCGCATAGGCACCAAGACCAAATTGCTCGACCAAAACATGGAATTTGGAAAAACTGGCTCGACCATTAGTCTTAGAATCACTTGGCCATTCAAAATCAACTATCAAATGCAAGCATGGACCAAGGTGACGGCCGCCATGCTTGGAGGTGGCCAAGGGAGGAGCTCCTCCCCATTCCACCACCTGCAACCGGCGGCTCCTCCACTCTAGGTGACCGGCGGCTTTGCTCCTCCCCCATGTGGCAGCTCCTCCTTGCTCCTCCTCCTCCTCCCTTGGATGAAAGACATGTGCAACCATCTCCACCCTCCATTCTCCTCCCCTTTTGCTATAAATACACCCCTCCTCCTCCTCATTTGTATCATCATCTCATCATCCACATCTCAATCAAAAATCACTTATCTCTCTAGATTTTGTAAGTTTGGCTTTGGAAATAAAGATTGCTCCCTTGGCGCTTCAACGGTAGTAAGTATTCTAATATTTATTACTGTCTTTAATTTCCAATTGCTTAGTTATAATGTTTAGCGCGATAAATAGTAGCTAAACTAGTCGTTCGGTAGAAGGGGTGGACTTGTATTATAAAATGTTTTAGACTGTTAATTTAGTGTCTCGTCTTTGTATTCAAAACTTGTTCTATGTGCCATATATTAGATCAGAACGTCCATGGTTGAGTGGATGCTTGAAATGGCAAAGCTCTTCTGTGGAAGTTCGTAAACATACTCGGGTAAGTGGATGCTTGAAATGGCAAAGCTTATCTGAGGAGTTTGATCTCTCTCAAACACCATTTTGGGTAAATCGGAAAAGACAACCCAAAATGGATGCACACAGGCTAGTATACCTTGAAATGGGGTGCTAGTCTAAGTAGAACAAGGGTTTTACGTTTTTTGCAAAAGATTCGACAGTCAAGTGCTTGAAATGGCCTTGACTCATTTTCGAACACTTTTGCGAAAGACTAGACAGTGTGGCAA
The DNA here is from genome assembly GCA_033675395.1 of Rhodiola chrysanthemifolia. Taxonomy (NCBI): domain Eukaryota; kingdom Viridiplantae; phylum Streptophyta; class Magnoliopsida; order Saxifragales; family Crassulaceae; genus Rhodiola; species Rhodiola chrysanthemifolia. The sequence continues at coordinate 27,002,881 of CM066205.1, forward strand.
ATCAAGCGCCGGAAAAGGCCTTGATACACGTTTGAATACTTAGAAGATTCACTAAAGGTCAATGATAAACAGGATATAATACAAGGCCCCTGAAACCGAACGCTTTCTTTTAATTGTAATAATTAACAGTTACCTTCTAGTACTAAAACCAACCAACCAACCAATCAATCACTTAGCTGGTAGCTTTAAAACCAACCAACCAATCCCAAAATTGTCCAACTTAAAGAACAACCTATCCCCCTAATTCCTTTGGGTTCGACCCCTACTTACCACTTGCTACCCAGTAGTGTAGTCGCGAGTAGCGGAATATAAATTTATTTGTACAGAGAACATTGCACCTTAACGACAGTGCAGTGGTCTCCGTCAACTACCGTAAGCTAAACAAGGCCACTAAGAAAGTCCATTTCCCTCTACCTTTCATCGATCAAATGCTTGAGAGACTAGCTAACCATGAATACTTTTGTTATTTGGATGGATATAGTGGATTCTTCCAAATCCCTATACATCCTTCGGACCAAGAGAAGACCACTTTCACGTGCCCTTATGGAACCTATGCGTATAGACGTATGCCCTTTGGGCTATGTAATGCGCCAGGAACTTTCCAAAGGTGCATGATGGCCATTTTCTCCGAATTCATTGAAAATACAATGGAAGTATTCATGGATGACTTTTCGGTTTATGGTTCCTCATTTGATTCTTGTCTAGAGAACCTTTCAAAGATTCTTGACAAATGCATTAAGACCGATTTAGTCTTGAATTGGGAAAAGTGCCATTTCATGGTACAAGAAGGAATTGTGCTTGGGCATCTTGTCTCTAATAGGGGAATTGAAGTGGATAGGGCTAAGATTGAAGTAATTGAAAAACTTCCACCCCCTAGAGACGTTAAGGGAATTCGAAGCTTTCTTGGTCATGTCGAGTTCTACCGGCGCTTCATTAAGGATTTCTCTAAGATTGCCAAGCCATTAACCGATCTCTTGCATAATGATACTCCCTTCTTATTTAATGATCCTTGTGCCAAAGCTTTCGAGAAGCTAAAATCTGCTCGCACATCCGCTCCTATCATCCAACCTCCCAATTGGGAACTTCCATTTGAGCTTATGTGCGACGCAAGTGACTATGCCATTGGAGCCGTTTTAGGGCAAAGGATAGACAAGAAGCTACACGTGATCTACTACACGAGCAAGGTCTTAGACCAAGCTCAATCAAACTACTCCACAACGGAGAAGGAGATGTTAGCTATTGTCTATGCCTTCGAGAAATTTAGGCAATACCTGGTGGGATCCAAAACCATAGTCTACACCGATCATGCCGCCATCAAGTACCTAATTTCTAAGAAAGATGCTAAGCCTAGGCTCATAAGATGGGTACTTCTACTTCAAGAGTTTGACATTGAAATCAAAGACAAGAAGGGAGTAGAGAACTTGGTCGCCGATCACCTTTCTAGACTTGAGCCTTTGAGGGAAAAAGTTTCAAGCAAGGACTTGCCTATTGAGGACTCTTTTGTTGGGGAAAACTTGATGAGACTTGAGAATGCACCTACTCCATGGTATGCCGATATAGTGAACTTCAAGGTTTGTGAAGTGCTTCCTCCAAATTTGAACTACAATCAAAAGAAGAAATTTGCGCATGATGCAAGGAGATATTATTGGGATGAGCCCCATCTTTTCAAGCTTTGTTCGGATGGTATTTATAGAAAATGTGTAGCTGACGAAGATATAGAGGGAGTCTTGCAACATTGCCATTCTTTCCCTTGTGGAGGCCATGGAGGGAGTTCAAAGACCGCTTTTAAGGTGCTTCAAAGTGGACTCTATTGGCCATCGATATTCAAGGATGCTTACAACTTCGTGAAAGCTTGTGACAAGTGCCAAAGGAGTGGTAATATCTCCAAGAGGGACGAAATGCCCCAACAAGTAATGCTAGAAGTGGAGATCTTTGATGTGTGGGGCATCGATTTCATGGGTCCTTTTCCTCCTTCCTATGGGAACCGCTACATTCTCGTAGCGGTTGATTATGTGTCTAAATGGGTTGAAGCTATAGCCTCCCCAACTTGTGATGCCAAAGTCGTAACAAAGCTTTTCAAGAAAGTGATTTTCCCTAGATTTGGAGTCCCAAGGACGGTTATTAGTGATGTGGGATCTCACTTCAAGGAAAAACAATTTGGGGCACTTTTGAAGAATATGCGGTCTACCATAAGGTTGCTACACCTTATCACCCTCAAACTAGCGGGCAAGTTGAAGTTTCGAATAGAGAAATCAAGGTTATCCTTGAAAAGAGGGTGGGAAGCTCTAGAAAGGATTGGTCTTCAAAATTGGATGATGCTCTTTGGACATATAGGACTGCATTCAAAACGCCCATAGGGATGTCTCCCTTTAGGCTCATTTATGGGAAACCTTGTCATCTTCCGGTTGAACTAGAATACAAATCATTTTGGGCGGTTAGAGAATTGAATTTTAACTTGAAAACCGCCGGGGAGAAGCGGCTATTGGACTTGAATGAGTTGGATGAAATAAGACTTGACTCATATGAGAATGCCAAAATTTACAAGCAAAAGCAAAAGAAATGGCATGACAAGAAGATTTTGAGGAAGGAGTTTAAGGAAGGGGACCAAGTACTACTAATCAATTCAAGATTGAGGTTATTCCCGGGAAAGCTAAAGTCAAGATGGACGGGTCCATTCAAAATTCAAAAGGTGTTTGAGGACGGACATGTCACCTTGTTCAACTCAAGAGGGGAAATTTTCAAAGCCAATGGGCAAAGACTAAAACTATATCATGGAGCCCCCTAGATCCCGAGAACACCTCTATCACCCTACATGACTTAACCGATTGAGGTCTCCTAAAATGCATTCCTAATTTTCCATGAGGAGATTCGGCTCGGTCTTTGCCAAGACGTTAAACTAGGCCCTCCCGGGAGGTAACCCGTCGTAAGTGTTCATTTTCATGCTCATATTTCACATGCTCGGTATGATCATTGCAAGTCTTGAGAAGTGTGCTCAAATCTAAGTGTGGAGTCAAGCTTCGAGTTGAGAGTGATTGAAATAAAGGATGAAGATTGTTCAAAAACTATGGTTGAGGAGCACAAGTCCGGAGGCTCGACCGAGCGTGAAACAGCTCGCCCGAGCTCTAGTTCACCCATTCGGCACTGCCATATTTCGGTCGGTCGAGCATTATCACACTCGCCCGGTCAAGCCTTCAAATCATTTTGTCAAGTTAGCATTATGATGCCCGAGCTTTGAGACGCTCGACCAAGCCTCATAATCCTCCTCTGCCTCTGCCAAATCTTGCTCGGCCGGGTGCACGAGAGCTCGACCGAGTCTCGCGTTTTTCCCTTCCATTCTTCACCTCAGGCTCGCCCGAGCTCCCCAGCGCTCGCCCGACCCTCTCGTTCTCTCCTTGAATCTGCCACTTTTAGCTCGACCGATCACCAAGACACCCGCTCGAGCCTTTTCTTAATTTAAAAGCCAAACTCGTTCTTCCAAATTCAAATCCGATTTTTGCCCTAACCCCAAACCGACTCCCATCCACGCCGCAACTCCCCCAAATCGACCTCGCTCCTCCGATCACGACCTTCCTCCGCTCCGTCTCAACTCCCGACCGAGCTTGCCTCCATCTCGCCTTCATCACGCCAGCGCAGCCTCCGTTCGTTCTCGCCGTACTCCACATCTCCGCCGACCACCAATGGCTCGAACGAACGAAAGACCGGGCAGCACACCTCAAGCTCCAACCAAAGCGCCTTCCTCCTCCTCCAAGCAGCCGACCAAGCCTCAAGGGCCTTCCAAGACCTCCATGGCAAAAACCACTCAATCCAAAGATGCCCAATGCACCTCTAAGACGACGAAGAAATCTCGCAAGGCCATGGCCGACACTTCACCATCCGAGGACCCAGTCCCAAGCCAAGGCGCTCTCTCGGAGCATTCATCTGACGAGGTCCTCCCTCGTCCATCCAAGAAAAGGAGAGCCACGCAAAATTCCGCGCCAAATGAACCTCCTCCATTGTTGCTAGAGCCTAACCAGCCCTCCACACTCACTTTGGCTCCCCCTACTGCCCAAGTCGAGCCCTCTGAACCCATTCCCTATCCATACGATAGGACCTTGGCATTCAAGAACAAGAAGCATTCGAACAACTTGGCGTTGATCACCAAGAAGGGCAAGCAGTCATTGGTCACGCTATATCCTTATTTGAAGACCCTCACTGACTTGGGATTGCACGATGAGGTACACTCTCGCCTTGCCCATTGTGGTTTAGGTATATTATTCATTGATGATCCGGGGATGTACCCGAAGCTTGTGAGGGAATTTGTTAGCTCTTTTGAAGCAGTGAGAGATAATGAAAAGCAAATCACGCATTGGAAGTTTATAATGGGGGGAAAGCACAAGAGAATGACCAAGGATGTGGTTTGTGAGACGTTGGGATTGCCATTGAATGGGGAGAGTGTCCCTAAGTATTCCGAGGTGGATAGGTACTTGTTTTGGAAGGAAATATCGGGGAGGGATGAGTGGTTTGCTTCGGGTTATGCAGCTACTACTATTGAGAGCAAAGTGTGGAGAGTCATTCACCGTTTCATTGCCATGGTGATTAATGTGCGAAAGGATGGGGCGAGGATGGTGACTAACCAAGACTTGGACCTCATGCTAGCAATCAACCAAAAGAAGATCTTGGACTGGTTCTCCATTATTACAACAAGATTCGAGGATGTCGTTAAAGAGTCCTCGCAAGTGAAGGCACTTGGTGGCGGTTCATTCATTACTCACTTAGCCCTAAAGTGCGATTTTATCTTTAGTGGTAATGATTGCCCACCACCGGAGAAGAAGAAACTTGATGTGGAGGCAATGAAGGATATGACTATGCTTAAGGCCGATTTGAAATCTTGGGTACATTCCAACGAGCCTCACAAGGGTACACTCCGGAAAAGAGCTAGAGAAAAGAAAAACAAGGTTAACAATAGACGGAGAGAAAAATTTCGTGGTGATAACTACTCATTTTCTGACGCCTACAGCGCTCCCACCTCATCCTCTTCTCCTACAGCTCCTCCCAATGAGCCTTCGGTCCAAAGTCATCCTCGCCCTAAGAGAGTCTCCCCAAATGAAAGACTTGAGACCATCTCTTCCGATTTGGAGCACTTGAAGACATTTGTGCACGAGAATTCCCAGTGGGTAGCTACCACATTGACTGATATTTGCCGCGCTTTGAACATCATGCCCTCCACCACTCCTCCATCATTCCCGGGGTATTCTAGTCCCCAAGCCACCACTCATTCGCCCATCATTCCTCCAACCACGGTTGCCGAAGCTTGTGCTCCTACACCCTCCAATATTGAGGAGCCACCACACACTATCGCGGAGGTTAATGAAGGAGTCACCGCTCGAGTAGAGGTAGAAGAAGAGATCACGAGAGCCGCGGATGGAACCACACCATTGGGAGATGGAGATGGAGATGTCCACGCTTCATAAGCTACCATGTTATTCACTTTCAAACTTTTGTCATTTTGATGCTTTATCTTCATATTTGACATTATGATGTGGCTTGAATGTTAAAGTCGCCTTGGTGCGCATTTTGGATGTTTGACTCTTATTTGTACCTTGTTCGGATATTATGTTCTATGCAACAAGATTATTATTTGTCATTTGTGCCATCTTACTACTTTTGTAATCATATTCATGCTAGTGCACATTGACTTTCCCTTGTCTTACATTGCCATCAAGGAACATTCATCTTTGCCAAGGAGTCGAGCAATAAGGGAAAGCTATATTCTTCAAACGAGGGGAGTTCCTATGCGCCCTTACCTTTACTTTATTATCTTTTGCGCTTAGGGACTAAGCTTCAATTAAGTGTGGAGTGTTTGGATTGGTCGCATAATTCACATGTTTATACCATGCATATCTTTCGAAAATGAACACTTGCATCATGCTTTATCCCAACTTTTCTTGAGTGTCATGCTACTAAAGGTTTGTGACTATCAATTCTCAACTTCTATAAGTCACATCTAGCTTACAATTCCCTTTTACATGATTTAGAGTCTAAAACCAAGCTAGTTCTATTGAATGCTCATTCATGTGAATCAATTTTCATTGCTATCTTGTGCCTATCTAGCAATCTAAGTATTTTTCACGCATGCTTTGAAATGAAAAGTTTTTAGCAAGCACACTTTTAAACCTCTATGAAAAACTTAAATCCCTCGATTGCTTTTAGGTGACTTTAGTTCTCTTGTCTCGTGCCTTGTTTGTGGTTGTTTCTCACACGTTCCATATTCACATTGGGCATATTGTCAAGTTATAAGTGTGAAGTCGAAAGAGGGCAAAGCCCCATTCACACAAAAAATTTGTCAAAGAGGGAAAAGCCCCGACTAAAAACTTTCTCGAGTACTAGACAAGTTTTGTTGCAAAAAGATACAAATGCCGGGGGTTAGGAAGAAAAGTTCCCCCTCGAAAGCATTTGTAGGCCAAAGGCCAAACAAAAAACCACTTAAGCTTGACTTGATGCCTTTCCATCATCTCTTACATGTGTGAGTTCACCACGTGCATTGTGTGTTAGCAAGTTGAGCTTTAGAACGACCCTTGTGATTTCACGTAAGCTATTGATTGGTTTATGCTCGTTTTAAGAACTCTTGTTGTCAAACTCCTCTTTCCTTATGGATTACGACTTTAGCGTCTAAAACTTGGAAATGAGTTTATATCAAGAGCCCGTGGACTAGCCCTAGCTAGCACCAGTGATCGAACGACGTTTTTGTGCAAAAAGCTTTAACCATTTTTCAATAACCTTGCTTCAAAAAAATAAGTAGACTTCTAGGTGAGGCGCTTGATAGCTCTAGTATTGACTTCCTTGAATGTGCACTCTCATATGAACTTAAACGGTTTGAAAACTCTCTTGAAATGTATAGTATTGTAATGCTAGTTTGGGATGTGAAGTAAGTTTTGCGATATCCGTGCCTTAATGGTTAAAGTCTCTTGCTTTTCTCTCTTATGGGATAAATGTATGTGGGATTTGTGAGTATTCCCGGTTCTGAAAACTCTCACGAGACTATAACTCGTCCTCTAGGGTAGCCTAGGGGTTTAAAGGCTTGGTACATACGCTAAATGCACCCGTAACACCTACGAAAAGGAGTTTGTTTGCTAATAATGAGTGTTGCTTTGGAATAACTTGTCTTCGTCACCCTTGTTGCTCTTGAATTGTTCTTATTGTTTGCTTGGGGCGATCAAACTCTAAGTGTGGAGTATTTTGATAAGTCGATTCCTCGACTATCTTTCTCCTACCTTTTCTAGATGTTTTGATCCGTTCTGAGTCTCTTTCGATGTCATTTAACCCTTGTACTTGCTATTTCAGGTGAAAACCCGATTCTATGGTCCTCGGAATCAAGGATATCAATTCTCAAAGAAAATCGAAGTTTCGAGACCAAAATGAAGATTTCTCATTGCAAGGGGAAAGAGCTCGACCGAGCCAAAGAGAGCTCGCCCGAGCATGCATATGCCCAAAACTCTCTGTCAAAAGCAGCTCGCCTGATCCCGTCGAGGCCCGCCCGAGCTCCCTCCTTCAAAGCCAAGACTCGCCCGAGCCATCTGGAGCTCGCCCGGGCTCCCATTCATCATTTCACCCGTCCAAACATGAAAGTGCCCGGGCCAAAACAAGCTCGCCCGAGCTCACTCCCGACCAGAAGGCACTGCCGAAGTTCGCTCGACCGGGCCAAAGGGAGCTCGCCCGGGTGCCTCGGCCAGTCCCCTCCCCTGCTGCACGAAGCTCGCCCGAGCTTGGTCGGGCGCATCGAAGCTCGCCCGAGCATTTTCCCAAAGACTGGATTTTTATACTTGGGCTATAAATAGAAAGTTTCGTTTTGAAAGCCATGATCGAAGGTTTTGAAGGGTTTTGGGAGAGCTCAAGGGTTTTGAAGATCATCTCATCAAGTGAAATCGCTCTTAAGGATATAAGGAGATTCCTCCTCCTACTTCCTTACTTTCCTTTGTGTTTTGTTCACCACCCTTGTAACAACACTACTTTTGTTTGTCTATGAACATGAGTAGTGAGTAGTCCCATTAGTTTCTAGGGGTCTACGGATCTCCTTGGTGTGTAAAACTCTATTCTATATTGATTACATGTATGAATGAGGCTTTTGTTAAGGTTATGAATCTACTTGGTATACATGTCAACTCTATGCACCCCAAGTGTTTGATAAAATGTCTAGGTGGCCTAGAAATATGAATTTGAAGTCGAGTGTTCTAGCGAACGAGACTAATAGTTCTAGAATGAAAGTAGATTCTCCTTTGCCAAGTGATGATCACGAGCGTGGCTCATATTGGCATTGTGATAGGCTAGATCTTAAACCGCTCATTGGATATTGATCATTCAACTAGCGTTGATGATTGAGAGCCTTGAGTAGGACGTGAGCTAACAACATCTAGCGATTGAAGCTCACGTACGAGGTGCCTTTTCCTTAAATCGAATAAAAACATCGAGAGATTGAATTTGATTTAATAGGGACACACCTTAATCTAACCTTTACATTACTCGTTCTTGCATGAAATTGAACCATTAAGAGTCTAATGCACCAAGGAGGGAAGTAGTACCCTAGGAGCGTCTTTGAAAACCTTGAAAACAACCTTGGACGACCCGGTACTTACCGGTTATCAATTTTTTTGACCAATCTATTGCTTTCGAATCTTACACATTTGAAACGCATAAATTGACTATCTCTAGTCCGAAGTAACCGGGAAGAAGATGAGCGACCCTCATCTTGACTCGCGTCAAAAAGGTCGAGGATGAGAAAGAGCGGGGAGGTATTTCCATATGCTTGCGGGCGATGATTGGACCTCCTTCAAAAGAAAAAGAAAAAAAGACAAGCAATTCACAACAAAGGAGCAAAGCTCAAGAAAAAATCAGCCAAATTGTGAAAGTTCTCACGCAATAAGAGTGAAGTACATCATTATTACATCAAGAGCCAAAGGCCAAAGAAAGTCACTACAAAAGCTGTCCAACAAAGAAAAAAACTCAGGAAACCTTGAAGCTCGAATGAATCACGTGCAAGAAAAAGCAATGAAGTATAACCATATAGCTAGAGTTCGGGACAGCGAGTGCAGATCATGGGTCTAAAGAGAACTATCTCCCATTCATTCGAATTGATTTGAATTTCAGCTCAAAGATAACATGTATCAAGTTAATTCTATGTTGAGCATGATGATTCTAGTAGCGATTGAGTTATGCATAGAAAAGCGAGTCTAGACTAGCAACTCTTATTCATGTAGCATTATCTAGGACGCTAATGTTGCTTACGAACGCGCCGATAACGTTGCTGCCGAACGCGCCCAGTCAACGAAATGATGACATCAGCAGTCCGTTTGATGACGCCAGCAGCCCGAAAGTTGATAATTCTAGCCCAAACATCAGATTTGGAAACCCAAGTGATAATTCAACCCAAAACCAGATTTGGGAATACAGTTTTGCTATAAATAAGAAGCTTGGGCTAGGGTTTTCATCACCAATTATTCTCCGAAGAGGAGACGGCTCTGGAGAAGACGCAAGCTTTCGATGAAGAGAAGAGATTTTCCTACTTTTAATTATGCGTCTTTTCATGATTATGTGTAGCTAAACTTTTAATTCAGTTTAGGGTTTGTATATTGTGACGAATGTTTTGAGGCTTTTCACTTAATGTTATTTTATGTTCTACTAGTTCTTGTGCTAATTTATCCCGGACTGAATTGTGAAGCTAAGCGGATGCTTGCAATGGCAAAACTTAGCCGAACAATTCAGCCCTCATATTTGTTTCTTGTTTGAGACTAAACCGTAAGAACAAGTAGTTGCACTTAACCTAATATTGCCTGAAACGGATTATTAGGTTTACTAGCACTAGAAGTCTATAACCTGAAACGGAGTAGATTGTGGTGTATTGCTTGCAATGGCGTACTTTAGGTTATAACCTGAAACGGAGTAACCACACTTAGGAACATAAAGTTAGAACATTAGCAGCCGATGATAAACGAGTCACAATAGAAACCCTAGACTGAATTCTTTCTCTTATTGAATTCTTCGTTATTCTTTTCTCCTGTGCTTTTTACTACACTTGCTCACAAACCCCCTTTCTTTATTGTTTTTAGATACAACTTCAACAACACCAGCTCCCTTGGGTTCGACCCCTACTTGTCGCTTTACTAGTTTCTTGCAGGGAAAATATAAATTTAAATTTGAGAGGTCAGACGACGCCTGTCAGTGACATAGAACATGATATCCAAACAAGGGTACAAATGAGAACCACAAATCCAAAATGCGCTCAAGGGCGACTTTATCATTCAAGGCAATCCAACACATCAAAATAGAGCAAGTCAAGTAATATCACAAGGTTCATGGAAATGGACATGCAAATAGCCATAAAATAACCTAAGCAGTAGGAGAACATCATCATCCTCCTCTCATGGGCTTGCAAATTGATCTTCTTCTGCATCAAATCTGGCGGTAGGGAAGAGAGGGGGAACATGGAATGGAGGAGGGGCAAAATGAGGAGTGTAGCTCCATGGGTGAGCTGGACGAGCACTGGTGGAGGGGAGACCCCCATGTTTTGGACAATGGTAGTGAGAGTGGTGCGCACCCACTGAGCCTCCTGATGAGTGAACTCCTCTAAGCGACTCATCCCTATCCTCATATCAGCAACATCCACAGAAAGCTTATCAAACCGTGAAGTCCAATCTGCACTAGTAGGCGGTATGCTCTCGGATGAGGGATCCTCATTCCCACGAGTCTCAGAGGGGATAGGGGGAATGGGCTCGGTGGTGGGAGGAACGGATGGGATGGGGGATGATGGTGTGAGGGAGTAGTCTTGGTTCCTTAATTTGAAGGCTGCCTTGCTCCTTTTCGCTTTGTCTTGGAATTTCTCGGTGTGGGGTGTGTCATTATGATCCCAAAGCATCCCGCCGGCCTTAAGGAAGTGGTTGTAGCCTCATAATGTCGAGATTAAGAATTTTCTTTGTTGGCTCAGGGTACCCCGGATAGTCAAAACTGATGTTACAGTTCATAGCTATCAATGTGATCAATGATCCTCCTACAACTCTAGCATTTCGCGCACCCTCCTTCACATATCCTTCAAATCTATCGGTAAGGATCGAAGTCCAGCTAAGAACGTCCCCATGATCAATAGCCATCATTAAATCAATATCTGGGATTGTCACCGCGCGAGCTAGTTCTGTGCGAGAGTTTATCCCAATAGCAATAAGATGGTGAATCACCTTCCAAATTGGAGACTTGATGCCTGTGGAGTTATATGACGAAACGAACCATTCATCCCTTCTAGAATTTTTTTTCCAAAACCTTGTCCGATCATGATCATTATAGATTGGATAGCCGTCTTGTGGTTCTGGGAATTTTAGCCATTCAAGCAACTCAGTGCGCTTTACCTCAAAATTCCTACCACCCAATGTAAATCTCCATTTCATAGCAACCTTCCCTCTCCTCTCCGCTTCAAATGAGCAAAGGAACTCCTCCACTACCCTTTGGTAGGAGCTCGGATCATCCATTAATAGGAATTTTAAACCACATCGAGCTAGCTTAGATCGTACATCCCCTCCCATTTTAAGATCGTCGATCAATGTCCAGTCGGTGCAATGGCTTCCTTCTTGGCTTTTCAATGCGGTCATGCCTATCCTTATGTTCCTTATTCTGCAAATGTAGCGGTTCCGAGAATGGATATGGTGTTGGAAGCAAGGCCAATTCCACTTCATCCGTGGCTTGAGCTGGCGGAGGAGGTTGACTTTGAGTCATAGCTGCGTTGCAAGGTGCCTTGTCCTTGGATGGTCTGGAAGATGATTCCCCTGCTGATGCCTTGTGCTTTTTGGGTGGAGGTGGATTAGGGGATTTTCTGGGAGGAGAAGGGCTAGAATCCCTTATCAAAGCTCGCCTCCCGGTAGCTTTTCGCGGTGGGTTGCTCCTCCTTTGAGTTTCCTCATCCCCAGTCGAATCAGCAAATTGGTCAGCTAGGCTGACTTTAGTGGGGGCAGTGGGCTTCGGTGCGCTGTAGGAGCTGTCTCTAGCCATGGTTGGATTGTGGATTGATGGCTCGGAAATGGAGAATGTCAGCTGAGCTCGATGGTTCTAAATTTTAGGGTTTCGGACGAGTGAGAGGGCGGATGGCTGAGGGAGAGGCAAGCGAACTAGCGATCGGGTGAGGCGGCTGAGTGAGCTGGTGGAAGGGCTGGAGAACTGGTCGGAGTGAGCGGAAGAGGTGAGCAAAGGAGCGGCGAGCGTCGAGGGCCGAGAGAGAGGAGATGGGTTGATGGTTCGAGATTCAAAATTGAAATTGGGAGTGTTGATAGCAAAATTCCAACCGGCCTGCTGAAGTGATTTAGAGGGCGAGCCGGGCGGTTGAGCTCAGGAGTTATTTTCTGAACCGGCCGGTTCCAGAGGTCAGAGAGTATTGAAAGTTGGGAGCCGGCCGGTTCACTTAGGTATTCATGACTGAACCGGGCGGTTCAACTAATCATTGTGAAAACTCCACACTTAGCTCTTTCAACACACAAGCCAATTTATTTGGAAATTCAAAGTACATCTCGAGCACACCATACTTAAATTGAAACGAAAACGAGCTCACAAACCACAAACACACAAGCATGAAAAAACGCGTAGAGCGCGCAAAATCACCATCTTCTCAAGTCACTCTTCGACTCTTAGGCCCACCCACCGAGATGGACGAAGAAATAAGTGCTAACACCACCATTAACACCCACAAATCGCACCACCGCCCTCTTGACGTCTTCTAGCATAGGGCCCTCAACTCGAATGCAAGCCTTGTCACGAGGGAACCTCCTCCCATCACATGACTGGGCCTCATCCTTGGGTTGGTGTACCTCTTGAACTTCTTGAAAAGGATGCTAAACCAGTCCACCACATGCCCTTCATAGATGTTGATGAGGATGTCCAGCTCCTCTATCGTCACGTGGCTTCCTTCGCCCTCCCTCACATTGATCATGTTTGACACCAAGTAGTGCAGGATCTTCCAGACAGGGCGAAAGATCAAGTTGGTGGGGAGGTCTAGCCCATAACCCTCGGGAGGTGGATGAACGATCATTAGCCAGAAGTTTTGCCTCTCATCGTAATCATAGACTTTGACAACTCCTTCATCGGGTAGACCCATGTAGTAGCAAACTTCGAACTTGGATAAAGTAATGGATATCCCACCCAAGTTGAAACTCCAAGAGGAAACCGCCCGGACCTCTCCTCGGTGCCCACCTTGAAAGATGACATAAATTCTAGGATCATAGGACAGTAAGTGCCCGGGTCTTCGTCCAAGAAGAACCTCAGCCCATGGTCAATGAACCTGTTGAAAATCTCATAGTAGAGGCCAAGATCCCTTAAGTTGTCTAGGTTGGGGAATGGCGTGGCCTTTACCTCATAATAGTTTTCAAGAGTGCGGTATGCCACTCGTTGAGGAGGGGTGAGCTCTCGGAGTACCGAGTTAGTGGAGGGTAAGGCATGGGTCTAGCAAAGGGTAAGTCACCCGAGAGAGCAAGGACGTGGGAGGTGTGCCCTGCCCTTGATCCTCTTCTTCCTCTATTGCTCGTGATTGTTCGAATTGAAGTTTGGTGATGGTGTGAGTTTGAGAAGGAGAGGAGCAAGGTTTATTTAGCAATGAGCTCATGAGCTTGCATTATTGTGACTTCCCAAGCTAGTTCATTGGTGCGACTATTGCATGGTGCATATGCCAATTTGTACTCCTCCATTGTCATGTCCACCTCTACTCACAAGCTAGTTCTTGCAATGGGGGATCTATGGTGAAAGTACTCACTCATTTGAGACCACTCCACTCTTATGAGCAATCAATTTGTACTCCTCCATTGTCATGTCCACCTCTATACACATGCTAGTCCTTCAATGGTGAATCTATGGTAAACTTAAAAGCATTCACCCACTCAAAGTTATGAGCAAACAAATTATCAACCCAAAATCTTGACTCATGCAACTTTATGAACATCAAGATCCATTATGGAGTCATAGTGAACCGGGCGGTTCATACCAGTGGCTATTTCAAAATCGATCGGTTCATATGCTCAGAGAGTACTGGTTTTGAGGCTTGAATGGGAACCGGCCGGTTTGAGGGGTTAGAGGGACAATGGATTTGACTATAAAAGCTGAACCGGTCGGCTGGGGTTATGGTTCTCAAGTACTTTACCAAGCATGCAAAAATTTTAGCGTGAAAAATGAACACTTACAACGGGCTACCTCCCGAGAGGGCCTAGTTTAACGTCTTGGCAAAGACGGAGCCGAGTCTCCTCATATTAACTAGAAGCACACTTGAGGAGTCTTGTGCAAAGATCCCTCCTCAAGCGGGTATGTCATGCAAGGAGATTTTAGTGCTTGAAGCGTCTTGGGGTGGACCATGATAAAGTTTGAGTCGTTGGCCATTTTCCATGAAGATTTCTCCCCTCTTGTTGAATAAGTTCACATGTCCATCATCAAATACTCTGTTCACTTCGAAAGGCCCAGTCCATCGAGATTTCAATTTACCCGGGAAGAGCTTCACTCGCGAATTAAATAGCAACACTTGGTCTCCTTCCCTAAAGTCTTTCCTTGAAATCCTCTTATCATGCCAAATCTTGGTTTTATCTTTAAAAATGCGGGCATTTTCATATGAATCCAAATGAATCTCCTCTAGCTCTTGGAGTTGTAAAAGTCTTTTCTCACCCGTGGTTTTCAAGTCGAAGTTTAGGGCCCTCACCACCCAAATGGCTTTATATTCAAGTTCCACCGGAAGGTGACAAGGCTTGCCATAAATGAGTCGATAGGGGGACATGCCAATAGGAGTTTTGAATGCGGTTCGGTAAGCCCATAATGCATTGTCTAGCTTTGATGACCAATCTTTTCTAGAGCTTCCCACCGTCCTTTCCAAAGTAGATTTAATCTCCCGATTAGAAACTTCTACTTGACCGCTTGTTTGAGGGTGATATGGGGTGGCTATCTTGTGCTTGACTCCATAATTCTTTAGAAGGGCCTTTTGTTGTCTTTCCTTGAAATGTGATCCACCATCACTTATAACCGTTCTAGGTACCCCGAATCTTGGAAAAATGATTTTCTTGAACATCTTAGCCACTGTTTTGGCATCAAAGTAGGGGAGGCAATTGCTTCGACCCATTTTGACAAGTAGTCCACCGCTACCAAAATGTATTGGTTCCCAAAAGATGATGGGAAAGGTCCCATGTAGTCAATCCCCCAAACATCAAATATTTCCTCTTCAAGAATCCCTCGTTGAGGCATTTCGTCTCTTCTTGATATGTTTCCCGTTCTTTGGCATCTATCACACATGAGGACAAATTCGTATGCATCCTTGTAGAGGCTAGGCCAAAAGAAACCACATTGGAGGACCTTGGCGGCGGTTTTGTTTCCACTACCATGTCCACCATATCGTGACGCGTGACAATAATGCAAAATGTGCTCTTGGTCCTTTTCAGCCACGCAAGTCCTATAGATGCCGTCGAAACACAGTTTGTATAAGTATGGCTCATCCCAAAAGTAGGAATTCACATCATGGAGAAACCTCTTCCTTTGATTGTAGGTGAAGTCGGGAGGAATAATTGCACATGCTAGATAATTAACGAAGTCCGCATACCATGGTGTGGATTCCTCTTTTACCGTGAGTAGTTCTTCTCCAATGAATGTGTCCCTTATATGCTCTTTCTTTGTGAGATCTTCTCCTTGTGACTCAAGACGAGACAAATGATCGGCTACCAAATTTTCTACCCCTTTCTTGTCCTTTATTTCTATATCAAATTCTTGTAGCAAGAGGACCCATCGAATAAGTCGGGGCTTGTCATCCTTTTTAGAGACCAAGTACTTGATGGCGGCATGGTCCATGTAAACTATAGTTTTTGATCCAATCAAGTATTGTCGAAATTTCTCGAAAGAATAGACTATTGCAAGCATCTCCTTCTCCGTTGTGGAGTAATTGACTTGAGCATTATCAAGAACCTTGCTTGTATAGTAAATGGCGTGCAATTTCTTATCTACCCTTTGTCCCAAAACTGCCTCGATAGCATAGTCACTAGCATCACACATCAACTCGAAAGGAAGCTCCCAATTTGGTGGTTGTATGATAGGTGCCGAGACTAGAGCACTTTTTAGCTTTTCAAATGCCTTGAGGCGTGGTTCATCGAATTTAAAATCCGCATCTTGACAAAGAAGGTTTGTAAGTGGCCTAGCAATCTTTGAGAAGTCTTTAATAAATCGGCGATAGAAACTGGCATGCCATAGAAAACTCCTTATGCCTTTCACATCCTTAGGAGGAGGCAACTTCTCAATGACTTCAACTTTGGCTTTATCTACTTCAATTCCTCGGCTAGAGATCAAGTTTCCCAATTCTATACCTTCTTTTACCATGAAGTGGCATTTCTCCCAATTTAGCACAATGTCGGATTCAATGCATCTTTCCAAGACCCGAGAGAGATTTCCAAAACAAGAATCAAAAGATGAGCCATAAACAGAAAAATCATCCATGAAAACCTCCAAAATTTTCTCAATAAAATCAGAAAAAATAGCCATCATGCATCTTTGAAATGTCCCGGGCGCATTACAAAGTCCAAAGGGCATTCGCCGGTAGGCAAATATTCCATATGGACAAGTAAAGGTGGTTTTCTCTTGATCTTGAGGATGAATAGGGATTTGAAAGAATCCGATATATCCATCAAGATAGCAAAAATATTCATGGTTGGCTAATCTCTCAAGCATTTGATCAATGAATGGGAGGGGAAAGTGATCCTTTTTGGTTGCCTTGTTGAGTTTTCTATAGTCTACACACATACGCCAACCGGTGACGGTTCTTGTAGGAATTAATTCGTTTTTACCATTCTTAACAATGGTCAACCCCCCTTTTAGGCACTAGATGGATGGGGCTGACTCATTCCGAATCGGGGATAGCATATATGATACCCGCATCTCTCAACTTAGTCACCTCTTTAAATACTACATCACCAAGCTTTGGGTGCAATCTCCTTAAGGCTTCTCTATAGGGTTTAGATTCATCTTCTAATTTGATCCTATGCATGCAAATATCGGGGCTAATTCCTTTCAAGTCATCAATTGTATAGCCAATGGCCCCCTTATATTTTTTTTAGCACATGCAAAAGTCTAGACGTTTCATCATCATTCAAGGAGGCATTAATAATAACCGGAAAGGTAGAATCGGGTCCCAAAAATTCATACCTTAGACTTGTTGGTAGAGGTTTTAGCTCTACCGAACAAGATTCCTTACCTTTGGCGGTTTCACTTTCTTCTTCCTCAATAGCATTGATATTTTCAAGGAGTGCGGGGTAAGACTCACATTCATCATCATCAAGAATTGCAATCCATGGAGAAACTAGGACTACGACATGCTTTAGCCAAGTTGAATTCAATCTTTTCATTACTAATGTTTAGCACCAATGATCCTCTTCTCACATCAATCACGGCGCCAGCCGTGGCTAAGAAAGGTCTACCCAAGATAATAGGGGTCTCCTTCTCCTCCTCCATCTCCAAGACGAAAAAGTCAACGGGAATTTAAAAGTTTCCCACCTTTATGGGATCGTCTTCTAAAATTCCCTTGGGAATCCTAGAAGAACGATACGCGAGGCGTAGGGAAATGGAGGTAGGAGTTAGAGTTCCCATGTCAAGCTTACTACACAAAGAGTATGGCATCAAGGTTATGCTAGCACCAAGGTCACACAAAGAATCTTCTTTGCATATATCACCAATCATAATAGGTATAGAGAAACTACCCGGGTCTTTTAGCTTTTTAGGCAACGGGTTTTGAATTATAGCACTACATTCCAAGTTCAATGCTACCGTGTTATGTTCACTAATATCCCTCCTATGTGAGACAATGTCTTTCAAGAATTTAGCATATGAAGGGATTTGAGTGAGTACCTCGGTGAAGGGCAATGTAATATTGAGCTTACGTAGCATTTCCACGAACTTGTTGAAGTGTTGGTCGTTCTTCTTCTTAAGCAATCTTTGTGGGAATGGCACGGGAGGGTTGCAAAGGGGAATTTCCTTGGTTGGTTGTTTTGGAGCTTCAACCACGAATTCGGTTGTTTTCTCTATTTCTTGCTCATTCTCCCCATTTTCCGCAAAATTTGATGTTTATGCGCCTGTGTCAGAATTTGATGAAAGCCTAGTGTTTTTTGGGTGGAAACGGCATTCTGAGCAAACCTCACCGCTTTGCTGTGAGCTCGGCGTTTTTAAGGTGAATTCCTTCATCTAGAGGGTCAAATTCGTGTTTTATTCTTCTTTAGTTTTAAGTCTGATCGTTGCTTATTTTAAGTCTGATCATTGCTGTTTTTAAGTCTGATCATTGTTGTTTTAAGTCTGATCATTCTAAATTTGTAGTCTTTTGGTTACCAATGTTAAGTCTGATCATTTTCTCTATATGTCTGATCATTATCGATTTGTAGTCTTTTAGTTACCAATATTAAGTCTGATCATTCTCTCTTTAAGTCTGATCATTCTCAATTTGTAGTCTTTTAGTTACCAATATTAAGTATGATCATTCTCAAGTTGTAGTCTGATCATTGCTTATTTTAAGTCTGATCATTTGTGGTTTAAGTCTGATCATTGCTACAGTAATAGTGTAGTCTGATCATTGCTACAGTATAATTTAAGTCTGTTCATTGTATTTTTAAGTCTGATCATTGTTGTTTTTAAGACTGATCATTGCTGTTTTTAAGTCTGATCATTTCTGGTTTAAGTTTGATCATTGCTCTAGTAATAGTTTAAGTCTGATCATTTCTGGTTTAAGTCTGATTATTGCTGTTTTTTAAGTCTGATCATTGCTGTTTTTAAGTCTGATCATTCCAAGTTTAAGTTTGATCATTAACAACTCGAGGACTAAATTGAAAATAACATTATTAGTTTTTATACCCCTCAGTGTAGAATGACTATAATACCCCCTCCGTGTGTGTTCGGGATTTCGACTAAATGGGACACGTGTTAGCTTGAAATTGAGTTTGTAGTTTTTATTTATAAGTGTGGTTTGTACCCGAACCGCACCCTATCAAAAAAGTTTAAAACAAAACAAATACCTTAAAAAATGTTTAAAAGGCATTGACATGTATAAATCCATATGGAACAAAATCATCTAAAAACGGAAACAGAAAAAATAATTCTCGTTCTAATTTCAATTTGAAGGTTATATCTGTAATTTTCTTCATCTAATAACCACTATATAATGCTTCGTCTCTCCCAACTCTAAACCCTAAATTCATTAATTTCTCATTTGCCATGGTACGTACCGCTGCCGCTTCAGGCATCTGCCGGCATCAATTGTGGTGCACCTAAAGACGATGATGGCGATCGAGACGAAGGGTCGATTGACATCGATGTTCATCCATGTTAGGATCGTTAGTTAGCTATACTAGTGAAGTATCGATACGTCTGAAGTACGTAAAATAGCGGAAAATGAGTTACGTGTAAAGGTAAGCACAAGGCAGCAATATATAGTGGAAATCCAGATACTGAAATCAGTACCTGGGAAAAACCACTATCTTCTAGTTTCCACTATAAGGGTTTTGGAACGATCACTTGAATTGATGTTATCAATTACAATGAGTTACACGCTCACCCAAACCACACTCAGTGGTGTTCCGCCGTTCTCTCAGACGCGTCTTAGTGATCGTGTAATCCAGTTGCAGGCGCACCGCAAGTGATATTCCACTTCTGGCTCAGATCGCACACAGGCTCCCACCAAAGTAAACATTTAAACCTTCAGTTCAATGCTCATTCGAATCTGCGATCTACGGTCGTTCTTTCTCCAGCAATCACTCAGCCAAGGATTCCAGTTCGAACGCACACATTGAAAGGCAGTCGTAGCATCCTTTATATAGTCGTACTCGAACCTGGTAGCCCTAGATTTTCTTAGAGAAAATCTCTCTATCTTACACGACAAGCTCACACAAAACCTTCCAGCTGATTCTTCCATGCCAACATGTCTTCTTCAGCCTTCCAATTAGATCGTCTCATTCCGATCTAATTTGGATATGTGGTTGAGATAAAGTTTCCTAAAATCTCTCACACAATATTCTCATATCTAGACCAGTTCCAAATCTCGTTACAAGAATCTAAAACTGATCCTGGGCAATCTTCCAGCATCTCTAAGATATAACCGATCTTGGGAGTAAAGATCCACCGAGAATATTTATGGAAATATTCTCGTCCTCAAACCGAGGTACCGATACCTTCAGAGATCCGTGCAATACTCTGCACACTCAAGTAGCTGTTACTTCCAGAGTACCTATACTTAAACCTGCGTACTTGACATGCGTCGTCGGTACCTGCAAATTTAATATTTATAATTCCTTACTTTAGACTGTGGGTTAGTACAGTGGCAAGCAAGGGTCGAACCCAAGGGAGCTAGATGGTTACTATTTGTTCTGAAAAAGGAAAGAAAAGACAATTGGGTTTTGTGCGCAATTTAGGAAATAAGTGTAAATAAGGAAATAAGACAAGTGAGTATCAATGAGAGAGAATATTCGGACTAGGGTTTCTAATTGTGACTTGTTTTATCCTTGACTTCTAAATATCAGATTTCTAATTCCTAAGTGTGGTTACTTCCATTCCAAGTTATAACCTAAAGTAGGGTCTTTCCGGACGCCTACACCACAATCTACTTCCTTTCCGGGTTGTAGAATTCTAGCCCTAGCAATTTAATACTCCATTCCAAGATATATCAAATTAGTGCTCTATTTGTTCTCCACGGTCTAGTATCAAACAAACAGTAAATAGGGGAGTTGAATTGTTCGGTTAAGCTTTGTCATTCCAAGCATCCACTTAACTTTACAATTCAATCCAAATAATTCAGCACAAGGACTAGTGGAATAATGAAATAAGCATTAAGTAACAAGTCTCAAAAACAGTAGTCACAATGTTTAAAACCCTAGCCCGAATAATGGGATTTAGTTACACATGGCCATTAAGGCAAGACAATAATAAAAGGGATGAATGAACTTCTCTATAGCCGAGAGAATGATGAAAAACCGGGCCAGGAGAGCTGAGGAACGCCGAGTGGAAAGCTTCGGCCGAGAGAGGAATTTTGTAGAGAGAGGAGCTCTCCACGTTTTGGGATGCTTGAAACCCTTGATATGAGGCTGTATTTATAGAGAAAACTCAGGCCTCAAAGCTTCCAAATTGAAGTCGGTCCAAAAACGGTTTTAGGAAACATGTCCTAAAACCGATTTTGCTTGGTCTCTAAGTTTTCTTCTTCTGCAAGTCTTCCAGATCTGTGTAGAGCCTTCCAGAACCTTCTAGAAGCCTCTAAACCGTCATGCATGGAATTTGGATTTCACGCCGGAATTACTGTTCACGCCGGAATTACTAATGTCTCTACGAAACGCGGTACCCACTGAGTTCTGACTTCGGCTATTGATTTGTCCATCTAAACGACCTCGGATGCTCTTGGTGTGAACTAGAGAGTTGTAGGGAATTGAGTCATCTACGTAACGGCATGTGTCTTGTATTTTTCTGATCAGCGGTTCATTCCCAGCACTCCGGCGAAGCTCCAAAGGTCAAATCTGCCACTGTGTTGTTTTTGGCATGAAAAGCCATCTTTTATGCGCGTTTCCTCCTAGAGCTTCCAAATCACCTGAAATGCAAAACAACACTAAGAAGTAACTGTTTGCATAATAAAGTGCTGGAATTGATGGGATTTGTTGACTCGATGAGTCGTATAAATACGGCTCATCAAACCACCCCACACTTAAACTTGTTCGTCCCGAACAAGGACTGGGTCATAAGAGGAAAAATAATTGTAAACATCACAACGCTTCGGCATCCTAGATATTGCTACATGTATATGATTCGGCTAATCTAGATTTCGCCTTTCTATGCATACTCGTTACTAAAAGCCTTGTGCGAAAACATGGAGTAATGATACGTGTTACCTTTGGGTCAAGATGCAAATCAATTCAGATGTCTCGGGAGGTAGTCCTTTTTAGACCCATGAACCGCATTCTTGGTGCCGAATTCTTGCTATATGGTTAAGCTTCATTGCTTCTTCTTGCACGTGATTGATTCGAGCTTCAAGGTGCTTGAGTTCTTTTCGGACAGCTTGTAGTGACTCGGTTTGGTGTATCAATGGGGCACTTCACTTTTTGTTGCGGTGTAAAACTTCACAATGGAATCAATTTGTTTCTTTGCTACGGATTGTGACTGCTCGTTCCTACTTGCTCTCACTCATCCTCGTCCTTTTGACGCGAGTCAAGCCAAGGGTTGCTTGTCTATTTTCCCGGCTACTTGGACTAGAGTTTGGACGGTGTGATGTATTCCCGTCCCAACCAACCGCAAAAATACCGCAGTGGCGGAGCAGACTCGTAACCATGTTGCTTCGAAGTGCTAGCCTCCACGAAATCCACATAACCATATAACTTGAATTCGGTCCCTTGAATGCTCTGTCAAGTCTCTCTAGGACGTTTCTATCAACTCCACATCCCTGTTTATCTCAACTAACAAAGGCACGCAATGGGTTAAGATCTCATGTAATCGCATAAGTCAAATTTCACTAAAGACATGCATGTAATCGGCTCTATCTATTTCACATCATCAGCATTCAATACCGCAAATCTAGGAAATAGAGAAGAAACATGTACAAAAATTTTAAAAAAATTACGGGAGACGTGCTGACTCTGTGCAGGTGCAGGAAAGTAAACGTGCTGACTCGATGACTGACTCTCCCACCCCACACTTTTGAAATAAGCCGTGTCCTCACGGCACGACTCAAATCTAGACTCACAATGCATGCAATAAATATAAGGGAAATAAGAAGAGAGTAACGTTGGACTGGCACTTCCCTCGTGCGTGCGTGATGATCAGAAATAACTGAGTATTCTCCTATGAGTCCTCGAAGAGAGCACCATCGAAGCTTGCATCGCAACGTGAGTTCGTCACCAAATGAAAGGTCTGTGTCAATGACATTAAGACGAATAAAGGATTCCCAGGAGGTTGGAGGAGTCACAATGGTCTCACTTAAAACCCAACCTCCTTAGACTCGTAAGTCTTTGTGACAGAATCTTTAAACGCTCATGTTTCTTGACACAATTTATTCAAGGTGTGAACTACTCACGTTGGATGCAGTCTTATGCAATATCTTGGATACGTCCGCCTCTGCCCCTGCATGAAAATCATCTTCTTTCCCAAGTACAATGTGATGAATATGACTCAAGACTCAAATAAACAGAAAACAAAATAAGAGAATAAGCTGAAAAAACGATAAAAGTGTCGGGCTGCCTCCCTGCGAGCGCCTTTGTTTTACGTCGTTGGCTCGACGTTACCTCTTTAGGGATCACAAGTTAGGATCCCATGGGCGTGTGAGGTCATACTTCGCCTCAGCGACTCCTTCAATCTGCCCGAAATGCTCATATGGCTGTGCGCTCGGCTCTGCTCTCCATCGATCAGGCGGGTTCGCCTTTACATCCTTCCGAGCTGGCGAGGACACTTTGCTCATAGCTACTGACCTAATCGCATGCGTCGTTTCATCTGGTGGTCCTCTCGTGCCTCTCCATCCGGGTTTCCACTCAAACGTGCCAAGTCTCGGCCGCTTCCTCATGTACGGACGGTCGGAATCCTCGCGAATATGGAAGTTCGGTGTCTTGTTAGCAAGTGTGAGAGACAACGAGCGTGTTCCCATGTCATTCGTTGTCCTTTTGGCCAAGAGGATTGATTGTCCCAGAATGCGTGCAAGAGAACCGTTATCGCTGGCATCTCCCATCTGCAAAATATAAGAGTCAACATCACGGGTGATTGTGAGAGTACCTGGGTCCTTACACATTTTGGGTGGTGCTACTTGACTTGTTGCAGCTGGGCGCTCCATCGTTGGATCCTTTTGTTAATTCCTCGCCTCCAATCTGCCTCGATCGTGTGGTCCTTAGGAGCTATCACCTGCATTGGGAATGGTAGAGGGGTTTTAGAATTTGGAATTTCCTTACCTGAATTAGTGCTGCCCGCGGACGTCTCCTGTTTATCTTTCGCGGACGTCTCTTGCTTTATCGGTAATTCTTCATCCGTCCGCGCATCAATTGTGGAGGCGTCCGCGTCCTGCACTGAGGTAGAATCTTCGTTCAGCTCTTCTTCTCGTCTGTCGTAAAATGCGCTGGAAATTTGAGACACTTGCTCTTTTAGCTCGTTAATGACTCCAGCTTGTTGGTCTATCTCTTGCTCATGCTTCGCCTCCAACTCGCCTTGAACCGCATCATCATTGATTACATGATCTTCGGTGGATGTGATCGGGCATGTTTCGGCCATCTCAGCAATAAGGTCAGGGCTCGTCTCGGTCGGATCGTCGATGAACAGCGGGTCTAGGTCTTCTGATGGCCCGGCGGGCTCCAATATAGGCTCTTCCTCGCTGATCCTTGGCTTGGTGTTGAGCATTTCATTGATCAGATATGCAGTTTCTTTTAGCCCCGCCTCTACCTTTGCCCAGGATTCCTCGGATTCGGCCTGGTTTTGGTGTATAATGTTGGCCAGTTCCTCGAGTCGCATGTCCTGATCTTGTCTTGATCTCTCGGCCAAATCATCTATCAAGTGCCAAAGATCGTCCATGCCTAAGTTATTCACCGAGCCTCCCGCCGCATCATTAAGCCAGTTCCACTCATATGGCATCATTCCACCGAGAAACCTTTGAAGAAGATAGAGGTTTGTGAATCCATGGTGCGGGCAGCTCGTCACAATGGAATCGAAGTACGACAAGTACTCGCCCAATGTTTCGTCCCGGGATTGCTTGAGGTTGATGATCTTCTCGCGGACTTCAAGTTGGAAGGATGGTGGGGAAAACTCCTCATAGTTCCAAGGCTCTCTACTATAATAAGAAGACATGGTGCATCACAACAAAACTAACTAAAGAAAAACAGAAAATAAAAAAGAACAACTTCACCGTGCGTAGCTCCCCGGCAACGGCGCCAAAATTTGACAGGCGTCGTCGGTACCTGCAAATTTAATATTTATAATTCCTTTCTTTAGACTGTGGGTTAGTACAGTGGCAAGCAAGGGTCGAACCCAAGGGAGCTAGATGGTTACTATTTGTTCTGAAAAAGGAAAGAAAAGACAATTGGGTTTTGTGAGCAATTTAGGAAATAAGTGTAAAAAAGGAAATAAGACAAGTGAGTATCAATGAGAGAGAATATTCGGACTAGGGTTTCTAATTGTGACTTGTTTTATCCTTGACTTCTAAATATCAGATTTCTAATTCCTAAGTGTGGTTACTTCCATTCCAAGTTATAACCTAAAGTAGGGTCTTTCCGGACGCCTACACCACAATCTACTTCCTTTCCGGGTTGTAGAATTCTAGCCCTAGCAATTTAATACTCCATTCCAAGATATATCAAATTAGTGCTCTATTTGTTCTCCACGGTCTAGTATCAAACAAACAGTAAATAGGGGAGTTGAATTGTTCGGTTAAGCTTTGCCATTCCAAGCATCCACTTAACTTTACAATTCAATCCAAATAATTCAGCACAAGGACTAGTGGAATAATGAAATAAGCATTAAGTAACAAGTCTCAAAAACAGTAGTCACAATGTTTAAAACCCTAGCCCGAATAATGGGATTTAGTTACACATGGCCATTAAGGCAAGACAATAATAAAAGGGATGAATGAACTTCTCTATAGCCGAGAGAATGATGAAAAACCGGGCCAGGAGAGCTGAGGAACGCCGAGTGGGAAGCTTCGGCCGAGAGAGGAATTTTGTAGAGAGAGGAGCTCTCCACGTTTTGGGATGCTTGAAACCCTTGATATGAGGCTGTATTTATAGAGAAAACTCAGGCCTCAAAGCTTCCAAATTGAAGTCGGTCCAAAAACGGTTTTAGGAAACATGTCCTAAAACCGATTTTGCTTGGTCTCTAAGTTTTCTTCTTCTGCAAGTCTTCCAGATCTGTGTATGATGTTCCCTTGAGTGGCATGTGTTTGGCAAAACGTGGTTAGACAGTTCGAGCAGGAGTTCAGGGGGAGTTCGAACATATCCTAGCACTCATGTACAGCGTGGAGCAGACGCAAGGATATTTTCCGGAAGATATTGGCAACGAAGATTTCGTCAAGTTAAAGATGGCGTGCGACTTATTCGAGCAAGATATTCGAATGAATATGCACATTGAAGACGGCGTGACTTGCTTGGGAAAGAAGACGTCTTCGTATATTCTTCCAAGGATTTGTGAAAGATATGCATCAAATATTCTGGAATATATTCCGAAATATTTGATGGGATTATCTTGTGCGAATTAGGGTTTCGTCCGAGCATATAAATACAATGCAAAGGCAACCCTAATTCTCATCGCTTTCAAAGATCAAATACACACGAGCATACCCTGCTGATTGGAGAAGAAGAAAGCGACGGCCGGTTGTGTTTTCTCATTGAGAATACATCGGTGCAAGTGCAGTCTGCTCAAGTGCAACTCAGACTGTCTGAAGCGTATCAACTGCCGCACACAACAAAGGTGATCAAAGCTTTCGAGAGAAAGCATCCGAGCTTCTGGAGAAGGTCGAGAACGTTCGGACTGCAGGTTCTGAACGAAGGGGATCGAGGGGAATTGCGGTGAACCTCGGTTGCAAATCTGAGAGACGGAGTATTGAGGTGAGGCTATTACAAGGTGTAAGTGTAAGTCCCTGTGGAAACCCTATACTCGTAATAAAGATTTGTTGTCCCTTTTCCGGGTGTGGGAAACCCCCCAGAGTAGGCCTGGCCGAACTGGGTTATCAACCTGTGCGTGCTCCAGTTTGACTGTTCTGTTTGATCTGTTTGTTGAACTGTTGTGGAGAGAGTTCAAGGTCTGTCGAAACACGACCTAGAACACTTGCTTGAACAGGGGATATAATTTCAATTGGTATCAGAGCAAACACTCGACACACTGAGTGGGATCCTGAACTGTTCAAGATGCCTCTGAAAGAAGGACAAAGCATCACCAGACCTCCGTTGCTTGAAGGATCGAACTATGCCACCTGGAAACCCATGATGCGATCCTTTCTGAAATCCCTTGACGAGAAAGCATGGATGACTGTTTAGAGAGGTTGGACTGAACCTATGATGAACAATCTCACTGGTGAACCAATTCTGAAACCAGAAACCTTGTGGAGTGAAGAAGAGAACAAGGCATCCATGGGAAACTCAAAGGCGATGAACGCAATCTTCTCGGCTGTAGATGAGAACGTCATGAAGTTGATCATTAACTGTGAAGTAGCAAAGGATGCTTGGGATATTCTCCAAATGGCATATGAAGGCACGGACAAAGTTCGCAACTCGAGAATGCAGATTGTCACTACTAAGTTTGAAGAGATGAAGATGAACGAGAGTGAAACTATCTCTGAGTACAACACTAGAGTTCTGGAACTGTCCAACGAGGCTGCTGCTCTACGAAAGCCGATTGAGGAAGAGAGGATGGCCAGTAAAGTCTTGAGATCACTTCCTCCGAAATTTGCTATGAAAGTCACGACTATTGAGGAAATGCACGACATCTCCAAACTGAAACTGGACGAGCTGATGGGGTCTCTCAGAACTTACGAGATTAACCGTGATTTCCAAACCGGAGATATGAAGGGAATCGCCCTGAAAGAAGAACTGTCTGAAGACAAAGTGGAGGCTGGCTGCACCACTGAGCAACTGGCCATGATGGCTCAAAACTTCGGCAGAATGGTGCGCAAGATAAATAGACGTGGTCCAGAACAAGGTCAGTCTTCATCAACTGGTTTCCGAAACTGGAAGTCCGACAGATCAAGGTCCAGTGACTCAAGGCAAGACTCCTCTGACAAAAGAAAGGAAGAAATTCAGTGTCATGAATGCAGAGGTTTCGGTCATATTGCTTCACAATGTGCGAATACTCTCATGAAAAAGAAGGCAATGGTCGCGAGCTTCAGCGATAGTGAGTCAGACGAAGATAAAGGAGGTGCAACCACCAACTTTGTGGCCTTTACTTCAACTCTGGATGGATACGGCAGCACCAGTAAACCTGTTCTACCTCTGTTGGAACTCCCGGCTGAAGATGTCTCAGACAGTGATGGTGAAGAACTCACGCAGGAGGCTCTGGGTGAGACATATAAGGATCTGTATGAGAAGTGGCTGCTTCTGATCAGGATTAACAAAAAGCTGAATGACACAGTTGCAAGCGTCACCTTGGATAAGGACAAGGTCTGGCAGGAGGTTGAGATATTACTTACACAGAAGGTTGAGCTCGAAGGCACGGTAGACTCTCTGAATACTCGTCTAGCTGAGATGAAATAGGAAAGGCTGTGTCTCCTTGCTCAGAAAACAGAGCTCTTAGGTACTGTCTCCTCTCTGAAAGTTGAAATGGAGAATGATCGTGACACTCATCCTGTAGGCATGGTGGGTCTAAGAAAAACCATCACAGATCTGAAGCGCAAAGAGGTGTTCCAGTTAAGAAGGGTAGAACAGCTGGAACTTCAGCTTGAATCTGAAAGAATGGAGCACTCAACTACCAAGGAGGAACTAAATCACCTCAAACAGTCGGTAAGAATGCTCAACTCTGGCACTAAAGACTTAAATGATATTCTCGGATCTCAGAGAATGGAGTCTGGACATAGAGGATTGGGGTTCACAGGAGAAGGCAGTTCAAAAGGTACAACGTTTGTTAAAACAAAACCAGTGTCGGAACAGATGCCTGAACAGAAGGTGAGAAAGCACCCTAGACAGAAAGTGGATCTGTCCCAAGACAAAGCCAAAGGCAGGACTAGCAAAGCTCACTCCAGTTCAACCTCCAATCAAAAGAAAGATTTGCGCACATGTTGGTACTGATTTCAGGATGGACACATCAGATCCAAGTGTCGGCTGTTTCTTGCTGAACGTCGAGGGCATAAACAACAGATCAAACCTCGACAGAAACAGGTATGGGTACCAAAGGAACAACAGACAGTATGCATGGTGGCCTGTTGCTCCTCAAGAGATACAGTGCAAAATAGTTGATACTTCGACAGCGGATGCTCTGCCCACATGACAGGTAACTCTGAATATCTCTCGCATATTAGACCTGTTGAGCAGATGCGGTTTGTCACCTTCGTGGATGGTAGGAAGAGTCAGGTGATCGGCTGTGGGACATTGAAGGTTCCGGATCTCCCTGCACTCGAGGACACCCTCGTGGTTGAAGGTCTGACAATGAATCTTATTAGCATCAGTCAACTGTGCGACAATGGACACTATGTGTCATTCTCTCGTGACTCATGCTTGGTTCTAGATGAGAATGGTGATTCTGTGATGAAAGGCACAAGAATGGCAAATAACTGTTACACCATCAGAATAGGAGTCGAAAGTCTTGACAAGCCACGGTCTACTCTAGACTATGTTCAAGCCAAACATCGAGTTATGCGAGGGGGAGTGAATAAGACCCTGCACACAAGGTCAGATAGGAGAATCGCACAAATCCATATTGGCAAGAGCACCAGGAGACTGCTGGATCAAAGGGTGTCACAGTTACAGAATGAGTTCGAACAGAAGATAACACAGTTGAAGACGGAGTTCGAACTGTTTCCACGAATGAATGCCATTCCACTGGATGAGAAATTGAATGAGATTCCACAGTTTGGAACACCCAGATCCTCTTTGGGTGTGCGTGGTTTCATGAACTAAGTGTTCCAGGCAGTGGTCAGTCAAAGGCGAACCCCCAGCTACAACAGTTGGACTGACCACCTAAGAAAGGGAGCTGGAACAGATGGGACAATACTTAATGTCAACTTCTTTATTCCAGAAGATTTGTTTTACGCCGTTTTTTTTTGGAAAGCGGCTTGCGTATATTAGGAAGTCGAAAAGGCAGGAGGATATTTTATTTTCAAAAACTCGACTGTTGAGCGTGTCCTCTCTCACTCGTCCCCGAAACCCTAGATCGGAATTCTCTCACTCGATTGCTCCGCAAACGGCGATGGTGAACACAAGGAAGTCAGCAAAATCCAGTGTTAAATCCGCGGAGAAAAGAAAGGAAAGCATGCAGACCTCAAAGGCGGTGACGGCGAAATCGAAGATTCCAAAATCCAAAGCTGCGAAGGTGAAAAAGGCGTCACCTTTTCATGAAAAGTCTACCGAAGAGGTCACCGCTGAAATTCCTCAGACAGTCTCAGCGGTTTCTTCTCCACAAGCGTGTCCGCAATCGGAGGTAAATCCCGTTCTCCCATCAGTTTCTGCGAATATCTCAGTGGTTGAAAATCCTGTGATTAATGATGAAGTAATTGTGGGAGTTGAGAAAATTGGGTGTTTGGGTGCTGAAGCCAGTAGGGCTGGTAGTGATGAAGCCAGGAGGGCTGAGATTTGTGTTGACAAGGGCAAGGTTGACACTTGTGATGCTGGTAAAAAGGGTGATGTTGTTTCTAAGTTTGTTAAAGAAACGGAACCCAGGCTGTCAGTGACAAGAGGCTCAGGTATTTCAGATGTGTGGAAGGCGAAAATTCAAGCTTCCGGGTTCGTTCGTCCAGGAGGATTTCAAAGAAAGAAGGTAACTCGCCGAGCTGCCTCTCCCAGACAATGCCTGGCAAAGATCATCTCTATCAGAGGGAGGGTCTCTGATATTTCTAATGAGGGTGAGAAGAGTATGAGGAGGTTGGTAATGGAGGATGCTCCTGTTGATGGGTCGGCTGAGGAGATTGGAGTCTCAGAAGGAGGAGTTGCTGAGACTGTGAGTATGAAGCCTGATTTATCAGTAAACGGTGTTGGTGTGATTGATGAAGAACCTGAGGTTGCGGAAGGAGATGAAGATCTGGACAGTGTGTTCAAAGATATTGATGATTTTGCTGAAAATCTGCAAAAAGAGGATTTTGGTGTTCAGCCAGGAGTGGAATCAGGTGGTACTTCAGTTCCAGTTGTTGCTGAGGAGTCTGTGCTTGTCCCAGCTGTTACTCAAGATGATCTTCTTCGTGATCATATGGAGGATGTTGGTGGATCAGTTCGTGAGGATACTGCGAAGCCAGTCTCAAAGGAGGGTAAGCTGTCTGATGCTGACCAAGATATTGCTCCTCTTATCTCTCTCAAAAGGCCAAAGAAGGACAAGGGAAAGAAGAAGGTGGTGTTTGAAAAATCTGCTAAGGGAACAGTCCAAGAGATTGCGAAGGAGGACAACCTGGCAGGGGGAGCTGTTTCATCTAAGAAAAGAAAACATGAAGCTCCTGTCCCTGTTTCAGTGGATGCTGGAAGATGCAAAGTTCCATCTCCTGAGTCTGATTCAGCTCCAGTGGGAATTGTCAAGGGAGGAGTTTGGTTCGTCAACCGTGATGCAAGTAGGAAATCGAGCTGTGTGTCGAAAAGGAAGATCATTCCTGAGAGGGTGCTAGTAGAGTCCAGTTACAAAGGGAAGGAGGTGATTACGGTTCTGAAAGAATCTGATCTGTTTTGGACATTGACCAGGGGCAAACCCTTCAATGAGCAGTTGGTACGTGAGACCATGGCGAACTTACCCCCTCTCTTCGGGGTTGTTGGAGAATCTGAGTATGGGGTCTTCTACGTCAGAGGGAGAAGGATCAAGATTGATCCTGAGCTGATCAATGTATTCTTCGCCATGGACGACCCAGCTGTTGATGAAGTGGAGTCAGATTTTGAAAAGGTAGTGAGCACCATCACTGCAGACTCTGTTCAGTGGAGGCCTGAGTCAGTTGTGCATACAGCGGATCTTTCTACGTTCTATTCGATGCTGTTTTTCATTGCTGTTTTCAACTGGAGGCCGTCTACTCATCGCTCAACGGTCAACAAAGACATGGCTCAACTGCTTTATCAGATAGGGAATATACTGAAGTTCAACCTGGGCAGAGTAATGTTCAAACAGATTGCTGAACATGCCACTTCGACGAGATCTCTGCATCAGATTTGCTTCCCGTCTCTGATATACGAGCTGATCATCCATCAAGCTCCTGATTTGAAGGCCTCGCCTGACCAACTCTCAAAGGCACCCAGCAAGTTCATCGTTGACCACAAGTTGTTTAAAGGGCGTCACGTGAACGATCTCAAGGAGAAAGAAAATGCTGTGGCGGAGTCCAGTCGAGGGAGAGCCAGAATGGGCCGAGATGAGCGAAACAAGTTGCTCAGAGATCTTAATGCCATCATTGCTGCGGACAAGGAGCAACGCAGGCGCATCAATAAGCTTGCTCGTGCCCTTAGCTACCCAAGTGAAGATGAATCTGATGATGCAGGTTCTGAAGATGCCACAGATGATGTGTCTGCATAAAGGTCCACTGACTTCAATCTCTCTGAACTCAGTTTTCATTTAAAACTTTAGTTTTTTGTGCTTGTTCTGGCACAGCTTGATTTGATGTTCGAACTAGATCGGACCCCTTGCCAATTTGTGACAAAAAGGGGGAGTATTTTGAGGTGGCGACTTTTTTGTTCCCTCAAGGTTGTCGACTGTCTAGATAGTTAGATAGATCTAGTTATCTAGTAGATTTGGTTTTGCCAAAATGCCAAAGGGGAGATTGATGTTCCCTTGAGTGGCATGTGTTTGGCAAAACGTGGTTAGACAGTTCGAGCAGGAGTTCAGGGGGAGTTCGAACATATCCTAGCACTCATGTACAGCGTGGAGCGGACGCAAGGATATTTTCCGGAAGATATTGGCAACGAAGATTTCGTCAAGTTAAAGATGGCGTGCGACTTATTCGAGCAAGATATTCGAATGAATATGCACATTGAAGACGTCGTGACTTG
The DNA here is from genome assembly GCA_033675395.1 of Rhodiola chrysanthemifolia. Lineage (NCBI taxonomy): Eukaryota > Viridiplantae > Streptophyta > Magnoliopsida > Saxifragales > Crassulaceae > Rhodiola > Rhodiola chrysanthemifolia. Next base: position 27,035,472 of record CM066205.1, read on the forward strand.
CTTGGGAAAGAAGACGTCTTCGTATATTCTTCCAAGGATTTGTGAAAGATATGCATCAAATATTCTGGAATATATTCTGAAATATTTGATGGGATTATCTTGTGCGAATTAGGGTTTCGTCCGAGCATATAAATACAATGCAAAGGCAACCCTAATTCTCATCGCTTTCAAAGATCAAATACACACGAGCATACCCTGCTGATTGGAGAAGAAGAAAGCGACGGCCGGTTGTGTTTTCTCATTGAGAATACATCGGTGCAAGTGCAGTCTGCTCAAGTGCAACTCAGACTGTCTGAAGCGTATCAACTGCCGCAGACAACAAAGGTGATCAAAGCTTTCGAGAGAAAGCATCCGAGCTTCTGGAGAAGGTCGAGAACGTTCGGACTGCAGGTTCTGAACGAAGGGGATCGAGGGGAATTGCGGTGAACCTCGGTTGCAAATCTGAGAGACGGAGTATTGAGGTGAGGCTATTACAAGGTGTAAGTGTAAGTCCCTGTGGAAACCCTAAACTCGTAATAAAGATTTGTTGTCCATTTTCCGGGTGTGGGAAACCCCCCAGAGTAGGCCTGGCCGAACTGGGTTATCAACCTGTGCGTGCTCCAGTTTGACTGTTCTGTTTGATCTGTTTGTTGAACTGTTGTGGAGAGAGTTCAAGGTCTGTCGAAACACGACCTAGAACACTTGCTTGAACAGGGGATATAATTTCAGTGTAGAGCCTTCCAGAACCTTCTAGAAGCCTCTAAACCGTCATGCATGGAATTTGGATTTTTCCCGAAAACACTGTTCACGCCGGAATTACTGTTCACGCCGGAATTACTAATGTCTCTACGAAACGCGGTACCCACTGAGTTCTGACTTCGGCTATTGATTTGTCCATCTAAACGACCTCGGATGCTCTTGTCGTGAACTAGAGAGTTGTAGGGAATTGAGTCATCTACGTAACGGCATGTGTCTTGTATTTTTCTGATCAGCGGTTCGTTCCCAGCACTCCGGCGAAGCTCCAAAGGTCAAATCTGCCACTGTGTTGTTTTTGGCATGAAAAGCCATCTTTTATGCGCGTTTCCTCCTAGAGCTTCCAAATCACCTGAAATGCAAAACAACACTAAGAAGTAACTGTTTGCATAATAAAGTGCTGGAATTGATGGGATTTGTTGACTCGATGAGTCGTATAAATACGGCTCATCAGTACTCAAGTAACACATCAGCGGGATGTTTGTCCATCAAAACACACTGGAGTAGACGTCCTCTAGACGTACCCAGGGGTATCGTATTCCAACAATCCACTCTTTCATCGAATCAATAATCTATCAGAAAGTAATTATTCATTTTACAAGTGTATTTTTTTGATCAATTTACGGCGTTGGGCACATGATGAATGCTTCTTTTTTCTAATGTTATACTAATGATCTTAAAGGTTTCGCATAGCTCGAGGAAGGAAGTCAAGTGAGCATTGGGATTTCCTATCCCGGTGAATGCATTGTTGCCCACCATGTTTATCAACGCCGGCTTAAGTTCAAATTAAGGAGCATCAACTCCCGGTGGAGCTATCGGCGATTGGCAACCGGCAAGACTTAGAGTGGAATAATCCTTCAAAGGTTTCTCCCCATTGGGAGGGAGGCGGTTTTCCATTGGTGGTGGTCTTTGCTTACGAGGTTGCCTTTTGTTGCGAGAACCTTGACCCTTAGCTTTCTCTTGATCCAAAAAATGTTTCAAAGCTTGATCAAAACCGGAGTTCACCTTTTTCTTGCCTTTAGACCTCGTTTGCATTCAACCGAAGCCTACAAGAACAAAAACAAGGGAACATGTTAAGCCACAAATGCAACAGAAGTAATATAGCAAGAAGACCAAGTGGAAATGTCCAAATCTCGTAAAATCTACTATAGTTCCTTAGGTTAATTTGTTGCTCCCCAGCAACGGTGCCATTTTGAACGTTGTAATATTTGCACTTCAAATGTATGCGATTCGAAAGCAAGATATTTAGTCAAAAACAATTTATAAGACCGGTAAGTACCGGGTCGTCCAAGGAGCAATTGTAAACCTAAGACCACTATTCGATTTTACTCAAATAAGTCTATTCCTTAAGCGATTGTTTGATTTTGTCAATTATCAAATATTAAGTGAAGAAAATGAAATGAAAGGGTGTTTTCAAAGGTTTAAAAAACGTTCCTTGGTGTACTAGACTCTCGATAGGCACAAATTCATGCAAAAACAAGCAATGTAATGGTTAGATTAAGGCGTGCGACTATTAAATCAAATTCCATCCCTAGATTACTTCTTTAATTTAAGGAAGAGGCACCTCACACGTGAGCTTCAATCTCTCGATGTTTTTAGCTCACGTCCAACTCAAGTTTCTCAATCATCAACGCTTGTTGAATGACCAATATCCAAGAGCGGTGAAGACCAAGCCTCTCTCGTTGCTAGGAATGAGTCACGCTAGTGAACATCACCTACCAAGGTGAATCTACTTGCATTCTAGAACTCTTAATCTCATTCTCTCGAATACTAAAATTCATGTTCATGTTTCTAAACCACCTAGGCATTTTATCAAACACTTAGAGGGCATAGAGTTAACATTTGATCAAAGTAGATTCACAACCATGACTAAAGCTTCATTCAAACATATATTCAATATATGATAGACTTTATACACCAAGGAGGTCCATAGGACCCCTAGAAACTAGAGGGACTACTCACAAGTCATATTCAATAACAAGTAAAAGTAGTTTTTACAAGGATGATGAAGTTAAACGAAGAGGATGAAGAAACTAGGATGAAAGTCTCTGATGTTCCCTTAATTGGCATGTATTTGGCAAAACGTAGTTAGACAGTTCAAGCAGGAGTTCAGGGGGAGTTCGAACACATTCTAGGACTTCAGTACAGCGTGGAGCAGACGCAAAGATGATTTCCGGAATGTTCGAAAGATTGAATGACGGTTCGATCTGTTACTGGACAGCGAAGATTTCGATCATCAGATATTCGAATGAATATCTACATATCAGATTGAAGGCGGCGTGGCTGACTTGGCAAGGAAGTCTTCGAATATTCTTCCCACCGATTTGATAAAGATACACATCACAATATTTAGGAATATTTCCTAAAATATTTGATGAGATATCTGGAGCAGATTTGGATAGCGCCCATGCATATAAATACAAGGGTAGGGCGACCAGATCTCCATCGCTTTCTGAGAGAAAAAATACACGAGTGTATACTACTGATCTGAGATTGGAGAAAGCGACGGCCGACTGTGTTTCCCCACTGGAAATTCATCGGCACTGGATCTGTCTGTTCTAGTGTGCTATTCAGACAGTCTAAGATAGGAGCTTACCGCTGCACACGACGAGTACTCACAACCAGCTTTCACGCGAAAGCTTCCGACTTCAGGAGAAGGTCGATCTCGTTCAGACGGAAGGTTTGGGCGAAGGGGATCAAGGTGAACCGAGGGGATCCTTGATTGCAGATCTGAGAGACGGTGGCTTAGAAGCAAGGCAGTTACGAACACGGCGTTTTGTAAGCATAAGTCCTCTTATTGGTCTAAGCACGTAATAAAGATTTGTGTCCCTTTTAGGGTGTGGGAAACCCCCCAGAGTAGGCGTAGCCGAACTGGGTATCATTCTGTGTGTTCTGCTACTACTTTCTACTTACTGCACAGTCTCAGAGGTGTTCAAGGTCTGTCTCAACCAGCCCCTTGAAGAGTAGCTTGAACAGGTTGCTATATTACAATTGGTATCAGAGCGGACACTCGACACACTGAGTGGGATCCTTGAACTGTTCAAAATGACTCTGAAGGAAGGACAAAGTATTTCCCGACCCCCACTTCTTGAAGGATCAAATTATGCCTCATGGAAGCCGAAAATGAAATCTTTTCTGAGATCCCTCGATGAGAAAGCTTGGAAGGCAGTGTTGGTTGGATGGACTCAGCCCATGATGGAAAATCTCACAGGAGAAGTCGTTCCCAAACCTGAAGCTCTATGGGACGAGGCAGACGAGAAAGCCTCCATCGGAAATTCAAAAGCTATGAACGCTATTTTCTCTGGAGTGGATGAGAATGTACTGAAACTGATCATGAACTGTGAAGTTGCTAAGGAAGCTTGGGATATCCTTCAAACTGCTTATGAAGGTACTGACAAGGTTCGCAATTCGCGCATGCAGATTGTGACAACAAAATTCGAGGAGATGAAGATGAAGGACAGTGAAACTATCCCTGAATTCAATGCGAGAGTACTAGATCTGTCCAAAAAGGCTGCTGCACTGGGCAAACCTATTGATGAAGAAAGGATGGCTAGCAAAGTTCTGAGATCGCTCCCTCCAAGATTTGCTATGAAGGTCACTGCCATTGAGGAGATGCATGATATCTCCAAACTGAAACTGGACGAGTTCATGGGTTCTCTCAGAACATACGAAATGAATCACGAAGCTGAATCTAAGGTAGTCAGAGGAATTGCCCTGAAAGTAGATGTATCTGACGGTGTGGCTGAACAGACTGCAACACTGAGCAACTGGCAATGCTGGCTCAGAATTTTGGCAGAATGGTTCGGAAACTCAACAGACGTGGCCCTGATCAAGGTCAGTCTTCGTCAGGTAACTTTCGTAATTGGAAAAATGGCAAAACAAGGTTCAGTGAGAAAACTGAGGATCCTTCGGAGAAAGAGAAAGAAATTCAATGCCATGAGTGCAAGGGCTTCGGACACATCAAGGCTGAATGTGCTAACACCCTCAAGAAGAAAAGGGCAATGGTTGCAAACCTCAGCGACAGTGATGAGGAGGAGGAGAATGAAACTACCAACTTTGTAGCATTTGCGTCTATCACAGAAGTATGCAGTGAATCCAGCCACATCAAGTCTCCTCAACCAACTCTTCTGACTGGTGACTCTTCAGACAGCGACAATGAAGAACTCACGCAAGAGTCACTGGCTGAATCATATAAAGACCTGCACGAAAAATGGCTGTTGGTGTTCAATCTGAACAAAAAACTCAACAACACTGCTGCCACCATGACTGAAGAAAAGGACAAACTGTGGCAGGAAGTCGATATTCTGGTTGCACATAAGGTGGAACTCCAGGCTGCAGTCAATTCACTGAACACTCAGCTTACAGAAATTAAGCAAGATATGTTGTGTCTGCTGGCTCAGAAAATGGATCTCCTGGGAACTATCTCCTCCCTAAAAGTTGACATGGAGAAAGATCGTGAAACTTATCCAACTGGGATGGCGGGTCTGAGGAAAACTATTTCGGATCTGAAACACAAAGAGGTGTTCCTCTTGAGGAAAGTGGAGTCTCTGGAACTCCAGGTAGAATCTGAGAAAATGGACCATTCAGCCACTCGGAAGGAACTCAACCAGCTCAAACAGTCGGTCAAGAGGTTGAACTCTGGGACTAAGGATCTAAATGAGATTCTCAGGTCACAAAGAATGGAGTCTGGACACCGGGGATTGGGTTTCACAGAAGAAGGATGCTCAAAAGGTACAACGTTTGTTAAAGCAAAACCAGTGGCTGAACGAAACCCGGAACAGAAGGTGGGACAGAGACTAGATCGGCACCAGGGAAAGTAGGTGAGACAGACCCCGAGACAGAAAGTGGATCTGTCCCAAGAAAAAACCACGGTTGGTCGAAGAAGAACTCGCAATGATCGAACCAGCTCCTTCACAGAACAGAAAGAAGATCTTCGCACATGCTGGTACTGCTTTAAAATCGGACACATCAGACCAAGGTGTCGTTTGTTCCTTGCTGAACGAAGAGCTATGAGCCACAAGAATAAACCTCGAATGCAACGGATCTGGGTACCAAAGGCAAGCGAGACCGTATGTCTGGCCGCGCTCAACTCATCATGTCACATAGGGAAAGATCACTGGGTCTTCGACAGTGGTTGCTCCGCTCATATGACAGGTAATTCTAAGTTTCTTACAAATATTCGACATGTTATAAAGAAGCAGTTTGTCATCTTTGGAGATGGAAGAAAGGGTCCGGTGATCGGCTGTGGGACATTGAAGGTTTCGGATCTTCCTGCCCTCAAGGACATTCTCTTGGTTGATGGCTTGAAGTTGAATCTATTCAGCATTAGTCAACTATGTGATGATTGAAATCTTGTCACCTTCACTCAAGACTCATGTCTCGTAGTGAATAAGGACGAAAGCTCATTAATGGAAGGAGACGGGTCTCCCAACAATTGCTACCTCATTGGTTCTACTGAACCGGTTGGTTCTTCGGCATATCTACCAAGTCGACGGATTGAGATGGGCTTGTGGCACAGGCGAATGGGTAATCTTACTCTCAAAAATTCAATGATGCTCAACGCAACAGACCTCATCCGAGGAAGGCCCAAGGAGACAGGAGATTCTGACGCACTCAGTGATGAATGGCGAATCAAGTCTCAGACAAAGAACTTGTCCCTCAACAGCTGTCAGCACTGTACTAGCAGAAAGGTAAAATAGATTCACATGAATATGAGTGGACCGATAAAAGCAGGGAACTGTGGGAGCTCCAAGCATGTTTCTGCGTGCATCGTTGGGCAGTCGTCCGGAGTTCAGAATAAACGCCCCATCAATCATGGATATGTTCGAGGGGGAGTGTTACCACAAGCCAGAATCGCACACACCCATGTTGATAATACCATGTTCAGATCTAACAACCGTTCGCAGGGCCAAACAAGATTCGTGCCCCTACAGAGCAAGTATGCCGCGAAGCTAGCAAGTCTACGCCAGAAAACATTCGTGCCCTTACAAAGCAAGTATGCCACGAAGCTAGCAAGTCTCCAAAGAACGCATGTCACTACTCCCCTCAAACTGTCTAAACACAAAGGGAAATAGGAGAAAGTGATCCGTATGCGATTAAAGCCTACAGAGGTTGAGATCCTTAGATCCGTGCGGGGTCTAGGTGCTATTCGTATGCGACTGAATCCTGGAGAGATTGAGACCCTTAGATCTTTGCAGGGTCTAGGTGCTATTAATCACTAAGCCCGACAGGGCAGTGGTCAGTCAGAGTCGCAACTCCAGCAAACCAGTTGGACTGACCACTTAAGGACGGGAGCTGGATCAGAAGGTACAATTTTAGAAGATGAATATTTTTTATTTCTGAGAGATATTTTCGGGCCGTTATAAGGAAAGGAGGTTTTATTTTTTTTTAAACCATGTTTGGGAAGTTGAAAAGGAAATTCAATTTCAGTCTCGTTGCTTCTTCTTTCCTGCTTCGATAACCCTAGCACAGCCGTTCCTCGCAAGTCTTCCCAAATTTTCATCTCTGTGGCAACAATGGTCCACACCAGAAAATCATCCAAATCAGTCATCAAGGGTTCTTCGAAATCAAAGAAGGCGGACAAGAAATCATCTGATTCCATGGCGGCAAAGGCTCAAATTCCAAAAACGACTAAGTCGAAATTTCCAATGAAGAAAAAGGCGTCGCCTTTGGTTGCAGAATCTTCGTCATTACCTAGTGTCAAAATCTCAGACGGCGTAGCGGTTTCCTCAAACCCGAAAGTTGGGGTGGTGGAGAGGGAAGGACCGGAACCTGCTGCGAAGCAGAAGGAAGTCACTTCGCAACCTTCGGAAGAACCTCCTAAACCAACCGGTGCTAGGTCGACACCATCAAGTATAGGGCCTCCAAAAATCTTGTCCCAATCTGAGGTATCTTCAAACCCTACTGCTCCAATTGATTTTTCCTTGCATGTTAAAGAGGCGGTTGTTGAAAAGAAGAAAGGTGTTGATTGTGGTGAAGCCAGTAGAGCTAGGTATTGGTAAAGTTGTTGATTATGGTGGAGCCAGTAGGGCTGGTATTGTGAAATCCTATGTTGATACTATGGATGTTGTTAGACCGGGAAAGTCTGCTTCTAAGGTGTCTGTGCGTTCGAAATCATGGAAGGAGAAAATCCATGCATCTGGATATGTGCGTCCTTCTGGTCTACGAAGGAATGTGGTAAATCGTCAGGGTAAGACTGCACAAAAGCTTCTTGCCAAGATCAGTGCAGTAAGGAGACGCCCAGTTGCGACGACAGAACCAGTAGCTGATCAGGTTCCTGCTCCCACCACTAAAGGTAAGGTGACTGTTGGTGAAAATACAGAAGGTGGCACAAGGGATGTGCATGAGTGTTCAGGTGGTAAACCGCAAACAAAGGAACATGGCAGTCTGTCTGAAGCACCTGTGTCATCTAAGCAGGATGATGAGCTTGATGACCTTTTCAATGACATCGATGCGGTCGTAGAAAATCTACAGAAGGAGGTTGTCACTGATGTGCCAATGGGTGCTCAGTCCTCTCATGCCAAGGAAGCCATGCTTGAAGATGCTACTCTTGCCAGCAGTTCGGAAAGTGGAGAAGAGGCAAGTTCTGCAGAAGGTGTTCCATCTGGGTGTCAGCTCGATGCTAAGACAGTCGCGTCTCAAGAGATCTCTGGCTCGGAGGCTGAGTCAGTTGAAAAAGCAGTTCCAGTCAATATACAAGACAAGGCTGTGAACGATGTGGTGGAGGATGCTGCCCAGACTGTCTCTTTGTCAGACACATCCTCTGAGGATGCTCAAGATGTTGTTCCTCTCGCGATGCTCAGGAAAGAAAAGATTGTCAAAATGAAGAAGAAGAATGTTGTTGAAAGCCCCGCCAAGAAAGTCAGCACCAGTAAGGCAGATGTTAGTAAGGCTACAGGAGAGGTCATCATGGCTAAAAAGAGAAAGCGTGAAACCTCTGTACCTGCTTTTGAGGACGCTCCAGTCGGGATTGTGAAGAAAGGGATCTGATTTGCTTCCAAGGATGCAGCTCGAAAGTGGAAGGCTGTCCAGAAACGAAAGATTATCCCTGAACGTCGTCTTGATGACACTCGATACAAAGGTAAAGAGGTGGTGCATACTCTGAGGCAAAATTGCCAGATCTGGACTCTCACCAAGTGTAAGCCGTTTAATGATCAGCTGATTCGTGAAGCCATGGCGAACCTTCCTCCGCAGTTTGGCGTTGTTGGGGATAAAGACTATGGGGTGGTCTACGTGAGGGGGAGACGAATTATCATCAATCCTGAGCTTATCAACACTTACTTCCAAATGGATGACCCAGAAGTTGATGAGGAAGTGTCGGACTATGACAAAATTGCGGACACTATCACTGCTGGTTCCGTCCCATGGTGGCCTGACACCGTTGTGGCCACAGCTGATTTGTCAACCTTCTACTCCATGCTTTTCTTCATTGCTGTGTTCAACTTGAAGCCCTCCTCCCATCACTCTACAGTGAGTAAAGATGTGGCTCTACTGATTTACCAGATTGGGAACAAGAAGGTGTTCAATCTGGGTCGAGTCATGTTTAAACAGATCGCTGAACACGCTATCTCCTGCCGTTCTCTTCACCAGATATGCTTTCCATCTCTCATCTATGAGTTGATCATCAACCAAGCTCCAGAACTGAATGATCCGAATGGTCGTCTCTCCAAAGCTCCTCAACAATTCTCGGTCGATCATAAGCTCTTCAAAGGGCGGCACGTGAATGATCTCAAGGAGGCAGGACAGCGAGGAATGGACATTCCAGAGTCCTCAAAGCAAGGGGGTGCCAGGATGGGACGTGATGAGAGGTCCAGGCTGATGAAGGAGTTGGAAGCCATTATCGCAACTGCTAAGGAGCAACGCAAGCAGATCAACAAGTTGGCCCGTGCTCTGCGTTATCCAAGTGACGATGAAGATGTGGATGAGGAATCTGATGGTGATTTCGATGAAAGGTCGTCCGCATGAAGGTCCACTACTGTCTCTTTTGAACTCTGAACCTTGATACTTTTCATTTTGTTTTGTTTCAGTGCTTGTTCTGGCACACTGGTTCGTACCGTTTGAACTTAGATTGGACCCCTTGCCAGTTTGTGGCAAAAAGGGGGAGTATTTTGAGAGTGACAATAGTTAGATAGATCTAGTTATCTAGTAGATTTGGTTTTGCCAAAATGCCAAGGGGGAGATTGATGTTCCCTTAAGTGGCATGTATTTGGCAAAATGTAGTTAGACAGTTCAAGCAGGAGTTCAGGAGGAGTTCGAACACATTCTAGGACTTCAGTACAGCGTGGAGCAGACGCAAAGATGATTTCCGAAATGTTCGAAAGATTGAATGACGGTTCGATCTGTTACTGGACAGCGAAGATTTCGATCATCAGATATTCGAATGAATATCTACATATCAGATTGAAGGCGGCGTGGCTGACTTGGCAAGGAAGTCTTCGAATATTCTTCCCACCGATTTGATAAAGATACACATCACAATATTTAGGAATATTTCCTAAAATATTTGATGAGATATCTGGAGCAGATTTGGATAGCGCCCATGCATATAAATACAAGGGTAGGGTAACCAGATCTCCATCGCTTTCTGAGAGAAAAAATACACGAGTGTATACTGCTGATCTGAGATTGGAGAAAGCGACGGCCGACTGTGTTTCCCCACTGGAAATTCATCGGCACTGGATCTGTCTATTCTAGTGTGCTATTCAGACAGTCTAAGATAGGAGCTTACCGCTGCACACGACGAGTACTCACAACCAGCTTTCACGCGAAAGCTTCCGACTTCAGGAGAAGGTCGAGCTCGTTCAGACGGAAGGTTTGGGCGAAGGGGATCAAGGTGAACCGAGGGGGTCCTTGATTGCAGATCTGAGAGACGGTGGCTTAGAAGCAAGGCAGTTACGAACACGGCGTTTTGTAAGCATAAGTCCTCTTATTGTTCTAAGCACGTAATAAAGATTTGTGTCCCTTTTAGGGTGTGGGAAACCCCCCAGAGTAGGCGTAGCCGAACTGGGTATCATTCTGTGTGTTCTACTACTGCTTTCTACTTACTGCACAGTCTCAGAGGTGTTCAAGGTCTGTCTCAACCAGCCCCTTGAACAGTAGCTTGAACAGGTTGCTATATTTCAGTCTCCCTTATATCCTTAGAGTGGCTCCAAACTTGGTTGCTTGATCTCCAAAACCCTTGTTCTCTCTCAAAAAAAACTCAGATGCTCGTTTCGAAACCCTTCTTTTCTATTTATACCAAACAGCAAAAACCCTATTTCTAACAGCCAACCGGTCGGTTGAGCTTTCTGTATTTGTGTGAACCGGACGGTTCGATCAAGGCTGGCTTTTCTCGAATTCTCTGAGTGTTTGAACCGGGCGGTTGAGTTCAGGCGCTTATTCTGAACCGGGTGGTTCAATACCTCAGAACCTGCTCTCTTCCTTTGGTCTCGACTCAGTCGGCCGGCTCGCTCCAAAGTCAATATTTCAGCCGGCCGGTTGGATCTCCATTTTGTGTACTTTTTGCTCCAAAAGCTCGGTTTTTCTTGAAGTTTTGATCTTTGGGCCTTGTCTTCAAAGGGTTGCTGCTTTTCACCTGAAACGTAAGAATAAGGGTCAATGAGCATCAAATTAGCACCGGGAATGGACCAAAACTCTTCGTAAACGGAGAGATAAATGAGTTGAGAATTAGACTCATCAGAAACGAATCAAAACACCTAGTAAAAGTAGAGGAATGATAGTCAAGAATTTGACTTATCAAAATACTCCACACTTAAGGTTTGATCGTTCCGAGAAAACAATAAGATCAAGCCAAAGAGAAACAAATGGCGAAAAGCTAAGTCTTTATGTTTTGTCGCCCATTTGCTCTCCACATCCATTTAATGTCTCAAGCTTTTATTTCTAACTACTCTAACACATATTTACAACCTAACTCTTTTTCGTAGGTGTTACGAGTGCATTTAGCATATGCACCAAGCCTTTAAACCCCTAGACTACCCTAGTGGACGAGTTATAGTCTCGTGAGAGTTTTCAGAAGAGGGAATACTCACAAATCTCATATGCACCTATCTCATGAGAATGAATGTAAGAGTGCTCAACCAAGGCGAGGATTACTCAAACCAAACCCCTCACCCCCAAGCTAGGACTACCGTCAAAAGAACTTTTGAACCATTTAAGTACCCATGAGGTTGTGCATTCGAGATCATTTATACAAGAGCTATCAAATGTCTAATCCAATGATCTACTCATTTTCAAGGCAATACCATAGAGTCATAGTTTAGTTTGCACAAAAGAGTGTCAACCGTTCACCTATGCTAGCTAGGGCTAGTCCATTGGTTCACGACATGAAACTCATTCCCAAGTTTTAGGCGCTTAAACCATAATACATAAGGGAAGAGGAGTTTGACACGAGTTCTTAGAAAACGAGCATAGACCAATTGAATAGCTCCCGTGCAAGCACAAAGATCGTTCAAGAGTTAATCCAACTAGCATACAATGCAAAAGATGAATCCCGCACGAATGAAGAATGGAGGAAAATATAGAGTCAAGTTTTAAGTGTTTTTCATTCACATATTTTTTTCGAAATGGCCTTTGGCCTACAAATGCTTCCGAGGGGGAACTTTTCTTCCTAACCCCCGGCATTTGTATCTTTTTGCAACAAAACTTCTCTAGTACTCGAGAAAATTTTTAGTCGGGGCTTTGCCCTCTTTGACGACAAAAATTTTTGTCGGGGCCTATTTTTCGCCTCTTTTGACTCTACACTTAAAACTTGACAATATGTTCAAAAAGTGTATGGAATATGCGGGAACAAACATAAACAAGGCACCATATTAGAGAAACTCAAGTCACCAAGGAGCATTCAAAGGGACTAAGTTTTTCGTGAAAATTTTTAAAAGCGCTTGCTAAATCTTAATCCAAGGTATTTCAACGCAAATACTTAGAAAATTAGATAGAAAAGGGATAGCAATGATATTGATTCACAAGAATGCACATTCAAGGGACTATGTCGGTTCTAAGTTCAAGATCCAATAAATGTGACAAGTAGGCTAGATGTGATTTATAGGGGTTTAGACTTGATAGTCACAAGCCTATGTGGTTAAAAACACTCTCATGTTAGGGATATAATACATGAATGCAAGTGTCCATTCTAAAATGCTAGGCATGGCATGAAATGAGTGAACTATGCGACTACCCACTCCACACTTAAAATATGGCTTAGTCCCTAAGCGCAAACAATAAAGAAAATGAGATATAGGCGCATAGGAACTCCCCTCGTTTGTAGATGTGCCTCGTCAATAGAAAATACGCCATTGTGCTAAGCTTGATTGTACATGATGCAAATAACTTCCTTGATGACAAGAAGACATGAGAGGTTAAAAGTAACAAGTGACATACAAGGTAGTACAAGTATGAGCAAGTAAGCTTCACTAGTTACATAATAACATCATGGCATAAGACTAATAGACCTCAAACAAGGAAAGTAAACTACATCCTTCATCACGTGCACAAGGTGTCTAAGTGCAATTAAAATGTGAAACTAGAGTCATAGCATGGTATAACAAAATAATTTCACTCTAGTAAACTCCAATAAAGCACATGAGCACTAAGGGCAACATCATTATTCATAGATGAATTAGGGGTGAGGTGGAGGGGCTTGGCGATGTGAAGTGAAATTGGAGTGAGTAGAACTCACTCCACACTTAAAATTTTACCCACTGATCATAAATATCACACTCCACACTTAGAGTCTAAGCCACTCAAAATCATGTCAAACACTTAAATATGAACAACGAGAATAAAACAACTTACAAACCGGGTTACCTCCCGTAAGAGTATAGTTTTTCCCGTCTTGGCAAAGACGTAGCAAAGCGCCCCATAGAATCACTCGTGAGAAGTCCTTTGCTAGGATCCCTTCTCACGGGGCCTTAGACATTTGAGATGTCAATCCACCTTCAAATCCCATTTAAATTCTCATCCATCAAGCCTACGATGGACTTTCAATTGCAAGTTTGACCCCTTCATAAATGTTGAACCCTTTAGAATTAAGGGGTCATTGGAGCTCCTTTTGAATAATTTCGCAAAATATGGTAGGAAGCTTCAAAACTTGTCCCGAGGCTTTGTGACAAAGAAAGGATCTTCAATGCTAGCCTCTAGTTTGATGGGCACACCTTCCTTCAATTTTTCAATGATGTCTTTGGGTGCCCAATCCTCAATCTCCCTCTCTAAACTTGTATCTTCTTGCATGCGAGGTTGCTCTCTAGTCGCGTCCATATATACCTCAACAAAGTCTTCATACTCTTGGAATCCTCGTGGCTCCATATGCTCTTGCTCTAACTCATCACCATCAAGAGATTCAAGCTCATTCGACATTAGTGGAGGTGAAAGTATCCGAAGAGTGTAGTCTTTTACACTTGAATCATCTTCATCTAACTCTTTGATAGCTTGGACGGGCTTCTCCAAAAAAATTGAACAATTTATCATCTCTTGATTCAAAGATTTCTTCCTCGTGAACATCTTCTCCTCCATCCATGTTCCCATTCTCCATTACTTGTTGCGCTAATGTGCTTTTCCAACACTGGTCTTTGAGCATCAAGTTCATCCATGCGGTGGTTTAAATCTTGGAAAGCTTGTACCGTGTCTAGATTATCTTGGGTAACCTTGGATTGGTAAGCTTGAATCATGGCTTGTATTTCAAAGATGGATGGTCCACTGTTAGGTTGAGGATCCACATGATATTGAGGGTAGGAGGCATCTTCAAATGAGTATTGGCTATCATCCCAATAAGGAGAGTATGAATGTGTCGGATAACCATGGTCTTCCCTATAGGCATTTTGTTGCTCCTCCTCTTGGTAATATTCTTCATTGTAAAAGACTTGTTGGTTGTATGAGTCCATCCTCGCAAAACAAAAATAACAAAAGTTAGCAAGGGATATGAGTGTAAAGAATGTACAAAATAAAAGGAAAAATATTTACAAGAATAGTCCAAATCTCACAAAATCTACTCTAGTGCTCTAGTTAATGCGTTGCTCCCCGGCAACGGCGCCATTTTGATCGTTGCAATATTTGCACTTCAATCGATGTGATTAAAAGCAAGATATTTGGTCAAAAACAATTTGTAAGACCGGTAAGTACCGGGTCGTCCAAGGAGTAAGTCCAAACTTATGAGCACTATTCGATTTTGCTTCAATAAGTCTATTCTAGTGCGAAAGGTTGTGTTGATGTGGTTACTAAGCAAATGTATATAAACAGTATAAACAATCTAAGGAATCTAGAGAAAATGTCACTACCAAGGCTAAAGGTGTACTCTAGGAACTACTTCACTCATATGCGATTTTAGACTCCAAGAGTTCAATTTCATGCAAGATACTTGTCTTAGATGATTAGATTAAAGCCCGTATATCTATCAAGTCGAATTCCACCTCTCGGTTGCTTCTCCAACTTGAGGAAGATATACCTTATACACACGAGTCTAAACCTCTCGATATTGTTGACTCGCGTCCTACTCATATCTCTCGATTGTCAACTCTCGTTGCATAATCGATCCTTATGAGGAGGTAAAGTTCTAGCCTATCTCAATGCTAGGATGGGTCACGCTAGTGAACACCACCTAGTAAGGGTGATTTACTTGCTTTCAAGAACTTTTGGCGTCCACCTCTCGGTTACTTAGCCTAGGATTCCTTAATGACTCGCTATCTAGATACTTTGGCTTCCACCTCTCGGCTACTTGACCAAAGAACCATAGAAATTAATCTTCTAGGCATTTTCTCAAACACCTAGAGTGCTTAACTCAAGCCATATACCAAAATTATACACTTAGACATTTTCTCAAACACCTAGAGTGCATAGTTGAGCATTCAATCAAAGTAAACCACAATCACCCAAAACATGTTATTCTAGCATTCATTCATGATAGATAAGGAGTATTAACACATATGAGGCCCATAGGACCCTAGAATACAAAGGACTACTCACAAATCACGTTCATAGACAAACACAAGTGTATGAGTACATAAAAGATGAAAATACAAGGAAAGAATGAACCAATTCTAGTGTAGATGATCTTCTTCAATCCTTGGAATCTTCAATCTTCATTGGATGATCCTCCCTTTGAAGCCTTGGTTGCTTATCTCTCTAGAAACCCTCTTCTTTTCTCCCTAAAAACCAGCCCTAGATCTAAAACCATCTCTTTCTATTTATAGCCTAAAAGCTGAAATTTATGGGTTTTGGGTCCAATCGGCTGGTTCACTTGAGTGAGGGAATTCCAACCGGCCGGTTCGCGAAAGGCTCCACAAGATTGTAATTTTATGAGCTTTTGCCGGTTCCACTCCTCAGAGTCTGCTTCTCTCTTCTTGATCTCAACTCCAAGTTCAGCGAACCGGTCTGACTTCCTAGGTCTTTTTTGAGGTCTTAACGTCCGAATTTGGTCTTGGCATTAACTAAAGAGTTGTATCCCTTTGGATAAGCTTTTCAATAAGTTTTGAATCAACCGATTTCGACATCATATGAGATCTGTGCATGCAAAATAAGTCGGAAAGGTCGGTCTGTCCTGTTTTGCCCGAAACTCCATATTTTGCTCTGAAACTTCAACTTTTTGCCGAAACTTGATCTTTGAGGCTCTCAAAGAGGTTGAATGCAATTTGGGACCTAATAGACCAAGAAGGGTGTTAATTGGCATCAAAAATTACTTGGAAACGAATCAAAACACCTAGTAAAAGTAGAGGAATGATAGTCAAGAATTTGACTTATCAGCCACCAACATATCAACGAGTGAAATCCATCAGACACCGCTCTGCACCCTAGCGGGAGCCAGGCCGTCAAGTAATCGATAGAAAAACCTGCAGCCAGAGATTCAGAAGGAGATGAAGCAGCGGAAGCCGGAGGCGACGACAAATCAGAAAGAGTCGTGCAGGCGTTGATGGAGAGGGTGATGGGGTCGGCTGAGTCGGAGCAGGAGCGGACGTGGATGTCAGTGACCGTCGACGTTGGTGAAGTGGGATGCGGAGGAAGACTGCGTTATTGAGGATCCGATGATTGAAGCGATTAGGTACAACGCGAAATCGATTCTGAACAGATCGGATTGATCGATTGCGGCTTGAAGAAAATTGAATATGAATGTGAATTTTTGGCTGAATTGGGAAGACTTGGGGTTTCCGAGAGTGAGGAAAAGACGGGAAGATGAATTTGTTTTTGTAAATTATACCTATTAATTAACACAAAAAAGCAAAATATTAAATAAAATCAACTATTTGATTAATTTAGATCTTTTTATATATGAGATTTGTTTTAATTAAAAAATTTGGTTTAATTTTTTATCTTAAACTTTTGGTTCGGTTTGATTGGAAGTAGAAGATGACTAACCACTAACGGCGTCAGGGTCATTGTTAACACCGTTGGACGGAATACCTTTCTGGGAATTTGTTGATTAGTTCGCCCCCCATTTTGGAAAAATTTATAGTTCGGACACCGTGTTGGAAATGAGTGGTAGTTCGAGGCCCCAAACTGTACTTTTCCCTAATTTTTATTACTTATTCCCAATGTGTTGAATTTAATTGACAACCACTAAACCGTTCCAAGTTATTGTATCCACCCACTGTCAAAAAAAAAATTGCCAACCACAACCAAAAAGGGAATCGGGACAAAGGGAACAAACAGAGGATACACATTTACTTAGATCATGATCATAAAAAAATTTATTTTCATGGCTAAACAATAATAACAGCACTTGAGTTTTAGCTTGGCCAATAAATTTCACTTAGAGTTTTAACTTCATGGTTATTCAAATTCGTTATGCATGTAACCGTTTGTAACGATTTAACGGGTAGCGTTCCTAAGAAAATATACAGTAATTACTCGTCGTATTTTAATTTGTTCAGCAAAAGCTTCATTTGATTTTTACATAAAAAGCATCCCTTACAATAATCATTTTTATTTTTCATAACACTTGAATACTTCACACACAAACCATACATATTGCCTAATTTTCACCAAGTAAATATATAACTGGAGGACTTCTTGGAGGATGTAGAGGGCTGCATTTAGCCTTATATAGGAACCAAATGTAAGCTAGTAGGATTGATGATTATTTGATTTGGTCTTCATGCTTAATTATTAATTTGACCTTCTTCAAGGGTTTGTAGGGAACAAAGGAGGCAATGTTCCACCCAAACCACCAGGGTTACCTAAGCCACCAAAACCACCTCCAGGACCACCTACTAAACCACCGAGACCTGGCAAGCCTCCTCCGCCTAAGCCTCCTAGACCACCCAAACCGCCAAGGCCTCCTAAACCACCGCCATTGCCTCCCAAACCTCCAAGCCTACCCGTGTTTCCAAAACCACCTGCAGGGCTGCCGCCCAAGCCACCGAAGCCTTGCAGAAACTTGCGAGTCGCCAAGGCTGAGTCCAGGCTCGCTGTTGACACAACTAGGAGCAACATTAAGGCCAAGGCGCTACCGGAAGCCATGATAAATTATGATGAGAGAGAGAGAAGTTGATACACTGTTCTTTTTGAGGTGGGGGAATTAAGGGGTTGGATGTTCAAAGGTACTTATAGAGGAATGGATGGCAGAATAAAGCTTGATCAAATGTTGTTAAATTCCTTTTGATTTAATGCATGATCACCGTACCAGTTTTAATTTTGTCACCTACACCGAGTAATGAGAGCTGATCCACAGCATTTACAGTCACATGAATCCTGGCCACTCTTTCACTCCGCTCTCACACACCGGACAATTCTAGAGAGTTCCGGAGAGATCGGTAACACACAAAATGTTCATTATTGAGTGGCTTTTACAAAAGCTCTATAAAGCTGCTTGGTGTGTTAGGTAAGTTCATTTATGTTAATGATTCATGCAAGTGATGATGAAGAGGTGATAAAGAGACTGAAGGACATTCACATTACAAGTGATCACACTTATAGAGGAATAATGTATGGCAGAATAAAGCTTGATCAAATGTTGTTACTTTTGATTTAATGCATCACCGTACCAGTTTTAATTTTGTCACCTACACCCAGTAATGAGAGCTGATCCACAGCATTTACAGTCACATGAATCCTGGCCACTCTTTCACTCCGCTCTCAAACACCCTACCGGACAATTCTAGAGAGTTCCGGAGAGATCGGTAACACACAAAATGTTCATTATTGAGTGGCTTTTACGTACAAAAGCTCTATAAAGCTGCTTAGTGTGTTAGGTAAGTTCATTTATGTTAATGATTCATGCAAGTGATGATGAAGAGGTGATAAAGAGACTGAAGGACATTCACATTACAAGTGATCACACTTATTAGGACATAGCTAGAGTACGTAGGTGTGGTTGCAGGAGGATGAAAATAGGTTTTTGAAAGTTAGCTGGAGTACGTAGGTGTGGTTGCATCAACTGTCATTGAATTGCAACCCAAAGCTAGGTTGAGTTGTTGATTGGTTGATGTTTGTGTCACACAGATGACATGTGAGGACACTTATTACATTCTTTTGTTATTTTTACCGGGATTATTGAGCATCAATTCTTCATATCTTGATCACAATAATCTTAGTATTCCAAGAGTCTAATTATGTGCACTTCATAAGACTTAATTAATGGAATATCATATGCTCTTCAACTAACTCTAACTGGCTTCAAGCTTTTTATATATACTGTCTTTAAACAACATATATAATCAACCAACATGTTGTTCAAAAAATAGACATAAAACTACTTCACAACAGCAGCTGATCGAGAGATACTTATTCAGCATTTCACATGCATGCTCTTATAACTGCTCAAGTCAGTTACATTAACATACATGCACAAGGTAGATTTTAATTAAACATTATTGGGAATTTTACATAGGATATGTGTGATAGATGGAGCTATAAGATACATGTCTCACATACACACAAGTGTCCCACAAAGAAAATAATACATGGAAAGCTGGAGGAGATCAGAGGAAAATGAGAGAAACAAGTTATCAAACCAAACACACACTCGTTGCACAAAACGAGCTCAAATCCACATCATGCATTCTTCTCAAGGGGAAGTGGAAGAAGGGGCTGCTGGTGGAGTTAGAAACGAGGAAATGATGCTTGTAATGGAGGATGGGATTGGAGGGAGATTGAAGTTGGGGATGGTTGGGAACGAAGAAGGGACAGTGGCTGCTTGACCGGTTGGGAGGGCAGGAGTATCAGGCAAAGCCGGAACCGCTCCTGGCGCGGTTGGGAGCGTAGGAGGCTTGGGGAATGAAGGCAGGGCTGGCGGTGGAGCCACGTCGAGGAGGCGTCGTGCATTACTGATCGAAGCGGATAAAGCTACGATGAAGATAACAAAGAAGGCCAAGATGGATGAGCTACCACCATAACATTTGCCTGATGAAACCATTTTGAGAGCTTATTATGGATTGATGATTTGGTTGAGATAGAACATTGTTCTAGGTTTTATAACTCGTTTGAGATTATATAGGTTAGAGAAACGGGGTTTTGAGTGTTCCATTGCATAGAGTTTGGTGAGTTTTTTTTTTTTTTGATTAAAGTTTGGTGAGTTTTAGACATGACAAATTTGCATGTTGGTTAGGAAACTTGGGAAAACCCTTTGTTGGTTGATCACCATCTCTTACCAATATCTAAACTAAAAATCTTTTCTTGAATCGATATAAATATATTTTCATAGGGTGTGATCTGATGGCAAGAGAAGAGACTATAAGAACCAAAAACACTGAAGATCATTCGACTTCAGTTCATAATGTGATCAAAATTAATTAAGACATAAGGATTTAAATATCATTCGAGATGTCACTTAATATTATGATTGCATATATTGTTTTGGTATATCACCCACGAGAAGCGCTCAAATGAGAACCCTCTTTTTTTAAGAACATTCTTTATGTATTATTTTTTTTTGCCTAAGTGCACTTTCTGAAACCTGAAAATGCATCTAGATTTGGGGTCTCAGGTTCTTTATGCATTCTTGAGAACCTCCACATTCAAATATACAACTTGGTCCAATAATGAGATTTGAGATCTCGAATTTTTTAAAATTCTCAACAGAACGCTCCCTATCACCCACATATTATTTAAGAAGTAAAAGAACTCTAGAAAGATTGTGTCCCCTGGAAAAATTGTCTCTAGAAAGCGGGGCTGTTTTGTAGATATGCGAGGATATGGGGTCGATTGGTAATTAAAATAAGAATTTTTATTTAACACGTGGACAGGCTCTCCTACCTTCGCGCCACGACCGTTAATTTCCTCAGCAACTAATCTCGACTGATTCTTAATCACAAAAACACTAAAAAACCGGACGCTGTTTGTCTCTACAATCACTCTTTCTCCACTCTTAAATTCCTCCATACCTCTCTCTCTGATCTCCATTTCATCTTCCAATCCTATGACCCATCTGGACATTTGATCGGAAAAACGGTTACTTCTCGACAAGAATGGATGAAGAGTATGACGTCATTGTTCTTGGAACTGGACTCAAAGAGTGCATCCTCAGCGGCCTTCTCTCCGTTGATGGACTCAAAGTAAGCCTCAGCACCGCGCCTTTCTTTGCTTGTCGCTTAGTTGTCTGATTTCCTCAAAATTTTGGTTTTTTTTGTGTGGATTCGGATCCTTAATGGGTGAAGTTTGAAACAGGTATTGCACATGGACAGAAATGATTACTATGGAGGAGAATCTTCTTCTCTAAATCTCACTCAGGTGGAGAAATTCAGAATTTCAATTCTTTTCGAGCGATTTTCTTAACCAATCACTGTTGATGTAATTGTCCTTGATTTTGGGAAATGTAGCTTTGGAAGCGATTCAGGGGCAGCGAAAGCCATCCGGAGAGCCTGGGGTCCAGCAGGGAATACAATGTTGACATGATACCTAAGGTATGCCAAACACATCTTTGCGCGACTTCTAGCTGCATTTTTTCCTATAAGTACCTCATGGAATCAATGCTAGCCAAATCTTAGTTCCTCAGTCACGCTGTATATAGCACTTTGGCAACAGATCAATACAAACACTTCACAACAAATCCGTTGTTGGAATTTCGGTTATATTTTTCTGCAGTTTATGATGGCGAATGGTCTGTTGGTGAGGGTTCTGATCCACACTGATGTTACCAAGTATCTGAATTTCAAGGCTGTGGATGGAAGCTTTGTGTACAACAAAGGAAAGGTTGGTTGCTGGATTGTTTTGATTTCCTGTGTTCTCCTGCAGTTTCGGCTTATTTTTGAACCTGCTGGTTCTGGCAGATTTACAAGGTTCCAGCAACTGATGTTGAAGCACTAAAATCCCCATTGATGGGCTTGTTCGAAAAGCGTCGAGCTCGGAAGTTCTTCATCTATGTCCAGGACTTTGATGAGTCTGATCCTAAATCCCATGAAGGGCTGGATTTACACAAAGTGACAGCTAGAGATATCCTCTCGTATAAACCTCATCCTGATAAACTCTTCGACTTTTTTTCATCAAATCCCTAACCATGATACGATAAACTAGCTGATGGAATTTTTTCATTTCTTGTAGAAAATA
Organism: Rhodiola chrysanthemifolia; assembly: GCA_033675395.1. Classification (NCBI taxonomy): domain Eukaryota; kingdom Viridiplantae; phylum Streptophyta; class Magnoliopsida; order Saxifragales; family Crassulaceae; genus Rhodiola; species Rhodiola chrysanthemifolia. The sequence continues at coordinate 27,057,666 of CM066205.1, forward strand.
TGGGCTTGAAGATGACACGATCGATTTCATAGGTCATGCTTTGGCCCTGCACAACGACGATAGCTACTTAGATCAGCCAGGGATCGATTTTGTCAGAAGAATGAAGGTAGGACTAATTCTGAGATCCTCACACATATCTTGTTAAATGAAATACATGAAGTAACTACTTACATTTTCACTTGTTCTGTGCAGCTGTACGCAGAGTCTTTGGCTCGGTTTGAAGGAGGATCCCCATACATTTACCCGCTGTACGGTCTAGGAGAACTCCCACAGGTTCCCTTTAGTTTACTTTACTAGAACCACGCTGAGATATGATCCAGGTCGATTGAGTTTTGATGTCTTTGATTCTCCTTTTTCCCAGGCCTTTGCGCGTCTAAGCGCTGTATATGGGGGAACATACATGCTTAACAAGCCACAGTGTAAAGTAAGCGCCGGGTTCCTACCAGAAGTCCAGACAAGAAATTTTCACAAGCTGTGCTTTTTCATACTCTTTATTGATCAATGAAGATCTCTATTTAACAGGTAGAGTTTGATGACACTGGCAAGGTTGCTGGAGTGACTTCTGAAGGGGAAACAGCAAAGTGCAAAAAAGTTGTCTGTGATCCATCTTACCTGTCAGATAAGGTAATCACAGTTATACTGAAGTCTAATCACAGCTAGAAAAATGTGCGCAGATTTGTGTATAGGAGTTACTTACTTAACTGAACGCCTTTGGCAGGTAACAAAGGTGGGGAAAGTTGCGCGTGCTATATGCATAATGAGTCACCCCATCCCTGACACCAAGGACTCACATTCAGCTCAGGTTATCTTGCCTCAGAAGCAGCTTGGTCGCAAATCAGATATGTACGGTCAGCTTTACAAGTTCCTCTATACATTAGCTTCGGTTAAATTAAGTGCTTGAATTTCACTGCGCTGCTTCTCAGGTACTTGTTTTGCTGCTCATACTCGCACAATGTTGCTCCGAAGGGAAAATATATCGCCTTTGTTTCCACTGAAGCCGAAACTGACCAGCCTGAGGTGGAGCTGAAGCCGGGGATTGATTTGCTTGGACCAGTGGATGAGATCTTCTTTGATACTTATGACAGATATGAGCCAACAAACAAATCCGACGAGGACAACTGCTTCATTACCACTGTAAGGATCTACCAGTTTCGATTAAGTTGATCACGAAGCTCACTGCAAGTACACTCAATCTCATTTTCATAAAAACTGCAGAGTTATGATGCCACAACACACTTCGAGTCCACTGTGCAGGATGTGTTAGCCATGTACACTAAGATCACTGGAAAGGTAAATATTATTGTATCCTGCAGCTTTGCTTAATTCACTGCATTTCGAGTTACGAACTTAATCGCTTCTGTTTCTGTATATGGTGTAGAATCTGGATCTTTCCGTAGACCTAAGTGCAGCAAGTGCTACTACTGAAGGGTGAAAGTCCTGTCATTCGTTACTCAGCCAAATGACGAAAGATTTTGCAGGATTTTCGTAGTCTTTTCTACCATTTTCTTTTGTTATGACACTGGTATAGTAGTTTTTGAAACTTAAGTATTTTGGTTCATATGAATACAGCTTATCGATTTCTACAAGTATTCTGATAAAATGAAATTATTAGTATTAGTTTTGATATAACTGATTACCTCGACAAGTATATCAAGTCTAACTCCTGTCATCAATCTCTCTTGCGAATTATCTGAAAATTAAAGTGACGAGGAGTCAGTTGACCTTGTAACATAATTTACATTATGTTAATAAAACATGAAAGCAATGTGCATCAAAAACATGCTGAAATGGAGAAACTCAGTACTGGGAATGTTTCGTACTTCTACCGATTTGAATAACTAGTAGTTAATTTCGTGAAGCGGTAGTCGTTCTTTGGTGTTCGTCTGAAGTTTTGCTGCAGTGGCAGTAAATAAAACAGCCTCATTCCTTTTGTTGTGATTGCTGATCCCATTGCACAGTTCGTGCTCATTATTTACTGATGCAAATTCGGTATTCCTGAATGCACTTAGCAAACTCTCATCTTCGCAACATATTTCATGAAGCTGGTTAGAAGCTCCTTCCATTTCACCTAAAATATTCTGCCAGCCGATTACTAGACCAGAAATAGTATCATTGAGATGTATGTTTTTAGACTCAAGCTCTTCAATCATGCCAATATAGGATTTGTTCTTCAACTTAAGGACTTCGAGAGCGTCATCCTTCAGTGCCATGGCTGACTCAAGTGAAGTCACTTGTTGCTGAAGAGCACTGATGTTCCTTTCATGTTCTTTCACCACCTTTGTTAGATTATCAATCTTTTGTTTAGAGGCTTGTTCATTTTCAAGCTGAAGTTCAAGCAGGGAGGCAGCCTGTTTATGAATATTCTGAGCTTCTTCAAAAGACGATTTCAGAACTTCAGCATCATTTTTCCATTTCTGCAACTCAGCACTGATGAGATTTCTTTCATGAGTTATCTCAGCCTTTTCAACTTTATTAACCTTGTTTATCTCCAGAACATGTTCTTCCAACAGCCTTTGCTTACTCAGCGATTCTTCAAGCATATTCTTTCTATCCTCCAGGTCAGTTATCAACATATTGATTTGATATTGATTGTTTTCATGTTCAACAAGTAGCTTTGAGAAGACCTCAGAATATTCTGATTTTAACACCATTACAATGATAGCCTTCTCCTCGTTCAATATCTGCAACGAGAATTGGCACATTTCTAACTCTATATGGAGATCATGTATCTCTGTTTCTTTGTACTTCAGTTCAGAAAGGTGCTCCTTAATTTCAGCTTTCAGTCTTTCAAATTGAGTCATCCATTCCGTTTCTTTGAGCTCTAGATCGATGGAACAACTACCATGCACTTGCTCCAAATTTTGAAGCTTCTCCTGAACCTTTGTCAGAGACCGGAAACTAGCAGCACTTTTAATTTCAGCCTCCTGGAAGTCCTCGAGTAATCCGAGTACATCTTCCTTTTGCTGTTTGAGTTCAAGATTTTTGATCTCCATGTCTTTATAGAGGATATCTTTTGTTGCCAGTAGGTACCTTAAATTAGTAATTTCTTCATCCCTCTGAGCAGTCAACTGGCCAATCTTTGTTTGTTCTTCTTGGCACTTGGCATATATATTCTCGAAAAGTGCCTGTGATTCAGAAAGCTGAATTTCAATGAGTTTTCGCCTGCTTTCCTCATGATTCAATGCCTGGTCGCACATCTTCAGCTTTGTTTGAAGGCAATTTGAAATTCTAGTCTGAGAATCGAAGCTAGACTGCAAAGATGAGATCTTGCCAAGCAGTACTGATCTCTCCTTCTCCCATTCTAGTCTGCTCGATTGAAACTCACTACGTAGCTTTTCATGGGCTTCTTCAAGGAAATTGAACCGTTCATTCTTCCATCTCAAATTGTCTTCCACATTCTTAAATTCATCCTCCAGTCTTGCTATTAGTTGCACTTTGCAGCTCAATTCATTAGACATAAAAGCAGTCTTCTTCTCTGCTTCAGAACACTTACTCTCAGTAGCCAATAAAAGCGCCTTAAGACCATCATTCTCCTTGTTTCTATCACATAATTTACCCTCCAACTTCTTATTCTGGGTAATCACATCATCCAGCGCCGAAACCAACTCTCTATTAGCTCCCTCCAAGATTTCCACTTTCTCCGCTGACTTAACACAAATTTCTTCCATTGGCTTTTCCATCTGCGATTTTCCTATCCGGTCATCATTTATGCTCTGATTCTGCTCTACCTTCACCTGCTCCAACTCAGCTTTAATTTCTTCCAACTCATTGCAAATTGCTGCCTCCATCTTTTCACCTCTTCAATCCAACTCCCTCAAATCCCTTAATCACTCAACAACATCAAACTCATAAATTACCAACTAACCACTCGAGACTTTTCTCCCTCAGTCTCCAATCCTTCAAACGCTATTCCACACCTTAACCTAAAAAATATCAACAACAAATTGGAAAAAAAAAAGCCTACGAAATTCAACCCAAAATCCAACTCAATCACACCCAGATCAGTCCTCCAGTCACACTCAGAAGGAAAAATAGATTTCAATTGCCCATACACACAAAAAAAAACGATCCAAAGTCACAAATCAACAACAACAACGCGAATTCAAAATCCACAGACAAGGAATCGGAATCCGATTCGGGTATGAATCTACCTGCTACCAAGAGAACACAATAAATAGACTCAGAATTTCATCAGATGACAGAGCCTGAGTTTCGGCCGGATCAGATCTCGGCGAGATGATGGAGAGAAGCAGAGAGCGGCAAAATGTCAGAATTCAAATTTTATTCAAACGCCACTGATTTTGCTTTCAGATTTCAACTCCCAAACTTTCAATCCAGGCCGTCACAAACCCTAACTCTCTTTCTCAACCGTCAGATTTTTATTTAAAAAATATATTTTACCATAAATTTAACAGTTAGATTCTTAGTTGTCAATCCAAGCCGTCCAAACCCCTATCTCTCAATCTCAGTCGTTCAATTTTAAAATAAATATAAAAATACACTTATTATCCATTTGAAGAAGCTTGTCGTCTGTCGTCATCATCAACTTCGTGATGCAACAAGCGTGGCTCGCAGCTCCGATCCGCGCATCTCCAACTCTCCCGCCGATTCACTTCCTACCGTCGTCGGCGTATCCGTCGATATTTTTAACTCGGTCGACAACTCACCGCCGTAGAATGTCGTTTTCGTCATCGTTGATGCGCAGTCAGTTCGTGCCGCGGTCGGGAAGTGAGAAAGTAGACGATTTGGCGGGCGAAGGGCTGTCGACGTTGATAGACTATGCCGGTAAGTCTGGAGTGGATGTTGGGGATGATTTGGTAGTCCTGATTGATCATTTGCAGTACGCGTGTAAGCGGATTGCAGCGCTTGTAGCGTCGCCGTTTAGTTTGAGCTTAGGGTTTGAAGATGGAGGAGTGGGAAGTGGTGCTGGTGAGTCGGGTAGAGATAAGCCGAAGCCGCTGGATATAGTCTCGGTGAGCTTACTCCTATTTCCCTTTTTGTTTTTTTTTTATTATCTGGAATCATTTGTTTAGGTTTTATTGAATTTGGAAATATGCTTACTGGTTACTGCTGCTAAAGATTAGGATTTTAAAATGTTGAAAAGTTGGACTGAATTTTGTAGTTTGTCTGAATGCAGATGCTAAAGCTGTTTAGTTTTTACTTGAGATTTTGAGAGAAAGAATCCGTTTCTGGATGATGTACTATTTACTGGTTTTCTATTTATTACAATGCTTGTTTCAAAAGCTGGATGAAATTTCACATAGGTTAGGGTTTGATGATTGTGATGATCTTGTAAAATGATCATTTTTTTAACAAAACTTTATTTATTAAGACTATAGACCTGAAAAGCCCAGGTCATGGCTACAAAAAACAAGGCCAAGGAGGCTAAACAGGAGAACCAAAGTTCAAACAAGACCTGGTATCGCTTGTATATGTTCGGTTCATCAGTGATTTAAAATTGAGCGATTGTTTTGATGTTTTCATGGACTCATGGTGTGCTTCTACTGATTTGCATTGATGTTAACCTTTTTTAGGGGTAAACATTTTAAGTTAGTTGTATTTGTTTCCAGAATGAGATTATACTGTCAGCTCTAAGGAAATCTGGGAAAGTTGCTGTCATGGCATCAGAAGAAGATGACATCCCAGTATGGATAACAGATGATGGCCCATTTGTGGTGGTTACTGACCCTCTTGATGGCTCGCGAAACATTGATGCTTCCATTCCTACTGGAACAATTTTCGGGGTTTATAAGCGGCTTGTGGAACTTGACCCAATACCTATTGATGAAAAGGCTTCACTGAACTCCCTTCAAAGTGGAACTAAGATGATAGCTGCTGGCTATGTTCTATATTCATCAGCTACCATATTTTGTCTCACTTTTGGTTCAGGGACACATGCCTTCACTTTGGATCGAACAACAGGGGACTTCATTCTGACACATCCCAACATTAAAATCCCACCTCGAGGTCCAAATTCTCACATCTATATTTGAAAGCTTTTGTGGTTACTTATAGCCTTATCGGTCATTTACATTGGGATCTGGGATATGCTGGTCAGTACTATTTTTAGCAAAAATGCTGATATGTCCCTTGATAACCTTTTCTTGTTTTTACTAGGACAAATATATTCAGTAAATGATGCTCGATACTTTGACTGGCCGGAAGGTCTACGGAAGTACATAGATACTGTAAGGCAAGGAAAAGGAAAGTACCCCAAGAAATACTCGGCTCGCTACATATGCTCCTTGGTTGCTGACTTTCACCGAACTCTGTTATACGGAGGGATAGCAATGAATCCGAGGGCTCATCTACGACTAGTTTACGAAGCCAACCCCCTGAGCTTCCTGGCAGAGCAAGCAGGCGGCAAAGGCTCTGATGGCAAACACAGAATTCTCTCTATTCAGCCAGTCAAGCTGCACCAAAGACTCCCTCTATTTCTAGGAAGCCCAGAAGACATAGAAGAGTTGGAAAGCTTTGAAGATGTTCAACAAAAAGTAAACCCTGGGTATGATGTTTGAGGATCTTCTACTCATAATTTGCTGGCAAATCAAATGTTCTGTTTCACTGTTTATATTTGATAAACTGCATCATTTTATATTTCTTCCTCTTTTTTTTTTTTTTCATCTGTATGAAAAAAATAGATACCTGAAGTACCACTTATCCAATTTCTAGCAAACTTAGGGGCATATTTGTAATTTCACTGTTATCTTTCTCTGTCCATCAGATTCCAATCTCATCAATCTTGTCACTCATTCTGCTCCGTGTGTTTCAGATTTAGGTTTTCATCATCCGACAATTTCAACTTCCAGCTTGCAGCTCTTATCACCCCTGCGCATCTGCAATCCCTTAAATACCCCATCTTTCGAAAAGTTTTAATCTTTGCTTGCTGAGTTCCTTCAATTGCCTATCCCAGTACCTCCAATTATTTTATTTGTGTGTGGCTTTTTGTTTCATTTTTCAAATTGGGTGAGCTAGGGGTTGGTTTTGGGGCTGATATGCGATATACTGATACTGCTACTGGATGCATCAAGCAGAGGAATCCATGAATTTGCACAATTCAATTGAGGAAGCTGATGATGATGATAATGGTGGTGGTGGCGTTGGGAGGGAGGAGGGATTGAATGGAGCTGAGGATGGTGTTCATCACAACGCTCTGTATGCTCCTCCCAGCAATGACTTCCCTCCATCTGTGTCTGCTGCTGGTCCAGATCAGTTAACGCTTTCTTTTCAGGGCGATGTGTATGTGTTTGATGCTGTTTCTTCTGATAAGGTCTGGTTTCTTAAAATTTTGGTGTTTGGAAATTAAAAGTCTTTTTGATGTTTAGGATTTTGTGGTGTGAGGATGGTTGTTGTTACCGTTGTTTTGAGCTGTTTTTTTTTACAGGTGCAAGCCGTGTTACTGCTTCTTGGTGGATATGAAGTGCCTTCTGCCATCAGTAACATGGGGTCAGCTCCACCAAGCAACAGGGTAAATTACGAGGTTTATACTTGGATTTTAGTTTGGAGCTGAAAGTAGTGCTAGTTTGATGGAGCTGGCTGTATTGCTTTTGTCGTAGGGCTTAGCAGACTTTTCTATGAGGTCTAGCCAGCCGCATCGGGCAGCATCCTTAAGCCGCTTTCGAGAAAAGAGGAAGGAGCGATGCTTCGAGAAGAAAATCCGGTACGATGTGCGGAAAGAGGTAGCTGAGAGGTAATATGTGCCCAAACAAACCTTATCTGTTACTCATGAGATAGTAACAGATACATTAGGCTTCTTTTGTATATATGCTTATCTAGTTATCTTTAGATGTATCTAATGAAAATTTATTATCGCAAATGCTGAAATTAAATAGGTTGTGGTCCAAATTCTTGTATGTGGTTCATTTATTTAATGACAGTCATCAATATACATTCTTTTCATTTTGATTTTGTTCGACTTAATATTATAATTACTATCAAAAAAATATATATTATAATTGAAAAGTTCCCAATGTTTTGCTGCATCTTGTTACCGGAGTATGAAATGTTTTCAATCCTTAGTCGGGTAACATCATTTGAAAATAACTCTCTTCGTTCTTTTTAAACGTCATCTTTTGATAAGATAAAGGGCTTTGTATGCTTACATAATACTGTTACCTGTTATCTTTGAAACTCTATCTATAGGTTTTAATAAATGCATTGCCTACCTCCCTGCATGTTGAGGTTTAAACCGTTTATTTTCAGCTGGATTTAGCATGCATTAAGCTAATCGAATCATCTAAACTGTTATTCGTTTATGAGTATCGTAGGATGAAGCGAAAGAAGGGCCAATTCACTTCATCTAAACCAAGTTCTGATGAGATAGCCTCAGCTTCTCCTGATTGGAATGGAGGGCAGGGTTCTGCACCTGATGAACAGGAGATACTGTGAGTTCCGAAACACATCCTTTCTGATCGGCACGCAATCTTGTGGATTTTCTTCTTTGAGAAGTGAATAAATTAACTTAAATTTGCTAAAATGATGGTTTCTTAAATGAATTACATATCTTGTAAACTCTTTGCCTTTTTTTGTGCTAAAATAATTGAATTTCGATTCAGATGTTTGCATTGTGGTACAAGTTCTAAGTTCACTCCAATGATGCGCCGGGGTCCAGCTGGACCAAGAACTTTGTGCAATGCTTGTGGGCTCAAGTGGGCCAACAAGGTAGTTTCTCATGATAAATAACAATCGGAATACGTTACATCTCTGATTTTAGTTTCCCACTCTATGTAGAAAAAATCGCTGAATTTATTCGGATCGCCATGACTCGTTGTTATTCACTGTCTACCTGTCGCAACTCGTAACCTGTCATCATCCCGAGCTTTATTATTGATTATACATTTTCTCCTACATGCCCACTTCAGTAAACTTCAGTCAGTTCGCGCATATGCCTTGAAAAACTTATATTTGGTTGCATGATCGTCTCTCAATGCCGAACTTTGCAGGGAATTCTAAGGGATCTTACCAAGGTCGCACCTCTAACCATTCAAGAAGCTCCGATGAAAACGCAAGAACAGGTACATCCCCACCCACCTATTCTATTTATCCCTTAATCCATTTCCATCAACGAAAAGCTCACATAGTCTGACCTTCCCTAAACAGATTGCCCATGATGCAAATGATTTAAACACGGCTCACCCTCCAACAAATGTTGTAACATAAAACGGTAACTACCCATCCATGGCCGGCGATGGCTGGTTAAACAACATCATCCATAGCAACCACAATGGGGCAAGATCAGGAGGGGCTGTACAATACAATTTGTGAAATAGGACAACTGTAAACGCTTTGTAATATGTGGTACACTTCATTGTAAGCTCTTGTACAAAGAAATTCAAGTTCTGAAATGTACTTCAGATTCCAGCTAGCATCTTAGATGGCTGCTTTCAAGTCAGAAAAAATTTCCAAATTAAGCAAAATTCGAATTTGCTTTCCAATTGTACACTCTTTAAATTCAATTTCTAAAATACACACCATCAGTTAGGCGCCGTTGATGAGAGCGCTTAATGTCCAGTGTCAAAATCTTCATTTTGGATCGATATAATGCTCCGGCATGTGCTTACGTGGCAAAATTATTTTGGGTGCTTACCTTAACATCGCCTAAACGTAAATCGCTGTAAAGAACAGCGCCTTATTACTATATTACAGTATAACAAGTCAGTAACAACTCAGTGGGAAAGTGTTTGACAGACAGCGCCTAACGTCTTTTAGGTTTAGGCGATGTCCTCAACAGCGTTTTAACCTTAGATGCAGCAGTTTTGATTATCTCTTACCCAAAACTACTTGCAAACAACATCTAAATATAACTCTGTCCAATACACCAAATCCCATCCACCAGAAGTTCACAACACATTAGTTGCATCAAGCATAAAGTGATGACTTCTAAAAGGTTTCAAAAGTTACACGATGACAACATGTAACATAAGTCATCACCGGTACAAATGAGAAGACATTTTACATTATAGTTTAGGGGTAAAAGTTAGCCATCAAGATCCCGGTGTATAACGATCAGGTGCATTTCTAGCGCGTGAACCAACCCTCCGAGTTGGAGTCCTTTGTGACTCCACTTGAGTTACTTGAGAAGGGCCGCCAACGTTGTAGTTATCTTCTGGCAAGTCCACTTCTTCGTTGGAGTCTACATTTTAAATAAATAAAACAAGTTAGAAAACACGTAAAAATAAATAATTCACAACTGTGACCAAGTTCATATACCATTATGAAGGTGAATATGTGCGGGGTCGACATCCAATGCTAGGCCCTCTCCAATTCAGAACAAGTCCGCACGTGTAGAATGAAACAGATCATGTAGTGTGCCCTCTTCGAATCCATGTCACTCGTCTTAAGAAACAATCCAGAAGACACTTTACATGTGCGCAGTAACGACGTGACCTGAAAAAAGCGTAAGTTCCCATAAGTGAGATATTTGTAAATAATTTGTAAGTTACCATACGCTAAAATGTATAAATACTTACAAGTAAATTAAGCTGAAATCCAGATGGGCGATATGGCTCCGGTGTATCCACCGGTGGCTGGATGCGCTTGCGAGTGACATTGTAATACCATGTGTAGTACGCATCCAGATAAGATCCATCGTGTCAAGCTCACCTGTAACAAGCCTTTCCGCGCGGTTATCCCAAAGACTCATATAAACTTGCATTTCTGCATCTATAGGTTTAGAAGTCCTTCTTTTGCTCATGTGCATATCTCTGTGACTTTGTGGTGGCAATGCTGGCTCGGGTTGCATCCAAACTGGCGAAGAACTCGAGAAGGGTAGTGCCACTCAGCGATATTGAAACATATGAGTGGAACTTCGGCTCTCCAACTATCTCTCGGCAACACACATCGGATTAAGCGTGCCCAAAACCTCATCAATGTAACATTTCATCACGTCGCTTATGATCTAACATTTCATGGCGTCGCTTAATGAACCAACTATTGGTTTGCTTGAATGTGAAGTGAACGATAGCGGTTATAGGCAAATCACGGCAAGCTATAAGTACATAATTAAATGATTCGGACTGGTTAGTCGTCATAGACCCCCCCATCTTCTACCGGTAGTATCATAAGCCAAAGCCCATTTTTCCGGATTAACTTTGTCCAACCACTTTACAACATCCGTCTTATCATTCAACAACTCTTTCAAATCTTTGAAACGATTACAGAACTTTATTTGCTGATTCTCCTCGGCAATGTTATGAAGTAAGTCTTTGTGGGCCAAACACTTCGCCTTTTGATTGAAATTAGTGGCAAAGTGTCTTAAACAGACACGGTGATAAGCTCTTGGTGGAGACCAATCCTCTTCTTCCATCACTCGCATTATGTCTATCCGAAATTATGCATAATTTATCACGTTGCGTGACGCCACTTCGAATGCACGTCATGAACCACTTCCAGCTCTCGATATTTTCCCACTCCACCAATGCATAAGCTAAAGGAAGAATTTCATTTTGTGCGTCGAGAGAGACTGCAATCATTAAAACACCCTTCCACTTCCAAATGTGTCGCATCGATAGAAATGACGGGACGACAATGCTTGAAGCCATCAATGGCCAGAGCAAATGATCAGAATACACGATTCAAGCTTACTTTGCCACTCTCTAGCATTGATGTGTCCTAATGAACAATGCTACCGGGATTGGACTCTTTGAGCATGTCCATGTATGCCGGTAGCTTTTCGAAAGATGCTTCCCAATCTCCAAATATATGTAATAATGCTTTTTGTCGGGATTTCCAAGCCTTCATTTAAGATATTTTATACACATACTTTGATCTCATTAAAGCTTGTACCTCGTAAGGGGAAAATCTGAACTTCTCTTGAATTAAATCTCTTATGTCCATTCCGATAAAGTGTTTGTTAAAATGGACATTGTCATGAGAGATAATATCAACCTCGCACGTGTGACATCCTTCGTATTTGATTATTCTCCACATGCCTTCATTTTTCTACTTCGAAGCTCGTAGCTCACATTTGCATTTATCCTTTCCTCGACGACATTAAAGAATCAATCGTTTTGTGCACGAGCTTGCAGTGTAATATTCTCGACGATGTTTGATGTTATATATTTGAAAAACATAAATGAGCAAATCCTTCCGCATAAACATACCGCCTTTTTTATCACTTTTATATTAAACTGACTATTATTAGATTAGTGGTCATCAATAGTCGGATGACTCAGCAAACCGGAAACATCATTGAAAGGGAGCAAAATCCCATAGGGAATTATGAACTCCTTCACCACATATGGGTACTTCAACATAGCCTTCATCATCGTCATTATCAAAATTCCCCATATCATCTCTATCATACTCGTCGAATGACGGAATTTCATATCTCTCTATAGTTGACAATGACATTCCATCATTTTGAGCACGAGTCATTGCTAAGACAGTCCAATATAAACAATAATATATTAGAACCAAACTTTAAAAATATGCAACAAAGACAGACTACCAAGATATTCAACTATATAAGTGTTGCTGCCACATACATCCAACAACAGCCACCAACATTAAGCTTTACAAGCGAAATCACACTAAATAAATTTGTGGATAAATGGAGAAGAATGAACACACAAAAGAAGGATTTTTATTGTGCAAAATAATCAGATGCTACTAGAACTGAAGCAAATAGAGGAAACATATACCTAATCGACGCATGCAACTGAGGCAAATAGGCGGATGGTGGAGTACATCGGGAATGGGCGCCGACGAGCAGCAGGCAACGGTCGGGATGGTGGCGACGAGCAGAAGCCGGTCGGGATTGATTTTCTGACTAGAAGAAGACAAATTGGAAATAACAGGAGAAACTAGGGCTCGAAACTATATTCGATTTTAGGCGCTGTGGAGAAGAGCGCTTTAGGCTTATTATGCAATTATTGCTACCTCAGCATTCGTTATATCAGATAAATTTGACATTGAGCATTAGGCGCTGTTGGTAAGGACGCCTAACTGATGGTGTGTATTTTGAAAATTGAATTTGAAGAATGTGTACAATTGGAAAGCAAATTCGAATTTTGCTTAATTTGGAAATTTTTTCTTCAAGTCAAATTGTAAAATTGTAATGTTAAAATCGGACCAATGAACCGACTCATGCTCAGAATTGTTCGAGTCAAAAACAGCCAACTAAATATAAAAAAATCATGCAGTTTTCATCATAAGATTGTCAAGCAAAAAATAATTAATATTAATTTTGATGAATAAAATTAATTTTGTTTTATTTAACATGGAAAACATGAATAAATGAGAAACAGAAAAACATTTTGCTAGAATGTTCTACAGCAACCTGCTACTAGAACAATCGGCTGGTCCAGCGATCTCTTCATAAACCCAAAATCATTTCTCAATTTCTACGCTTCCTTTTACGTGCTACCCATCGTCGTTGTATTCATTGAGTTCTCTGCTTCACAACATTCTCTTTTGTTGTTTCAACTTGTATCCATGGCGACCGCTGCTCTGTTCCGTACTCTCAGACGCCGCTCCGACCTCCCATCGGCCTCCCTGGCTGCTTACAGATCCGTAAGCTTCGTATCTGAGGACTACTTCTAAGATTTGTGTGTTATTGTTTGTGTTTGGATTTGTTGATTTTTGAGGACGAATTTTATCAGTTGTCGATTGTTGTTAAGCTGAAGAGGATGAAACATTTTTCATGATCACTTCAACTTTGAATGTTATAAGCGTTTAATTTAAGTTATTAATTTCTTTTAGCTTAAAAGTGAAGTACCCAGATTAAGTCACCTGATAAGCATGAAACCTTTTTCATGATCACTTAATGTTTGAATAAGCATTTAATTTAAGTTCAATATTTAATTTCTTTGAGCTTAAAAGTTAAGTACCCAGATTAAGTCACCTGATAAGCTGAAAAGGATTGAACTTTTAAAACTTAAGTTTACTTTAAGTCCAGTTAGAAAGAACACACACCTTCAAACTTGTTGCTATGAGTGAGTTTCATTTTCGGCATACACAAGTTTCTGAAGCTGTTTTTTTTTTTAAAAAATAAAAAATCCTAAGATATTGGCAACTGGCATTGCTGAGATCTTGTTTGATGTTTTCTTGTTTATATGTTGGCATGTGCTTGTTTAATTTTTGTGCAGCTTACCAACAATGGTAGATTGACACCCACCGTTTCGTCTCCTCTGAGTTCCAACTTGGCCAGGCTATCAAGGGCATTCAGGTATTCTATTCGGCTGCTCTTTAGATCTTAATTAATAACCGTTGAATGTATTTCTGTGCTTCAGTAGTTCAATTTGTGTGTGTGGTTTGATGCAGCTCCAAGCCTGCTGGCAATGATGTGATTGGTATCGACTTGGGTACAACCAATTCCTGCGTTGCAGTTATGGACGGCAAGGTAGTATTATATTATCATTGATTTGATTGAAATTATCTTCGATTTGTAGTGTCTCAAAAATGAGGGCTGATTTGATTGTTCTGGGTACATTGCAGAATGCCAAGGTTATTGAGAACTCGGAAGGTTCTAGAACCACGCCTTCCGTCGTTGCCTTCAATCAGAAGGGCGAGTTGCTCGTGGGAACTCCAGCTAAGCGTCAAGCTGTTACCAATCCTCAAAACACAGTGTTTGGAACAAAGCGACTGATTGGAAGGCGCTTCGATGATCCGCAGACACAAAAGGAAATGAAGATGGTCCCGTATAAGATTGTCAAAGCGCCTAATGGAGATGCTTGGGTTGAAGTGAATGGTCAGCAATATTCTCCGAGCCAGATTGGAGCTTTTATACTTACGAAGATGAAAGAAACCGCAGAGGCTTATCTCGGGAAGACTGTGAATAAAGCAGTGATCACAGTACCTGCGTATTTTAATGACGCGCAGAGACAGGCTACTAAGGATGCTGGAAGGATTGCAGGGCTTGATGTTCAGAGAATCATCAATGAGCCGACTGCTGCTGCGCTTTCATACGGGTTGAACAACAAAGAGGGTCTGATTGCGGTTTTTGATCTTGGGGGTGGAACGTTCGATGTCTCCATTTTGGAAATCTCGAATGGTGTCTTTGAGGTGAAAGCGACGAATGGAGATACGTTTTTGGGCGGAGAGGATTTTGATAATGCCTTGCTGGAATTCTTGGTTAGCGAGTTTAAAAGAACTGACAACATTGATCTCTCGAAAGACAGGTTGGCTTTGCAGAGGCTGAGAGAAGCTGCGGAGAAGGCCAAGATTGAACTCTCGTCAACCTCCCAGACCGAGATCAACCTTCCATTTATCACAGCTGATGCATCTGGCGCGAAGCATTTGAACATCACTCTAACGAGGTCCAAATTCGAGAGCTTAGTGAATCACTTGATTGAGAGGACTAAAGCCCCGTGTAAAAATTGCTTAAAGGATGCCAATGTGACTACTAAGGAGGTGGATGAAGTTCTTCTCGTCGGAGGAATGACCCGTGTGCCTAAAGTCCAAGAAGTTGTTACGGATATATTTGGAAAGAACCCGAGCAAAGGAGTTAATCCCGATGAGGCTGTCGCAATGGGAGCTGCGATTCAAGGCGGTATCCTTCGAGGAGATGTTAAGGAGCTCCTTCTCTTGGATGTCACTCCTCTGTCGCTTGGTATCGAGACGCTTGGCGGTATATTCACCAAATTGATCAACAGGAACACAACAATTCCTACGAAAAAAAGTCAGGCAAGTCCTCTAGCCCTGAATACCCTTCATACCTTTGGAAATTCAAATTTGGCTCGGTATCACTGATTGTTTCATTTCAGGTCTTCTCGACAGCGGCTGACAACCAGACCCAAGTGGGAATCAAGGTGTTGCAAGGGGAGCGCGAAATGGCTGCTGACAACAAAATCCTCGGCGAGTTCGAACTTGTGGGCATCCCTCCTGCGGCAAGAGGCATGCCTCAGATTGAAGTCACATTCGACATAGACGCCAACGGCATAGTAACCGTTTCAGCCAAAGATAAGGCGACAGGGAAAGAACAGCAGATCACGATCCGCTCTTCAGGCGGCCTGTCGGAAGAGGACATTCAGAAAATGGTGAAAGAAGCTGAACTTCACGCACAAAAGGATCAGGAAAGGAAGCAGCTAATAGATTTAAAGAACAGTGCAGACACGACGATTTACAGCATTGAGAAGAGTGTGGCTGAGTACAAGGACAAGGTCCCGGCAGACGTTGTGGCGCAGATCGAAGCTGCAGTATCAGATCTGAGGACTGCGATGGCAAAAGACGACATTGAGGAGATTAAGGCGAAGCTTGATGCTGCGAATAAGGCGGTTTCGAAGATTGGGGAGCATATGCAGGGTGGGGCAGGAGGAAGTGGTAATGGTGGAAGTGAGGAAGCACCTGAGGCGGAGTATGAAGAAGTGAAGAAGTAGAGGTCAGAAGAGCACCACTATTGCTGAAGTATCTAAGGGAGGAGGAGGTGTCTTTGTATGAGGAACAAGGGCATATTTAGGTAGGAGGGTTTGGTAATAATTTAACAGTTTGTGAATATTCAAGAGTAATCTCAATGCATTTCCAGAAGCTGCAAAACAATTCGATGTGGACTATATAAAATGCAACGTACTGGTGAAGCAAAGCATCTCAACTTTAAGAGCTGAAGATAGGGCATCTATTTCCTTCGACTAAGTGCTTGGTATGTCTGTCCATTAACAGGTGTAAGCATATACACTAGAGATATGTGCACAAAGTAAATGAGATGGGACTAACATGTCACTTTCATTTTTCAGTATCTTCATCATCAGAGCAATGGAAAATAATTGCATGAGGTGTTTGAGGGATGAATTTCAAAGAGAAGAATAGCAATCAGATTAGATACAAAGGAACAACTGCTTCTGTATATTCACTCACTAATGATGTGTTGAGATGTTTACATGAGCTAATATCCCCCAACTAGTAAGACTGCCAGAACCCTCACAAATTACCAACTTTTCCATTTGCCTTCTCCATCTTTTTTTTTCCTCTCTAAGACTACCATGTCTACCTAC
The DNA here is from genome assembly GCA_033675395.1 of Rhodiola chrysanthemifolia. NCBI lineage: Eukaryota > Viridiplantae > Streptophyta > Magnoliopsida > Saxifragales > Crassulaceae > Rhodiola > Rhodiola chrysanthemifolia. Next base: position 27,074,594 of record CM066205.1, read on the forward strand.
CTCACCTCTCTGTCACTTGCAACCTTCTGTTTTGTGTTCTTCTCTTTAAATGCCACCAGCTACAATTGCCTTCTCACAGTTACCCAAAACACCCAACCAAGTCAACTTTCCACTAAAAACTCTTCATTAAGTATTAACAAGCCGGCCGCAGGTTCGCTAAGCTACTTCAGCATCGCTTTCAGCCCCTGATGAACTCCCCGAATCTGAATCTGCAGTGAAAGCAATTTTATGAGGTCCGAATTCCTCTTATGTTTCTCATATCACTGTGTTATGGTGCTACTACTGTCATCCGACTTATTAAACATATCCATACCGCTCGATGAGGATGAATCGCCGCTTGAGCTGCCTGAAGAGCTGGAGCTCCTGCTGCCATTATCCTGCCCATCATCCTTCTCGATTTCCACAGGTGGAAAACTACTCATCGGCATCTCATCTCCAATATCCACATCCTCATCATCCCCTTTCTTAGCCTTTCCTCCTTCCACAGTGTTTACTTCAGCATCGGACATACCCTGATAAAAAAAGAATCAATAACAATTATTGACTGCATTATCACTGCAACACAAACATTGCTCAGATACCAAGCAATAAAAGACGACAATGAAAAAGATGCTTACCATGTCTCGAACATCACTGGGCCCAGAAATGTTGTTCCCCATGAGCCCTTGCCTCCTCATTTTGCTCAGAGCCTTCTTCCAGTTGACAACAAACCGATCAAGCTCCCACAGTGTTTCCGTATCAAGACTCTCAATATCAAGCTCAACTTCGTCCCCGTCTTCAATCACATGCTCATTCCTCTTCTGAACAATCTGAAGCAACTGGACCATTTTCTCTTCAGGCAATTCCTGCAACTCAGCACCAAGCTTCATCTTTTCCTCATTACTCATCTCCCTCTTATTCAGGTCCTTAGCCTTCGGCTTGGGCAGTTTTGCTCTAGGAAATGCCTTGACGGGCGACAATATCCTAGGAGATGGAGTAGGCACAGCCACATCTACTACAGCTGGTCTGGCAATGACCTGCGGAACTTCCCTTCCAGACTCCACAACCCCCATATCCCGACCGGCTAACCTATCAGGTGTCCTAGAAGCCTCGTTATTATTCCATGAACTCTCAGGCAACTCCTCTTCAGAATAAACCTTCTGATAACTCCTCTGTTGGTACCGCTGAACCTCAAATTGAACCTCAAATTCATACTCCTCGTTAATGGATCTGAACAAGCCCTCAAACATTGCTAGAAGCTGTTCCGCCATGATGTGGACATCATGGCCTTTAGGATTATAAAGCATAGCATTGTTGAATGTCAGCCTCACGTCAGCTCCAAACTCCAGTGGCGACTCATACATGTTCTTTGTCAGCTTCGATTTTACAGTCCCGAGATCCATCGGATGTTTCACAATCTGATTATAATCATGAAGCTGCAACCCCACCACATCCACTGGCGTGTTGAAAATCCAACTCAGCTTATGCTTCATAAGTTTCGTCAACACTTGTCTGCACATTTTGATCAGGTTGTTAGTCCCTACAGCCACACGCTTTGGTCCTCTACCAAAGGCATTCTCCAACGGCCGCTTCGTCCCCGAAATCTTTTTACTCGGAAATTTCCGATTCGGGAGATTCGGAGAACTGGTCGACGTTCCAACACAAGGCTGCTCCGCCATCTCAATCCGACTCCTCAACCTCCTCACCTCGTCAAGCTCCATCGTCAAACGCTTCTTCAACTTATCTCTCTCCGACCGCGTATACGGCCCCATGCTCAACGTCATATACTGCCCTTGATCGAATTGACAGCTTCCGGACGGCATTGACACATTCCGGCTGAACGACGACGCGTCGTCAGATGTCAATTGCTGTTCCCTAACCGCAACCGATCCGTCCGAAAACAGGCCATTAGAGAAATTCTGTCTCTTAGGGTTAGGGTTTGTATTCATATGAGGATTCGAATACGACGATTTCCCCACAAACGTTGACTCATTCCGATTCAACACCGCAGATGTCATTATGGAATCGCATCGGACGCGACGAATCGCACCTCAGAATAACCTCCCGGACAAAACCTCAATCTCCCCCAAACCACCGTAAATCGGACAAAATTGGATCAATCAGCTCCACAACAACGACTAGCTTCACTCAATTTCACTCTCGATTTCCCTCTCCGGCACCGGAAAAAAACGAATCGGAAATTCTAACGGGCGAAGAATCTTGGAAATTAGGGTTTGGAGATGCGATTCGCAACCCTATGATGAGCGAGTGAGAAGAGAAGCGAGGCAGCGGTTCTTAAAGAGGGCGAGCTTTGACCTACCAATTTACGGTCAGCGCCTCAGCCGTCGATCTCTCTAGTATTTACAATCCAACGGTCATAACACCTGCCCGTAAATCTGCCCGGATGAGCTGAAACTTACGGCTCAGATCGCATCGATGGTAAAGATCAACGGGTGGAAATCCGCGAGAGTTAATTTGCATTTCATTTGGGTTGAAGTCGTCTCGCATTTAGGGTTTCACCTAATTTCCCAAACAAAAAATTATTTAAATTTTCGATATACATTATTTCTGGTGGGGACGACGTGGTTATCTTAATCACGTGAGCGACAGCTGGATGAACCGGTCTTCTACATTAATCTTCGGACCGCAGATATTTCCGCATCGCGGATCTCAGCCGTACACGTGGCCTCTACGGCCCATATCAAGTGAGGACAGAAGCTGAAACGACACCGCTCGAGTTTGAACTAATTACCAGGCGTATGAGTCGCCGCCATACGCGGCGGCGGGTGGTAATGAGAAACGCAAAAAGAGAGTGTTGAGAAAAGTTAAAACGGTGATCACTTTGAACTGGGTTTTTGGCCGTAGATGGCGGTTGAAGGGAGGAAGAGGTAGAATAGTGGGCGGCGGAATTGAGATCTGGGGAGGAATTGAGGAGGAGAGAAGGTGGGATTTGGTGGAATGTTGAGTTTTGAGATTCATTGAGTGGTTTGAAAAATTAAAGAGAGATAGAGAGTGGAGGACCAGAGAGCGCCATAAAGGAAATGCAGCAAAGCAGAATCTAAATTGTGCCAAACGACGACGTTTTGAAGTTCGTTCCGGGGAAGTTTCTAGTAGACTTGGGCTATAAGTATCGAGCTTTTCGGTCCGACCAATTTATTTGGATGGGCCCCCTTACCTTGTACAAAATAAGTGAAATTTCGGAAAATCTTATCTACCGGAAAACTATTCTCAAAAACATGACAAAAAGAAAATACAAATTCATGACATATCAAAATTCATGACATATCAAAAGCTCGAAAAACTCCATCTTCTCTCTAAACCCAAAACAGTCTTAGCAAGCTTTGAAGATCTAAGCTTTCCGTCGCTGCCGCCATCCTCCGTCTGGTCCCTGCCTTCGTGTCGCTTCCTGGCCCTTGCCCCGCCTCTGTCCGCTTGCCGCTTCCGCGTATCGGAGGATGAGGGGTTTTCGCGGCAGGGGGCGGCGGGCGACGCTGATGGTGGTGCTTTGCCGGCGGGGGGTGGTGGATTTCTTTTTGACCGGCTTGGCCGGATGTACATATGGGTGCGGTTTTGATGCTATCGGTTGGTGCTGCTGGCGGTTGGTCCGGGAGGTGGCGTTCTCTGCGTACGGTTGGCTGGCGGTGGATCGGCCCTCGGCTGGAATGCTTGGCTATGGTGAGAGCCTGGGAGTTGGTGGCTGGATAGTGGATGATGGCTGAGCTTTCAGTTGGCCGTCGCTCGCCAGTGGTGTGCGGAGTCGGCTGGTGGAGGCGCGCCTTGACGCGGTGGAGACTGGCGGTTATGCTGACGATAGCTGTTGTTGTTATTTTGTATTTTAGCTTTAGTTTTAGATTAGCTTAGGTCAATAAGTGGCTATTTCTCAGCCGGATTCCGGACTGAGTTTATAATTCTCAGCCGCCTGCGGGCTGAGTGATAGTCGCATTAGTTGTCTTAGTTGCCCTATTTCTCCGGTTTATGGCCTGGGGATTTAGAGCCTGCTGTAAAGGGTGCTAGTCCATGCTCTTGGGCATGGACTCTCCCCTTTTGATAGTTTTTCATGATGAGGATGGGTGGCCCCTGTAGGCCTGGACTTCAATTGGACTTTATGTACCAAGTTGAGTCATTGATGAGTCAGTGTCCATCTTCTGTACAAACCCATCAAAAAAAAAAATAAGCACTCAAAATAGGTATATAATATATATCAATAAAAAAAAAGGTATATATCCGCTTATCAAAAAAAAATAAAAAAAATAGGTATATATCCCTGAGACCCTGACACAGCCTTTATCGACAAAGATGTTGATTTTGTCCGATGGCAACTTATGAAAGTTTTTTTTAAAACTGACCCAAAATCGAGTTTGGGTTTCAAAAATGACACACGCGAGTTTCACATTGCAAAACTGACCCATTTTTAATGAGATCGGATCCCCAGGATCCGGTCTTTTACGTTTTTTAAAAGACCGGATTCCCAGGATCCGGTCTTTTACGTTTTTCAAAAGACTGGATCCTGAGAATCCGGTCTTCTGTGCATGTTCGAATGAGAGAACTACACGTGTTTTCGTTTGCACATAAGACCGGATCCTGGGGAACCGGTTTTGTAAAAAACACAGAAGATCGGATTCCCAGGATCCGGTCTTATTAAAAATGGATCAGCTTTGAAATGTGAAACTCGCGTGGGTCATTTTTGAAACCCAAACTCGATTTTGGGTCAGTTTTTAAAAAAAACTCAAGTTGATACAGAGTACAGACATACATATGCACCTCTGTGAATACAACAAACAACCCTCTAATCGTCGAATACCTGCTGAATAGGATTATTATTGGTTCTAATCTCTCGAGAAGGGATACACGAAAGTCTAGCAATGATATGGGACAATGGAATTTCCAGTGTCCGTTGTTTATTTTCTAACGAAGGTTACCCCTTTCTCAATGCTGCCGGCAAGCTCCTTTTTGGCCTTCTCCAAGCCCGCCCTGTTTTTGAAACATAACAGTTTAGGTAAATATTATTTAAGGACCAAAAATGATTGGCGATGATGACATTGATTTTAATTTTAATACCTTTCGTATTCATTTAGAGGTCCTAGTTGGTATATCTCTTCCACCCCACTGCGACCAAGTCGTACCTTGGAGGCGAAGAATGGGAGTTCCGTAACCTGTAATGGATTTGTTGTTGACCTAAAGTTGTGTATAGTCGAAAAATTATCGAAATGTGAGGATGAAATTTACCTGAGAGTCCACAAAAGCACATTCGACGACCCCTGCATCTCCTTTCAGTCCTCTAAGGCATGCGTCTGCGAACTTGACTGCTGCGTATGCCTACAAGCATTTATTCACTTTCGCTTCATGTCATTACAATTTGATAATAGGAATCAATTTTTCCACTTTGTTCAAGAAGTTTTGACGCAGAACACTTGAAGTGTGACACTGTGGCTTACCATTGACAAAGTAGCCGAGCCCGCCCCAGCTTTTGCCTGCAATAAATGTGCCAAGCCTTATTTTAGACATAGCGAGTAATCAGACAGGGAGAGTTGGAGGGATGCGACATGTGTGGATTTGAGATATTAACCTAAGCTCATTATCAGGAACAGGCTCGTTCAAGGTTTTACGTTTGGCTTAGTAAATCATTACCTCGACCACTTCAGTTCCACCATTCTGAATACGATTGGTTAAATACTCAATTTCTTCCTTGGTGAAAGAGCACGGAGGTTTAACCTGCAAATGTACATAGGTGATAGATTTGGAAGTTTATCACCTGTGATAATACAGAAGATAGACTACCAGAGCATTTTGACATAAAGGTACGGCACATGGAAGATCAGTAAATAGATCACAGACCTGTGATAAAAGAGGCAAGATTGTCACCCCCGCATGACCACCGACCACTGGAACGTCAACTTCCCTAGGATCAAGTCCTAGAACTTCTGCCTGTACGAGTGGCGAAAGAACGAATTGTCATCTGAAATCTGAAAACTGAAAAATAGACTCATAGCAATTCTAAATTTCTAATGACGGTCACAGCTTGCAATCCAGACTTACCACAAAAGTGTTGGCTCTAACGACATCGAGCATTGTGACCCCCAAGAGCCGCTTTGGATCATAAGTGCCAGCCCTTTTGAAGACCTCAGCTGCGATAGGGACTGTCGAGTTCACTGGATTACTAATAACGTTGAGAATTGCTTTAGGACAGCACTTCGATATTCCTTCACAGAGAGTCTTGACGATGCCAGCATTGATGTTGAAAAGATCGTCCCTGGTCATTCCTGGTTTACGAGGAACACCAGCCGGGATAATTACAAGATCCATGCCGGTCAAAGCACCCTCCAGCTGCGCTTGCCCCACAAGCCCACGAACCTAGAAGAACAAATTGAACTCTATCATTTCAATTTAAGGAAATTGAGAAATATAGAAAAATCCGATCCCTGGATTACATAACCGAGTACCAAAGGAGTTGAAAATACATATTAAAAGTTCGAATTATTTATTGGAAGGTAACATCGACTATACCTCCTATGCTCTAAAAGTGATCTACTATGCAACCAGATAGCACAAAATCACAACTCAAAACTGAATTAAGTGCCCTGAAAAACTTACCACGGCGCCGGTATCCATGTGACTGATGTCCGCAGTGACACCAGGAGTATTAACAATATCATACAAATGAAGAACTGAAACAAGCGGATTCATCTTCATAAGCATCGCCAGTGGTTGACCAATGCCTCCAGCAGCTCCCAGTATAGCAACTTTGAATCCTGGCGCCCCACCCTTTGCTCGGCAATTCACTCCGTTCAGCACCCCGCCATCTTCCATCTTCACATTGCAAAACACACGGCAAAAACTCAATACAAAAACCAAAACAGTGTCCTATCGCATTGCAAAGCACACAATTTTTCACTACCTATATATCAAAAACTCAATCTGGGCAGTCAAAGTCTAACATTTCATGATAATTTCATATTTTCTAAAGGAAATTAGGTAATCTAAACACAGTCAAATTGAATTTTAGGGTTTCTCAATTTATACGCAATCAATTTGAATTCTAGGGTTTCTGAATTGAACAACACGAAATCACTCAGATGGAAGTTAAGTCAACTTTAACTCAAGTACGATTAAAACGGGGATCCCCGCGGAGAAGGGCACCTGGGAATTGGAAGGGCGGAGATGAGCTGAGATGGTTGAGATCCGACGATGAGCCTCTGAGCTGCGGTCCATCTGCGAGCGTATTGAGATTCAAATTGGGATGAAAATTTACGGCGATTGAAAGATAAGAGCGCGAGTCTGCGAAATGAAGCGATCAGCAGCCGCTTGGGCTTCTTCGATTGCGGTTTCGTGCAGGGGATGGCGCATAGAAATGCGTGCCTCATCCCTTCCCATATTTTTCTGTTTTATATATTTTAGATTAATAAAATAATTTCGATTTATATTCGCTGTTAATGAATCAGCGATACACCAAGTAATATTGTATGTGTACGTCTACAAATAGAATTTTCAGTTGAGATTCACCAGTAATCAAAAACAATAGGATGCAAGTTCTTTCGCATTGTCCATACGAATTTTTTTAATTGTATGATCTGAGAATTGTGCTCGTAATCGAATAATTTGTTCAAATATCCTAACAAATGTCATTTTACGAGCGGATAATAAACAAACATGTGACCAACAATGCATCATAAAGTATCAGAACATAATGAAATAGATCACTCGATGGGAAAATAGGTCAACATATATCTTCATGAATCTGTTCTAAAATTATTTGACATTCAATTACAACTTTATTGGAGATAGTGTCGTGATCAATTTCCTTGAAAATAAACAACACATGAGAGATATTTGAATAAGAAAGTACTTTTTTATTCTTTAAAGAATGTTGATGTGAATTTTTAATAACTTTTGCATCATATTAAATTGAACTCGGATGACCAAAACGATCATGTCTAATAAGAACAAAATTCCGGATCTATGAATTTTGATTTATCAACATAGAGGAGCGCTTCGTTGAGGACACTCCAAAATGGCGAGGACGTGTGGACAAATCTCCACCACACATCTAAATTCTCACGTGTCCCACTACCAAAATCCATCAATAGTAAAAAAGAAAACAGTAAAATCTCACTACCAACCGTAAAAAGCAAACAGTAAAATTCCACTATCTTTAAATCTCAACCATTAGATCAACATGATCTAAAGACTCAGATTTGTCCCTACGTCCTCGCACTATTCACGTGTCCTCAACCGAGCGCACCCTTATCACCATATATGATATAAATGGATTTATGGAAGTAGAATACAATCCAATCCAATCCAATGCTAAATTGTATTTTTCTTTTACATTTTTCTTTCGTGTGATCATAGGCGTGATATGTAAATGTTCACCGACGTTTTCATTTGTGGTTTCCACATGATAGTCATAAAAGAAATTCAACATTTTTAACATATAGAATTAAGCATGTTAATAATTTAAAGAACATACTTAAATAAAAAATACATGTTATAGACATAAAAGAAATTGATCAAAATATACATGTTATATTGTAAACATAAAAAGATTGCTAGAAGACACTGAATTTTTTTCTAAATAGACTCAAAGTTGTCATCATCACATCATAATGAGAATTCAGAACAAGGATAAGAGTAACTTGTATCACTGTCTTGAGAATTGGATTTGAAATCTTCCCCCGGTAGATGAGATGTTGTTCTGGTCGATGTCCAGAACAAATACTAAAACAACTTATGCGCTAAAATAAGTAGTGCGGAAATAAAAGTGACACGCAAAGTTGTTACCCAGTTCGGCGTTAACGAGCCTACTCTGGGGGCGTTCTCTAGCCCGGTGGACATCAATTCACTATTATTGAGTATTGCGAGTACATGAATTACCGTTTACAGAATCCCTCTTAAACTACCTGAGCCTCGGACACTCTAGTAATTGCAATCTAGGTCTCCCCCTAGATCTTTGCTCCCGCTCCGTATCCACCAAGTTGATCCTCCGTGAGAATCAGCGCCTTCTCCTGAATGCGCAGTTCAGAACTTCAGTGCGTGAACTTTCAGTGTTGTCCTTCGATCAATCTGCTGAGCACCAGCACAGATTGAATCCGAGCGCCTTTGAGTAACCAGTGACGATTAACTCTCCGGCCGATTACGAGCTTAGTGAATAACCAGTTACGATTAGTTCACCGCCGTTAGCCTCCTCCTCCCTTCAATGAGTATGAGCGTGATTAATATCTCTGTAAGTGCTGACTAATACCTAAGCATTAGTCCTCCTTATATAGAGCAGTAGAAACCCTAGAACGAATAGGATTTCTAAGATAAACCGCCTATGCCTAATAGGAAATCTTTCCTAATCTTTTGCGCGAATCTCTTGTTGATAATCCTTCAATGAATATCTTCAATCTTGATTAGGCAACCTTTGATTATCTTCATAACTAAGATAGCTTCATGCGCAAGCAACCACCTAAGCGACTTCTTGATATCTTCGATAAGCATATGCACCGACTTGCCTAAACAGATTTCGGAAATATCCTCAGGCGAAGTTGTGCTACGTCGGCTGAAACAAGTTTCCAAATCTGAATTTGGAAACTTCCAACTTCTGTCCATGCACCTGCAACCGCCTTGATCTCCAACGGTCGACTGTGTTTCCAAATCTGAATTTGGAAACATTCCATCTGCTTCAACTTGTTCCAGGACAGTTGTCTCTGCTAGACTCGAACAACAGCTTGAACAACTATTCTAAGATTTGCCAAACTACATGCCATAAAACTAACATGATTTATTAAAGAAATCGTACTGATCGAAAAATATATGTGAACTCAAATGGAGAAGACAAATGAAGATAAATATTAAGAGAAATTGCATTGGTTGTTCTTGTTCATTTCGTTTACAAATGAATTTCATCTATAACTTTATATAGAGACATTTCAAAACTAGTAATACAGATAGAGATGTAATTGACACATCACTAGACTTTTCACGAGGCACACCGTACCACTTGATGATATTTATAACAAAATTTAAGGGGAGTAAAGAGGGGAATGAACTATCGCCCATTGACAAATTACATTCGAACTATGAAAATTAACAATTAAGGGCAATTTCAAAATATTTTAATTTTCATATAACACTTAATTGATAGAAATATCACTCCGTCAATTAACAAATTTAACTAAACGAATGAATTGAAAAACACTTATTGCCCTTAATTGTGAAATTGAGGAGTAAATATTCTAAAATTGCTCTTAATTGTCAATTTTCATAGTTCGGACCGTGATTTGTCAATGAGTAATAGTTCATATCCCATTCTTTATCATTTTCCATATTTTTAAATATCTAAAGCTCTAAATCCTCAAAGCCTTGACTACTATGAATACATAACTATTAACAAATGCAAAAATTACTAACTCACAACAAACTTCACAAAGACAGAAAAGTTTAGAGCATGCACCAAAATGAAGTTTTATGGCAGTTTAGCTTTGGTGATTCTGTTAGGTATTGGAATATTAAGGAAGTTAAGGGGCTTTAGTTGTATTTGAATGTAATTGGATTAGTATAAAAGAAGTTGATTGTCACTCAAAGAACTTGGGCCTTCCATTAGTTGTTGGTCAGAAGTTATCTGCTGTTTGTGGAGAGCTTGTAGAGAAGTTGTGGAGCAAATTACAAAATTGGGAGAATCTGAAGTTATCTGTTGGAGGGAGGGAGATTTTGATTAAAGCAGTTTTGCAAGCCATTCCACAATATACTATGTCTTGTGTGTATTTGCCCGAATCTATAATAAATAAATTGTCTAGTGCAATTGTGAATTTCTGGTGGTCAGGAGGAGGAGGAAAGTCAGTTCACTGGATTAGGAAGGCCATCTTGATAGAACAGAAATGCAGAGGAGGTTTGGGATTCAGAGAACTAAGAGATTTGAATATTTCGTTGCTCACTAAGCATGCTCGGAGGTTGTTGTATTGCCCATATCTTCTGGTAAGCAAGCTATTTAGAGCAAAATATTTTTCAAACAGCTGTCGTTTAGATTCAAGACTGAGGCCTCGATCATCTTATATATGGAAAGGTATTTTTAAGTGTATAGACATATTAAGGTATGAGGTTGAATTGATATTGATCATCAGTGGTGGAGGTGGAGGTTCTCAAGCTCCGGGATTTTCTCAACTAAGTCGGCATATGAGCTAATCAGGCTGTTAAATAATATAACTTGTTATACAACAGGAAGTACTTCAGACGAAGTAGGAGTTGAAAAACTTGTGGAAAACTTATTAGAGTTTTAAAGTTGCCAGAGAAAATATAAAAATTTGGCTGGAGGGTAGTGCATAACAGTCTTGCAGATGGGACTAATCTTGCAAGAAGAGGTTGTGTTCAAAAATGAATTGCTGGATTTGCGGACATAAAGCAGAGTCGAGTATTCATCTGTTTAAGGAGTGTTGGTGGTCAAGGGCGGTATGGATTCAAGTGGGTCTGAAGCCAGAGCTTCTTGATTATGATTGTTGCAGCATTGGGGAATGGATGAAATTTGGTCTGCAAAATTAAAAAGATGAATTTGAGCTCATATTATGCAGTTTATGGTTTTTCTGGTTTTACAGGAATTTTATCTGCCATGGAGGCTGTTGGAGTACGATACCCCTGGAGTAGGCGTACGTCTGGAGGATGTATACTCCAGTATGTTTTGATGGACAAACATCCTGCTGATGTGTTACTTGAGTGCGCATGGTTAAGTACATGTACTCTGGAAGTAACAGCTACTTGAGTGTGCAAGGCATTGCGCTAATCTCTGAGAAGTAGCAGTACCTCGGATTGAGGACGAGAATATTTCCATAAATATTCTCGGTGGATCTTTGCTCCCAAGATCGGTTATAGCATATATTTGTGCTGATATATTTTCAAGTATCTAGGTTTCCACTATATATTGTTGTGTCTCGTATTTACTTTTACGCTTTTACTTATTTCCGCTGCATACATACTTGACGCGTATCGATACTTGACAAGTACAGCTAACAAACAATCCTAACAATTGTTATCAGAGTCTGGTCTCTAGATATTAGTTAGCTTTGCAGGTAAGATGACAACAATCAGCGATAGCTTCTGGAGACCCCCTCAGCTGCAACCTGGTGAATACGATTGGTGGGCTGAACAATTTGAGTCACGCATATGCTCCCTGGATGGTCAGTTATGGAAGATAATCAAAAAGGGACCGGTACTCATCAAGGATACTAAGGATCCTACTAAGGATAAGAGCACGAATGACTACGATGACAATGACTACAAGACCCTTGAGAAGAATAGTAGAGCAAAGAAGGTACTACACTTAGCTCTTGGTTCGGGAGACCTCAAGAAGATGCTCCGCTATAAAACCGCCAAGGAGATTTGGGACGCACTGAATAGGCTATACTCAGGAAGTGAGGATGTGAAGAAAAACCGAATTTTGGCTGCAATGAGAGACTATGACAATGTCATGCAAGGAAAGAACGAAACACTGGAAGAGTTTCACTCTCGCTTCCAGGGGTATGTGGGGCAAATGGAGTTTCTCGGTGAGAACATCGATGAGTGGAAGGTTACTCACCACTTCCTCCAGTCGTTGAATCACAATTGGGATGCTGTGACCCTAGCGCTTCAAGCTCAAAAAGATATCAAGGATATAACCCTCGAGGAGCTAGTTGCCAGACTTCAGAGTAACGATAGTATCCAGCAGAGGAAAGCTGCTAGGCGTGCTCCTGAGAAGTACCATTCCCTGGCTCTGAAGGTCGAAAAAGCATTTGAACACGCCCAGACTGATGAAACTGATGAAATAGTGGACGAGGACACTAAGATGGTAATTAGAGCCCTCAGAATGGCACAAATAAGAGGGATAGGATCCTTCAAAGGGAAGAAGTCACCAAAGGAGATGATTTGCCACCACATTTCAGAAAAAGGGACATATGGCTAAAGAATGCTTCAGCAAGAAAGCAGGACAGCCTCCGGCTCAAAAGAGCACCAAGGCCATGGTTGCAGCTTGGGGTGAATCAGGAGGAGAGAGCGAAGAGGAGGACCCAAGCAACACAGTGTGCATAATGGCGAATGATGAGGTAATGAAGTCAAGTACTGTTACTAGTTTATCTGACCTTTCAAATAGACAGGTATTGGACCTACTAAAGAATCTAACTGAAAGGAACGAAGTGCTGAGCGCGAGCTTAGAGGAGCAGGAAGAATAAATTACTGGTCTTGAGGAACATGGAAACCAGTGGTCGGAAAAAGCAATTAGACTTTAAGAGGAGCTATGCAAAACTGAGTACAAATTAAAGAAGAGGATCCGCTCCCTAGAAGGACAACTGTCAAAACTTCAGACAGAGGAAGCTATCCCTCGTACGGAGAAGTTCACAGAAATGGAAGAAAAGATAGCAATCCTAGAATCTGAGAATGCCAAGCTGCTATCTGAACTCCAAGCTATCAAGACCACCAAGGAAGATGATAGAGAAGCCATGCTAAAGGAAGTCAGATACCTTGAGGATAGGATATCTGAGTTGGAATCCCAAAATACTAAACTATTAACAGAAGTGGTGGATACAAAGGCCATCAAGGAAAGTGACAAGGACGCATGGTTGAAAGAGCTTGCAGAATCAAAACTCAAAGAAATCATGGACGATTTCCCGAAGAGATTTGTATCCAGGCCAGGGATAGGGTACGACTCAGAGAACGATACTCAGACAGCTGCTAAAAAGACATCCCGGAAGCACGATAGTAAGCTATCTGGATGCAAGAGTCACGACACGAGTAAGTCAGGTGAAATGGATGAGTGTACTGTTCCATTGGATGGAAAGAAGGCATACACACTATGGCTCAAGCAGGCTAAGAATACGAAGCCCTCTCATATATACTTCGCCTCCAGAATAGCAAAGACATCTATACCACCATGACGTAGTAAATACGTGGACCTCAAACATCACAGAGTGTGTTGGCACTGTGGCTAGGCCGGACACCTTCATAGGGACTGCTTACGTCGCAAGCATGAGGAAAAGAAGGTTAACGCCAGGTATGGCACCCCAGAACAGGTATGTTGGTATTGCAGGCAGGAAGGCCACTCCAGAAGGCACTGTCTCCTCCGTAGGGATCTTGAGAAAAGGACACAGACTAGGTATGACAAACAAGCTCAAGTGTGCTGGTGCTGCAGATAGGAAGGCCACCACAGAAGGAAATGCCCCCACAGAGGTGAACGTGGAGCAAGAGCACAGAGTCATACATCCCCATCAAGGCACGCATCAGATGTGACCTTCGAAAAGGATCCTGGAGACATAAGTGGACTTAAAGATGCTCATACTGCACGCAAACCAGGTAAGCCTAAATTTATCTGGGTGCGTAAGAACTAATGTCTATTGTTGCAGGATGGAGAGAGGAGTTATCCCCGGTACGTACACAGTACCTGCTCAGGTCACATGATCTTTAAAGAACATTTTGTCTCTCTCTCCGCCAAAGAAGTGGAAGGTTGAAGTTTTTGATATGGGTAAAATAAACTTGTTTGCAAATACTCATATTAGACTTGATGCACGAGAAATCTAACCTCCTTAGCATGTCACAATGGTAGGCATAAAGTTGCTTTCACATCTAATGAATGCCTTATTGAGTGTATAAGTACAGGGATGGTACCCATGAATATGAGAAGATGTAGCTGTAAAGTGGATCCTTCCATTTTCCCCAAGGAGGAACTATGTCTGCCCTCAAGGTCAAATGACATCACACTGTGTATGCGTGTGAGAAATGAGGTAAGATTGGCATTCAAGTTGAAGAACGAGAAAGAGTGTCCAGATGGAAATTGTGAATATACAGGATCAAAAGCCGAATATATCAAGTCTCAGAGTGTTCATGAGGAAACGATACACTCATGGGACAGAGTTCAAGAGGAGGATGGCACACGAATCCAGCAGCAGAAGTACCTCCGAGAGATGGTTACCAAGTTTGGTATGAAGGACTTCAGTACCATGTCCACTCCCATACCTCCCAACGAGTCCCTTGGAAGGGAAGGGTCCTTACAGCAAGTGAACTTGACACTCTATCGACGAATGATAGGTTCACTTTTCTATCTCGCTGCTGATAGACTTGACAGTATGTACAGTTGATGAGTCAAATACTTGACTTATTTTCCTCTACTTTTCTTAGTAGTTTTGATTTGTTTCCAAGTAATTTTGATGCCAATTCACACCCTTCTTGGTCTATTAGGTCCCAAAATGAATTTCATCTCACTCGGAGCCTCAAAGATCAAATGGAGCAAAAAGTTGAAGTTTCGGAGCAAAATATGAAGTTTCGGGCAAAATAGGACAAACCGACCTTTCTGGCTTATTTTGCATGTCCAGATCGCATACGGTGTCCGAATGGGTTGATTCAAAGCTTGTTGAAAAGCTTACTCAAAGAACTACAACTCTCCAGTTGACGCCAAGACCAAATTCGGACGTTAAAACTGTGAAATATTTGCCAGAAGTTTGCTGCCTCTCCCAGCTCGCCCGAGCTCTACCAAGCTCGCCCGAGCTCTGCGCTACGACCAATCTGACATGCCAAGCTCGCCCGAGCTCCACGGAGCTCGCCAGAACCTTGATCCTTTGAATACACACTGCCAATATAAGCTCGACCGAGCGTGAGCGAGCTCGCCCGAGCATCACCTCAAATCCTGAGCTACAAATAGAAAGGGGGATTCGAGCTAGGGTTTTTTTTGGGGGGGGGACGAAATTGAGAGTTTCTAGAGAGAACAAGTTACCAAGGCTTCAAGGGGGGATCATCCATTGAAGATTGAAGATCCAAAGGAGGAAGAAGATCATCTACACTAGATTGGTTCATTCCTTCCATTGTATTTTCATCTATGTACTCAATACAATTTGTGTTTGTCTATGAACATGATTTGTGAGTAGTGTTTTGTATTCTAGGGTCCTATGAACATCATGTGTGTTAATACTCCTAATCTATAATGAATCAATGTTAGAATAACAAGTTTGGATGATTGTGATTTGTGAATCTACTTTGAACAAATGTCAACTCTATGCCCACCAAGTATTTGATATAATGCCTAGGTGGTTTAGAAACATGAACTTGAAGTTGAGTGTTCTAGCGAACGAGACTAATAGTTCTAGAATGCAAGTAGATTCACCCTTGCTAGGTGGTGATCACTAGCGTGACCCATTTTAGCATTGAGATAGGCTTGGTCAAGACCGCTCTTGGATATTGATCATTCAACTAGCGTTGATGATTGAGAACCTTGAGTTGGACGTGAGCTAACAACATCTAGCGATTGAAGCTCACGTGCGAGGTGCCTCTTCCTTAAATCAAGTTAAAACATCGAGAGATTGAATTTGGTTTAATAGTCGCATGCCTTAATCTAATCATCTAACATGATTGTTTTTGCATGAAATTGAACTCTTGGAGTCTAAAAACACATATGAGTAAAGTAGTTCCCTAGAGTACACCCTTTGCCTTGGTAGTGACACTATCTCTAGATTCCCTAGATTGTTTACATCATTTATATGCATTTGCCCTAGCAATCACATCAAAACCAACCTTCGCAATTAGAATAGACTTATCGGAACAAAATTGAATAGTGCATAAGTTTAAACTTGCTCCTTGGACGACCCGGTACTTACCGGTCATTATAAATTATTTTTGACTGTACTAAATCTGCACGTTCAAAATGGCGCCGTTGCCGGGGAGCAATGAATTAACTAGAGCACTAGAGTAGATTTTGCGAGATTTGGACTATTCTTGTAAATATTTTTCCTTTTCTTTTGTACATGCTTTACACTCATATCCCTTGCTAACTTTTGTTATTTTTGTTTTGCGAGGATGGACTCATACAACCAACAAGTCTTTTACAATGAAGAATATTATCAAGAGAAGGAGCAACAAAATGCCTATAAGGAAGACCATGGCTATCCGACACATTCGTACTCTCCTTATTGGGATGGTAGCCAATACTCATATGAAGATGCCTCCTACCCTCAATATCATGTGGATCCTCAACCTAACAGTGGACCTTCCATCTTGAAATACAAGCCATGATTCAAGCTTACCAAGCCAAGGTTACCCAAGACAATCTAGACATGCTACAAGCTTTTCAAGATTTGAACCATCGCATGGATGAACTTGATGCTCAAAGAAAAGTGTTGGAAAGTACATTAGCGCAACAAATAATGGAGAATGGGAACATGGACGGTGAAGAAGATGTTCCCGAAGAAGAAGTCTTTGAATCAAAGGATGATAAATTGTTAAATTGCTCTTTTGAGAAGCCCGACCAAGCTATCAAAGAGTTAGATGAGGATGATTCAAGTATAAAAGACTACACTCTTCGGACACTTTCACCTCCACTAGTGTCAAATGAGCTTGAATCCCTTGATGGTGATGAGTTAGAGCAAGAGCATATGGAGCCACGAGGATCCCAAGTGTACGAAGACTTTGTTGAGGTATTTATGGACGGAACTAAAGACCAACCTTGCACACAAGAAGACACAAGTCTAAAGAGGGAGATGGATTGAGCACCCAAGGACATCATTGAAAAATTAAAGGAAGGTGTGCCCATCATGCTCGAGACAAGTTTTGAAGACCCTTTCTTCACTACGATGTCTCGAGACAAGTTTTGGAGCTTCTTGCCCTACTTCGAAAGATTAATTGGAAAAAGCTCCCATGACCCCTTAGTTCTTAAGGGAAGCACATTCTTGAGGTGGCCATGCTCACAAAGAAAAGTCCATTGTAGACTTGATGGACGAGAATTCAAATGGGATTTGAAGGTGGATTGACACCGAAAATGTCCAAGGCCCCGTGAGAAGGGATCCTAGCAAAGGACTTCTCACGAGTGATTCTATGGGGCGCTTTGCTACGTCTTTGCCAAGACGGGAAAAACTAGGCCCTTGCGGGAGGTAACCCTGTTTGTAAGTCGTCTCATTCTCGTTCTTTATATTTAAATGTTTGGCATGATTTTGAGTGGCTTAGACTTTAAATATGGAATGTGAAATTTGTGATTAGTGAGTAAAATTTTAAGTGTGGAGTGAGTTCTACTCACTCTAATTCCACTTCATAATTCCAAGGCCCTCCCCTTTCCCTTTGATTTATCTATGAAAGATGATGTTGCCCTTAGTTTCATGTACCTTATTTGAGTTTGATAGATTGCAACTATTTTTTTATACCATGCTATGACTTTAGTTTCAAATTTTTGTTGGCACATAAGACATCTTGTGCACGTTTTGGAGGATGTGATTTACCTTCCTTGTTTGAATTCTGTTAAACTTATGTCATGATGTTATCGTGTGACTTGTGATGCTATCTTGCTCATACTTGAGTTTTACATTACCTTGTATGTCACTTGTTACTTTTAACCTCTCATGTGTTATTGTCATCAAGGAAGTATTTGCATCATGTACAATCAAGCTTAGCACAATGACGTCTTTTCTATTGGTGGGGCACATCTACAAACGAGGGGAGTTCCTATGTGCCTCGTTTTCATGCAGATCTAATAAAGACACATCTCAAGGCAGTAAAACGAATTCAACGATACCTCACGGGTATCGATACACTTGCTTATGGTACCTCAGGAAGAGAGATCTCCGATTGGTGGGATGCACAGTTGCTGATTTTTATGGGAAAAGGGTGGATATGAAGTCCACGTCAAGGATGTCACAGCTCCTAGGACCATGTCATGGACAGCTAAGAAGCAAAACTCGGTGGCCCTCTCGACTGTAGAGGCAGAGTACATTGTAGGTGCAGCCTGTTGTTCATAACTATTGTGACTCAAACAACAGATAAGTTATTATTGTATTACATTTGATTCCGTACCTATACTCTTTGATAACACAAGTGCCATAAATATCTCTAAAAATCCAGTACAGCACTCTAGGACTAAGCATATATAAATTAAACATCATTTCTTAAGAGTTTGTGTAGAAAAGGGTACGGTACATATGGAATTTTGCAGTACAGAAGATCAGATCGCTGACATATTCACGAAGGCACCTAACATGGAACCCTTCGAGAGGCTTTGCATGGAGCTAGGTATGACTTCCCGCAACTGAGTACGTGTTCCCCATGAGGACCCCGATGAATGGTGAGAAATATTTGTCATGTGTTTAAGTGCATGATTATGTGAAGTTGTTGGCTTGGTCTTATTCAGTCCCACCTAGGAATATACTCGTAAACATGCATGCATAAGTTGATTGATTGTGTGACTTATGATAAACTAACATACGGATGAAAAAGCTTTTGTTTTCTGCCCAAAAGAACCTTCCGTATGTTTTGATCCCACATTACAAGCCCATATGATGGAAGGTATCTATAGCCGTCCCTAGCCTACCCGTGGTGGAACACTCCTATGAGCCCCTTGTTATTTTCCATATACTGGATGTCCTCCCCATGAGGTACTATATATTCACTTCACATATGTAGATGTTTGTTTTCGTGTGTGATGCATCATCTCATACCAGTCGGGTAACTCTACCGCATCACACCACCCCTTGAAAGACCACGGGGATTTGCAAAGGAAATCTGTATCATGGGAAAGGGACGAGGGACTATGTGCTTGGGCAACTGTACATAGGAGGTCATTGATGATGGACAGATGTGACGAAGGACTATCGAGAACGATGACACTATGTACCAAGATAGTTGGGACACTAGAAGGATGGGAATAGTAGCAGCAAAGAACCCATATTGAAGCACCAAAGCCATACACCAAATACAGAGAATCAACGACGGATACTTCAACCGTCTTTTTTCGGTTGATCCATGCTTATTTGGTAAGGAGTGTTACCCTCAGAGAACAAGTGGGAAAATCATCAGAGACTCCATTGAGGTATGCTCTGACCCGTACCCAAGTTCCAAAAAAAAAGAGAGAGCGGCTTAATCTGCCCACAACGGTGATATAGCATATGGATTATGCTGACTCCATTGAGGTATGCTCGGACCCGTACCCAAGTTCCCGAAAACAAACAACAACAATATGGGAATTAGGACACAGAGAGAAGGATAAAGT
The DNA here is from genome assembly GCA_033675395.1 of Rhodiola chrysanthemifolia. NCBI lineage: Eukaryota > Viridiplantae > Streptophyta > Magnoliopsida > Saxifragales > Crassulaceae > Rhodiola > Rhodiola chrysanthemifolia. The sequence continues at coordinate 27,094,527 of CM066205.1, forward strand.
GTATACTCGAAGAGAACAAGGACGCAGTGGTATGAAGGTTGTTCATGTTGATGAGGAAGTGTGGACTAGATCCTCTTTGGTGAAAACTCAGGAGGAAATCAACACGGAAGTATGTTGTTGCTTACTAGGAGGGTGTTACTGCGAAGGGATGACGAGCTGGTTGATATTCAGAAGGAGATTCTCCACCCAAATACATGCTCCAGATGTCCAGTATACCCTCAGTAAGAAAGGGTAAGTTACTGCGCCTGGAATTTGTTGCCTACACATGGCTCCTCAATCTCCTACCCCTGCTGCAGACGCACTGAGTACTGTTCCCGTGGTCAGCCCCTTTTTGACTCCCTAGCACATCAATCCTATTTCTTGGCTTTTTTTGCATTTTTTCACTCCTGATGCTTTGTGTTCATCTGTCATGCTTCTGATTTAGTGAATGCAGTGCTTTGTTTCAGTATACTCTGAAGGTTTAATGAATTTGCTGATTCACTGCTTTGCATACTTGTGAACTAACAACACTTGCTGAGTTTTTGATGATGCCAAAAGGGGGAAGCTAAGGAATGCATACTCTGAGGGGGAATGATTCTTACAACCATAACCGTGCTAATCTACGGGGGAAATAGTAAGGTGCTGAATGGATGGTTGGTGTGACGTGACACTGTTATGCATAAGGTAGGATGCATGACGTGAGGGGGAACTGACTAGAAGTTGCATGATGTAAAGGTGTACTAGATCATGTTTAAGGGTGAACTAGATCTTACATACGGTGAGGGGGAATTCGCATGCCGCATGTGAGGTGGGAGTTTGAAAGCTCCCTCATCAAAGATTCGCTAGCTTAAAATCTTGACATAAAGTAAACTCTGATCTTGTTGCTTTATTGGATTAGGTTGGGAGTTTGAAATCTCCCTCATCAAAGATTCGTTAGCTTAATAACTGTGTAGAGATTAATATATACATGTGTTTCATGCTATTATTATCTCTTGTGAAGAGGATGTTTATTATCATCAAAAAGGGGGAAATTGTTGGAGTACGATACCCCTGGAGTAGGCGTACGTCTGGAGGACGTATACTCCAGTATGTTTTGATGGACAAACATCCTGCTAATGTGTTACTTGAGTGCGCAGGGTTAAGTACAGGTACTCTGGAAGTAACGGCTACTTGAGTGTGCAAGGCATTGCGTTGATCTCTGAGAAGTAGCAGTACCTCGGATTGAGGACGAGAATATTTCCATAAATATTCTCGGTGGATCTTTGCTCCCAAGATCGGTTATAGCATATATTTTCAAGATCAGTTCGAGATGCTTGTAACGAGATTTGGAATCGGTTAGATTTGGGAATATTGCGTGAGAGATTTTAGGAAATTTTATCTCAATCGCATATCCAATTAGATCAGAATGGGACGATATAATTGGAAGGCTGATAAATCCAGTATGGGATGGACGAATCAGCTTGGAGATCTTGGCCTGACTTGTGGATCAAGATGAGAGATTTTCGAGCAAGAAAATCTAGGGCTACCCGGATTGATACCCTCTATATAAAGGATACTACGACTGCCTTTCAAAGTGCGGTTTTTGAGAAAGGGAATCCTTGGCTGCGTGTTCACGGAAGTAACACGGTTCGGAGTTCGTGTTCGAGGAAGTTTTGAATCCGACAGTCGACGGTGAGCCTCGGAGGGAGCAGTACTTCGATCTGAGCCAGAAGTGAAGTATCCACTTGTTGTGCGGCGACATCGAATATCGATCACGAACTAAAGTGCGTCTGAAAGTATGGCGGTACACCACTGAGTGAGGTTGGGTGAGTGATCTATTCAATTGTAACCGAGAACACTATAATACAAGGGATTAATTACTTAGAAATCCTTCTAGGAAACTAGAAGGTAGTGGTTTTTCTTAGGTACTGATTCCAGTATCTAGGTTTCCACTATATATTGTTGTGTCTCGTATTTACTTTTACGCTTTTACTTATTTTCGCTGCATACATACTTGACGCGTATCGATACTTGACAAGTACATCTAACTAACGATCCTAACAGAGGCCATCTATGGGAGGTTAATAAGGCAGCTTGGAAGATTAAAATTTTATTTGATCAGTTTTCTAGAGCTCATTCTGTGTACACTATCAAAATTCAACAAGATTCGTTCAGATAGGTATTTCCGGCTCAAGGCGTGGTGAAGTTTAATGCTGATGGGTCCTGGAAGGATCATGAAAAGAGAGCAGGTATTGGATGTGTTGCGAGAAATGACTCAGGGATTGTTTTATTGATTTCAGCATATTGTACGAACAATTTGCGATGCAGCTCTGAGGCAGAAGGTTTGGCCCTTTTAAGATGTATGGAGGAGGCAAAAAAGTTGAAGCTTAAGAGAGTGATTTTTGAGACCGATTCGGCTGAAGTGTTTACAGCGTTAGAACTGGGAAGAATGGAGCTAAATTGGAATGAAAATTGGATCAACAATTGCTTACAACTCAGGAAGAGAGAAGCGGGCTGGAGCAATCAACATATAAGACGGGAGGCTAACGCATTCGCGGATGCAATTGCTAGGAAATCTGTTGAGAGTGCTGGTGTTGGAAACTTAAGGATGCTTGTCCAATGAGTCTGAAGTTTTTATATGAACAGGATTTAGTTTGATTTGTACCTTTGTTGTCCATTGTTGTTTTCTGTTGGATGTTGTTTCGCTGGCTTGTTTGGCCTAGTTTACTATATAAAAAAAGACATGTAAATAAGCAATTAGAAATTAATCAATGAAATTAGCAGTTTCTTTTCTATCTTCCTCTCTCCCAAAACCCTAATTCCATTTTTTCTTTCTTCGATCGTTCTCTTCTCGTTCTCGGCGTCTTCTTCTCCAATATCATCCTTCTGCAATCCCAACCTTACCAGATTCTAACAACCATCTTTAGTGCACCCACTACGACAACAACAGTTTTTAACTATTTCTCTTCAAAAGATGTCCATGTAAATCTTTAATAACACTTCGTATCATAATTATATCCGGATGACCTAAATGACAATGTCAAAATAAGAGGGGAAAAAAATCAGGTCTAGTGAATTTTGATTTATCATCATATATATGATTCAACTATACTTATAATACGTTATCAAAAAAAAAAACTATACTTATAATACTATAATATAATCGAGAACTGTATGATGTAAGTTTACATTATTATTCTTTTACATAAGACCGCAGACGTGATATATACAAATATTCAATTTCGTTTTCATTTTCATTTATTATCTCAACACGATAGTTTTGGGGCACACCATTTGACACGTCAAAGGCTGTTAGTATATTTAGTTGGGGTAAGCGTCGAGTAAATTGGGGAATCGTTCCATTGGAACTCACAACTAAAAGTCGTATAACTTAATCACAATATTTATAGCAAAATTAAAAAAAAATATTGTATATATTAAAGGGTAAATATAAACTGACATCAAAAAACTTCACAAAGATGAAAATGTTGAATGAAGTTCACTTGCAAATTAGTTTTGGTGATTCTAACAATCATGTTAGTGCATCCATGCTGTGATGCACAAACCAGACAACAACAGTTTCTAACTGCACACAACAAAGCTCGCAGAGCTGTGGGCGTTGCACCACTAGAATGGAATACTACGGTCGCTGACTATGCGCAACTCTTTGCCAATTCACGCCGTGGGCATTGCAAAATGGGGCACTCTGGAGGTCCATATGGCGAAAATTCATCACAGTCTTCCGATTACTTATCAGTACCTGAAGCTGTGAAAAGGTGGGTAGACGAGAAAAAGGATTATAAGTATAGGAGTAATAGGTGCAGAAGCCGGGCAGTTTGTAAGCATTATACGCAGGTGGTGTGGAGGAACACGAAAAGGCTTGGGTGCGCTAAGGTGAGATGCAATAATGGGGGAACTTTCGTCGTCTGCAACTATGACCCTCCTGGCAACTTCAACAACCATTGGCCATACTAATGGCTCTCTATAATTCCAGTTCTGCAAACAATTAATAAGGTTTTAAACCATTGTAGCCGAGACGCTACAAGCCTTGTAAAAGAAAAAATAAAGTCCTATTTTAGAAACATCTACAAAAAAAATGGACATTTAATTGAAACCAGTATTTTCTAGGCATTTTTTCACATACTTGCCGCATAATTAATATGTCAAGTCGTCGACTGATGTCCTATCGCTCTGCTCGGTCGCCTAGTCAGGCATACGACGACGACAACAATCCACTATATTTCTCTGCGTTTTTGTTTTTTTGTTTTATTCACATAAATCTTTGAAGTTTGAAATTTTACAGTTAGATCTTCATAACTATCATTATAAGAAAATTTATGTAGCACACGCCTTGTAAAAGAAAATAAAGTTCTATTGGATGTGTGCAATATAATCGAAAAAAACACTTACCAAGTTGAACTTTGATAAGTGGTGACCATAAAAATCACGGAAGCACTAAAATTCTTGGACGCTTTTTTGATTTGGGAGCTTTACTTTCTAAATCTTCTCGAGAAGGAATTTCCTTTGAATTCACTGTTTTTGTATCTTCTACATCACTATCTTCGTCACTGCTGTCTACTGATTTTACATCGCTGCTGTCATCCTCATCACTGCTATCGGCCAAGTTAATAACAGGCCGATAGCCAGAAATAACCGACTCTGCAGCAGCCACGGCTTCAGGGGTGTGTAAATCTGTCACACCCAACATTAAGTCCTGCAAAACTCACATTACTTCTTCATTATTCACTCCGCAGTAAAACGTCCAGTCAAAAACATAATTTGGCAGAGCAAAGTTGGTTTTACCATTTCTATATATTGTGATTCATTGCCCGTGAGCACTTCAATGTCCAAATCTTCCAAGGATTTATCCTAATCATTTGACATATTATGAGGGCTGAATTCGCTGAGCTTAAAGTTGAATAAATGTCGTTATAAGAATGTATTAATAAACCTTTGCCTCTTCTTGCAGTCTTTTATTCGCTTCTGAAATAACACCTAAAAAATTCTTCACCTTTCCAAGTACTGCAGCAACAAAGATTGTAATTAGACATTAGTCCACCGCCAAAACCGTAGGAAGTGATGTAAGAAAGCAAATTACGATCCATAAAATATAGAATAATAGTTAGTCTATATCTAAGATCGAAACAATAACATACATTACACGCCTAAGTTTTATCTTGGACATCTTGTATAGTTAATCTCACATGCTAGTAATTTCCCAATCCCAATTCTCGACATAAACTCAAACCTAAGTCTCTTAGGTAAAAACACTGATGACCCATCGGCTACTCTTACGGAATACCAACAGCGAGATAAAAGGAGTACCTTCACTTTTTGGAATAGGAGCTGTAACTGGCTTACCATCCAGCTGCGAAGAAGAAACGCTTTTCATAGGATGTGTGTTGCTCTTAGGACCACAAACAAATAGCGTCGATTCTTACAAATCAAAGCACACAAATTTAATCCCAAAGACTAAATCTTTACAAGAATTAAAAAATATATATTTACAAAACGAAAAGAGTGACACGCACCCAATGCTGAAGCTGGCGACTTCCCATGCTCCAGATGAAGCAGATCTTTACTGGTGCGTTCCATCTGTCTAACTATCAAGCTCCAAACTTCAAACACGACCGAAAATTACGAAGTAATAAACACTTTAGACTCAAAATTTAGAACTGGGCAAAATCCCAAACCGTTACAAGAAATAAACTCATACTTAGCGACCTAGCTTTAGGAGAGGAATTCAAGAAAATTAGGGCACAAAAATTACCAGACGACGACTGCGGCTGACAACAAACGGAGCGATAGGGATATTTTGTTCAGATCCGAATCGAGTTCGGGTTGCCTGATAGAGAACTGACAATTTGGAAATATCAATCCGACCCGACTCGGATCGACGGGTTAGGATCAGTAAAATTAACAGATTAAATAATAAAATTATGTTAATTTATCAAATACGGGGATGTAGCTCAAATGGTAGAGCGCTCGCTTTGCATGCGAGAGGTACAGGGTTCGATCCCCTGCATCTCCAGAAATTTTCAAATGATATTAAATTGAAATTTAATGCAAAATCTTTGATTTTTCTCTATTTAAGTTTCAATATACATTTGTAATTCTATTCAAATCTCATATGAAATATATTGCATTCAATATTTGGGGAGAGAGCACTCCTTAGGCATCAAATGTTTAAACCTCTTAGTATCTTGACAATATTCATAGCTCATGAAATGCTCCCTAACCCATTCATACATAGCTTTCTCCCACTCTGACAACGTTTTGTGCTTATCGTCGTTCCACCAATTTGTGTTGCTTGCTGCGCTGCAGGCTTGAGTATCGTTTGAAATGCATGCGTCGAGCTCGTAGTTATTATACGAAGCGATGAAGGGGGCTTTTGTCCAGTCGATCTTGTCTTGCCCGCCCCTCGTCGCCCAATTCTCCCCATTCCAAATGCTGGCCAGTAGCTGCATTGGTTTCATGTTCGGGTACTCGATGCCTTCGTCAGCGTAGTTTCTGAAAACTCTAATTGGTATCTTGTCCACCAGGAGGCTGCACATCAAGAGAGAGAGATTGAAAATAATGAGATTAACAAATGTGCCCTAACCCTAAAACCCCCTAAAGTTTGATTTCTCACACTAGTTGATGAATGTTCCAGTGAATGGAATAGGTGTGAAAATCCTTTGTTGGATCAAACCAAAGAGTAAGCCTCTCCTCTCTGTAACCGTTCCCGTTGGTGAAAACATTTGTCTGAACGACATAGGGCTGACCTTCGACGTTCCCCAAGAACTCGAAGTCAATTTCATCTCGAGTAGGTCCATCGTCCGATTGAAGCTGGAATTAGAAACCTTGTCAGTAACAAAATTTTAATAGGATACTGATAGAATTAGTAGGCTTTACATAGTATGCTACAACTGTCCCGGCGGAGCGGCCAGACACTAATTTGATATTCATATCAAACTGTCCAAATAAGAACCTCTGATTTGAGCCAAATCCAGACCCTGCAAAAACAGAAAAATTAATCCATATATACTAAATATAGCAAAGATTTAATTTTCTTTCGTCAGGCCGATTTAAGATGTTTTTAACAAAGGGACTAACCGGATGAGTTATCGAGCTTTAGGATTCTCAAATGGGCGTCGGGCGAAGTGGTTACATGGTCAGGTGACCAAGTTATATAGAAATCCCAATTGAAGTTCCCGATCGAGACAACAGAACATAATGAGAATCGCAAGAATATCGCGCAAAAGAGAGTACATGTGACATAGGCTAGGCTTCTCATTGTGTTCTTAATCAAATTTTTTATATCATCTGTTGTGATTCTGGAGAGAAGCCTCAATTATATTAACTCAGTTTGAACCTTTTTCTCCATGGAAAAAAAAGGTTGTGTGACAGATTAGTTGCCTGAAATTGAACAATATGCCTTTTAAAGAAAGCAAATCAAAAGAAATGAGATGGATTTCATTGCGTAGTCAAAATAAAAGAAGTATTATATGGGTTAATATTATCGGAAATTGGAAATTATGAGCTGTCTCAAATTAAATTTATTAAGACAATAAATAGTGCTATTGATGAAGATTTATAAAAAAAATTATGTTTAAAATGATGCATTTTTAAACTCAAAAATATGATGCACTTTTGATTTTATCTACTTTAGTTTTATAGACTCGTAGATTATCTGATATGCATGCCTTATAAATAGTGCAAGCTATTGATGAAGATTTATAAAAAAATTATGTTTAAAATGATATGCATTTTAAACTCAAAAAAAAATGATGCACTTTTGATTTTATCTACTTTAGTTTTATAAGACTCATAGATTATCTGATATGCATGCCTTTAATATTACAAATGACCCGATAAAAAAAGAAAAAAAGAAAATTTAGAAAGCTTCATTTAAATTGAATGCTTGTTCCCATCTTTTACCAAATCTCTTACATTATCTCTCCTTTTTTGGAAATCGGAAAATATCAATTTTGCACAAAGTCCGTCATTTAACTTTCCAAGTTTGGTTCCCATAAAGATTCATGAAGCAACTAAATGCAAGAAACAGATTACAATTGTTTAACTTTATCATCTTCATATTATAATTCCATTCATTATTTTATTTGAAGGCAATGTAATGAGATATATATATGATGTTGAATCTTCTTTAGAATATATTAAAATAATTTGAAAACGACTTCATAATTTTGCTCGAAATCGTAACTCGATATGATTTTTTTATTTAGTCAACTTAGGCACATTATTTAATTATAATCCAAGTTGACATGGAAGGATAAAATGAGGTCAGAGTTTGGGAATAGAGCACTCCCTAGGGATGGTGCCGAAGGATTCCATAAGCCTAGGAATGTCTTGACAATAATCATAGTTCAAGAAATTCTCTCTAACCCATTTGAGCTCAGCCCTTTGCTTTTCTGTCAAGCTCTTGAACTCATCTTTGTTCCACCAGTTCGTCTCACTCACCGCGCTGCAGACATTGATATCGCAGCCATTGCACACACAAGCATCTATCTTGTAATCCTTGTACGAGGCTACGAACGGAGCATATGACCAGTTAATATCCCCGCCTCCCGTAGCCCACTCCGCATTCCAGATGCTGGCCATCAAGTCCACAGGTCGAATGTTCGGAAACTGCCCTCCCTCGTTTATGAGGTTTTCGAAAACCCTAATTGGTTTCCAGTCCACCATAAACCTGCAAAAGCAAGTATTTTTCGTTGCAGTGTTATATGTATGAAATTTTGATGAAATTAATGTTAATCCGAAACCCTAAATAATGAAATTAATTTCTTACACTAGTTGATGAATGTTCCATAGAACGGAATAGATGTGAAAATCCTCAGTTGGATCAAACCAAAGATAAATCCTCTGCTCTCTACCTCCTTGTCCATTAGTGTAAACATTGGTCTGCAGGGTCCATGGCTGTCCTGTTACATGCCCCAAGAATTCAAAGTCGATTTCGTCGTGAGTATCGCCATCCTCGGATTGAAGCTGGAAGAATTGGAAGCATTGGTTCAAACCAAGATGAAAAAAGAAAAAAGTTTTACACAAAAAGAAATTTTTCAAAAGATGTGATGCAAGCTAGATAACTAATTTTATGTATACGACGACATACGTAAAAGGTTACACAAACGTCTGCAGAGTATACGCCAGGAACCAGTTTGATCTGCATATCATATTGCCCAAATATGAACTTGTTGTTTGATCCAAAACCAGAACCTAGAGAGAGAAAGTGTAACATATTATTCATCACGTTGATGAAAATTATTAACTGTGAATTTTGAGAGAGAGAGAGTGTGTGTGTGTGTGTGTTGTGAAAGGGCTAACCGGATGAGTAATCGAGCTTTAAGGTTGTCGAATGGCCATCGGTAGAAGTGTTTACATGGTCAGGTGACCAAAATATGTGGAAATCCTCATTGAAATTTCCAGTTGAAACAAGAGATGCTTGGACCACAAATGCAAAGAGAGAGAGCATAAAGCAAATGATCATATGAGCCATGTTTCTCATTGTTTCACTCGATGTACCGATAATTCGATGCCATTCTAAAGGGAAGACACTTATAAATAGATAATGTAGGAGGGCATGCGTTGCAGACAAAGGAAATACTATTCTTTAAAGATTATTTTATTCGATGAAAAAAATAAAGAAAGATAATGTATTGCTTTTTCAGTGTCCTGAAAACGAATATTAATATCCTTCAAACGCGTAACTGCAAGAAAAACCAAAAAGAAAATGTGAATAGCAAGCTTTTGGAATAGACATTCATCATTCCCCTGGTATCTTTAAGTTGTACATTTTGAGTATGACCTCTTATAGGCTTTTTCTTCTTTCATTCCTTTCCCATCTTAATTAGGAACACATGATGAATGATACCCTGATGACCTAAAGATTAATAAGGATATTTTCCGCACGTAATATTTCCTTTTCGCCATATGACGATATGTTAGCTTCATAGGGTTAGGAATACTAATCTTTCACACGTTCGCTATCAACCTTTCATACAGCATTGATCCCATACCGATACACATTATATTTCTACAAAGCTAGTTTCAATCCATGCTATATATTGTTCCCTTCATAAAATTGACATCAAACTGCACAATGAATTAAATGAGCTAATGCCTAGCTAGTAGGTAGTTAAGTTACGTAGGTTCGACAAATACAAGTCCAGATCTAAAGGTCAGTGTATTTTGCAACAATAATTCAATTACAAAATCAGTAAGATTAAGAGCATGTGCATAGTGAATTGCTAAACTAACCATCTTTACATTTGCAACTACAATTGTGGATTAATTTTATGCCCTGTAAATGTAATATGATTGATCTAGCCTTATTTCCAATGTTCCAATGATCTTAAGTTCAATTTTAAGTGCTTTGAGAACTTAAGGAAATAACACAAGATGTAACGTGGTTTGGGGGGATGCCCCTACTCCACGGGGGTGCCTCCAGGGGAGGAGGCGAGGATCAATCCACTATAAACGAATAGTTCAGTACAAGCAATTGTCAAGAACCCTAACTTAGACTTATTGAACCCTAATCTAATCAAGCAATGCTTTGATCAAATCAACCGACAATAAGTACAATTAATAAGGGTGAAATACTCCCTGATATCTGAATCGAAGATTCTGATCAACCCGAGGCTAAGGCGTAACCGGAGAAGAAGAACTGCTCCGGTGGTGCTCCGGTGAGGCTGGCCGAGAAGAACCTCTGCGCTGGCCACCGATGCTCCGATTGAATACACGAACGAGAAGCACAGCACTTCGAAGATCGAATGCTTGCTTGAGATCGCTCCAAGAATCGCCTGAGCTCTGGATTGGGTTTCGAATGACTCGACTCGGAGAAATGAGCTTCGCAGCTCTGTTTTGAATGAAGGGGAGAAGACGCACGAGACGACGCCGCTTCGTTCAAAACCGAACACGTACTCCGCGCCTTGCTGAAACGACGACGCTTCACTTGCAACGGCAATAACCGAATCTCCCGCTAGCGCTGAACGCTGTCGTTCCATTAAGTCTTCGAACTCAGAAACGCGCACCTGTGGAAAACGACGCCGTCTCGCCTGGTCTTGATCCAGAATAATCCCTTGGCTTGCTGATCATCCTCCAGCCTATATGGCTTTCAAACTTGATCAAACCTGCACACAAAGAGCAGACAAAAACCACACACATATACTACAACAAGAGTACTATAAGTGCATGCGAATTACCAAACCAAAGGAGTCTCTACAAGACCTGACACTGAGCCTAAACATGCTAGTATGACCAAGCAAGTATGAGGCACCAATTCCTCACAAATGCCATCTTGACTCATCACTTGTACCAAACCTAAACTGGCTATGGGAGGCCAGTATCTATAGTGGATTGATGGATCTTACCTATGTCCCCTCTCATCAGCACCCCATGCCCTCTTAAGTTACAGCTCCAATGTGAAGAAAATCCCTACAAAACTCAAACTTTTGGGAAGGCACAATCTTAGTGCCAAAGTCAGCAGGGTTAGTTTCTCCAGCAATTTTGGTTACAATAACTGATCCATTTTCAATCTTATCCCTTATAAAATGATACCTAACATCTATGTGTTTGGTTCTTTCATGATAGACTGGGTCCTTACACAAGTATAAGGCACTTTGGCTATCAATATTCATTGTAGGGATATAGACCACATTCTGAATTTCCCCTAGAATCCCTTGAAGCCAAATGACTTCTTTTATAGCTTCCACAGCTGCAATGTACTCAGCTTCAGTGGAAGAAAGAGCAACAATGGATTGTTGCTGGGATTTCCAACTTATACAATTTCCAGCCCAAGTGAAGTAAAGGGCTGTGGTGGATTTCCTTGTATCTTTATTGCTTGCATACTCTGAATCTACATACCCTTTTAGCTCAATTTTTGGTTCATATTTCTTATAGATTAAGCCTAGGTTCTGAGTTCCAGCTATGTACTTGAGAAGATACTTCATGGCAGTCCAATGAGCATTCCCAGGATTTGACATAAATCTACTGAGAACACTCACTGAGAAAGCCAAATCTGGTCTTGTACATAGCATGGCATACATCACTGAACCTACAGCTATATCATAGGGGGTGTCTTCCATTTGTTGTTTATCAGATTCAGTGGAGGGACAATCAGCTTTGGTAAGAGCCAAATGCCCTCCTAAGGGGATTGGTGAAGGTTTAGAGTTGAGCATTGAGAATTTATTTAGAACCTTAGTTATATAATCAGCTTGTGACAAATACATGGTTCCTTTAGTTCTGTTTCTCAGTATTTTAACTCCTAAGATCTTTTGAGCAACCCCTAAATCTTTCATATCAAAGTGTTGTTTTAACTCAGATTTCAGTTTAGCTATAGTTGGTTTTGAGTTGGATATCAATAGGATATCATCAACATAGAGCAGAACATATAACACTATATCAGATTTCACAGACTTAAAATAAAGACATGTATCATATTTACTCCTAAGAAATCCCAAAGATAACATACAAGCATCAAACTTTTTATTCCAAAGTCTAGGGGACTGTTTTAGGCCATAAATAGATCTTTGTAGGAAACATACATGTTCAGGGTGATTTTTGTCTATGAAACCTATAGGTTGTTTCATGTAGATTGTTTCTTTTAAGTCTCCATGAAGGAAGGCTGTTTTAACATCCATTTGCTCTAGTTCATAGTCATAAACAGTGGTCATAGCTAAAAGTAATCTCAGTGTTTTATACTTAACAACATGGGCAAAGATCTCATTGTAGTCAATTCCTTCTTTTTGGGTGAAGCCCTTAGCTACAAGTCTAGCTTTGTACCTAGGTGGATCATTCACTCCATTTCCCTCTTTGATTCTAAATATCCACTTACAGTCTATTGTTCTAGCATGCTCAGGTTTTGCAACTAGTTTCCAAGTTCTATTAGCATACATAGACTGTATTTCTTCATGCATAGCAATTTTCCACTCATTAGATTGTTTACAAGTAATTGCTTGTTGGTAAGTTTCAGGAATTTCATGTTTCACAATTTCAGCAACAGTCAAGGCATACTCAACAACATTCAAGGAATTCTCAAGCATACTGGCATCATTTTCAGCAACACTAGCATACTTTGGATTAATCATTTTTCTTCTAGGTTCTCTATCTCTAGTTAGCATATAGTTGCTTAAAGAGTTGTTAGGCTCATAAGGCACTATAGCATTAGAAGGAACATTAGAAGATGAAGGTTGAGAATGACTTACTTCCTCACCTGATTGGTGAGGGTGTGTGACTGCCAGATCAGTCTGAGCATCTTGATGCTCCATGGGATCAGTTTCAGTTGCAGGGGGTTCAATAGCTGCTGCAGGTGTATGAGCTTCCACTTGGTCCAGTGACTGGTCCCCTAGTGCCTCCCCACCTTGATGAGTATCATCCTGTCTAAAGATAGGAGATGGGGAAAAGAAGCTGGTCACACCATCAGGTGTGCCTGCTGGATCACTAACAGGGCTTAGTTTAGATTTAAAGTGGAAATCATGTTCATTACAAGTCACATCTCTAGCAACAACTATTTTTTAACCACCTGGTTGTATCGATAAGATTTTGTAACCTTTCACACCATCAGGATAACCAAGAAAAGCACCCTTTTCAGCCCTAGGATTTAATTTACCTTGAGAGGTTCTAACATACATTGTACATCCAAAAGGCCTAAGGTGTTCTACAATTAGGTGGTTTGTCAGTCCACATTTCTTGAGGAGTTTTAAAATTCAGGGCAGAACATGGTGATCTAATGATCAAATAAGAAGCTGTAATAACAGCCTCTCCCCACATAGATGGCTTAAAGCCAGCACTAATTAGCATACATCTAGCTTTCTCAAGAAGAGTTCTGTTCATTCTTTCTGCAGTTCCATTTTGTTGAGGTGTGTATGAGACTGTTAGGTGTCTTTTGATGCCATGTTCATTACAAAACTCATTAAAAGCCTTGTTACAAAATTCTAGACCATTATCAGTCCTAAGGCATTTTAGTTCAAGGTCTGTCTGGTTTTCTACCATAGTTTTCCAGGTTTTAAAGGCTTCATCCTTAGTCTTAAGTAGACAAACCCAAACCTTCCTAGAAAATTGATCAATTAGGGACAGAAAATAATTTCTGCCACCAACTGTGGACACTTGTGCAGGGCCCCAAAGGTCTGAGTGAACATACTCAAGGGGCCTTGCAGCAGTGAAGGTTGATGACTTAATCTTATTTCTGGTTTTCTTCCCTAAGATACAATTCTCACAGAATTGGAGGTCTGAAAGCTTGTCTTTGATTACCCCAGATTTTACTAAGTGAGACAGACCCTTATTACCTATATGTCCAAGCCTAGAGTGCCACAAAGCAGTTTGTAGCTCAGATTTGTCTTGGTTTTTAGTGAAGTTGATCTGTTCAAGAGAACAGACTACATGATATAATCCTCCCCTGTTTATGCATTTTATTAGGACTCTATTATCTCTAATAATTTCCTTCACACCATTATGAGTTACTATGTGACATCCTTGTTTATCAAACTTAGACTCAGATAAAAGACTTCTTCTTAAGTGTGGCACCCAAGCTACCCAGTTATGGTTCTAAATACCCCATCAAACATATGCAAAGTAACTTGACCTATGCCCTTAATTTGCAAAGAAGTGTTATCTTCTAGCATAACATCACCACCATCAAAGTGTTTCAATGAACAGAATAAATACTTATCAGAAGTAGCATGAATTGTGCAACCAGAATCAAGGATCCAAGAGCTAGCAATAGAGTTATCAGCACACATCATAATTTCATGCTTGTAAGAAGCACCACTTTCACAAATGTTGGAAAAATCCTGATTAGCAGTCTGTTTTCCTTTTCCCTTATCTTTTTCTGTTTCCTTCTCTTTCTTTTTAAGCTTATAACAATCTTTAGTGAAATGCCCAGACTTTTTACAGTAGGTGCATTTCACATTGCTTTTATCAAAAACTTTTTCAGTTGAGGAAGAAGGGGAACTGTCATTTGGTTTTCTAGTTTTCCCCTGCCATTTTTTCTTATTTTTGAAGACCATAACCTCAGTTTTTGGGTCAGTTTTAACATCTGCTTTAGGGGCAGTTTTAGTTTTGAAAACTCTTAAGGTTTCATTTTTCTGAGTGATGGCTTCTAGGATTTTAGTTAGGGTAATTTCATCCCTACCATATTGTATAACATCCTTAAGGTTATCAAATTGTGAGGGCAGGGAATTAAGTAGAATAACTACCTTGAAAGTTTCTTTTATTGGTTCTTCACATCTAGCAAGATCTTGTGTTAATTTTAAGAAAACATCTAGATTTTCCTGAATAGACCAAGACTGATTCATCTTAAAATTAAACAGCCTACACAAGAGAGAAATTTTTCTAGGCAAAGACTTAGACAAGAAAATTTCATCTAGTTTATCCCAAAGAAGTTTAGGGTCAGTGATACTTACAACCTGCCTGATAATGTCATCAGACAGCTTCATCATGATCTCTGCGTGAGCTTGCTCTTGCATTTCCTTTTTCTTCTCATCAGAGGTTGGGGAAGCCCATTCTTGAGTCACAGCTTTCCAGCATTTCTCTCTGGTAAGCAGAGCTTGTAATTTGACTTTCCAGATGGAATAGTCTTGTGAACCATCGAAGGTTTGGATCCTCGAGTCTCCCATTGTTCCTGGAAACAAGCAACAGAAGAGAGTGAGACCAGAACAGGTTTAGAATCAGAGATAGTGTAAAACAGTTCAAGAACAAAGTTCTAAGCAGTTTTGTCACTATCCTAATTCAAGATGAGTGCAAGAAACACAAATCAGTAAACCAGCAAGCTCTCGATACCAATTTGTAAATGTAATATGATTGATCTAGCCTTATTTCCAATGTTCCAATGATCTTAAGTTCAATTTTAAGTGCTTTGAGAACTTAAGGAAATAACACAAGATGTAACGTGGTTCGGGGGGATGCCCCTACTCCACGGGGGTGCCTCCAGGGGAGGAGGCGAGGATCAATCCACTATAAACGAATAGTTCAGTACAAGCAATTGTCAAGAACCCTAACTTAGACTTATTGAACCCTAATCTAATCAAGCAATGCTTTGATCAAATCAACCGACAATAAGTACAATTAATAAGGGCGAAATACTCCCTAATATCTGAATCGAAGATTCTGATCAACCCGAGGCTAAGGCGTAACCGGAGAAGAAGAACTGCTCCGGTGGTGCTCCGGTGAGGCTGGCCGAGAAGAACCTCTGCGCTGGCCACCGATGCTCCGATTGAATACACGAACGAGAAGCACAGCACTTCGAAGATCGAATGCTTGCTTGAGATCGCTCCAAGAATCGCCTGAGCTCTGGATTGGGTTTCGAATGACTCGACTCGGAGAAATGAGCTTCGCAGCTCTGTTTTGAATGAAGGGGAGAAGACGCACGAGACGACGCCGCTTCGCCCAAAACCGAACACTCCGCGCCTTGCTGAAACGACGACGCTTCACTTGCAACGGCAATAACCGAATCTCCCGCTAGCGCTGAACGCTGTCGTTCCATTAAGTCTTCGAACTCAGAAACGCGCGCCTGTGGAAAACGACGCCGTCTCGCCTGGTCTTGATCCAGAATAATCCCTTGGCTTGCTGATCATCCTCCAGCCTATATGGCTTTCAAACTTGATCAAATCTGCACACAAAGAGCAGACAAAAACCACACACATATACTACAACAAGAGTACTATAAGTGCATGCGAATTACCAAACCAAAGGAGTCTCTACAAGACCTGACACTGAGCCTAAACATGCTAGTATGACCAAACAAGTATGAGGCACCAATTCCTCACATGCCCATTTGAAAATACAGTATATGCTGACTAAGATGCTAAAACAACAACATCGACTAATGAAAAGGTACTGATTCAACACTTCCATGCGAATCTTGGTAACCCTCTCACTCAAAACTCCTTCCAAAATTTGGGTGCAATGCAAAGATGCCAGTCAGCATAATGCTTTGTGAATATAAATGGGTCCAATTTTGGGTCACGGTATGTGTTGGGTTGCGCCCGGGTCGGGTCGTATGTGGACAGTTTAAAATGCAAAATCCAACTATTGTTTCGGGCCTCGATTTGGGCCTATTATTGGGCCGAAATTTGAGTCATCACGTGGGTCGGGTTATGAATCCAGTTCGGGTCATCGGCGGCCCGTTTAGATGGCAGAATTCAACCACTATTTTTCAACGCTGACTGCTTTTATGCTCATCTCGTCAGCCCACTGCCCACCACCATCCTTAATTAAATCCTCATGTTTGAGTTTGACAGAGAGGAGAGAGAAACTAAGGCCGCGTTTGGCTCTTCACATTTCCCAATTTATTCATATCCCACAGAGCACAGAAATTCTCACTCCAATCTCCACTTGCAGTCAGTCCACCACTCTTTCTCTGCCCAACTCTTCCGATTCCTGAAGCTGATCTCGGACTCGTTCGTCTTCTTCTTATTCAGGTATGTGTGGCTTTGGCTTCTAGGTTAAAATTTGTACCTTTGCTTGGTCTTGATTGTAGAGTGAAAAAGATTCCACCTTTGTTTGGTTCTTGTGCTTTCGGGCACTGAATTCGAGATGGGTTTTGTTATCTGGAGATGGGTTTTGCTGGTGTTTCTTTTACTAGGGTTTTTGTTTTGATGTTAATTGATGTTTTATAGTTTCAGATTTTGCTGGTTTTAGCAACCAAGGGGCCTCCCTTTTTATTGCAAAATTTTGGATTTTGTAATTTTGAGTGTGATATTAGGTGTTGAGTCGCGCATTAGTTTGTCATTTTGGGGTTTTCCTTGTTGATGAAGTACTTGCCAAATTCAATTGCATAGTGATCTCCTACTAAGGATTTAAAATTGATGTTTTATAGCTTCAGATTTTTCTGGTTTCTTTAACCAAAGGCATCGTTGATTATTACAATGTTTCGGTACTCCTAACTTTTTGTGAGAATTTAGGAGTTGAGACGCTTTAGTTTGTCATTTGGTGTTCATACTTGTTAATGAAGGACTTCCTGTTTTCTATCAGATACTGATCTTTTACTTGGGTTTTACTTTTATGGTTAATAGGTGTTTTATATCTTCAGCTTTTGCTGCTTAATTGATTGCAAAGTTTTGGATTTTCTAACTCTGTTATTTTTGGAGTTGAGACATGCCATTTGGGGTTTTACTTGTTAATTATAGACTTGCCAATCGGCAATCTCAATTGGATAGTGAGTTAGACTCGAAACACACACTTCACTTTTGCGTAAAATTTAAGGACTTCCCGATCTTTTACTTGGCTTTTACTTTTATGGTTAATTGATGTTGTATTGGTGTATGTAACTAAAGGCCTCCCTGTTAATTGATGTCTATGTACTTTGATTGCAAAGTTTTGGATTTTCTAAGTCTCCGTGTGATTTTTGTAGTTGAGACGTGTCATTTGTTGTTTTACTTTTTAATTAAAGACTTGCCAATCTCAATTGGATAGTGAGTTAAACTCGAAACGCACACTTCAGTTTTGTTATCTGAACCAATCTACTTCATAGCATTAATTTTTTCGGCAGTATTTAAATTGTCCAGGCGTCTGATGATATGCTATAAAAGGATAGCACCTTGAAGTAAATACAATAGGTGTCTTTACCTTTTGGTGCTCACTTTCGATTCATTTGATGTTTGGCTTATGAACCAATACAAAGTTCTTTTTGCGGCATCTGACATGCTAACTTCCGCCTCGAAATGTAATTCTTTTTGTGGACATTGAATGTGCCTTTTCTATAAAAATAATGTTTTCGGGCATATCGATCTCCAGAACAGTAAATATTGAATCGGGTCTGTTAGTGTAGGCAACTAGGCATCTCTTTGTGTTTTTTTTTTCACTACATGAATCGATTTGTCTCCGTGTTGATTTTCACTCAATGAAGTTGATTTTTTATGGCACAAGATATGCTTAATTTCTTATGCTGTTTCTCGGAATATATATGTTTTGTGGACATTGAATGCGCTTTTTTACACGAACTTCTGTTGTTGAACATATCGAGCCTCGGGAAGAGTAAATGTTGTTGTATTGATGTCTGTGTGTGCTTTATATTGATTCGTGTCTATTTGTTTTATGGATAGGTTTCTTTGAGAGTGGGAGCGAAAATCAGTCGGGGTCAGTCGACGACCGCGACAATGATCAGGCAATTTTCAAGTAGGAACCAGAGATCCAAAGGCGTTAGGGTGAAGCATATTCTGCAGATATTTATGCTGCTTGCCGTCTGCTTCTGGTTGATTTATCAAGTCAAGCATTCTCATGATAAGAGGAAACATTTTGAAGAGAATGATGCTGAACTCTCGGAAAAGCTTCCAAAGTTTGACGAGGGTTTGAAATTAGGCAGGAAAGATCTTCTTCCTCGCTACGAAGAACTGTCTACTAATCATGAAAAAATCGATGATGAAGAAGTGGAGGACGAGGAGACGAAAGGAGATGAAAGTATTGACGAAACGCAAGAAGAGCTGGAGAGGAAGCGCAAGGAAGAGGGGTCAGCTGATATAGAAGCGCTGCTAGAGGGGACTAGTCATGGAGAAGAGGAGGATGCGGGAGGGCGAGTTGGCGATGATGATGTCGATGAACAGGATAAAGGTGAAGGGGAAGCAGACCGGGACGGGGGCGAGGATGTGGAGAAAGACGAAGATAACGAAATTGAAGAAAAGGATAACGAGGAGGATGAACATCTACCAGAGAACGATAGCTCATCGGATGATCAAGATCATGATACAAGTGGGAGGAACACGCACGAGACACGAGAGGAAAATTATAAGGCTGATGACGCTTCTAGTGCTGTTGCGCATGTTGTACAGGCCGTTCTCACCAAGCATCCCGAACAGATCAATGTAAATGCGGAACAAGAAGTTCAAGAGCACGGTGAGTCATCAAATGCAACTGATGTTGGAAAAGAACTACATTGGAACGCCACAAATGTTCTTGAGAACAGTGATGAGGCGACACCTCATAGGCTTGAGGATGTTCCTATTAAGAATGATACAAATGAAGCGAGCAGCGCAACTGTTGATTCAACTCTGCAAAGCGAAGTAGAAACAACTCCAGAGCAAAATAATTCGACCAAAGGTCTAACTGATGACAAAAGCTTCAACGCAAGTCTGTCGTCTGATACCAATGCAACAACAACCGATGCAAGTCTGTCGTCTGATACCAATGCAACAACAACCGATGCAAACGTGGAGGAACATGATGAGAACTCAAATTCAACGTTGAACGAGGACTTTTCCGCTCCAGACTTGGTCATAAATTCCAATACGACTATAATTACCAACCAAACCGAGTCTTTCACTGCAGATGAGAATTCAGATGTTATCGAGGAGAAAACATACTCCGAGGAAGACTCGATACTGTCGTCCCTCAACGATGATGAAACTCTAAGAGATCCCTTGATTTCTGACGAAGATGAGAAACAAAGAGACAGTCTTTTCGACCTGGACACCCTACCAGAGTTTAGGACAGAATGGACTGACTCAGATGACGCCGCAACTGAGTGATATAACCATATATCCATCCTTACAGCCGGACACTGCACAAAATCTGCGAATCTATTATTCCTTTTTCTCCTGCAAATTCCTGTTAAAAAAGTGTGCCATTGCCTGTCTCTAGGAAAACTGATGGCTTTGGGAGTTTTATGCAGGAAATCCCAATTATAAATTATGAAAGAGTCTTGTGTCTGATTCTTTGGGTATAAGAAAAGTTGTCATCTTTCTTCATCTTTTATCTTATAATTCTAGCTTCACTACGCTATGTTTGGTTGCAAGAAAGCAAGGAGGAAATAAAATAGTGAGGAAAATAATAAGAATTTTTTTTATGGAAAATAGATTTTTCTCTTTTTTGCGTTTGGTTATACATAAAAAAATTGAATGGAAAATTTAACAAAAAATAAGAGGATGTTTGGTTTACAAGAAAATAATATGGAAAGAAAATATAAAATTAATTTTTAATAATATACTTATACCTTAATAATATTATGTATATAATGAAAAAATTCTTATTTATAAAAAATAAGACTCAATTTAAAAAAATCAGTAATTCTCTTCACAAAAAAATCAGTAATTAATTATTTTTATATGCTCAGTAATTAAAATTTAAAAGCAATTCTTTATCTCCTGAATCTTCGATTAATTGCTTCATCTTATCTTCTTCGACCCACAACCCATCGACAGATTCAACGACGCCATCCTCCTCCCTATAACCTCCACAGAAGGCGACGATCCCGACGCAAGCAAGCTGTTCGCCGACGATGCCGTGCAAGCCAGTGACATGCATCCCTCTCTCCATGACCTCCGTGTCGGAAACGCCACCTTGTTTCTTCAACTACTACTCTCGGCCTTACAGAAATACCATCGTCGGTTGATCAGTGAGGCACGATTGAGTCGAATTAGGGTTTCGGCCTTTCAGGTGGTCGACATTGATGGGTGGATTGTGACTTTCCTCTCATTTTTGGGTGAAATTTTTTTAAAGAAAAACTGTTTGTTTTTCCAACTCATTTTCTTAATATTTTTCTTTCTTATATGTTTTCCATGGAACCAAACAGTCTGAATTCATTTTCTTTCCCCAAAACTTCACTTTCACATGGATTTTCCTGCAACCAAACAGAGGTAAAGGAAATGACTCCAGGCTTATTTTTTTCTAAGACTTATTAGGATAACAAAAACTCAAAGTATGACACGAACCAAAAAAAACTAATCTTTTAACGCTCTGTTTGGTTGCGAGAAAGTAGAGGGACAGAAACCAATTGGGAAAATAGTAAGAATATAAAAGTTCATGGAAAATGAAATATTATCTTTTTTGTGTTTGGTTATACATGGAAACATTAATGGAAAATTTAATAAAAAACAAGTGCATGTTTGGTTTACAAGAAAATAACATGGAAAGAAAATTAACTTAAAAATGAAATTTCTTTTTTTATTATCTACTATCAAAACAAGCTTCATATTCATTTCGAAAAATCAATTAACAACGGACGGAAAACTTGTCGAAATAAAACTATGTGGCATTCAGCCCTATTCGCTGATGCCATCAGAAAGGTGATTGCAGGGACTGAGCTTTTCTCAACACCAGAACTGGTCTTGGCAGTGTTTCCAATTCCTTTTCGTTGTCCAGAGCAATGTAAGCCAGCTTCTCTTTTATGTCCTCACAATTTCCTGCTCAGCAGTGGTGGTGAATGAGTAACCTCTCAGTCAATGGTGGTGAATGAGTAACCTCTCTCAGTCAAAATCTACATCAGAGCATCAGTGAGATCACGGCCAGCAAGGTCAAGACACAGGATCGCATGTGGAAGAGCGTAACCTTCATATATGAGAATTGTGTGGCTGATACCATCACCATAGGCCAAAACAATACCTGCACAAAAATCACAGGTGGGATACAATATATTGAACTCAGAACTGTAGTCACAACACACGCACAAAATAAAAAAAATAGAAACCACTCAGAAATGTAGTCACAACTCGACTTCATCAATCCACGATTTTATAGTATTACTAAGTACGATATCCTGTGAATCTAAACTACATGGAACAAAGACTTACTTCTTCGTGCTCGATGAATCAATTCGTCTAAAATCATATAACCTAAACGCAACTGCACAATCACAAGATGTAGAAGAAACCATTTAGACAGGAGCCACATAGGCTGCCTAGCAAGTAGCTCGAAACCACTTACAGTTCACTTATTATCTAAAGGAGCATTGGGATGAAAAACACTCGGCGCATGGATGAATTGCTTGAATTCAATCACGCCATTTTTTCTCATAAAAAAGATTGAATACCTACAGAAACAAGAGTCGACTAAATAAACATGAAACGTTAGCATCGATTCATTTACAGAAAACCGAAGATGATTCCAGTCATCTACTTTATCCAAAAACAGGTTTTTGCCATACGGACTTCTAAACAATGCTAGCTGAAGCTCTTCCCGCAACAAAACAAAAACATTACACATGCCCAAACATAGTAACCAACTAAACACCATATTGTGCATCACCATTAACAACAACAAACCGCACATAAATTTTACAAACTCGAATCACTGAAGTTACAACACATCTGCTCTTAAAATGTATTTATGCAGGTAAATAATAATTTCTGCAACAGGGAAAAGCAGGACAGGGCTGGCGAAATCGGCATGAATCAAGTGTTGTACCTTGTGCATCAAATCATCGTCAATTATGGAGATACTTAGCTTCTTAAACAGCTCATACAAAGTCTCCAGCCCTCCACCGAAATTGTAAATTTCCCCTAAATCCAAAAAACCCCCATTTTCATATGAAAAATATTGAACTTACAATTGAATAGTAGTACCAGAAAACATCAAATGGAGTTTGGTTACATGGGGATTCATCGGCCAGGCAATACATGTATTTGTATCACCGGGATGGATCTCAAAACATCATCCAAGGCGAACACGATGGCTTCGATTGCTGCAATACACGGTATGAATGATGAGCATAATTGTTCCCCGAACGTCAACATTATCCATCCCTGAAAATCTCCAAATTCAAGCACAATTGGGGCAAAAGCGGAGTTTTGAGGAAGATATTGAGGCATGATTCATAGGGTTTGAACAAACTGCTGGTGTTCGACTCTCACCTGATTTCATTGTTGGATTGATTGAAAGAAATCGAATCGAAGAAGATGGATGAAGCACTCATCGTCGATCTGCGGTGGATTTTGAGTTTCCTCTCGTTTTTGGGTGGAAACGTTTCAAGGAAAATCGATTTAATTATCCAACCGATTTTCTAATTACCTTTCTTTCCTATTTGGTTTCCGCTGTAACCAAACATCCTAATTCCATTTTCAATCACAAAACTTTATTTTCTTGTTAATTTTCCTGCAACCAAACAGGGGGTAAATGAAATTGGGAACCATTTAAAACAATCATCATGGTCATCATCATCAAGCTCCTCAACATCTATAAGTTCGTAGCCTGAATACAACCCCTGCAGTTCCTCGACAAACTCCATATTTTCATCAGCCTCAAGATCAAGTGTAAGAATAACAAGTCCATGTTGACATCCAGCATGAGCAGCCTGAAAATGAAACTCTAGCTTTTTAGCAGACCTAAACCCTTCATACCCTTTCGCCATCTTCCAATTATCCTCAATGCACTTCTTTCTCCTCAGCTCGTCCGCCAAAACTTCTTTAAACTCCTTGCAGCAGCAACTCAGACTTGCTAAATCCCTCACGGGAAGCATCTTCGCTATTTTAATCTCCAGCTCGTGTGGAAGAGCTGAAAGGCACGCGGGCAGGATCAGCCCGCCCGCGTAGCAAATATCAATTTTTAAAAACCAAGCGAGGTTTCGTTTCACAATCGTTAAAAATTCGTGCACTTCTTGTGTAGGGTGGGACTCGATGAGCTCCATTTCCTTCCCGATTCCCAACTTGATGGAATTTTCAACGACGAGATCTATCGCCGGAACGAATTTGGAAATAAGGAAGGAAAAGTGGTGGATTCTCGAAAGGGCATTGTCGAGCGAGCCGCTGACTATGTACTCATCTTCGTCCGTTAGGAAAAGTAGAGTGACGGTTTCAAAATTTTCGAGGTTCGGGAGAGTGTAGGTGAGGCTAATGGAGTGCAAATTGGTGGCCCAGCCGGCAGGGAGGATATCCTCCGACGAGTTTTTCTAATTCATCGTCGAAGCAGACGAAGCCTTATTCAAGAAACACTGAGTGGACCGCGAGGATTAGTAGTTTATAGTCGTTGTGCCCGACGTTCCATGATTCAGCTTCGAATGTTCTTTTGAGGTGGCATGTGCTGGGGATCGGATCGTGGAATGTGCTGAAGATTAGGAACTCGTCCGCGGCTTGGATCGATTCGATGGTCATGAGGTCGGGGGGTGAGAGTTGTGAATGTGATGGTTTACAATTTGGGGAAGTCATGGAAGAGGTTGGCTTCTGATGGTGTTCGCTTTTGGTTGCCAATGTTTGTGGATTTATAGCAAATTCATATGCTTTGATTTTTTTTTTTTTTACTTTCTGATATGATAACCTATCAGTTACGATGATACATTACAACGTTCGAATTCTATATCAAGAAACAATAAGATTCAACCTGATTATTAGGCTCACAACGTTCGAAATTACATATTCTCGATAAAATAACAATTTGCTTGTTGTATTTGTGATTGTTTGTGAATTTATAGAATATTCATAAGCTTTGATTTTATTTTTTAGTTTCTGATATAATAATCTATCCGTTATAATGGTAAGCACACTACAACGTTCGAATTCGTATAAACCAACTGAAACAAGAAACAATAAGATCCAACCTGATAATTACATTCACAACGTTCGGAAATAAAATAAATTTTGAAGAAAACATTTGGATGGAAAATGTTGTGTTGTGTTGTATTGATTTATTTTATTTTCTTCCGTACGAAACCAAAATGCAAAGAATGAAAATTGAATTTCTTTAAACGCCGTCGTTTATATGGAGTTTCAAATTTGGCGGAAGAAAGTAAACGGTAACCTGCAAAATTGATCCGAACGGTAATAAACACAAATCTGGGTCCTTGTTTGCAAATAACGATTTTCATAACCACAAAGCTCGGTCAAAATCGAATAGAGTGAGACTGTGAGTGTGAGAGCTCCATCGAAATCGAATCGAACAATTATCATCTCCAGAAAAGCTCCATTGACGATCGACCGGTTGAGAACAACAGAGAAGTCATAACTGAATCAACGACAATGAATAAGCTGGTGGAGAAGTTGAAGAGGAAGGTGAAGAGTTTGAAGATTTCGAAGAGGAAGAACTACGCTGTTGTCGAGAGGAGCATGAGTTTCCAAAAGGAGATTCATAGCAGGAACGCTCGGTATCTCATCGACAGGACTTTGGCTGTCGCCGATAAGCCTGGAAAGCGTTGCGTTTCCTGATCCCCTTTTGAATTTTTGCCCTAATTTTTATTTTTTTAATTCTTTTATTATTTACAATTGATTCCCTGATTTCAGATTATTTTGTTGTGATTATAATTTGGACATATCTGGTAGAGTTTATGGAATAAGGTTAGTTTGTTATATGATGTAACCTCTTTGCAGTTGGCAGTTGACTGGCGCCTGCTATTCCATCTTAGTAATAAAGAAGCTGTTTTGAATATCAGCAATGATTTTGGATAGTGATTGGCTTGTGCTTGAGGTGCTGAGATAGTCTTTTGGGCATCTCTGCTCTGTATGATTAAATGTTAAAGAAGTTAATCAAGATTTTCAGGTATTTGAGTTTTGTGGGTATTTAGTGCCTCTTTTGTTTGTTAAGCTGTAGAGGTTAGCCACTGCATGAGCAGCAAATTATATTAGCAATTTATTGCACATGAACACCGAACAGTTTAGCACAGAGCTTCAGTGAGCTGTTTGTCTGCAGTAAATTGAAGGCTTTTATTGATAACCTGTCATTCAGTAGACAGATGTCAGCATATTTACCTTCCACTCAAAACATGTATGCATATCTTTACTCATCAACACTGTCTAGAAAGTTAGGGGAAAATGTGTGACTGTATGGAAAAAAAATTAAGTTTGGCGAATGACAAGTCATGGAGGTGGCGCGCAAGGGTTCAGGTTCAGCAGCTTCAGCTTATGTCCTTGTTCCTCTGGTTAATTTTTAGAGCTGATGCAGCCAACCTTGTCCGGACTCTGCCGGGCTATGAAGGGGAGCTTCCATTCAAACTGGAAACTGGGTAAAATTTATCAATTTTCATTGCTTTAAATGTTGTTCTTGATACATTTCTAACAGCACTAGAAGATTTCGAGAAGTTCTTGTTAAATTGCACTGCAGTAACTATTGAAGAAGCTGGATTTTGTGATATTTAGATATGTGGGAGTTGGAAAGAATGAAGAAGTTCAACTTTTCTACTACTTTGTGGAATCTCAGAGGGATCCAGCTAAGGATCCTCTGTTGCTTTGGCTTACTGGAGGCCCTGGCTGCTCTGGTCTCTCTGCCATGCTCTTCGAAGTTGGTGAGCAACCGATAACATCATGCATGTGATATATCAGTATATACTTGATGAAATTGTGGTAAACTGATCGTAATGACAAGTATGGTGAACAAATAGGTCCCTTCCAGTTTGATTACACAGCATATAATGGGAGTCTTCCAAGTTTGATTCCAAATCCTTATGCGTACACTCAGGTGGAGATAATCTCTTTTCTTATAGCTATGCTCATGGATTCATGTTGACAAACCTTAAGGTCCTTAACTCAGTGCTTAATATGATGCTTTATAATGTTTCAGCTGATGCGTAATTTCAGGTGGCAAGTGTCATATTTCTAGACGCTCCGGCTGGGACAGGATTTTCATACTCAACGACTGAAGACAGTATCACAGACATTAGTGCAGCCCACTCCAACTATCAGTTTCTACAAAAGGTGATGAACTAGTTGAGCTATGACTGGGACATAGCACTCAACCTTATTGAAGGAAAACTAAAGTTTCTTGTTTACATATTATTTCTTAACCAGTGGTTGTCAGATCATCCAAACTTCTTGAAAAATTCATTATATATTGCTGGAGACTCGTATTCTGGGATTATCATCCCGATACTAGTGCAGGAAATACGTGAAGGTGCATTCCTACAAACTTTAACTCACGTCATTTCCTTTTTATTTAAGAACATTGGAAGAGCCTAAACAATTAAAAACTTCCTCTGCTGTTGTGCCATGCTTTACAGGTCTACAGGCAGGGCATGAGCCAAAAATCAACCTACATGTACCTTTCATTATAGAACACTCGAAAACAACCTGTTGTCAAGTTTCTTACTGACCATTTATGGTTGACTGGCTCAGGGTTACATAATTGGAAATCCTGTAACTAATATAACAGCGGCAGAGAATATGAGGGTTCCTTTTGCTCATCGGTTATCTTTGCTGTCAGATGAACTGTATAAGGTGATTCTCCTGAGCTGTAACATTTCTTGCTCTTATCTTAATTTTGAAGAGTGCTGATATCTATAATGCGCATCACCTTTTGTCTTCAAATAATAAATGAAGTCTGCACGATTAAACTGCAATGGTGATTACGTACATCCGGATTTGAACAATACCCCGTGTATGAAGGATCTAGAAGCAGTCCATAAGGTAGGGAATTCTGATATTATCTTGAATCATTTATTCATTAGATTATATCGACCTACCTTAAATCATAATTTGTTTAATTTGTTTGTAGTGTGTGGGAGCAGTGTTTGGTGCGCATATTCTTCAGCCCAATTGTCCCTTCTTTGTGGGGGATAACATTTCTGATGTTATTCTCATCGATACTCTTAGAGGAAAAAAGCCGTATTGCCTAGTATGTTCTTTTCATCAAACCATTTAACATTTTACTCATAAAATAGATTCAAAGAGATGTTAGATCAAATGTCTTACCATCTTATTTCTAAAGGATGCATAATTTTTTATACATTTAGGAATTCAAGTACGTGCTTTCATCCAAATGGGCAAAGGACCCGAGAGTTCGGGAAGCTCTTCATATTCGAAATGTGAGTACCTTTTACATGTGTGAGCATCTTAGTAGAAATCAAATAAAAGATGACAAACCTTGTACTTGTATGATGGTAAATTTATATTGATTTCTACCTAATTTGGCTAATAAACCGATCATATTAATTTGAGTACTCTTTTGAGTTCATAAATTGCGTTCATCCTTTTGCCCAATCCGAAACTTTGACATTTCCTGATGCGCATGTCTCACTGCAAATTACATGAACAACTGCACTCAGGGAACAAAAGAGGAATGGTTGAGGTGCAACCAAACAATACCTTATGTATACATTGTTCACTGTGCCGTGGAATATCACCGGAGTTTCCTCAACACAAGCTACCGTGCCTTAATATACAGGTTAAGGCTGCAGTTCTTTGAAAGTTCAGTTATGAATTCGTGTTTGACATTTAAATCAAATTTCTTAACATGCAGTGGCGACCATGATATTAATATATCATACATGTCAACAATTGCATGGATAAGATCTCTAAATTTGACAGTGAGTGATTCTTGGAAGCCGTGGTTCGTAGATCATCAAGCTGGAGGGTTAGTCACCTTACAAGAAAACATCAGCCATTTAAATTCGCCCATGCGCCTAATTCTCAAAAAAGACTGTTTTTCTTGTTCTACTTCAGATTCACAGAAAAATATAAACACGGTGATTTCACGTTGACTTATGCCACTATTTTGGTAAGATAGGCTCATACTGTTCCAACTTAGCACTTCTGGTTAGACACAAAAAGTGAAAGAATGACAAACTAACTCATCTTGCAATTTGATGATCTGTGTGCAGGGTGCAGGCCACACTGCTCCAGAGTATAAGCCTGAACCTTGCTTAGAAATGCTGCGTCGTTGGCTCGCTCATTCCAACTTACATGGTACAAAGTTGTCGAATGAAGCAGACTACAAGCCTACCAGCCTTTAAGGTCTATCTACTTGTAATCCGAACGTAAACATTCATAACCAGGAACACATTGTCACTTTCTTTCATTGCTTGATATGAAAGTAGTACTCATCAAACTTATAACGATTCGAATCGGATAATTTTATCGAACAACATATTTTTGTCCAGTACAGAAAATGATTGATGATGCCCACATGTGTGAATATAATTTGGAGGAATACAGATAAAAATGAATAAATAAATAAAAATAATGAAACAAATTAAGAAATTAAAATGGAAATACAAATTAAGAAATTTTGTGGAATCTTTACAACTGAAAAATAATAATCTCAGAATGAGAACTCAGCAGCGGAAACCCACCTACGCTCCACCCGAAGACGACACGGCCGACCCGACCCGATCGGCAGCGGTTGCGGTGGCAGCGGGGCTGCGGAAGAAGGGGACTGGAACGCGGTCATGGCTGTTTCTGGACACAAGCGGGCAGGCGCAGGTGGTTGAGGCAGGGAAGCACGCCATCATGCGGCGGACGGGGCTGCCGGCGCGGGATTTGAGGATTCTGGATCCGAAGCTGTCGTATCCGTCGACGGTGTTGGGAAGGGAAAAAGCGATTGTGATCAATTTGGAGCATATCAAGGCGATAATTACTGCGCAGGAGGTTTTGTTGCAGAACTCGAAAGATCCGTTTGTTATGCCGTTTGTGGATGAGTTGCAGAGGAAGATTCTGAGGCATCATCAGGCTATGAGAGCTCAGGTAGATAAGCTTTTCAAATTTTGAGTTTAATTTTTGAATTAAGTTTGTTTTAGGGTTTTGGTTGTAAGGTTGATTTCTGAGGTCTGCAATGAAGACTAAAATTCATTTCTTAGCATAGTCAGAATTAAAATTGCAACGAATTAGAGGTCTGATTATGGGCGGGATTCAACGCTTGGTGCTTAATTTTTGGTATTGTGATTCTGCTAGTTAGGTTTATGTTGCTGAATTTAATTGATTGATCAAAGGTTAGGTATTTGACCTGATTTATTGGGTTTTTTGGGATGTTGAAGTTGAACTGTATCATAGTTGGTAAACTAAGATCTGGATTTTGGGGTTTGGATTTGTATTTCTACTCATAGGTAGGTGAAATTCGTTTGATATTTGATACACTGGAGTGTTATATTGTACGAGAGAGTCATGTAGGAGTTCAAGAGAAAGAAAAATGTATGTGGTTTCTTCATTGTGGTTTTCTAAAATAGATATATATGCTCATGCCACTTAGCGGACGTCTTGTTTGTTGCAGGAGGGCGGAGGTAATGCTGATGATACTGACTGGGCAAATCTGTATGATCTTGAGGATTCACGTTCCGGAGTGCCTAGTCCTGAGAATTCTGCTGGAAGCTTTCCTAAAAGTGAAAAGGACGAGGAGGGTCAGGAAGATGGGAAGCAAGGGCTCGATCGTGATGGTATGAAGGTGCTCCCATTTGAATTTGTAGCGTTGGAGGCTTGTCTTGAGGCTACATGCACCAGCCTAGATAATGATGTATGTGTGATGTCCTTACTTCGTGTTGATCGTGAGCTTTTCAAAAACTATTTTTCTTATGGGTTTTAATGCTGTCTACAATCATTTCAGGCAAGGACATTAGAGCAGGAGGCTCACCCAGCATTAGACAAGCTTACATCAAAAATCAGTACTCTGAATTTGGAGCGAGTCCGTCAGATCAAGAGTCGTTTGGTTGCAATAACCGGACGGGTTCAAAAGGTGGGATTTACTCTATTCTTTGGCTTTTTTATATTGAAAAAGTACGAAACTCCAAATGTGCAAGTAGATAAATACTTGAAGGCATATATTTCTTTTATTTATTATAAGATAAGGCTAAAGCTGTCTCGAAACCATGAAATTGTTCTACTGCATACCTGAATCAGAGAACTTG
This sequence comes from Rhodiola chrysanthemifolia, assembly GCA_033675395.1. Lineage (NCBI taxonomy): Eukaryota > Viridiplantae > Streptophyta > Magnoliopsida > Saxifragales > Crassulaceae > Rhodiola > Rhodiola chrysanthemifolia. Next base: position 27,125,719 of record CM066205.1, read on the forward strand.
TAATTTTTTTTATGTGTGTTTCTTTACAATTCAGAATCTTCTTTTGTCTAAACATCTAACAAGTTTGTGGCCATGATCTTCTACATGCTAGGTGAGAGATGAATTAGAACATCTGCTCGACGATGACGATGATATGGCTGAAATGTATCTGACTGAAAAAATGATTCAACAAAATCTTGAAAATTCGTCAGTTTCTTCTGTAAATGATAGGGAAGAAGCAGACTCTGATGACATGAACGAGAGGTATTTACTTGTAGCTTTCTGCTAAGTTGTAAAATTTTATATTCATTGTTTCTTGGCCTAAACCATAAACCCTTCGTATTTTTAATTTCCATTCTAATGAGTCAGGGACCCTGCTGACATCTCAATGGAGATTAATGGAGAGGGCGATCCCCAAATCATGGGCAATACACGGGATCAGTTTTATAACACATCAAAGGCATTTAGCAGAGTCAGCCATGGAACTCATACTAGTACGACCCGGAGTGCCATCAGCAAGCAACTTGATGTGGAGGAGCTTGAAATGCTCTTAGAGGCCTACTTTGTCCAAATTGATGGCACTTTAAATAAACTATCTACTGTAAGTAACTTAAGATAACTTCTATACCTCTTTCATCATTTTACATTTTTCGTATATTCAGATGATATCATGATACTATATAGATCACCATGCTGGGATCACTAATCGTAAGTCAAGTTTAGATCGATAGAAGTGTAAAACAAGTTCTGCTCTAATTTCTCAGGTTTAGATTTCTTTTGTGGTTTTTCTTGACAGTTCCATTGACGAAAAAGCTGTCATTTGTGTTTGTAAGTTTGACGATGACTTGATCCAAACTAGAAACCTTAACATGTGAAGATGGCCCATTTGTAATTGATGTTGCTAGTCATATTATGCCATTGCTCGACTGCGGTTGCTGCATTTGTGCGTTTTCATCAATAACTTTTGTTTCATTTTCATTTTCATTTTCAAAGCTGCGTGAGTATGTGGACGACACAGAGGATTACATCAACATCATGCTGGACGACAAGCAGAACAATCTGTTGCAAATGGGAGTCATGTTAACTACCGCAACCTTAGTAGTAAGTGCCTTTGTTGTGGTAGCTGGAATATTCGGCATGAACATCCATATCGACCTGTTCAACGATGAAAATATCAAGTCCCATGACTTCATATGGACTGTCGGTGGCGGCACTGCAGGCAGCATTGTCCTTTACATTATAGCCATAGCGTGGTGCAGGCGCAAACAACTCCTCGAGTAAAATTCATCCAGCCAGCTTCGGCGAGCCAAACCTGTACCTGTATCTGTATCAATTGGCACATCCTCTGTGGCCTAAAGGCTAAAGTATTGTAATCTACAGAGCAATGCACTTTGTGGCATAAATCAGGAAATTTAAATATAAATAAATTATCTGTCTTGTGAATTTGTGATGCTGAGTTCTTTTACAAAATGGCGCCGTTTGTATCATGTTTTATTTGGGAAAATTTCCCATTTTGTTCAAATTGAAATTTCCATTCTCCTTTTACTTAATCTTTAAATTTCATTCCCAATTTACTCACGTTGTTTAAGACGTCGTTGTCAACGCGCGTTAGAGTTAGGCTGCTCTTGGGATTTATGTCCTGTGACATATTTGAGCCCAAAAATAAGGATGACTGGGCACACATTGCCAAATAAGCTTAAACCGCTATATCCCACGATGTCCAACACTAAGCCGCCGTTACTCACGACGATTTTTATGAAAATTCTATAAAACCCCAGAAATCAAGGCACCAAAATCAGCACATAACAAGCTCAAAACAAAATTTAAATACACCAGCGATTAATTCACAAACCTAATCTTCATTTTCAAGCTCACTCTGCACACTGTGCGCGAGAAGGAGGATGTGGTCGGGGCGAGAAGGAGGATGCGGTCTGCAATGGACGGGAATGGCGGCGATAATGGACGGGAACGGAGGTCGGCAATGGACGAGAACGACGGCGGTCGACTGCGATGGAGGACGGCGGACCGAGAAATTGGGGAAGGTTTCGCTACCGGGAAGAACGAAAGAGAAACAAAATCCGGACGTTATTTTGACCTAAGGCACACATTGCCTTAATTAAAAAAAAAATCACGTCAGCATCTGACTCATCAACGCTTTTATAAAATATGACACGAGGCTTAAACCGATGTTCTTGACAGCGACTTGATTCTAAGACGTTGGCAACGACGCTTTAGACAACGTAAGTAAATTGGGAATGCAATTTGAATATTGAGTAAAAGGGAAATGTAAATTTCAATTTTGAGAAAATGGGAAATTTTCCTTTCATTTGCATCTATTTTTGATAGGGGTTTCTTATACATCTTATACATATTGCATGAGAACTCAATCGGATACATATGAATACTTGACTTTTTGGAGCACATGCCACGGCACTAACCCGGATTTGAACTTGAATTGGGTCCACTAAAGCACAGCGCCAAGGCGGGACGAAAACACATCCACAATGGATAAATAACACTCCTACACAAAAGTGAGGAGAAAATGCTACTCAGGAGAATCGAACCCCTGGCCTCTTAACTATTTATCAAGAGTTCAAGCCACTCGACCAAACCCCTTTTCGCTTCTCACGCAACTCATCATCTATTATTGCATATATTGGATTGAGATCATATGAGAAGTTGTCTTTTTCATGAGAAATAAGAAATTATTTCAGTCATTGGATTACAGATATGATGACTATTAATTATCACAAATATTTGCCCATAATCATATTTTAATTACGGTTAAAGGGTAAATTAGTAAATGCATAAAATCCAGATCCTTTTTTTTCGCGAAATGTGTAAAAAACTGTGTAGACTGAGGAGTGAGAAGAACGTAAATTCAGGGATTTTGGTTATGAGCGTGAGCGGTTTTTTAGGGATTGAAAGATTTCCACTTTCGCTGATCGATGCGAGCACGAGCGTCAGAGACCTAAAGCGAATCCACAGCCATGTGATTCTGAGGCGTCTCCTCGTCAACAGTCAATTTCTTGATCAGTTCATTGCTGTGATTGCTTTGAAAAATCCGAGTAACATCGAGTATTCGGAGTGGGTTTTGAAGCAATGTGGCAGCCGACTGTTTTTGCCCTGAATTCGATGATCAGGGTGCATTGCAATGGCTCGAATTCGGAAAAAGGGTTTGAGTTTTACAAGCGGATTAAGTCAAGTGATGATCTTTCGCCAGATAATTACACATTTACGTTTTTTGTTCTTGCTTGTGCGCAGCTGCTGGAGCGAGAGACGGGTTTGACTGTTCATGGAGGCTCGTGGAAGCATGGGTTTGAAAGGAATTTGCATGTGCAGAGTGGATTGATTTACATGTATGGTGAACTGGGGTTGGTAGATTAATTTACGAATCTGAGATAGACTTGTGTTCAAATTTATAGTGCGTGGTACTATTTGAGTGAATTGGCCGTATCCAAATAAATTTGTTTTCTTGTTTTTATGCGTCCACTACAGACAGGACATTATGCATCGGTTCTGAGGATCATTATGCATCGTTTCCTCATCCAATGCATAATCTACCATTGCATAATGTCGTGACATTATGGTTTTCTTCATAACCGATGCGTAAATAAATATGGAAAAATTCTGACAGATTTTGGTTGTTTTATAGCTCCACCTGAAAAGTGAACACAAATTCTAAACAAATTTAATACCATGTTACACATTTTCCAAACATCAAAATACTTTCATTTCACTCAAAATACAACCATTCATACAAGTCACATGCACAACCATTCATAAACTGATTTATACAACTTCACATAAACAATTCACATGTAAACACTATGTTCGAACAAGTAGTTGTACAAGTAGTCGGCGATCTTATCTCACACGTCTTGTATCTTTCCCATTTCATATTCTTCTCTCCCATTAGGAAAAACCTAGAACAAATAAGAAGACGAGTACATCAATATATACAAAGAAGTGTAAATTAGACTAACTAATTAAACGACCACAACTAAAAGCAACATGCGACTCGCTTGTGTTTTTTATATCTTAATTGCACTTCTCACTTGTTTACCACAGGCTCATCTGAATGAACATGGCAACATGGATTTAGAACAAAAAGAATAAGCGAACACACAACACAGATTATATTCTATATATCCCAAAACTAGAATATCAAATGCCAATCTGATCCCAAACTTTGGTCATATCACAGAGTACGACGAGGCTAGCATGTCTAACGTATCATCATAGGTTTCAAAATGATGAACACTGATATTCATGTACAACTCCAACACAATTCTAATAGATTTGTCACCATTCTAATAGAGTAGGACGAGGAGGCTAGCATGCTTACTTGGTCAAAGTCTTCCACATATGCCCCATTATTAGCATGAACAAACTTGATTATGTCCCGAATATATCTCAAAACATAATAACCGCATAAATTACTTTCTTCGGGTTGTTTCGGACATTGCACGATAAATAATCTCATTTACACTATTAATGACAAGTACACGAATATTAAAGGAAATGTTTCGTCTATGAATACCGAAGAAAAAAATCATTAAAATAGAAGAAAAAAATAAATAAGTTAGTAATGTTTCGTCTATAGAATAAGTTAGTAAACGAAGAAAAAAAATCAAATATCCAATATGAATGGAAACATAAGTAGTAAACTAGTTTAATCGGGCAATTTCCCTTAATATAGAAGCTCGCGAAGAAGAATAAAATGGTGGGTGTGTAACAAGTACAGACTAGATCTATAAATAACAAAAACAACTTAGTAAACAAAGAAATAAATTAAAATAAACCTCCATGTTAATAGGAAAATAAGTAAGAATGATAACCTTCAAATACCTTAAAATTGGAAGAAACGGCAAACAAATTGGAGAAGAGAAGCCTCCTCTTGTAAATCGACTAACAAGGACTACAAGTAGTGAACGAATACACGTAAGAAATTGAGAACAAATCGATTCAATAACATGTTACTATAAATACACCTTCATATATCCAAACAATCACAATGCCAAAACAAGTTGGAAAACTGAATGAAATATACAATGACTGATTTTGATGGAGACAAACTAAGAATATATAACTGAAAAATAATGATAACCATTAAATACCTTAAAATTGGAAGAAGCGGCAAACAAACAGATTTGGTGCTACAATTACAAAATGCCCGGACGAAGAGATACGACTGCTCAAAATAATGTTGCACCTTTAGCATATTACATAACATATAAGCAAAGAAACATGATTTATCATCAAATAATACACCATTTACCAATTGAAGTGAAACGTTTAAGCACAAATGCATAACCTTGGAATTGAAGAAGCGAAGAACAACCAAAGGGAAGAGGATGTAGATCGCAAATGTTAACCCTAAACAAAACAACATCAATAAAATTAACACACTTAAATCCAACTAGAGTATAAGGTAGTTGTTGATTCTACAGACACAAAACCACATAAAGGATTTCAGAGCAAATCCTTGTAGAGGACATGAATAACAATTAAGAGGGGGGCGTTCAATTGAGGACGGGTCTTATGGTGAGGGTGTAGGGACTAATCTGGGCCATTGGATGAGGTTCATCCAATGATCCACAAGCTGCCACGTGGCACATGTGGTAGTGGATTTTACTGTTTGCTTTTTGGTAGTGAGATTTTACTATTTACTTTATTGGATTTTGGGTACTTGGACACGTGGCGCACCCACAAAGCACGGGGGGTTAGATGGATGATGATCTAATGGATGAGATTTGTCCCTACGTCCTTACCAATTTTGGGTGTCCTCATTTGAATACTCCTCCAATTAAGAGTAGTATAAGGTAGAAAGATATAGCAGAATTTGGTAACTGACTACATGACTTTTCTACAATTTATTATGGACATTCAAATAAATTAATCAAGCAGCGACAGAGTGCTTTCGTCTCAGAATCGCATCCTGACTATTGTGAAGATGTGCAAATAAACAAAAATCAGAATCACATCCCGACTTCCGCCTCAGATAAATTAACAAAAATCATCTAGCACCCCGACTATTGTCAACTAAACACACAAATCACAATCGCATCGAATTACTGTCTCAGAATGACCAAAGCTACCAAGGAGTGAGCAACAGTGAGGGACGGTGAGCGGCAACGGAACGGCGACGATGGCGACGTCGAGGAACGACGGCGACGGAGTGCATCTAAGGAACGACAACCGAACGGACTGATGAAGTGCGTCGAGAAAACCTAAGTCGGAGGAGCTGCTAAGGAACGGCGACGATGGCGGACTGACGAAATTTCAAATAAAACCTAAGTCTATGGTTTTAACTCACTTTATGCATCGGTTAAGAAAAAGCCGTTGATAATGGTAATCCTAAGGCATACTGAACCGTTGCATAAAAGACACATTATGCATCGGTTTAATTGAACCGTTACATAAGGTCACTATATGCATCGGTCAGTTTAAACCGCTGCATACTGTTTCTTTTATGCAACCGTTGCCTAATATAATTTCTGAACCGATGCATAATGTCCTATCTGTAATAGTGGTCCTTTTAATTCAATTGTATGAATTATTTTTGTTTGGTCTGGACGTTTATGTTACTGATTTTGAAAAGGGGGTTTATGGTAGACATGTTTTGGAGAATTTGTGTATTTTTCTCCTGCTCGGCGTTTGATTAACAGTGTGACTGATCTGGGTTCATAAGAGTAGATTCTGTCTTTCTAGTTAAAATACGTAACTTTCTAGTTAAAATACATAGCTTTCTAGTTAAAATACATAGTTTTCTAGTTAAAATACGTAACTTTCTAGTTAAAATACGTAGTTTTCTAGTTAAAATACGTAGTTTTCTAGTTAAAGTGTGCAGCATTCTAATTAAAATATGTAGCATTCTGTTTAAAATTCGTAACATTCACCGGATCTCAACCCAAAGAACATAAAGTTGCTCCCTTGGAGAATAAATTCGCAATCAAATTAGAGAATAATTTGGAGAATAATATGTAGCATTCTAGAGAATAATTTGGAGAATAATATGTAGAATAGTAGGTAGCATTATTGAGAATAATTTGGCAATCAAATTAGAGAATATTTTCTTCAATTAGTGTTTTGAGAGATTTTCAGGAGTGGGATTCGGGATTTTGGTTAAGATTTAGATATCTTGTATTTCTAATTTACCCTTAAGCTCTTAATTAATTTTTAATTAAATACGAATTATGGCAGAAATCTGATTTAATCTGAGCCATAAATATATTATGATGTAGAGCTAATATTATTTCTTATATCTCATGTAATTTACCCTTCTCACGGGATGTTAACCCTGTATATATTATATGATTTCGTCGATTTCTTGTGAGAAATGAATACAAAGCTTCTCACGCAAGTAACGGTTGAACGACGCAGTTTAATCGTATGCTTCAGAGATTCACGAATCACGACCTTGTTTTCCGCCAATATATTCTGGGAAAAAAAAGGGAAACCGACTCACTCGATAATCCCAAAAATCGTTCTCTATTCATCTCCACCGCACTCGATCACTCCGCGATCCTTCCAAAGCCATGAGTTACTACAACCAAGGCCAGCCTCCGATCGACGTTCCACCGACGTCGCAAGGTACGCTAATTCCACCCGATCAATCCATATCAGTTACCGGATCACTCAAGTCGGTTATCAGTCTAAAGTTCGTGTCGGTCGATCACCGATCGATCTTGTTGTTGTTTGTTTGTGTTAAAGATAAGGTTTATTATATATTGAATGGGTCAATCAGTAGTGGATTAATGGTTTAGCAGTTACAAAGTTAGTGAAGTCAATTACTCTTTTGTAAGCTCTTTATAAGAGCAAATTCTATTCTAAATAAAATCAAACAATTTCAGTGTATTTTGTCATTCAATCCTAACAGTTTGAATCTTGTAGTTTTGAGTTTATGGTTTTTTTTAGCAGGCTATCCTCCGCGTAAGGATAATGCGTATCCAACTGCGGGTTATCCTCAGGCCTATACACAGCAGTACGTTCCTCAGCAGTATCAGCAGCCGCCTCCTCATCAGCAGAAGTCTGGCCCTGGTTTTCTTGAAGGCTGGTGAGTCTCTTGATCACGCCTTCTTCTTCTTCGTTTTCTTTTTTCCCACTTTTTTTAGGTTTGGAATTTGTTGTTTGTATATATGCACGTGTGTACAATCTGCTTACTGTGTTTAAATAGGAAATCTATTCTTGGATTTTTGGATGATCAATCGAGGCTTTTATCATCATTTAGCGGAACTGAATTGATAACTGTAGAGCTGCAGTCATGTAGTTTCTAAGGAATTCTGTTGAGCTAAGAAATAACAACTGATTTGAACTAAGAAATTACATAGTCTAGCAGAAATTTTACCCGAAACTGTTGTTGTGACCAAGGTGCGTAGTCTCTAGTACAGTGGTTATCTCATGGCGTTATGGCTGTTTGTAATTTTTGGTGACATTTTGGACTACATTTATCTCCTAGGTACTAGCTATACTGTATAGTGAAAAATAAGAAGATACTGAATAGTGCAAGGCAGAATCCATCTTGTTTATCGGAATTACATAAGATGGTTGTTACTCATTTGCTATGAATATTAAATATATTATAATGAATTTCTTGTCATTGCAGTATGGCTGCGCTCTGTTGTTGCTGCGTCCTGGATGCTTGTTTTTAGAGATTTCCTGAAAGCAACCAGGTTCTTCTATGTGGATGCAAATTGGAGATATCAGTGGGTTCAAGGCGCATTTATTCGACCCTGTGCATCAGTTCATAGTTTCACTCGCTAGTTAAATTTCCACTATTATCAGAATGTTTCAACTCTGTGTTTGTGATTTACTATACTTCACTTTAGCCAGTTCATGGCAAAATAGAATGCAGAATTCACCTTACCTTGTTGTCTCCTCGTGGAGTAATACTTGGTATCCTAGCTGAGCTCATTGTTTCTGGTTGTATTGCGGAATTAGGTTAAGTTTAGATTTTATTGATTGAGCAAAATAATACACAAGTGTTCATATGAGACTTATAAACCCGAAATCCCACCCAGTCTTAATTACAACAAATCAAGCACTGAAAACTGAAATTGACAACAACAGCCCTCTGTCGTCTCGCCTAACCTCCACCGGAATCCCTCCGGCGACGCGATTTCTTGGCTGCGACTCAGGTGGCTTGTTCTGAAGCACGGCTCGCACACACAACAACGATTCCTCGCAGTCAACATCGACACACTCTCGGTTTGTCAATCACTGACGCTCGACGCTCGAAATCGCTCTTTGCTCTCGGAGTAGAAATCCCCAAATCGAATCGACGAACCCTAGAATGAACTCCAGAAGCTTTTGTTCTCAATTCCAGCTGCTCCAAAATGCGACCGTTTGAGGAGTAACCGAATTACCGACTTCGGGCGCGCCATCTGCTTTAATGGAATGACGCAGCTTTGCTTCTCGCCCAAACTCAAACTTTCCCGCTTGGTGCGTAACGCTGCCGTTTGGACTCAATCTGGAATTAGGTGATGTCGTTTTCTTAAGGCTGTCTTGAGCTTAAAAACCCTTTGAGATTAAATCACATTCCTGCAGCAGCGCAAAAAACAAAACAACACCAAACTAAGAACCAACTTGCCAAAACTTAAACTTAAACATTCAAAGCTTGATTTGTGCTTGCTCAATCATCATGTTAAAATTATCTTAAACTCAACAAATGCCCTCCTAATCCTAACATGACTAAACTTAACCATTTGAGGGACTAAACAAAAAAACTGAACTGAAAACATTAAAAACCTGAACTGAGAGAGAAAGTACTTGACCTTACCATTCAAGCCAGTCTTCAAGTTCATGTCACTGAGCCAAAATGAAGCATATCTCTACAAAAACAAAACTTGGCAGCAGTGACAATTTTAGTACCAAAATCTGCTGGATTCTTATCACCTAAGATTTTTCTGATTTCAAATTCTTTTGACTCAATCATGTCCCTTATGAAATGATATCTAACATCAATATGTTTTGATCGTTCATGATAAACTGGGTCTTTACACAAACACAAGGCACTTTGGGAGTCCATAAATATAATAGGCATATAGGCATACTTATCAATTTCTTTCAAGACACCTTTTAACCATATAGCCTCTTTAGAAGCCTCATTAGCAGCTATGTATTCTGCCTCAGTTGAGGACATAGCTACAATGGGCTGCTACTGTGACTTCCAAGAGATGCAATTACCTGCCCAGTTGAAGAAACAACTAGTGGTATATTTCCTATTGTCCTTGTTACTTGCATATAATCACTATCAACATAGCCATACAACTCAGTTTTGGGAGCATGTGAACCATAAATCAATCCTAGGTTTCTAGTACCAGAAATGTATTTAAGCATATACTTCATAGCAGTCCAATGTTTGTCCCCTGGATTAGACATAAATCTGCTAAGTACACTAACACCAAAAGCAAAATCAGGCATAGTGCAAAGCATAACATACATGATAGAATCTACAGCCACATCATAAGGTACTTTGCTCATTTTCTGTTTTTTCGCATCAGTTAGCGGACAATCACTCTTAGACAATTCAAGATGCCCTCCTAAGGGGACTAATGAAGGTTTAGCATTTTTAAGTTGAAACTGATCAAGAACTTTGTCTAAGTAGTCAGTTTGGGACAAAAACATAAGCCTCTTATTTCTATCCCTTATAATCCTAACACCAAGGATTCTTTGAGCAATGCTCATGTCTTTCATTTCAAAACTCTTTTCAGATCAGATTTAATGACATTCACAGCAGTTCTAGACTCAGAAATGATTAACATATCATCTACATAAAGAAGCACAAAAGCAGGGAACTTGACATTTACACCTTTCAAACAAAGATAATGATCATACTTGCTTCTATAGAAACCAAGCCTAGTCATGCATGCATCAAACTTCTTATTCCATTGTCTAGGAGATTGTTTAAACCATATATAGATTTTTTTAGATAGCATACAAAATCAGGGTGTTTTTTATCAACAAATCCCTTAGGTTGCTTCATAAAAATTGTTTCATCAAGACTACCCTTCAAGAATGCAGTTTTGACATCCATTTGATCAATCTCCCAATTATATACAGCAGACATAGCAAGCAGTAACCTCATGGTCTTATATTTAACAACTGGAGCAAATATGTCATTATAGTCTATTCCCTCTTTTTGTGAAAAACCTTTTGCAACAAGTCTTGCTTTGAACCGCTAGGAGGTTCAGCAGGACTGTTGCCTTCTTTTATTCTGAAAATCCATTTACAATCTATGGCCCTAGCATTTTTAGGCAAAGGAATTAACTCCCAAGTATTATTATCATGCATAGATTGTATTTCCTCTTGCATAACATTAATCCAATCAGGTGTTTGTCTAGAATTAACAGCAGATTCAAAGGTTTCAGGCACATCATACTTGACAGTTTCAGACACAAGAAGAGCATACTCAGTCACATTAGCAAAACTGTCATTGTACCTTCTATTAGGAATCCTAGTTCTAGCTTCCTTATCTCTAGACATTACATAATCATTCAAGGGATTATCATAAAAAACTTGTTCAGCATCATCAGCAATCACAGGTAAATTCTCAGGCTCAGTATGATCAACATCAACATTTTCCGCAAAAACACCACTATTTTTCGCAAAAACAGCATTATGAGTAGTGGTATTGGACTGAGAATTTCAACCTCTCCCCTAATTGGTGACGGTACTGACCTTCATTTGCAGGAGGAGATGGCTGAGGCACACCTTGATCAAAATCATCCTCATCAAGCACATCCGCATGATTATTCAGCAGGTAATTGTTGGGAACAAAATCAGCTTCACTGGAACTAACAGCACCTGTCACTTGCTCATTTTCAGAGGTTAGTCTAGACTTAAAATGAAAATCACTTTCATTAAATCTAACTGATCTAGAGACAATGACCTTATACCCACCAGATTGAATTAAAAGCAACTTATAACCTTTTGTACCTTCTGGATAACCTATCATAACACACTTAAGTGCTCTTGGTTTAAGCTTACCCTCACTTATATGAGCATAAGCTGTACAACCAAAATGCCTTAAGTATGATAGATTTGGCTTCCTTCCATGCCACATTTCATATGGAGTCTTGAAATCAATAGAAGAACAAGGGCTTCTATTGATCAAGTAAGAGGCAATGATCACTGCCTCACCCCACATGGAATGCTTCATACCAGAACTGAAGAGAAGACATCTAGCCTTCTCTAGCAAAGTTCTATTCATCCTTTCAGTAACTCCATTTAACTGTGGAGTGCCAGGAACAGTCTTTTAACACCATTCTCTTTACAAAACAAGTCAAAAGCATGGTTACAAAACTCAAGACCATTATCTGTTATAAGGCTAACAAGTTTCAATCCAGTTTCACTTTCAACCAAGGCTTTCCAGTATTTAAAATGTTCAAAAGCTTCATTTTTAGCCTTTAAAAGATACTTTCCTACTGAAATGATCAATAAGGGACGGAAAATAGTACCTTCCACCAACTGTTGGGACCTCAGAAGGCCCCCATAAATCTGCATGGACACATTCAAGAGGCTTGGCAGCCTTATAATTGGATTTAGGAAATGAGAGAGCAGTAGATTTGCAAAAAACACAGAGTTCACAGAAAGACAAATCTACAAGGGAAATTTTCAGAATTCCAGATTTTGCTAAATTACTCAATCCCTTATTTCCTATGTGTCCTAGCCTAGCATGCCACATTTTCGCTTCATCTATGTTCTTATCAGTGTGATGACTAACTGGGTTCAGTTCATGTGAAGTAATAACATGGTAAAGTCCTCCCTCCTTCTTAGCTTTTATCACTACCTTGTCATTTTTCAGAACTTCTTTAATTCCATGGCAAGTGTTTATTTTAAAAGCTTGATCATCAAAGACAGATTCAGATAGTAAGTTTCTCCTAAGGTGAGGAACTCATCTAAAATTTTGAATCACTCTAATGACACCATCATATATAACCAAGGGGATAGAACCAATACCTTTAATTTTCAAAGTGGTATGATCACCTAAAATAACTTCACCACCATCACACAAAGTTAAAGATTCAAACAGATTTTTGCAAGGAGAAGCATGCATTGTACAACCAGAATCTAATATCCTAGTATCACAATCATTGGTGGAAGACACAACAAGCAATTCATTTTTGTATTGTTTCCCTTGTTCACATATGTTAGAAAAACCATTTTGCTTGGTGTTTTGGCCATTATTCTTATCCATATCATGCTGTTTTTAGTGCATGTGTTTGCATAATGACCATTCTTGCCACAGTAAAAACATTTTACTTGGTTAGCCTTCTCATTCCCATCTGAGTTAGGCTTAACAGGGGGGTTTCTTTTTGTGTTTTTATTTAGCTTTTCCCTTAAACATCATCATCTCATTCTTACTTTCAGACTTGTGATCATTTCTATTAGTGCCTTTAGTCTTAAACACCTTTAAAGACTCATTTTTCTGCACAATAACCCCAGTGATTTTAGCAAGTGTAATTTCATCTCTACCATATTGTATAACATCTTTTATAATATCAAACTGTGGAGGCAATGAGTTTAACAGAATAACAACCTTATGAGTCTCTTCTATCTTATCCTTACACCTAGATAAATCCTGAGTCATTTTAAGAAATGTATCAAGATTTTCTTGAATGGACAAAGAGGTGTTCATTCTGAAATTAAACAGACTACTCAGCAAAGAGATTCTGCTAGGCAAGGATTTAGTTAAGTAGATAGACTCAAGAGTATCCCACAGTTCTTTAGGTTCAGAAATGTTTACCACTTGTCTGAGGACTTCATCACTTAGTCTGATCATTATTTCTAAATGGGCAATGTCAGATATCTCCACCTTCTTCTCAGCAGAAGTTGGATCCAGCCATTCTTGAGTAACAACTCTGTAGCACTTCTCCTTGATTAGGATTGCCTTCATTTTGGCTTTCCACAGGGAAAAGTCTGTGGTTCCATCATAGGGATTCAAGTGGACACTGTCAGTCATGAGAAAATGAAATACAGATCAGTTCTTATTAAGACAGATAAGAACTCAGTCAATAAGAAAAATTTCAGAACACTTGTTAATGCCCAAGGATCACCAACAAATCAAGATCGAAAAAATCAATCAAGATTCAACAAGCTACTGATACCAATTTGTAATGCGGAATTAGGTTAAGTTTAGATTTTATTGATTGAGCAAAAGAATACACAAAAGCTTCCCTGTATGACAACAAACAATAGCCCTCTGTCGTCCCGCCTTAACCTCCACCGGAATCCCTCCGGCGGCGCGATTTCTTGGCTGCGACTCAGGTGGCTTGTTCTGAAGCACGGCTCGCACACACATCAATGATTCCTCCCAGTCAACCTCGACACACTCTCGGTTTGTCAATCACTGACACTCGAAATCGCTCTCGATTGCTCTCGGAGTAGAAATCCCCAAATCGAATCGACGAACCCTAGAATGAACTCCAGAAGCTTTTGTTCTCAATTCCAGCTGCTCCAAAACGTGACCATTTGAGGAGTAACCAAATTACCGACTTCGGGCGCGCCAGCTGCTTTAATGGAATGACGCAGCTTTGCTTCTCGCCCAAACTCAAACTTTCCCGCTTGGTGCGTAACGCTGCCGTTTGGACTCAATCTGGAATTAGGTGACGTCGTTTTGCTTAAGGCTGTCTTGAGCTTAAAAACCCTTTGAGATTAAATCCCAATCGTGCAGCAGCTCAAAAAACAAAACAACACCAAACCAAGAACCAACTTGCCAAAACTTAAACATTCAAAGCTTGATTTGTGCTTGCTCAATCATCATGTTAAGATTATCTTAAACTCAACACTGGTCATAGTTTTATCATGCACATTTGCTTTGAGGCGAGCCATTGCTGGTCCCTTTAACTTTATGACAAGTCGTGACTCATAATGACAGTTTACTCTTCTTATTTGCAGGGGATCAAAGTTTTATTTTAGGAATTCTCTTTGCCGTTGCAACCCACACCTCGATGGAGTATTCTTTTATCAGTTTTGATAAGAAAGAATCATCTCTTTTAGCATCAGAATCATATTCTGCAATCTTTCCCTGATCATGCAAGATAGTTAATTTTAAGTAAGCTCCAAAGTTGCCACCAGTAAAATGCTGTAGGTTGATAGTAAGTTTAAAGAAGATAATGATTTTTTTTTGTATAGATAAGATAATATCCTGTTAAGCTTTGTTGCTGTTTTTTTTTTGTCGGGGCTTATGTTCATGCTATGAAAGTATCATGTTCATGAACTATAAGTATGAAATTACGAATTATGTAAAATCTACATGGAGGAAAAGGGTGTATGAAAACTACGGAATAAAGAGTATTGAACCCATGAACTATAGGTATGAAACCACAAATTATGTAAAATTCTCACTGAAAGAAGAGTATTGAACCAATTAACAAATAAAAGTAGTATATATGCTAAATTCAATAATGTTTGATCAAAATCGTTTGATGCAAAAACTAAATCTGGATTGAAAAGAGTTTGAACAATCGATGGATTACAAAATACAAACTGTTCTAAATTCTCATGAAAATCAATAATTCATAGGATTCTTTTCCTATTGCCAATTTCGTGTGAAATGAATATAATGTTTAGTTCTCCAGCAACTTAACTGTTGAACGACGCCGTTTGATAGTATGCTCCCAGACGACTTTGTTCCCCCACTATATATACTCTGATCAGAGAAAACTGAAACTGACTCACTCCAAATCCCAAAAATCTCTCTCATCTCCATCGCACTCGATCACTCCAAAACCATGAGCTGCTCCAACCAAGGCCAGCCTGATCACTCCAAAACCATGAGCTGCTCCAACCAAGGCCAGCCTCAGATCGACGTTCCACCGCAAGGGACGCCAACTCCACCGGATCAATTCATATACGATCCCTCAAGTACTTACGAAGTTACTGGCACTGCTCATTGTTACGCTCCTGTGCGGTATGATCAGCGGCCGCGTCGTCAGCAGCCGATGACGAGACGCACTGGCCGTGGTAATGATCATGAAAGGTGAGTCAGTACTTGATGATCATGCCTTCTTTTTTTCCTATTTTTTTAAGTTAAGGAATATTTTGTTGTTTGGATATATGCAAGTGTAGGAGTTGATAGCTAAGACTATGAATTGCGGAATTGAACTTGTGATTTCATTGAATAAAACTTGCTTAAATAAAACATACAAACTTCACCAACTAAACACACGTTCCACACTAACCCACTACTGCACTAATAGCAAAAGACTAGGAAATCAATAACTAAATGCTACAAACCAGCAACAATAAACTCAACAGCAAGTGTGTACAATCTGCTTAACTGTGTTTAAAAATATAGGAAATCAATTCTTGTATTTTCGGATGATTAATCGAGGAGTTTATCGTCATTTAGCGGTTTTGAATTGATAACTGGGGAGCTTGCAGTCTTGTAGTTTCTAAGTAATTTTGTTGAGAGGTTTCGCTTGACGATCTCTAGTTATAGAGAAACTGATTCGAACTAAAAAAATACATAGCAGAGATTTTACTCGAAAACTGTTGTTATGAATTGTGATATGACTCGAAAGCTTCCCATGCTGTAGTGCAAGGCAGTTGTTACTTATTTGCTACGAATATTTTAAAAATATGAATGAATTTATTGTCATATTGCACAGTTGCAGGATACTCTAAGATGTTAAGATATCCTGAAAGCGACGATGTAGATGCACATTGGAGATGTGAGTGGGGTTTAATGCGCATTTATTCGACCTTGTGAAGCAGTTCATAGTTTTACTCGCTAGTTAAATAATTTCCAGTACTATCAAACCCCTGTGTTTGTGTATGTGATGAAGCTGGAACCAGTTTTTACTTGTTGTGTATGTGTATTTGCATGTAATTAATGTCGCTTATGCTGCGGTCGACTCCCTTTTTTGTGTCTATAATTTGAATGGAATCTATTCTCTGAACCAACAACATAAATTTCCAGATGAGAATCATTAAAGTGATTCCCTATGCTTTCAGATCAGTACAAATTCTCTTGTACTTTTTGTCTACTTCAGTTTTGTTTTCACTTAAACCATGACCTTATCATTGTCCTATAAAACCTAATTAAACCAGTATAGTATTAGTAAAGAGAAACAAATACTCAATTGTGTTTTAGAGCTAATTCTTATATCAGAGCCTTGGTTCACAACAATTTTGGGACATGCTACGAAACCGGTGCTGCTGATTTGAAATGCAGTAGTAGCGTCTGGGTGCCTCATCGTCTAACAGACATATATGTTCTGAGAGGATATGACTTATGAGTCAGTCACTGACGGAGCGATGATCACCTTTGGTGGACAGCTTCAGCTTATTGGTGGTTTAGGCTTGTTGAAGGCCGTCGATACGCCCTATCTAGAAACTACAGCGGACCATTACTTTGTCTGAAGCTCCCACTCTCGTGTTGTTCTTCATGATGCACAAGCAATTGTCAACCTTTGTGAATTTATAGGCGATCAAAAAAAAAAAACTTTGAGTGAATTTAAGCTCTATTTTGTACATTATTCAATTTTAGTCCAATTTCACATATTTTATAAAATATGCCAGACTATAGTGATTATATTCATATCATGAGGGGGCCATTTGTAATTTTCCAAAAATTGAGGGCAACTTTTTTGTTGATCCATCTCAAATGTTCCATTTGCGTCATTCTCTCTCCACAGCCGAGCTAGGGTTTCGCGATGCCAAAGAAAAAGGGAAAGAGAAGCAAGACACGGAAGAGGGGAGATAACGAGAAGCGCGAGCTCGAAAACTATGAGCAGGTATACATTTTGTGTGTGGAGTGAATTGGTTTATAGATACAGACTTCATGTATCGTTTTTTTATTGGACATATTTATATCGTTTGAGTCGTGATTTTTATTTTATTTGATTTCTAAAGTTTTTTTTTTATAATTATGATTTGTGGCAGAAACTCAAATGTTCAGACAAGGAGGTTTCTGAAATTTCTATAAACAGCATCCTTCCTGATGAATTGTTGGAACAAATCTTAGTTTATCTTCCAATTGCAAGTATTATTAGAGCCCGCTCAGTCTGCAAGAAGTGGCGTGAGATAACCAGTTCCACAAGGTTTTTATGGAATGCGTCGCAAACTGGGTCACAGAAGCCATGGTTTTTCAAGTTCAATACTTATTATGAAAATGAACCGAAAGGATATGCATATGACCCCGTTTTCCAAAAATGGAAAGGTAGAGACTTCCTGGATATGATAGAATCATCTATGTTTTGTGATTCATCTGATGGCTTGGTGTGTTATACGAAAGACTACGACGCTATACATGTCTGCAATCCCATCACAAGGGAGCACAAAATGCTGCAAGAGCCACCGCGCTTAATCGAAGGTGGATTTATAAATATGTCAGTCAACCTGAGAGCACACAAGTACAATGTCTCCTTACTGAGACTTGGTTGTTGTGGAGAATTATCAGTTCAAATATATGACTCCGAAACCATGAAATGGGCTACTTCTCATACGGAAGTTCTGACTGCAGGATGGACAATAGGTTATAAGAAGAGTGTGATTTGCAACAGGGTTCTGTATTTTCTGATCAACCCTACTGATGATGACTCACATGAGCGTCGTCTTCTTGCATATGATTTTTCGGGCAACTCATCAACTCATGGAACACTACTTAACAGCTTCATCCCATTGCCTTGCTCAGATATCTGCGGTCTTATGAATCTCAAAGGAAAACTGATCATTGTAGCAGCCATTGGGAAACCATTGGCTGAAGGGTTGAATAACGGATTCATCATTTGGCTTCTTAAAGGAAAGGATTGGCAAGAGATCAGCCGCGTTACCCACACTTGTTTTTATGGTAAAGTTCAACTCTGGGGCTACAGTTGCAGTGGCGCAGATGACCTTATCTACATCCATGCCGACTATGATCCTCGACTTGTTGTTTTCGACATGAACTTGAAACAATGGAAAGACTGTCAGAAGTGCCCCATGGTAGACGTGTTTGATGGCTTTTGCTTACTGCCTCGGCTCATCTCCCCTTGACAGTTGACACCAAGCTATTTTCTCGACAGTGGTTACTCCACATTTTATCTACTTTAAAGCATTATCATTCACTTGGAAACGAATGAAGTTGGAACCAACATAAATGACATAAAATTCCAGATGGGAAGGCAATTCCTTATGCTCTCTGTATGATTCCTCTTATACATTTAGTGTACTTAAGTTTTGTTTTGCTTGGTAAAGACAGCTGACCATTACTTTGTTTGAAGTCTGAAGCTTTCTCACTCCCTTTTGTTCTTCATAATGCACAAGCTTATCAACCTCTGTCCCTGTTTTGTACATTATTCAATTTAGTCCAATTTCACATATATATTTTAAATAAGTAGACAGACTGTAGTGGTTATATTCATATCATGAGGGGGCTGCGATCTGTTGTTGCTGCGTCATGGATGCTTGTTTTTAGAGATTTGCAACCAGCTTCTTCTATTCTATGTGGATGCACATTGGAGATATCAGTGGGATTTAATACGACCTTGTGCAGCAGTCGTTAGTTAAATTTCCAGTCAACTATCAGAATGTTCAGAAGCTAGTTTTACACTTTTACTTGTTTTTATATCATGCATAGGAAATGAAGGAACCACTTCAGACCTTTCTATGCTGCTAGTGTTCCTCGTTTGCCATTATTTAATTTTTTTTTTTTATCTTGACATGACCGAGACAAGAACATTTCTGTCCTGATCAAATACACAGTTCCTCTGCCTTGAATGCAGGAGATCCAAGAACTGCTCCAATGTCCAACAATTTTGGGACTTGGCTTCACCAAGGCTAATGAGAACTTAACAAGACGCGAGAAAGGCAGGAACGCAGTCATGTAATTACAGTAGACCAGTATAGTACTACAACGACATGCTACAAAATCGGTGCTGCTGATTCGAAACTGAGTGGTGGCGTTTGGGTGCCTCATCATCGAACATGTATATATGTTTCGAGGGGATATGAATCAGCGGTAGAGTGTGTTCCGGACCTTTGGTGGACAGCTTCCTTGTTGGTAGGCTTGCTGAAGAGGCTGACCATTACTTTGTCTGAAGCTCTCACTCTCCTGTGTTCTGCACCAGCTTATAAACCTTTATGAATTAAAGCTCTCTATGTACATGTTGTTGGATAGGGATTTGATAATCCTGTATTTTAGGTTACTTCCCAGATATTAATAATTTTTTCTAAATTCAATTATGAACTCAACTGATTTGAAATAAAAATGTAAAGTCTCTACTGTGCAACAAATCGCACCAAATAAAGTAGTGCAGTGCATATTTGATTTTAACTTTTCTGATGCGGTTTGGTGTTTGAAAATTTACAAAAAACTGCACCACACAAAGATGCTGAAACTCACCTTGCAACTTGTTTTCATCTCTTGTGTGATCCTTCCCTTCACCTACTCGCTCATGTCCTGAGAATGATAAACAAGAACTCTTGAAGTTCAAATCCTCACTATACAAATATTTGCATGTACCATCATCCAACATATCAACAGAGGATGGGTTCATTATGCCGTTGGACACGTGGAATACGACTACAGACTGCTGCAGTTGGGACAGGGTGGTTTGCAATAATCAGTCAGCATCAAGGAGTGTCACTGAGCTGAATCTTGATACAATTGCAATACTAATTATATGGTGATCAGCCTGCTCCAGAAATAAGCTCCACCATTTTGGGGCCTCTGTTCTCTATCAGATCATTGATGTTGCTTGCCATATCGAATAATCACATATATAGTGGGACTGATTCCTGGCACTGGATTCGCTAATTTGAGCAAATTAGTTCATCTCGATATGATGAACAATAATGGCTTCACTGTCTCTCAATCCCACCGCAAATTTTCAGGCTGAAAATATCTTGAATATCTGGATATGAGTAGCAATGCAATTGATGGCATCTTGAGCAGGGAGGTAAGCTCACTTGAAAATCTGAAGTTTCTTATGCTGGATAACAATCGTCTCAGTGGAACTATATCCCGGTTGAGATTAAGAGGCAGAATCTGACTCTCAGTTATAACAAGTTCACAGGCAATATTCCCTCTGGACTTTCACATTTGATCAACAGACTCAAGAAATTGGACTTGAGCAACAATGATTTGTCAAATGAGAGATTCCAGAGGACATTGGAAATTTCACTAAAGTTGCAACTATAGCACTGAACAATAATAAGCTCACAGGCAGCTTAAGCACATTGGAAGTACTTAGACTGGATAACAACTTACTCTCCGGGGAAATCCCAACTTGGCTGTTCAATATCAAGTCACTCAAGGAATTATTTGTAGGAGAGAATGATCTGACTTGGAATGAAAAATCAGAGTTAGAGCCTCAGTGCATGCTGTCGCAGGCTGTCTTTGAAATCTTGTAACATGTCAGGTAAAAAATACCAGAAAACACTCGAGCTGCTTGATCTGAGTGCAAACAAGTTGGAAGGAAGTTTTCCAACATGGCTTGCTGCAATGAATCTTAGCACACCATAGTATTGTTAGACAACCACCTAGCCGGTTCGCTACCTCCGCAACTGTTTCACTCTCAAGGAGTTTATCAGCTCTGGCTCTCTCAAGAAATAAGTTATCAGGAATGCTACCTGAAAATATTGGAGATGCTCCAGCAATCATGATTCTTATGTTGGCTAATAATAACTTTTCTGGGCCTATACCGAATTCCATAACAAACGGTTGAACAATATCTTTCTTCAACTGGATTGCAGTTGGAATCGGATATCCAGTTGGGCTTCATCCTTTCCTTATATTCTCTGTACTTATTTTAGCGGCTATTTCCAGTTTGTGACTCGCCCAAAGCATAAGCGTTCGCATGGAAAACGACGAGCTTAGTAGTTTGAAAATATTTCTAATTTAGGCTATCAACAAAAAAAACTTATGAATTTTAACCTCTCAATTTTAGTCCAATTTCACATATTTTATAATTATAAAATATGTCAGACTATAATGATTATATTCATATCATGAGGGGGCCATTTATTATTTTTCAAAACATGAGGGCACCTTTTTGTTGATCCATCTCAAATGTCCCATTAATTTGCGTCATTCTCTCTCCATACCAGAGCCCTAGTTGCTAATCGTCCCCACAGCCGAGCTAGGGTTTCGCGATGCCAAAGAAGAAGGGAAAGAGAAGCAACAAACGGAAGATGGGAGATAACGAGAAGCGCGAGCTCGAAAACTACGCGCAGGTATACATTTTTTTGTGTGGAGTGAATTGGTTTTATACAGACTTCATATTTGTATCGTTTTTTTTATTGGACATATTTGTATCGTTTGAGTTGTGTTTTTTATTTTATTTGATTTCTAAAGTTTTTTTATAAAAAAATTATGATTTGTGGCAGAAACTCAAATCTTCAGACAAGGAGGTTTCTGAATTCTCTATAAACAGCATCCTTCCTGATGAATTGTTGGAACATATCTTAGTTTATCTTCCAATTGCAAGTATTATTAGAGCCCGCTTAGTCTGCAAAAAGTGGTGTGAGATAACTAGTTCCACAAGGTTTTTATGGAATGCGTCTCAAACCGTGTCACAGAAGCCATGGTTTTTCAAGTTCATTAATTATTATGAAAATGAACCGAAAGGATATGCATATAACCCCATTCTTCAAAAATGGCAAGGGAGAGACTTCTTGGATATGATAGAATCATATATATTTTGTGATTCATCTATGGCTTGGTGTGTTATATGAAAGACAACGCTATACATGTCTGCAATCCCATCACAAGGGAGCACAAAATGCTGCAAGAGCCACCGCGTTTAATCGAAGATGGATGTACTGTTCTTATAAATATTTCAGTCAACCTAAGAGCACACAAGTACAATGTCTCCTTACTGACATGCGGTTCTTGTGGGAAATTATCAGTTCAAATATATGACTCCGAAACCATGAAATGGGCTACTTCTCATACAGAAGTTCTGAAAGGATGGACAATAGGTTGTAAGAGTGTGATTTGCAACATGGTTCTGTATTTTCTGATCAGCTCCACTGGTGGTGGCCGACAGGAGCATCGTCTGCTTGCATATGATTTTTCGGGCAACTCATCAACTCATGGAACACTACTTAACAGCTTTATCCCATTGCCTTGCTCAGATATCTGTGGTCTTATGAATCTCAAAGGAAAACTGATCATCGTAGCAGCCATTGGGAGACCACGGGATGAAGAGTTGAATAATGGATTCAGCATTTGGCTTCTGAAAGGAAAGGATTGGCAAGAGATCAGCCGCGTTACCCACACTTGTTTTTATTGTAGTGATCAACTCTTTGGCTACAGTTGCTGTGGCGCAGATGACCTTATCTACATCCATGCCGACTATGATCCTCGACTTGTTGTTTTCGACATGAACTTGAAACAATGGAAAGACTGTCAGGAGTGCCCCATGGAAGACTTTTTCGATAGCTTTTGCATCCTGCCTCGGCTCATCTCCCCTTGATAGTTGACACCAAGCTATTTTCTCATTACATTTTCTCTTACTCCACATGTTACCTACCTGAAGCATTATCATTTACTTGGAAACGAATGAAGTTGGAACCAACATAAACGACATAAAATTCAAGATGGGAATCATAAAAGGCAAGCTCTCTGTCTGATTCCTCTTATACGTTTAGTGTACTTAAGTTTTGTTTGGATTAATAACGACAGCTGACCATTACTTTGTTTGAAGTCTGAAGCTCTCTCACTCCCTTGTGTTCTTCATAATGCACGAGCTTGTCAACCTTTGTGAATTCAAGCCCTGTTTTGTACATTATTCAATTTAGTCCAATTTCACATATATTTTAAATAATTAGACAGGCTGTATATAACCACTACATCCTTGAATGAGAACTCAACAATAGGCGAGAAAGGCAGGAACGCAGTCATGCAATTACAGTAGAGTACTACAACGACATGCTACAAAATGGGTGCTGCTGATTTGAAGAAAACTCATTGGTAGTGTCTGGGTGCCTTATCCTCGAACAGGTATGTATGTTCCGAGGGGGTATGAATCAGTGATGTGATGGAGGGTGTTCCTGACCGTGCCGCCACCTTTGGTGGACAGCTTCCTTGTTGGTAGGCTTGCTGAAGGGGCCCTATCCCAGAAACTATAGCTGACCATTACTTCGTCTGAAGCTCCTGTGTTCTGCCTAATGCACCAGCTTGTAAACCTTTATGAATTAAAGCTCTCTATTTTGTACATTATTCAAATTTCACATATTTTATAAAATAAGACAAACTATAATATTTCATGAGGGGGTCATTTGTAGTTTCCAAAAACTCGAAGGAGGCACCGTTTTGTCGATCCATCTCATTTGTTGTCCGAAGTCTTCCATTTGCGTCAATCTCTCTCCGCACAGGTTTCGCGATGCCAAGGAGAAGCAAGAAACGAATGAGGGGAAAAAACGAGAAGCGCGAGCTCGGGGAGTACGCGAAGGTATACAATTTTTTTGGAGTGAGTTGGGTACAGATTTCATATTTATATCGTTTGAGTTGTGATTTTTATTTTATTTTAATTTGTGATTTTGCGCCAGAAACTCAAGTGTTCAGACAAGGAAGTTTCTATAAACAGTATCCTTCAGGATGAATTGTTGGAACAAATCTTAATTTATCTTCCAGTTACAAGTATTATTAGAGCCCGCTCAGTCTGCAAGAAGTGGCGTGAGATAACCAGTTCTACTAGGTTTTTATGGAATGCGTCGCAAACTAGGTCACAAAAGCCATGGTTTTTGAAGTTTATTTCTTCTGAAATTAAACCGAACAGATATGTTTATGACCCCGTTTTCCAAAAATGGCAAGGTAGAGACTTCCTGAATGAGATGACAGCCTGCATGTTTTGTGATTCATCTGATGGCTTGGTGTGTTATATGAAAGACTTCGCAATACATGTCTGCAATCCAATCACGAGGGATCACAAAATGCTACAAGAGCCACCGGGTTTAATTCGTTTAATCGAACGTGGTTATCCTGTTCTTATTAATATTTCAGTCAATCGAGGAGCACATAATTACATTGTGTCCATACTGACATGTGAGAAAGAGGAATTATCAGTTCAAATTTATGACTCTACAATCATGAAATGGGCTACTTCTCAAACAGAGGTTCTTACAGGATGGACAACAGGGGTTAAGAGTGTGATTTGCAACATGGTTCTGTATTTTTTTATCTACTCTACAACCGATGACTCACAAGAGCAAGGTCTTCTTGCATATAACTTTTTGAACAACTCGTCATCTCATGGAACACTAATTAAAAGTTTAATCCCATTACCATGCTCAAATATCTACGGTCTTATGAATCTCAAAGAAAAACTGATCATGGTAGGAGGCATTGATGGTCCACCGGGTGAACGATCGATAATCGGATTCAGCATTTGGCTTCTAGAAGGAAAAGATTGGCAACTGATCAGTCGCATTACCAACCATTGTTTTCAACGTTGTGGTGACTCCTTTGACAGCAGTGGCGCAGATGACCTTATCTACATCCATGGCAACCATCTTCCCCTACTTCTTGTTTTTGACATGAACTTGAAACAATGGAAATGGTGTCAGAAGTTTCCCATGAAAGACGTGTTCAATGGCTTTTGCTTCCAGCCTCGGCTTGATATCTCCCCTTACTCCCGACGTGAGCTAACGAGTTCCAAATGGTTTTTATGGGATGCGTCGCAAACTGTGTCACAGAAACCATGGTTTTTCAAGTTTATTTATTGTTCCGAAAATGAGCCGAATGGATATGCATATGACCCCATTCTCCAAAAATGGCAACGCATGGACTTCCCGAATATGATCGATTCCTACATGTTTTGTGATTCATCTGATGGCTTAGTGTGTTATATCAAAGACCATGCAATACATGTCTGCAATCCCATCACAAGGGAGCACAAAATGCTGCAAGAGCCACTGCTTTTAGTTCGCTTAATCGAAGATGGTTCTCCGAATCTTATTAATATTTCAGTCAACCGAAAAGCCCATAATTACAGTGTGTCCCTACTAACATGTGAGGAAGTCCGTGGTTCTTTTGGGAAATTATCAGTTCAAATATATGACTCGTCAACCATGAAATGGGCTACTTCTCATACAGAGGTTCTGAAAGGATGGACAACAGGTGCTAAAAGTGTGATTTGCAACAGGATTCTATATTTTTTGATAGATTCCACTGGTGGTGGCCCACGAGAGCATGGTCTTCTTGCATATAATTTATCGAGCAACTCGTTATCTGATGGAACACTAATCAAAAGTTTCGTTCGATTACCTTGCTCACTTATCTACGGGCTTATGAATCTCAAAGAAAACTTGTTCATGGTAGGAGGCATTGATTACCCATGGATCCATGGATTCAGCATCTGGCTTCTTGAAGGAAAAGATTGGCAACTAGTCAGTCGGATAATCGATGATTCTTTTCAAGATTGTGGGGATGGGGACTCCTTTCACAGCAGTGGCGCAAATGACCTTATTTACATCAATGGCAATAATGATTCCCAACTTTTAATTTTTGACATGAACTTGAAACAGTGGAAATTGTGTCAGAAGGTCCCCATGAAAGGTGTGTTCAATGGCTTTTGCTTCCAGCCTCGGGTTGACATCTCCCCTCGCTCCAAGCATGAGATAACTAGTTTTCAAAGGTTTTTTCGGAATGCTTCGCAAACTGTTTCGCAGAATCCCTGGTTTTTCAAGTTTATATCTGAAAATGAACCAAATGGATATGCATATGACCCCATTCTCCAAAAATGGCAACGCAGAGACTTCCTGGATATGAAGGAATCTTTTATGTTTTGTGATTCATCTAATGGCTTGGTGTGTTATATCAAAGACCATGCAATACATGTCAGCAATCCCATCACCAGCGAGCACAAAAACCTGCATGGGCCAATGGGTTTAACTCATTTAATCGAATATGGTCTTATCAATATTTCTGTCAATCTAAGAGCACATAAGTATAACGTGTCCTTACTAACCTGTGAGGATGTCACTGGTTCTTGTGGGGAATTATCAGTTCAAATATATGACTCCGAAACCATGAAATGGGCTACTTCTCATAAAGAAGTTCTGACAGGATGGACAACTGGTTGTAAGAGTGTGATTTGCAACAGGGTTCTGTATTTTTTGATCGACTCCACTGGTGGTGGCGCGCTAGGGCATGGTCTTCTTGCATATAATTTTTTGAGCAACTCGTCATCTCATGAATCACTAATTAAAAGTTTCATCCCATTACCTTGCTCACGTATTTACGGTCTTATGAATCTCAAAGAAAACCTGATCATTGTAGGAGGCATTGATAATCCAACTATTCCAACCTCATGGGGTGAAGGATCGATCCTCGGATTCAGCATTTGGCTTCTTGAAGGAAAAGATTGGCAAGTGATCAGTCGCATTACCGACTATAATTTTCAACAGTGTGGTGATGACCTCTTTGACAGCTGTGGCGCAGATGACCTTATTTACATCCATGGTAACTATGATCCTGGACTTGTTGCTTTCGACATGAATTTGAATCAGTGGAAATGGTGTGAGAAGTTCCCAGTAGAAGGCGTGGTCAACGGCTTTTGCTTCCAGCCTCGAACTGACATCTCCCCATGATGCCAAGCTATTATCTAAACAGTGCTGAAAATTTCTCTTACTCCAGAGTTCTGCCCAGTTTACTCATCTTGATTTACTAGGAAAGCAATGAAGTCCCGAAACTGTTATGTTAAAACAGTACTCTACCTTTTGTGTTATAATATGATCTATTTGATAACTTTAATTTCGAATCATTAAATAACTAAATTTACATACTTATATTGTGATTTTTATGAAATCTCTCATATCTGATTGTCCATATGACTTTTCAGAATTTCAATCCACTTGAAAAATGCGCTTGGACTGATCAAAATGTTGCTGAGAGGAAATCAGAAGGGACGTTAAGTCTCTCGTCCCCGATGATTCTCGTATAGTTATGTAATATTGAGTGTGGAAGAAAAAGGGCATCATTCAGGTAATTTTCGCTGACTCTGCTCTGAGCTAGGTGTCTTGCCCTTTGCTCCTAAGATATTAGCTGCTCCATGGAGCATTGCTGCAGTCCTCTGGTTGTTAAAAACTAGGCTTCAATTTATTTTATAAAAAAAAATTCATTTCATGCATTCAAAATAAAATAAAATAAAATAAAATAAAACAAAACATTTTAGCTTCTAAAGGACCAGTGTTATTAAAATCGGACCGGCCGGTTCGATCGGGAACCGGTCATCGGACCGGTCCGGTTCTGTAATCAGACCGTTCTGTAATCGAACCGGTCAAAACTCGATCAAGATCCGGTTGAACCGGTGGTTGAACCGGCCGGATGAACCGGTTGACCCGCTGATTGACTCAATTTTGCATTAAAATGGTGATTTGATCGGTTCAATCGGTTAGATTTGGTCTGAAAAAATATTTATTTATTTTGACTTGGACAAGACTCGAACCTAGTATTCCTCTATAATTATCCTCTCTCATTCGACCAAACTAAACATGATTCTTGTTTTATTATTTGTTTCATTAATGTATATTCATTTATCAAATCTATAAATATTTTTACTTATTATCAATTTAACTAGAAATTCAATTAGTCTTAGAAATCTCTTATTGTTGTGGCATGCAAATTAAGACTAAAATTGTTATTGTTGTTCTATAATTGTTGTATTATTGATTTGTACTTTATCAAATTCTAAATTTGACAATTTGTTATAGTATGTTATTGTAATCCGATCATAAAAATGTAATATTTATTCAAGTCATAAATATGTTAAATTATAATATCATATATAAGTATTTTATTTTTATTATTTAATTTGTGCGGGTCAAACCGGTTCGACCCGATTGACCCATTGACCCATTGACCCAGTGACTTGATCGGTTCGATCACCTGTCCGGTTTTAATAACACTGTGAAGGACCTTTTTATGCTGCTAGTGTCTTTCATTTCAGAGTCTCATTTTCCATTATCGAACTTTTTATCATGACACTGATGTGCTGCTAGGTCAATTTTAATGATGTGAAGGATTCTCTCCCCACCGCCTCACCCGACCGCTTCTTAAATCCTTACGCATCCATTTCTCATCTCCAGGCCGGCCTCTTGTTCCCCACCTTTGCTAAGGGCGT
The DNA here is from genome assembly GCA_033675395.1 of Rhodiola chrysanthemifolia. Lineage (NCBI taxonomy): Eukaryota > Viridiplantae > Streptophyta > Magnoliopsida > Saxifragales > Crassulaceae > Rhodiola > Rhodiola chrysanthemifolia. The sequence continues at coordinate 27,154,755 of CM066205.1, forward strand.
CCTAGTCATGGCCGCCGCTGCGGATCCTGAGGCGGTGGTTGAGGGGCTCGACGCAGGTGTCGGCGGTGGAGACATGAGATGGAGTTTTGGGGGAGCAGTGAGTGTTGAAGCGGCGGGTACAGATGTACGAGGTGAGGATTTTGGAGAAAGTTGGGGCGGATAGGGCGTAGACGATGGAGGCGATGTGGGGTTCTTTGGTGGTAGTGGTAGTGGCGCTTCAATTTTGACGGATGGACATCGACGACACTGCCATGGGACAGGGAGAGTTGGCGCGTAACCGGCGACTGTTCTGCAGTTGTGTATAGCATTTTGGGTTTGTTTGGATTTCTTCACATATATGGTTGCACTTGTTGCTGCAAGTTGCTTTCAGTCAAAGGTGGTATGCTCACTCCGCTGAGCGTGAGGCAAAGTGGAGCAGCTGACTGATCCCAGCTATATGGATTTTCCTAGCTTTTAAGTCCTCCGTTATGCCTTTTATTGAGTTGAGTTGACATGTTTTCCTTGGCATGAAGCTGTTGAACTGAAGAATACATGTGTAGCCACTTCCAGTTATGAAGGTCTGAGCTTAAGTGAAGATGTAGAAGAGTTTCTTTCTCTGTGGGTGATTGGCACGCGTGGAGTTTTTCAGGAACCATCTGGGGAGTTTTTTTATTGAGTCTTGTATGTATGTATTTAGTTGTTGACCGACAATTGGTTATGTTATCGGTTGTATCAGTGTTTACTTTGCTGAGTCTGCTTTATTGGTTATATATTTACCTTTGGTCAGCCATTGCCTAGCTGTGTTGTTTGGTTCGGTCTGTTTGGTATTATGTTTAGGTTTAGCTATGTTGTCCCTAGATGTTTGCTGTTAGTCTCCTTGCCTTTTATTAAAAAATTGGTCAAATCTACAACAGTCAGCTTGCTGATGGCCACAATAAAAAAAAGAAGCTAGCTATTGGCCGATACTGTTCTTTGAAATGTTATCTTTTTTAAATAGATGTTTAATGTTGTCTTCAGCATAGTTCTGTTTCCACATTTGCTCTTCATGATTAGAATTTTATTGATTCTAACCATAATGGGGTTGATATGGTATTATTTTCCATTTTTCGGAATGCCATTGTATAATTCTTGGCTCAGTTGTATTATTCCTATGTGGCAGGGGCACGATGAAGCATTGTGATTGTGTTGGCCTCCTCACTGAAAGTGTTCTCTAAGTGAGAATTGGATAAGGCTTTCAGCTTAAGTCTACCTCATTCTGGGAGTCACACTTGAGCACTTTGGTCGATATACTTGTACCTCATACCTGGCTGTCCGGGACAAAGTTGTCATCCTGACTATATTCTCCGTCTTGGGCTGCATTCATGGGTACATCGGTTAGGTCTGCCAGCTCCTTTCTATCGTATGTATCCTTTGTTGTCACCGGAAGGTCTAGTGTCCGAGGAATTTGTATAGAGACTTTGTCTGAGTTCTCCATGTGCACCTTTGTCCTCATCATCCGAGGGTCTTGCTCTATGTTACTGGCCTCATCTCCTCATTAGGATGCTTGTTCAATGGAGCTAGTTCCTCTGCAAGATTCCCAACTTCTTGTTGAGGAGCTATAACTTGGTCCATGTGTGGCCCAAGTTTTTCCTACTTATTCCCTCTTTGACCCGGACTCCCATGCTGCTTGGCTTGTTTGTTTGGCACGTGATTGTAGCGTCAACCCAATTGTTGTTGGTAAATATAATCTGAATATAAATCCGAATTGAAGCTACTGAAACAGAAAAAACATGAGTATGAATATAATATAAAAGGACAGCAAACCCATATGATTCAGTCACGTCGCAGACGCTGTCCTTAAATCAGAATTGCCGCCCATAGGTGATGGGTTTTACCGACAATATGCCTCCCAGGATAAAAGAATATCAGCAAGCGCTGTTTGCACCAATTCCTTGCTGATCGAACTGTGGATTTTGGTTCTTCAATCTCATATGGTTTTTGGCAATAGTACATGGGATTTGCAGGTGCTTGAAATAGGCTGGGAAAGCCTGGAGGAGCTGAGAATCAGTTAAGTCATGTTCTGGTGCAGGGGAGCTAAACGGCAACGTTTGGACAAGGCTGTAGACAAAGCGGCAACGTTTGGCCTGGCGGGAATGAGAAGGATTCAGTTCGAGCGAAGACGTCACCGTTTTGACTCAAGCGGGAGTTTCAGTTTAGTGGAACGATGCCGTTCGAGCAACGCGGACTGTCCGTTATTTCGGTTGAGACTGAGCGATGTCGTTTGGGGAACAAAGGAGTGCACGCCTCTGTTAGTTGGACGACATCGTATTGGTCGAGAAACATGTGGCGCTGAGCGTTTTGGATTCGCGCTCGAGTCGGAATCGCTCCAACGGATATTTAAGCGAGTTGACTCGCTGAGTCAGATCATCATCTTCTTCGTGTTTCCAGAAAAGAGGGCTTAGGGTTCTTGAGCGGACTGAGAGCAATTCGTTCGATTGAGAGAGAATTGAGTTTTGATTTTAAGTATAGAGCTTCGCTCACGTGTTTCGATCAGTGTACTATTGCAAATTTGATTAATAAAGCCGTGCCTCTTCTCGACTGGAGTAGGATCATCCAGATCCGAACCAGTATAAATTTTCGTGTGTTTTCGCATTCGTTTTCATTCGTTCTTTGCTAGATTATTTGCGTAGAATCTCTACAAATTGGTATCAGAAGCTTAGGCGCAGAGATGGTGTCAACGAAAGTAGAGCTCGAAAGATTTGATGGCAAAGGTCACCGACTGGAAAACAAAAGTGAAAACCCACCGACTGGAAAAGAAAAGTGAAAATCCGAGAGCGGAGGATTGTTTTCTTACTGTGTATTTTTCTGTGTGTTCTTAATGGAATGTACATTTCCAATTTATATGACAAATACTACATAACTCCCCATGATGTCATGACTTCCAACTTTCCATAAGTGGAAGACTCACCATGACGTCCACCTTCCCACTACGTGGAAGACTCAGTTAACCTTTGACTTGATTTTATTCACATATTATATACACATATTCCAACAATCCCCCACATGAAGAAAATCGAGTAGTAAAAACGATAAACAATCAAACTCGACTCAACGATAAACAATCCAACAAACCTGGTCATTGGAGGAAGGATTGCCCTGAAAGGAAAAATAAGGAGACTCCAAAGGGTGATGCTGCCTTGGCTGAAGACTCTTATGAGACTGCTGAGGCCCTCAGTGTGACTCAGACTTCATCTTCTAGCAGATGGATATTGGATAGTGGGTGCTCATATCACATGACACCTCACAAGGAATGGCTGATGGAGTTTCAAACTCAAGACAAAGGCACAGTGCATTTGGGGAATGATAAAGCTTGCAAGATGATGGGAATAGGCATCATCTGGATGAAACTGGAAGATGGACCTAAGGTAAAAATCTCAGGTGTAAGGTATGTTCCTGAACTGAAAAGAAACTTAATTTCTTTAGGCATGTTAGAAGCACATGGTTGCACTTTTAAGGCTGGAAATGGTGAAATAAAAGTCTATAAGGGTGATGTACTGAAATTGAAAGGAAAAAGGCAAAATGGTATATATGTGCTAGAAGGATATCCTGATATGATTGATAGTGTGGATTACACAGATTCAGATAAAGATAGGACTGTATTATGGCATTTAAGACTAGGACACTTAGGCCAAATTGGCTTACATAAGTTGCATGATCAAGGCTGTTTTGGTAATGACCATGTAGACAAACTTAAGTTTTGTGAAAACTGTGTCCTAGGAAAATCAACAAAATTAAGTTTTGGTAAAGGTAAACATGTTACCAAAGAAAAACTTGATTATATACATTCTGATCTTTGGGGACCAACAAGGGTTCAATCCCATGGTGGTAAGAAATATTTTATGTCTCTCATTGATGATTTTACCAGAAGATCTTGGTATTTTTCTTAGCACAGAAATCAGAGGCCTTTGAAACTTTCAAGGACTGGAAAACAATGGTGGAGAATCAATCTGGTAAGAAGGTAAAGTACCTTAGGACTGATAATGGCCTAGAATATTTAGATAGTGTTTTTCTTAATTTCTGTAAAGAATGTGGCATTGTTAAACACCACACTGCCCCGGGTAATCCTCAGCAAAATGGCTTGGCTGAAAGATTTAATAGAACAATCTTAGAAAGAGTAAGATGCATGTTATTACAATCTGGTTTGCCTAAAGTATTCTGGGCAGAAGCTGCTCATACTGCCTGTTATCTGATAAATAGAAGTCCCTCTTCTGCTTTGAACTTTAAAACTCCTATGCAAGTATGGACTGGTTGTTTAGATGATTATGATAGGCTTAGGATCTTTGGTTGTGCTGCTTATGCAACAGTGAAGCAGGGGAAACTAGAACCTAGAGCATTAAAATGTTTGTTTTTGGGGTATCCTGATGGGGTAAAAGCATATAAGCTTTGGTGTTTAGAAGATGGACATAAAAGGGTCATTATTAGTAAAGATGTTAGATTTGATGAATCCAGTTTTCCATATAAAAAGGATGCTAAACAGTTGGAACCTAACCTTGAAAATGTTGAAAGTACTGAAATTGTTGAAAATGTTGTGAGTACTGAAAATGATGTTGTGCCTAGAACTGATGGTATTAATCTTGAGGTGGAGCTTGAATAACATAATACTACAACTGTTGATACTGAAAATCAGGAAGAAGGTAATTTAGAGGATCCTAATGAGAATGATCAAATAACTGGTGAGGAAGGTAATTTCTGGTTGACTAGAGATAGACCTGCTAGAAATAGAAGAGCACCTGTTAGATATGGTTTTGAGGATCTAGTAAATTATGCTTGTAATGTGGCTGAGAATATATCTAACCCAGAACCTGAGAATTATAAAGATGCAGTTGATAGTAATGAAGGAAAGCAGTGGTTAAAGGCTATGAAGGATGAGATAGATTCTTTATGGAAGAACAAGACTTGGGAAATTATTGACAGGCCTCACAAGGCAAGGCTGGTTGGGAGCAAATGGATTTTCACAAGAAAGGAAGGCATTCTTGGAGTGGAGCAGCCAAGGCTCAAAGCCAGGTTGGTTGCAAGAGATTTTACCCAAAAAGAAGGTATTGATTTCAATGAAATCTTCTCCCCAGTGGTAAAACATAGATCTATTAGAATCATGTTAGCTTCGGTTGCATATTTTGATTATGAACTAGAGCAACTTGATGTTAAAACAGCCTTTTTGCATGGTAACCTTGATGAGACTATATATATGAGACAACCTGAGGGATTTATTGTTGGTGATCCTGAAAATAAAGTTTGCTTGCTGAAAAGATCATTATATGGACTTAAACAATCACCTAGATTATGGTATAGGAGATTTGATGAGTTCATGGTTAATTGTGGCTTTAAAAGATCTGACTTTGATTGGTGTATATATAGTAAACATGTACAAGGTAAATCTGAAATTTATTTGCTTTTGTATGTGGATGATATGCTAATTGCTAGTCATGATATTGCTGCTATTAACAAATTGAAAGTGCAGTTAAGTACTAATTTTGAGATGAAGGATTTTGGTGCTGCAAAGAAGATTCTGGGTATGCAGATTAAAAGAGACAGGAAAAGGAAGAAACTGTTTCTATGCCAAACTGATTATCTGACCAAGGTAGTAGAGAAGTTTGACATGTGTAATGCAAAGCCAGTTCTTACACCAGTACCAGGGCATTTCAAGTTGAGTAAGGACCAAGAACCTCAGACCAAAGAAGAACAGGCCTATATGGACAAGGTGCCTTATTCCAATGCAGTAGGCTGCTTGATGTATGCTATGGTCTGTTCCAGACCAGATAAAGCCCATGGAGTGAGTCTGATCAGCAGACATATGGCTAATCCAGTGAAATATCATTGGCAAGCAGTTAAGTGGCTTCTAATGTATATCAAAGGAACTTTGGGAAAAGGACTGTTGTTTGGAAAGGAGCAAGTCAGTTCTGAGATAATACAAGGATTTGTGGACTCAGACTATGCAGGAAATGTGGACACAAGGAAGTCACAGACTGGACTGGTTTTTACAGTTTTTGGGACTGCAGTGTCATGGAAAGCCAATCTTCAGAAAGTGGTGGCTTTATCTACAACTGAGGCAGAGTTTATGGCAATAACTGAAGCTGTCAAGGAAGCTTTGTGGATGAAGGGATTACTAACAGAGTTGGGTCATGGCCAGAGTTGTGTGAAGGTGCATAGTGATAGTCAAGGAGCAATTCATCTGTCAAAGCATCAAGTGTTTCATGAAAGGTCCAAACACATAGATGTGAGGATGCATTTTGTGAGGGATGTGGCTGACACTGGAGAAGTTCAAGTGGTGAAGATATGTACAAAGGACAACCCTAATTGGGTTGAAGGAGGAACCCTAGAGCAGGATGAGAGGAGAGGCACAATCAATGGCTTTGAGTGATTGAGAATCAAGGTGGAGAATTGTGGATTTTGGTTCTTCAATCTCATATGGTTTTTGGCAATAGTACATGGGATTTGCAGGTGCTTGAAATAGGCTGGGAAAGCCTGGAGGAGCTGAGAATCAGTTAAGTCATGTTCTGGTGCAGGGGAGCTAAACGGCAACGTTTGGACAAGGCTGTAGACAAAGCGGCAACGTTTGGCCTGGCGGGAATGAGAAGGATTCAGTTCGAGCGAAGACGTCACCGTTTTGACTCAAGCGGGAGTTTCGATTTAATGGAACGATGCCGTTCGAGCAACGCTGGACTGTCCGTTATTTCGGTTGAGACTGAGCGATGTCGTTTGGGGAACAAAGGAGTGCACGCCTCTGTTAGTTGGACGACAGCGTATTGGTCGAGAAACATGTGGCGCTGAGCGTTTTGGATTCGCGCTCGAGTCGGAATCGCTCCAACGGATATTTAAGCGAGTTGACTCGCTGAGTCAGATCATCATCTTCTTCGTGTTTCCAGAAAAGAGGGCTTAGGGTTCTTGAGCGGACTGAGAGCAATTCGTTCGATTGAGAGAGAATTGAGTTTTGATTGCAAGTATAGAGCTTCGCTCACGTGTTTCGATCAGTGTACTATTGCAAATTTGATTAATAAAGCCGTGCCTCTTCTCGACTGGAGTAGGATCATCCGGATCCGAACCAGTATAAATTTTCGTGTGTTTTCGCATTCGTTTTCTTTCGTTCTTTGCTAGATTATTTGCGTAGAATCTCTACAAATTGGTATCAGAAGCTTAGGCGCAGAGATGGTGTCAACGAAAGTAGAGCTCGAAAGATTTGATGGCAAAGGTCACCGACTGGAAAACAAAAGTGAAAACCCACCGACTGGAAAACAAAAGTGAAAATCCGAGAGCGGAGGATTGTTTTCTTACTGTGTATTTTTCTGTGTGTTCTTAATGGAATGTACATTTCCAATTTATAGGAGAAATACTACATAACTCCCCATGATGCCATGACTTCCAACTTTCCATAAGTGGAAGACTCACCATGACGTCCACCTTCCCACTACGTGGAAGACTCAGTCAACTTTTGACTTGATTTTTTTCACATATTATATACACATATTCCAACAATCCCCCACATGAAGAAAATCGAGTAGTAAAAATGATAAACAATCAAACTCGACTCAACGTGGTGATAGCTTCTGCGGTTAATATCTGCATTGGATAGGTAGGCATCGCCCTTGAACCTTCCCTCAGGAAAACATGTTCTCTTTACTGACTATTCAATAGACGTGATGTCTTTGAACTGTTCGTCTTATACTGTAAACGAAATCATGTTCCCCACAGATATTATCCTGACCTTTATTCAGTTCTTACTGGTGGGCTCATTTTGGTCATGACACCCCTTTCCTGGTTCTGCAAGAGTTTCTAAAGAATTAAGCTCTTTGAATTCTCCTTTGAAGCGACCCCACTTCTCTCTCACATAGGTAATTCTTTCTTAAAGTATACCCGTGTTACCCATTTGAATCTCACTATTCAAATTACTAGAATCATTAAAAGCTTCGAGCTTAGCCTCGTGCGGGAGTCACTGTTTGATCTCGGAATAGGACTGAGGTGTTACCCCCACAGTGACCTCATAGTCTTAGCAGTTAGGTGGTCCCTTTGAACCAAGTTCTTGGGATCTCCAGTCATCATGGTAGGGTTTTCTGTTGCCTCGACTTTATTTTCAAAAGAGCTTAATCCTGTGTTTTGATATTACCAATCAAAAGGCTTCAATCCCATTCCTTTGGACAACTTCTCTATTAGGTCCTTAACTTAACCATTTGGTTAGCGGATCCGCATTATTCTCTTTGGACCTCATATAGTCTACATGACTCATGTAAAGAGAAGTTGTTTAATGATATTGTGTCCTCGATGTATACGCCGAGACTAACCATTATACATAACAATATGTGCCTTAGAAATCGATGATTGATTCTCACAATGTAAACACATTGATGGCACATGTTTTGTCCTTTTAGGAATATCCTCCTCTATATTTCTTAACCACTTAGCATCTTCGCCACATTTATCTAATGCGACGAACTCAGTCTATAAATAGTTTTGACTACCACAGTCTGTTTGGAGGATTTCCAAGACACGTTTGCACCACCCATAGTGAACACTTAGCCATTCGTAGCCGGAATTCATTAAAACCATCAATGACCTTCAAATATTTGGTATAGTGTAGACCAGATTTATGAGTAAATCGTAGATAGTTTAGTACTTACACGATAACCTTCCAGTGTGAACTTTCGTGAAACTCACCAGTCTATAGATAGTGTAAGCAATGTATGGTCTAGTACTATTCCTCAAGTACTTTGCCTGCTTATCACTCTAGCATATACCACTTGGGAGATGCATTCACCTTTATTCTTAGACATGTGTTGATTTACGTCAATCATGGTCTCTAGACAGTCATGGACTGTCTTCTCCAAATGTGTCTAAGAATTTGTCAATGTAGTGTGACTGACTTAAGACAAGTCCATCTAACCTTCGTGTAGTTTTATCTCCTAAAATTACATCGGTCAGCCTCAAACCTTCTTATCAAACTTCCAGTTTAATAAGCACTTGGTGGACTTTATTATTTCCTCATTGCTTCCCACAATGAACATGTCATCAACATTAAGACAAGAAGCCACGTGTTCGTGTTCAATGTACTTAATGTATACACATTTGTCACACTTGTTGATCTTAAAGACATTAGACATCATTGCATTGTCTAATGTCAACTGTCACTGCTTTGGCGCTTGCTTCAGGCTATTGAGAGATTCACAACCTTTATTCTCTTGCCCATCAATAACAACTAAACCCTCAGGTTGTTCAGTGTAAATCTCTTCCTCAAGTTTCCATTGAGGAAGTCTGTCTTTACATCCATCTAGTGAATTTCTAGATTGCGCAAAGCATCAATGACCACTACTATCCTTCATATCATTCTCATCACAAGAGAATAAGTATCAAAGTAGTTTAACCTTTTGTCTATACCCTTTGAGCACAAGTCTCGCATTGTACTCATATCTAAACTCATCCACGATTATCTTCCTCTTTGAAAGCTCATGAACCAAGTGGTTTACTTTCACCAGGAAGATCAACCATCTCTCAACTGTGATTCTGAAGGATGAATTCCATCTCACATATTATGGCTTCTTTACATAAATGACAGTAAACTAAACTTATAGTCTTTTTATACGTTTGAGGTTCAGTCTTAAGCCTGTAGGTTAGAAAATCAAGTCCATATGATTTATCTATCCTTCTGCTTACTTTGTCTCAATTTCTCCGAATCGATCTCATGTTCAGGTTTTTCCTCATTCTCTTGTTCTTGAGGCATTTCTTTAATATCCTCTAGTAACTGAGAAGAACCTTACATGCCTTCCTTATTCTTATAAGGAAATACATTCTTGAAGAACGACGTGTTATTTGTTTCATTTATAGTATTCTTGTGTATATTTTGAATTTTCCGATTCATACACAAAGAATCTATACGCATTACTCTCTTGCGCATAACCAATGAAATGATTGTCAATGATTTTGATCATATCATCATTCTATTAGGACCAAGGGTCATTACCATAGCTAGGCACCCCCACACTTGCAAGTATTTATAGGAAAACGTTGTTTCCTTAAATGACTTATAAAGAGACTTAATACTCTTTACGAGGTATCTTACTCAAAAGATACTTTCCTCATAAAATGGCCTCCCCCACATTTCTTGGGTTAACCCGGAGTTTACCATCATCACATTCATCGTCTCTTTCGAATGCAACTTTTCCATTTCGAAACACTGTTCGACTGAGAAGAGTATGATGGAGTGATCATGTTCACTTCCAATATCACTTTTCTCAACTTATCAAGTTGCTACTCAACCTCTGTAGTTGATATTCAACTTCACATGACATGTTTTTCCTCAACTGTCACGACTTTGCTATTAAGCTAATATTCATAACAATACTTTGTACTATCATCAATGAAAGTCACAAAATACTTGTTACACCCCATATCTCAAATCACATAATTTAATATGAATTGACTCAAGGGATTTCACATCGCTTTCAACACTATGAAAGGATTTACTATCACATTTGCTTCAACGCAAATTTACATGTGTGCTTTTAAATTGACATTTGGATACACAATCCAACTTTGTCAAGCAATACGACGGACAGTCATGTTTCTCAACCGTATGAAACTATACCCGCATATATATATATATATATATTCCTGGAACCAAACTGGCAAGTTTGTTCCTGACCGTAGCCAACATTAAAATGATAAACACTTCAATTACAAGTTGTGCCCCTCATACCAGGAGCCATCCCATTTTGATTCACAAATCTGATGGATCAAAATTAGTTTGAACTAAATTCAAACTCAACCTGCATGAATAAATTGAACGTGAATCACTTTGATTTACATTGATCATCCAGAGGCATGTAGGGTCACCAACACCAAATGTTGGAATTGGTTATCAATCAATCCTCAGTAATCAGCACTGCGGTGCATTAACCAACTTCCCTGTACAAATTAGATCTCAGCTTCCAATGCTGATATTCACTTATTTAAGTTGACAATTTTCTCAAACTAGATCCTTGCAAGGCCTTTAGACTCTGACAGCCAAAATTGGGCATTAGCTTTCACTTAAGGCTTGCTGGTTCTTCAAAAGAACTTCATCCAACAACTCTGTGAGGAAAGTGTCCAGCTCTCCAGTGCCATACTGAAACCCACAGCCGTTGCCAAATCATTAGCAAATGGGAACCTGACATGATGCTGGCTTCTTTGGTTCAGCGACAATAGCTATTCCACTTAATAGCGATTCCACCTGGCACCTTATTTGCCACAGATGCACATGGACCATCTGAACAGGCTAATTCATCAATCCAAACGTGCACGGACTTAAAATTGATTCATCTTGACGTCCCAGTCATTCCAAACCAGTAACGATCACATCCTGACGTCCCAGTCATTCCAAACCAGTAACGATCACATCCATCCATATGAATCGCACATCTAGGGTTCCGGCAGCAAGCCGCCATCACCAGCAAACCCCTACTCATCATCTTGTTAAAAACATGAACTTGAAGACATTAGGAAGGCAACCTCCGGGAGCCAAAGCTCCTGTTACCCAAGCTTTCATTCATCAAAACCAGCTCTCGGCTTTCGGTCTTTCTATCTCGGTTTCCAAATCGACACCTCATGGTCATCTTTTTGGTTCAAATGTTGCAGCGATCCTCAGTGGCTGCTGTGCTTCTTCAGATTGAACTGAAAGCTTTAAGGACACGCTGGTGAATTAGCCAACCTACTATGGAGGTTCCTCCACCCTCCAATCAAATTCACCATCGCCAAACACGAATCCCACCCCACCATCAGCGCCAGCGTCTCACTCGGACGTCAGCTCCGGTGCAGGGGTTTCGAGAGACAACATGGACGATGCCAAGCAGCCAGCTTGATGCCGTGCATCTCTCCGGTGCTGCGGATTTTTTTTTAAAATGGACCCAACAAATCCGCTCAGCTTCTACAAGCCTGCGAATATCTCAGCCATCAGCCCATCACACATCAGAATCCTTTGATGCATCCAGCTTGCTTGATTTCTCGGATCATCAGTTCCTGAGGCAAGCTTTCAATTGATGAAATGTAGGATTCCAACTTACGGCAGCAACCGCGCTGCTCCGAGCCCAATCAATCCGGGATCTGCCTGCAGAAGCACTGGAATCATCTTCTATTGAGTAAATTGAACCAAAAACCCATTTTAGGGTTTCGTCACAATGAAGAACGTTTGCCAGCAATTATGAGGCATTCTTCATCACTCCGCGATCTCATCATCTCGTCTGTCCAAGGCTTCGTATGCGCCGAGACCACAAGCAGCGCAGCTCTTACACTCCGTGCTTCGTCGTCATCCTATGTGGGCCGTGACATCCTTCCACGAATGGCCCGATAATTTCAAACTTTTATCATCCTCACACAGCCCAATTGTATACGATTGGTAACTGTTGAACCCAATTAGGGTTTCACAACTTTTGACGGTTGCTTCTATCTCCACCACCTCGTCACGTGTTTCTTTCCAACCGAACACTACTCTCTCCACGACCAAGCAGCTCGCTTCAGTTTCTCCATCACGAACAACGTGGTGCTCGGAGAAACTCTCTGGAGGCGCCGACCAATTTCCGGTCTCTATCGATCGCTGTGTTCATCGACGGCTTAGCCTGCACAGGCAAACAAATCATCGTCTCGTTTTTTCAACGGTATCTCTACCGGTCTCCAGCCTCCTGGCTTTACGATTCAGCCATGCTGACACCGGAGCGAACCACAAACACTCCAGTTACAATCAACGGCCACAGCTCCTTTGCCGAGCCGATCTACTGCTTCGTCTACACAATCAATCAGATAAACATTAGTAACTCGATTGATGAAACACTCAAGCCTTAATTGACTCGGAAGACATCTTCATCCTCTTCGGCTTGGTGACATTATCCTCAACTTTTTCCCAGCCAATGTAACTCTGTCCAGACATCAAGCTCTTGGTCAATCAGATGCTCCAAGAACAACGGTTGTGACTAGAAAGCATCAGGAGAGTCCTCATGCCCTTCTTTTCTCATAACCATTCTGATCTGATCTGTAAAAACTAGCAGGTTTCTGTCTATAAACATCATGTTTTAGTCAGTAATTTCAATGATATTCAGAGTACAATTTCTGCTTTCAGATTGTTGGTAAATATAATCTGAATATACATCCGAATTGAAGCTACTGAAACAGAAAAAACATGAGTATGAATATAATATAAAAGGACAGCAAATCCATATGATCACGTCGCAGACGCTGTCCTTAAAGCAGAATTGTCGCCCATAGGTGCTGGGTTTTACCGACAATATGCCTTCCAGGATAAAAGAATCTCAGCAAGCGCTGTTTGCACTAATTCCTTGCTGATCGAACTTATTTTGGTATTCTGCTATCACCGACTGGAAAACAAAAGTGAAAACTCGAGAGCGGAGGATTGTTTTCTTACTGTGTATTTTTCTGTGTGTTCTTAATGGAATGTACATTTCCAATTTATAGGAGAAATACTACATAACTCCCCATGATGCCATGACTTCCAACTTCCCATAAGTGGAAGACTCACCATGACGTCCACCTTCCCACTACGTAGAAGACTCAGTCAACCTTTGACTTGATTTTATTCACATATTATATACACATATTCCAACAATTGTCCCCTACTTTAGCAGCCACGGAGTTGTTACAGTCATGTTTGTCTGTTATAGTGATATACTGCAGTTTACCTATTTGAGAAGATCCTTTCTTTCCTGTCTTCTTTTGCACAACAATCCATTCCATATCTTTATTCTCCAAGATTTCCAGGCTGTGCGATACAGTCACCGACGCCGAACTGTCAATGTCTTCTTGTGCTTGTGGCATGACTATCGGGGATTTGACTATTGGGAGACTGTGTTCGTCACGCCGCGCCCAAATGTTTTGTTCTTCGAGCTGTCTCTTTTGGATTTTCCGGCAGGTATCCATCGAGTGGCCATGAAGTTTACATCTGGCGCAAAAGAGCATCCGATTTTCGTACACTATCCTTTGCCAGAATCTGCTGTCTACAAATGTGTTGATCCAAACCTCGTCGGGGAGGCTTTTAGTGATGTCTATTTCAATGTAGACCTTAGCATATCTTAGGTTGATGAACGAGACGATTTTGTTATCCACCGCCAGAAATCGCCCAAAGGAGGAGACAATGGTTTCGATGTACCCTTAATTGAACTTATTTTTTTGATTTACCCTTAGTTGAACATTTTGGTAAACTCTTTACTTCCCGACACTTCAGCTTATCATTACTTCTTCTGAATCTGTTTGTCAGAATGTCACATATTTTGAAATTTAGACAGACACTGTTGATTACTTTCAAAACATGGGGTCATTTGTAATTACATCAAACTTGAAATACCATTTCGTTAATTCATCTAGACTATCATTTCTACGAAATAAAATCGGGTGTAGTTAAGCTATTTACATCGATTTGAGTAAATCGCGTAGTTTAGTATATTTGAAGATAAAAATATGTAGTTTTAAGTGGAAACTGCATAGTTTTGAAAAAATGGTTCTTAGGATTTTATATATGAAACGATATAATTTTAATGTTATTTTATCAAAAACTATTTTACAGCAATTTGGTAAAGCTTTTCTTTACGAGATATAAATCCTTCGTCTACCAAGTTTCCTGCAAATCTCCTTCCTCTCAAAATCCTAAAAATCAAAAACCCTGTGTCATCGCCGATCGTCATCCGAGCCGAGGCCAGCCGAGCTAGGGTTTCGCGATGCCAAAGAAGAAGAGAAAGAGCAGCAATAAACCGAAGAGGGGAAAGAACGATAAGCGCGAGATCGACGAGTACACGCAGGTATAACTTTTTTTTAAGGTAGAATGATTACAAACTCTATATTTTTATAGTTTGATTTATGATTACTCTGCTGTGATTTTTCATTTGATTATATTTTTAATTATCCTTTATTCATTTGTCATTTGAGCAAAGAAAACTAATTGCTCAGACTATGTAGCTCTGATACGGATACTGGAACGGGTACGGATGCGGATACGGGTACGGGGTACGGTAAAATAAAAAATTATATGGTACGGGTACGGGTTGGGTACGACAAAAATTAAAATTCCAAATATATAAAAATTAAGATTGCATAAGTGCTTTTAAGTTATTTGATAAACCTAACCTGCCTTTTGGCTTTCGGTACCTCTCATCCTATGCTTTTAAGTTAAAATAATACAAATATTAATTAAAACATGCTGCGGAAGTTTCGAACAGATGCCACGGAAGGAAGGAGGCTGAAGATGATGACGAACGATGCTGGAAGTTTAACTTATAGGTGAATAGGTTTCCAATTTCTTCGTTGGGGTTTCCAAATTTGTCGATTGGGTTCCTAAATTCTTCGATTTGGGTATCAAAATTCGTCGAGAGGTATCCGAGACGTACCCAGATTGTGGTTGGACCGAACCGAACCAAGTCGAAGTATCCGGTTACATGGGTACCGCACGGGGACGTATCCATCGCGTACCCGTCGCGAATCCGAGCAGATACGGATACGAGTACTGGATACTGGATCTTCAATCCTACCCTGGGGTGACTCGAACCCGGGATCAACAGGACCGGGTAGTGAGCGCCTCTCCACCAGGCCAACTCAACTTCGTCATAAACAGTATTCTTCAGGATGACTTGTTGGAACAAATCTTGGTTATAATATTTTTGGAGTGAATGAGCTAGTAAAAGTACCAACCGTATATATTTGCATCGTTTGATTTGATTTTTTTTTTTTGGGTGTGATTTGAGGCAGAAAAGAAAATGTTCAGGCGGGAGTGAGTTAAGCACATTTTCAAACCTCAGTATCAATGATAGTGGCGACGAGGAAGTTTCTGCTATATACAGTATCCTTCAGGATGACTTGTTGGAACAAATCTTGGTTTATCTTCCGATTGCAAGTATGGTCAGAGCTGGCTTAGTCTGCAAGAAGTGGCGTGAAATAACTAGTTCCAAAAGGTTCTTAATGATGATTATGTACAGAGTTGGTATGCATATGACCCCGTTCTCCAAAAATGGCAAGGCAAATACTTCCTGGATTTGACTGGCTTTTTCTTGTTTTTGTGATTCATCTGATGGCTTAGTGTGTTATAGAAATAAGAACGAAATACATGTCTGCAATCACATCACGAGGGAGAACAAAAAACTGCCGCGTTTGACTTATTTTGGTTGCCCTATACTTACAAATATTTCGGTCAACCAAAGATCACAATCACATAATTACATTGTGTCCGTACTAACCTGCCAGCGAGTCACCGGTTCTCGTGAAGAATTATCATTTCAAGTATATGACTCTGCAACCATGAGTTGGTCTGCTTCTCAAACGGAGGTTCTGACAGGATGGACATCGGGTCATAAGAGTGTGATTTGCAACGGGGTTATGTATTTTCTAGTTTGCACTATACATACTAGTCGTAGCCCATGTCAGTTTGGTCTACTTGCATATAATTGTTCAAGCGACTCGTCATCTCATGGAGCACTACTTAACAGCTTCATCCCATTGCCTTGCTCAGATATCTGCGGTCTTATGAATCTCAAAGGAAAACTGATCATCGTAGCAGCCATTGGTCGATCAGGCGATGAAGAGCTGAATTTCGGATTCAGCATTTGGCTTCTTAAAGGAAAAGACTGGCAAGAGATCAGCCGCATTACCCACACTTGTTTTGGTAATAGTGATGAAATATTTAAATGCAGCGGCGCAGATGACCTTATCTACATCAATTCCGGCTTTGATCCTCGACTTGTGGTTTTCGACATGAACTTGAAACAATGGAAAGACTGTCAGAAGTGCCCCATGGGAGACTTGTTCAAAGGCTTTTGCTTCCTGCCTCGGCTTGACATCTCCCCTTGATACCAAGCTATTTTCTCTACAGTGCCTGACATTTTCCCTACTTTAAGCATCTTCGTTTACTTGGAAAGGAATGAAGTCTGAAACAGTTAGGTACTTATGTCAAAAAAAAGTTACTATAAATACCGTGTAATTTTGTACTCGTCTTTAATTGCAATTTGCAAGAACTATTTTATAACTTTTAAAAATCAAATTACATAGTTATAAATAGCTAAAATTACACCCTTCTATTATTAATTTTTTTTTTACATCTGTTTTTTATATGACTAGTCTGAATTTCTATCCTCTTGAAAATTGATCTTGGCCCAGATGATTCCCGTATAGTTATGTATTGTCGAGGAGTTGTGGAGGATAATTCAGGTAATTGCTGCTGGCACTTCTCGGGGCTAGGTGTCCTTCCCTTTGGCAATATGTTAATTATTTTTCTGCATGATTTTAAAAGTACCAAAATTGATGTTTTATATTATTAGAGAGTAACATGTTTTTTCTTACCTCGACCATTACATAATGCCATATTACATTGCCTTTGTTAACTCCATTTTCGTTAGATGTTTGTTGTAGATCAGATTGCTTTTAGTCTCACTAATTGAATTGAGCTTGTTCATTTCACTTTGGTAGTTCCTCTATTACTTTTGATGTAGTAGCAAAAATCAGAACTGCATCCTTAAAGTGTGGACGGACTGTGGTCGGAAAAAATTCCATGTTTCCCATTATTGTTGACTTTACCAAGTATTCCTAGAACTGTATGCTCTCCATTATCCCTCAATTCGCTTTGGTTGAATAGAAGTGTATACTTACATAGATATCTTCAAGCAATTAGCCTGAAAATTCTTTCCTCTACCGTATCCATGTGCAGTACCTGTAGCTCTTCTTCTGTTTTTATATAAGCTAATAAAAGCTCGCACTGCCGTTATGTTACTCTTTTGAATTCTGATTGTGTTCTAGTTCTATGTGAATATTTGGTACGAAGGTATTTGATCCTATCCGGGACATATGTGTTGGTCTGGAATGTCTGCTTTTTTTCTGGGTCCTCAAGGTTCATCGGTGAAGTATATTTGAAGGTACAGCCAGCCAGTGACAATACTAGCTATGACCCTTGCATATCTGACTCTGTACCGAAGACATGACTATTTGCGGACAAGTTTTTGATATTCCCTAATGGCAGGAAGACAACAAAAAAAAACCCATTGCCTTTATAAATAAATTCAACTCTATTACGAATCAAAATTTTATTCTTCTCAGCCGGTGTTCGGTCTGAGTTGTTATCTCTCAGTCGGTTTTCAGTCTGAGTTGTTTTAGCTTCAGGACTTCGTCTCCTGTTGTTTTCGAAGGGCATGGCCTATGCGTCAGTAGGCTAGTTAGTGTCGGTCACTGAGGTCGACCGGCCAATTGTTTTGCCGTGCCCTTCTTGGGTAAACTGTCCTTCGAGCTTCGAGGGCAGTTTACTCATGGTTGTATGCCCCAGTGGCATTTCACTATCAAAAAAAAAAAATTTATTCTAAAAAGTTCTTTCTAATTCTGTCACTTACGTTAAATAAAATTGATCTTTATTGTCTATGTTCATACTGTAAGGATCGATTCTATTAACCCCGAGTATTAACTAGCCCTAAGTTCAATTCAATCAAAATTGAACAACTAGACACAAAACGTTTTACCAGGTTCGGGGGATGCCCTACTCCTGGGAGCCTCGGGGTGGGGAATTGCTCAACCCTTATCCACTATAAACCAAGTTCAATTACAGTTCCTAATTGCGCAATTCAACTCAAGAACTCTAACTCTATGTAAACAAGAACACAGAAGAGTAGAAGAAGAGTTTGAGAGTTTCAGCCCGCCTCCAGGCAGCGCCCGCAGTCCGTTGCGTCGCAACTCGTCTTTCGGCAGCTGAATCGGAAAGTAGTAGCTTGAATCGGAGAATCGGATTCTTGGAGCGTTCTTCGTTTTTCCAGAAAACCCCCAAATCAGATGAACCATAATTTGGCTAAGTCAAGGACTTTAAATAGCTTCGAAACGCAGCGTCTAGCAAACGCACCAAACTGAGTTTTCCGCCAAGCCAAAACGACATCGTCTCACTTATCTTCAAAACTTCGCGCTTCGCTAAAACGTCGTCGCTTCGTCAAAAGCCGAACTCCGCCTTTCATGGAACGTCGTCGTTTCCTTCGGTCTTCAAACGCAACTCTCCGCGCCAAACCAAAGCTACGCCGTTTTGCCTCCAGTCCTGCAAATCCTACACTAAACCTATTCTACCCTGCAGCATTGAATCACACATAACAACTGATCCATGCTGCCTGGAAACAGATCCAGTGACTTCCCAAGCATGTTGGGATTACAAGGCATTATAATTTGCCCTCCTAATCCTAACTTGCGCTCTAAACGTAATTGAACAATAGGTTTATAGTGGTGTATCATATGGGAGTGGTACTAAGGGGGAAGAGCAATATTCCCTTCAATGCTTCAAGCCTTCATCTCATCCAACATCTGATATGTGCAATGCGTCCCTGCAAAACACAAACTTCACAGCAGGGACTATCTTTGACCCAAAGTCAGCTGGATTCAAATCACCAAGTATTTTCTTAATGATCACAGTTTTTAGAGTCTACTAGATCTCTAATGAAATGAAGGCGCACATCAATGTGCTTAGTTCTCTCATGGTATACAGGATCATTACACAGATATATAGCACTTTGACTATCAATAGTCAGTGTAGTTACATAGCATTTACCAGTTATTATCTTCAAAAATCTTGAAGCCAAATGGCCTCTTTACAAGCTCAGTAGCAGCAATATATTCAGCTTCAGTTGATGATAAAGCTACTATGGATTGCTGTTGTGATTTCCATGAAATAAAACAGCCACCCCATGTGAAGAAAAAACTAGTAACAGATTTCCTAGTGTCCTTATTACTAGCAAAATTAGAATCAACATACCCTATCAGTTCAGGTTCCCTTTCATAATCAGCATATACTAGTCCTAGTTTCTTAGTGCCAGTCATGTACTCTAACAAATACTTCATTGCAATCCAATGTTTCTCACCAGGATTAGACATATATCTGCTCAATACACCCACATCAAATGCAATATCAGGCCTAGTACATAGCATAACATACATTAAGGAACCAACTGCAACATCATAAGGAACATCTTCCATTTTCTATTTTTCAAAATCAGTTTTGGGCAATCATCTTTAGAAATATCCAGATGCCCTCCTAAGGGGACTGATGAAGGCTTAGCATCAGTCATGACAAACTTATCTAAGACCTTAGCAACATAATCAACTTGAGACAAACAGATTTTCCTATCATGCCTGTTTCTAATGATTTTCACACCCAATATCTTTTAAGCTTTACCAAAATCTTTCATGTCAAAATGTTTCTTTAACTCCTTCTTAACATCAGCAATAGCAGTGATAGAATGGCTCATAAGCAATATGTCATCCACATATAGCAGAACAAAAATATGGCAGTCAGATTTTCGTACTTTCATGATGCAAGTGTCATATTTACTTCTAGTGAAACCAAGAGTTAACATACATGAATCAAACTTCTTATTCCACTGCCTAGGTGATTGCTTAAGACCATTTATTGATTTGTTTAGCAAACACACAAAATCAGGAGAATTTTTATCAATGAAGCCAATTAGCTGATTCATGTAAATTGTTTCCTCTAAATCACCATGTAGAAAAGCAGTCTTAACATCCATTTGTTCTATTTCCCAATCATACACAGCAGCCATTGCAATCAACAATCTCATAGTCTTATATTTCACAACAGGAGCAAAGATTTCATTAAAGTCAATTCCTTCTTTTTGAGTAAACTCTTTAGCAACTAGTCTAGCTTTGAACCTAGGTGGTTCATCTAGTTCATTCCCTTATTTGATCCTATAGATCCATTTGCAAGCAACAGTTTTTACATTTGCAGGTTTAGGGACAAGGGTCCAAGTTTTATTCTCATACATAGACTGTATTTTTTCAACATAGCCTTAACCCATTCATTTGCATGTTTATCATGTAAAGCTTGTTCATAGGTTTCAGACACAGAAAACTTAACACTTTCAGTAGCAAGCAAAGCATACTGAATCATCTTATCACAACCCTCAAACAAGTTCATGTCATATCTCTTGTTCTTAAACTTTTCCCTAGGAACTTTATCTCTAGCAAGCACATAATTTGACAGATAATTTCTATCATTTTCAACAACAGAATAATCATCAACATTCACAGTTCCACAGTTATCCAAACCACCAACACTGGTGGGTGAAGTATTTAAGCTAGAGGAGGGAATGTGAGAGCTTACCTCCCCACCAGATTGGTGAGGGAATTCATTCTACTCTGCAGCAGGGGCAGCTCCATGATCACCATTTTCATTCTGGCTTGAGCTTCCTCCTTTATCAGCTGAGCTTGGGGACTGAATATCCCACATCAAACTCTTCTCCCACTGGATTATCAGCACCATCATCCTCCATTTGAGGCAAGAGAAAGGGCACCTCAGGTTATTGAGTGTGACCTGTCTGCTCAGTAGACTGCATTAGCTTTGTTTTAAAATAGAATTCATGCTCATTAAAAGTGACTGATCTGGCAACAATAACCTTGTATGCACCAGGTTGAATCACTAACAATTTGTACCCTTTAACACCATGAGGATAACCAATCATTACACACTTAACAACCCTAGGTTGCAATTTACCTTGATCTATTTTAGCAAATGCAATACATCCAAATGACCTTAAATGATTAATGTTTGGCTTATGCCCCGTCCACATTTACTGAGGAGTCTTAAACCCTATCATAGATGAGGGACTCCTATTTATTAAGTATGCAGCAGTTACAAGAGCATCACCCCAAAGAGTACTTTTAATCCCTGAACTAATGAGCATGCATCTGGCTTTTTCAAGTAATGTCATATTCATCCTCTCAGCAGTCCCATTTTGTTGGGGTGTGTCAGGGATGGTTAAATGCCTATCAATGTCATGTTCTTCACAAAAATGATTAAACAAGTCATTACAGAATTCAAGTCCATTATCAGTTCCAAGGCATTTAACAACACAACCAGATTGTTTCTCAACCAAAGCTTTCCAATATCTAAACTTATCAAAAGTTTCATCTTTAGTCTTTAACAAAAATACCTAGACTTTCCTAAAGTGATCAACCAAGGAGAGAAAATAGTTTGGTGTGTTTCGATTCATCTAATGGCTTGGTGTGTTTTGTTAAAGACAACGAAATTCATGTCTGCAATCCCATCACGAAGGAGCACAATAAGCTGCGCATGAGCCGCCACTGCGCACCTGCTTAGAGCATCCCCACCATGATCTTTTGAATCATGAAAAAGAGTCATGAGAGGTGATTGAAAAAATCATGCATCCCCATCATGATTTTTCTAGTCAAAGAAAATATCATCCCATGATCAAACCAAAATTGATCATCTCATGATCTTTTTTAGTTTTGATCATGAGAGTTGAACCAATCATACTGTGAGAACTTTATCAGTTTATATTCAGATTTTGCAAGGAATATATCTTGAAAATTACAAAGTATTAAAAAAATAAAATTATCACCAATATTCATAATTTTTGAAGACCTATAAATAGAGATACATTTTGATATATCTTGATATTTATATGATTGTATTTATGTAGAAATAAGAGTGAGTGATGCTGAACTTTATATTTGATCATGAGTGGGATGTCCATGACCAAATAGATCACGTGACATGACTAAATGAGAGATAAGTAGATGAGAGAGATGGATGACATATTTTTTTAGTCATGGTGAGAGATGCTCTTACCTCGTTATGCTAATTTTTTTTGGGTTCAAGCTTATGTCATAATCGTAGTCTTATTAATATTTGGGTCAACCGAAGATTACTATGTGTCCGTACTGGATTATGAGGAGGATGAGGACGCTTACTTGAATGGGGAATTCTCATTTCAAGTATATGACTCTGCAACCATGAAATGGGCTACTTCTCAGCCGGAGATTCTGATAGGATGGACATCAGATCGTAAGAGTGTGATTTGCGACGGGCCGGGTTCTGTATTTTCTGATCAGGTACTGGTGTTGGCCAAATAAAAGAAGGTCTTCTTGCATATAATTTTTCAAGCAATTCGTCAACTTTTTCTTTTTTTCCTTTTTAAAAGAGGATTATTGGATTTTCAATCCTACCCCTGGGGTGATTCGAATCCGGGATCAACAGGACCAGGTAGTGAGCGCCTCTCCACCAGGCCAACTCAACTTCGTCGCAATTCGTCAACTCATGGAACACAAATTAACAGTTTCATCCGCCCATTACCTTGCTCAATGATTTTCGATCTTATGAATCTCAAAGAAAAACTGATCATAGCATCGATAAACAAGGCATTGAAAATTTGCACATCGGATTTGGCATTTGGCTTCTTAAAGGAAAAGACTGGCAAGGGATCATCAGCTGGCATTACCCACCCTTGCGTTTATAATAGCTATAGACTCTTTGACAGCAGTGGGGCTGATGACCTTATCTACATTTCATAACAAGGTAGAGATCCAGAACTTGTTGTTTTCGACATGAACCAGAAACATGTTGTCAGAATTGCCCCTTGGAATACGTGATGATTGGCTTTTGCTTCCAGCCTCGGCTTGATCCCCGAGCTATTTTCTCAACAGTGCTGAATATTTTCTCTTACTCCATATTCTCTGCCTAGTTTAAAGTCTCAACAATGCTGACATCTCACCTTGTGAATTGTGTGTTCCAGACTTCCAGTTTTATAATTCTCACGGTTTTTTGTTCTATTTACATAGTAGCTAGGTTGACCACATGTGTGTCACTCTTAGGCCCTGTCCATTTTGATTCTATTTTTTGACTTCTAAGTTAAGATAAGTTAAGATAAGTTACTTTCAGTCACTATAAGTTAAGTTAAGTTTCAGTTAAGATAAGTTACTTTTAACATACTATTCATCATCATCATCATACCATCATCATCATCATACTATTCATCATACCATCATCATCATCATACCATCACACTATTCATCATCATACTATTCATCATCATCATCATACTATTCATCATCATCATACTATTCATCATCATACCATCATACTATTCATCATACCATCACACTATTCATCATACCATCATCATACCATCACCATCATACTATTCATCATACCATCACACCATCATCATCATACCATCATACTATTCATCATACCATCATCATACCATCACACTATTCATCATCATACCATCATCATCATTATAACATCATCATCATACTATTCATCATACCATCATCATCATAATACTATTCATCATACTATTCATCATCATCGTCATACCATCATACTATTCATCATACCATCACACTATTCATCATCATATCATCATCATCATCATCATACTATTCATCATACCATCATACTATTCATCACACCATCATCATCATACCATCATACTATTCATCATCATCATACCATCACACTATTCATCATACCATCATACTATTCATCATACCATCATCATCATCATCATACCATCATACTATTCATCATCATCATACCATCATACTATTCATCATCATACCATCATACTATTCATCATCATCATCATACCAGCATACTATTCATCATCATAATAATATTACTATTCATCATCATCATCATCATCATCATCACAACCATCATCATCATAAAATTACTATTCATCACCATCATCACCCCATCATCATCATCAGTATATTACTATTCATCATCATAAAATTACTATTCATCATCATCATAAAATTACTATTCATCATCATCATCATCACAACCATCATCATCATCATAAAATTACTATTCATCATCATAAAATTACTATTCATCATAATATTACTATTCATCATCATCATAAAATAATACTATTCATCAGTCAATATAAGTTTCAGTTAAGTTAATATAAGTTAAGATCATTTAAGATCAGTTAAGATCAGTTAAGATCAGTTAAGTTAGTTAAATATAAGTCAAAGTGGACGGCCCTTAGTCTTAAAAGGTCAGATCTCTTTTACCCTGTAAATAAAGCAATGGATAATTTCTCTCTTTCTTTTTTGATGAGATATTAGTGTCATATTTTTGAAAATCAGAAATTTGTTTTGCTAGTTTGTTCATTTTTTCGGCTTTATGAAAAATGATTCGGTACAAATGATATTTTTTTTTTTGTAAAAAATACAAACCAATAACATTCATTGATTTAGTTATTTTGACGAATGAGATTAAATCTTATGGTATGATTAATTTCTCGATGACGAATTATAATTTTTTTTTAACTCCTTATGATATTTATCCATGTTTTAATATATAAGTTCGAAATATGAACCTTGCTTTAGTTACATGTTTAGTGTGGACCTCGAGCATTACATAGTGATAGTGCCACACTTCTGATAAGCCAGTAAATTTTGATACATAACTAATCCACTCCACGGAGTATTTGTCTGAGTATAACAAAACTATTTCATGGAAGCTTCTAGATGAAGCTATATATATCAACATCTTAATTAAAAAAGTATGATGATAAGTCATTACTTGATGAAAGCCCAGACACAGACTACTTCAAAGGCAAGCATGAGTGTATGACAATATGCTCCACCAAACATTGACAACATCTACTTCATCCCACCAAAATTTGACACACCTCAACCAATCACAAAATGTTTCGTTTCATTCCTCATAGTCTTAACTTTGAGACCTACAAAACAGATATTGATCTCTGTTAAGTCTCACAATATCAGCACAAGGCAACTACCATAGGAGAAATAAGACTGAAGAAGGTCTAGTCTAGACCTAGTGCTTCTAGATAATAAAAAAAACTCACTTATTTGGGTCACCAACATCTTAGTTAGTTAGTAGTAACAACTCACAGCCTCATTTTCTTCATACAAACTAACCTCACTTACCAATGCCAACTTCAGCTTCATTCCATTTCCACCTCAAATCACCACCATAATGATAACCCCCCATATCACAGGTATCATCATGGAACACCAGCAAAAACCAAATGCTTGTTATGAGAATCACAAGCTACATAGACACTGCAACTACCTGTTTGGTGAATTTATACAACAACCGGGCCCCATTCGACTCCTTCCTCTCTTTCTTATTTATGCTCCATTTTCTTCACAATAAGACTCTCAGCAGTGCACAGGATGAGCAAGTCTCAAACCATGATCAGTTTCAAGCAAGTGAAGCTGATTCTAGTCCTGACTTCCTTTGTGTTTTCCAGCCATGTTACCTGTCAGTCACCAGCTTCTTCGCCTACATCAACACCCACACCGCCAACAACACCTACAGCCCCCGCAGCTGCTTCGCCTACATCAACACCCACACCGCCAACAACACCTACAGCTCCCGCAGCTGCTCCGCCAGTCCCAGCTGTTCCACAAACTCCTACACCACCAGTGGCTGCTCCAGCTCCGCCAGTCCCAATAACTCCTCTACCTCCAGTGGCAGCTCCAATTTCCACACCATCAGCTCCTCCTCCAACAATCACAAAATCCTCTCCGCCTCCATCCATTACACCAACTGCAGCTCCTCCACCAACCCCAGTTGCCACTCCTCCACCCGCTCCAGTCCCCATCAGTGCTCCTCCGCCATCTGTCCCTCCACCAGCTCCTGCTGCGACCCCTCCTGTGATTGTTAACGTTCCCATCATAGCTCCTGTTGCAGCTGACACGCCCGGGCCTGCGAATGCTGGTCCTTCGCCATCTCTGTTGAGTCCTCCAGCCCCTCCTTCAGAGGCTCCGGCACCAGATGTGGATGTTCTGTCTCCGGAGCCGACTGTCAGCTTCAGCGTAAGACATACTTCTGCTTCATTTGCATGAACAGCATAACACACTTTATAGTGAGCATCTAACGTAAGCTTATGTTTTTGCAGAGTGGAGCGCGGGAGATATGGGCCGTGAGGAACATGTTAATAGGCCTCGTTTTGGGCCTCGGATGGGCCTTCCTGCATTGAAGACTTTGTTTTTTTTGATGGGCCTGCATTGAAGACTTAGCATCTATACATACTTATACTTGCATTCTTATCATTCATCAGCTGCCATATTTCATACTCACTTATATTTTTTTGATTTGTCATATGCTCTGTGTGTGGGTTCTCCTGCTAATAAAATGGAGTAGAATACTTGGTAGAATCAAACCTTCATTTACTCTGCAACCAGTACTCATTTTTCTGCATAGAGTAAACCGAATAACCCGAGCGTTGCTTGCGAATACCCTGCCGAACCGTTAACAGATTGGGGGCGACATACCTTCTCATGTGCTTTAATAGATGCTCGTTCTACTCTTCAGAGTCTTCGCTCTAATCAAGAGCCTGTCGCGTTATACTCTTTGGAATTAGCTGTGTGTATGATCAAGATGAACCTTTAATATAGCTGCTATCAGATATGTTCCCTTGTTCTTTCTCCAATACAGCAATATTTAAACTATCTGTCACCGCCAAACTTGAAACATTACCATGAGGGAGGGCAACATAGGTTTCAGCGATGGAACTTGATCTTAGATCTGAAGGGGGGATGAAACAGTCTTCTGACAGGCCAGGAACATTATACGTAACCTCTTCGATTGTCCAAGCTTCCTCCATCATGATTTTTGAGTGACTCATTGCTAGCTCCCCAAATTTTAAAAGGGTGACAGATGATCTCCCAGAGTGGGCAATCATGATCCCTTCCACAGGTCTGTAGTCATTAATGAATGAATTTATTGTGGTTTCCCAATAAACTGCATCTCCTCCGATAGTTTGAATCCGAGTCAGATGAGAATCTTCTAAGTGAATCAAGAGACCAGTTCTCTGACTGAAGTATCCCAGCATGGCATGTCTGATGATCTCTGCAGGACCTTCACTCCTTGCCTTTAATGTCTCGGCATCAGCACATAGTTTGAGAATGAAACAATCCTCCCCGTTTATCCTCTTCTCTCCAACGCACCTTGAATCGTTGAAAATAGAAGCTGTTGTCCTCGGATCAAGTCCCTGAAAATGGAAAAATAGAAAATATTAAAATGAAAAGTAAAATCTTGATAAGCTTACATCCAGTGTGATACGAATGACAAAGGCATGTCTTAGATGAAAAAAAAGAACATTTAAAAGAAGACCTGCAGAGCACGACGTAAAGGTCTGACAGGCCCTTTAGCAGGGTGCGCACCAAGCCAAGGAGTATGCCTCCAGACAAGCTTCCCATCGCATCCAGCATGGACCTTACTATCCCCAACAGCAAGCTCAACATACCACTTTCCTGGACACATTTGCCATAGAACAAATCCGCCAGATTGCGTGTCTTGGCAAACATTCCTGTTTTTCTTCACCCCCGTGGCTGTTTCGAATATTGAAGCCAGCATCTTCACCTTCCCCATGGCATAAGCATTTCCTACCGAGTTCAGATGCTTCTGTCCTCCACATGCAGCAAAATATTGCTGTATTATGTATTGTGCAGACGAGCTTTCCTGAAACAACACAGTTTAACCCTTTATTTAATACATTTGCAATCTGGGATCAGCAACAAAACTTGGGACTTTAGTTTCATCTACCTAGGTGGTCCTACAATTGTGCAGCAGAAATAACAAAAATAAAATATGGGCTAGTACAATTCATCAACTACAATATAGAGCAACAGGCTGCTCCATTGTGAAGTAATACATTAGTAAGAACAGATATTGCATCAACAAATCAAAAGAAACAGCTTATTGTCTATTGTAAAGTAGCAACATCAAACCATACTGCTTGATTACAGTTTTGCTCTGTGCCATTTGGTTCATTCACCAAGAGAATTTCAGATGGCCCCAGAGATTTGCAAATTGATTCTACAGACATATTGATTAGCAACAAAGGCATTTCACTTGTGCAGTATTCACGAAAATGTGCCTCCTGCAGATCAAAAATTTCAATTGTTCCGTGTTTGATACATTCCTCAGTATACATTGAATGTGCAGATGCATTCTAATGGCTTCTGGTTACCCTATTTCATGAATATGACCATAGAATTCTGAAAATGCTCCTACTAGTCAACGCCATGACTGGCCAGTAAACCATGTCTAATAACATTTCATTTTAAACAATATCAGCTCCATGTGCAACACAATTATTAAAGTTGGCCTATCAATAAAACGTCAACAAACATCAGCTGCTTAAAACCAGGCTTAACACCATACAAATGCGAAATCTAATAACCAGGAAAAAGAGACTTACAATTGAGGCATCCTTGATGCTGAAATGAAAAAAGCTTTCCTCCAATCCAACATGCACTGGAGCAAGCGGAGCTCCCATGACCCCAATCAACAACCTCACATCACAACCTCTATCGGGTCCAAAACTCGGTGCCTTACTAAACTGCACCTTCATCCAACTACCCAAACCCAACACGCTCCTCTTCGGTCGATCCTGATCAGTTTCCCCACCGTCCGAGTCCGGACCCTCCCTCAGCGGCTCCAATTTGGCTCCTGCAGACCTTAGACTCCCCGATCTAACTATCGACGATCGCAGCGCAGGCATACTATTCGTCTTATATAGAAATCTCGACAATGCTCCACTGTAAGCCGGACTAAACGACCGGAGCCGAGCCGGAGACAAGCTTCGCATCAGCTCCTCCCTCAGCGCCGAAATCGAACTTCGCTTCTGCTTCCTTTCCATTCTCTCTTTACCAATCTTACCCTAACTACTCGAATGAGCACAAAAATAAAAACGATCAGACTCGCTACAAGCACTCACTCTTCCGGTTCCGATTCGGAACGTTCTGAATTCTGAGAGCGACGGTATCGCAGTTGAACGGAAGAGAAGGAGACGAAACGCGAATGCTAAACCAGCGACGACTGTGATTCGGGAAACGGAAAATGGAATCGCGACCGGCGATGGAGACGACGAAATCGGCGGCGCGCTGAGATGTGTGGAAACCAATGCAAGTAGGTGAAGAAAAGAGAGAGAGAGAGAGGAGCGTTTTCTGCGTGACTGTGGATTGAGAGACGGCGTGAGGGAGCGGAGCTATTACGCGAGATCGGCGGACGATATGAGATATCAAAGTCACGCGCGATATTTTGATGTCATCACGGAGCATTTATTTGGCGTGATACAATTTAATACTCCCTCCGTCCCGGTATTTTCTTCTCATTTGAGATTTGGCACAGTTTTTAAGAAAAATAATAAAGTAAGTTATTGTGAGTGTAATAAAGTAAGTGTGATAAAGTAAGTGTGAAGATAAATGATTAAATAAGGTGGTTGTGAGTGTGATAAAGTAAGTTATTTTGGAAATGAGAAGAAAATTTTGGGACGCCCAAAAAGGAAAGTGAGAAGAAAATTATGGGACGGAGGGAGTACAAATTACGCTTTGGTTACTGAACTATTGTCTTTCTGTCAATAATAGTACAAACGGTTAATATCCGGTACAAAGTTGATTTTGGTAATAATGATCGTTGCCGAACCGAAAAAGACGATATAATTTGTTATCGAAAAAATACATTAAAAATCAAAATTTAATTTTATCCATCCAAATCACAAGATCAATAACTATGATTTATTTATTTTCTACCATAAAATCAATGATCTTTTTGCTAGTGAAAACTCCAAATGTTTGCATATGGTAATGGTATAAATTCAAAAATAAATACAAATCATCCAAAATTCAGTTTAATTAAAAAGTAGGGAAAAATATCAAAAATAGGTGTAAAAAAGAGTCCTCCGCCTTTCAGGAAGCTTCCTCAGTTTGAAAACAAGTACATGCAGCAGAGGCAGAGGCTGCTACATCACTGTCATAAAGAATCTCCTGGGTTTCAACGCATGGTGGGTCCCCCAGTTCTAGTCGGTGGTGCAAGAGTCCAACATGTATGATTAGCCAGCTGGATCCTTGCTGTCAACCTTCTAATAATTTTTGTGTATAAAAAAAGACCCAGCTCATTCGACCAAGCCCCAACTTTGAATCAGCTCTACCAGTAGCAGACTAGCAAGTAGCAAGTAGCAACCATGAGGATGATGATGATGACAAAGGTGACTGCCATTTTGCTCCTCTCAACGCTTCTAGTTGCTTCAGCATTAGAAGCCGCTGTGGAGCCTCCGCCAGGTAACTTAGATATTTCTTCCTGATGAGATTTTCTGAACATACATTTGTTATGAGTTACGAGACTGATATTTGAACTGGCTGAGGTGTTGTTTATCAGTTGATTGCGGCGACAAGTGTGGCAAAAGGTGCCAGAATGCTGGAGTGAAGGACAGGTGCCTCAAGTACTGCGGCATATGTTGTAGGGAGTGCAAATGCGTGCCGTCAGGAACTTACGGAAACAAGCATGAGTGCCCTTGTTACAGGGACAAGCTCAGCTCCAAGGGCAAACCCAAGTGCCCTTAGATTCATTCACCATCTGCTTAGTTTGGTGCCACTTTCATAATTCAGCTAGCTGCTGAGCTTGTTGTGATATGTTACTCTAGTGTAAAACCATGTCCTTTTAATCTGCAGCCATGTATCTTCATGAAATCAATAAACAGTGTGATTTAGCTCTAAGTACCAACAAGTTCAAAACTTAACGACTTGCGAGCTTCATTTCCTTCGCAAGTCCATCTAACATGCGACATATCATCTCAATTTGAGGATTTGATAGGGAGCCTGCAAGAAACTCATGAACCACTCCATCAATGCTAATCCAACTATGCCCAGGCTGTTTCGCCACTCCCTTTTCTTTCATACGCAGCCTCAGGCCTGAAACATCAACCCAGCGACTATCACCAGCATATGCGTTGGACATCATGACGTACCCTGCAGAATTTTTTGGGTCAACGCGAACAAGCCGTTGGGAAATATCTTGTGCCAATTCTGGTTTAGAATGGAGCAAGCAACCGTTAAGCAGAGCGCCCCATACGAAATTATTTGGCTTGTATGGCATTGAGTTAATGGTTTCTAATGCTTCATCGAAAAGACCACTTCTTGAAAGAAGGTCAATGTAGCAAGCGTAATGTTCTAGTTTGGGCGGAGTTTTGGTACTCAATCTCATGTCTGAAAATACTTTCCGCCCTTCGTTTAATAATCCAGAGTGGCAGCAGGCACATAGCACGCTCAGATACGTCCCTGCATTTGGAGCCAGACGAAACTCTTGCATTTTGGAAAAGAGCCTCAACGCCTCTTCTCCTTCACTATTCATCGCAAGACCCATTATCATAGTATTGAACGAAACAGTATCTTTTGAAGACATCCGCTCGAAAACTTCTCTTGCATTCTCCATCCTCCCGCATTTGGAGTACATGTCGATCAAAGCAGTAGCTAATATCGCGTTTGTTTGTAACATGTCTTTGGACCCTTTATACTTCAAATGATCATGAATCCACCTACCGAGTTCCAGATCACCGATTTGAGCACATGCGGATAGCACGCCCACCATCGTGACATGGTTGGGTCTAGCAACAGAATCCTTTACAAGCAAGCGGAAAATACTCAGCGCTTCTGTAGGGAAACCATTCTGAGCATATGCGCCAATGATAGCATTCCAAGCAAGTATTAACCTTTTTCCGCTCCCTAAAATAGCATCAAACACCTCTCGACTTCTCACAACATTTCCCAATTTCCCGTATAAATAAACTAAAACAACATTCACAAAGCTACATTGATAATCATCAGCGCCAAGTTCATGCTCCAGAACCTCAATCCAGTTTTCGACTTCAACAAGCTTCAAATTCGAACAAGCGGATAATACACTAACCATCGTATCATCTATTGGGGTCACATTTTCCCTCACCATAACCAAAAACATATCCAAAACCTCACTACTCATACCCTCCTGAGCAAATCCAGCAATCAAACCAGTCCAACAAGAAACCATACTCTTCTCAGACATTTCATCAAACACCCTCCGCCCACTAACCAAATCCCTAACCCCCTTCGCATACGCAAGAATCAAACCATTACACACAAATCCATTACTCGCGAATCCCATCTTAACCACATCACAATGAACCTGCTTCACATAAATCCCATTCCTTCCCCTAAAACAAGCCTTCAGCAGAAACGAGTAGGTAAAATCATTAGCCCTAATCGCACACCGCTTCGAATCTCGGTACACATAGAAAGCAGCGTAACTCGAATAGCTTGAATCCGAGCTGCTTTCTGACAAAACCCTAATGGCAGCGTTGAAGGAGAAGACATTGGGATCGGTTAGTTGACGGAGTAGTTTTAGGGCAAGTTGAGATGGATATTGGCCGATGAGACGAGTGGCGATCAAGTTGTCTTGATGAGCGCCGAGAAGAATCACGCGTGCGTGGATCTGGTGGAGATGCGTGATTGGGATTTTGCCTTGTAAGAGGATGGAGAGATCTGCGCATTGAGGTTTTGGAAATGGTGACCGTTGGAATGCTGAGAGCATGTTTTTTGAAAATTATCGCCAAGCTTGCTCAGGTATTTATACAACCAAGATTTTTTCAAAAAATCAAACCCCCTGTTTGGTTACAGGAAAACTAAGGGGAAAGCAGAGTTTCGGAGATGGAAAACTGAAATCAGTTTTTTTTGATAGACTGTAAGAGACAGATACAAGGAAAAGCGAGGACTTAAAGCTAGCCGAAACCAGTACATACATTAAAAAATGAACGTGAATAGACAACAATCTGTTGCTCCACTTCGCCTATGGCTTAGTGAACGCCCCATCTTGTCACTCACCGCAGCAAAGAAGCAGACTACCACATAACAGCAACTGCACACTTGCCTGCCAATGAAGTCGGTCTGAACACGGTTGAGCAGATCCATAAGTATACACACAAAAAATCGTGCTGACACATCAAAGAAAATTCAGACCGCAGCAAAATGGCTGAGACGAACGCCCTCATAAGCAAAAATCACTTAGAGGAAAAGAAAAATCACACAACAAAAAACACACAAAAAACTCCCACTGCCCAACCGCCATCCCAATCACCACCCACCACTCCAACGCCAACCACCTCCATCTGCCGCGTGACAGACCCACCAAAGCCGCCTTTGCTTCCCTTCCGACAACCCGCAACACTCAGCACACCCATCGTCGGATCTGAACACAACACAAACCCAGGGAGGCACAGAACTACAGCTGATAGAAGGAAAAGAAAAGAGGACCGACGGAGCAGACAATGAGAGATGGAGGAGGAGGAGAGGAGGGGGAAAGGAGGAGGGAGGGGGGGAGGGGAGGAAACGGCGAAACTGGTGTTGGGTTACGGTTTGGTTGTAGAGAAACAAACAGGAAAGAAAATAAGTTTTCCACTAAACCATATTGCATATTATACGACTGTAATTGATGCAGTCATATATGCATCAGTCGCATATGCTACGTTATCTGACAGTATTTTTAAGTTTGTGTCGTATAAGACAACCATACGCGACAACCCCAATGCGACAAATCATTTACTGTCGTATATGGAACCCTTTGCGACATCACCGTAAACGATAATTCAAAAGGTGTCGCGTAAGGTATCATATGAGACATCAACTTAAGAGACACATCAACTTAGGAGACACATCAAAAAGTGTCTCTTAAGTTGGACACGCTGACACTCTTCTTTTTGAATAATTTAAAAAGTAATATTCGAGGAGACATCTAGTATGTCGTACACATTGGCTGGTCAACTACTTTTACTTATGGGACACTCTACTACAATCGTTGTCGTATAAGGGGTATCACATTTAATGAAAAATCAGATGTCATGTAGATCTCTCCCAATTGACAGAAAACATTTAGAATTATGGATTTGGATTTTGAATGGATCGATTAACTTACATGTTTTTCCTTTGTATTTTCAGGCAGTTATGGATAAAAGTTGGATGGAAATGGAAAGAGGTTCTAAAGCTTACTACTAAGGGATTAAATTTTGTATTGAATTTGTGAAGGAAAATAAGGTTGGCCACCCTACGCATATATACCCGTGTAGAGGTTGTAAGTTGCACAAATTACCTACGATTACATTGGATGAAATCAAAGTAAACTTGATACAACATGTGATGAAGCGAGACTATATGATATGGACATCACATGATGAAGTTGATGATAGCCCATCATTGTATACAGATTGTCTCTTTTCATGTTCCTCATTGTCTCTTTTCAAGTTCATAAAAAAAAAGTTCCTCATTGTTCTCCCAATCGAAATAGTAAATACTCTTCCATTATGAATCCCCATTTGTTTTCCATTCTTAATGCGGTCACATAAATAAATTAACTTTTCTTTGACTTCTTGAACATTTAGGTCTCCCGTTATTTGTTTTCCAATCTTTTATGTGGTGATATAGTGGATGTATACAACAACTAGGAACATTACAATGTATATGAGCTTTTTTTTAATTATCAAGTACATATATATTGATCTCCGGAGCTCTTAGCAATGCATCTTGATCGGATCCGTAAGCATTTGGTACATCTCTCCACTTGTGACGCGCAGGCCACGTTCGGCACCTTTGAAAAATAAATAATTTGAACATGCTTCTTAGTAAACAAATCAAAACTATTTGAAAAATAAATAATTTTCTATTGTCCACGAAAAAAAGTTAAATTTTCTTCTTCATTATTACCCATATGATTTTTCCTTGTCATATAATTCCTATTTTGATATAATTATTGTAATTTTTATTAAATTTATTTAGTAGACGATAATCAATACTACAGTAGTATTAAGAAGATTATCACATTAAAATAAAAATTAAATTGATGATGGGCTAATTTTGTTAAATGGGCTAACAAAACTAAAGAGAACAGAAACCCTAACATATGCCGACCTCCTCCAGTTCATCTCATGACTTCGGCCGCCTCCGGCTCCTATCCTCTCTTCAATCTTCTCAGTTTTCGCTTCCACCATGAGGCCCTGCTCCTCAGTTCCGATCCATTACCACATCTATTCTGTTCCACCACAACATTTTGTGAGTTATCTTCAAACCGCCAGATCTACTCTTCGTCCACCCTTGGTTTAAAAAAGCGCGCCTCAGGAGCGTCTAGGCGCAAGGCGCAAGGCGCATAGAAGCACAAGAGTTTGCGCTTTAACCCTAAAAGCGAGCGCTTTTTGGTTTTTTTGGGATCGTCTGCCCATGATGGGCCTGTGACTCTTGGGCTTCGAGCAATTTCTTAAAAACTTAATTATTTATTATATTTAAGTGTTTATCCGGGTGTGTGCTGATTAATTTACTCCTAAATTCTACTTCTAATTAATTATTATCTTATTTTAAGTAAAATATATGATTTATAACCTAGCGCCTCGCCTACGAAAGGCGCGCTTTTTTCCTTTTAAAACCAAGCGTCCACCATCCGAAGAGAAAAGTGAAGGCTCCGCTGACAAAACGTCCTTAACCGGCGCCACTGAAGTATCCACGGCCAGATCTGTCTACCTTTACTATATCTTTTAACTGTTGGTATGATTTCTTCTTATTTGAAGTATGATGGTTCGATTTTGGGGGTTCGATGGATTTAGAGCTGCAGAGTTTGATGACATACTCAATATTGAATAATTGACGCAGTGCTAGAGTTCGAGGTTAATGTGGTAAAGCAGCAGCAACGCTTCTTCGTTTTAACTTTCAAGAAGATTTCACAAATTGGGTATAATTTAAATGATTAAATTTTTTGTATTGAACCGATATGTGAGTTTATTTATTTATTGAAGTTCATGATCTTGTTATTAGAATCCAGTAAGGGTTCTTCCATGGTTTAAAGGAGTATATTTGGTTTTCAATTTGTTTATTTGTTGTTTTTACTCTAATTTTCACTTCGAAGGAACTCATATATCTGGTTGGCAGGTGCACTCAAAAGCTTTCTCCCGATAGGTGTGTCAAGAGTGATCAATGCTTCAGTGCTAGCTGCAGATGGAAGAGGTTTATGCTGTTTGACGCAATGTTTGGAGATGTAAATGGATGTTTGTTCATGTATTTTGTCATTTGCGAAGAAGAGTTGTGGCAAGAGTGAGAGTCCAAGTGCAAGCTGACAAATGGAAGAGTTCATATTTGTTGGAAATTATGCTTCAATGTGAATGGATGTTCATGTATGTACATAGTGGTCATGTACTATGGCATTGAAACATTTTGTGAATAATGATTTTCTCTCTTTTCAAATGAAAATTTCATATTTTTTATTTGTGATACTATTTCACTGAAATGTGGACATATCAAATTAGGTACTTCAAAAAATTTCAATTCATCTCTCTAGCTTTCCTCTTGTGTGAGGAAAGCTCCCACACGGTTGTTCTTCTCTCACAGTTTCCCCCTTCTCAGCCATCGCTTCTCCGCTCCTTTCTCTTCGTTCTTCCCTCTCCCCGCTCCTTTTCCCTTTCTTTTCGCTGACTTCCTCTCCATCAGCGCCATCCTGTCATATTTTTACTCCTTTTGCGGAGCCGTGGCTGCCCTTACCGCAGGATGTTATCTTTGGTTCGTCTCTGATAGTTTTGGAGCTCGGATCTGGTGACAGGAGGGTTGTGCGGGATTTCTGGCAGCTGATTTCTAGTAGAGGTTGTTCGGTGATGTGTTGAGGGTGTTTGGAGAGGGGCGAGGTTGATGGAGGGTGTTTTTTGGGTTATGGTGTTTGTGCGGCTGAACAGTCTCTTTTTTGTTTGTCTATATGTTGTGGTGTTTTTGTTCGTTCTTTATGTTGTTGGAGGGCTCACCTTGATGCGTGAGGCGAAGTGGTGCATGTTCCACTTATTTATTACACAGGTTTATGTTGTTGGATATGTTCCTAGCTAAAGTTTCTCTAGCTCTAAGTCCTCTGTAATCGTCTCTGTAACTGTTCCAGCCAGTTTATCAAAAAAAATTAGGTTGTCGTATATGTCTAATTCTACACAAATAAATGTCGTATAATTATTAATCTACTATCATTTAAAAAAAATCTTATGCGGCTGTAGATTTCCTTATGAGACATTTTAAAGTACAGTCATGTAAGCTAAATCTTACACGACATTGGTTCATTGTCACTTTCGCATCTAACTTATGCCACACTACTTACGAGACTTTGCGATTGCGACAGTAGTACAGTTGTATAAGCCTTATACGATTATTTTCGCACTTGGCCTACTAAATTCCGGAAGTCGTATAATATGATTTCTGGTGTAGTGTTCCTCAATGAAAGGAAAATCAAAATCCACAGCTACCCCATCTTTGGTGAT
This sequence comes from Rhodiola chrysanthemifolia, assembly GCA_033675395.1. NCBI lineage: Eukaryota > Viridiplantae > Streptophyta > Magnoliopsida > Saxifragales > Crassulaceae > Rhodiola > Rhodiola chrysanthemifolia. The sequence continues at coordinate 27,192,629 of CM066205.1, forward strand.
CGTAGGTTTTCTAGCTGCGAAATGCTCGGGAATGTCAACGAATTACTGATCGTCAGCTATTGATTTTGAAAATTATGGTATGTAATTCTGGCTGTTGATTTAGTAAAATGAATAACCCAGATTAATTCTTATTTCTCTCCAAAAATCCAATTCTCACCGGATCTCAACCCTCATATTTGAACTACCAAATAAGTTACGTCAGAACAAAAATTATCATATATTGTTAGTTAATTATTTTAAAATAAAATGTTGAAATGTGACTGCTATTTTCTTCGACAATTCGAGCTTTTATCGATCATGTGAGAGAGAATTAACCTGAAATACTAGGAAAAACCGTTAAAAGACACTAAAATGATGGGGTAATCGAGTTAATCTATCATCGAATGACGCGATTAATTGGTCAATAACTCATCCGATCATTAAACTGTCTGACATGGATTCTTACAGCCGGATTCAAATCTTGAGGTTTGTCCTTTCTTTTCCTTTCCCTCGTCCCGCAACGCGCGCGTGGATGTTTCCTACAACCCTTATGTGCTTTCCTCTTCCGCCTTGTGCGTGGATGTGTTGTTCCCCTTCTACGGAGATGTTATCCGGTCGTCATGATGGACATGTCGTGTCTTGTAATGGTAAAAGTGTCCAGTGTGGCATGTGCTTCAGATGTCAAGAAACGTACAAATGATTTCGAGGGTAGGACTGCTCGGATCCATGGTAAATGTGTCAAACTTGCGCAGTCTGATAAGCGTATTAGTTATTTGTTTAGGGGTCAAATTGTAGTAAAAAATAATTTATAAACCTTAGTAAGCCAAGAGTCGATCCAAAGAACAATGTGTATGATTACTAGCTAACAAGTGACCTATTTAGCTATTCCAAACAATGAGAGGTTTTGAATGAGAAACAACTAGCAGAAAATAAATGCAGAAAATAAAAAAGTTTTGGCTTGATCAGAGAAAGGATCCCAGGTTCAAACTTCACCCGTGCTAAACCACAAATCATGCAATTATATCGTGTAAATTAATCATGCTATCGAATATAGAAATAAACCAAAATAACACTAGACACGCCGCCCATCCATAGATTATAAACGATTTCGATTAGTAAGCCTAGGGTTTTTCAGATAATAAAGTCAACTTTCCTATTAATTCATGTACTATCAATGTAGCTACCATAACCTAATAATATCAATTTCATACGATCTGGTTAATACCTAGGACCATTCATCTTTTGGTAATTAACATAAACATGTTCTAGCATGCAAACATCACATTCTATGTAAAACTTGCAAGAACGATAAAATTGAGCACAATGAAATTGAATATTCGAATTGCATAAATAACAAATGTCTAATTGATCACAAGAAGAGTTGAGTACAAGGCACGGGATCCGTAGGATCCCAGAATACGGAAGACTACTCACTATTTATGGTAAGTTAACCAAAAATAGTGTAGAAATAGAAAAATTAAGGACTAGGAAACCGTATTGATGATGTAGCTTGTTGAATCCTCAATCTCTGGCGATGTTCTGCTTTGTTTGCTTCTCTAAGTTAGGTCTCTTAATCTCCAAAATCAAGCTCTCTCTCAAAAACGCCAAATCGTTTTTGTAAAACCCTTGGTTTCTGTATATAGTCAGCAAAAATCCTGTCTTTTACGGCCAATCGACCGGTTAGCTTTAGTGAAGATTTCTTAACCGGTCGGTTCACTCAATAAGATCATGTCGTTCTGAGCTTTTGAACCGGGCGGTTGAGCTCGATGCACACTTATGAACCGGTCGGTTCGATCGGGGCTGGCTTTTCTCGAACTCTCTGAGCAATTGAACCGACCGGTTCTAGACCTCAGAGCCTTCTCTCTTTTTGGTCTCAACTCCAACAATGATTCGTCTGTTTACCTGAAACGCTCAAGAAAAGACATCAAATAATGACAATTTACTGGGAGAACAAGTGTTCTCCTTCATCGTTTGGAGCAAATAACTAGTCAAAATATCGAGTGATCACGGTCGAGGGTAGATCTGCTCGAATCCATGGTAAAGGTGTTGAACCCGTACGGATATATATACCAATGATTTCGGGATCATGTCGAGATACCTTGATAGAGTTTCGAAGATCAATATATATGTATTAGATGATAAGAGCTAAGAAAGTGCCGTTCTTTTTTTGAGTTAACATAATTAAAATTTGGTTTACTAAAATGTAATTTAAATGCATCGAATTTAATTTATAACTGTATTAATATTAAGGGTTTGGATCAAATATTAAAAACCACATTTAAATATAAAAACTATAAACCAAATAAGTATGAACATTAGCAAAATAAGTCTGAACAATATTATGTTAAGTCAGAACTTTTAATTTTTGCTTAGTCTGAAAATTATGTTAATTCTAAACTTTTACATGATTTATTGTTTTTATATACAGAGTGCGGTTCAGGTACAAACCACATTTATAAATGAAAACTAAAAACTGCATTTGCAGCTGACATGTGTACCATTTATTCGAAATCTCGGATAAATCACGGAGGGGTATTATATTCATTATACATAATCCCTTTATTACTGTATTTAGTTTTATTTTCAATTTAGTCCCTGATTTGGAAACTCCGTTAAGTTTTCCATTCAATCTGATTTTAGAATCAGATTTAAAGAAATAATGCTCAGACTTATAGATAATGATCAGACTTAAAGAGACAATGATCAAACTTAAAATAGATAATGATCAGACTTAAAATAGATAATGATCGGACTTAAAGAGACAATGATCAGACTTAAAGAGAATGATCAGACTTAAACTTCAATTGATAATGATCAAACTTAAAAGACAATGATCAGACTTAAAGAAATAATGCTCAGACTTAAATAGATAATGATCAGACTTAACGAGACAATGATCAGACTTAGCGAAATAATGCTCAGACTTAAAATAGATAATGCTCAGATTTAAAGAAACAATGATCAGACTTAAACTTCAATTGATAATGATCAGACTTAAAAAAGACAATGATCAGACTTAAAGAAATAATGCTCAGACTTAAAAATAGGTATGATCAGACTTAAAGAGACGATGATCAGACTTAAACTTCAATTGATAATGATCAGACTTAAAAGACAATGATCAGACTTAAAGAAATAATGCTCAGACTTAAAAATAGATAATGATCAGACTTAAAAGACAATGATCAGACTTAAAGAAATAATGCTCAGACTTAAAAATAGATATTGATCAGACTTAAAGAGAAAATGATTAGATTTAAACTTCAATTGATAATGATCAGACTTAAAAGACAATGATCAGACTTAAAGAAATAATGCTGATACTTAAAATAGTTAAGGATCAGACTTAAAGAGACAATGATCAGACTTAAACTTCAATTGATAATGATCAAACTTAAAAGACAATGATCAGACTTGGTCAGACTTAAATAGATAATGATCAGACTTAAAGAAATAATGCTCAGACTTAAAATAGATAATGATCAGACTTAAAGAGACAATGATCAGACTTAAACTTCAATTGATAATGATCAGACTTAAAAGACAATGATCTGACTTAAAATTGATAATGATCATACTTAAAGAGACAATGATCAGACTTAAAAAGACAATGATCAAACTTAAAAAGACAATGATCAGACTTAAATTAAAAATGATCAGACTTAAAATTGTTATTTATCAGACTTAAATTGGTATTGATCAAACTTTTTTTTTTGACAGAATTTGTTTCTGAATTTGAGATTCAAATATTTTGGTCTGTGATTTGGATACGGGGAAAGTATGACAACAATTTATACAAAAAGGCATACGGTTAGCAGTAATCCCCTACCGCTCATCTTTTACCGATTCTTCCAGCAAGCACTCTTCATCCCAGTAGAATGGATACTTGAGTTTGGCAGCAGTGTGGTGTATGAACCAGTCCTCATAGATGAATATTTTAGCGGGTGGACGAAAAAAAAGCAGTCTTAAAATTGGTCAGACTTAAAAAGAAAATGATCAGACTTAAAATTATTATCGATCATATTAAAATTGATAATGACCAGACTTAAAATGGTTGGTTCTTCGTTTTTTTCTTTTTCGTTTTCTGCTGTACGTGTACTGTTTAACACCGTTATAACAGACTGATATTTTTACCCCTCGTTTATGTTTTGTAATCACAAACAAGTCCATTTTAATTTTCCATATTTAATAAAAGACCCTGAATTTCGATTGATCGAAATATACACGTGATAATATTTGATTGGTTTTTTAGTTTTATTTATAAATATGGTTTGTATTTGATCCGAACTCTTATATATAAATATGGGTTATATTTTTTTAATAAATAAATATAGTTTTATAAATATGATTTTTAATAAATAACACATAAGTCCCTCAGCTTCTTAATAAGACATAATGGGATACATAACAATTGGTCGAAGTTGGACTTTAAAGGACGAAAAACTACTAAAATAGAACAAGACTTATGTCCGGAATTTGTTCAATCCTTGTCTTAAAAACATTTCACAGTGCTATGAATATCACATATTAAATCAAGTTCGATTAGCTATATAATAACATGGAAAGAGTTGGGATCAAATGAGAAATGACATCTTTGGTGAGAAATAAGAAATTTTAATATCCGTCCAATTTATCATCCAACGGACTTGATTTTACCAATTTATTTGCATTTAGTTTCGGAATAAAATCGAGAATGTGGGTGTATTCGTCATTTGATTTAATCTAAATTTAATTAATTCCTATTTTGTCGCACACGTTCTTTTGGCTTGACTAATTATCATTAAGATCCTATTTTTTCGTTATTCAACCGTGTATAATTTTCATCTCAAACGAAGATGATTGACGAAGCCAACGACGATGATACTCTTACCTCCTTCGTTACCCCTACTTGTAGCGCATGCCCAGAACTGATACGATGTCCGATCCGTTGATCTATGGCTTGTTGGAAAGCTTAGATAAAGGGCTACAACTTTGTAGTCTGCATCTAGAGCAGATTCAGTCGTTAAGGGTGTCAGAACTTGAGCTCAAGAGGTTATCTCACTATGCGCCAATGTCACTTGTGTCACTTATTTTTGACATTGAGCACTTTTTCCTGCTCACTGGTCCAAATAGTGTCACTTGTGTCACTTATCAGGTGACATTGGCTAAATGGGCCAAAAATGCAATTTTTGCTAGGTTTTTGCAAAAAGCCCAAAAATGCAAAATTGAAGAAAAACAAAAGGGGGGCAGCCACCAACCAATTCTGAACATTCTCCACATCCATTCACACCTACGCACTTGGAGACAACGGAAAAGAGAGAAGGGGACTCGAAAACGCAAGGATTTTGATAGGATCAAAGATTTGAAGGGATTATCGACATCAATTCAAAGGGTGTAGTAATTCCTTTTTCTCTTGTAATCTTTGTTTCGAACAAAACATGACTTGTATTTCCATGACGATGGATAGTGAGTAGTGACCCATATTTTGGGGTCCTACGAATCTTATTCGACTATGAATCGTTTAATATATTAATCGTTGCATGATTTGGATTGTTCTACATGATTTGTGTTTTACTTAGCGCCTAAACCCAGCGATGCATATTAGGTATTTGAGAAAATGCCTAAGTGAATTGCTTTGAGACGTTAAGCCAATAGCGCCGAAAGGGTGAGGCTAAATGTCCGACTATTAAGTAAAATGCACGTTACGAACTCAGTGACTACGAGAGATGCCTGAGATTGTGACGGGAAAGGCTAAGATTATGACAAGTACTCCCCATGTTTATGCAACGAGAGTTGGTAAACATCAGCGAGTTACTTGATTCGAACCAATAGCCCCGAAAGGGTGAGGCTCGTAGTTTAAGGTACAATTCCAATTCGAACCAATAGCGCCGAAAGGGTGAGGTTCTTACTTGGATTGTGCGGCTATTTTCCAATCAATATAGGAAAATCCTTGCATGCTAGTTAATAAACTCGATTCTAATGTTGGGTAAGTGAAGTAGTTCCCCGAAATACTTCTCGAAATTCGTTAAATCCTTTTCTTACTTAGCCTTCAAAACCAAAACAAAAACTCTTTTCGGACTAGGATAAATAGAAACACAACCTTACATAGTGCATAAGTTTACACTTGCTCCCTTGGACGATCCGGTTCTTACCGGCATTATAAATTGTTTTTGACGCACAAAATACGACACGTCAAAATGGCGCCGTTGCCGGGGAGCAACGCATTAACTTGTCATTAGCCTAGGTTGTATGGATATCTCGACTAGTCTTGTAAATATTTTCTTTTTACTTTTGTATATTCTTCACTTATATCTCTTACTAACTTTGTTCTTTTTGTTTTGCGAGGATGTATTCATACAATCAACAAGTCGAGTACGATGAAGGATACAACCAAGAGGAGGAGCAACTAAATTCTTATTGGAAAGAACATGGCTACCCAACAAGGTATTACACTCCAAATTGGGATGACCAAGAGGAGGAGCAACCAAACTTTTATTGGGGTGAAAACGAATATCCAACACATTCCTACTCTCGAAATTGGTATGATAGCCAAAGTTCATTTGAAGAAAACTCCTACCACCAATATCCTCAAATTCCTCAACCTAATAATGGACTCCCCGACATGAAAATGCTAGCCATGCATCAAGATTACCAAGCCAAGGTTGCCCAAGACAATCTGAACATGATACAAAATTTCCAGGCTATTAACCAACGTTTAGATGAGCTCGCTGCCCAAAACCAAGTGTTAAGCAAATTGGCGTAACGAGTAATTGAAGATGGGAACTTGGATGATGAAGAAGAGGTTTCCGAAGAAGAAGTCTTTGAATCAAGTGAGGATAAAGTGTTGAATTTCCTTTTTGAGAAGCCCCGCCAAGCTATCAAAGAGATATATGAAGATGATTCAAGTACAGAAGACTATAATTTTCGGACACTTTCACCTCCACGAGTGGTAATTGAAAGTGAGCTTCAATCTATTGATGGGGATGAAATAGAGCAAGAGAACATTGAGCCACGAGGATTCGGATTGTATGAAGACTTTGTTGATGTTTACATGGGCGCTACAAGAGAGCAACCTCGCATACAAGAGAATGCAAGTATTGAGATGGGATTAGAGGATTGGGCACCCAAGGAAGTTATTGATAAACTGAAAGACGGTGTGGCCATCAAGCTCGAGACGAGTTTTTGAAAACCCTTTCTTCATCACGCCGTCTCGAGACAAATTTAGGAGCTTTGTACCTTATTTTGCAAAATTATTAGCAAGGAGCTCCTAAAATCCCTCCATCTTGAAAAGCATATTACTTTCAAAGGGATTGAGCTCGCAACTAAAAGTCCATTGTAGACTTGATGGACGAAAGTTCAAATGGGATTTGAAGGTGGATTGAAGCCTTAAGCACCAATGGCCCCGCGAGAAGTTATTTGAGCAAAGGACTTCTCCCAAGCGAATCCATGGGCGCTTTGCTAGTCTCGCCAAGACGTTAAACTAGGTCTTCGAGGGATGTAAAACCATTTGTAAGATGCCTTATCAGATTTATTTTGCACTCTTATCATCACTCGCTAGATGCTTTTGATTTAAGTGTGGAGTTCCCTACTATGATTCTGCATTATACTTGTGATATATACTGATAATTTCTATGTAGTGGTCACTTGTCTGTTTTACAGATTTGAATGTCATACATAGGAAAGGAATGAGCAATCTATGTATCGCGCACTATGAGCTACACTTTCAGGGAAGCCCTTTGCACTACACTTTTGTTTTCATATATTTGTCGCTTAGGGACTAAGCTTCATTTTAAGTGTGCAGTGGGTGTGTAGTGCATTTTATTGAAATTGTCCATGTCTATGCACTTGCACGTTTTATGCGCTAGCTTACAATTGAGTACTCGAATTTCCAAGGCATCCGCATAACCCCATTACTCGACCATCTAGTTTCATTGCTAATGACTTGATTTTGAATCTAGGATCGCCATGATTTTTGTGAGTGCATAATGCCTTGGCGTCATTGTTTTTGTTATCTTGTGTCTATCTAACGATTTAGGCAACCTTTTTGCATCACTTGAACATTGAATTAGCAAGCATGAAAATCCTTTTCTCCTCTTCGAAAATTTTGTCATTGCTCTTAGGTGATCTTTATTCTTTCACATTGTATGCACACACCATTTATATCCTTAGTACATTGCCAACTCTTAAGTGTGGAGTCAATATGGGTGAAAAGTAGACCCCAAAAAAAAATTGTATATGCAAGCACAAGCCAAAATAAGGCAAGCTACAAAAAAATAGAAAAGCAAAATTTTTTGCAAGCACAAGCCAAAATAAGGCAAGCTATCAAAAGAAAAATTCATGAAGCATATCGTGGGCAAAATGCCTTGAAAAAAAATTAGAAAAAAATGAGGCACACACTTAAGTTTGGCAATGTCCTTTCCATCATTTCTATTGGTGTGTATGCGTTGTGATTTGAGTAGAGGGATGACCCTTGTACTAGTGTACGTGAGCATGACTTTGTTTGAGATAGTTTTGAAAATGAAGTGTCAAACTCCTCTTTCCTTATGGATTATGGACTTAGCTCCTAAAACTTGGAAATGAGTTTTGTATTGTTAGCCCATGGACTATCTTTCTTGATAGCATATGCACGCGATTGGCACGCTTTTTATGTTTCTGAGATCATGTTTTGAGTATCTTGCAAAAAGGTTGAATGGATTGTTAGGTTAGCCATTTGATAACTCTAATATTGATTGTCTATGAATGTGCATCTTTGTAAGGTCATTGGTGGTTTGAAATTCTTTTGAAAAGGAGTTAGTCTTTGATCACTATTTTAGTTGATGTGTATGGGGTATTCGTTGCGTATTGCCTAGATAAATGAGGAACTATCTTGATCATGCATATAGCTAGTTGCGTTTGGGATTTGTGAGTATTCCCTTTTCTGAAAACTCTCACGAGACTACAACTCGTCCTGTAGGGTAGTCTAGAGGTTTAAAGGCTTGGTGCATACGCTAAATGCACTCGTGTTCCCTACGACAGTGGTTAGGATTTAGTTCTTGTTTGTTCGGGACGAACAAACTCTAAGTGTGGAGTGTTTTGATGAGCATAAATTTGTACTATATTTATGCTCCACATTTAGTCGATTTTCGATCATCTCCCTTGTTTATATAAGCTCTCACTTTATATTGTGGTACTTTATAGGTGAAAAACGAATCCAGAGCGAAATAAAGCATTTTGTGGAATTTAGGCGAAAACAGTGCAAAAATAGGTGGATTGACCCCTACTTGTAGCACATGCCCAGAACTGATACGATGTCCGGATCCGTTGATCTATGGCTTAATGGAAAGCTTAGATAAAGGGCTACAACTTTGTAGTCTGCACCTAGAGCAGATTCAGCCGTTAAGGGTGTCAGAACTTGAGCTCAAGAGGTCACTCACTATGCGCCAATGTCACTTGTGTCACTTATTTTTGACATTGACACTTTTTCCTGCTCACTGGTCCAAATAGTGTCACTTGTGTCACTTATCAGGTGACATTGGCTAAATGGGCCAAAAATGCAAGAACATTTGAAACTTCTTGTGGCCACCAATCCAAGAACAACAATTTCTTTTTTCACACTAAAACTGTCTTAAAACTTAGGGATAATTACAAAAAGACTGCCTAGACTACTATAGTATTTCAAATCGCGGCCTGGACTATTTCAATTTAGTGTTTTTGGAATAAATTGAACACAATAAACTACCGTCTTTTTGGACTAAATTGCACACAATAAACTAACGACATTAATGAATACCGTTTACAATTATTATTCTTTAATAAAAATTATTTAATTTTAACTGTGAACACACTGCCCTAATGTAATATAAACTTTTCCTTCACGATTCAATCAAATTACAATCACTCCGTAGCTTGCTTTTTCTATTCATGAAAGCATGCTCGCTCAATCAGATCTTCCTCATCACTCCACTTACGATTTCAAATCGATTTGATTCTGGCGGTGGCGGCTTTGGGAGAATTCTTCAGATATCTGATGGATGGATGCCTCACTGGCTGCGACGACATGATCGACTAGAGGTTGTACCACCACAACTGTAAATACGAGCTTCACAAATCCCCAAGCATAACTACCCCACAAGAGGCAACGCTAAGAAAGATTTCATCCGTTCGTATCCAATCTAGCTCTTTCTGGCTTTTCCTCTCCTGCGTCGTCGCCTTGATGCATCTCTTCTTCCGCTGCTGATGCTCATTGTCTTCCTGGGAAAATGAAGTTTCAAGGATCAACGAGAGTGACGATGACAATCTGTACCCACAGATCATTTCGCTCGATATGCAAAATATCGGTTAATTTTTTTTTTGAAACGGAAGTGAGGATGAATTTCATATTGTAATTTAATTGAATCGTGAATAGAAAAGTTTTCATTACATTAGGACAGTGTGTTCACAGTTAAATTAAATAATTTTGATTAAATAATAATAATAATAATAATTGATTAACGTTGTTAGTTGATTGTGTACAATTTAGTGTCCAAAAACATTGAATTGAAAATTGAAATAGTCTAGGCCGCAATTTGAAATGATATGGTAATTTTCCCTAAAACTTAACAATTGTTACAATGATACTTATCATCAAAGTTATGGAACCAATATTTCCAGAAATGATGCAAACGAAAACAGGGATGGCTTAATTCTCCACTACATTTCCAAAATAAGGGTAAAATATTTGAAATGAGAAGCTAAGTAACCTGCCTGGAGCCAGGAGTGCTCCCTTTGGCAATGGTGTTCTCAAACTCCTGCGCCTGAGCAAGCATGAGTTTCTCCAGCATCCCAACACAATCCACAGTGGTGGAGCTCCCCACCGAAGCCTTACTCGCCACATTCTCCTTCGAAAATGAAAACACCACAGCCGCAGCAATAAACGCATGCCAAACCATCTTCCTTCCGTCCCTGCGACCGAGCCAGAATTGAAAATTATTTTTTAAGATCTATTTTCATATTCTTAGAACCCTAATTAGTTAAACCCTTACCCTTCATTAATATTAGCCCAAAGAGTTCATACAAGCAATGCCTAGAAACCTAGTCCTAGAGTCGATCAATATTACAAAGCGTATTGTGACCCAAATACAAGCAACAAGTAATAGAAAACTCCCGTGAATCGCCTGAAGCCGAACACTCCAATTTCCAATCTCTAACTGAGCTGGAAATCACCCAAGAACACCTTTTCGCTCAACCCACTAGAAGCTGCAATTGAGACACGCCAAGACACTCGCCTACGTCCAGGAAGCTTCAACCAGTCTTGAATCGCTCAGAATCTCGCATTAACTAGATCGAATCCCTCGGGGAATTTCTGGGCATCAATTGAGCCCTAATCCCCAATTCCGAGCTCCCTTATACGAACTTCACTTCAGCTACAATACAAAACGCCTTCGTCTAAGCTCAAACCAATAACGAACTGCATACGCCCAGCGTTTTGCTCGTTGTTGAAAACTTGCGCTCTCTCAATACGGCACCGTTCTTCGAAAGGCAAATTCTCGCGCTAATCCACGACGACGTTTCTATTAAACTCGAAATCCAGCCAAAACACGAGCTTAGCCTGGACTCCAAACTCGAGCTTCCCGTTTTGCTCAAACGACATCGTTTTGAGCTCTTTAGCTCAAACTTAGAAATGACTCGAGGACTCAAAACCAAAACCAGCATACTTAATACTAGGCAATTGCAATGCATGTAAATCATCACTAGGGCACTTTCGCATTAGACCAATCACTACAACTAGTATTACAACATTACAATTTTGGGCTAAATTTCTTTTTGAAATTGTACTTCAAAGTCTGAAATTTAAATAACAATTTGTATATTATACCTAAAATTATTTATAATTTTTTTTTTGGGGCAAAACAACTTGGGCTACCCTTTCTTTGCCTCCGTCCCTTGCTTGATTGCTTCCCCATTCAAAGTTGTGCTTATAGTTGTGCAGCAATTTCCCTCATACTAGGCCTTTCATCCCCTGTCATTTTTAAACATGCCAACGCAAGGTTTGCAGCTTCTTCAATTTGTTGTCTGTTACAATCATTTGCCAAGTCGTCTTCTATTATTGAAAATAGTTTATTGTTCCTCATTGATAAAACGAAGAGCATGGCCAATGATCTTTCCGCCTCCGGCCTGTCAAATGCTAGAACCTTTTTTCCTGTCATCAGTTCAACTAGGACAACTCTGAAACTGTAGACATCACTTTTTTCTGTCAACATACTTGTATGCATGTACTCGGGGTCTAGGTAGCCTATGGTTCTTTGCACATTGGTGGAGAGCGTGTCCTGGTCGATTGTGATCAATCGCGACGCGCCAAAGTCCGACACCTTTGCAGTGTAGTTTTCGTCCAACAGAACGTTGGCGGACTTAATGTCTCTGTCGACTATTGGCACTTGTTGGAGTACAATTACCCTGGACTAGGAGTACGTCTGGAGAACGCATACTCCGATGTGTTTTGATAAGACAAACATCCTGCTGATGTGTTACTTGAGTCCGCAAGTTTAAGTACAGGTACTCTGGAAGTAACGATTACTTGAGTGTGCAGAGTATTGCACGGATCTCTGAAGGTAGCAGTACCTCGGATTGAGGACGAGAATATTTCCATAAATATTCTCGGTGGATCTTTGCTCCCAAGATCGGATTTAGCATAGATATGCTGGAAGATTTCTCAATATCAGTTTTAGATACTTGTAACAAGATTTGGAATTGGTTTAGATATGGGAATATTGCGTGAGAGATTTTAGGAAACTTTATCTCAACTACATATCTAATTAGATCGGTATGGGACGATCTAATTGGAAGGCTGATGAAGACATTATGGGATGGACGAATCAGCATGAAGATTTTGTGCGAACTTGTCGTGCAAGATGAGAGATTTTCGTGCAAGAAAATCTAGGGCTACCCGGTATTGATCCCTCTATATAAAGGATGCTACGTCTGCCTTTTAATGTGCGGATTGTATTGGAATTCCTTAGCTATGTGATTGCTGAAGCAAGAACGATCTGAGATCGTAGTTTCGAAGGAGTATTGAATCAGAGGTTCAAGAGCTTAATTTGGAGGGAGTCAGTCTGCGATCTGAGCCAGAAGGGGAACATTGCTTGCGGTACGTTTGCACCTAGATTACATCATAACTAAGACACGTCTGAGAGAAACACCACTGAGTATGGTTTGGGTGAACGGTGTAACTCGTTGTAACCGATAACATCAATACAAGTGATCGTTCCTAAATCCTTCTAGTGGAAACTAGAAGGTAGTGGTTTTTCCCGGATACTAGGTTTAAGTATCTAGGTTTCCAGTATATATTGCCGTCTCGAATTTACTTTTACGCTTTAGCTTATTTCCGCTGCATACATACTTGACGCATATCGATACTTGACAAGTACTGCTAACTAACGATCCTAATAATTGGCATCAGAGCCTGGTCTCTAGATATTAGTCAGCTTTGCAGGTAAGATGACAACAATCAACAACTCCTTCTGGAAACCTCCTCAGTTGAAGCCCGGAGAGTATGATTGGTGGGTGAAGCAGTTCGAGTCACACATATGCTTCTGGATGGACAGTTATGTAAGATAATCAAGTAGGGACCAGTACCTATCTTGGATCCTGTGATGATAGAGAAGAAGTCGGACGACTATGATGACTTGAAAAAGATGCTCCGCTACAAGGTACTAGAGAAGAATAGCAGAGCGAAGAAGGTCATACACTCCGCACTTGATCCGGGTGACTTGAAAAAGATGCTCCGCTACAAGACTGCCAAAGAAATTTGGGACGCACTAAAGAGACTGTACTCTGGAAGTGCCGATGTGAAGAAGAATCAATCTTAGCCGCAATGAGAGACTATGACAACGCCATGCAAGGAAAGAACGAAACACTGGAAGAGTTTCACTCTCGCTTCTAGGGGTATGTGGGGCAAATGGAGTTTCTCGGGGAGAACATTGATGAGTGGAAGGTTACTCACCACTTCCTCTAGTCAATGAATCTCAATTAGGATGCTGTGACCCTAGCGCTTCAAGCTCAGAAAGCTATCAAGGACATAACCCTCGAGGAGCTAGTTGTCAGACTTCAGAGTAACGACAGTATCCAGCAGAGGAAAGCTGCTAGGCGTGCCCTTGAGAAGGACCAGTCCCTAGCTCTGAAGGTCGAAAAAGCATTTGAACTCGCCCAGACTGATGAAACTGATGAAATATTGGACGAGGACACTGCGATAGTAACTAGAGCCCTCAGGATGGCAGGAATTAGATGGATGAGACCATTCAAAGGGAAGAAGTCACCAGAGGAGATGATTTGCTACCACTGTCAGAAAAAGGGACATATGGCTAAAGACTGCTTCAGCAAGAGATCAGGATAGCCTCCAGGTCAAAAGAGCCCCAAGGCAATGCTTGCAGCTTGGGGTGAATCAGAACGAGAGAGCGAAGGAGACGACCCAAGCGAAACAGTGTGCATAATGGCAAAAGATGAGGTCATAAATCCAGATACTCTTACATGTTTATCTAACCTTTCTAATAGAGAGGTACTAGATTTGCTGAAGAAGCTGACTGAGAAGAACGAAGAGCAGGAAGAACAAATTGCAAGGCTTGAGGAACATGGGGACTAGTGGTCACAGAAAGTAATGAACTTGAAGAGGAGCTATGCAAAACTGATTACAAACTAAAGAAAAGGATTCGCTCCCTATACGGACAACTGTCAAAGCTTTAGACAGAGGAAGCTATCCCTCGTGCCGAGAAGCTCACAGAAATGGAAGATAAGATAGCAATCCTAAAATCTGAAAATGCCAAGTTGCTATCTGAACTGGAATCTATCAAGATCACTAAGGAAAACGAGAGAGAAGTCCTGCTAAAGGAAATTAGGGAGGAGAAGCTCAAAGATATCAAAGAAGACTTCCCGAGAAGGTTTGTGGTTAAACAATGGTTAGGATACGAATCGGGAAGTAATGATACGACCTCAGGAAAGGAGAAGATAGCTAAGGAAGCAAGTGAGCCAGCTAAGTGTACGTGTCAATGCAGAAAGAATCCGCATCTGGATATGGAAACAACTGTACCTTTCAACGGAAAGAAGACCTATGCATTATGGCTCAAACAAGTCAAAAGTACAAAGCTGGCATATATTGACTTTGACTCCCGAAAGGTCAAGAACTCTATCCCTCCACTAGGATGGAGCAAGTACGTGGATCTTAAGCACCGCAAGGTATGTTGGCATTGTGGACAGGCTGGACACCTCTACAGAGACTGCATGCGTAGAAAACAAGAGGAATAGAGGATGAGAGGAATCAAGCCAGGTATGACACACCAGCACTAATATGCTGGCACTGCAACCAGAAAGGTCACCCCAGGAAGCACTATCCCCACCGAAAGAAGCTTAAGGGTGACACTCCAAAGAAAAATGGGTTGGCAAAGGATAATGCCAAGAGAAGATCTGAATACAAGAACTCCAAGGATCAGTAAGCAGGACACAAACCAAACAAGCCTAACCTTGTTTGGGTACGTAAAAACTAACATATCTTTACTTACAGGGTGGAAGGAGGAGCGGTCTCTGGTCATAGACAGTGCATGCTCCATTTATATGACAGGGAACACAAGATGGTACACCTCCCTTCGACCTCACTCGGGCGGACCAGTCACTTTTGGAAACAAAAGTAGAGGTGAGATCATTTGGACAGGAAAGGTAAAACTCAACAATACAATTCGTATCAATGATGTGAGTTTGGTAGAAGGTATTAGTTATGATCTGCTCAGTGGTTCCCAATTATGTCAAAATGGAAAGAATCGAGTACTGTTTACTGCTAATGAATGCCACGTTGAGTGCATTAGTACAGGGAAGACACTTTTGAAAGGAAAGCGAACTGGTAACATCTACACAGATGATCCATCATTTATCCTGAGACAGAGCTGTGCCTTGCTTCAAAATTAGAAGATACAGGGCTCTGGCACAAGAGATTCAGACATGCAAGTGTACGCCTCCTCTCAAAGCTACATCGGATGGAGTTGGTAAGCGGACTCGCACAGGTAGAAAGTGAACTTGAGAGTATGTGTGATGCATGTGTAAAAGGTAAGCAGGTAAGGTCATCCTTTAAGTCCAAAACTGAGGTAAGTTCCACCCGACGTCTTGAGCTAACTCATATGGACTTGTGTGGACCAGATCCCTTGGAGGTAATCGCTATGTTTTCGTAATTGGTGATGACTATTCGAGGTATACTTGGACTATCGTCATCACCTCTAAAGATGAAGTGTTTGCAGAATTTGAGATCTGGATGAAGGCTGTGGAAAGAAAATTAAATTTATCCCTATCAAGTATGCGTACTGACCATAGAACAGAGTTTGATAACTCGCAATTTTTATGCTTGTGCAGGTCCAATGGAATCAATCACAACTTCTCCGCACCTAGAAAACCCCAACAGAATATGGTCGTAGAAACGAAGAACAGAACTCTGGAAGATATGACGAGGACGCTGCTACTAGCATGTGGTCTTCCGGGAAGCTTTTGGGGAGAGGCTCTCAACAGATCATGCCATGTTCTGAACAGAGCCTACCTCAAACCTATTTTGAACAAGACCCCATATGAGCTGCTAAGAGGAAGAAAGCCTAATGTCTCTCACTTTAGAGTCTTTCGATGTAAGTGCTACATCCACAACAACTGAAAATCGAAAATTGGAAAATTCGGTGCAAGAAGTGAGGAGGGTGTGTTCGTCGGATACTCCACTCACAGCAAGGTGTACATTCCCCAGAGTAGAAAAATAGAAGAAAGCATCCACGTGGTATTTGATGAAGGAGTGATGGCAAGCGAGATAAGCCGAGATGATGAGGCACTGATCAGTCAATATTCTGACTGATTATTCGCTACATTCGATGAAGGATAACGTTCATTCTCCCGGCAAATTGTCTGTATTTGATGTCTTTCTCTAGTGTTTCAGGTAAAATAGACATATCATCGCTCCTCGGAGCCAAAGATCGAAAGAACGGAAAAATCGACGAAAAAGACCAACAAAGGAGTCTGAGCCAGCAATAGCCCGTGACAGCCGTGACACACCTGGCTGTCACGGGTGTAACGGCGCTTGTCTTCTTGAACCGAGATTTCGGCTCAGCCCGTGACAGTCGTGACACACCTGGCTGTCACGGGTGTAACGGCACGTTTCCTCTTGAACCGATTTAGCTCACGCCGTGACAGCCGTGACACACCTGGCTGTCACGGGTGTAACGGGTTCGTCGGCAGGCTGGCTTCAAGTTGTTTCCAAAAATCAATTTTGGGCTTTTCAGCCTTTTTGGACGATCTATAAAAGGAAATACGATCAGAATTTCATGGGTGTGCTTATTTGGAGATTAAAGAACCCTAACTTGGGAGAGAAGACAGAGATTGAAGTTTTTATTAGTCGAGCACCCGCGTCATTACGGTTTCCTCGCCCTTTTCTCTTTATTACACTATTTTTGGTTTAATCACCATGAATAGTGAGTAGTCCTCTTATTCTGGGATCCTACGGATCCCGTGCTATGTAACCCTAACTCTCATGTGATCAATTGAAGTTTTTATTTATGCGATTCGAATATTCAATTTCATTGTGTGCTTAATTTTATCGTTCTATGCATGTATTTACATCAAAGGGTATGTTTGCATTGGTAGAACGTACTTAGGTTAATTACCGAAAGATGGATGGGTCCTAGGTATTAACCGGATTACATGAAATTGATATTAGGTCATGTTTACATGATTTAATAGGAAAGCCTTTAGTTTAATAAATCGAGATCGTTGATAATCCGTGGATGGGCGGCGTTCAACGATTGAGATTAATCTAGACAATGATCCGTGGATGGGCGGCTTGTCTAGTGTTATTTCGGTTCGATTCCATATTCGATAGCATGAATAATTTACATAACATGATTGCATGATTAGTGGGGTTAGCACGGGTGAAGTATGGATTCTGGAATTCTTTCTCTGATAAGTACAAAACCATTTAATTTTCTGCTTGTTTCAACACACCAAAACCTTTGTTAATTTGGAATAGCTAAATAGGTCGCATTGTTTGCTAGTACTCACACGCGTCTGTTCCTAGGATCGACCCTTGGCTTACCAAGGTTTATAAATATTGTTTGACTGCAATTTAACCCCTAAAACTCATAATTTGACAACTATAAAGGGTTAAAAATACGCGTGTCAAAATGGCGCCGTTGCCGGGGAGCAGCGTTTAGTGTGATATTGGTTTTAACGTGTGTAGTTTAGACTATTCCACCTTGTTTGATATCTGTTTTTCTGCTGTGATTTCTTCACTCACGGTGTTCCTTGGCTTTTGCAGGTACTAGGTAGTTCATGCCAAAGAAAACACCCCGACGGAAGAAGCAAATTCAGATTTCGGACGACGACACACCGGACCTACGAAGAACAAATCGTCAGGCCCAGAACGACGCTCGGCAGCTACGAGCACTGAACAGAAATTTTGCAACAATGGCTGAGAATCAAAACAACCCAGCCCTGCGGAATGAAGTGGTCAATCGCGACCAGCACCGTCCTGTGCAACAACCTGTGCGCAGAACTCTTGGAGATTACACTGCCCCTCGTGTCTCCGGATTCCAATCTGCAGTCGCACCGCCAGGTGTCGACAACAACAACTGGGAGATCAAAACAGGGCTGATTCAGATGGTGCAGAACAACCAGTTTTCAGGAAGGATGAACGAAGACCCTCACCAGCATCTCAAACGGTTTGTTCAGATGTGCAACACAGTCAAGACCAATGGCGTCCCTCCAGAATCCTACTATCTAAGGCTATTCCCTTTTTCACTATCTGATAAGGCCAGTAGGTGGCCCGACAGTCATGCTGAGGGCACTTTCACTACATGGGACAGACTTGCCGAGGCTTTTCTGCAGCAGTACTTCCCACCATCAAAGACAGCACACTACAGGAACAAGATCATCTCGTTCCGTTCTATGGATGGTGAAACTCTCTATGAGGCTTGGGAGAGGTACAAGGAGCTGATGAGACTGTGTCCCCATCACAACCTGGAATTATGGCAGACTATTGACACTTTCTATCAGGGAGTCGACCAGGGGATGCGCACTTTGATCAACCAAGCAGCTGGCGGAGGACTGAACGGAGTCCCACTAGAAGAAACTTACGATATTATAGAAAAGGCTGCTCAGGACTACCACCTCTGGACCAGCGATCATGGCAATCCCAAGGACAGAAAGGGCGTGCAAGATCTTTGCCAAGCTGATGGCACCAACGACTTCGCTGAGCTGGCCAATACAGTGAAGATGCTCGCAACAGAAATCAAAAATCTGAAGACGGCCTCCTCTATGAAGTCGTCTGATGTTGCCAATGTTGGTGTTTATTGTCAGATTTGTGGTTCTCCGTCTCATTTTGCAGATGGCTGTCCGCTGATGGGACACGATGACAACGGTGGAAACCAGGAGGATGCAAATTATGTTGGGCAGAATAATCAAGGGGCTGGTTTCGGGTACGGATCAACCGCTAACAGATGGGATAATCCAAACCGGCACCATCCCAACCTCTCCTATAAACCGCAGAATCAGACACCCCCTGGCCTCCCTTACAAACAGCAGCAAGGCAATGCACCGTACCAGCCACGAGGCCAGTACAACTATCAGGCTCAGCAAACGCAGAATAATAACTCCTACCAGTCGAGGCCTCAATACAATAACCAGTCGCAAGGGCAGCAAAATCAGAATTCGGGGAGTTATGCCTACCAGTCACAACGGCCCAAGCAACAGGAACCCAGCAGCTCCTCTAGCATGGAGTCCATGATGGCTAGTTTCATGGCTGAGCAGGATAAGCGAGTGAAAGCACTCGAGCAAAAACTTGAGCAGATGACCATCCAAAACAGAATGCTAGAAAATCAGGTAGCCTAGCAAGCAGATTCATCAACTCGAGAACGCGGAAAACTTCCTTCGAAACCAGATCCGAATCCCAGGGAATCAGTGAATGCTATCACACTCCGAGGAGGCAAACAGCTTGAAATGCTACCAGCTCAAACCACTCGAACGACAGCAGAAAAATCAGCACTCAATTCTGCCCCTGCTGAAGCGGAATCATCAATAGAAGCTGAAAACCGAAACGAAAATTCTGCGCAGACAGTGGAGCCAGCCCCGTATAAGCCTCCGATTCCATTCCCTCAGCGACTCAAAGGTGCTAGGAGAGACAAAGAGTTCATGAAATTCGTGGACCAGATTCGTACTCTGTACATCACGATGCCTTTCACTGATGCAATCACCCAGATCCCCACCTATGCAAAATTCATGAAGGAGATTCTGACTGGGAAACGGAAGATGGACGGGACCGAGACAGTGGCCCTAAGTGAGGAGTGTAGCGCTGCCATGCACCAGCCCATGCCGCCTAAGCTTAAGGATTCAGGGAGTTTTTCTATCCCTTGTGATATTGGTGGCATTACTATTAGACGTGCTTTGTGTGATCTTGGTGCTAGTGTGTCTATCATGCCTTATTCGTTGTATGCTAAACTGAATTTGGGTGATCTTTGTCCTACTAATATCTCTATTCGACTTGCGGATCGTTCTTGTAGACTCCCGAAAGGGATTCTGAGAGACGTACCCGTCAAGGTGAAGAATATTTACATCCCTGCTGATTTTATTGTGCTAGAGATTTCAGAGGACACTGACATTCCCATTATACTTGGTAGACCATTCCTTTACACGGCTAGGGTAGTTATTGACATGGATAGGGGATCTATAGCTTTGCGAGTAGGTAGCGAACGTGTTGTCTTTTATTTACCTGACATGTGCAGAACTCCTAGCCTTTTAGCTGATTGTGATGTGCTCGACTCTGCTGATATTGATCAGCCCATTTCTCTAACATCTATTGAGTCTTACAAGGTTGTACCAGGCTGCCCGATACCGATGGATGTCTACGCTGTAAGCATAGAGGGCGCGGACGCAGCTGATGCCGCAGGAGACGCAGGTAAGGAATCTTGTAAGGTAGAGCTGAAACCTCTACCTACAAGTCTCAGGTATGAATTTCTGGGCCCTAACTCGACATACCCGGTGATTGTTAATGCATCCTTGACTGATGTAGAGACCCAGAAATTGCTTGATGTCTTGCGAAAACATAGACCAGCCCTAGGATATTCCATAGACGACCTCAAGGGAATTAGCCCTGATTTATGCATGCATAGAATTAACCTTGAGGACGATGCTAGACCTAGTAGGGATGCCTTGAGACGCTTGAACCCCAAATTGAATGATGTTGTTAAGAAAGAAATTCTGAAATTATTAGATGCCGGCATCATTTATTCTGTTGCTGATAGTAAGTGGGTAAGTCCTGTGCACGTTGTCCCTAAGAAGGGAGGCTTGACTGTTGTACGAAATGAGCATAATGAAATGATTCCTACTCGTACTGTGACTGGTTGGCGTATGTGCATTGATTATAGGAAATTGAATAAGGCCACTCTTAAGGATCACTTTCCTTTGCCTTTTATTGATCAAATGTTAGAACGTCTAGCGAAGCATAAATTTTTCTGCTACCTCGACGGCTATAGTGGATTTTTCCAGATCTCTATACACCCCGAGGACCAGGAGAAAACAACCTTTACATGCCCCTTTGGCACATTTGCTTATAGACGTATGCCCTTTGGTCTTTGCAATGCACCAGCCACATTTCAACGTTGCATGATGGCAATATTTTCTGATTTTTTAGAACATACCATGGAAGTATTTATGGATGATTTTTCGGTGTATGGTTCCTCGTTTGATTCGTGTCTCTCTAACCTTACTGATGTTCTTCGTCGTTGTGTTGACACTAACCTGGTTTTGAACTGGGAGAAGTGTCACTTTATGGTGCAGGAAGGTATAGTGCTTGGACACATGGTCTCTCACAGAGGCATCGAGGTTGATCGCGCGAAGGTAGAGGTGATTGAAAAGCTGCCCCCACCAAAAGACGTGAAAGGGATCAGGAGTTTTCTTGGGCACGCTGGGTTTTACAGGCGATTTATCAAGGACTTCTCGAAGACAGAAAAGCCGCTCACTGATCTACTCTGTCAGGAAGCTGAGTTTAAACTTAATGATTCTTGTTTAAATGCTTTCAACAATCTAAAAACTGCTCTTACTTCTGCTCCTATAGTGCAGCCTCCCGATTGGGAGCTGCCATTTGAACTAATGTGTGATGCAAGTGACTTTGCAGTAGGAGCAGTCTTGGGGCAGCGCATCGACAAGAAACTACACGTAGTTTACTACGCCAGCAAGGTCCTCGCCGGAGCAGCAGTCAACTACACTACAACCGAGAAAGAAATGCTGGCCATCGTCTATGCTTTCGAGAAGTTCAGGCAGTATTTAATTGGTTCGAAAACCACAGTTTACACAGATCATGCTGCCATCAAATACCTACTGTCCAAGAAAGACTCGAAGCCTCGTCTCATACGATGGGTCCTCCTCCTCCATGAATTCGATATCGACATTAGAGACAAGAAGGGAGCAGAAAATCTGGTTGCAGATCACTTGTCACGCCTCGACCTAGGGGGGCTCGAGCGCGAAGAGGACACGCTCCCGATGACTGACTCTCTAGCAGGAGAACAGCTGATGCGCATTGATGTGGACACCGTGCCGTGGTACGCAGATTTTGTTAATTTCTTGGCCTGTGGAATCCTCCCTCCCGACCTCTCGCACAACCAGAAGCGGAAATTCCTTTCCGATGTTAAAAGGTACTTCTAGGATGACCCTTTCCTTTATAGATTATGTGCTGACGGTCTCTACAGGACTTGTGTCGACGAGGACCAGATCCCATATATTCTGGAACGCTGCCACTCTTCTCAATACGGTGGACATGGAGCTGGTTCGAAAACAGCTACAAAGGTTCTGCAGTCCGGTTTCTTTTGGCCTTCGCTATTTAAGGATGCACATGACTTCGTCAAGGCCTGTGATCAATGCCAGAGGACTGGGAATATCTCGAAGCAGCAGGAGATGCCACAGCAGAGCATTCTCGCAGTAGATTTATTCGATGATTGGGGGATTGACTTCATGGGACCATTCCCACCTTCTTATGGAAATCAGTACATCTTGGTAGCTGTCGACTATGTTTCCAAGTGGGTTGAAACTGTGGCTACTCCTACTTGCGACGCCAAGGTTGTTATTAAAATGTTTCAGAAGGTTATCTTCCCTCGGTTCGGAGTTCCCAGAACAGTTATCAGCGACGGAGGCTCTCACTTCAAGGAACGAAACTTCGAGACATTGTTGAAGAAGTACGGTGTTTATCACAAGATTGGCACTCCTTATCACCCTCAGACCAGCGGGCAGGTAGAGATCTCTAACAGAGAGATCAAGAGCATATTAGGGAAGACATTCTCGAGCCACTGGAAGGATTGGGCGTCCAAGCTAGACGACTGACAGGCGTCGTTTGTACCTGCAAATTTAATATTTATAATTCCTCACTCTTAGCTATGGGTTAGTACAGCGGCAAGCAAGGGTCGAACCCAAGGAAGCTAGATGGTTACTATTTGTTCTGTAAAGAGAAAGGAAACGATTGATGAGAGTGAACAGTTTAAGAAACAGTGCAATTGACGAAATAAGCAAGGGTGTAAATATCAGAGAGAAATATTCAGACTAGGGTTTCTTAATTGTGACTTATTTTATCCTTGACTTCTAAATATCGTATTTCTAATTCCTAAGTGTGGTTACTTCCATTCCAAGTTATAACCTAAAGTAGGGTCTTTCCGGACGCCTACACCACACGCTAGACCTAGCAATTTAATACTCCATTCCAAGATATATTAAATTAGTGCGCTATTTGTTTGTAGCTCTCTAGTATCAAACAAACAGTAAATAAGGGGTATATATTGTTCGGCTAAGTCTAACCTTTCCGAGTATCGACTTAGCTTCACAATATAACCGAGATAAATAGCACAAGGTTTAGTGGAATAACGAAAGAAGCATTACGATTCAAGTCTCAAAAACATCGTCACAATATATAAACCCTAGCCCGAATAATGAGTTTAGTTACACATGGCCATAAGTAAACAATGCAAGAATTAAAAGGAACAATTCTGAGAACAAGAGCAAATAGACGTGTGGGCTGAGTCACGGCCGAGTGGGCGGAGGAGCTGGTGGCGCACGGAGGAGGAGACGAGGCGGAGCAAGGCTTGGCCGAGAGCTTTGAGAGAAGGAACTCGTGTGAGTTGAGGGATGATGTTTCTAGTCTTGTGAGCTCCTCTTTATATAGAGTTGAGAAAGACCTAGAATTGCCTAAATAATCAAAGAGATAATTTAGGCAATATTTCCATATCTTTCTTGCTTTATCTCTAAGCTACTCCTTTGCTTGATAATTAAGCCACCTTAAACCTTCTTGAATATTCCGAAACCCTAGATGAAAGTTGCCCTAATATCACATGGGCCGGACGGACTGGACGTGGGCTCGGCCTTGCATGGAATTTGGATTTTTCCACCGAAATTACTGTTCACGGCCCGAAATTACTGTTCATGCCGGAATTATTATTCATCCGCGGACACTGTTCATCCGTTCTGCGCATCTGTTTTGACTTCGGCTCTCGATTTCACCTTCCAAACTACCTCGGATGATCTCGGTGTGAACTAGAGAGTTGTAGGGAATTGAGTCACCTATGCAACGGTATATGCCTCGTATTTTTCTGATCAACGGTCAGCTCCCAGTACTCCGTCGAACGTCCAAAGGTCTGATCTGCCATTGTGATGTTTTTGGCATAAAATGCCGTCTTTTATGCACGTTTCCTCCTAGAGCTTCCGAAACACCTGAAATACAAAACCATACTAAAAAGTAACTGTTCGTATATAAAAGTGCCGAAATTGGTGGGATTTGATGACTCGATGAGTCGTATAAATACGGCTCATCAACGACGCGCTGTGGGCATATAGGACTGCATTCAAAACTCCTATCGGGATGAGTCCGTTCAGACTTGTCTATGGAAAGACCTGCCACTTGCCAGTCGAACTCGAGTATAAGGCTTTGTGGGCTATTAGAGAGCTAAACATGGATATGAAGGCGGCTGGGGAAAAGCGAATATTGCAGCTCCACGAGCTTGACGAGATCAGACTAGATTCATATGAGAACGCTCGGATTTATAAGGAAAGAACAAAGAAGTGGCATGACAAAAGGATAGTGCGCCGCGAGTTCAACGAAGGCGAGCGAGTTCTTCTATACAACTCCCGCCTTAGATTATTTCCTGGCAAGTTGCGCACTAAATGGAGTGGCCCTTATACAGTAGAACGAGCACATCCAGACGGGCATGTAGAAATCAGCGTAGAAGGAGGTAAAACTATGGTAGTCAATGGGCAACGCCTCAAACACTACCACGTACTCAAGCATCTGGCACCTCCCGAAGGCATTAACGATACTCTACTTCTCGGGGAGGGATCCTAGCTAAAGGACTCCCCGAGAATGCTTCTTATGCGTTGTGAGTCTGTCTTGACCCAGCTATGTCTCGCCAAGACGTTAAACTAGGCCTCTTCAGGGAGTAACCTGCGCTGTAAGTTTCAATTGCTTGCACTTTTTGCATTGTACAATTTGTGTGTGAACCATGCAGGAATTCAAGTGTGGAGCGAACAGCATTTCAATTTTCTGGACCAACAAGGCGAATTTTGCTGAAATCTTGGGGTGCCGTGACAACCGTCACACGCAGGTTTGTCACGGCTGTCACGGTTATAGCAGCTGGGCAGTGATTTCTTGGGGTGCCGTGACAACCGTTACACCTAGGACTGTCACGGCTGTCACGGGTAGTGCGCAATTGGGCAGTGAATTCTTGGGGGCCCGTGACAACCGTGACACATTGGACTGTCACGGGTACGCTCGGTTGTCACGGGCATGTGGTCTTCATCTTCAATTTTGGGTTTCAAAATTCAGAAACCCTAAAATCTCAAAAACCAAAATTGGCTTTCTCCGTCGCCTCCGACCGCTCCCACCGCTCAGCCA
The DNA here is from genome assembly GCA_033675395.1 of Rhodiola chrysanthemifolia. Lineage (NCBI taxonomy): Eukaryota > Viridiplantae > Streptophyta > Magnoliopsida > Saxifragales > Crassulaceae > Rhodiola > Rhodiola chrysanthemifolia. Next base: position 27,218,472 of record CM066205.1, read on the forward strand.
GCCCTCCCTCGCCGTCCGTCCGCCGCTCCATACCGCCTGTCACGTTCCCTAGTCCGTCCCTTCCACCGTCCGACCATCTGTTTCACCGCTCGCCATCTAGCAACCCTTCTCCATGGCTCGGACGAGACGGGTCGGAAGCGCCCCTTCCAACCGCTCCAGCCGAACCAACCAAGCAGCTCCTCCGCCATCGTCCTCCACCGCCATCATCCCCGCACCACCACCAGACCAACCGCTCCCCTACCCAATTGCCAATGCCGGGAGATTTGGTGACGAGGCTGAGCACCAGCGGCGTTTCGACAATGTTATATCCAAAAAGACGGTAAAACCTACCCTTGTCCCCTGCATTGATACATTTACTGATTTGCAACGGGGTATATTGCCACAGTGCCGCAATTTGTTTGTCGCCTCCGGGCTTGCTATATTGTTCAGTCGCCGTCATACGCCTACTTATCCTATATTGCTCAAGGAATTTTTAGCTACGTTTGAGATTATAGGCAGCCCATTGAAAGTGACGCACTGGAAATTCAGAATTGGGTCGAGGTATTATACTATGTCCAAGGCCGAGGTTTGCGAGGCATTGGATTTTCCGTTAGAGGGTTTTTGTGGCGAGTATAGCGTGGATGAGAGGTATGAGTTCTGGAAGCTCATATCTAGCTTCGATTACCATTTCCGATCCGGTTGGAGCGCTGCTGGCATCAAGGAGCCTGTGTGGAAGGTAATCCACCGATTGGTAGCAATGAGCATTAACACTCGCCTTGAGGGCGCCACGGTTATCACCAACCCCGACTTGGACATCTTGATTTCTATGCACAAAGGAGTACCGGTCGATTTCTTCCAGCTCCTCAGTGGGATGATGACAGCGTGGGGTTTGTCTATTGGGAACAAAGCCTTAGGTGGCGGTTTATTTGTTTCTGTGCTCGCCGAGTCTCTAGGATGGAACCTCGACCCTCTGTACGGGACTGAGAAAGAGTTAACGCTGAATATGGACAAAATTATCGAATGCAAGATGATTGGGAAAGACGGGGAGTGGAGCCACAACCCCGAGCTCCCAACTGGAGCGAAGAGGCGCCGCATTAATCGAGCACAGGCCAGGGCACCCGTCCAGGAGAACCAGCCCCCGCGTGATGATGTTGACATGGACGAGGCACCCCCGCCCCCAGCGCCTAGCCGCGTCCCTTCTTCCCCACCGCAGCCCCCTGCTGATGACCAGCCCCCGAGCACCTTATTGGAGCGCTTAGAGCGCCTGGAGACCTCCCACTTGAGGCTTTTTGATCAGCAGTACCAGATGATCTGGGCGCAGGAGCAGATTCTAGCATATCAGTGCCAGATGATGGCTTCTCAGGCTCCGTTCTCCAGACCGCACGATCATCAGGCCCCGAACTATGCCCAGTTCCCCGCCGATTACCCAGAGTTCAGATCTCAGACCATCGGGGCGCTGGGCTGGATGCAGGGTGCCTTGTCCACACTTCTTGCGCATGCCGAGATCGACATCCCTCCTCCACCACCCCTGGCTCCTCCTGCCCCACATGGCCGTGAGGATGGCCCTTCCCGTCCCACCACTGCTGCTCCCTCAGACAGCATAGAGCGGATGTTTGGCTCTGATGGTGATGCTGTGGACGATGGGGCCAGCTAGTTCCCCCTGCATATTTGTTTCCTGATTTCTTTTTTTGCCATCTTGTCAGTTTCTTTGCATTCCTATATTGTACACTGACTTTTGGATGTTATTCACTGTTTCCATATTATTCGATGTTTGAGTTATTCGATTTCTGTTGTTCACCCTTGCTCACATCGTTTACACTTTCATTCGTTTTGAGATTATCGATGCTAACTTATACATTGTGCAGCTCTTTATGTTTATTCGTACATCTACCAGCTCACAGGTCGTATTTCACTCACCGGGCATCGCTTAATCTCCATGGATATCGCGCCATCTCACACGAGTGAAGTTTCTATACGCTTATTTTCTCTTATATTTCTTCGCTTAGGGACTAAGCCTATTTTTAAGTGTGGAGTGGGTAGCGCATAGTCACATGCATTGCATTTCACGTTCACATGCTCAACAGTCTATGTATTGCGATTGAAATCCTCGTTTCCTACGATACTCCTTGATTGATTGTTATTCTTTTGGATTCGAAGTCTAGGACTTGAAATAGTTTTATTCAAGCGTGTATTCTCTCGAGTCAGTATCATTGCTAGCCTTTGCCTATCACATGTTCTACGTATTTCTTGAAGCAATGTTTGAGACTTGAAATTAGTAGGCACCGGTTCAAAAATCTCAAAAACTTAAATATGCATCTCTTTTTCTAGGTGACCTTAGTACTAGTATGTGTTTCTATATACTTGTTGTGATTTGCATGCTCCCGCCTTTACTTATACACTATGTCAAGTTTTAAGTGTGGAGTTAGACAATTGGCCTTCAAGTTTTCCCTCAAAAACAAAGTTCTTAATTTTCAAAGGTGGGTGCAACATTGGCCCCAAGCATAGCTGTTTTTGCTTGTTTTGCAGTGAGAAAACCAGTTTGGAGAAAAATATATCGAGAAAAATTAATACTTTGAAAAATGTTCTGCGAGAGCAGAAAAAAATACCAAGGACCTGGTGTGAAAAGTCGCCCCTTGTGTATTGGAAAACACTTTTGAACAACCAATTCTGTCCTCTTTTGCTTGATGTAGTGTAATCCCATCTTCTCATCGCGTGCAAATCATGACTTGTCTTGCAAACTCATGTACTAGAAACTAAGGGACGACCCTCGTGCTTGCACTGAAATTTTGATGCAAAATTTTTGTACTATTTTTCAGAAAATCCTTAAGCCAAGCTCCTCTTCTCTTACGGGTCATTGTCTAATCCTTGGCACTTGAGAATGAGCCTTGCGCCAGGAACCCGTGGACTATCCCTAGATAGCATAGGTGAATGGCGAGCATGTTTTGTGTAACTATTCATGTTGTTATCACATTGCTATAAAACTATTTAGAACGTGTAATGAGGCGTTTGCTAGTCGTGTGTACTGACCGTTTGAATGCATAACTCGTTTAATCTATGATTGTCTGACAACTTTGATGAAGATGTTTGACTTGAAGTCGAGGTAACACGATGAATCCGAGGTATGACATGACTTTACTGTGACTTGTTGAGCATCATTCATGCATGCACGTTAGTTAGTTGTGCAGGGGATTTGTAGGTAGTCCCATTCCTGAAAACCTTCACGAGACTATACTCGTCCTACTAGGGCAGCCTATAGGTTTAAAGGCTTGATGCATACGCTAAATGCATTCGTGTCCTCTACGACAGTGAGTTATCTTTTTATTTTTGCTTTAGTTAGAATTGATCACATGTCACTTGAGTGGGTAGCTTTTATGGCCGATGGGCATTACATTCCCTCATGTATCTATTCTGCCATTCGTTCGACATTTGTTCGGGACGAACAAATCCTAAGTGTGGAGTGTTTTGATCAGTCAATATTCTGACTGATTATTAGCTACATTCGATGAAGGATAACGTTCATTCTCCCGGCAAATTGTCTGTATTTGATGTCTTTCTCTAGTGTTTCAGGTAAAATAGACATATCATCGCTCCTCGGAGCCAAAGATCGAAAGAACGGAAAAATCGACGAAAAAGACCAACAAAGGAGTCTGAGCTAGCAATAGCCCGTGACAACCGTGACACACCTGACTGTCACGGGTGTAACGGCGCTTGTCTTCTTGAACCGAGATTTCGGCTCAGCCCGTGACAGCCGTGACACACCTGGCTGTCACGGGTGTAACGGCACGTTTCTTCTTGAATCGATATTTTAGCTCACGCCGTGACAGCCGTGACACACCTGGCTGTCACGGGTGTAACGGGTTCGTCGGCAGGCTGGCTTCAAGTTGTTTCCAAAAATCAATTTTGGGCTTTTCAGCCTTTTTGGACGATCTATAAAAGGAAATACGATCAGAATTTCATGGGTGTGCTTATTTGGAGATTAAAAAACCCTAACTTGGGAGAGAAGACAGAGTTCATCACGAGAGATTAGTCGAGCACCCGCGTCATTACGGTTTCCTCGCCCTTTTCTCTTTATTACACTATTTTTGGTTTAATCACCATGAATAGTGAGTAGTCCTCTTATTCTGGGATCCTACGGATCCCGTGCTATGTAACCCTAACTCTCATGTGATCAATTGAAGTTTTTATTTATGCGATTCGAATATTCAATTTCATTGTGTGCTTAATTTTATCGTTCTATGCATGTATTTACATCAAAGGGTATGTTTGCATTGGTAGAACGTACTTAGGTTAATTACCGAAAGATGGATGGGTCCTAGGTATTAACCGGATTACATGAAATTGATATTAGGTCATGTTTACATGATTTAATAGGAAAGCCTTTAGTTTAATAAATCGAGATCGTTGATAATCCGTGGATGGGCGGCGTTCAACGATTGAGATTAATCTAGACAATGATCCGTGGATGGGCGGCTTGTCTATTGTTATTTCGGTTCGATTCCATATTCGATAGCATGAATAATTTACATAACATGATTGCATGATTAGTGGGGTTAGCACGGGTGAAGTATGGATTCTGGAATTCTTTCTCTGATAAGTACAAAACCATTTAATTTTCTGCTTGTTTCAACACACCAAAACCTTTGTTAATTCGGAATAGCTAAATAGGTCGCATTGTTTGCTAGTACTCACACGCGTCTGTTCCTAGGATCGACCCTTGGCTTACCAAGGTTTATAAATATTGGTTGACTGCAATTTGACCCCTAAAACTCATAATTTGACAACTATAAAGGGTTAACAATACGCGTGTCAGGCACCTCCCTTTGGACAAAACGAAGACTTCAATCTAAATGAAGGGAGGAATGGTACTCAACCTCCCCACATGGATCCCGAAGGACAGGATCCCCCAGTAAGCACCCCAAGCAAACAGGATACCAGTCCTGTAGATAGCGATTCGGTTGACAATGGACAAGAGGCACTAGAAGTTATTCAATAGGTGGTCACACAAGAAGAGGACCAGCAGAATGATTTAACGGGGCCTACCAGACACATTACTAGGAACCACTCCAGACTCGTATATCATCAGGACTATCACTATTACAAAATTATGGACTCGGAACAAGAAAATCAGGTTACATCTGCCTCAATTAATAGTCATGCATATACTGCCTTTGTTTGTTTAACTGAGCCCAGGAACGTTGATGAAGCCCTGAAAGACCCGGACTGGGTGAAGGCGATTCATGAAGAGCTACATCAATTCGAAAGAAACAGAACCTGACATTATGTTTAGTGTATGTTTGTGTGCCCACTTTCAGGCTGACCCAAGGGAGTCACACCTCAAAGCAGTAAAGAGGATTCTACAGTACCTTAGGGGTACTGATACCTTGTGTCTATGGTACCCTCGGAATGCTGATCTTTGACTAGTTTGATATTCCGATGTCGACTTTACAGGGAACACAGTGGATAGAAAATTCACATCGGGTATGGCAAAATTCGTGGGATCGTGTCTAGTGTCTTGGGCTTTAAAGAAACAAAACTCAGTGGCACTATCCACGAAAGAGGCAGAGTCCAATGCAGCTGTAGCCTGCTGTTCGCAGTTATTGTGGCTTAAAAAACAAACAGAAGATCAGATCATGGACATATTCACAAAGTTATTGAACAGGGAACCCTTTGAAAAGCTTCGTATGGAGTTGGGGATGATGCCCCTTAACTGACACTGCCTCCTCGTAAGACCCCCGATGACCTGGCCTATCTAAGGGGGAACGATAAGGTGCTGAACGAATTGTTGGTATGACGTGGCACTATTGTGCATAGGGTAAGTAGCACATGTGAGGGAGAACTGCATACACCAAAGGTAATTTGGGAGTTTGAAATCTCCCTCATCAAATATTCGTTAGCTTAAAATCTGAACATAAAATAAACTGTGACTTTGTTGCTTTATTGAATTAGGTTGGGTGTTTGAAATCTCCCTCATCAAAGATTCATTAGCTTAACACCGTGTAGAGGTTAATATATACATGTGTTTCATGCTATTATTATCTCTCGTGAAGAGGATGTTTGTCATCATCAAAAAGGGGGAAATTATTGGAGTACGATTACCCTGAAGTAGGAGTACGTCTGGAGGGCGCATACTCCGGTGTGTTTTGATGAGACAAATATCCTGCTGATGTGTTACTTGAGTGCGCAGGTTTAAGTACAGGTACTCTGGAAGTAACGGCTACTTGAGTGTTCAGAGTATTGCATGGATCACTGAAGGTAGCAGTACCTCGGATTGAGGACGAGAATATTTTCATAAATATTCTCGGTGGATCTTTGCTCCCAAGATCGGATTTAGCATAGATATGCTAGAAGATTTCCCAAGATCAGTTTTAGATACTTGTAACAAGATTTGGAATTGGTTTAGAAATGGGAATATTGCGTGAGAGATTTTAGGAAACTTTATCTCAACCGCATATCTAATTAGATCGGTATGAGACGATCTAATTGGAAGGTTGTTGAAGACATTATGGGATGGACAAATCAGCAGGAAGATTTTGTGCGAACTTGTCGTGCAAGATGAGAGATTTTCGAGCAAGAAAATCTTGGGCTACCCGATATTGATTCCCCCTATATAAAGGATGCTACGTGTGGGTCGCATTGGAATTTCTTGGCTACGTGATTGCTGAAGCAAGAACGATCTGAGATCGCAGTTTCGAAGGAGTATTGAATCGGAGGTTCAAGAGCTTAATTTGGAGGGAGTCAGTCTGCGATCTGAGCCAGAAGGGGAACATTGCTTGCGGTGCGTTTGCAACTAGATTACATCATCACTAAGACGCGTCTGAGAGAATGGTGGAACACCACTGAGTGTGGTTTGGGTGAGCGGTGTAACTCGTTGTTACCGATAACATCAATACAAGTGATTGTTCCTAAATTCTTCTGGTGGAAACTAGAAAAGGTAGTGGTTTTTCCTGGATACTTGCTTTAAGTGTCTAGGTTTCCAGTATATATTGCCGTCTCATATTTACTTTTACGTTTTAGCTGATTTCCGCTGCATACATACTTGACGCGTATTGATACTTGACAAATACTGCTAACTAACGATCCTAACAGCACTGAAGCCTCTGAGTGCAAATAAGATAGCACCCCAGAAATTTCCGTAGCGATTCTAAGATGGATTTCCCAAGATAGTGGTTTTTTATGTTCATCTATATGTTCATGGAGCATACCACCGTTGGAAATGTATTCGTAGACCAATAATGGAACTTCAGTCTCTAAGCAGCATCCGAGCAACCTTACGACATTTCTGTGATTGATTTGAGAAAGCACAATCACCTCATTTATAAACTGTTCGATTTGGTCTTGGTCCATCACCTTGGACTTCTTGATGGCGATCACTTTGTTATCTTCTAATATCCCTTTGTAATCAGTACCAAACCCGCCTCTGCCAATAATTCTACTCTCATCAAAGTTTCTGGTAGCTAGTTTCAACTCTTTAGCAAAAAATATTCTTGCAGTTTCATGGTACCCTTCTTTCGTCGCAAGCTCTCGTCGTAGCATCAAGCCACCATTTTGCTCAAAAAATTTCTGTTTGCGCAATAAGTGCTTTCTTTTGTTATATCCCCAGTACAACCATGAACTGACCATTAAAAATGCTGCAAAACCCACCACAATACCTGGCGAACAATAGAAGTAAAAGTGTGTTATATATTGCGCAGGATTGCATTTCTACTCCATTCGATGGAAAATAAAATGATGTCTCCAAATACCATTTTTTTACAACTATGTTTCACACTGTGATTGTCAAATGCTATATATTTTGATAAGGATATAAAACCACCCTTTAAGAAAAAAGGAATGATTTTTTAAAAATATTCTCAAAAGAAGTGGCAGTGGAGAAGTATTAATCAATAGACGACATATCATTTGTGAAAATGTAACTTGCGGATTAAAATTGTTTCTTACCAACAGTGATCTGATCAATCACTGGTAGCGTAGTTTTTGATGGTCTCTGAGTGCTGCAGCCTCCGCCGCCGCCTTTATTAGCAGATCCTTCAAACCCATCTTTGTAAGAACATATATAACCCCCTCTATATTTGTGCATATGTTGTCTGATCCACAAGGTTCCATCCCCGCACATTAGAAATGATTTTAAAGGATTTTTTCAGTTTGAAAGTTTCAGAACCGATGATAAGAAGGAAAAAAATGCTGGATCTGGCAATGTGAATACCTGAGTAGCCTTCAGGCGTATAAGGATTTCCCTCGTAACCTTTTAAGTAGAGTCGTTCTCAATATTTTAAGGGCCCTCGGGCAAAAATATATTTTGGGTCTTATAGGATAGAAATACAGTTAAATGTATGTTGAAAACGAAAACTTTTTAGATAATATATTATTGGTATCGAGCGTTGTTATATATTATTAAATGTTAAGTGTTTATATTTTTAATTATTTTGTGTGTTTTATTCTTTTATAATACATTAAAATTTTCTAAAAAGTATATTAGAACAATGTTGAAAAAATCAAAAAAATTTAAAAACATTTTCTATAATAGAATATAAATATATATTTTTTGTTCTTTGCATATGCAATGCATATATAATGCATATGCACATCACCCTATTAACAATAATAATAATAATAGTTGTGCATCGCATGGTCAAATAATAAATTTGTTAGTTAATTTTTTTTTCATATATTCGGTGAATTCAAATTGACTTTACGTATAGTTTCAAACATAATGGGCCCCCTCGAAATATCGGCCCTTGGCGTATACTCATATTGTCCCAATATCAGGCACGGCCCTGCTTTTAAGCAACTGCAGCGATATCCAGGACCATTGGTCGAATCAACGCATTTAGTATTTTTGCCACAAGCAAAGTCGTAGGGATATTTTGTGATATTTTCACATGTGCTATTTCCTATAGCCCAATCAAGGACAGTCGGAACCATGGATCTATTGTTCAGATTGTACAAGTCACCTTTCGAAAATGTGAAATTACTATTTGCAACGACGAAAGTGTAGCTGCAAGGATTATAGTCCCAGATATCGATGTGGCTGTTAAAACTCGCAACTGATACATTTATTGCGAGGAGATTTTCTGGAATGGCCGTTTGGCAGCAGCCTAGACCTGAGCAAGAGCCATCATATATTATATGTTGCAAGGTTTTGTTTCCACATCTAGACGAACAGCCTGTTGTAGCATCCTTTGTAATGAGAGTGGCTATTGTATCGCAGTCAATGGCAATGAACTTGTTCTGTGTATTGGAGAAAGGAAAGTTATGGTCTAGCCTTAAACAGGCAGTGTTGGATTCTTCGGTATTTGATGATCCATCCCGGTTATAGCAGTCTTTACCAACACTGGTCAATATCGTCATTGTCCCCGTTTAGGGAGATGTTTGTGACTTTCACCGAGGTAGAGTGTCTGAAAAATAGCTGCGGAGGACCAGAAGCCTTCTGGGTGCAATTTGTTAGGATCGCGCGAGCAGCGATGCCGAGAGAAAAACAAAAGGAACGATGCGAGGACACCACACTTTGATACCCAGTTCGTCACTATACCGTGACTACGTCTGGGGCACTACCAAGCCAGAGTTTTCTTCACTATGATGTTGGATACAATTACAATAATCAAGTTGGGTATAAATAGGGTAACCATCTAAACCCTAATTATCTAATTAGGAAATAGAAACCCTAAACCTCACTGCCAAATTATGGACTTCCTAAACTGGACCAGCCCAATAATCTAATCAGGCTCCATAACCCAACAATCTCCCACCTGGAGACTGATTCCAATCGTAATTGTCTTCGTCCTGAACAAGCGGTAGTGCCAAGCCTTCAGCTCACGTCTTGAGCTCCGTTGAAGCAATGCACAGCTTCAACTTCTTCCTCTTCAAAGTTTTGCTACTCTGCGAAACTTTCTGATTCATGTGACCACAACGACAGTGCCACAAATCCGCATCACTGCTCCCACCTGAACCTGCGATGCCGTTCCGAACGTTCCTCACCTTGTACAAGGTTCCTTCCTTCTTTCCGTGAGCAATCACCCTAGCTCCTTTTGCTATCTTCCAGTTCCTGCAGCTGAAGGTTACAACATAACCATCTTCATCTAACTGCCCAACTGATAGCAAATTCTTCTTCAACTCAGGAATGTGCCTTACTCCACGCAACTGCATTATAGATCCATCTGGTGTTTTGATTCTAACATCTCCTTTCCCCACAACTTCTAAAGGCTCAGCATCACCAAGATACACCTTCCCGAAATCTCCAGAGATGTAATTTTCCATTACGCCGCCACTACTGCGCGAATGAAACGAAGCTCCAGAATCCAACACCCAAGCCTCTACTGGATCTTTGACATTCAATATCAATGCATCTGCAATGTCTTCTGTGGTTGCACTCCCTAACATATCCCGTGACGGTTCCTTACACTCACCCTTGTAATGACCGAACCTATCACAATTCCAGCACTAGACTTTGCTCTTATCTTTCACAGGTCCCTCGTTCCCTCTGAACTTTGACATGCCTCTGCATCCAACCTTCAAAGCTAATCCTGAAGTAGACTCCGACTTTTTCCTGCGAGTTCCTTCACTCACTACCAAGTCTCTAACTTCATCAAGCTGAAGTTTCTCCTTTCCTGATGTCGCACTTACTGCTGTAACTGTCCCGCTCTAACTCTCTGGCAAGGAAGATAATAAAATTAGGGCTTGTACCTCCTCATCGAATTTAATATTAACCGAGCTCAGCTGCGCGATTATCATATTAAACTCGCTCAAGTGTTTAGCCACCCTCGCACCCTCTGCCATCCTGAGATTGAAAAGCCGCCGCATCAGGTGAACCTTGTTCGCCGCGGATGGTTTCTCATACAGTGCCGACAACGTATCCAACATCTCCTTCGTCGTTTTGGCCTTGACCGTGTGATATGCTACGTCTCTGGACAACGACAAACGAACCGCGCTCATCGCCTTCCTGTCCAACAGCTTCCACACGTCGTCCTCCATACCCTCTGGTTTCTTGCCGTCAATAGGTAGATGTAAATCATTACCATACAGGTAATCCTCAATCTGCATCTTCCAGAACCCAAAATCCGACCCATCGAATTTCTCCACCGGATGTTTTCCATCTCTCTGCATGACTGCTACAACCCAAGCTCTTGATACCAGTTGTTAGGATCGCGCGAGCAGCGATGCCGAGAGAAAAACAAAAGGAACGATGCGAGGACACCAAACTTTGATACCCAGTTCGTCACTACACCGTGACTACGTCTGGGGGCACTACCAAGCCAGTGTTTTCTTCACTATGATGTTGGATACAATTACAATAATCAAGTTGGGTATAAATAGGTAACCATCTAAACCCTAATTATCTAATTAGGAAATAGAAACCCTAAACCTCACTTCCAAATTATGGACTTCCTAAACTGGACCAGCCCAATAATCTAATCAGGCTCCATAACCCAACACAATTCACGTGGAAATCAGGATTCAAGTAGCAATCGGGCGTTGCACCGAATGGGTAAGGAATCTCGATATTCCCGCATTTTGCTAAGCAACCTTGATGAAGGACTTGAGCAGATGCTGAAGACTTGCTCCCAGACAAATTCATCTGATGAACAACCACTAGCATTAGCAAGACACAAAGCTCAAAATGCTTAAGCTTCTTAGACAAAGTCGACATTGTGTTTTTTCTTCTCAGTAAACATTAATGTTCTGTTCACTTATATGACCTTGAATTTATACCCATATTTTCTTCTTTACAGTTTCTCACTGTGCAAGATCACATTTTTCGAATCTTATGTTAAATTTAGATTACAATTCAGTGTGCTTTTCCTTTTTCATCTTTTCAAATTGATCAAACATAAATAAACTGTGATGGCAACTTTTGCCAATTTTATAGTTGTTGTTGTTTCAGTTTCACTTGCATTATTTTACGCACTTGAGATAAAGTCAATTCGAAACCAATCTTTAATGAATTTGGTGTTGGTGGTTAGATTCCGTATGAAAATTTTCTAAATTGCTTAAAATTGAACATTGTTTTCCCAAATTACTCATCTCCAGATTGGTTTCCCAATTTACACTAGTTTTCGAAGACGTCGTTGTCAACGGGTCTTAACATTAAAACGCTCTAGCCGACAGCGGTTTAGGCATCGTGGCGTTTTTGCGCCAAAATAAGCAGTCATGTGGCATAATATTGCCAAACAAGCCTAAACCACTGTTGGAGACAGCGTCTTAACTTAAACCGATGTTGTAGACAGCGTCTTAACCCGCGGGCTAGCTTGCATCCACGATAATAAGTACGTTCACGGAAACATCAAACCCAGCAACATCTTGCTCGACTCGAATTTCGAGCCACTGATTAGCGACTTCGGGCTCCACCGTTTGATTCAAAAAGCAAGAAGCGACCAATTCGGAAGCATGAGATCCTTCGCCTCCCGCAGCGGCGGCAGTCCGACGTCCAGCAGCTCTGTGTCGACTTCAACTTCGCCGTATCAAGTGTCGGAGGTTATGAAGACGTTGAAGGCGAGTATGAAATCGGATGTGTACTCGTTCGACGTCGTGTTGCTGGAGCTTCTTACCGGGAAAGCTTTTCATGGTTTTGAGCTAGAGCCGTGGGCGGCGGCGAGTTTTACGGGGAAGAAGTTGCTAGGGTTTTGAGGATGACTGACGTGGCAATAAGGAACGTACGTTCATGGAAACGCTGCTACCAACAGTGTTTTAAGTTAAGACGCTGTCTCCAACAGCGGTTTAGGCTTGTTTGGTAATATTATGCCACATGACGGTTATTTTGGCGCAAAAATGCCACAAGGCTTAATGACGGATAATACACTAACTATCGTATCATCTCCGGGGTTCACATTTGCCCTCACCATAACCAAAAACATATCCAAAACCTCACTACTCATACCCTCCTAATCCAGCAATCAAACCAGTCCAACAAGAAACCATACTCTTGTCAGACATTTCATCAAACACCTTCCGCCCACTTACCAAATCCCTAACCCCCTTCGCATAAGCAAACCATTACACACAAATCCATTACTCCCGAATCCCATCTTAACCACATCACAATGAACCTGCTTCACATAAATCTCATTCATTCCCCTAAAACAAGCCTTCAGCAGAAACGAGTAGGTAAAAACATTAGCCCTAATCGCACACCGCTTCAAATCTCGGTACACATAGAAAGCAGCGTAACTCGAATAGCTTGAATCCGAGCTGCTTTCTGACAAAACCCTAATGGCAGCGTTGAAGGAGAAGACATTGGGATCGGTTAGTTGACGGAGTAGTTTTAGGGCAAGTTGAGATGGATATTGGCCGATGAGACGAGTGGCGATCAAGTTGTCTTGATGAGCGCCGAGAAGAATCACGCGTGCGTGGAGATGCGTGCTTGGGATTTTGCCTTGCAAGAGGGATGGAGAGATCAGAGCATTGAGGTTTTGAAAATGGTGACCGTTGGAATGCTGAGAGCATGTTTTTGAAAATTATCAAGCTTGCTCAGGTATTTATACAACTAAGAAATTTTCAAAAAATCAAAATAAAAACCAGTTTTATGAATCTACATAGGAAAATAATGTCAAAAGCCTAGCTCGACGCGCATTTGTAGCTGGACGTGAGAAATATGGTCTGAGAAGTAGTTCTGCAAATTGTCTATTTGGAGCGATTTCGAAGCGCTTATTGGCACTAACATAGGCATAATTCTCTCTATCTAAGTTGCACGGTTTATTTTATGGAATGGCTCAAAGTCGCAGGCTTAGGTCCATGTTACGTTTATCTGGTGACTGATCTTGTTCGAGTACTTGGTGTTCGTGCTCTTGTCTTTGGAAATGGAAACTACCAGGCCACATCATGTTCATAGCCTCGTCGAGAGTAAGAGTCCAAGAAGCCATGCCTGCTCCTGAATTTAACTCTGCAACAAACTTACTAGCCATGGCTAGTCTTGCAGCATTATAGTTTGGTTTTTGGACCATCGAGTGCGCGCTGACTCCTAGCGTTCGGATCATGGGATTTGATACTTGGGACGCATTGAAGCGCTGCGAAAGAAATCTTTTAGCAGCGCCCCTTTCTCTCTTATGGGCATTTTGGTGACCTCCTAATGCTTGTGAGCTGTAAAATTTTCTCAAGCAGAAGTTACAAGAAAAGACTTTATTTGGCACTGTCCTCGACTGCCCTTCAGAGTTTGCATCTGATGACAACAGCTCTTCCCTCCCTAGGCTCAGATTGAGCCACTCTCCGCCGCTCTCTTGCCCTTCATCCGCTTCGAAGATCATTCTAAGACTAACTAAATTTAAGAGCTTCCAATGCAAGGATGTCATTTCTTGTAGGGGTGTTTTATGATTTATATGTCCAAGTGACAAGAAACGGGGCCCGCTTTACGATGCTTGGAGTTCCGAGGGGACAGAAGCATATGTCATGTTTTGTAATCCTCCTGTCAAAGTTTAGGATTCCTCAACTTTCAATCTCTGAAACTACTTTTCCTCCTCTTTCCAATAATCCCAACATTCTATGGTTCTAAGTTGCACAACAATACCTTTGTTGTGAAACTCATTGTCCTGTCTTTTAGTTTACACTTTGCCATTAAGTGATGATGCTTTCCAAATTTCCACCACCCACCTTGTTAGCCATTTAGCTCAATTTCTCCTGCCCAACTTTCAGATGGTGTGTCACATCCACCTCCATGTCCGGAGTTGTTCGTTACTTGTCGGGTTCTCTAGGTTATCAAGTTGTTCTGACATGTTTATCTACGCGGTGTCTTTAAATCATGGAGTTGTATGTGTAGCATTTGACTGTCAAGTGGGTATGGGTATGAGTATGAGTCCATTTCAGAAGGACAAAATGGAGAAGGGAACCTACAGAAATATGCAGGCTGATATGGAAGTGAGTGGTGGCAGGTGCCTGTTAAAGTACCCCCAAGATCCGAGTTAGATCTATTTTTGGTGGTGGTGGATCCCCATGAACCGTCAATAATGCTCCATGAGATGATTAAACAAAACAAATGAAGTTCTCTTGGTCCAGGTCTTTATCTAACCATCCTCTTGTCCTCCCTTTCGAAGTACTGATTGGACACTGTATTTTTGAGTTGTCTTTAAAGTAAGACATTCAAAGATATTCACTTTGAAAGAAAAACAAAAACCACTGCAATGAATGACCTTAAAGATGCATCCAGGAGGGTTTAAACCGTCGACATCCTGATTATTTGACAAAGATTATGACCGCTAAATTACTATCTTTTGCGAAAGATATTCACTTTTATGCAAAGGAAAAAAAATGAAAACCTGAACCGAATTCTAATATCAGGATTACAAGATGGGCGATGTACTATTGTAACAGATACGATGTAGGTGAGGATCTCTTTTAAGTTGATATGGTTTCAAAGTAGTTCCATCTTTTGTTGTGGAGGAGCATGTAGATGAGGATTTTTTTTTTTTTTTATGGATGCTGTCTGATGGAGATGTGAGAACATAAAAAGTAACACGAGTGTTGCATGAATAAAAGTCAAACACTCCTTTTTGGGGGGTTAAAGCAACTGTGTACTTTACACTACATGTCTTTGTTGAAAAGGATAAGGTTTCATGATATGGCATTTTTAGATGTAAGAGTTGCTGGACTACTGATCGTCAAAACTCAAGTTCCCCATATTTACCTTGTTGCAAGCCGTTTATATTAATGTCCTCCAGTATCCTCAGGCCAGGACGAGGCAGTTAACGAACAGTTAGAGATCAATAATATGATAGCTGAGAAAACTAAGAACTAATAAGTTCTTTCTTCAACTACATCAAATGAATAATGTAATCCAGATACTATAAACACTGCCTTTTACAAAAAAGGTGTAATTCCTCTCCAGACGAAAACCAATAAAGTTGGTCTTCAGGGATATTAACAAATATAATCATAAAGGGATGCTGAAACGACTTTAAGCGCACATTGGAAGATGCAGAATGACCTTCCCTTTCCAGACGGTTCACCATTGAATTGGGGCACTGACTTGTGATCAAGTAAACTGAGCATTTCCCTTTTGAATAGAGCACTGTCTGAACTAGATCATCAACTTCATTTCACAAGCTATCTAACAGTGTTAGTTGGAGAAGAAGATCATAAGTGCTTGCTGAAGTACATGCTCATTGCATATCTTGATGGATTAAAGCCGCTCAAAATAACTGCAGAGGTCAGCAAAACAAATTATGTAAAATGCCATGTGCATACATTGAGAGGCACGATTGATATGAACAGCTGGGTTGGAGCACTTACAAATTGGGGTAAGTACGATCACAAAGCCTATTGGGTAGAGGAAGAATGTGGTTCTCTCCAGGAAAGGAAGTACTGCACCCAAGATAAACATCAAAAAATGTTATTAAATTGTCAGGCACTCCCAACTCCAATCTGATTGAAAGCATTAAGCAAACCCTGACATCATTTCTATGTTATTTATGTAGTGGAAGCTGTGGCGATGCTCAGCTTACCATCGTAACCTAGAAAATTAAGATAATGATAATAGGCAGCAGCCGCCATCAGCAGCAAATTTGATAAGAGAACCGCAAAGAAGCCATGTGCAACCAACAATGGTGATAGAAAATAATGTATCACTGCCAAAAATCAAAGCATAGAAGTTTCATCAGCGGAAGGGATTGATTCTGTTACTATAGTGAAATCCAGAGTTGCGAGTGAATTACCGTAAAGCATGACGAACAGAGGGAAAAAAGAGTTGCAATGCACATCAAATGCGTATAGCCTTCAAGATACAAACATCACAGTCAGAATATGTATGTATTCAATTTATAAGGACAGTGAAACGAAAATCACTTTCAACAACATGAGGTACAATAAAAGACTTGCCACTCAACCCGCTGTTCAACCACGTGACTATTTGGAGCTTCCTCCCTAAGATATGTGTTCGTCAAAAACCTGAAGGAGCTCAGCGTAAGCACATAAGCATGATACTTTTCCAGAGGGAAGGCAACCCAGCTTAAATGCCAGCAAACTCAGATTCATACCACCCAAACTCAGATTAATAACAATACCAACAACAATAATAATTAAGTTTCGCGCTTACCAGCAACAAGTCGCCACTACTGCCCCTGTTATCAAAAAATGTAACAGCAGAACTGAGAGAATAACAAAGAAAGAATGTGCTGCACTGTGATCATACCTGCAATATGTGAAACAAGAACATGTATCAAGGGATAGAACTGTAAGACTAGTGATGCCGTAATTGCTAACTGTCAAACCACACAAACTCATGCAAAAAAAAATTAGGACCAAACAAAGAGAGACTCTCTCTTTGCGCATATGAGTCTAATCTGGTACGATTTCATTTTATGAAACAACTGAACTGTGTTCTGAATAAAAAAGGCCCTTACGCAGCACAATATGCCGAAGTAGCAACAGCCAACAGAAGACTGCAGATAACAATAAACGCAGGATCGTCCCGTGCCCATTGATTTTTAGTCTCTGCCAGGAAGAAGAAGTAAAAAGCAGTCAGTTACTTGTCATACAATCCAACACATATTGACACACGGTTACGTATTTAACTAATCTACTGCATAGATCATTTAGAAACTGCATCAGATGGAAAATACTCATCGCGAGAAGGTCTTTGGTAAAAAAGTGCACATGTAAATCAAAACATTAGTAGAACACCTAAATATATAGATAGTAATAAATAAACTGAGAATGTTCTTACGTTTGTGATATTTGGTGTGCTGATAACTGGATCAATTACCACGTCCAACATGCCAAACAAAAAATCAAGTATTAGGTGAAAACAAGGTCAACATGATATAAGAATTAAAGCGAAGTTGCAACGTAGGCCACATCAAACTATTTAAGAGAGTTAGTATTCTATAGGAGTCCAGATTGGCTTTCATAATTCTACTCGATTGGGTAGAATGTAAATGACTGGTTTGATTCGACGTCTACTACTCAGGCTTCTCAACACCAACTCCTCATACAACAAACTGTAGGTAAAATTGTAACCCTGATTAAATTCAGAGCTCAAAGATGCAGTTAGCTCTCTCCCATTTTTTTTTTACTTTCCAAGGGTAGGTAAGAAATAAATCTATCGTAAACCTTGTAGCCCATTTCCAGAACAAATGAACTTCACATGAAGGTTGAGGTAGGAGAATGAAATATAATATCTGTTGCACTATCTTATCAACATAACAAGCATAAAATTCAATGAAGAGGTGATACATACACAACTTTGGGAGCAGTGCACAGGTGAAGCATTTGCCAGTAAGTGTACTCAAAATCCATTTGTTGCCACTACAAACAAGAAAAAAAATCATTTAGTCAATCAACTTCACCACAATATAAGTGAGAACATACAAAGAAAAACAGTTATGAATAGTACTGATACCAACATAGATGCATTCAAATATATTCCTGTACAAGGAGCCAAAACTTCCTCACGAGGTACAAAAATACTTAAAATTTACAATCCTTCACAACACACCATTCCTTATTTCAAGAATAAATAACCACTCTTCATGCAACACCAATATAGTTTCAGATCCACATTAAAGCAGCAGAAAATGATCCCAACCTAACCAAATAAGCTTCCGATACAGCTGGCTAGAAACAAGGACTATTCCTATTTTCCAAAAGCTCAAATAAATAAAAATTCAAATTCTAGAACTGAATCTCCTCTCCATACACTCGACCACAATTATTCCAAAATGTGCAAGATTGCTTATTAAATAAAAGCACTAAATTTGCCGTAAATGAGAAGCAGCGCTATATCAGATCCATGAACCGATCAGAAATTCATAAACTTAAAACACAAGCAAACAAATGTATAGACGTTTCAGTGATTGAAAAAGGAAGAAGAAGACGATGATGATGACCTTGACAAGCCTCCGGAGATACTGCGGAAAGACGGGATTGGACCGCGAATGCGACGGCGAGCGTCCTTTCGACACAGTCGGAAGCATCTTCACAGTTCTCCGATCAGCTGACGATCACTTCTTGCTCGAATCGGTCTCGCCGAGTTGATCAGATTTCGAGTCGACGAAGACGACGATCTTCTCTCTCTCTCTCCTTCGTTCTTCTCTCTGCTACCGAACTCGAAACATCAAACCAGTTTTTGAGCCTCTTTGGCCCATCTGTACATTGAAGCCCAACGGTCCAGTAAACCAATTAGGCCTCAACGGTCCACGAGAAACGACGCAACGACGACGTTTCTATAAAAAAAAAAAAAAAAAATTTGCCAATGTAAAATCATAGAGGTCTGAGAATTTACTGAGGAGAGGGGTGGGTCACCCTTGACGGTTTCACTTGAAAATCCTCTCGAGTTTATCCAGGTCCAAATTGCCAATGTAAAATCAAAGTTTGCCAGTGCCGTTCCAAAGACAGGGGAAATCACAGTGGAAGGACGAGTGAAAGATGGAATCCCTCATTTGACAAAGAAGATTGGTTCCTTTGCAGTGGATGTCAGCTTGGAAGGTAACATCATACTTACTCTGTAGGCAGGTTGATCAACCAGGTCTGATTGGAAGCATCTTGGGTTAAGAGAATGTGAATGTGAACTTCATGAGTGTTGGGAGGGTTGCACCAAGAAAACATGCTATCATGGCCATTGGAGTCGACGATGAACCTCGCCAAGAGACACTCAAGAAGATAGGGGATATTCCGGCTATTGATGAGTTTGTCTTCCTCAAGTTGTAATAAGTCTTCATTCTGTTGTCCTGAATTGTGTTGGTCTTTATGTAGCAGGCTACGTCGTTGAGTTTCACTACTGTATCAAAGCCAACATCTATGCTTTTCTTTTCATGAACGAATAAGATAAACATTTGTTGAGTTCCTTGTCACAAAGTTCAATACACAGCTCTCTGCATTTTCTCCTCACATGAATCCAAAAAGATAAACATTTTTTTCTTCTTGTTTAGTTGGACTACAAAAAATAGATGATGTCAAATTTCCATAGCTTCACGAGCAGGGTTGCTTTTCTTGGACTTCTTTGCCTTGCTCTTCTTTTTGTCTTTGCTTGGTTTCTCTGTTTTTTCAGCCACAGCGGGTTGTGTACTTGCTAAATGTTGGTGTATGAAACCAAGTGGATCCGACTGGAACGCAGGATCGTTGAGAAATGCTTTCAAGTGATCGTTTTCCTTTTTTCTAATCATCAAAATGAATGACTGTGTTTAGCAACAGATCAGAGGGGAGACGATACACAATCAATCACATGACGAGAGAAATCTTACACCAATTGGCTCCTTCTCTTGCTGTTTAGTTTGAGATCTGTTGGCGGTGTTTTCTTTGACGTACTTACATCAGGGAGGAATTCCGCAAGACTTGAGAGGTCATATGCTTTCAATTTCTTTTGATGGCTTCTAAGTTTTTTCTTCTGTTAAATAGATACTACAGTTCAGTTAATAAGCATATTTACCCCAAAAAAATTCCATCAAAATATCAATTAGGATAAAATGTGACAAGGGTCTGAACTCTGAATATATCAAAATTGGCTCTAGCTTATTAAATACAACCGACAAATCATAACAAATCAGCACAAACAAGCAATTGACTGAAGCCAAATTAATACTGAAGGCTGAATCGAGATATACTTATGGTAACAACACACCCACTCATATTAGAGATATTCAAGTCATCACAACAACAAATTGATCTGAATATTACAGACTACCAGCTAATAGATTACTATCAGAAACAGTTGGAATAACCAAATTCACACTTGTTGACGTAACACAACTACTGTAAGTAACATATATCATCGATCCAAATGCATCCACACGTGAAAAAGCAAGAGTTGGCTAGTTCAACATATGAAGTCCGATGAAAATCAAGAATAAGTAACCAAAAGATAAACCATAATCAAATTCCAAAATCCGATAAATAAAGAAAATTGCACAACACTTCAGCACGGGAAAATTCTCACCTTAGTAATAACCTTTTTAGCCGCCAGCCCCGCAACTGTTTCTTTAACCTCTACAATACGAAATCCCTAGTAAGCAAGTATGATTTTACATATGAAACTATATCAATTTAGGGAGACACAAGTTAACCTAATTATCTTTGTATCTATCAAATAAAACCTAATTTTGAATTGACAAAAAAAAAAAAAACAATATGAAAAGTGGTGAGGTGTTGTTCATCAAAGAGAAATTAAAAACGAGTAGATGAACAGTGAACTCACTTGTGTAGAACTGGACCTTTTTGTCGAACTTTTTCTCCTTCTTAGCATCCGAACCGGACCTGAACAAACAGAAAATTGCACATTGCTCAAAACACTAAACCAAAATTACAGAATTTTCAATAATAAACGCCTTACCGCAAACTAGTCAAACCCATATTGTAATCTTTCGACGGATACAAAGGGACTGAACAATCCGGACGTAGTTTTAGGGTTCCACAAAGGTTGAAGACTGGATGTTGAGGAAGAAGGACAATTTCTTAGAAACGACGTCGTTTATATATTGCTAGACAAAATTTATTTTTTTTGTTTTCTTAAAAAGCAATTGGGAACTTAAATTTAAAAAACTGAGTGGGCAACACCAAGGTGTAGGGTAGGGTCTATAAATAAACCTGGTGACTGAAACTTAAAACAACCATAAGCTGCTTTCTGTTTTCATGTGTATGTACTATTTACTAATGAAATGGTACAATGTAACAAGAAGGACATGTCTGGCTGTCTAAGCAATCTTCACTCGTCAGTTTCAGAATCATCTTCATATCCGAATGTGAAAACTGAAGTATCAGCAGCCATTGCCCTGAATTCACTCACTGCACATGTGTCAATGTCCGAGAGGTCGGAATTATCGGTTTTTTCCGGTAATTGGCTTGACTTTGTTTTTCCGTATCTTGAGGATGTGGAGGGGAATGTTAAAGCTGTCTTAAGCTGTTTTGTTTTTGAGGAGCTGGAGCTGGAGCTGGTTTCAGTTTCAATCACATCGTCGTCTGAAAACAGGTCATCTGTTTCATCCTGTGTTTCGCTGATGAGTATGTTTTCGTCACTTGATCGTCCATTATTGTGGGAGCCTTGTGCTACTGCTGGTGCACTTGGATTGGTAGTGTCACAGTCAACCAGCACAACCTCGACTTGAAATCCTGGTGATGGGAACTTCCTCTGAAAATTGTAATTTAAATTTTCAGTGTTCACTAGAGAAATATATGAATTATGAAAATTTTCAAGCACACGCTACGAGAAGAAATGTCTGATTACCTTGTCAAAACCATCAAGATCACTGATCTTGAGAACCTTACGATTATCCATCATTGAGGTATTAAGCCAACTGAAAATGATGAAAAGAAAACATTGTCTTTTACAGTTTTATTGTAGTTATGACTTGAGACCAAATCTGATTGAGAAAGTTTTGCCTACCAATAAAAGTCTCCAAGCCCGTCGTGAAAAAGAATTTTGAAATCACCTGTCAGCTCGGTTATGCCAGGTTCTCCAGGAAGTGAGAATACCATAATGCCGTTCTGTGGAGCACTATACCATAACTCATCTGGCTGCAAAGATTATGAGTTTCATTAATATCATCAACATAGTTGTTAACAAAATGGTGCGAGTATTGATTCTGAGAGAGGTATAACATGGACATCTATAAACTATTAAAAGCGTGAATGCAGAACCTATCCGTAATCAGTTTATGGAGATAATCCCCCGACAGAAACATTTAAGAGATTACTAACCAACAAGTCTTTGGTTCTGGGGTGCTTTTTTGTGGAGAAGAGCAATCCTGCGTCAAGAAATAGCAAATGCAGTTTTTACTACCAAAATATCATTTCATTTATAAACTAATACAGCATGTAAGTGGTAACATAGAAATCATTCAAGCACTGGGAATGCTTACGATTCTGATCAAAGACAGATATTGAGGGCCTGATCCAATATGGGCACTTGTGAAGGCGAAACCCTTTAAGAATGCACCTGATAAACTAGAAAGGTTGAAGGCTCACACGTACAGATGCAAAGCTCAAAATAATGAAGGCCACCATGTACCTCTGACCAGGTTGGGTCTCTCCATTGAAGGATCTCAACGTGTGCTCAAAATATTTTACATATCGCTAAGATAATAAGAAAATAATGGCATATTAGAAATAGAGTAGAGTACAGATTTATGTCGCCTTAATTAAACAAAACAGATACTAACAATCTGACTAGGGAGAGTAAGTCCTTTCCCATCTACACATCTCTTCTGATTATAGTAGTCAATTGACTCCTCGGCTGTTGGAAAGAACTGCAATGCGGTTATACGAAACATCAAAAAAATACGAAGCAGGATAGAATGAATCAAGAGGGCAAAAGTCAGAGTTGCACCTTTAGATACAAAAGAAGGCTAGAAACCATTAGTCCTGTTCGGGCCATTCCAGACTTACAATGTACAACAACAACATTATCGATATCTGCCTTCAACCAAGAGTAGGCACTTCTACAGAATGACACTATTAACCGAATGGGGGGACATTCATTGTCATCAAAAGGAAAACTAGCCACCTGGATTGTATAGTAAAATTTACTATAAAACAAATTTTTACAAGAGATATCCAGTTGAAGTATAACAAACATGAAACTGCACTGTAGCCGGATAGACTTCCTCACGAAACACAAACATACCTTTCCTTCAAATAAAGATGCATCATATAGCCTCTCGGAACATAGATTATATACTTTATAACGACCCTGCAAGCAGAAACAATCAGATAAGAAAACAGATATGCAATTCATATAAGGTACATGCATACGAAGTCAATGGCATCAAGGACATGGGTAAAGCAACATACAGCCCTGCATTTATACCAACATCTGTTTCTAATTTGCAATGTTTTACAAATATCGTATTCAACATAATCTGAAGATCATGCTCTCTGAAAAATATGATGTATGCCACATCAGAACATCAAATATAAATAAGGATTCAGAGTCCCTGGGTATGGGAATTCGATTCACCTTATGATGCGTTTCGAAAAAATTGATCACTTCTTCCATGTGGTTCCTATAAAACCCCTGCACTAAAAGTACCTTTAAACAAACACACGTTGGCATACTTTTCAACAATGCAAAATACAGATACTAGCCATCAGTTATGTTACCTCCACGTAACCTAAGAATCCAGAGCTTTTGTCTCCTGCAGGGAACCCCATTGCTATAATGTT
Organism: Rhodiola chrysanthemifolia; assembly: GCA_033675395.1. Lineage (NCBI taxonomy): Eukaryota > Viridiplantae > Streptophyta > Magnoliopsida > Saxifragales > Crassulaceae > Rhodiola > Rhodiola chrysanthemifolia. The sequence goes on from CM066205.1 coordinate 27,242,523, forward strand.
TTCTGTGATGTATGTCATATCCAAATCAAATCCTCCTTCCTAAATCCATAATTTTCAATAAAAAATCTGGTAAGACATATAGATGTAAGGTATTATGTCACTGATTGATGAGCAGTTACTTTTGATATAATATGAAACCAAGTGCAGCGTTTTGTTGCTTTGTACGTCTACGAAATGATTTCATAGACATGTTGGCTCTAATTTGACGGGGAGTTAAAATGCTGTCCAGCCTTTGTGAAGCGAATATACAGTGAGTTTAAGTGCTAATAATTGCGAGACTAACTAATTTATTTAGACAGAAGTAATGCATTTTCCAGATGGGGTTTGATCATCAAAAAAAAGATAAAGAAACTAAAGAATATGGAAACAGATAGAATCTTGGCATAAAATTCAGATAGAGACTTGGTGCATAAAATCCAGATTGAAAAAGGGTACCTGGTATCTCCGCTTATTTTGTGAGACAGCATGTCGAGCCTTAACTTGCACAGCCTTGACTGCGTTCTTAGACGAGTCCACTAACCCTCTAGTGAAATGTTCGATGAAATTTTGCTGTGTTGAAGAAGCGGAGGCTCCAAAGCTATTATTCCTTCCATGAGATCTGGGAGACAACATCCGTCCCAGTCCACTAGTGAAAAATGAAAAATTCAAAGATCCAGTTTCTCCAGTGGGCGAGCCATCTCCCTCTCCAAAAATTGGCTTGGGAAGTCTCAGACTTTTGGACCACAATGAAATGTCAGATGTAGAAAACCTTGGTGAGCTGTCAGCCTGATAGTAAAACCGTAAATTTGCAGAATCGGCGGAGTTAAATCGGAGTGGACGATACTCAGAAGTCTGCACATCCATTTCTCCCTACAAAATGGTAATTAGTAGATGATATTGACAATAAAGCTTGTAAAAAAATAAATAAGATAGATATGATCAAGCACCACAAATAACTCAATTACATGAACACATTCCGTTACCCTAAACACCGGAAACGATGAGTTGGTTATTAGACATTAAAATGAATCTCTGATTTACCAAAACACTGCAACCGAAGAGTGAAGATAAACAAAGATTGAAAAGCTCAAATTCTGGAAAGCGCCAAATCAAGATCCACAAAGACTACAAATCTTCTCACAAATTCAATTATTATTTGGAAATTTGAGTTAACGATAGACTTAATTTCAACCGGAATTCCAACTAGCTATTCACCATGAACATCTTAATCTATTTATGACAGCCGATACAAATTATTATGCAGAAAACTAGAACAAGTTACGATCAAAACAATGCCAGATCGAAGAAGAAACGATTGATTCTTACTGAAACAGATCTTCGATTGGGAGCCGTCGTTGGAAGAGCGCGCGCGAGAAGCGTCTCAGATCGTTAAGCGGAGAAATTTACGAACTTTGCTTGGTCGTCAATCCAACAAAGTATATATAGCTTCCGGTTTAAGATTAAAAAAAAAAAATTAAAATCAAACTGCATATTATGATTTGTTAATATTTATAACGGATATGTCTTGGTTGACCAACTTGGTCAAAGAGGCGATCATGTTTTATATTGTGAACAACAAGGTAACAACAATTCAGACAGATTTCTCATTTCTGCCTATCTGAAAACAAGAGGTACAGTTAACATTGCACTTTTTGTAGCTTACAATTTGAGAATAATAAGTCTAATAAGCATATGGATTTTTGATCATGAAATGCAAGGAAAATCCTGCTCATGACATTACAAAATTCCCATTTCATGTACCTACTTTGACCCTATATTACACTACTCACGGATAACAATGGGCGACATGGTAATATTTGCATATGAGTCGCGGAGGAAAAACATCTGAGGTTATACTCTATGCCCAGTGGTTGTGCAAGGAGTAGAAGTTTGCTGAGAAAGGGCGCTAAGCTTCTCGCCTATGCATATGTCTTTGCCTCAGTCCTAGAGCGGCTTCATTTTCCTCGGCAGCCAGTGTCGGGGCTGGCAAGGCTAGCTGTGAATCAGCTGCATCTGTTTGTCTCTGTGCGTTGTCTTCCCCAAAGTTATGGAGCCTGCGCCCAATTAAGTAGCGGTCATCACGTATAGAGTTGTGAAGGTTGGTGAACCAGACATGGAAGCGTTTAGCACAAAACGCCAGTAGGCTAATACTGAGGCACCCAATCCAGGCGTATCTGTAGACAGCTGAGTTTATCACCAATGGGTAGCCAAAGATGGGGAAGACCCCTCTGGCTAATACATATGGAACACATAGGGCAGTGAGCAGCTTCATGATTATTGGGGAGACTATCTCGCGCAACACCCAGAGACCCTGCAGCCTTGAGAAACCATCCTCTCTAACCCTCTCGAATTTTATCCGCCAACTCTCATCCACAAGGGGCATCATGTGATCCAACATAACCTATTCAGAAGTACAATACAAAACATTTGATTGGAGTTATAATAAAAAAAAATTGAATTTAGAGCTTTTGCGTATACATATTATATAGAGACTCATCATTCATCTAATCCCAATGAGAATAAAATCTCAATAAGTGGTGTTCCAGTTCTACATGCTGCTATCGAAAAAATGCTACAGCGATCCAGCTTAAATAAGAAATCAAAGACAACCTTCATGAGACATAGAACATGTTTGTTATAGAGTGTACAAAGATGGAAGGGACACGTACCAGCCTTGTCCATATCTTCAGAAAGATGAGACCTAGAGCCCAATCTTGATACAATAGGAAAACTGGGCTTTCATCCACAGGGACTCGCATTGGCACAATAACCAAAAGCTCGAACAACAACCCAATCAGAACTGGGATGACAAGTACCTGAACATAGAAACAAATAAAGCTGTTTCAGGCTCACATTTACAGTTTATATTAGACCAACAAAGAAAACTGAGTTCAGCTAACTGACCCATATAGACAATAGCACTGAACTCTTTATCACAATACCACACCACTTCCAGATTTGACTTAATAGAACTCTAGCCCTTCTCGTTTTGATCTGTTCAACAGTATATCTTACTCCAGCTATACCAGTCCATATCACATAACTTCCAATGGCAAAAGCATATAGATCTGAGACAGGGAATAAAAAACATGTATTAAGATCTCATCTCAAACTAAGACGAGCATTCCAAAAAAAAGAAAATGAACCTCTTACCGTTGCACTTAATGCCGTGGGTTATTGGAAGAAGAGGAATAACATTAAAGAGTGCACGTCCAAGGGAAACCGGCACTATAATCAAAGATGAATTGACGACCAAGAGTGTCATCCAAGCCACAACATGTAGTAAGACTATGCGGAGAACGAAGCCGTACCTGGATATTAGTCATTGAGCATCAAACAACAGTGTGTACTAAACAGCAAGTGTACTTAGTAAGGCAGGGAAAATGGATATAAAAGATTTTTTCAAAATACAAGATTGGCATGGGGATCAGCGACTCCAGTTATTATGTTGAAGTGAACACTTCGAAGGGATACATTTGAGGATCTATTACTTACTCTGAGTCTGACTGTTCTTCACCGTTCTCATTCTCTGCGGCATCAGAGTTTGCTGTGAAATCTTGATTTTGATCATCTACAGCGGCAATTAATGGTAAGGCTGCATCCTGTTGCGCGAATCCAGGAAGATGTACTGCATTCACTCTATCTTGCCGGCCTGGGTCTACATTTCCATTTCCCTGACCACCATTGTCATCAGGCCTAGGAAGTAAGAATTCTGATAAGCCAAGAGCCCACCCGACAGCAGTGAACCAATATCTTAAAAGAGACTTTATTGTTGTCCGCAATCTAAAATGCTGGATGGCAAAGGGAATGCATATTTGGAAGAGGAGCATATCTGCGGGAATTTCAGTAAAAGGGTCTGACACACTGCACAGGATAAGATCATAAGAAGACACAAGCAAATATAAGGACCGGAATGTGAAATACTGAGTGGTTAATAAACCCAATTAGTATATTTGTATATGTGAAAAGAAATATCAAACTAACGTGATATCAAGAGGGAAGACTGATGGTGCCATTCGCATCGCAAGTTTTACTGGTAGGAACACCAACATCACTATTAGACTGCCATAAACAGCTACTGACAACATAACACGACGAGCATGTTTGTGTACAGGGTCGTCAATCAGATCACGGAAGGGATTATAGTTAGGATCAGCCGGATCTCGTAGAAAGTACAGAACTCCACTGCGCAGAACCTAATCAAAGGAAGGACAAATAATTATTATCAAAATGTAATGTTCTACCTGAAAACTTTTTAGTCTAGGAAATAGGAACAAACCCCGCGTAGGAGGCTGACAAATATGCTTATTTGTAGCATGTAGACTATGCCCACAACCCAATGAATAAATGAGCTTGCCAAAGGGGAAGCTGAAAAAAACTGGAATCTTTGCGACATTGACTTGCCAAACATCCTTATCGTGCAGACATCAAGCCACCAGCCACACATCAATGGGAACACTCCAAGTTCAATAACCAAGAGGAAAGCAACTTTGACCATTGTCATTAAATGCCTCATAGCTGCCACAAATTGCCTGAACAAGGATGGGATTGTCTCTACAACCGAAGCAAGACCATAAAACCTACCCATAGTTAAGGGCTCTCCTCTAGTGTAACGAATCAATGCCACAATACCAACATAGAAGAAAATAATAGAGAAGATGAACATGTATCCAATTGCAAGAGTTGTGACATCAGAAAGTTGGGAACCTCCGCTACTAGAACCTTTCAACAAGTCGGATGTCGCAGTTCCATTCATATTTACCGTCGCTTGATTTAAACTGCTAGCATTTCCTTGTAAAATTTCAGCAACCTGGCTGACAATGCCTTCGCCTTCGGTTTCAGAAGACATGATGGTAGTATCATTTAAAGCATTCTTCAATGTTATGTTCACCACTGTTAAAGCAGTCTCTGTAAGTGGCATGACCATCGACAGAATTGGATTTGCAGCTGATGCAAAAACCCATGAAACATAATGGAGTATAATACGTCCAATTGAAAAGGGAACAAAGATAATAACTCCAAGGAATATGGTATTGCTCGCCAGAACCTGAAACAATTAAGCATGTAATTAAATCACAGAACCTTCCATAAGAAGAAGAAATAATTGTGAGATGATATTTAACCACATTATGCACTTACAGTGAAAGCATTTTCTACAAGATGGAAAACAGGACCCTGCATGCCTACAAGCTCATCAAAGGGAACATCCTCTGCACCATCACCGTCATCAAGACCATCAAACATCTGTTCAACATGAGCTTCAAGACGAGCTGCCTGCATTTCCCACCTTGCAGCTACATTTTCTGCATTTCTTCTAATAACTTGACCTGCTCCCGCAATGCCCTGAGCACCATTAGCATCATCAACAATCCCCTCACCAGCAGCATTCCTATTACCCTGTTCAGGAAGTCTTCTTGCTGCACGAGCACCATTTCTGTCGGCATCATCTTCTCTATCTGCATCTTGCCCGCCATTCTCTCTTAAATGTCGGAAGTAATCTCTCAAAGATGTGGCTCCAAGAAATATGAATACTATAGTAGCAGAAAGAAGGAAACCATGAAGACAGTCGGTAAGAATGACAGTCGTAGATATGTGACTCAAGAACAGTCGTTGAGCTTCACCAAAACTCCTCACAAAGGATAACCTCCATATCCAGAATGTCATAAATGGTATAATGAGGAGCCAAACGGAAAGTACGAAACTCAGACGCAAAATGAACTGCATAACATGGTATGTTTTCATTCCCATTCCAACAACAAACTCTTGAAAAGGAAGTCTCACTGGGGCATTATCAGCATAAACTGGGGAGAATGAAAATGGATGTTTGCAAACCTGAGATATTTACAAAATTTGTTAGTCACTCCTTTATATAGCACAACATAAGTGAGAGGGAACGGCAGGAGTCAGGCAGATAATTTGACATTTATTTGAAGAAACAGCACAAACTCTTCGAGAGAGTTGGAAGGCACTTAGATTCACTTTTGACAATACAGATGAATAAAATATAAGAAAACCAGTATCAATTTTCGATTATCTTGTAGGGCTTCACTGATGACTTTTCACATCATAACAAATCAGAACTGAACAAAATTCACAAGAAGTCAAAAATCCCAAGTTCCAAATTTTAACAAGGTTCCAGTTTTGTTACCAAAAGCAATAAGTACAGTCTAAAATAACATGTTGTCACTGGATGAAGAACAAGCAACAAATACAGCTCCACAGCATATTTATCACAGCAAAGCTAGATAACTGTTGTCAAGATTGGAATCTTTCTATCACTCTGTCTAAAGTTCTAACTAAAAACTCATAAGAATTAAAGTCAAATTCTGAGTTCAAAGAAGAAATCTGCAGTTGTATGGACACTAGTAGGCAAACATTCCAAACATCTTGGGAAAAAAAAAAGAAAAAGCAATAAACTACATTCTATTTAAAGGTAACAAAAAATGATGTACTAATTCTGAATCACACTTCCTGTAAGAAAGCTCTTACTCTTCCTAAAATCAACTACAACATCTTAAATATCACTTAAACAGTTCAAGATAAATACCATTGTTCACCATGAATATTAAATAAAATTATAAGAAGCTAAACCTCCAAATATATAAAACAGTAATAAAAAAAAGACCTAATCGATGTAGCTATGAACAAGAATAAGCCAAACAACTAACCTCACATTGGCGAGCGTTGCTATGATTAAGCCACTGAAGGAGGCAATCCTGATGCACAAACTTAATACTACCGCTACAAGCACAAGGATACCTCAACGGATTCTCCGCATCCCCAGGGTTTCTACAGATCCTACACACGTCTTCCTCCTCCTCCTCATCGAGATCATCGTATCTCGAAGACGCCGCCGCTGTCACCTCTTTCTTCTTCTCCACCGCCGATTCCTCCGTCTCTACGGCGCGCGTCGGAATCTCGCCGGGAGCGGAAGCCGCCGCAGGCGCGATCTCCATGAGGAAGACGCCGAAAATCGCAAAACTCGTACCAGACAGACAAATTCAAGCACGTCGGATTATCAAGCTTGTAATTCCTCGTAGCCGACGGTTCGATTGATTACGCTACGGATAGGATGATGCAGGTTGGAGATGATGATAGGAAATGGATGGAGATTTTTTTCTGAAGGTTTCGATGGTTCGAGGGAGAGGACGGTGAGAGTTGGGTTTTAATTTCTGCAGGTGGATGAACATTTTGAAGGACGGCAATGCCCTTTCTATGTGTTGGAATTGCAGTTTTGCCATTGAGCATTATATGGGTTCGATATTTACGATGAAAGTCGGTCCAGTGCGATACGTAGTTCTTTGGTTTTCAGTTGTATGATATTCTGAAATTTATTTTTGTTTTGGTTTTAATGAAATCTGATATGTGGTGTTCGATTTCTTTCATTTGGTTGAGAGACCGAATATTATAGAGTCGATCTCATGTTGTGACGAGAAGTCACATACTTGGTCAGCTATACAGAAATTAGATGGAACACATATAGTATTCGGATATCACAAAGTCGATCTCATGTTAACACCACAACATTAGATATTCGGTCAGCTATAAAGAATAATTATGACCAAACACATATATAGTGTTCGATCTCTTAGGGGGAATCAAAGAGGCTTGACCACACCGACACAAGCAAAGTGAATGTAAAACTCAAATGCAGTATAACTGAAAAATCAAACTCATTTCTTATATGATCCTATAAATGTTGAGAATTGAATCAAAATACCATTACGTTTTTATACAAGAAAAAAGTCAATATATTTTGATAAATTTACTTTGTCGGTTTTATTAGCACGATGCCATAATTCTGAGGATGGTTCCATGCTGACTGGGAGTTGGTTTGAAATTTATTGCTATAAAATCAAGTTTTTTTTTCTTTTATGATAATAAAATCAAGTTGGAGATTGCGCAACAGAGATTGTGAGCCTCCACTGTAGAGATTTTTCTACGGATTGGGAACTGTTGGTAAGTGAGGCGGTATGTAGTGGTGTGAAGATTTGATTTACAATTATAAGTCAAAGATTCGAGTCTTATCGTCATAGATTTATCGATATGAATTTAGAATTGTCCGACGTGTACAAAAAAATAGATTTACAAAACCGCTTTTGGGCTTATCTTTATAGGCTTCTGCTTCTCCGATCGTTTTTGTGATTAAATTTTCAAATTTTACAGTTTTATGTATATTTATAAACTGGGAAAGCAAAGCATTTAATGTGTATTTATCCCATCTTTTAAATGTGATTGAATTTTGAAAATATTATGACATTTGAGTTTTTTTTTTGAAAGTGGATGGATACAACAATTAGAAATATTACAATGCATATGAGCTTTTTATCATTTTGTACATATATATTGATCCCCGGAGCTCTTAGCAAAACATCTTAATCGGATCCGCAAGCATCTGGTACATCTCTACACTTATGAAGCGCACGCCATGTTCGACACCTTTACCATGAATCCAATCCGCACACATCCACCCAAATTATCGGTACATCTTTGACACTTAGAGCTCAGGCCACATTTGGGCACCTTTACCGCACACATCACGCGCGAGGCATGAAGAGGAAGGCCTCCACGAGGGAGGAAGAGCACGTCACGCTCAAGGTGTGACGAGGAAGGCATCCACGCGCGAGGCGGGACGAGGAAAGAGAAAAAGGAAAAAGAAGGAAAAAAATTGGTGGCCTCGGCACTCGAACCTAGGGCGTAAGGATCTAACCATCTTAAGGTGGACTCCTTAACCAATAGGTCACCACCCATGTTGCATTAATTATGGCATTTGAGTTAAGCACTTCGTTTTAAGTTCTCTTGCTTAAGAGGAATCGTTCAATTCTATCTTTCAGTCTTATTGAAACTAAGAGGTTGTTTGTTAAACTTAAATTTCATGTTTTCAGTTCAGTACAATTAAATTAAATTCAATATAATTCAATTAAGTTCAACATAATTAATTTAAATTCAGTGATCAGGAAATCAAATGGGTATGCAAGAGATGCAACCAAAAGAAAGATGCATTTGTAAAGAGGACTGCTTAAATGAAAACCCCACTATATCTAGTCAACTAAGAGCATATGCACTCATGACTAGGGAAATGTTAGGAGAGAACTTCCTCACTTAGCATTTCTTCCAAACAAAGCACAAAAAAAAGTAGGAAATTCTCTCACACATCCTCAAGGAGCATTTGTGAGAGAACTTCCTATTTAAATTTGTGCTTTGTTTGGAGGAAATGCTAGGCGAGGAAGTCATCTCCTGACATTTCATTGCTCATGGGTGCGGATGCCCTAAGGAGCTAAATCGAACACATAATTTTCTTAAGAAATACTTTTTTTTTTATAAAAAAAAATCGAACTCATAATATTCAGATACTACAAAGTCGGTCTCGTATTATTATTAACACCAAACATTAAATACTCAGTCAACTATAAAGAAATATGAGCAAACGCTTGTGCTTGATAATCAAAGAGGCTGAACACCATCACACCCATAGTAAACGTAGAACTCAAATGTAGTACAACTGAATATCACTATCAAAATTGATCAAAAAAAAAGAAAAGAATATCACTATCAAAAAAAGAAAAGAAAGTAAAACTGAATATAAAAAAAAATCAAAGATATTTTGCTAATTTTACACTGTCGGTTTATTAGAAGGATGCCCATAAGGGTTCAGGTCTTCAGGATTGTTTTATGATGGCTCGGAAACGGATTGGAATTTATTTGACATAAGACCAAGTTGGGGATTGGCGGATTGCGCAATTGAGATTGGATTCGAACGGCAGAGGGTTGGATTCGAACTACATGTTACAAGCCAAAGGTTAATTGATGGTGTAAACATTTGACTTGTATTTACAAGTGGATGGTTCAAGCTCCACTTTAATATATTTGTCGATACATGTCTGAAGTTGTGTTCAATCCTGGGTCGAGTTATGTCAGAACCAGTATTTAGGTCAGAACTTAGACCTCATTACTGTTGAGGCAATGGCCTCACATGGTTTTGATGATTGACAAACCAGTTTAATGGTTTACTTGAGTTTTTGTAAGTCAGGAACTTACTGGAGTATTCAAGAACGCGATGCTGAACTCAAGTACCTGTAGAAGTCTCAGAGTTACCAAGAACCTGAGTATTGGTCAACGGTCAAGTCAACAGAGCAGTTGAGGTCGAGTCAACAGAGCGGTTGAGGTCGAGTCAACAGAGCAGTTGAGGTCAAGTCAACAGAGCAGTTGAGAACGGGTGTCAAATACATGATGGAGTGATGGCACGTCCCCACAACACACATCAAGGAGATCATGGGTTGACGGTTGCAAGCCATGATCTATGGCAGTTATCTGAAGAACCTATACAAGCCCAGAAGTAACTATTCAGAGACCTGTTGGAGTACTCAAGAACCTGAGCAGAGACTTGAGTCTGAAGGACATGGCAGTTAGTCTACAAGTCATGGCAGTTAGTCAACAACAGAAGTTAATGGAAGATCCCGTAACCAAATGATGTAACCAGGTCGTGTCCAAGGTGGTTAGAGCTTAGACCAAGACGTGGGCAGTTATGGAGTCAGTTACCTCAATGATGCTGGCGGTTATGAAGTCAGTTACTTCAGTGATTATAAAGAGAGAAGCAGTTATTCTGCAATACTTGGCTTTTGCCCCGGGCTTTCGCCCGTGCATTCATCCATATCGGGTGTGCATCATTCATGTCCGTGAGTGCTTTCCAAGTGGGGGTTCCCAGAGAGAATATCAGAGTGAGTGATATTCCAGTGATCGAGCTATTCTTGATCAGTGCCGGAAAGCTACGGTGGTGCCAGGACTACGGCGACGACGAGAAGTCAGTCAGGGAAGTAGTCAGGTTTTTGCTTGTGTTGATCTAGTTTTGATCTACACTGAATAGGCATTGATGTACAAACTGAGAGTTATGATTGTACATGTTAAATGGTAATAAAAGAAACCATTTAACTTTATTCCGCTGCGTATTCTGTTTATAAGTTTATCTGCAAGCAAAGTCAGGTTCCTAACAGTTCGTGAACTTTGTTAAGTCTTTGACTACTAACCACGGTCCTATCAATTACGCTTTGATTGTCATCTGAGATGTTTGGATGACTTGTGTGCAACATTGCATCGAACTCGATAGAGAGTTTACAACAAAGAAAGATGTTTGCTTTTCACTGTCTTTCAATAAAGTAATTTATAAATCAACAAAATATCATAATTTATTTTTTCATCAATTTCCGCGTTGAGAAATAGAATATGAAAAGAAATCACTATTTTTTTAATAAATATTTTACAAACAAAGCGTTGCATAGAATTTGCAGAAAAATTTCCAATTTATCCAAAATTTAAATTTCATTTTTCCATGTACTCAATTTCTAAATTTGTTTATGCTACATGGCATTATTACCCCATAAATAATGTCGAGTCGACATAATACTGCCACATAAGCATAAGATGTTGTTGGCAACATCGCCTTATGCTTATGTGGCAGTATTATGCTGACTCAACACGCTTTTATTAATATCGCCTTAGCCTTACCTTCTAAGTTGTTAGATTTAGTGGCATGTAGTTTGACAAAACCATGTGAAGTTGTTCAAGTTGTTAGAAAAGGAGGAGTTCAAGGCCAGAGACATACAACCGACGTGAGACAAGACTGATGCAGAAGTAGAATTTCCAAATCCGTATATTTGTTAAGTCGGAGATGCGTCTTGGAGTCGGTTGAGAGCTTTTAGGGAAGATATGCGCTTGAACATAATTTAGCAACAGATATTGAAGATATATTGGTGGAAGATTATCTAGAACAGTCGACTCAAGGTTTTAGGAAACCTCCCTAAAAGTTTGAGAAATATTCCCTAAAAGATATATGCGGTCAAAGATTTGATTTCTCGACATATTAAGAATCTTCCGCCCCAATATAAAGAGTACTAGGGTTAACGAACAAGCATGCACTTTTGGAGAAATTATTCACTCGCATACACTGATCAGGAGGAGGAGGAGGTACACGGCCGGTGAGCTTACAATTCCGGTAAGATCACAGGCGCTCGGAGTCAGTCTGTTCTGATTGTTGTTCAAACTGATCGTGGAACGAATTGGAGACACACACACACTGCTGCTTGGTTGCTACGCGTTTGAGAGAATGCGCTAATCTTCGTGGAGGATCATCTCTGTGGAAACAGAGGAGAGATCTCTAGTCTAGGGGGAGCCTAGACTGCAAGCTCAGTGAGGAGTGTTAGAGTAGGCTGGTTAACAGCAAGTCTGTAATCGTAAGTCCATCTGTATTCTGAACTCAATATAGTGAATTGTTTTTCATCCTAGAGTAGGCGGGAGGCCGAACTGGGCATCATATATAAGCCTGAGAAGCTCATATCAACATCGAGTGACAGTATTATGTTGAGTCGGCATTACTCATGAAATAAGCCCGTGTGTGTTGAGATGTTGTCTTAGCTATGTGTAGAACAATGTGCTAAAACAACTTGAGTAGAACAGATATCGTGCAGAAAATAATCCCGCATAATATGTGCCAATATCATGCTAACGTTGCGTGTCATTTGTACCTCATAATTAGTGTTGAGTCAGTATAATACTGTCACATAAGCACAAGGCGATGTTGCCAACAACACCTTATGCTGATGTGGCAATATTATGCTGAATCAGCATTATTTATGGGGTAATAATGCCACGTTATTAGCCTAAGGTGTTGTTACCAACATCGCTTTAAGTTTTAAGCGCCTTCATAAACAGCGCCTTAAGTGTTAAATGTCATTGCCAACCGCGTCTAAGTGAATGTGACTATTTTGGAAATCGAGTGTATGGTGAAATGAAATTCGAATTTTGGCTAATTTGGAAATTGTCTCGAATTTGCATGTATACAAAATTACTCAAAGTCAAATTACATTTAATGGATGGCATACAAAAACATTAAATGCTAATTTGTTTTCTCAATATATAACACATGGGTTCGGTTTATCACAATATTTTGTAGTCATTACAACTGAATCATATATGAAATTCTCAGCTGTTGTATTCAGCTTTTTTCTCGTCACGATTACCTCAAGTTCATCAGCAATCCGTTCCGGAAATGTATTTCAGCCAAATGTAATTCTACAATGTCCACTTCAATGGTGTGTCAAAAAATGCGGTCTAAAGTTGGCCGTCTGCAATGAGGATTCACAAGGCTGGACCATATGTTCATGTCTTGGTTGAAATTTATTTATTTATTTGTATTGATTTTGCAATAAATAAAAAGATGCTTATTAATTCTTTTCTAATTTTATCGTAGAGTAATACAATTTTCTTTTGAATTAAAAGATCAGACAACTTCGACCCAATCTTTATACATATTTTACCCCTCTAACACTATCCATAAGAGACAATCTACTCTGATCCTATCAGAATTCAAGCCCGTGAATTGAACAGTATTAATCAATACCACATGTAGAAACCTAGCGAACTATTTATTAAATATCAAATTGTACACAATATAATAAATTATTTTGTTACACGACATGCTAGGGGAGAGCAAAATTCGGTAAATTACCGTTTACCGAATTGAATTTACCGTTACCAAACCGATTTGTTTCGGTAAAACGGTAAAAATAAGTCGGTAAACGGAATAAATTTTGAAATCGGTAAATTTACCGTTTTACCGAAAATTTAAATAAATAAATACTATATATATTATAAAGAATTTTTTTTTAAAAAAATTTATATATATTAAAAATCAACATATATATTTATAAGATTTATAATATATATTTAAAAAATTAGAAAAATAATAAATTTCGGTAAAATCGGTAAATTTACCGAAATTTACCGATTTACTGTTTTACCGAAATTTCGGTAAATCGGTAACGGTAAACGGAATAGAATTTTGTATTTCGGTAAATCGGTAAACGGTAAAACGGTAAATTACCGTTTGCTCACCCCTACGACATGCTGCTATATATAGTTGGAATAGTTTTTTTATGAAGGGGTACAACGATACAATGCATATCATCTAGTAGGGGGCTCTCAAATGAGGTTGGGTACTATTGGTGAGGTCGTGAGGCCCAATCTCACACCTTTAGATCATTTTGATCTAATGGTTGAGATTTAAAGGTGCAGGGAATAGTATTTTGCTTTTTGCTTTTTACTTTTGATGGATTTTGGTAGTGGGACACGTATCGTCACCAGATGAGTTTGATGGAGCTGATCTAATGGTTAAGATTGGGGCCTCACGACCCCACCAACATGGGGGGTCTCATTTGAGCCACTCATTTTGTTGATGTGGCAAGGGAATAGTACCGGAATAGTATTTTACTTTTTGCTTTTGGTAGTGGGTTTTACTATTTGGACACGTGGCGCGCCCACAATGCACGGGGGGTTGATGGATGGCTGAGATCGTGCCTCACTTGCCTCATTCTTATTTGTCTTGCCTCATTTGAACGCTCCTCTATATATATATATTGCATCTTGTCCAGATCCTGAAATCATTGGTACATATATATTCGCTGCTTGAAGCGGATGCCAAGTTTGACACCTTTACCATGGATCCGCTCACATATACCCCATAGTCGCTGGTACATTTCTCGACATTTGAAGCATATGCCACATTGGCACCTTTACCATTGCAAGCACGCCCACAGGGGATGAACAACATCCACGCGCGGGGCGTGGAAGAGGAAGACATCCGCGAGGGATGAAAGAAGCATCCACGCACGAGGCGGGACGAGGAATAGTGAAAGGGAAAGGAAGAAAATTGGCGACCTCGGGATTCGAACTCAGGGTGTAAAGATCCATTCATCTTTGGATGTTCTCCTTAACCAACATGTCACCACCCATGTTGACATATAATTGGAATAGTTAAATTTATAAATTATTAAGAATTAGTAAAAAAACACTCATAAACTTTTCAAAAATATATGCAAGAAAAATCGTTCAGTATAGCAACATACATCAAACAAACATAAAAATACCCATGAAAACATAACTAATTATTCGATAAATATCAAATTATTCACAAATATAATAAATTGTTCACAAGACATGTTCATACATATATGTATGAATAATTGGAATATTTCTCAAATATTTCTCTCATAAATATTCTTGTAATATTTCTGCCATTTGGGAAATTAAGATTTACACAGTTTAATAAATAAAGAGCATTTTCACTTGGTATTTACCCTATTTAATACTTTAAAATTTAAATATTTTAATTGACCAAGTGTTTGCCTGTCATCATTTAGTTTCAATAAGTCTGAAAGATAGAATTGAATGATTCAACTTAAGCAATATAGCCAAGGGGAGCACTCGGTTGAGGCAGAGTTGTAAAAATGAGGCAGTGAGACACGATCTTGTGCGTCCATCTCAGCCGTCAAACGCATGTGGCGTTGTCACGTGTCCAACTCACCCCATTTGAGTTCACACTACTTTTGTCAAAAGTAGTGTGAACGCAACTCTTGGACACGTGGCAACCCCACGTGCGTTTGACGGCTGAGATGGACGCACGAGATCGTGCCTCACTTTCACGGGGGCTGCCTCATTTGAACGCTTCTCTATAGCCAAGAGTCTAAGTTCACATGGACCCCGATATAGTTCTCATGCAATATGATTGACATGTATTTGAGTGATGATTGAAGATGTATAAATTGTATGAGATGTAAAAATCCACCATAAAAAAAAACTTATGTAGTATAGAACTTAAACGAAGTACTTAACTCAAATGACATAATATACTCAAAATTAAATCACGTTTTAAAGATGGGATAAGTACACGCTATATGATTTGCTTTCCCAATATATAAATATAGATTCATATGAACTTGTGGTTATCATATTTACTAGCCCTTGAAAAACCATAAGAATCATAATGAAGTTCTTACGTGTTATATTCTATATTTTTCTTTTGATATCAGTTGTTCCAAATACATCAGCATTTGGTTCCGAAAAGATGGTTGAGCCGAACGTGATCCAACCCTGCTTAGATAAGTCGTGTCAGAAACAATGCGAGCCAAACATTGCGTTCTGTGATGAAAATGCACAAGGCTGGTTGATATGTTCATGTGGTTAAATTTGTATTGATTTTGTGTTGAATAAAGAATCGAATATTTATTTTATGTTTTTCTAACTTTTCTTCATGTAGATTTCAAATATTATCGTTTCCATGTTATTATAATATAGTTGATCAAACTTGATTTAATATTGTGATATTCATAGCAATGTCGAATGTTTCAAAGACAAGGATCGAACAAATCCTGAACACAAGCCTTATTCTTCTTCTTTTTGATAGTGGGTGGGCACAATAACTTGGGACATTACAATGCATATAAACTTTTATCATCTAGTATATATATAGGATATGAGGAACGCTCAAATGAGGCAGCCAAATTAGAATGAGGCAGTGAGGCACCATCTCATCCACATATCTCAGCCGTCAAATTCATCTCCGCATGACACGTGTCCCACTACCAAAAAGCAAAAAAGCAAACATCACTACACTATTCCCTGCCACATCATCAGAATGAAAGGCTCACAACTGAATATTTTGTAGTCCTTACAACTGAATCATATATGAAATTCTCAGCTGTTGTATTCTGTTTTTTTCTCGTCACGATTACCTCAAGTTCATCAGCAATCCGTTCCGGAAATGTATTTCAGCCAAATGTAATTCTACAATGTCCACTTCAATGGTGTGTCAAAAAATGCGGTCTAAAGTTGGCCACAAGGGTGGACCATATGTTCATGTCTTGGTTGAAATTTATTTATTTATTTGTATTGATTTTGCAATAAATAAAAAGATGCTTATTAATTCTTTTCTCATTTTATCGTAGAGTAATACAATTTTCTTTTGAATTAAAAGATCAGACAACTTCGACCCAATCTTTATACATATTCTACCCCTCTAACACTATCCATAAGAGACAATCTACTCTGATCCTATAAGAATTCAAGCCCGTGAATTGAACAGTATTAATCACTACCACATGTAGAAACCTAGCGAACTATTTATTAAATATCAAATTGTACACAATATAATAAATTATTTTGTTACACGACATGCTAGTGGAGAGCAAAATTCGGTAAATTACCGTTTACCGAATTGAATTTACCGTTACCAAACCGATTTGTTTCGGTAAATCGGTAAAACGGTAAATTTACCAACGGTAAAACGGTAAAAATAAGTCGGTAAACGGAATAAAATCGGTAAATTTACCGTTTTACCGAAAATTTAAATAAATAAATACTATATATATTATAAAGAATTTTTTTTAAAAAAAATTATATATATTAAAAATCAACATATATATTTATAAGATTTATAATATATATTTAAAAAATTAGAAAAATAATAAATTTCGGTAAAATCGGTAAATTTACCGAAATTTACCGATTTACTGTTTTACCGAAATTTCGGTAAATCGGTAACGGTAAACGGAATAGAATTTTGTATTTCGGTAAATCGGTAAACGGTAAAACGGTAAATTACCGTTTGCTCACCCCTACGACATGCTGCTATATATAGTTGGAATAGTTTTTTTTATGAAGGGGTACAACGATACAATGCATATCATCTAGTAGGGGGCTCTCAAATGAGGTTGGGTACTATTGGTGAGGTCGTGAGGCCCAATCTCACACCTTTAGATCATTTTGATCTAATGGTTGAGATTTAAAGGTGCAGGGAATAGTATTTTGCTTTTTGCTTTTTACTTTTGATGGATTTTGGTAGTGGGACACGTATCGTCACCAGATGAGTTTGATGGAGCTGATCTAATGGTTAAGATTGGGGCCTCACGACCCCACCAACATGAGGGGTCTCATTTGAGCCACTCATTTTGTTGATGTGGCAGGGAATAGTACCGGAATAGTATTTTACTTTTTGCTTTTGGTAGTGGGTTTTACTATTTGGACACGTGGCGCGCCCACAATGCACGGGGGGTTGATGGATGGCTGAGATCGTGCCTCACTTGCCTCATTCTTATTTGTCTTGCCTCATTTGAACGCTCCTCTATATATATATATAATGCATCTTGTCCAGATCCTGAAATCATTGGTACATATATATTCGCTGCTTGAAGCGGATGCCAAGTTTGACACCTTTACCATGGATCCGCTCACATATACCCCATAGTCGCTGGTACATTTCTCGACATTTGAAGCATATGCCACATTGACACCTTTACCATTGCAAGCACGCCCACAGGGGATGAACAACATCCACGCGCGGGGCGTGGAAGAGGAAGACATCCGCGAGGGATGTAAGAAGCATCCACGCACGAGGCGGGACGAGGAATAGTGAAAGGGAAAGGAAGAAAATTGGCGACCTCGGGATTCGAACTCAGGGTGTAAAGATCCATTCATCTTTGGATGTTCTCCTTAACCAACATGTCACCACCCATGTTGACATATAATTGGAATAGTTAAATTTATAAATTATTAAGAATTAGTAAAAAAACACTCATAAACTTTTCAAAAATATATGCAAGAAAAATCGTTCAGTATAGCAACATACATCAAACAAACATAAAAATACCCATGAAAACATAACTAATTATTCGATAAATATCAAATTATTCACAAATATAATAAATTGTTCACAAGACATGTTCATACATATATGTATGAATAATTGGAATATTTCTCAAATATTTCTCTCATAAATATTCTTGTAATATTTCTGCCATTTGGGAAATTAAGATTTACACAGTTTAATAAATAAAGAGCATTTTCACTTGGTATTTACCCTATTTAATACTTTAAAATTTAAATATTTTAATTGACCAAGTGTTTGCCTGTCATCATTTAGTTTCAATAAGTCTGAAAGATAGAATTGAATGATTCAACTTAAGCAATATAGCCAAGGGGAGCACTCGGTTGAGGCAGAGTTGTAAAAATGAGGCAGTGAGACACGATCTTGTGCGTCCATCTCAGCCGTCAAACGCATGTGGCGTTGTCACGTGTCCAACTCACCCCATTTGAGTTCACACTACTTTTGTCAAAAGTAGTGTGAACGCAACTCTTGGACACGTGGCAACCCCACGTGCGTTTGACGGCTGAGATGGACGCACGAGATCGTGCCTCACTTTCACGGGGGCTGCCTCATTTGAACGCTTCTCTATAGCCAAGAGTCTAAGTTCACATGGACCCCGATATAGTTCTCATGCAATATGATTGACATGTATTTGAGTGATGATTGAAGATGTATAAATTGTATGAGATGTAAAAATCCACCATAAAAAAAAACTTATGTAGTATAGAACTTAAACGAAGTACTTAACTCAAATGACATAATATACTCAAAATTAAATCACGTTTTAAAGATGGGATAAGTACACGCTATATGATTTGCTTTCCCAATATATAAATATAGATTCATATGAACTTGTGGTTATCATATTTACTAGCCCTTGAAAAACCATAAGAATCATAATGAAGTTCTTACGTGTTATATTCTATATTTTTCTTTTGATATCAGTTGTTCCAAATACATCAGCATTTGGTTCCGAAAAGATGGTTGAGCCGAACGTGATCCAACCCTGCTTAGATAAGTCGTGTCAGAAACAATGCGAGCCAAACATTGCGTTCTGTGATGAAAATGCACAAGGCTGGTTGATATGTTCATGTGGTTAAATTTGTATTGATTTTGTGTTGATTAAAGAATCAAATATTTATTTTATGTTTTTCTAACTTTTCTTCATGTAGAGTTCAAATATTATCGTTTCCAATGTTCACTACACCATTTTACATGCTGCGGCACAAACTTTGAAAAGTGTCGCAAAAGATTTGTCACATAAGAATGTTTATACTACATGACTTCGCAACGCTTGTCGGAATTACATGTAAATGCGACAAAACTTTGTGCGAAACCAAAACTATGTCTCGTAAACGTTTTCTTGCGACGTCTCTTTTCGCGACACAACAGTAATGTCTTATAATCATCATGAAGCGACATTGTTAAACGCGACTTCTAAATTATGTCTCTTTTACTCCTTTACACGACTCTGTATAAGCGACAAACAGAAATAATGTCTCTTAAAAATATTGACGCGACATTATTATACGCGACATGTGATATAAGTCCCTTTTAACCTTTTACGCGATTAAGTTTATGAGACAACTGGACTTTTGTCACATAATAATGAAAAGTAAAGCGATATGTCAGCTGATTGAGTCGACTCGACTGTTTTGTTTGAAATTGACTCATGCATTGAAGGGGGTCGACCTACCGTTTGTGTTTTAAGCGACATTTGTTGCAAAAAATGTCGCTTAAACGTCAGAAATTAAATGCAAAGCAAATTGCAAGTACAGAAGCAGGGGAATATGGGGGACATCACACTGATACCTGCGACTGAAACACAGCAAAATGCCATTGTTCTCGAAGATTCTTCTGCAGCTCCAAGGATACATTTGCTCTAAAGTTTTTGGCCAGATTTTCAAGTGAAAGAAGCCACACGTTTTGAAGGTTAAATACTTTCATATTCTCAATTATCTTGTCATTTTGCAAGCCATTTTTTTGAACTTTTTGTTAAGTGTTTGGGTCAGAGATCTGTGCTTCATTTTGCTGCAAATTTGTCGAATGTATGAGCAGCAGCTAGCTTTGCTTGCTTCTCGATCTTTATTACAATATACCATTATGAGAAAGATTAAGTTGGTTTTGGCTGAAATGGTGAAAATGGAAGCAGGGGATGAAATGGTGAAAATGGAAGCAGGGGATGGAGTTGATTTTTGGATGTTGGCCATGTTAAATTTGTATGAAATTATGTTAACTCTTTTGTATATTCTGTTTCCAATTTGTAGGGATATCATGGACAAGAGTTGGATGTATTTGTCGGACATATGTGATCCGAGATTTACTCAAGGGATTAGGGCTTTCATAGACTTCGTCAAACAACGCAAACCTTGGAGTACTACGCATAAATGTCCATGTAGGCGTTGTAGGTTGCACCATGAGAAGTTACCTTTGGATGAAATCCAAACACATTTGTTTCGGAATGGTATAATGCAAGAGTACAAAACTTGGACCTCTCATGGGGAAGAACCCCAGGGTTCATCATCATTATACATAGAACGACGCCAACATGTTATGGAAAAGAGTCGTGCAACGACGGTTGATGAAGAAAGTGATGCTTATTACATGGATCCTACAATAGAGATGCTTAACGACGCTTTTCCCAATTTTCCAGATCCAGATGATGAGGACCTTGAAAATGAGTATTTGGGTAAGGATGCATATGATAAGTACCAAAGACTTTTAGCGGAAGCACAAACTCTCATCTATGTTGGGAGTGACAAGACTGTTTTGGAGACGATTTTAAGTGCGATGAAAGTTAAAGTTGATAATGGATGGTCCGACAAGAGCTTCAATGATCATTTGAGGATCACTCGAGAACTCCTTCCGAATCCAAATAATTATCCTGGTTCTTATCGTGAGGTAAAGAGACTTTTGAAGAATATGGGTATGGGATATGAGGTCATTCACGCATGTGAATATGGTTGTGTTCTCTACTATAAAGATTTTGAGAACCTAGAGCAGTATCCGGTGTGTCACGAATCTCGGTACGTACATGGAGATGATGCTAGCAAGATTCCAAGAAAAGTGGTACGATACTTTCCTTTAACTCCAAGATTACAACGCCTTTATATGTCACCGCATATAGCTAAGGAGATACGATGGCATGGGGAAAGAAAAGTGAAAAAGGGTCTCATTAGACATCCTGCATATAGCGAAGCATGACAAGAGTTTGATTTAAACTTTCCTGATTTTGCACAAGACGTTAGAAATGTGCGTCTTGGATTAGCTACAGATGGTTTCAATCCCTTCGGAGCAGCTGCTCTTTCTCATAGTACTTGGCCAATTGTATTGATGCCTTACAATTTGCCACCTTCATTGTGCATGAAGAAGGAATTCAACATTTTAGCTATGTTGATATCGGGTCCCAAATCCCCGGGAAAGTGCTTGAATGTGTTCATGCAACCCTTGATAGATGAATTGAATATGCTGTGGAACACCGGAGCAGTGACATTTGATCGACATACTAGATCTTCATTCAACATGAAAGCTGCGGTCATGTGGACAATCAGTGACTTTCCGGGTTTGGGAATGTTGGGAGGACTAAAGTCTAAAGGATACAAAGCTTGTCCTATGTGTTTGGATGAGATTGATTCCCAACATTTAGCTGGGAGAATGTCCTACCAAGGCCATCGCAGATGGCTCGATAGAAATCATCCATGGAGACATTTGGCTACTAAATTTAACGGGGAAGTGGAATTACGAGCCGCCCCATCTTCTTTAACAGGAGAAGAGACTTTTAGTTCTGTATGTAGCCATGAGTACCCCATACTTAGCTTGCATCCGGATTTGAAAGCTAAAGGTACCAAGGAGAAGTTGTGTTGGACTCATGTTAGCATTTTTTACGATTTACCCTATTGGAGCACATTCAGACAACCTTATTCGTTGGACGTGATGCACATAGAGAAGAATGTATTTGACAACATCATTGGCACTATTCTTGGTCTCCAAGGGAAGACAAAAGATGACATTAAGGCTCGAGAAGGTTTGGAAAAGCAAGGGATTCGGAAGGAACTGTGGTGGAAGAAAAAAGGGTCATCTTCAAGAAAAGATAAGGTGTCACAAGGACCGTATACGGTATTACCTAATGAGAGGGCTGAGATATTTGAGTTCATCAAGGATGCTAAATATCCGCACGGTTATGCTGGTAGTTTGAAGAATAAAATCAATGTTGAGGATAAAAAATTTAATGGGTTGAAAACACATGATTGCCATGTAATGTTGCAACGTCTACTTCCAGTTTTCATTCGACCTTACTTGCCACATTACGTTGTGGAGCCCCTTATATCATTATCACGATGGTTTCAGAAGTTATGTTGCAAAGAGTTGATGGTTAGCGACGTAACTCAGATGAAAGACGATATCATTATGATTCTATGCAAATTGGAGATGGTTTTTCCACTTGCTTTCTTCACCATCATGGTGCATCTATTGATCCATCTTCCCGAACAAGTTTTGCTTAAGGGACCAGTACACTACAGCTGGATGTATCCTATTGAGAGGTTGATATCTACTAAATATTAATTGTGCTTCTGTTATTTACCGAGAATAGAAGACACACATACACATGTATTTATAAACTAACTTTACTTATTTCCTCATGCAGACAATTAGGGGAGTACAAGCGATCAGTTCGGAATAGCAGATATCTGGAGGGATGTATCGCCGAGTCCTACGTTACACATGAGTGTGTAACGTATTGCAAATTGTATATGATGACTAACCCAACCGAGATGGACTCACCAAATGAAGCTCGAGCATATGTCCTAAATGTTTACTCTCCTCTAATCAAGGTGAGTGGTCATTCGCCTCGAATCAAGTTGAATAAGAAACAACTTGACATGACCCATTGGTGTGTTCTGGAGCACTGCGACCAAGTGGGAGAATATCTTCGAAGGCATAATGAGAAGTTTGAGATAGAGTGTCCAAACAGAACAAAGAAAGAACGTGTCAAGCATTTTATTAAATATTTCTGTGACTGGGTATGAATACTAATTACATTGTATGCATACTTTATTTAGTTTCTCATTCATTTTCATTAATTCACTTTAGCTCACTCTTTAATTTTATAAACTGCAGATGGAAATCTTGCGAAGGGAATCTTGTCCATCTTATTCTCTCGAGTTGCACAGTTTAGCCCGGAAACCTCAATCATATGCGTGCTTCTCTCAATGTTATGTTAACGGTGTCAAATTCGTTGTTTGGTCTCGGGATAGGAATAAGAGGACTCAGAATTCTGGGGTAATGGTGGAAGATGGTGACTTAACCTATTATGGCGTTATTCAAAACATTATTGAGCTCCGCTACGCTAATGGAATGCATGTAGTTCTTTTTGATTGCACATGGTTTAACACTGATCCGAAAGAGAGGGGAAGCACTAAGATGGACTATGTACTTTTATCTATAGACACTTCCTCAACTTGGTATGAAGATTGGCCTTATTGCCTAGCCACTACCGCAAGACAAGTTTTTTATTTGGATGATCTAAAAGCCGGCGACAATTGGAAAGTGGTAAACGTTGTTTCACATAGAGGGACCTATAGTGATACTTCCCTTGCACGAGAAGATCAAAATGAAAGTGAGACAATATTAATACCGGCAGAAGGAGACGATCCTTATCAAGAGAAAATGGCCACTGATATCACAAATGATGTAGAACCTTATGACAACTCCATAAACAACAATAACATGGTGGAAATTCCGGATGATGATGAAATGGAGTCGGATGAAGAACAAGATCAAAGTGTTGATGATCCAATGGAAGAATCAACCGATGATGAGAATTGAGTTGTGTATGTGTATTAGAAACTTGTGAGCTTATGTAGTAGAAACTGATATGTTGCCTCAGTGATGAAATGGAGTCTGAAAAATGTTGTCTCGGTGAAGCCATTTCATGTTTTTCTTAAGTCTTGTTGTATCAGAAACTGCTACTGAGATCATCCAATGTAACAATTGAGTTTAAGCTACATTTTTACATCATTTGTCGCGTATACGTATGATGTGGGTCAAAAACACAAAAGCCCAACTGAGCGTTCTCCAAACCCAAACTGCGCTTCTCATCTTCATTCCGCTCACACCCGCCGTGCTTCTCTCATCCTTCACGCCGATTCACCGAAGGCCAAGTCGAAGAACAAAGCCGTTCGACGTCCAGACGAAGTGGAAGTGACGAGCTGCAGGAAATCCATGAAATTACGGTCTCCATCAGTGCGTAAGCCATCCAACAAGTTCCGGTCGCCTCCGATGAAGCCAACATCTGGCTATATTTCCGCTAACACTCCACCGGGGTCCCCGTCCTCTGCCTCGCTGCCTGATTTTGGTCCGAATGTGGTCCACACTGAGCGTTCCCGAGCAGTCCTTGCCGGGATGAAGCAGGTCAAGCGGGTTCGGAAGCTGGATGCCATTAAAACACCGCCTCCGCCGCCGCTTCCACCCATTCGACATACTCCTCCGCGTGCGGTGAAGAAGACTACCAAACCTACTCAACCTGAGAAGAAGAGACAGAAGCAGTCCAACAATCCTCCTCAACCGACTGAGAAAAGAGCACGTCCAAACCGGCCTACACCACCAGTTGTACCAGCTCCTCAACCGCATGTCGTCAATGAACCTGTAGCTACCTCAAACCCGCCTACAGAACATGTACTACCTCAAACTCCTACACCACCAGCTCTGACTAATAAAGAACTTGGCACCCCAAAGTCCAATCCTGTAGTGTATCGGAGGTCTCCTAGATGCTTGTCTAAGTACGCTGGTAGAGCCAATACTGAAGGCTGCAATAATCCACCTCCCATGCCCAGTTTTAATCCACCACCCGCGACCCAGCCCTCCCATGATGAGCCCCCACCGATGCTTTTATTTGAACCCCCAGCTCCTGAGTTTCATCCCAACCATTCACTCGATAACGATAGTGCGTCTGATGATGAGGCAGAAGAAAATTTGGATAATGTTCCAAGTATCAGATGCAAGAGAATTGGTTTTGTGCAAACAGGTAATTTTTTTGTGCGTGAAAGTTCAGTTTTGATGATAGTTTCATTAGGTAATTATTTATGCTATTTTCCTCGTGTTTAACAGGGGATGAGCGCGGAGATAAAAGGAAGGTCAGGGGGGTTGTCAATGGAACAACGGTGGCCACCTATAAGCAAGGCTTTAATAAGGGACAGCCGATCAAGGTGGAGTTCCTTCCTGATGGAACTGGGCCAGCAGTCCAAACAGTCAATAGCCTTTTAGTTCACGAGATTGGTAGTGCCATCAGAGACAAGGTTCCCATGCTTGCCCCGTCGTTCAAAAAGCTTGCAGAGAAAGATAGAGAAGTAGTGTATGATCACTTGTATGTAAGTACAAACAACTGTTCTTACTTCATATTTCATGCAAGGTGTGTCTTTATAACTTTAAATCATTATATTGTTTTGTGTTTCATTGTAGCCCAATTTTGTTATTGATCCTAAAGATGACCAGCTGTGGAATTACATTTTCAATAAGGCCAGTGAGAGGTATCGTGATTGGAAAGCCGATTGCAAAGTCTTCTTGTTGGAGTATGGAACTGAGGTAATTCCTACGGAGTTTTTGGAGCGCCGTGACCAATGGGCATGGCTTTTGTGCCACTTCACTGTACCAAAAACTCAGGTTAACAATGCATTCATTTTTTTTATCAATGGACATTATATTAATTCTATAATGTATTTACATGTTTACCTTTAACTGATTTGTATTTATTCAGTGACCTCTAACTTGTTTTAATTTTTGTTATGAAAGGAGAGAGGTAAGACAATGTCGAGGGTGCGCAAGGACTCTGTTCGCATCAACCACCACTCTGGAAAGGTCCCGTTCTATCAGAGGGCTGCAAAACTCGCTGCGCAAGGAGATAAGGCACACCTCATAGCTGCATATGACCAGGTCTACTCTGCTGACCCAGCCGGTGCCGCCTTGGCAGTTAAGTTTCCATTAATTCTATAATATTTTGTTGATATATTTGTTGGTGAATATTGGTTGGTGAATGTGAGTTGTCTGTTGTTCTTCTTGGTATGTATCTGTCATATATCGTTATTCGTATGTTCTATATTGTTCTGCAAAATATTTATGTCGTTCTTCAGTACATCTCAAGTAGTTTTATTATATATGTTATGTTTGATGTTTGTGAATAATGGTTGGTTCTTATCTGTCATGATGTTGTTCTTGTTATATATGACATTGTATATGTTTGTTGTGGTTATATATTGTTCCTTGTCTTATCTGTCATGCTTTTGTTCTTGTTATATATGCCAAACTATATTTTGCATTTTGCCACATATGTCACTGCCATTGTATTTACATTTAAGTCTTAATCTGATTATGAAGATTAGTATTTTGAAGATTAGCATTTTGCCACATATGTCACTGCCATTGTATTTTCAAAGACAGTAACCAGACTTGTGATCAATTTTATTTGTTACAAATAATGTTGGTTTTTTTTCCATGCTCATATAAGAATTGAAGCAGACTTGTGTTGTGATAACTGAGATTGAAGCAGACTTGTGTTGTGATAACTGTGATCACTTTTGAGTATAATAGTGATATAAATGTAAATCGGCTTTGTAAAGTTGCTTTGTATATTATCACTGCCATTGTATTTGCATTTAACAGTGTATATTTATATGTAGGCACAAATGTGAGACAGGGTTCGTCAGGTGATGGGAGACATGCAAGGTGACGAAGCTGGTGATGGCATTGTCCTCGATGACCAAGAACCTCTCCCGGTTGCTACGCATATTGACATTATAACTCAAGTGATGGGGCAGAAGCGTGGAACTTGCGTTTCTGGAGCTGGTAAAGCCTTCAAGAGGCCACCCCTCCCTAGAGGAGGTGCAAGGAACGCTGAGCTGAAAGACCAACTCCAGAAGCAAAAGGATGAGCTAGTGGAAATGAAGAAAGAATTTCAAGAGAGGATTCATGTTCTTGAGGAGCTGGTGGTACGGGGTGGATCAGTGATGGGGTGTATTTGTATGACTCATTATATCAGTTAAACCCACCAAATTAAACATTTAGTCCCTTGAACATGTACTTGTTGAGGTTGTTTTGTGTTTCAGGTAATGTTGAGAAGTAAAGTGGAAACGAGCTTAAAAAGGGATTTTTATGCTAGAAAGATCGCAAGTCTCAAAAGCGCCCGAGCCCAGCACCGAGCCCCAGCGCCAGCGCCCAGCGTCTCAGCACACCCGCCGAGCCACCAAGGTCCAATATCAAGTTGTTCGACCAAATGAACGAATCCGGCAATTCCACCTCGACCAAAATGTTCTAAATAACAAATAATGTGGAGAATGTCGAGATACCAAGAGCGACGCACGATCCATTTGGCAGTTGGCTCAGTTCCAAGCAAAAGTCCCGCACGCCAATGGACCAAGACCGAATTGCTCGAGCAAACCGACGAATCCAGCAAAACTGGCTCGACCAAAATGTTACAAATGGAAAATAAGGTGGACAATGTCGAAGCTCCAAGGCGAACGCCCATACCGATTGGCATTTGGCCATACTCCAAAGCAATGGACCCACGCGCTAGGCACCAAATCCAAGTCGCTCGAACAGAACTGCAAATATGGAAATTCTGGCTCGACCAAAGTATTTTAAATGCCCAATAACTCGGCAAATATCACTGCCCAGACAAAACGCTCGAGTGGAATTTGCTCAAGCCCGATCAAGACCAACTAGGGGCATCCCGACCGAGACTTCTATCAAATTTCAGCTTCTTGCTGCTCAATTCCGACGCTCTTTGGAAGCTACCAGCTCACAGAGCAGCTGGCCTTGTAAGCACCTTGCTCGATGAGCAGCTAGCCTTGGATGCAACTTGATTATTGCGGCTAACCCCTAGGAGAAGGAAAGCTCCAAGAAGAACACATTTGGCACCTTCTAGCTTAAAGGCTGCTAGCTTATGGATGAAGGAAGCTCCAAGCAACTGCCATTTAGCACCATCTAGCTTAGGGAAGCAGCCTCCTAAATGGCTATAAAAGGATGAGCTCCCATCCTTAGAAAAGGATCCCAAAAAAAAGCATCTCACTACCATTTTCCATACTCACTTCTTGTAGCTTGTAGTACTTGCATTCGAATCAAAGCTCCAACTTCTCTCTACTTGATTTTGTCTTTGTTTTCTTAAGCTATGGTATTCCCTTCAATGGATACTAGTAGCTAAAGCTCATATTCGGTATAGGGTTTCAATCCTTGTGCCGACTTCTTGAGACTTGAGTTCTTAATGCCTTTTACATTTCCCTAGTTCTCAAGTTCATTCTAAGGATCATTCGGCAAGGCTAAGTGGATGTTTTGCCACAAAGCTTAGCCGAGCTAAATGATCCCTATAGTCAATATTTACTGGATGCTTTGCGGCAAAGGTAGATAGTGGCACCTAGTCGAAACAACACCTTTGCCGGGTTGTTCGTTCTAGTGAGGACTAGAAGCTCTTAACGTGTCAAGCTTGTCGTGGAATACCACCTTTGTCGGGGTATTTGGGTTACCACCTTTGTCGGGGTAATCACACAACATCTTGACAAGTTAAGAGTGTGGAATACCACCTTTGTCGGGGTATTTGGGTTATCACCTTTGTCGGGATAATCACACATGGAAATGTAAAAGAGATCATTCGAAGTCCATGATGGAAGTATCACAAGTTTGAGACCCTAGACTGAATATCTCTCGCACCAAGTTTCCTTTCATCTTTACATTCTTGCACTTTTACTTATTGTCTTTACTTTTCAAGACTTGGACCTTCAAGCACCTTTATTTTTATGCACTTTACATTCTTGCACTTTTACTTATTGTCTTTACTTTTCAAGACTTGGACCTTCAAGCACCTTTATTTTTATGCACTTTACTTTCTCGCACATTTACTTATTGTCAAAGACTTGGACCTTCAAGCACCTTTATTTTCATGCACTTTACTTTCTCGCACATTTACTTATTGTCAAAGACTTGGACCTTCAAGCACCTTTACTTTTCAGTCATTTATTTTACGCTCTTTACTTTCCGCACTAAAAAACAACCAAAAAAACCCCAATTGTCTTTACTTTATTTTCTTTCTTTTTCGTAGAACAACTGTTTGAAACCATACTCCCTTGGGTTCGACCCCTACTTACCACTTGCTAGTCAAATAGTGAGCCACAAGTAGTGGAAAATATAAATTGTAAATTTGCGGGTCACAACGACAGCCCGTCAATCAGCAAATAATAATGCTTCAGAAGGTGCGACGTCTTATGGACCTGTTGTTTAATTACATGTTGTGTGAAACTGAAAATCTAGCCTGACAAATGTTGAATAACTGTTGTGCTCTTCTAGCCGGGTACACACCTGAACATCTTTTGTGTGTACCCTTTTGTTATTGGCCGGAATTCTATTTTGTTGGCCGGAATTATGTTCTGTAAAACAATTTCCTTTTTGTGTATAAAGACTGAAACCTGTATCTTTATGTGACAAATAAGTATCCACATCTTAACGTAAGCTATTTTACACGACAATAGTAAATTTACATTTTAAATCGTCTGTTCCTTTACGCGACACTATAACTTCATGATTGTAACGTAAGTCAGTTTATACGACAACAATCATGAAGGTGCGACTTCATGATTGTAACGTAAGTCAGTTTACGCGACACAATGTTTTAACATTTGTAACATCAGGGTGTTTATACGCCAAATATAATTTCAAGTTTGTAACGTAAGGACGGTTATACGACAAACATATATTTGAATGTCGTAGCGTATGTACTTTTATACGACAATAAGATGTAAATGTTTGAAGCGTATAAACGTTTACGAGACGAATTGGAGAACCTACCTTCTGTAAATTCGATCACGTAAGTCAGTTAACCCGACAAAAGTTGGATTGGAAATGTAGCGTATGCCTTACACCGAGTCGAACTCGTTCTGATGTTTTTGGGACATTTAGAGAATAATGTCGCATAAGAGTTACCGTTTACGCGACAATGCGTCAATTTTTTTGTCGCATGGACTTTACGCTACTTGGATTTTGCGACCTACTTTACGCGACATTAATTTGTCACATAAACTATATGCGACTAATTTAGGGGTTTATGCGACGGTAGAAAAATGTCTCCTAATCTATAAATTGGCGTAGTGGTTATTATATAGTTGATCAAACTTGATTTAATATTGTGATATTCATAGCAATGTCGAATGTTTCAAAGACAAGGATCGAACAAATCCTGAACACAAGCCTTATTCTTCTTCTTTTTGATAGTGGGTGGGCACAATAACTTGGGACATTACAATGCATATAAACTTTTATCATCTAGTATATATATATAGGATATGAGGAACGCTCAAATGAGGCAGCCAAATTAGAATGAGGCAGTGAGGCACCATCTCATCCACATATCTCAACCGTCAAATTCATCTCCGCATGACACGTGTCCCACTACCAAAAAGCAAAAAAGCAAACAGCACTACACTATTCCCTGCCACATCATCAGAATGAAAGGCTCACAACTGAATATTTTATAGTCCTTACAACTGAATCATATATGAAATTCTCAGCTGTTGTATTCAGTTTTTTTCTCGTCACGATTAACTCAAGTTCATCAGCAATCCGTTCCGGAAATGTATTTCAGCCAAATGTAATTCTACAATGTCCACTTCAATGGTGTGTCAAAAAATGCGGTCTAAAGTTGGCCGTCTGCAATGAGGATTCACGAGGCTGGACCATA
This sequence comes from Rhodiola chrysanthemifolia, assembly GCA_033675395.1. NCBI lineage: Eukaryota > Viridiplantae > Streptophyta > Magnoliopsida > Saxifragales > Crassulaceae > Rhodiola > Rhodiola chrysanthemifolia. The sequence goes on from CM066205.1 coordinate 27,273,689, forward strand.
TGTTCATGTCTTGGTTGAAATTTATTTATTTATTTGTATTGATTTTGCAATAAATAAAAATGCAATTTCATGTTCATTGTTTAATTTCATAATATATGTTCTTAAATATACTTTATGGTCATATTTGGGTCTTGAAAATAGAAGAGAATGAAATAAAATTTGGAAGAAAATGAAATTGTGTCGTTAGTATATTATAATGTAAAACTTAACGTTTTTTTCAAGTTGTATTGAAATCTTAACTAAACATCTGAAATCAATACAAAAATTTCCCGCAAAATTTCTTCGGAAAAGACATTTTCCCTTAAATTTTCTATTTAAGTTTTTCTCCCTGAAATTTACACAATTGAAACGTAAGATAACTTTAAAGCTTTTTAAAATTTTCTATTCATATGTATGAGTATGCTATTCATTTGGACTTATCATATCTCGGAAAATTTTCCAATTTACACTAAAATTGAGATTCAGTTCCTATTCTACACACTTTTTAGATTGGTTTCCCAATTTACACTAGTTTTGTAAGCCGTTGTTGCTCACAGTTAAGACGCTCTTGTTGAGAGCGTCTTAAGCCTAGTGGCGTTTTTGCGCCGAAATAAGCAACCATGTGACATAATATTGCCAAATAAGCCTAAACCGCTGTTGGTAGCAGCGTCTTAACTTATTTGTAATTACATGCATGCATCAGCAGCCGGTACCTCCTGATTGGTGGTTTGAGGATGTTTCGATACTAAGGATAGATCATTTTGTCAGAGTTGTAACTGCTATCAAAGTGAAAGGGATGAGGTATGAACTGATTGGTGCAGCTATTGTCCATTACACTTCCAAGTGGCTACCGAGCTTATCTAAAGAAGCAACTCACTCAGGAGACGATGTAAGTAACAGCAGCATTGGCAGTGGCGGTGGCGGTGGAACCTGGAAAGGAGGACTGCATCTGATAGTGTCCGCGACAAAAGAAGAGTTCACTTTAGCTCAAGCAAAAGATCAACGAATGATCATTGAAAGCCTGATCAGCATTAGTTACCGAGTTAGAGAAAAGAGTCGGGATGCAATTTGAACACGCTACATTGTCTGATCTGCTTATACCTTGTTACAGCAACTGTGACACCATGTATGATGTTGATCTTGTCCAGAAGCTTTTGGAGCATTTTCTGGTTCAGGAACAGATGGAAAGTTCTAGTCCTGGTATACAATCATCTTTTCCTGAGAAAGACGTGTACAAGGGATCTCAAAGGCCTAATGCGAAGGCGAGAGTAGCAAGACTTTTAGACAGTAATCTCACTGAAGTGTCCAGAGATCGAAATCTTTCTCTGATCAAGTTTTAGACAACCAACTGAAAGAAGCTGGGGTCTCTCAGTTCCAGCCAGTGGCGACGAGCAGGAAGACTTTACTGGAAGGCACGCCCGCATTCGTTCCAGGAAGGATGGGCAACGGCTCAGAAGGACATCAATACGCTAAAGTTTGAGCTGGAGAGTGTTAAGGCCAAGTACCTTGAGCTTCAGAGTGAAATGGACAATCTGCAGGGGCAGTTCGATAAGGTAGCAAAACCGAAACATAAATCTTCAGCTTGGAGCAGTGGATGGAAGAAACTGAGCAAACTTACGAAGACGAATTTTATGGAATCACAAGATGGCGACCCTCCAGCCCCAGCTGGTGCAGAGCCGGGTAGGAAGCCTCCCAGAAGATGGAGGAATTCAATTTCCTGAGCAATGAGCCATTCAGCCGAAATCATAAACACGTATGAGATAAACCAAATATATAGAGTTGTAAAAGGTCAACTGTGGTAAAAATGTTCCGGACCGATGGGGGAGGAGGGAGGCGCTTGGTGGAGTAGATGCGTTTGCATGTAATTACAAATAAGTTAAGACGCTGCTACCAACATCGTCTTAACTTAAGACGATGTTGGGGACAGCGGTTTAGGCTTATTTGACAATATTATGTCACATGACTGTTTATTTTGGCGCAAAAACGCCACTAGGCTTAAGACGCTCTCAACAAGAGCGTCTTAACATTAAGACGCTGTGAGCAACGGCGGCTTACAAAACTAGTGTACATTGGGAAACCAATCTAAAAAGTGTGTAGAATAGGAACTGAATCTCAATTTTAGTGTAAATTGGAAAATTTTCCTCATATTTCATACATTCGAGAAGATATATCCTGAGATTCGTGTGTTAAAATGAAGATCATTTCTGGTGTTATTTTGTGTTTTCTCTTAATCGCTTTTATTTCTGTTTCAAGCACCACTCGTGCGGAGAATATTGTCTAGCCAAACTACTTTCAACCGTGTCCCGACCCAGAATGTATAAGATTTTGTGTGCCTAGACCGGGCGTGTGCAGTGTGGACGAAAAGGGATGGAAAATATGTGAATGTATTGATTTGCATTGAATAAAAGTAAATGAATTATCTTGTGTATCGATTACATTTATGAATACATTTTATTTTTTTACCGAGTCAAAATAAAAAAAATTCAATACATGAGATCATCAACAACCCTCATTACATATTGTATACGCCATCAGACGAAACCAATTTTTAATGTAATTAACTGTCGCATCTAAAGTGCATGAATTTGGGGGAGCATGTCATTTCTTTGTAGGCTTCTATTTTATTTTTTAAAATTATATGTTTTTTTATTATTATAACGCATACATACTTTTCTTTTTGGAATAGTCAAACAAATATATTATTATGCCATAAATTCATACAGAACGTAAATAAGTACGTTTCACCACAAAAGTAGTCACAGATTAATCCACTGAATGTACATATATGCTTCTATTTTTTTTTTTTACAAATTATAGTGATTGATCTCTTCTATATAAAATTTATATGATTCATTGAGTTGCAAATCAAATATCAGAAAAATAAAATGAAAGAAATCAAGAAAAATGGATGCATGTATCTTATCAAGAATTATTTACAGAGCTCAGATTAAGACAAATAAAATTATCATAAAAAAACTACAATATTTTTTTAGACAAAAATTTCCATTTTAGAACTCGAATTCCAAACAAAGCATGGTAATCTGATGGTGAAAACACACATGTTCAGTTTAATTACTTTTAATCTTAAGATTTAACATGTTATTATGCATAACAGCCCCAAGATATGTTACATACGAAACCCTAATTACCATACAGACAAAGATAGGTGTTACATACAAAACCCTAATTATGATCCAGTTGTACATATATTTCATGGGAAAAGATCATATGAGAAGTAACAAGTTTGGTAAGAAAAATAATAAGTAATATCAAAATTTGTAGCTTAACAAAATTCGTAATGTAAAAATAACACTTAAAGAATCAAAATTTGTAGACTTAAAGAACAAAATTCGTAATGTAAAAATAATAAAATTTAAAGATAAAAATTCATAGACTTAAAAAAAACAAAATTTGTAACACCGGTAATTATATGGATACAAATTTATAATAATACCCTTACAAATATATAATATAGATATTAAGGAGAGCGCTCGGTTGAAAACCCTTAAAAATTCGAGAACTTGAAAACTCAAATCTCACCATTGGATCATGATGCATATTTGAATATGCATGTGACACGTGCCCAAAAAGCAAATTCAAAAAAGGTGACTTTGACTTTGCATTAAATGTATCTTGGAAAATACATGTGGGACACACGTGTCACCACCAAAATGACTTAATGATGAATTTTGGAAGGTGAAGATTGGGGTCTCAAGTTCTCGAAAATATTATAAGGTTCTCATTTGAGCGCTCCTCTTGATATTAAAATTCAAAATATCCGAAAAATAAGGATTGTTGGATCAAAAATTGAATGGTTGTGATTACTTCTCATTCCTCACCAAATTTGTTACTTCTCATGTGATCTCAACCCTATATTTCATTAGTATTTTTTTGGATAATGGGGTACAACAACTAGGAATAATACAATGCATATGATGTACACCTTATCATCTAGTACATATATATATTGATATCTGAAGCTCTAGTAAGACATCTTGACCGGATACAAAATCATAAGGTACATTTCTCCACTTCTGAAGCGCAGGCCGGGTTCGGCACCTTTACCACGCATGGATCCGCCCATTTACCCCAAATCACCAACGGTACATTCTCGACATTTGGAGCTCAGGCCATCTTGGGCACCTTTACCGTTGTAAGACACGCCACGTCCATCTTGACGGTCGGAAGAAACATCACGCGCGAGACGTGAAGAGTAAAGCATCCACGACGGATGTAGGAAGAGTGAAAAGAAAAGAAAGATGAAAAATCTCACAATTTGTATGTGACTCCTTAACCAACAGGCCGGTAAGCGACCACCCTGTTGGCATATTTCATTAGTATTAAACGATCATATATCTTGTACAAAAAAAAACATTCATGCCAAGGGTCAAATTACTCCATCTATTAGATAACATTTTAAATCTTACTCAACAGTCATTTAAAGCATATTTATTATTGAAGTTTGGTCATTTTAATGGATTTTTTTTTCCAGTAGAACAGCCATCTTTTAATGGATCAAAATTCAGAAATATTGGGTAGCTAGTCTTTACATAAATCAGGATGGTGATGGGCTAAATAATTAATCTTTTTTTTTCTATCAAGGGTTTAAATAAAAATGTCACAAATCCTCTTTACATTCATTTGAGCTGGTGGACGTTACTATCAAAATAGAGAGAGAAAAAAGTAAATTAAAGAAGGTTCAAAGTAAAGTAATAAAAATTACTAATTTTAGGGGTTTATGGAAAGTCCGGGTTCTCATGTTTGTGCAATTCTATTTGAAATCCATCTGAGAATTTCCCAACACAGATCTTGGAAGAATAAACGCAGATATGTGGTTTTCACTTCATTATTTCTTTCAGCAAAATATTTTTTTTAAACTGAACAGAAGATCGATCATGATACTTTTTTTTTGATAATGGGATACAATAATTCAGAATATTACAATGCAATGACACCTTATCATGCTCTAGCAAGGCATCTTGATCGGATCCGAAATCATCTGGTAGCACCTTTACTATGCATGGATCCGCACATCCACCCCAAAACACGGTACATTCTTCGATACTTGGAGCTCAGGCCACCTTGGGCACCTTTACCGTTTGCAAGACTCGGCACGTCCATCTTGAAATCATTTTAAGGTGGACTCCTTAACCAACATGTCACCACCCTATTGACCTTTTCGAAAACAAGTAAAACCATTAGGGCTTAATCAGCCAAAAAGTAAAACCCTAATTAAGAGAGAGAACACAGAAAACCATATACTGTTTACATTGTTGCTAAAACACTGTTCTCATGGTTTCCTCCAAAACTGCTAATGTCCATCTGTCCCTTCTATTTCGAGCTCTCCACTTCACGATCACACTAGGTAAACCCTAATTAGGAACGAGAATCAATTATTTAATTAGTCACATGTAGGTGATACTCCAAATTAAAGCAGGAACAAAATAATGTTGAGTTAAATGGGATATACCTAAAATGGAAAAAGGAATCTAATGTTTGATCTGGAGAAGGCCACCCTCAAAATACACGTCAATAACATTGGTTAAAATCTACGGATGAAATGAAACCCATGGCAGTCTACATCAATGAATTACTCTTATATATAGTATGATATCAGACTCATGTTGGGCAAATGTTTGTCTGTGACTTGCATAATGCTGTGTCTCAAGTTTTCTTTCTAGCTAGAGTAGATACTTTATCCAAAGCTTGTTGGTATTGGAGAAAAACAGCTTTTGTTTCTCCTACTACTACTGCGCTTTCTTCAAAGTTTCAAATTCTCTGATTGATCATCAGCCTCACTGGATTGTATATATAGCGCGCTTTGAATACAGCAGTACTGTGAATTATGACTCTGCTTCTTGTTGGATGAAACAGACAGGGTCTGTCGATCTTCCAGTAACCTTCAATACATGCATACGAAGGTACTTCTCCCGCTTCAAACAAAATACTTCTTGCGAGTACTTTTTTTGAGTTAATTAATGTGTTAGACAACTTGGGGATATAATTTTTTGTGCCTGCAGCTTAATCCTAATTCTTCATAAAAACATGAGGTCGTGTGTGCGTTCTTCAATATAACTTTCCACGACTAGTTTTATCCTTGTTCTGTGTCAATATGAGGTCTTACTTGATACCATATTGATTCATCAATTGCATGTATAGTTTGTCGATAAGTAGTTATTTGTAACACTCTTGTAATTCAATTTGATTGCAGACAAGGAATCTCCTTAAAGCTTGAAGAAAATAACTTTGTTTGACCTAAATGGACGACCTGCAGTACTCTCTGCTACCAATCAGGCATGTTCCTTTTTTTTTTTACACTGATTTGTATGTAATTTCTTTGTAAACTTTCCTTTCACTTAATTAGAAGCCTCATATTAATAATGTACCGTGATTTAATTAGACTTTATTTATCAATGTGTGATTTTGGTGCTGCAGATTGTATATATATAGCTAGCGCAATAGGTTAATTATCTGTTTGAGCTTCCTTGAGAGTGTTTTAAACCAGCTAGAATGTTTTATGTATAGTTACATTACATGGATTAATTTCAATCTTTCATATAAGTGTCATGGTTCAGGTTTGGATAATTCTAATAAACTGTATAGATCAGGTTACAACATGTGAAAGGACCCCTTGTAAATTATATTAAGTTGTGGCATTTTATATTGTAAGTTATTCATCAATAAAAAGTGAGATTTCATCATCGTTTATTTCAGGTTTAGGTTCAGGACCCGTGCCTTGCGAATGCTGAATATCGGTTCGAACAATATTGTGGGCAGTCCTATTATGGTAACTCTCATTGGCTGTCTTATTCCCTCACTTTCCCAACTTGATCAGTTTATGATCACATAACTGTTAGTTTGTGGATCGCTCTCTAGTTACAGTACCTGGGATTTGTGCATCAAGCGTATATGACTTGATTTTTTTTCATCCAGTTGTGTGTGTTTTAGGACTTTTTGGGTTTTAGCAATTTCTTTTGATACAATATATGCTGCTGTGTTTTTTTTTTCTTTTTCTATTGTTTTTTTCATATGTAAGAATCGAATTACATGATATCAGAGTTTATTGATATTGGACGATGTAGCATTATATTGCTTTTGATTCACTATGCTGCTTTTTACCCGTTAGTGATTTGTTTTCTTTTTAAAAGATAAATTCTTATATATAATTAATTTTTCTGTTTATGCAGATCTCATCAGTGATTTTAGTATATTTTATATTTGGAGGAATAGCTGCTGACTCTCCCCCGCAACAAGAGTCATTTTCAGAAATAATTCGATTTCCGCTTTTTAGCTACGAGAGTATAGATTATTTGAAAGGGTAAATATTCTTGATAATTTTGTTGATAAATATTGATAATTTTTTTATGGCATTTACTGATAATGCATATGAAGGATTTATTTTACGAAATTGAGGTTGGGAAATCCTCCTCAAGAATTAAATGTAGTGGTGGACACGGGTAGCGACCCGACCTGGGTTAACTGCCGGAATAATGAAATGGTAAATATATTTTCTTATATGAAAATAAAATAACAAACAATAACCTATGTCAAGCTGATAACTAAATATATGGTTTGCGCAGATTGGGATACAAACTTACACTACAAATTTTTGCTGAATTTGCGTCAAAAATTTCCGTCGTAATAACGTCGGAGGACAAACTGACGATAAATAAACCGTCACATTTCAGCCATGATTCCGTCAGAATAAATTCTGCATTGCAATTCCAGCACAATTCCGCCAATTACTTTCCGTCGACTTTCCGTCACTACTTCGTCAACGAATATATGTAATGTTTCCGTGACATACCCGTTCGGTTTCCGTTACTAATTTTCAAACCTTCCGTCATATGTCCGTTCGGATTCCGTTACTGATTTAGTTACCGTAATGTTTGTAATTTCCGTTACCGTTTCATCACCTTTCCGTCATTAATAATAAACGTCAAAGTTCCATATGTTTTCCGTAATCATCGACGGAAACATGACGAATTTTCGACGGTGACTAATAGTTACCGACATATTTGACACTACAACCCTATATATATGAAGTGTTATGAAGTCATTTAATCATTCAATCCTCAAGACTTTCACACAATTGATAGTTTATATGTCTCCTTCATTCGATCGTGTTGTCAACCCACCTGATGTCGATCGTAGACAGCATGTTACACCTGTTCTAAGACACCAGTAAGATTTGAATGTACCCTTCATATATTGATTGTTTTGATCGATAATTGTAACCATTATGTGATCTCAAAAGTTGTAACAGTTTCTGGCCATTCACCGTTCATCAAAGGATTCCAAGAGAATGCATGTCAAAATGCTGGGATGAGGCGTGGACATCGTGGCACATGATCCCACAAACTGCTAAGAGTATTTGGTATGAGGAGTTCCGGGTATATAGAGCCGTGACACAAAATTTTTGACTAAATTAATTTGTTGTGAAAGGTTAAATGACTTTCAAAATGATTTGGTTGTAGAGTATTGCTATTTGGAATGCAGAATATGAAAGTCGCATTCGGGGTAATTTCATGAGGAGATGCAAAATGGTCGTCGACGACCCAATGAGAACGCAAAGGATTAGAGGAATTTAACCGATTCCTCATATTTCACGTTTCTCATACGGTCAACAAACCCGTCAAATAGCAGAATGTTAAACGCCTCGCGATGTATTCAGTAAATTAGTGGCAACTTTATATTCCATGAATGAAATAAGTTACGATGGATGTATGTCATTATTCAGATATATGTTTTAAAATTGAATTTGTAACTCAAATTGACAACAAACCTTCCTGGCTATGTCTTCAACGGAGGACTTTGGTGAATAAAATGAATTTGACTCACCTTATTATGTCAAAAATAAATCTTTGTTACCCAGAGCAGGAACTTGGCAAATACAGTTTAGCACTTACTACAGCGCTTAACCGTGAAGCGCTTTTGATGTAGTCAGTTACCACAGCGCTTAACCGTAAGGCGCTGTAGTACAGTCACTTACAATAGCGCTGTAACCTTAAAGCGCTGTTGTATTCCCACTTACAACAGCGCTTATACTGAAATCGCTGTCGAATTTTGACATTCATACGACCGTCGTTAATCCGTCAACTTTCCGTCTAATGTGACGTAAATCAATATTTTGGAAAAATATTGGAAACTCAGCTTTCGCCGTGTAGCTGTTTACGACAACTCTTTACATGAGTTTACAAGATGTTTCCATTCTTAAATGTCGACCGATATGTTCATTTTATAATCCTCCATGTTTACATATTATGATACACTTGTCGTATGTAAGTAATCAACCCTTCGGCAAAGTGCTCCCTCATAGCATCAAGCACTTCGTCATCATATGGTCGTAACCCGGTAGGAAAACACTATAAAAACACATAAATACACAGTTTAGTAATGACCTCAATTAATTGTTATTGGCTAATTAAAAGTCGCTATACACCTACTTGTCCAATGTCATCCTCACACGTTCCATTTCTGTCTTGAACGAACTTGATTATGTCCAAAATATATTGCATGACATAGTAGGCACACAGTTCAGTGTCCGGGGGCTGATGCGGGCACTGAAATTAAGAATGAATTTGTAATGAACGAAATCTATTACTTAGCCAAATATTCAGTTGTATAACAATTGTTACCGTCACAGTCTTCCATTGTACTTCCTCGTCACCTGGTTGGATGTTGAAGTATATGCCCATGCTCCTGCATCAACAAGGTAATTTTAACATACAAAATTTGTTAGGTCATGTTAAAATGGCAACTAAATTGCACTACCATAGTGCGCTTACGTATCAACTAATTTTCGCGCATCAGCCCGAGGTGGCTTGTCAAGCGGATCGAGCCAAAGGGCCACTCGCTTCTTTGGGAATAGGACAACTAACATCCAATGATACCTACAAATATATTCATGACAACCATTTTCGATTAGTGAAATAGCCACCTCATTGAAAATAGAAATTCCTTTGTTATAATATCAACTCACTCGTCCGGATCTACGTAGGGAAGGAAGTAGCAAAAATTATGCTCATAGTCAGGCACTCTCAATCTCTTCTGGAAGTACTCGACTCTCGTATCGAATGCCTCGACCGTAGTCATATAACTCGGTCTGAAGAATCCAAACCGTATGCCTGGTGGTATCGTATCGTGGATGAATCTGGTGGCATTTGATTTAATTAGTACAATTCTTATAAACTTAATAAACCATTTCTTAATGATTTAAATACTTACCTCAGGTAAACTTCTGCTGCTGATGCACCCAGGGCTTTTAAGAGTGTGAACTCAGTAATGCAACGACCATCCAAAATGACGAAGTCATCATCACCAAACAGTTTGCTACTAATGTACACCGAATATGTGGTTGACTTCGGCATCATACATGCGTGTTCATGCAGAAAGCGGCATTGCATTTTCATTCTCATAACGATTTCGTCGTCTAAACTGAAGCTTAGCATTTTGAAATATCTGAACTCGTCATATCCCTGTCGAAAGAAAATAATGTCGGCAGGATGATTATATATGCCAAAGTGATAGGTGTTCAGTGTGGAAGACGTGAATATACGGTAGTTACCTTTTCATCAATACGTACTAGAGATTTCGGCCATCCCACGAAACCACCCACTGCATCCGATACTGTGTCCATATTCCCAAACTTCTTTGGCAGCTCCCTCCATCCTTCAAGCGCCTCGTCAACCTTCACCTTCACCATATCATCATCCAACTCTTGATATTGCACGATTCTTCCTTCCATCACTTTGCCAAGTGCAACGATTACCAATCCCTTGTCGGAACCGTCGTCCACGTGCATTAAGCATTTCTTCCCAACCTTAGATTTTACAACATAAAGAAAACGAGGCTGATACTCATAATGAACACCATACACGTTATTTATTTATATTGTTAAATAACTGCATAATACCTCAGGGATTTCTCCGAATGGGTCTGGATTGGGACCACCATCATGGGTCTGAATGGTCGGCGCGTGTGATGTAACTGTGGATCTTGTTGATGAATATGAAGACGAGGCCTTCCCAAATACGTCCCTCCAACCAACTAAACTTCCGACTCCACGTGTGCGTCCAGGGTACTCATCCTTCCCTGTGGCCTCTGTCAAAATGTCTCTTCGCCCCTGTGAAGTAAATAAGCCCTGTGCGACCTTCTCTTGTAATTGTTCCTATTATCAATCATTTTACGTCCATCATAATCTGATATGAGTCATCAGGGGATGAATGCTTTTCCTTTGTACAAGTAACTTACAATTTTTTCAGCCACCTCCCTCATTGACTCGTTCACGTACTGTTTATTCTTTCGCAGGTGACCCTTCATCCAAACCTCATGTCTCTCAACGTGAATTACAGGCTCATCCCCAGACGATGTTAACCCTTGAGCCTCCATCGCCGCTTTCTTCGCTGCAATGATATCTGCCTTCACCTTACTGTATCCACCTCGTGAAACTGTATGCTGGAACTTGTTTGATTTTGCTCGATCAATGTTCTTCTCCCTAATTCGCATTGCTTCTGGAGTCGAGCGTTGTTCCACGAAGTTCCTCCATTGCTCTGGGGTAACCCAAGAATACTTCTCTCTTGGGTCATGTCCTTGTTTGGACCCAAAAATGTATTCATTTGCGAGTTTGCTTTTGAAGTTTCTCCACATAGTTGCTGCCGCTCGCATCTCTGTATTCTTCAACTTACTAGTCCTGTCATTTTGGGGCACATCAAAGTATTTCTACAAGATGAACAGCAAAAGGTTTGTTAATTATTGTTTACAGGCATAAATTTTCACATGTCTTCCATTTTAGAATATACCAATGTCTCTTCCCAAACAGATTCCCTGATCTCTCTAGGTACCGCCTTCCACTCAGGGTATGTAATTGGCACTAGAGATTTCGCTGCTTTCCCTGCATTTACATAAGATATCAATTACCAAATCCAACGAAATAACAATGTACGTTACATACTATTTTTTTACCAATGTATGTCCTGAATGATGTCTTTATTTTGTTGGGAGCAATTGTTCCATCTGCCCCAATCGTAACCTGCTCTTTAGTCCCATCCTTATGTTTATCGATAAACTTCGTCATATAGGTTGCCCCCCTTCTCTTACGATTTGATGATGACCCTCCATCCGTGCCACTATTGGTGTCCATATTACTTTGAAAACTAACAAATAACAGAAATTACATTACACTTCACTACTAAGTCAGTACGAAAATGCATAAGGCAGTACAATGTTGACAACAACAATCATAACATTCTGGCACAACCAGTGGTATACATTATATCCACAAATAAATTATCAGTTGCTTCGCAAATGTTGGGACAACAGAGTGAAACACTAATGGATGAGTTTTATTCAACTACGGACAATCGAAACACAACAACTGGCTATCGTAACAAAATGAAACCAATATAAGGTTAAAACCGGCTGCCAGTCGGAAACCAATACGTTTACTTCAACGGGGAAATGGACTAAAGCGTAGACGGAATATTAAACGACATACCCTGGCGAATGATGAAGTTTGTTTTGTATGATTCGGCGGCCAAAGTCGGCAGTAACAATTCGAATCGTAGGATATGAATCACAGTATGAGACCGAGTGAAACAAAATGTGGAGTAATTTTGTTGTTCAGTTAATAAACCTAGTTAACATTTGGGACAGCGTTTCTTTGAAGGCGTTGTATTCACTAATATTATCACTGCGCTTGCAAATAAAAGCGCCGTGATAAGTTTCAAATTACGGCGCACATGGCAAACGCGCTGTGGTACGACACATATAACAGCCCTTTACATGTAAGCGCTGTGACGGTTTCGATACGACATTTACTTCACTGACTATATCACAGCGCCTCTTAACGAACGCGCCGTGGTAAGTTATTTATTACAGCGCCTATAAACTAAACCGCTGTCGTATCTAGTATATAACAGCGCTAACTTGTAAGCGCTGTTATACAACTCATATGAAATGTTTTGTTTTCATACTTTGAATTAAACATATCTTTTACGTAATGTCCTGTTACACGCATAACGGACCTATTGGTGAAATGAGACGGAATTATACATCTTCCAACCTATAAATACAATAAACTAGCTGGCTTTAACATTTCATCAGTAAAATTTCATACAATGAGTTCGGATTCTGCAGTTGAACGTATTTTCGCTGACATGTCTGAAGATGAATCAAGCGGTTCTGAAGGATATGTTTGTTCCGCTCAAGATCCATTTTATCCTTGTGATAATGGCTCGAACTGTGTAGGAGAGCATAGCTTCAGTCGGGAAAAATATAGACATGATGAAGACAATAGTAGACAAAGTAATTGTTCAAAGCATGTCCAAAGTGAAGGTGAACAAGAAGTTGACCAGCCACCCCCCCGTGTCTCATCCCGGCCGGACATGAAGCTCGCATCTGCGTTGACCACCCATCCTACTCCGGGTTTATGAAATTAGATTTGCGATTCATATATATGAATTAATAACTTGTATCGGATTGATGTTCAACGTATCTAATAAAGTTAGTTTCCTTTTTTTAATTTTGTTTTGATTCAAAAGTTAGTTTCTCTTTGAGTTGTTATTTTCCTGCCTAACTAAGTGCAATTAGTATAACGTACGTAACATATACAATACAAAATATATACTTTTATATGAGAATTTGAATATTATTGCATTTACAGTAACGCGAGATTTTCGTAATAGTAACCTTTTATTTGGACCCTTCGTATACATTTTAAATCCATTTACAATATAATACATAGATGATGTGACGATTCGATGTCGGACCCTTCGTAACCATTACCTTATAATTCCGTTGTAATAACATACTAATGACTAAATTGTAACGTAAATTAGACGCTTCTCATGCCACCGACACGATATACCACATTTAAATGGCGTATATTAAAAAATATGCGTCGGTAATTCGTCATATTTCCGTCATTTAGTGACGGACAATTGCTCTTTTGTTGACGGAAGTATGTATAGTAATTATTAACTTATGTAGTACAGGAACATACAAGTCACGGAAAATTGCTCTTTCGTTGAGTATATATGTATAGTGAGGCTGTTGCGAGATAGAACAAACCCCAAACTCTCTAATGGTCCGACTTTTTTGAAGCTACAGATGTTTTTTTGGATTTCTTGTGTAGATCAGTCAACGACCAACCAATTTGAAATTGTGTCGTGAACAGACCCATACTGTTTTCCTCCGTCTTATTCAGAAGTGTTGGCTAATCGTGAGAGACATATTCTGAAAAAGGTCGATGGGAACAGATATTGGCTTGTCTACGGACATAAGTAATCAGATATGGTCGTTGACGGATCTGCACAAGCAATCCAAAAAACATCTGTAAAAGAAATCAATTACCATTCCAGATCTACCTTGTGGGCGTCTATCTCCGGTTTGTTATGTTCAGACTTATTTGTTATGTATAGTTTTTAGATTTGCAGTACATGTCAATCGACTGTATTATATGGTTATTCTCTATGATCATAAATTTCTGTTATATCTAGTTTTTCCCTTTCGTCTAGCAGCTGGAGATGATCATATGGAAAATTTAGACGAAATCAAAATGCGTCTTATTTCCGTCTAATAAACGTCATTTTGTAATATTTAACACAGCGCTTAACCATATATGCGCTGTTGTTAATGGACATATTTGACGGCCTTTATTTAATAAGCGCTGTTGTAGTTTAACCATACATGCGCTGTTTTGTTCACTTGGTCTTTAGTTCACAATTATATGTGGACGTTATATACTTGCTTGAACCCAATACACGTCGTGAGGTACTCCATTTCATTTTCGGGAGAAATAAAACCAGACATATATATGGCATATCTGTATCACGGAAGGAGATGGATGTACGAACCTCGTTCTCATGGAGAGTCATACACCAATGATGTTTTCATCGCCGGTGTGAATACTTTCATCGAAGCGGCCGTGTCGAAAGGATTTCTTGCTAGCGACAACACAATCCGCTGTCCTTGTACGAAATGCAAAAACCGGCGATTCATACCTATAAGAATGATGGAGGAGCATTTGTACAAATACGGTTTCACACCAGACTACCTCAATTGGACCCTTCACGGTGAAGAGCTGTTCGAAATGCATTACATAAATGCAACCCCAACAATACCTGACCCTACCAGTGCTGACCAATTTCAAGAAATTACGGAACAAATATGTAGTCATGCCTCGTTCAACGAGATGGGTAATGATTTTAGTAGTCATCCTGAAATTGGTCAGTCTTCTAACTATGGTGAACATCAAACAGATAATATTGAAGCTAACAGATTCTTCAACATCATAAATTCAAGTTCAGAGCCAGCTTACGAAGGTTGCACGACAGAGACGAAGCTATCTATAAACATGAAAATGCTGGCAACAAAAGCTAACTACGGATTATCCGAAGGCGCATTCAACGCAGTATGTGGAACGATGAGAAATCTAATTGGGGGAGAGAATAAGATCCCTTCTTCTTTTAAACAGTCAAAAAAGCTCGTAGCTGATCTCGGAATGGGGTATACACGGATTGATGTTTGTGTAGGTGGTTGTATGATTTACTATGGCAGTGAAGAACATTTGACAGTATGTCGTTTTTGCAAGGAACCAAGATATCATCGTCCAAGACGAACAGAAAATCATGCTTCTTACCAGCGAAATGGGAGAAGATCAATGTTTTACTTGCCGATTATACCGAGAATACAGAGACTTTATTTATCGGAGACTCTGGCAGCAGAAATGTGCTGGCATGCTACACCAAGATCAGACCCGAATCGCATGGTTCACCCGTCAGATGGGGAATCATGGAAGCATTTTGATCGGTGCCATTCAAGTTTTGCGGCCGAGCCAAGAAATGTTAGATTGGGCTTATGCACGGATGGATTTAATCCGTGGGGCATGTCGACTAAACAGTACTCGATCTGGCCTGTGATGGTAACACCATACAATTTACCACCGTGGTTGTGTATGAAAACGAGATTCATTTGGTTAACGATACTAATTCCAGGTCCCTCTAATCCGAAGAAGCGTTTGGACATATATCTTAGGCCTCTAATTGATGACCTTCAACATCTTTGGAATGTTGGGGTCGACACATACGATGCCAGTCGGAGGGAGAGTTTTAGAATGCAGGCAGCACTCATGTGGACTGTGTCCGATTTCCCCGCGTATGCAATGTTATCGGGATGGTCAACACAAGGAAAACTCGGTTGCCCCTATTGTATGGACGACACCAAGACATTCGTGTTGAAGAACGGCAGGAAAGTGTCGTATTTTGGGTGTCACAGACGATTTTTACCAGCGAATCATCCATATCGGATTAATACTAGGAATTTTTACAGAGATCGAACCGACTTTGACGGACCAGTCCAATTTCGGTCAGGGGAAGATGTTTACGAAAGGGTTAGAAATCTAAAATACATATGGGAACAACTACCTAATGAGGTTTTCGCTGGCTTCGGTGTGGGACACAATTGGACAAAGAAATCGATTTTCTGGGAACTACCTTACTGGACGGATATGAAGCTTAGACATAACCTAGACGTGATGCACATTGAAAAGAATGTGTTTGAGAATTTATTCAACACCATGATGGATGTGAAGGGGAAAACAAAGGATGACGGAGTGAAGTGCAGAAAAGATATTAAGTTGTATTGTCGTAGACCAGAATTAGAACTGAAAAACTATGCCGGTCGTCTTGTAGCAAATAAGGGTAAATATCAGCTTACAAGAGAATACCAGACCCGTGTACTGCTTTGGGTGAAGTCTCTGAAGTTTCCTGATGGATTTTCGTCTAATTTGGGAAATAAAGTGGATATGAGCACACACAAACTAGTAGGTTACAAGTCTCACGATGCACATATTTTCATCGAGCGACTAATGCCGATTGCGTTCAAAGGTTTTTTACCAAAACAGATATGGGAAGCTGTATCAGAGTTGTGTACGTTTTTCCGAGATATCTGCGCATCTTCTCTTGAAATTGAGCGAATGGAACAGTGGCAGGCAAGCATATCTACGACACTGTGTAAGCTGGAGACCATATTTCCACCATCATTTTTTGACTCAATGGAACACCTCCCAATTCATTTGGCCGATGAGGTGCTACTTGGCGGACCAGTACACTACCGTTGGATGTATCCGTTTGAGCGTTTCATCTACCGTCTTAAAAATTTGGCCCAGAAGGGAAACAGAGCCGAGGTGGAAGCAAGCATTGTTAACGTATACTTACAATTGGAGACTTCGTATCTGGGATTCGACTACTTGGATCCCGAGTTAACGACTAACGACATACGCTTAAAACGAAATGAGGTTGCAACATCAGATTTCGATGATCCACAGATTTCTATTTATAATTACCCAGGAGTAGGTGGAAGTAAAGTTAAACGGAGGGTATTAGGAAGCGAAGAATTCAAGAAAGCAACACATTACATATTTAGCAATACACCTGAGCTTGAACAGTATTTGGAGTTATTTGAGACCGGTTTACGACAAAGACGGCCTCGATTAAATGATCAGCATATATACAATGCTATATTAACGGAATATCCAGAATGGTTGTCCTCCCATGTAAGTTAATCATTCTAAATTTATTTAATTATATATATGTTAATTAATTACCTATGTCGTTAATCGTCATACATAAGTTGATGTTTAGGTGTGGGAGCTCGGAGAAACATTAGCCCTACCACAATGGATTCACTACTTGTCCGGTGGATTTCAATCAGACGTCACGTGTTCGGCGACATACAAAGTGAACAACTACAAATTTCACATTGAGAGCCACGGTGAAGGGAGAAACACGGTGAACAGTCACGTTTACGTGAAAGGAATGGAGGGTACACACTACTACGGAGTGATTGAAGAAATAATACATATCAGATGTAGAACCAACCATCGCCTAAAGGTTGTCTTGTTCAAATGCCGTTGGTACGACCCTCATTTTGTTAGATCATACCCGTCTAACGGGATTGTTATCGTGAACACTCACAGACCATACCCCTGTTACGACCCTTACATTCTTGCCCAGCAAGCGGTCCAAGTTTACTATGTGACGTTTCCGGGGTTAGCAGGACAAAATAATCAAGGTTGGGTTGCAATTTGTCCTGTCAAACCTACAAATGCAATAGACATGGAAGTAGCAAATGTCCCGTTCCAAGACGACGGTGAAATGAGTGTTGAACTGCCTGTATTGCCGATAACCGAAATCGGATCCGGGAACCTCGCTGATGATGAAATATACGAGTACAGCGAAGGAGACAGTAACGACGACCACGTAGCTGATAATCCATATACAGAAGAGGAGTCTGATGAGTCGTCGTGAATAATTCAAGTAAATTGACATATAAGTAAAATGCCTGTAAATAAGTAATTGTATGGTTTCAATTTTCATTTGCATCAAGCATGAAATACGTAAATCTAAAATGTCTGCATATAAGTATAGTGTTATACAAATATGAAAAGGGTTGTCCACGTGTATACAAATAATTTAAATTGTCATACAAGTTTTAATACTACAGCGCTTTTTTTAATCAAACGCCGTAATGAATGTACAATACGACAGCGCATATGGAAAAAGGGTCGTGAAATAATGTGGTACGACAGCGCCTCTGTAACGGAAGCGCCATTGTAAGTAATTAAAACAGCGCTTATAGACATAAACGCTGTTGTATCCAAACCACGATCACCGTCTGTACTAATAATTTAAATTGTCATACAACTTTTACTACGACAGCGTTTTTAAAGATTAAAATGCCGTAGTAAATATACAATACCACAGCGCATATATACAACGCGCCGTGAAATATGTATGTACCACAGCGCCGTTGTACGAAAGCGCAATTGTAAGGTATTACAACAGCGGTTATGTATTAAAGCGCTGTGGTATTCCAAAATAAAAATGCCCGCCGTTATCGCCCGCCTGAATTCCTAAAAAACATATCATTAACTCTTGAATTAAATAAATGACATGCGTTTTTAATTTTTATGACATTTGTTACAACCCCAATTTCTCCGTTCTTCTCTCTTACAAGCGGCTTCCCGAATTTGCCCGGAATTCTGTCCAGAAGTTGCGTCGCCCAGGTATGGAAACTCCTTGTCTGCCTATCGGCGTCTTACTCCCGTCAGCTTAATGTTGTAACCATATTTAGGGTTTACTGCCTTTATCCGTGTGTTGTCAATTGATTGAATCGAAGAACGAGTACGTCATTATACAGTTAACTTGTACTGAATATTGAGGAAACAATTTGTGGTTGGCAGTGAAAATAGTCGACTGTTGGTTTGCTGCTTCGATTTCATTTTGCTGATTAACATCAGTGGTTTTAAATGGACGTGGCAGGGATATGGGACCACAGAAGAGGAAGGGTTTACCTATAAAGAATACCAGGACTCGTATAGGTACCGGCAGCTCCCAACAAACTCGGCTAACGGATGTACGCCCACCGAGACAGTCGAATCATGACATTCCTTCACCTCGGGAAAATCAGCAGAATCCAGAAATGTCAACACATTCTATTCCAGTACATGATCCTCCAGCAGCGAGAATGGGGGCAGATGACCGGCAACGTACAGCATCAACAGGGGACATACATCCAACTCAGGATGTGTACAGACCTACGATAGATTCACAATCCGCTAGCCATAATCATATGGATGACGCCCAACCTATACAGGGACCAGACGATTTCGACATGGACGAGTTACTGAATGATTTCGTGGACAGGTCGATGGGGAACATGGAAGCGAATTTGGAAGCCGAAGGGAGGGAATCACCTGATGAATATGATGACGATCACGATGACCCAGTTAGGCCGGATTTCATCAGAGGTGGGAATTCGGGCGGAGGCGGAGTAGGTGAGGAGACACCCTTGGGCTCGATGCCACATGATTCTCGTCCTTGGATCACTCCAGCTGGTGATGACAAGTGAGTATTCAAAAGTAGTACATATATTTATACATTGCATTTTTGGAGTAACCAAATTGAAAATTCTGTTTACTTGTGATTCGAGCTTTGACCCCCCGTCAGCTGTTAAAAAAATCGGGCTCCAATGTATTGCTCCTGGTTTTAAGGTTGGTTGGACGACGATGGGGACGTGTGATCCACAAGCTCCAGTGAAGTGGTTTCGACACTTTAAGGTAAATTGTATTCTAATTTGATTTAATTGCTTAAATATTTTTCTACTTTGTTTTCCTCAAACGGATTATTGTTAATCTGAAGCTTTATTACAATGTTTCTACTAAATGGATTTTTTTAAACAAATATATAATATGCATGTAGAGCTTGTACCGGTGGGATCCGATCCACACCGACCAAATTGAGGCTAACTTCAGGACGAAGGCAGCAAAGATACTACAAGATACTTGGAGGGGTTTGCGAACCGGGGCGACTAAAGGCCCGAAATGGTTGACCGAAGATCACAAAGTTGCGGGAAAGGCTCGATTTAACACGGACCCTTCATTCAAAGCCCGCAGCGAAAAGAACAAACAGTCGTATTCAGCCCGACATTCCAGAAACGGCACAAAGTTGCACGCCTTTGGGTCTAGACCAGCACACTCTCACATTGCAAAGCTGGTAATACTGAGTAATATGAAAATGTTAAGCCATTATCAAAATCAATTATTGTAAGACATTATCATTAAATTTGCAGGAAAAGGATAATCAAAGACAGGTGTTGCCAACTGATATATTTGACAAGAAATACAAGCGTAAGGATGGGACGTATTTGATACCCGACGGGGAGAACAAAAGGGTATATTACACATACCAATGAAATATGTTTATTAAATTTGTTTACGTTAATCTTCTACCACAGTTCTATTGTATTTTCTTATTACATTTGTTTCCTAATTTCAAAATATATTTGTTTCAGAAAGAACTTGCTGATGCTGAAAATGTGGTACTGAATGGTCGCGTCGGGGATGAAAGGGTACCGGATGAAAAGTTGGTAGAGGTCGCTGCATCTGTCATGGGAGTTCATCCGAGGTCGGGGATACCATATCTGTATGGTCCTGCAGCGACATTAGTATCGGACAAGTTCTCTTCGACGGGCAGTCAGTCGTGTGCAAGTTCTCAGAGAGTAGCGAGGGGCCAATCACCAGACAGTTACACTCAGGATCTGATGCCGCGTTTAGAGCGCATGGAATCCCGACAGGAGGCTGATTTGAGGCGTATGGAATCCCGTCAGGAATCCTTGAAGGAGAGCATAGATCAAATGATGCAAATGCAGGCGGCGATGATGAGGATGCTTACTACTACTATCCAGCAGCCACCTTCCAGTCGAAGCTCGGATGGAAACAACCATGATCCGCGGAATCAGGGCTCGGAGGAAGACAACCCCAGGAATTAGACATTTGAAATTTGTTTCACTCGAAATCTTTGATATTTTAGTTACGAATTTTATTATTAAAACATCGAAACAATTATAATTATGCAGGACAGATAAAACCCGTCCAAGTCCTCATCAAAAAATACAAAAAACAATTATAATAATAATAATAATTAAAACATCGAAACAATTATAATAATAATAATTGCGAATATTAATTATATGCATTGGAGTGACGGAATGTAGATGGAACATTGATGGAAACAAGGATGACGGAATGAAGATGAAATATTGCCGATAATATGTATTGACGCAAATTTACGGGAACAATTACGAAAAAAAGAGTGACGGAATTCAGATGGAGTCTCGATGGAAACTTATATGACAGAATGAAAAGGAAATATTGCCGATAATATGTATTGACGCAAATTTACCGGAACAATGACGGAAATAGTAGTGACGGAATTGAGATGGAATATAGACTCTAATATTATTGACGCAAAGTTATCGGAAGAATGAAGGAAATATTAAATGACGGAAAAGTAACGACCCATCGACGGAAACGTTATTGATGGAAGTAAGATGGAAAATGGACGGAAAACAGGCAACGGCATGAAGACGGAATAATGACGGTACAAAATAATGACGGAATAATTAACGGAATGTCGACGGAAACTCAGATTGACTATATTTAGACGGTATGGTAACGGAGGATGGAAACGGAAAAATGTCGGATTGGTGACGGAATTATATATTCCGTAATATTGACGGAATTGGATCGGCATGTTGACGGAAAAAAGCGACGAAGTGTCGACGGAAAATGTTTTCCGTCGGGAAAATTTGCGTCACAATATTTGTTGACGTTATGCTGACGGAAACTACACTTTTTCCGTCAACTTTCCGTCGGTTTTCCGTCTGTTTTTGGACGTCGGAAATTAACACAAAATTAGTAGTGTTATGACATGGATCAGTCAGTCACGGCATCTCAAGTTCTTTGTTCGCATGGAAAGAAGTCGTGTCCTTTCGGTATTTCCTATTACGATAAGACCTCAGTTTCCGGATTCGAAGTGAGAGATGCGTTGCACTCTGAAATATTCCTAAGAAATAATGCATCTGCAAATCTATCATGGAATATTGAGTTTGGGTAAGTAATAATGCACTTCCTTCGCTAATGATGCATCTTAGTAATATTATAGGGTAATATCAGAATAATTATAATTCCAAGTTACCATTGGTCACCATACATGGCTAGCTTGGCATTTCATATTTCATAGTTTTCTAAAATATACGTATAATTTTGTGTTATACAAAATTAATGTCATAATGTTCCTTTTTTTGCCAAATTCAATGGTTTGTTTCCAATAATATTAACAGATGTATCAACCATAGAAGTGTCAAAATGAAGAAAGAAGTTGAAGGTATATTAGGGTTGGGTCCGGGTAAGAAGTCTATTATCGCACAGTTATCGTCTCAGCACGTCTCTCCAAAAGTATTTTCCCATTGTTTAGCGAGTGGAGGGGGCGGTTTCTTAATTCTCGGTCAAGTTTTGGACAAAGGACTTGTTTATACCCCAATCTTATACAAGTAAGTTCCTTAGATTTTATTCTTTTGCACAATATTGTTGTTTTTAATCTCATAAATGATTTTGTATGTTTTTGTGTGTATATTTAGGTCAAACTACAAGGTGGCTATTGAGAGTATAGCCGTGAACGAAGAGATATTGGCCATTGATTATCATCGAGTGTTTCAAACTGAACATGGCACATTTGTCGATTCAGGATCACAAATATCGCTTTTAGTAGCTGAAGCATATGACTTGCTCATTAATGCGGTGAGTAAAAGGATGTTTTATGTAGTTGATTTATTAATAATTTGAAATAATTACAAATACATTGCATAGGTATCTAATTTTGTGAAGCAAGCTCCATATTTTGGTGGTCCTTTTGATACTCACTGTTATTTGATTTCTGCCAGGTTTGTTAATTATCATAATTTTAATCTTTCAGGTTTTTGTTTCTCTTGTACATTGTTATTAATTAACTGTACTTGGGACAATTTTTATTGTAAGCAGCCAAACATACCCTACGCTTCATTTTAAGTTCACTGGCGGTGCATCTATAAGCTTAACCCCTATGTACTATCTATTCGAGGTCAGAATATGGTTTTAACTGATAATTTAGCATCTGTAATTTGAATATATGTTCTCGTTAATATATTTATTTTACAACAGCAGCATATATATACTAATAATAATAATAAGTATTTGAATTTGCTTCCATGTCTGTTATTATAGAACATCTTTGACGATCAAGGTGGATGGTGCATCAATTTCCAAAGGGTGACAGACGTGAACATATTAGGAGGTAATAAATAATGTTGTGGCTCTAGTTACTTGTAATATTATATATTGATTGTTTAATTTTCTGCTTTATATATGCTAATTAACTAAAGGTGTATTAATTATATATATGTACTTTTTTCTTTCTTTCTTAATGACGACAGCTCCAGCGTTGAGTGACAAGATCATTGTTTATGACTTGATTCATCATCGGATAGGATGGGTCGAACATGATGATTGTAAGTTGAATAGAGTTATTTTTTATACAGATTATTTATTCGTATGTTTAATTTAATTAGTAGTCCAATACAATTGTGTGTAGGTTCAGAACCAGTAAATGTATCACTGATTTATGACGTGGGAAATCAAGCAACAAGAAGCTGCTCTTGGAAGATGGGTATAAATATAATCATCATGTTCTGTGGTTTACTTACTATATTTTCACCATAAATATAGTTTGAGTTTGAGTAGTATTGTTTCTTAGTTTGATATGATTTACTATATGAGACTTTGATTGTCATCTGAGATGTTTGGATGACTTGTGTGCAACATTGCATCGAACTCGATAGAGAGTTTACAACAAAGAAAGATGTTTGCTTTTCACTGTCTTTCAATAAAGTAATTTATAAATCAACAAAATATCATAATTTATTTTTTCATCATTTTCCGCGTTGAGAAATAGAATATGAAAAGAAATCACTATTTTTTTAATAAATATTTTACAAACAAAGCGTTGCATAGAATTTGCAGAAAAAATTTCCAATTTAACCAAAATTTAAATTTCATTTCTCCATGTACTCAATTTCTAAATTTGTTTATGCTACGTGGCTGACTCAGCACGCTTTTATTAACATCGCCTTACCTTACCTTCTAAGTTGTTAGATTTAGTGGCATGTAGTTTCATAAAACCCTGTGAAGTTGTTCAAGTTGTTAGACAAGGAGGAGTTCAAGGCCAGAGACATACAACCGACGTGAGACAAGACTGATGCAGAAGTAGAATTTCCTAATCCGTATATTTGGCAAGTCGATGATGCGTCTTGGAGTCGGTTGAGAGCTTTTAGGGAAGTTATGCGTTTGAAGATAATTTAGCAACAGATATTCAAGATATATTGGTGGAAGATTATCTAGAACAGTCGACTCAAGATTTTAGGAAACCTCCCTAAAAGGTCGGGAAATATTCCCTAAAAAATGTATATGCGGTCAAAGATTTGATTTCTCGACATATTAAGAATCTTCCGCCCATATATAAAGAGTGCTAGGGTTAACGAACAAGCATGCACTTTTGGAGAAATTATTCACTCGCATACACGGTGAGCAGGAAGAGGAGGTACACGACCGGTGAGCTTACAATTTCGGTAAGATTCACAAGCGCTCGGAGTCAGCCTGTTCTGAGTGTTGTTCAAACTGATCGTGGAACGAATTGGAGACACACACACTGCTGCTTGATTGCTGCGCGTTCGAGAGAAGGCACTGATCTTCGTGAAGGATCATCTCTGTGGAAACGGAGAAGAGATCTCTGGTCTAGGGGTAGCCTAGACTGCAAGCTCACTTAGGAGTGTTAGAGTAGGCTGGTTAACAGCAAGTCTGTAATCGTAAGTCCATCTGTACAATGAACTCAATATAGTGGGAAACCTTCCCGTAGTGAATGAGATGTTGTTCTGGTCGAGTGCAGAACAATAGCTAGAACAACTTATGCTCTAATAAACGTAATGCGGAAAATAAACGACACGTAAAGTTGTTACCCAGTTCGGCGTTAACGAGCCTACGTCTGGGGGGCTGTCTCTTAGCCCGGTGGATAGCAATTCACTAATAACGAGTATTGCGAGTACATGGTTTTATGTTTACAGAGTACCTCTTAAACAACCTGAGCCTCGGACACTCTAGCAATTGCAAACTAGGTCTCCCCCTAGATCTGAGCGCCTCCTCCGTATCCACCAATATGATCCTCCGTGAGAATCAGCGCCTTCTCCCGAATGCGCAGTTTAGAACACCAGTGCGTGTAGCTTCAACGTTGTTCTACAATCAATCTGCCGAGCACCAGAACAGATTGAATACGAGCGCCATGAGTAATCACTGACGATTAGTTCACCGGCCGTTTGCCTCCTCCTCCCTTCAGTGAGTATGAGCGTGAATTATTTCTCCGTAAGTGCTGACTAATACCGAAGCATTAGCCTTACTTATATAGAGCGGTAGAAACCCTAAAACAATTAGGATTCCTAAACTAAACCGCCTATATCATTAGGAAATCTTTCCTAATCTCTTGCGCATATCTCTTGTAGATATTCCTCCAATGTATCTTCAATCTCGTTTAGGAAATCTTCGATTATCTTCTCGACTAAGATAGCTTCATACGCAAGCAACCGACTCTATAGATATCTTCGATTAACATCATGCACCGACTTGCCAAATCCAATCTCGGAAATATCTTTATGCGAAGTTGTGCTACGTCGGTTGAAACAAGTTTCCAAATCTGAATTAGGAAACTTCCAACTTCTGTCCTTTGATATGCAACCGCCTTGATCTCCAACGGTCGACTGGGTTTCCTAATCTGAATTAGGAAATAATCCATCTGCTTCAACTTGTTCCAGGACAGTTGTCTCTTCTAGTCTTGAACAACAGCTTGAACAACTACAGTAAGATTTACCAAACTACATGCCATAAAACTAACAATCTCCCCCTTGGCATTTTTGGCAAAACTAACTATCTGTAATCTACCTGTACTACTATTGCAGTTGAATCTTTGAGGAGATTTCTAACTCCCAAGTTGTACCACGAACTAAGCTACCAACAGAATCTTTGAGGAGATTTCAAACTACGAAAAACATGAAGCTCAAACGAATCTTTTAAGGAGCTTTCAAACTCCGCAACATGTCTAACAAAACAGCACAACTGAATCTTTTAAGGAGCTTTCAAACTCCGAAACTACTCCCCCTTTTTGCCACAAGTTGACAAGGGTGTACTAAAAACAATAGAGCAATAGCATCAGCAGCCAAGACAAACTTCGTCTTTCTTCATAGATACACAAAACACACCAACAAATATAGAGAATTTGAATACCTCGTTGAGCAACCTTTAAGAACGTTCTTCCTTCCCTCTATGTCAGCCTTTGACAATAGCTCGATTAAGATCCGGCTGACCAACTTGAACTGGCTCAACTTAGTTGTCAACAACACACAGACCCAGTGAGGATCTAAGTGTTTCGAACTGAATGTTGTCCAAGGCT
Source organism: Rhodiola chrysanthemifolia (assembly GCA_033675395.1). Taxonomy (NCBI): domain Eukaryota; kingdom Viridiplantae; phylum Streptophyta; class Magnoliopsida; order Saxifragales; family Crassulaceae; genus Rhodiola; species Rhodiola chrysanthemifolia. The sequence goes on from CM066205.1 coordinate 27,300,538, forward strand.
TTGGTGAAGATGTCTGCTAGCTGCTTCTCAGTGGATACATGTGTCAAGGTGATTATCTTCTTCTCCACTAGCTCTCGGATGAAGTGATGCCTGATATCGACATGCTTCGTTCTGGAATGCTGCACTGGATTCTTGGATATGCTGATAGCACTCATGTTGTCACAGTAGAGGGTCATCACATCTTGTTTTACTCCGTATTCTTCCAACATCTGCTTCATCCATAACATCTGCGTACAACAACTTCCAGCAGTAATATATTCAGCTTCGGCCGTGGAAAGAGATATATTGTTCTGCTTCTTGCTGAACCATGACACCAGATTGTTTCCTAGAAAGAAGCATCCTCCAGATGTGCTTTTGCGATCTTCTGCATTCCCAGCCCAATTTGCATCGCAATAGCCTACCAAGCAGGAATTAGTATCCTTGGTGTACCACAATCCATAGTCTGCTGTTCCACAGACATATCTGATAATTCTCTTTACATTCATTAGGTGACTTTCCTTGGGATTAGCTTGATATCTGGCACAAACTCCAACTGCATGAGTAATGTCTGGTCTGCTTCCCGTCATGTATAGTAAGCTCCCAATCATACTTCTGTACAAGGTTTGATCTACACTTGTACCTGCTTCATCCTTGGTGATCTTCACATGAGTTGCAGCGGGGGTTCTCTTATGCGATGCTTTCTCCAGATCAAACTTCTTGATCAAATTCCTAGCATATTTGCTCTGGGATATGAAGATACCGTCTGCCTTCTGCTTTACTTGTAATCCAAGGAAATAGCACAACTCTCCTACCATGCTCATTTTGAATTCGCTCTGCATTTGTTCTACGAACTTGTCCACCATCTTCTGATTACTAGATCCGAACACGATGTCATCCACATAAATTTGAGCAATGATAAATCTGGCCTTGTGTGTTTCACAAACATCGTCTTGTCTACTCCCCCTCACACATAGCCATGGTTGATCAAGAATTTAGTAAGTCGCTCGTACCATGCTCTGGGCGCTTGCTTTTGACCATAGAGAGCTTTCTTCAGACGATACACGTGGTCCGGATGGTGAGGATCTTCAAATCCCTTTGGTTGTGCCACATACACTTCTTCATTCAGCAGCCCATTCAGAAAAGCACTCTTGACATCCATCTGGAACAACTTGAATTTCAGATGACAAGCAAGTGCCAATAGTATTCGTATAGCTTCTAGGCGAGCAATCGGAGCAAAAGTCTCATCAAAATCTACTCCTTCAATCTGAGTATAACCTTAAGCCACAAGCCTTGCCTTGTTTCTGGTGATGTTCCCTTGTTCGTCAGATTTGTTCTTGAAGATCCATATCGTTCCAATAACATTCACATCATCAGGTCGTGAAACAAGATCCCAAACATCGTTTCGCTGAAACTCACCAAGCTCTTCTTGCATAGCCACCACCCAGTATTCGTCAGTTATGGCCTCCTTGATGTTCTTTGGTTCTATAGTGGACATAAAACATGAAAAACCAGCCAGTTCTCGAAAGTTAACCTGTTTACCTCGGGTCTTCATGCCTTCGGTTGGTTCACCGATCACCTCAGTAATGGGATGATTCTTCTCAATAGTTCTTGATGGTTGAAGGACTCGAGAAGAGGTAGGCACCAGTGACATTTCCGCATCAGCTTCCTCGCCTGTCTGTCCATCATCTTTTGCAGTGGGTTCTAGATCCTTATCTGGGACAACTTCTGTGTTAACAACTGTAGTAGCAGGTTGTTGTGGGTGAGTTGTACCATCATCATCATCTACTGTACTTGTCGCAGTCCCGTCTGGCACAACATCTTTTACAATAACATTGATAGATTCCATAATGACTCCTGTGCGTTTGTTGTAGACTCGGTAAGCACGGCTGTTGTTGGAGTACCCCAGAAAGACTCCTTCATCGCTCTTAGGATCCGGTTTCTGCAGATACTCACGGTCTCAGAGGATATAGCATTGGCTTCCAATGGAAGTACTTCACCGTTGGCTTTTTGTCTTTCCACAACTCATAACATGTCTTCTCTGTGCCGGATCGAATCATTACTCTGTTGATGACATAACACGCGGTGTTCATGGCTTCCGCCTAGAACTTCAAAGGCATCTTCTTTGCATGAAGCATCACTTGGGCCATCTCTTGAATGGTTCGATTCTTTCTTTCGACGACACCATTCTGCTGAGGGTTAATTGGAGATGAAAATTACTGGGTAATCTCCCTTTTTGAGCAGAAGTCAGCAAGAGCAGTATTCTCAAACTCTTTTCCATGATCACTTCGAACTTTCACAATATGCTCGACTTTATCTTCTCTTTCTCGCTCCAGCCGAGTGCATAGTTGAATAAACGCCTGAACAGCATCTGATTTTTCTCGAAGAAAACTGGACCAGGTAAATCGTGAGAAATCATCAACACATACAAGAGCGTACCTCTTGCCAGAATAGTTGTCTATTTGCATGGGTCCCATCAGATCGATGTGAAGTAGCTCTAGAGGTCTCATCGTATTGATCTGAGTGGCGCCTTTATGTGGGACTTTGATCTGCTTTCCGATCTGACAATCTCCGCAAACAATGCTCAGGTCGCCTTGAACTTTGGGTATACCACGTACTAGACCATCAGAGGCAATCTTCTGAAGAGTCCTTAGATTCACATGACCCATTCGCTGATGCCATAAATTCATCTCTTCAGATTTGCTCAGCAAGCAAGTTGTTTCAGCATTGGGTCGACCAAAGTTGAGTAGGTAACAGTTGTTTGACGACCTTCTTCCAGTGAGAACTGGTTCATCATTCTTGTTTAACACAACACATTCATCCTGTGTGAATTGGACTTGGTGCTCTCCATCGCATAATTGACTTATGCTGATCAAGTTAGCCTGCAATCCTTTGACAAGAAGGACTTCTTTCAATCTGGGTAGGCCTTGAACATTTAGAGTTCCCTTTCCAAGCACTCTGCCTTCTACTCCATCACCAAAGGTCACATTTGACTTTCCTTTGCATTCCTCTATATTGATCAGGAACTCAGAGTTTCCAGTCATGTGTCTAGAACACCCGCTGTCAAAACCATCTTTAGATGACTAGTAGAGCTTAAAGCAACACAGCATACCTCACTTTTTTGCTTAACCCTCCAAACTTGCTGCAATTATGGTTTCGGAACTTACTTCATCTTTCTAAGAGACATGTGAAATTCATGACACCTTGATTTGATGTGTCCCACTTGGTTGCAGTAGAAGCACCTCCGTCTGTCTTGCTGTCGTGTGGGGTACCAGGTTGTTCTTCTTCGTGGGGGATGTTTAGCTGGAACGACGTGCGGTCGTGACTCAGCTTTTACAAATGTCGTCTTTCCGGAGCCAGACACGCCAGTGAATCCAAGTCCTTTGTGACCGCCCCCTATCCTTTGAGCTCCTAGAATGGAATCCCGATATTTTGTTCAAGAATTGACCATTTTGACTGACTTCTTCAAGTTGTTCAGCTCCTCTGCTATCTCCTCATGAACAAGTTTGTCTGTTTCAATCTCACATTTTAAGGCATCCACAATATTTAGAAGATTTACCTCTCTTCGTTTTAGAGCATCATTCTCTCGCTTTAAGTCATCTATGATGTCTGGATGATCTCCTTATCTCTTTTGACTCTAAATCTTCACCGATGAGATAACTGATAGCAGCTCCGCCTTTTGTGACAACAGCTCAGTCCGTTCACCTTTTGCTTTAATCATCTGGGCTTTAAGATTAGTGATTTTCTGTTGATGTTCCAGCTTCTGAGCAGCAGCTTTTTCCCGGAGCTTCTCTTTTTCAGCTTTCAGATCTGCCAGAGAGTTCTGATGTTTTTTGTTTTGCTTGACTTCGACCAACCACCGTTGATATAGCTCTTTGTAATTGTTAGCAATCTCCTCATCAGTAATTTCTTCATCGTCACTGCAGCTTGAGTAAGGAGTGTGATCTCTAGACGATGACTTTATCTCCGCTTCTTTACTTGGTTCTCCTTCCAGGTTGAAACAACTAGTAAGGGCAACAAAGTTGTTGGTCTCTCCTTCCTGATCAGATTCACTGTCACTCCAGTTGACAGCATAGACATTCTTCTTCTTCTGTGTGTTTATACACTCTGCCCGAATGTGTCCGAAACCTTCACATTCATGGCATTGTATTCCTTTGCCTCTGTTGTCCGGATTGAAGTCTTCAGCTCTATTTTTCTTTTGATCTTTTTCCTCCTTCTGGAATCTGGTTCTAGATGACTGACCAGAATCAGTTCCTTTATGTATTGTCTTCTCATAAACTTTCCGAAATTCCTTGACAGCATTGCGAATTGTTGTTCAGACATCTCCCCTGCCTTGTATGGAACAACAGAGACTTCAGCTTTCAGACCGATGATGTTCACCTTCATGAGTTGTTCTTCTTCATTCATGTCCATCTCATGGGTCTGAAGAGAACCCATCAGTTCGTCCAACCTCATGGTCTTCACATCATGTGCTTCCTTGACAGCAAGAGCCTTCATAGCATACCGCTTAGTTAGAGACCTCGGCATTTTTCTTACCAGCGTCTCTTCGGTCATTGGTTCTCCAAGAGCAAACGATTCATTGGAAATATCGAGAACCCTTGTATTGAAGTCGGATGTGGTCTCATCCTCCTGCATTCTTAGGCTTTCGAATTTTGACGTGACCATCTCCATTCTAGATATTTTAACTTTGGTCGTACCTTCATGAGCGGTTCGAATTTTTCCATCAACTCCTGAGAAGATAGCATTCATTGCTTTGGAGTTTGCAGCTTCAGCATTCTTATGTATCTCGGTCCACTTGTCTTTAGCTAGAAGGCTAACTTTGCCGGCCTCGGTGATCACATGGTGAGTCCACCCGTTTTTAACAGCTTCCCAAACTGATTCATCCTGAGACTCTAGGAAGGCCTTCATTCGCACTCTCCAATATCTATATTTGTTTCCTTCCAGCAACGGTGGACGTGTGATGTTCTGCCCTTCTCTTAAATCCATCTCAAACAACTTCTGGATCTTACTCTGTGTGTCGAGTATTTGCTCTGATACCAATTGAAACCTTCCCGTGGTGAATGAGATGTTGTTCTGGTCAAGTGCAGAACAATAGCTAGAACAACTTATGCGCTAATAAATGTAATGCGAAAAATAAACGACACGCAAAGTTGTTACCCAGTTCGGCGTTAACGAGCCTACGTCTGGGGGGCTGTCTCTTAGCCCGGTGGATAGCAATTCACTAATAACGAGTATTGCGAGTACATGATTTTATGTTTACAGAGTACCTCTTAAACAACCTGAGCCTCGGACACTCTAGTAATTGTAAACTAGGTCTCCCCCTAGATCTGAGCGCCTCCTCCGTATCCACCAATATGATCCTCCGTGAGAATCAGCGCCTTCTCCCGAATGCGCAGTTTAGAACACCAGTGCGTGTAGCTTCAGCGTTGTTCTACAATCAATCTGCTGAGCACCAGAACAGATTGAATACGAGTGCCGTGAGTAATCACTGACGGATAGTTCACCGGCCGTTTGCCTCCTCCTCCCTTCAGTGAGTATGAGCGTGAATTATTTCTCCGTAAGTGCTGACTAATACCGAAGCATTAGCCTTACTTATATAGAGCGGTAGAAACCCTAAAACAATTAGGATTCCTAAACTAAACCGCATATATCATTAGGAAAGCTTTCCTAATCTCTTGCGCATATCTCTTGTAGATATTCCTCCAATGTATCTTCAATCTCGTTTAGGAAATCTTCGATTATCTTCTCGACTAAGATAACTTCATGCGCAAGCAACCGACTCTATAGATATCTTCGATTAACATCATGCACCGACTTGCCAAATCCAATCTCGGAAATATCTTTATGCGAAGTTGTGCTACGTCGGTTGAAACAAGTTTCCAAATCTGAATTAGGAAAACTCCAACTTCGATCCTTTGATATGCAACCGCCTTGATCTCCAACGTTCGACTGGGCTTCCTAATCTGAATTAGGAAACAATCCATCTGCTTCAACTTGTTCCAGGACAATTGTCTCTTCTAGTCTTGAACAACAGCTTGAACAACTACACTAAGTTTTGCCAAACTACATGCCATAAAACTAACATAGTGAATTATTTTTCACCCTAGAGTAAGCAGGAGGCCGAACTGGGCATCATATATAAGCCTAAGAAGCTCATATCAACATCGAGTGACAGTATTATGCTGAGTCGGCATTACTCATGAAATGATCCCGTGTGTGTTGAGATGTTGTCTCAGCTATGTGGCAATATTATGCTGAATCAGCATTATTTATGGGGTATTAATGTCACGTTAGCCTAAGGTGTTGTTACCAACATCGCTTTAAGTTTTAAGCGCCGTCATAAACAGTGCCTTAAGTGTTAGGTGTCATTGCCAACCGCGCCTAAGTGAATGTGACTATTTTGGAAATCGAGTGTATGGGGAAATGAAATTCGAATTTTGGCTAAATTGGAAATTGTCTCGAATTTGCATGTATACAAAATTACTCAAAGTCAAATTACATTTAATGGATGGCATACAAAAACATTAAATGCTAATTTGTTTTCTCAATATTTAACACATGGGTCCGGTTTATCACAATATTTTGTAGTCCTTACAACTGAATCATATATGAAATTCTCAGCTGTTGTATTCAGTTTTTTTCTCGTCACGATTACCTCAAGTTCATCAGCAATCCGTTCCGGAAATGTTCATCAGCAATCCGTTCCGGAAATGTATTTCAGCCAAATGTAATTCTACAATGTCCACTTCAATGGTGTGTCAAAAAATGCGGTCTAAAGTTGGCCGTCTGCAATGAGGATTCACAAGGCTGGACCATATGTTCATGTCTTGGTTGAAATTTATTTATTTATTTGTATTGATTTTGTAATAAATAAAAAGATGCTTATTAATTGTTTTCTAATTTTATCGTAGAGTAATACAATTTTCTTTTGAATTAAAAGATCAGACAACTTCGAACCCAATCTTTATACATATTCTACCCCTCTAACACTATCCATAAGAGACAATCTACTTTGATCCTATCAGAATTCAAGCACGTGAATTGAACAGTATTAATCACTACCGCATGTAGAAACCTAGCGAACTGTTTATTAAATATCAAATTGTACACAAATATAATAAATTATTTTGTTACACGACATGTTGCTATATATAGTTGGAATAGTTTTTTTTATGAAGGGGTACAACGATACAATGCATATCATCTAGTAGGGGGCGCTCAAATGAGGTTGGGTAATATTGGTGAGGTCGTGAGGCCCAATCTCACACATTTAGATCATTTTGATCTAATGGTTGAGATTTAAAGGTGCAGGGAATAATATTTTGCTTTTTGCTATTTACTTTTGATGAATTTTGGTAGTGGGACACGTGTCGTCACCAGATGAGTTTGATGGAGTTGATCTAATGGTTAAGATTGTGGCCTCACGACCTCACCAACATGGGGGGTCTCATTTGAGCGCTCCTCTCTATATATATATAGAGGAGGAGGAGTGTTCAATTGAGGACACCCTCTAGAAATGAGTACGTGAGTACAACCAATCACAACGCGCCACGTGCCCCACTAAACCCCCCCGTGCTTTGTGGGCGCGCCACGTGTCCCACTACCAAAATCCATCAAAAGCAAACAGTAAAATCTCACTATCTTTAAATCGCAACCATTGGATCAACAAGATCAATGGTCCAGATTTGTCCATACGTCGTCATTTCTAGAGGCGTCCTCAACCGAACGCCCCCCTATATATTGCATCTCGTCCAGATCCTGAAATCATTGGTACATATATATCCGCTGCTTGAAGCGGAGGCCAAGTTTGACACCTTTACCATGGATCCGCTCACATATACCCCATAGTCGCTGGTACATTTCTCGACATTTGAAGCATAGGCCACATTGGCACCTTTACCATTGCAAGCACGCCCACAGGGGATGAACTACATCCACGCGCGAGGCGTGGAAGAGGAAGACATCCGCGAGGGATGAAAGAAGCATCAACGCGCGAGGCGGGACGAGGAATAGTGAAAGGGAAAGGAAGAAAATTGGTGACCTCAGGATTCGAACTCAGGGTGTAAAGATCCATCGATCTTTGGATGTACTCCTTAACCAACATGTCACCACCCATGTTGACATATAATTGGAATAGTTAAATTTATAAATTATTAAGAATTAGTAAAAAAACACTCATAAACTTTTCAAAAATATATGCAAGAAAAATCGTTCAGTATAGCAACATAGATCAAACAAACATAAAAATACCCATGAAAACATAACGAATTATTCGATAAATATCAAATTATTCACAAATATAATAAATTGTTCACAAGACATGTTCATAGGAGCGTTCAAATGAGGCAGTGAACAGTAAATTGAGGCAGTGAGGCAGGATCTGAGCCACACATCCAACCCCCCCCCCCCCCCCCGTGCATTTGTGCGCGCGCCACGTGGCAAATAGTAAACCACTACTAATAGTAGTGTGAACGCAAATGGCGGCTCAACTCACGTGAGTGGCTCAGATCGTGCCTCACGTGCCTCATTCTACCAACCCTGCCTCAACCGAGTGCTCCCCGACATGTTCATACATATATGTATGAATAATTGGAATAGGGGGGCGTTCAATTGAGGACGGGTCTTATGGTGAGGGTGTAGGGACTAATCTTGGCCATTGGATGAGGTTCATCCAATGATCCACAAGCTGCCACGTGTCACATATGGTAGTGGATTTTACTGTTTGCTTTTTGGTAGTGGGATTTTACTATTTGCTTTATTGGATTTTGGGTACTTGGACACGTGGCGCACCCACAAAGCACGGGGGGTTAGATGGATGATGATCTAATGGATGAGATTTGTCCCTACGTCCTTACCAAATTTGGGTGTCCTCATTTGAACACTCCTCAATTGGAATATTTCTCAAATATTTCTCTCATAAATATTCTTGTAATATTTCTGCCATTTGGGAAATTAAGATTTACAGTTTAATATATAAATAGCATTTTCACTTGGTATTTACCCTATTTAATACTTTAAAATTTAAATATTTTAATTGACCAAGTGTTTGCCTGTCATCATTTAATTTCAATAAGACTGAAAGATAGAATTGAATGATTCAACTTAAGCAATATAGCCAAGGGGGAGCACTCGGTTGAGGCAGAGTTGTAAAAATGAGCCAGTGAGGTACGATTTCGTGCGTCCATCTCAGCCGTCAAACGCACGTGGCGTTGCCACATGTCCACTCACCCCATTTGCGTTCACACTACTTTTGTCAAAAGTAGTGTGAACGCAACTCTTGGACACGTGGCAACCCCACGTGCGTTTGACGGCTGAGATGGACGCACGATATCGTGCCTCACTGCCTCACTTTCACGGGGACTGCCTCAATTGAACGCTACTCTATAGCCAAGAGTCTAAGTTCACATGTACCCCGATATAGTTCTCATGCAATATGATTGACATGTATCTGAGTGATGATTGAAGATGTATGAATTGTATGAGATGTAAAAATCCACCATCAAAAAAAAAACTTATGTAGTATAGAACTTAAACGAAGTACTTAACTCAAATGACATAATATACTCAAAATTAAATCACGTTTTAAAGATGGGATAAGTACACGTTATATGATTTGCTTTCCCAATATATAAATATGTAGATTCATATATGAACTTGTGATTATCATATTTACTAGCCCTTGAAAAACCATAAAGAATCATAATGAAGTTCTTACGTGTTATATTCTATATTTTTCTTTTGATATCAGTTGTTCCAAATACATCAGCATTTCGTTCCGAAAAGATGGTTGAGCTGAACGTGATCCAACCCTGCTTAGATAAGTCGTGTCAGAAACAATGCGAGCCAAACATTGCGTTCTGTGATGAAAATGCACAAGGCTGGTTGATTTGTTCATGTGGTTAAATTTGTATCCATTTTATGTTGAATAAAGAATCGAATATTTATTTTATGTTTTTCTAACTTTTCTTCATGTAGAGTTCAAATATTATCTATTCCATGTTATTATATAGTTGATCAAACTTGATTTAATATTGTGATATTCATAGCAGGGAAAAGGATCAGGTACAAAGTTGATATTTTTGTACAAAATACAAATTAATCATAGCCCTTGATCTTGTGATTGAATGGATGAGATAAAATCTTGATTTTTTGGTTTTTTTTTGTGTGACGAATTATAAAATAAACCTGACGAATTATGTCATCTTTTGGTTTTTCGGCTCGTCTTTTTCGTTTTTCGGCTCGAATCTTGACGAATTATAAAATCATTTTGACAGATTTTGTACCAAAAATTTACTTTGCACCAGATCTAGCCTCTTTATAGCAATGTCAAATGTTTCAAAGACAAGGATCGAACAAATCCTGAACACAAGCCTTATTCTTCTTCTTTTTGATAGTGGGTGGGTACAATAATTCGGGACATTACAATGCATATAAACTTTTATCATCTACTCCCTCCGTCCCGGTTTTTTCTTCCCATTTGATATTTGGCGCATTTTTTAAGAAAAATAATAAAGTAAGTTATTGTGAGGGTGATAAAGTAAGTGTGAAGATAAATGATTAAATAAGGTGGTTGTGAGTGTGATAAAGTAAGTTATTTTGGAAATGGGAAGAAAATTTTGGGACGCCCAAAAAGGAAAGTGAGAAGAAAAATATGGGACGGAGGGAGTAGTATATATATATATAGGGGGCGCTCAAATGTTATGGGTTGTTAAAGTGTTATGTGTTACTTTATTGTGCATCTTTAGATCTTTTTGATCTAAAGGTTCAGATTCAATTTGCACTTTCGTCTTTTAGGTAAAAGACAAAAGTGCAAAATGACAAACAACTTGGTCACTTTTTGACTTTTATTTTGCACTTTGACTTTATTTTGCACCTTTAGATCATTTGATCTAAAGGATGAGATTAACACCATAAGAGAGGTGTAACATTTGAGCACTCCTCTATATATATATAGAGGAGCGCTCCGTTGAGGACACGTGAATAGTGTGAGGACGTAGGGACAAATCTCCACCACACATCTAAACCCCCCGTGCTTTGTGGGCTTGTCACGTGTCCGACTACCAAAAATCCATCAAAAACAAAAAGCAAACAGTAAAGTCCACTACCCAAACAGTAAAATCCACTACTCCATGACACGTGGCAGCTTGTGGATCGTTGGATGATCCTCATCCAATAGCCCAGATTTGTCCCCACGTACTCACACTATTCACGTGTCCCCAACCGAGCGCACCCCTATATATAGGATATTTTGGCGACATTAAATTTCAAAAATGACCCAGTTATTTTCGTCTATTAAATTGAGCGATTGAAAGTACAAAACGTATCATAAGTTATTTTCGTCGATTAAATTGAGAGATTGACAGTATAAAATGTTGCATAAGTCCAACAAAATAATAAAGTAAAGTTATTCTCAATCTCTTCTGAATCTATGTTTACGCAACCTCTTCAGCCATGATTGTTTCGGTGACTTTGGAGGACGAAGCTGGTGCCCGTGAGCTGGTGGTGCCTGTGAGGTGGATTGCCGAAATGGTGGTGAAGGTGTTGCCTGTGAGGTGGATTGCCGAAATGATGGTGAAGGTGGTGCCCGTGAGCTTGATGGACGATCATAACCCGCTGTCTGTGAGTCAAGGTTGGTGACATGATCTTCCTCTAGATTCATATCATCATCGTCACCTGTCGTTAAATTGTATTAGTATATTAATTAAATAATTTCAAATAAAATAAAAAAATAGAAATTTACCGTTTCCAAACTGAATAATATCAGGGTTGATATTCAGCAGCCGCAACTCCCCCAAAGACCGAAATTTAATGTCGCCAAAGACCGGATCACCGGGATCCGGTCTTACGTGGAAGCCACGTATTCGGACCGTCCTCCCCATCATCCACTCAATTTCTATCACACACAACTTACGAGAGAGAGAGAGAGAGAGAGAGAGAGAGAGAGAGAGAGAGAGAGAGAGAGAGAGAGAGAGAGAGAGAGAGAGAGAGAGAGAGAGAGAGAGAGAGAGAGAGAGAGAGAGAGAGAGAGAGAGAGAGAGAGAGAGAGAGAGAGAGAGAGAGAGAGAGAGAGAGAGAGAGAGAGAGAGAGAGAGAGAGAGAGAGAGAGAGAGAGAGAGAGGTTACACAAATATGCAAACCTGAAAAGTTTCATCACACAAAAAGAAAAGCCTATAAATAGTATAGTTTCAATTTCAATCCTCTTTAACAATTTTACACAAGTCAAAGTTATTAACCACATCAACATCACATTTTTATAAACAAGGCTTAATATTATTATTTTGTGTATTTCTATACTTAAGTTTGTCATGAAAAGGAGCTTTGCATTTCAAAAGTCCTTAAAATAAAGGAAATTATTTGGACTTAGGATTTGGTTTTTCTATATAGTTTGAAATTTCAGTCATATTCTAGATAAAAGCTTAATTCTTAATTGTTTTCCATTTTTGAGTTCAAATTCGGTCAATATGAATTAATGGTGTCCATGTATTGATTGAGATTTATTTGTATCTAGTTTGCAGTAAATAA